>LR990959.1:5000000-7500000 GCA_905163465.1 Craniophora ligustri
TAAATGATGACAGAGCCACGGTCGGGCAGGCAAGGTTTTCGTCTACTCAACCGGTATTGACGGTCACGACTTCTTTGGTGATATAATTGGAGTTATAGCTTACAAACCTATTACAAACCTCGATTTTTTATTTGATATCCATTCTCAATAATATGTTTTAATATCATTACTTGTTATGTAATAGACATGCACTCACGTAATATAATACTATATATCGCTTAAATTGTGTTAACATTTTTGTTGATGGATCCATTGATATCTTTTATGGATATTTATGCTGTTGTTAAGAAAACAACATTTAGTTTTCGTTTTTCTTACTTGTTTCAAAGGCAGGGGTTACGAAATGTTCGTTCGTACTTTCTCTTGTCTCGCATCTGATACACGCGGGAAGTGTGGATGGAGGTTAAGAAAACAAAGTTTCGTCTTCACATAGATATAGGCTGCAAAATCGTATGTACCAATAACTTATCATAATTTATCTACCATAAACGCTTAGAATCTCAAGTTTGTTGCGTCGACTACAATAATATCTGTTCCGAACAGGTTAGTTATGCAACTTTGATCTTAGAACTATTATTGAAAAGCTATGGTGTCATGTTAACATCACTATATTATACGAACAGGGAGTAGGTGTTTGTCCTTGTTTGTGTTATCATCTATCCTGCACTTGTTGGGGACGTGCCTGCAGGTTTATTTGTGTAGAACAAATACAATGTGCTTGTGGTACTGGGAGGCCGGGAGCGGCTTGTGTTGTATTTACTTACGTTGATATGCATACCACCCGATTTAATTGTTCACTCTATCTAAGGACGCGGTCCGCTTCATTTATTAACAATTACGGCAGCTTCTGCGTAGCCAGCTTTCCTAATAAACAGCTTCGGATACGTCAAGTTATTTGTAATAACCATTCTTACAATAAATGCGGTACAGTACGCGGTACAGTAATTAATCAAATTAAAATGTTGATGTTTGAAATTTTTTATAAGGACCATTTAATGTGATATAAACTTAATCTATTTGACACTTACAATGAGCTCGAATGGTCTCAATTATTAATTAAGTAATCATAACTATGACACCAAATAAAAAACTGTAATTTTTTATTAGAACCCTTGGATTGATTATGTTAACGGTATAATTCTTTGGTAAAATATATTATGATGAAAATTGGGATCATACAGGAAATCAAAGTACATCTTGGTTATAAGTAGGATTTAATTTATTCCAGCAAGGAACTGTACCACGAATATTACTCCATTAATGAATATAAAGTGCAGGGAAAGGGTAACCCAAATATTTTTAGCGTGTTATAAAATTATTTACAGATCGTTATTTACAAGCGAAAGTCCAATGAGGTGCGGGAATATTATAAGCACGTTTCGCGTACGAACATAATAATTTATAGTCTTTAATTATATTCGGTACCGAGCAAATTGAATTTACTTCTGCAAAGTGAACGTTAATTTCTTTTCTTTGAAACGTTGTGGCAGGAAAATACTTTAAAGATACGACATGTTAAATATAAATAGTTTATCGGTTTATTCTAGTATTTATTTTGGATTTTCTTTCCACTGATGTTGTAAGATTTAAAACTTTGCTCGGGATAGTGTAAATATTATTTATTTCAATATCTAGTATTCGCGTAAGTGAAAGAAATCAGTACTTACTACTCACTCCCAAATTTTTAAAACTTTAGTTTTAAAATAATGTTAAGACATCGATGTGATGTCTGAAACGAAGATTTGAAATGTAAATGTACATGTACGTCGGATACGAGGAGCGATATAGGTAGATGCGGTTATTTGATTGAGTAGTTCTAAATAGTAAGCAGTGATTATGCAGTTGAAATAGTGAACATATGAGCGAATCATGCTCACGCTCCCGTCAAGGGCTTAACTAACAGACTCTCAAGGCGAGCCCTTGATGGTCTCTTAATTGCCTACTGGATCAATAAGATTTAAAGCAATTAAAGGTTAAGGCGATACCATTCATTTGGTTCTTTATTCGATAGATATTAATAAATATTCGGGGTGACTAAAATTATTTCAAATTTTAGTACATTGATTCTAACGGAAGTTGAGTTTGAATTACTTTGACTGCACTTACATTAACGGTACTGCATTTGTTTCAGATTATTTTATAGTAACTAGTGGATTTATGCAGATGGAGCAGATCTATAATTAGAAAAATAAGGTTTAGTGGCCGATATGGCCATTAATAATATTATTTTTACGTGCTTTAAACGTTTCCTTGACCCGTTTGAAATAATCAGTGTAGTAATGAGTGTTTACACTTATAATGCCCTTCACTTGATCGCTCTTCCCACGTCGTTAAGCAATACTAGCCTCAGGCCTTAGAGTAGCTTTCAGGAGCAGCCGGTAGCAACGTCTCCTAGTAATTAACGTTAGTTTATGACTGGCCAACGATTATGATATCCATGTACAGGGCCGTGCTAGTTAACCAATGCCGAAGCGGTAATGCCTTGATTTATGCTGTTATTCCTCCTAGAGGTTCGTTCACACTGCTTCACAAAGGAATGAACTATAACTATACATACAGAATTCTGAAGACTCCGTGTTTCTTCTCATAGAAAATATTTCGAAAAATAGGCAGAACCCATTTCCCTTATTTATTAATTTTATGTTTGCTTGTCTGATCTGCAAGTATCACGCGTATACTAATGTGGATAAAATTTGTATAGAAATAGGGAGCGTGACTTGAGTACCTACCTAACTCTCAAGTTACGCTCCATGAACAAAAGAGGTTACCTCAGTAATCTTTGGTTTAATCGCAATCGGTTTATTTAATCAAAGCTATATTAAGTTTTAACCAAGATTAAATGAATGATATGAATATTACAGCTTAAATTACGCCTAATAAATAAAAAATTTTTTTTTATGGTTACATTATTACCTACCTCTAAAAACTTTTAAAAGTTTAAAATATCTAGATAAATAGTATATCATGCGCTTCGGCCTTTCCGTTCCACATAATAATATATAAGTGCAGTTCCCAATTCTGTATATAAATAGAAATATCCGCAATATTTTTTTATCAATATTATTAGATATTCTATCAAGTGTTTTATTTACAATTAATTATATTTATTAACTATGCCATTTTACCGTTATTTCATGTCTATTTTAGCAATTTCGAACTGAAATCGATTTTTTTTCAATAATTTACTTTCTCAAATAACCAGATATACACCACGGTATCAAACCAATATATCAAATTATAATCTCTCTATAAAAAGCTAAATTTTTACTTTGCGTTCAAAGCCATATATAATATATATGGCTTATACATGATATTATCATGTCACATAGGTAAAAATAGTAAAAACTCAAAAAAACATCACAAAAACTGCATCTAGAACTTGTTTAATAATGATCCGATCGCTTTTAAACTGTGAGTGTCTTTGCGACGAAATTTTGTGTACATGACATGTTGGTAATTTAGAACTTATACACGGCAGCTAGTTCCCTAATATAATCGCTTGTGGTCTCGTGAGGTCCTTTAAATGCTAATGTTACTTAATAAGCTCAACGATTTACGTGATCAATCCTAACGATGTATAAGCGTGAAGACATTTTAATCGCGGCTGGTTTTACATTAAAAAATTGTTAATGAAAAGAGTTGCTTCTTCGAATTTAAATTTACAGTTTCGATAATGTACACGTTCACTTTTATGGTTGTTTATGTAGGTCGATGTTTGAATAATATAAAATTGAAAAAGTGTGATATTGATCAGATGTGATGTACACAAAAAGCATAAAGCACTGTAAAGGTCGTTGGATCCAGTTCTCGATGCTGATCTTGTTGATAGCGCGCGTAATGTGACTGCGAAGTTTGGCAGACCTTCTACCGAACGAAAACATGTAAATCTCATCTTTGTTTTCTTATTTGTAAATACATAATAGTTATCGTCCTACTGTGATTTTTATTTTGATATCCAGTTTATATGTTTGTTTATTAAGGTTATAATATTATTATCTAAATACTTAAAATTCTGATAGTGATTTGTTTGATTGTGTCCCGTTATTATGGCTTCTATTTATTCAGTTATATCTGTAGTAATTTTATCCCCATTAAAACGAAATGGAAACAGGTCTTTTCAATTCAATCTATTCAATTTTAACGAAATTTTTGTTCTAAGCAATAGTCTTAGCTGAAGTTGATGATTTATTGCCATGACTTAAAGAAAATATATTTTTTTCTGTGAAAATTATTGTTTATGGTGATTTATAATAAGTCTTTAATAATTATGTTATTGAATCATAATTATTATTGTAAAACGTCTTTGACAAGTAAAAAAAAATGATTGTTCTTTTCCTTCAATCTATAAATATTTCGGCGAATATTGTCGGTGTACATCACTGAATAACTCTTTGGGTACCCTAAATCAGAAGTGGCGCATGTATTGTTAAAGTGAAGTACCAAATTTTATAAATATCTGTAAAACATTTGTCCAAATTCGTATCTTTAAATTGGTTGACAAAAATCTCTAATAGTTACCTTGTGACGATAAAGTGATAATATAATCTGAAGCTATCTAACGCAATTTAAGTTCGTCATGTTTAATTAATAGCAAAAGTAAATCAAACAGGTAACTTTTTATAAGGCAGATGTGTAGTTATAATTAAAAGGATGTCGTATAAAACTAAAGCGAGCTGAGATATTCGCACAACGGATATTGCGTGTGCAATCAAAACATGCGATAAAATGATAAGAAAGATAAAACGTTGCGCTACCGACCTAGGGATGGTCCAGATTATAGATGCGTCCTCTTGGGCCTTATTGTTGTCACTGTCACTGAACTCTCACTGCTAGTCATGTCACAGGGCATAAGATCACGTGTTTCGCGTAAGGTTTTTGTAGGTGTGATATCGCGGGGGCCGTGTAACAGGTGCGCTTGCCGCAGCTTCCGCAGCGGCTCTGGCGGCCGGCTCCCGCGCCGAGCCGCCGAGCACGCCTCGTGCGTACGCGCACCTCCCCGCCCGCCCTCACACTGAAGCCTTTCTAAATTATAGTTTTCACTCTTTTCAGTAATTTTCCATGAATTTAAACTTCTCATAGCGTTATTTATTGTGGACAATTCATAATATTTTATTATTTATTGGTTTTGTTAAATAACAGAAAATTAATAAGCCACCTGAGATTCAGCTTTGGAAGTAGATTCATATATTTGTAAGTATTTTTGGTTGTTGACACTGTATCTGCATCTGCTATGACCTACAAACATACAATCCATTAAATGCAATTATAAAAGTACATTCTGTGAATTAATAAATAAAACTATTAATCTGCAATAAAATAAGATCCGTTCAATCGGCACGTACTTAAATAGGTACGTGAGAAAGTTTGTCTCACATCGATCATAAATTGTTTATTAGTTTCTTCTAAACGAATTTCTTGATTAGATGTTCAATAACAGAAGAAGTTCTTTATGACCAGATATTTCAAGTGAAATGATGTCGCATGTTATAAGTATATACGCGGGGTACTTGTATGTTTCAAACACTTGTCTATATTGCGTCATGCCGTGAACTTGGGCATCCAAATCTTCATCGATCATCTTAATCAATATTGGTTCTATCTTCGTTTAGTTACATAAATTGACTTTCCCTTCAATGGTTATTGAGGCGATTTTGTTTGGCATCGACACAAGTCTATGATAGTGAAGATAGTACCTACGCAAGTTGATGCCTTCATTTCGATTGGACAAAGGTTACTTGTTGTGATAAAGTTTAATGTCGTAGGGTTCCGGCTCGTAGCTAATGGAGCTGTAAGACTTGATGTTGATACGCATAAAATACTGAATCGAATGAGAAATACTATTGGAGTATAATAAATTATTATTATTAATGTAATAACATTAATAGCCTCAAAGGTTGATGTAGCTAACAATAGTTTAATATTGCAATAAATATTTACCTACATACAAATTAGTTGTTTCTTCTTTCAATAATGTTCATAATTCTATACTTTCTTCTTATACGGACAGTGAATATATTTTATTCCTTATCCGTAATCCGTTACCAAGTTTCGAATAACTAAGTGTACAAACATACTGTTAAAAAAACAACTGTTTTGTACAATTTCCTTTTTTTGTACTCTAAATAGTTTTACGAACGTATTTTTCCAGTGAATGGATTAATAATTTTTCTTGTAATGTCTTTGAAGAGAAAATTTGAACATCATATTTACAGCTTTGTTAAAGTTTCTATGGTTTTGATTTCAAACCAGAGAAACTTTAACAAAACTAAATTATCATCTGAATGTATTATTATAGTTTGTGGCATTTGAAGAAGGCGGCGCAGTGAAACAATACTTCTAAGATGTAAAATATGATAGCATTTATCTCTCTCATTACCTTTCAAAGAAAATCTTTCAAGGAGCTTTGAGTTTGGTTTAGGTTGCTTCGTCGCAAGGTGACGAGGGCACAATCTGATTATATATCGGTTTAAAGATCTTTATTTTTTTCTCAATAAGACAAATTGTCACTTACATGAGAACAGTAGTTACAGATATAATTTATTTACAATACCCGGTGAGGGTAGTTACAAAAATCTAGCCATTAAATCATTCCAAGTCTCAGTTAAAAAGTGCGATATTATCGCTTCGTATTATTGGTGGATGGTCCAAGTTATAAACTGTCGTCAGAGAAACAAGTATTGTTGATTACAAACGTTGATAACTTATTTTTAAAAATACTGAGCGATGTCGCTTCTTTGACATCTTTTGGGAGTCTATTGTATAGTTGTGCTCCTGCATATACTAACGTATTTTTACCGTAGTTATATCATACAAATATCCTAAATAATAGGATTTGGATCTATATTTGTGTTTATAAGTTCGGTTATTATTAACTGACGTCATTTATCTATCTCCTATATTATATATTGTTACCGGCAATCGGTATAATTCGGTATTCTATATAATACCTCGGTAATGTAAAGAATACCTAAAACGTGCAGGTAATATGAAACAATATTTATTTTTAAATTGACTTTTCTGAGGGGGTAAAACGGGGGTGATTGTTAGTGATTTTTTTTTCATTAAATTCGTTAAATAGTTGGTGGGTATAAAGTATGAAATACAGTATTTTTTTCTTCACAACGGCTGCAATCAGAAATAAAATAAAAATACACGATGACAATTATCAGACATCTCGCTGCTTGTGTGCTTTAATGAAAATCTGATAAGGGGCTTGCTATTCTTACATAATTTACATTAGGTTTTAAATAACAGCTTGACGGCGACATATATATATAACACCCGTGTTGCCATATAAAGTTATTATATTAAATCAATATGCGACAGAAACTGGTTAGGTCTCAATAAATGATAACAAGCGGCGCCGGAGTACGAGTGCCACGATTGTGCTCATATAGTAATTGAGCATTAATAATTTTCGATTACCGCGAAGCGTGTCCATCCATTGCTGACCACAGCCGGCTCGTGACAGGTTATGTGGGTTTTGAGTAGTCTGCCTTGGGGGGGAAGGGCGCGGATAGCTACACGGGTGGTCAACTGTCCTTTACAGGCGATAGTAGACATATCTTTATTCATTACTCATATTGTAGATACTTGTAAGCCTTTAATTTAACTTTTCAATAAAATTCTTAACTGCACAATGTGCCATGTTTCGTACCTTTTATAATCTTATGTATAAAAGTCTGGTGTCACGGTGTTTGTCGCTGTACTCCTCCGAAACGAAATTCTGTATGTATATTTGGTGGGTCTGAGAATCGGTCGTAGGCTATTTTGTGTTTAAAGAATGCCTTTCACCAAACTTTTTTTCAATTTTTTTCACAAAACATTTTTTTGTATTTTTTAATGATTTGACATCAAACAATATCTACTTATAACCCTAAATTGTCACCCTACCTACCCTACCACTAACTCCTAAAATATGGCAAAACAACGTTTGCTACGTCAGCTATTAATTATATAAAATAAAGTTGATGTACATGCTGTATTTGATTCCAAATATCACACTCAAGTGTGGTCAGAGCGCAGTCGTTACTAACAAAGTGATTCACAAGTAGAAGCAATTTATTATTAGCAATAGTTCTTGTTTTTGAAACGAGATACTGTAGCAGATAATAATGTTCATTCATATGTTCAATTAGTAGATTTGTGCAATCCTAAATTGCTACACTGACGCATATGCGTGAAATAACAACCAGGATAAACAAGCCTACTAAACTTGGAAACATTGTTTCTCGTTTAACGAGTAATGTATTTAGTTTGTTATGATGCAATCGTCATTTTTTCTATTAATATTTGAAGCAAGAAAAAACAATAATAATAAATAAAAAATAAAAAAAACAATAATTTGTATCATGCTATAATACTATAATAATAATAATTATAGTAAAATTCTCAATTAAAAATTGCATATACCCTTGTACAATAGTAAACTATTGTACGAGGGTATATGCAATACCCTCGTATAATAAAATGCGGTCATCGCCACTCTTCTCACTTATTCTTCATTGGCAAAATGTATTGATGTTTCCCACCAAGCTTGCAGCGATTCTGTTTTGTAGATTTACAAGTCACGCTCTAGAAAGCTCGTGCTTTACTTTACTACCCTGATCGGTAACGTTAACGTGCGTAAATTATTGCTTGATCAGGTTTGATTTCCTTTTTTGTACCAACTCATAAATCTTTTTGCTTGTACTTTGGAATAGGGTCACATTCAATTATCAAAAGGTTCTTGTATAATGTTTTATGAAAACAAAACACTACCTTCGCAAACTGACACTACATGAGTTGGCTATACCAAAATGAGAATAAACCAAGACTTGTTTAATGCTCCATAGTTAGCTAGCCATTTATTTCAATCAGCACTGATTTATCGGTTGTATCTTGATGTTGAATGTGATTTTACAAGATAATGCGTGTTTTAAATGCGTGGAACAAGTTGTTTATAATGATTTAACAAATCTCAATAAACTTTGCAAAGTTACATTACATCAGAGTCAGGTTGCAGAAATAAAGCTGTTATAAATACAGGTATTACATTATATTAAATGATCACAACTTAGCTGTGACCACGATTTGAGAAGAATAATGAGGACCATAATTGTTAAACTAATTAAGTAATTGAATAAAAATGTAATGAAATTTATAAATGTAAACGAAAATTATAGAAGTAGTTTTGAATGTACAATAATACTACCCCATATTTTACTTGTATGTAATATCGATATTCTAATAATAAAACGCCACATTTTATCGTACTCGTAAAATATAATGAGATTTCCTGATTGATAATGCACTCCCAAGTTATTGGCCTACGATACAGTTACAATGTTTTACATTACTTTTTCACAGACATTATCCTTTAGTGTATACGAGGAAGCAACTGACTGAGTGGAAGTCGTATAGAGTGTTGAGATGATGTTTAAGCGCTGTAAGTTCAAAGAAATCATCACTTCACACGTTGAATATGGCTATAACAATCCCAATCATCTGTTATACGCAATTTGTGCACCCTTTCAATTTTATTACAGAGATGTGAGCCTTACATGCCTACATTGAATACGTGTTAATTAGTTGCAGTTTATAGAGTTGCATTAGAAAATAAACATTTGCTTACATTGAAACGTTGACATCGTACATGATTACATGAAGTAAGCTGGCCAAGGTCTGGCGTCCGACATGACATAAAATATTATTTGAACGCGTCGCACCTCGCGTACCACGTTTGCAGAAATGGGTACTCCGTCACGCCTGTTCACGATTTACCTTTAATATGATAATGCGACAGGTCTACCTTTCTGTGGTTCGTGGGAATCGCTCGCCGCAGGCAGCAGAATAAACTATAACCAACGTTTAATTAGGTTCGAATGCTACTTACCTACACACGTGCAGCAGGTTGACGAGTTCTAGTAACTCGTCGTAATAATTCTCGATCGACATCGGCGTTAAACTTAAATGCTAAATTTAACGACACTAAGCAATTACTAGTCCTCCTCTTACCGATCCCCGCATTTACTTATGTTTGTGCAGTTGGCAATCTCAATTCTCCGAGATGGAGCATCCGGCTGTAAAAAGGAAAACTCGAAGCTTTCCTTTTGTTACTGCCCCATTGGCACCGTCTATGCGACTATCTCTTTGATTGACGTGTTTGTTCTACTTGATAAAATGTTTATTAGTTTTAACTTGTAGCCTGTCTGATAATTTATGGCTTAATATAAAATGTCAATGCGAAACATAAATTGTAAATAAATACATTTTATTTGTGATGTTTGTGCTATACGACGATTACTTTGTCCTATGTACTTATACAGCAGAGTAGGTTTTTATATGTCGTAGGAACTCAGTTTTAGGTTAAGTGTTAAATAAAATTATGATGATTGTATTCCCGTAGCAAGTGGTGGACGCATCCTTAAATAACCGCTTCCACCACATCACTTTACATTACCACTAATGGGCTTGCTGGCTCTTTTACTACCTCATAATGTTGAAAGCTCGGTCAAGCAAATTATCTACTCATTTTCAGCACTCATTTACAATAAGCATTCTTCGAAGATTCTGTGCATTATTAGCAGCATCATGACCTCTTCGCCAAACATTTCGTTATAAACCCGTTACGTCATTCTGTATAGTAAGCACGCACGTACCAATATATTAATCAAGTTGCCGAATTTTTCTGTTGGTTAATTTTATACTTCCAAGAATATTCCATCAATCTGTCATATTATTATGTTCATTAAGTGATTATTTACGTCGATGAAATATAACACAATTAGCTTAGAGGACGTAGTTGAGTAATGACTTCGCACACTGCGTCCCACGTAGGTCAATGGCAATCACTATTATTTTCACAATTACCTCACTCAGAGAAATGGCTGTTTGATTAGCGTGAAGCAATATTTTGTTTACTAGCAAATGAACTTAAAATAATTTGATATTTTTTTGTTTACGACATATGTTAAGCCTTACTATGTGTGTTTCTTCTAAAACTACAAATCATATTTAACGAATAGCGATACTTGAAGTAATAAAATAAATATACTATCTAGAAAAACGATGTAATCTAAAGATAGATTCATTTAAATAAATGTCGTGACTGGGGCAGTAATTTATTTGTGACTTAGCTTGAGCATGGCGATACGCACTAAATATATATGCTTATGATTTGCATTTTTGTCACTATGAAAAGAGATTTATTTTATTGTTATAATGCTTGTTTTGTAATCTGTTGTCGCGCGAAGCTTCACTTAGTGAAGCAGAATTTTAATTATTCTTACATTACCATTCTTACCATTGGTTCGCGTTGAGTTGCTAGCAGGAATAGTGTTGTGTGAGGTCGTTACGCGAAATATAAAGCGGGTTTTTGCAAATCCACAGAATTCGTTGAAACTTTATTTTACGTACGTGACTATTGAATGGCTTAACATTTGTCTATCGGCGTAAGCTACAGCAGCTTTGTTCCCAGATGCTTATCTCAAAAGTATCGCGTCATTCATAAATGCTATTGTGTTTCCCCTATACAGGTCGTTATTTGATATGATGCACAACTTATGTGCGCGTTTACGATTCTATGTTTTGAGGTTTAGTGGGTGTTGCGGGCGGGCACGCCGCTGATGGCGGTTACTGGTGGGATGAATTGCTCCCTGCGGTCTACTTTGTGTTCCGCTCGAGCGTACCATCATCCTCGACGGACGTCGTGACCGCAAACACCGACCAAGCCGTAAACCAGTTTCTTATATACCCTTCAATAGTCTCATTGAACATTACTCTCGTACTCTCGTCGGCCTTGATGTGATCAATTATAACACTGCAGAATTACTTCTAGGGAAAATTATTTAAAAGTAATAATACGGTGAAGAATCCAGTTGAAATTGCAATATGTGCAAATAGCCTAGCGTACTAGATCGCAATGCATTCTTCGAAAGAAGGCGACGGATGATTCATTCCCTTTAGCTACACCCTTCGTCGATGACTTGATGCCAATTTTACTGCTCAGTGGAACACTCATAAACCACTGCACACGTTTATAGTTTAAATTCACTTTTATTGTTTGTTGTTTTTATGGGTCTGGGAACATTGTTTATTAACATAATAAATGTTATTAACTGCCCACTGCATTAACTACTGAAAACCATAGCTCTTCTTTATTGAATGAGTTATATATTATTGGAGAACGATAAAAAAAATGTGTACTTTCTTTTAAAGTTTATCTAGGCTATAAGATTTTATTCTTTATGTAAATAATATCTTCTCTACATACTAGAGGTGCCTTTGTTAATGTGGATCATATGAATACGAATAACTTAACCATTTCTTCTAGGCGTCATTCTGCGGAGTAAATTTATGCTTAGCTATAACTTATAGATATAAATATAACATCGTATCGAGAATTAACTATTCCAATATATTACCTACTATAGGTTTTTAATTTCGGACGTTTTTTCAATATCTATCGGAAATATACATATTAGGGTAGAGGTGTTGACCAAAAAGGTCAAAAGGTGCTGTTACATTGTTTATTCAGTGTCTGATTGTGAAAAAATCACGATTTGCAATACATAATATAACCATTTAAATCGCAATTCTAAATGTGTGCATTGCCGCGGAAAAAGTTGGAATTTCATAATCTGAGTTTAGCAGATTAGTAGTAGTGCTAAACTCAGTCGTGTAATTGTGTATAGTAAGTAAAAATTTGTGCATCCAACCAGGACAGGACAGTTATTCATCAAAAACTGTTTCCGCTGCGACAATGTTGTTCCGGCGGAACTTATTTGATCCCATGGACGTAAAAGAAAAAAATGCGTTAATAAAAAGGTGAATACCTAGTCTAAATTAAATTTGTGTGTCATAAAACTGCGAAGATATCCGAGTTCCCGCTGCGGCAACGTTTGCCCATTTGCTAGATTTCATATAAAACGTTTTTTAAAGAGCTGTCGATTTTAAAATCAACAGCTCTTTAAAAAACGTTTTCTATAAACAAAAATTAGTTTATAATGTTAGTGAAATACTTACTATAATACGTAGTATACACAATTACACGACGTCATTCATACACTGAAAATCTGCTAAACTCATATTATTAAATTTCATGTTTTTCCGCTACGGCAACGCTGCATTCTAAATAGCATTCGAATGGTTTTTCTATTGTATCGGAATTGTTACCAGGTTACTGGAGCGCCTCTAAAATTATTATTATTATTATATCTTTTATCATATTTAACGTGCATAATATATTATGTTTTTTTGTTAAGGATTTTATAATTCAACCGTAATCTAATTTTATTTTATCTGCTTTACAAATTTTTTAAACGTTATTTTCGATTATCTTAGTAAATTATGACATTTTTGATGTTTATTGTATAAACTTTTCTTATTGTATGTATACTACACAGATCCCGTTGGCGCCAAAATTTCTACTCTTAGGTTCAATGTAAGCCACCTGGAAGGTGGCTTACAAAAACACGTGAAAACATTTTGTTACAAAACCTTAACCTTATCTTTATACAAGTAAATTAATCACATAAAGTTTATTTGTACAAATAAGGGATGTTATCGCTTAGTTTCGACGTTATTTTATGCTTATCAGTTTGTATCTGAGACATTAGTAACAGAACAATGAAACATTCATCCATTATTACTACTATAACCTACAAAACTATTTGTGATGTTTCTGTATAATGCGATTTTGGGAACCAATAAATATAATATTTTTGTTTGCACCGTTTAAGCATGCCATTTCCAAATCAAACTCATAGATTATTCTACCAATAATGAATGTTGTTTATCCAATTGGACATTTCATTTGTATATACAATTGCACAATTTATCATCTTGAGTATCTCCTAAATCATTATTGTGTAAATATGTATCTTAATCACTTGAATATTAAAATAATATGTAGGTAATATACGTACGCGTATGCTTTGACTCTTGATAACTGTTTTTCGGTTATTAATACATTTGCATTAACATAAATAAATACATGCGCATAATGCAATAACTTGAATTTTTGGGGTATCAATTCGATTTCCGTTATGTTGGAGACTATTTGAAACCGCTAAGTTTCTTGAGACTAGTATATCCTCATTGGGGGTGCACCGCATATGTTGCATTGATTCGCTTCTGAGAAACCTGTGCCGCAAAATTGTCGTAGACAAATCGACGCGACTGCCGCGCGTTAAATGAATATGCCTGCGGCCGCGCTCGTCGCGTCGTCGCGCGTCGCTCGCCAGGTGCGATCACGATCAAATCGCACGAATGAGCTTGCATATTTCAGTTCGCTTTAAATATTAATGTGTTCATCTGTTTAGCTAGCAAGAATTTTATTAAAGTTAAATCCACATATGATTTTCTCCTGGGCAAAGGAGTCCTCATATTGCCTGGCGAAATATTTATAACAGAATTGGTTTCCTTTTTAAAAAAATGTGTTTTTATATTCCACACATACAATAGTTGTTGCGAGTCTGTTTTGCGGGTGAAATTTGTGAGAATTTGTGTTTGTTAACGCACCTTCCTGCGGCGTATGTTATACAATATAGTACCAAAAATAACCCACTATAAATAAAATAACAATTCTGAAATTTAAAAAAACACAAATATCATAAAAAATATATCACTATGTTTGAAACCTTGCAATAATTACATTTGGAAAAACTATAGTTAAAGGATCTCCTAGATTGTAAATGGTCTCACATTGAAAGATTTAGCCACTACCGAGGAATGCCATTAGTACAGGTAGTGGTAGACATTTTTTCAACAAGTTAAGTTTAGTCCGTGTTTAACCTACCAGGATCAAACAGTTTGTTAGGTGTTTTCAGCTTAAAATTACGTTTGTGCACTTTCCTTATTATTTTGTATTCGTGCAGCTAATGTTGGCAGCTTAGATAACTCATTAAATACAATAGTTTTTTTTAAACAAACTAATCAATATAAAACTAAAACAGATCGTTTATGCTGCTACAACAATTACACCGTAGTATAAAGTGAAACAAGATAAAATAGTTTGGACAGCTTCCAATAATCGTGGCCAACACTTGTCACTGGGATTACTCGGAGGATCATTTGTTAAGAGCTATGAACTGTTACTTCACTGTCTCCATTGTCATACAACGTTACGTTGATTTGCGTTTCTGTGTGTGTCAACATTAACAATACGCAGACAACACTACCTTGCTTCAAATGTGTAATGACCTAATGACGAATTCGTTCTTTTTTCTTTGTTGATTTGTTTAATGTAGTAATTCTTGCGTTACAGTTATTATGCGTACGCGATGTTATACATAATCTTCCCCGTTTAACGTCGCGTAGTGGAAACCATCATAGGATAAAGTGAAAAGCGGTGACTTTGCTTTAGATAGGGCAAATGGGTCGAAGCGAGTTCCCCGCTGCGCTCTCATACACTACTCATGCTGCCCGCCTGATAACATCCATTTCCTGGGTGGCGATCCATCACCTTTGCACCTTGTACTCTCACCATTGTTCGAATGTAAGCACATTTCGTTGATCTTGAATCATTCATAAAACTCTAATCGATCGTTGCAGCCGATCGGTTTAAAATAAACTTTATGGTAATGCACCCGATGCTGCGTTTCGGATGTAGATTTTAATGTAAGTTGGAGAACTGTTGCACAAGCCAACGTCAAGTATCATTGCAGAGTAGCGTAGGCGTGCATACCGCTATCTGCTGATTGTATTTGCTATGAACTATTCTATACATTGATAACCCAAATGAAAGTCGAGATCCTACTTTGAACCCCACATTTTTTTCAAATACAATTGGCGTGTATCCGAACAATCGTAAACTTCAGTTTGTGGGCTGTTTAATCGAACAGTAGCGAAATACTTAGCATATTGACTGACAATGAGTGAAAAGTTGAAGGACTGTTGCGTTCCTGGCGTGATGCGACTGCAAGCACGACCGGGACGCATTTAAATGAAGAGTTGCACACGGTGCAAGTATTTGTCAGAGACATAAACAATGCATGTAGGGCGCTCAAGACCGACAAAACAATGACCTCGTGTAAATGTACCCACAGGAAAGAGCTATTGTACGGTTCAGACGAGTTTGTTTCAAATTTATTTTCAACTTAATGAAGGTTTCTACGGAATTATACCTACCAGAAGATTACCTAATCGATTAATTACTTAGAAAAATACAGCAGCACTCGTTCATAAAATATGTAAGGCAAAATAAGTAAAGAAAATGAGAAAAGGTTTTTGTATGATCTTTTATTTTTGTGAACTACCACTAGGCCATCATCATCATCACATCAACCGTTAGACGTCCACTGCAGGACATAGGTCTGCCACTAGGCCATACATGCTGATATTGGTTCCGTGCGGAGATCGAGTTCGCCACACGCGATATAGAAGCCGATTGCTCGAGCACTGCACTAACCGTGCCATCAAAATTTACTTAAGAGATTTTGTGAAATATTTATCTCAAACCGAATAAAATCGGGCTGCGTTCCTTTTTTCAAAATTAAGTTAATCTATTAACATGAAAAACTCTATGGTTAAAACAATATAAAAAATCTTTTCTCACAAAAATTACTGTTGTGTCTAGAAAAACTCGCGTCTTCGTAATGACGCGTCGTAAATAGAGCTGTAACTTTAACCAATCATGTAAAGATATTATTTTGCTTACGCTTTCATTAAAAGTTCACACTACTTGTTAATTAATGCGATACGCGTATTGTAAATGTGAAATGTGATATTGCTATTGTTCATAACATATTATGTAGCTCGTTTAAAATTTACGATACTACGATATAACTACCGAACATTTTTATAGGCTATATTTATTCATCAATTTTTATAAGTTCGTTCTAATTTTAATCGAATTTAAGCATCTGCCCATATCAATTCTAAAGCAGGTCGCTGTCGCATTGCGAGACTAATTCAATTAAAGTTGTATATCAACTCGTGTGGTCTCCTAAACATATCAGACACGACTCGAGAGCTTTCATGTGAACTTTTACTACTAAAATGCGATGCCATGTGCTGTTATTCATGAGAGTCAGATTTCATCTCGGAAAACGAGTAAAAGTGTCGACACATAAGATTGGGAGATTTATTATTGTTGCTTTGCATGAATTAACAAGTCTATGTGTGTGTGGCTCGCGACCGCCGGAGGCAGGCGCGTGCGCATCGAGATCAAATCTTTCATGTATCTGAGATGCGTGCAATGATATCGAACAGCGGTGAATCAATCTTCTGTTTGTTAGTTGTTATCTGGGATCTGCGCCCACACAGCGTAAAGAAGAGTGTCTGGTCAAAAACAGCACGAATCGCTTTGTTTGCACGATACGTTAACCTATCTGGTGAAAAACTCGTATGTTTGACTGCTGGAGCCGCTTTATTGCCACAGCCCAGACATATCGCAATAACTCGCTACTTAATTAGGGAAGAGATGAAAGTAACTGGGCACGTTGTCGTCGAAGTTGGTATTTAAATTGCCGAGGGCCATCCGTTCTAAGATACTCGCGTTTTATTGCGGCCCTAATGAATCGTATTCATTGTCTCGCAATACAACTTAACTGTTCATTTATTATAATGGTTTTTATACTGCATCTAATACTGATGTGTTGAAGACGTTAGAATTCTCGTCGTTGTTATAATATTCACGATCGCTTTTAACAACAGAGAACGCCCACTCTGTGTTCAAGCGATAATGATCTTGAAATCAGTGTAGGTCGTGTTTATTGGTGTATACCACGAGAAATGACAAGACACTCATCTCAAACAATATTGGGTACTATGAGTACAATGAAATACAGGCATTGCTGTTTTGATGACAGCTCATTCGCAAAAGCAAAGTGGTTTATAATTTTTGCATAATGCGTTTACGTGAAAATATGTTTGTGTGCCAACGATAATTGTAGAGGGTGTGGTTCTGAAAGACACGTTATAGTATATGTTATACAGAGGTAAGATATGTAAAAGATAATATGTACGTATTTTAAGCTAAACATCGTTTTAAAACACTTTTTAAATGTCTATAACTAGTTTTGTAGTAAACAAATATACCAATATGTATAAAACAATCGCTTTCGTTATTAAAGTTCCTTATACTGCCTGAACTACAGTAATGATAATTATTATCAACTTGGATTCTTACGGTCATCAATCGGGTATCAATTGCCATTAGCTGCACCAACTTATTTTCTCTTCATCTCTCATTACGTTATTTTTTTTTGTTTCTTGCTTTAACAAATTGTTCATAGTAAGTTAATTGTCAATATAAAATCCGTAGTTGGAGTCAATTATTGTAATAATTATAATATAGCTATCGATCATAAAAGGAATTCCTGACATAGTGTTTTGTTGTTGATTATCTCCAGCTAATGACCATCAGTGCTATTATTATTTTACAGGTGGGCCGCTTTGAGTCCCGTTAGTGTAATAGTACCCTTTCGACTTCATAATAAATTAACATCTAGGATTTACAATTGACGTGATTTAAATTGGTCTTTACCGTATATGTATTCGCGGTTTAAATATTAACTAATATCAGGTAGGTAAGTATTTAGTTTAGATCTAACATTAATAAGAGATCACTCAATCAATCGGAACATCTTGTTGTTCAATGTTTTTAACCGACTTCAAAAAGGAGGAGGTTCTCAATTCGTCGGAATCTTTTTTTTATGTATGTTCACGAATTACTTAAAAGCGCCTGGACCGATTTCCAAAATTCTTTTTTTGTTTAAAAGGGTAGACTTCACAGTTGGTCCCATTGTAACCACATCAGGATCTGATGATGGGATCCCAGGGAAATCGAGGGCAACCCTCAAATTTTATAGGCAATTATCACATTTTCAATATATTTACTATGATTGTTCCAGTATTTGCGTCTGATAATTATCATTTGATGATGGAAGGTAGAACTCCTCAACAGTTAAGAGTTAAAAGAAAATTCTTTCAGTTATAGGCATTTATTACATTTACATGTATTCTCCAAAGCTGTTCAAGTATTTGCATCTGAAAATCACCATCTCATGTAATGATCTGATGATGGAAGGTACAA
Source organism: Craniophora ligustri (assembly GCA_905163465.1). Classification (NCBI taxonomy): domain Eukaryota; kingdom Metazoa; phylum Arthropoda; class Insecta; order Lepidoptera; family Noctuidae; genus Craniophora; species Craniophora ligustri. The sequence goes on from LR990959.1 coordinate 5,019,019, forward strand.
CTCCTCAACGGTTAGGAGTTGAAGGAAAAATCTTTCATAATTATTAGTATGTATGGATCGATAGTTGTATTCTTTCAGGCTATTAGATTGATCTGATATGAAAAGTTAATTATATATATATACCGGGTGACTTTTTTTACCGTCTTGATAAAAATAGGGTGTGATGGGTAAATGGAGTAGAAGCCTATGGCATAGTTATTTTACATTTTTTTTTGTTTTACACTCATCATTTAAAATTTGTCTACTAATATACACAAGTAATTTACAACCAATTTTTCATATTAAAACATAAATGTTTAATTTTCAGAGAAATTTTAAAAAAATAATTCAAATAATTCAAATTCGTAAACATAGTCACCCTAATAAACAGGCGGCATATCATGAATGATATCGTTTCAAATAGGTAAAACTAGATCTTCAAACAAACGCACACGTGTAGCCGCCAGCGATTTTCCGATGCTGACACAGGATCCCCGCTCCCGCCATCCCGCGCTGGACCCCCACTGCCCTACAGTCCTATTCTAATTATTTTAAATAATTTTTAGTCACATACGATTAGGCACTCAGTGACGTCGCGTGATATATTCGCAATGTTTACGTTACCGCGCATGTCTCCGTCGGTCGCTCACTGTGATAAAAGTGATTAACGTAAACAATAAACATGTACGAATATAACAATGTAGAGTACTTATTTAGTAATGGTGCAGTGTTATATCGTGTCCCTTGAAAGTTTAAATGGTGTACGGCGAATGTATACAGGACCAAGCCATCTGCAATCTCTTCTTCGACATTCGGACTGTCGATTCAAACGAATCCACAAAAAACTCGTCCCTTCCATCCATAACATTCCATCATCGATATAATGTTAGAAGACGTTCCTTTGAATTATTTGCGGGGAATGTACCTACTTCCAGAGAGAGAGAAACTGTGGACACTGTGATTACTGCGATATCGCTCAAAGGTACTTTTTTTAATATTTGTAATTAAAATCACTGTAATTTGTAATAAGTTGATTTTAATATTTTAAATACGCAGAGTATGTAGTAATTTCTAGTTTACGCATACTCATACCTAATTAATACTTTATTTTTTCAAAGAAATAATGACAAATGAGGAAGTTTAACATGTAACACACAACTATACCATGCTAAAAGATCATAAGCTCTTTAAAATATGAAGGGAAGATTGATATCTCTACAAAACAATTCGGAGTTTATAAAATCGCAACGGAAAAATGCCTAGGTATTCAGATATGTAGTTACGCTATTTCGCTCGCACTTTTCATTCATTGGAAATCACGTTACACGCAGTGTAGGCATCTATTTTACTATTACGCACGCGCCGTGTAGGATGTTCTCTTTTTCTGGATTTTCTTGGATTTTCAGAACTCCCATAATCAAAATGCTATTACAGAAATAGTCTCGTCCGCAGATTCCGTTCTATACATATAACCTACCCTATAATTATCGAGACGGTAAAAAAAGTCACCCGGTATATATACAACACTAAAAAGCAAAAAATAACTTCATACAGTTTTACCTTTTTTTTAGTTTAGTTTTAAAGGTGTTCAATGTTTTCTTTTCAGTGACGATTATCAGGAAGATTTGGCAGCCACATATTTGTTTTTGCAAAAATGTACTGCTACTACTAATTAATAACCACTTGTGAAATGGTTTAATGAAACAGTAAACTTTAATCTCTGTTACCCACCATTAATAAATGTTTACTAACTGGTTAAAGCTCGGTCCGCTCATGTCTGTCTATCTGTGGCAGTTTCTATAGAGAACCCTGGAATTGTGTGTGGTATATTCGCCTCACAGCAATGCGTCCGGCCGTCCGGCCTGCGTGCAGCTGCACGGTGCACTGCGCGGTGCGCCGCATGGCGTTCCAACCACTTGAAAATATAGCTCTATTCTCCTGTACCTAAATAGTACAAATAAGACTATATACATTTCTAGTTTAAAACAATGCACAAATTCTAATTAGTAATTAACATTAATAGTAACTTACAACGCGGTTCATCCCGATAGATTAGGCAGAAGTGTAATTATTGCCTTCTGGCCATTGCGTCTATTTATATCTAATATGTATATTAAGACTCATGTTTGATTCGTATGATACGCGCTGCTATGCCGTTCACATTTTTTTCAAACTTTGGAAATTATTCGGCGGAGGTTATACATGGTTCCAAAAAGAAACAAAACAGATAGATACACTATAGATATGCAGTTTTACCCATGCCAAATCGGGAAGGTATCTAAGCCAGCATGGGATAACTAATATAATGTAAGAAATAAATAATCTTAAAATATGCTTAGGTTATAATTTATGCCACAGGCTTAAAATGTTTTATTGTATTCCATACCACAGTGACCCAATGGAGGCGCTAGTATCTATATTTTTATTGATACAATAGTAAAATAGATGGGCAGAAAAGACCAAAAAAATTTATGAAAAATTACCACTTTTATGTGTCGTTTAACCACATTCCTGGATTCAATTATCTTCTAAAATTAACTAGAGCTATTTGCATAGATACAATTGAATAGACTCCTGCATTTACATGAAATGATGTAGTTAAATGGATATTTCCTTGTAAGGGACTTGTTGGAACACCGAGCAAGTCTAATCAAGCTCCATTTATAATCCCACGTATAGTTTTATTTTATTGCTATTGAGCGGACCTTGCTTACCGTGCCAAGTAATGAAATATTCAATCTTTTGCGGTTTGCACTTAAGGTTGTGGTCAATTACATAATCAAGAAATAGTGAAGCGATTCTTCGAAATAAGAATGATATAATGTGTACAATGAGCAATGACCTGAATATTTTCTATTAAACATAAGTACTTGGTGAAATAAATCATCATGCAATTGGCGGGGAGATGACATGTTAAATGTGGGTGAGGGTAGGCTGGGTGCGGCGAGGCACGCGCACGCCCCGCCGCCGCCGGAGCCCGCGCGAGCACGCACCGCGAGGGTGCAGAAGTCAAACGATTTATGTACCCGTGTCGAGGACATACACGACCGTTGTGCCTTTAATTCGGATTTACGCCGCCATTGATTTCGAGCGGAGATTAAATTCTATTGTGCTGAATCACTTCCATGACATTCGACACTACTTATTGTTGATATATGATGCTGCTCATTTGTTGAGGACAGTTAACTGTTAGGGATTAAGGTTTTTTTTCTTTTGCAGGCTGAACTCGTGGACATGAGGGCAGAACTAGTGCAAGCACGAGCCGCTGGTAGGTTTAGTTGTCACATATCGCATGATATTTATGCAACTGGATGGATTCGTCACAAAATGAAATTTACGTGTCTATAAAAACCTAGTAATCTATAAATAATATGTTGACTTTTTTTTTAAATTCCTATTTTGTATAATTCCTATAGCTTTCTCAGATTAATATGATTCTTCGGATTACACAATTAAATAAAAGCTTTAACTCAATAATGGTATTCATAAAGGTGTAAATTGGTCTAGCGGTCCCAAGCGCAGCAGTCTTGAGTTCGATCCTCGGGTCAAGCGAGATTTGAATGCAATTTTCTATGAAATTCTCAGTATGTTACTTGGAGTTAGCATAGGAGCCCCGTTAATGATACTCGGCTCTTCTGATATAAAATAAAAAAAAGCTACTGTGGGTGATACAGGGGGTTTATGATAATATTATTATAATTATGTTATGTATGATTTATAATTCAATAGTACTATAGATGTTCTTTACTGCGAATGAAATTGATAGAACTCAAATCAGTATGTGAACAATCAGGTGGATGCCAGGAAAGCGGGGACGCGGCGGGAAACGTGACGGACGCGGCGCGGGCACGTTCTGAGGCCGCGCAACTGGCCAGGGAGAACGCCGCCCTTCGCGAAACTGTACTGGCGCTACATTCCGAACTCTTTGGAGCTAGGTGAGTCAAAAGTCATTACCCATACTTCAAAGTATATTATAATAATTCTGACCCTGCTTTGTCAGTGTAATGATCATTTTAATCTTATAGTGTGCAATAAAGCATATTCTATCCGCTTTTTTTAACTTTATTCTTATTTTACCTTAATAATTCCAGACTGGCTACGAAGTACCTGGATAAGGAGTTAGCAGGCAGAATACAACAGTTACAGCTACTTGGCAGGGACATGCGCGCAGAACTACGAGATTCTCTATGGGCTCAGGTAGGTCACTAAGATCGAGGTCACTTAAGATGTTCACACGTAAAATTTGGTCAGACTCTCATAGTATGTATATATTGAGTTTTCTAAAAACTGGGCGCATTTTACACTTAATAATATATAAATTCTTAATTAGACTATTAAGAATTAGTTAAGAACATTAGTAAGTATTAAAACAAGATTTTAATACTACCATAAATCGGTCTACCGGTATTTACAACGCGCCCACGTACTTGCATTTAATATGCATAAGTTGTAAAGGCAGTAAATTCGCAAAATACTATCGCCAAGTTGAACCAGACACCCGTTTACCCCTTCACGGACCGTCATCAGAGTACTGCATTGTCGAATACTGGAATATGACTCATCATGAGTTGTGTTCCCTTCTTTTCGGTATTAATTCGTTTTTTTAGACACAGGTATGTGAGCGGATGGACAGTATAATCTACAACCCGAATAGCTCGACATAATTATGTATCGGAATGAAATGTAGACATTGTTTTAATAAATCATGGATTACTGCTAAGTAACGCCTGATTCCTTGAATTATTTCATAATGTTTAGATGGAACCTAACGGTGCCTATAAGATTGTTCTGTTTAACTCGCGCTATTATTATGTCTGCAAAATATTGAGTCAGTCCATGTCTGCGAGTAATCGCCGCTGCACTTGCGTCTTTTGCAAGCGCATATTCGATGAACGCTTATTCTCGATTCCCGAGAAGCCTTACTTGGCAAATCGTATGGTGAGGTAGGTTGTTTAAATCGTAATATATGATGACGTAGGTATGTTGGTTCTTAGTTCATCCTATCTCAAGCAGTGACGTATTTTATACAAGTTATACAAAACATGGCACAAACTGTTTACCATTTACTCAATCCTCGGATATTCAGTAATTGTTTGTATAAGTTCATGATTATATAATTAATATAATGGACCGATGCGAGCCAAATGTCCCGATGGCAATAAATGGCAATAAATAATGGCCAATGCCAAAACGTTTACAATTTCGAGGACAGATAGTTCCGACAATTTAACTGTCTCAAAAGTTAGGTTAAACTTCAAAACTGCTGCACAAGGCGCCTGATGAAATATCAAAAACCGGACAAGTGCGAGTCGGACTCGCCCACCGAGGGTTCCGTACCTAATGTAAATATAAGATCATCAAAGTGGGCGCAGAGGATATCTTAAACGAAAAACGAGCACATGCCTATAAGCTGCTGATTATAATGAATTATTCATCAAGTTGACATTTTTAAAATAAATTTAACTTGTAACTGTTTTTAAAAGGACGCTAAAATCTTAACATATCAAGATTTGGAGGAAACTTGGATTGAACTCGTTGGATCCTGCAAAAAAAGACGGCGCCATTTCAACTTTTCAATATTACTTAGTCCGTTTCGAGTAGCCTTTATATAATTTATGTAATATTCTTCAATTGATTTGTATGATAAATTGTTGGATAGGTACCTATTTTAATTATTAATAGGTATTTTAGGTGAAGTTTGCTATAACGTTAAAATTAAACGTGACGTATGTTTCTTTGATATCCTATTAAAATATACCTACTATTTTTTATTATCTATACCTATTTTACGACCCACTTAGTCCAGCGGTAGTTAACATTGCCTTCTGTGCTATGCATCCCGGGTTCGAATCTCGGTAGGAACAAATGTTTGTGGGATGAGCATAAACATTTGTATCCGATTCATTGATATATCTATTTAATATACAAAATTTGTATTTACAAAAAAAAAATACCTATATGTAATATATCAACCAACTAGTATCCATAATACAAGCTTCGTTGCTTAGCTCGGAACTAGATGGCGCTGTGTCATATAGTCCAGAGATATTATTTATTTATTAATAAGTACAAGACACTTCAGTTGGTAGGTACCTGATGCATACTCCTTGACACCGTTGCCGAGCAACGTTGTTAATTTTGCTGCTTGTCATTATAAAAATATACTCTTTATGTAAAGATAATTAATTTCCATCATTTATTTAATAGTACTTATTTAGGATTGTGTTTAGTTACAGAATTAAATAAATAGTATATGAAAATAAATAAATGGTAATTTAAATAAATAAATAGTACCTTTATTTATCTTATAAATGACAGTACCTTGACAAATGGATCGTATCTCAAAAAGCGAAATAGCATTAAATATCTAAATTAAAAATATATTTTATGAAACAGACTTAATTAACTTTTTGTCGTGAGATAGTTTTTTGAATAATAGTTAGTACTTTTAAGTTTCCGATTAAGAGTACGCCATTTTTTTATTATCGCCTGTCAATATTAAAGATGCCAATTTTTTTAATGTATACACATTAAAAATGGGACTACCGATCTACATACAATATAATGAAATAGATTGTTTCATTTACCTATCTTATTTTCATTGAAAATCATTATGAAGAAACAATGATATTATTATATGCTTTATATTTATTTATTTTTGATATCATAATCGTTATTGTTTTAAGCGTCTTATTACACCAACATTTTATACGGAAATCGATTGTATTAAAATCTTTAATACAATCGATTGTGTAAAAAAATTCAGGACGTTGTACCCGTACTGATTAAGATTTTAAATAATCGATTCACCTTATTTGATACTTTTAATATAAAAAAAAAAACATTTTAGTTATATGTTCAAAATTCACGCCAAAACGGTCGCTTGTGTCATGGCGTCTGCCTGTGAAGTCATTTCTATATATGTCAACACTAAACATTAGGCGTATATATATTTTGCGTGCTAAATATGAACTCTAAATTATATAAGTGGTACGCGGCCCCCCAACGCAATAATAATACATCAATTACAACTCTCAACAAATTATTTATTTACGTTCCACACAAAAAAAATCACCATTATAAATAAATTATAAAACTACTGAAGTACAATATTTGGCTGTATTGCCTAAATTCCTTTGCCTTATCCCTAAACGGAAGTAAAAATCAAACAATCAGTACTCGACATAGGTGTATAAAAACTGACATTATTCGACTTATCATGGCGGATTGCTGTATTTTGTAGTTATATTTTAATAAATATATTTATCAATGACAGTGATAAATATATTAACAATGCGTCGGAAAAAATTAATAAAATTTATTTTGCAATGCACAAATCAAGCCCTTACGTGTGATACCCCATTTGAACTAGTAGCTTCAATTTGAAATTCAGATTCCTATAACAATATTCAGACCCCCTATTTTTTAAGATTCAAATACAAATGTACAGTTTTGAGATTTTTCCTTGTATTATTGGTCTATAACGATGCTAAATGCCAAATTTCATAGGTCAACGGGAAGTAGCCTATGAGTTTTGATTCCCTTGAGCGTGTCGAAAAATGCGTTTTTTGCTGATGAAACGGCCGTATCTTATTTTTGCGTAAACTTAGAAGCTTGATTCTTTCACAACTTCATAGGACCGTAGACTTGAGTATACGGTTTAAATTTCAACTCGATACCTATACGTATTTCCGAAATAAAAGGTCTTGACAGACAAACGGACAGACAGACAGACAGACAGACGGACAAAAAGTGATCTTATAAGGGTTCCGTTTTTTCCTCTTGAGGTACGGAACCCTAAAAATGAAAATTATATTCATTTTATTGATTTTTTTACATTTATTGAAAATGTACACTTTACAATTATGATGTATTACTAAAATAAGACTGGAAAGACAGTCCGCAGCAAGCGTAGCTTGACGCAGGAGTACCTGGCTCTGTAACGTTTTGGAATAAAGGGGTTACAACTTTTGTCTTTGTATACGTCATTATCAACCCAAATATTGATCCACAACTGGGCTGGGTTTCCCATCTTTTTGAGAGGGATTAGGTTATATATTTCCCCACACACTATTAGCCTAGTCCGTAGACTTACATCAGCGAGAAATTCTTTTAGGCATTGCTCATGTTGTTTTTTTTCACCGTTTGACCTACTAATAAGTATGCACGTAATTTTGAAAATCATTGATTCCTTGGGATGGATATGTAAACCTTTGACATCATAGTCCACCGGTCACGCCATTAGGTTATCACAATTTTTTGTGTGTGGTTTTAGTGTATACGTGCTTATACTTAAATCAATTCTCAACGTGTGTCCAGGTGGAAGCGGAGATCCTGGTGCAGCGGCACAAGACGCTGGTGCGCGTGTGCCGCGGCGGCGGCGTGGGCCCGCGCCCCCCGCGCCCGCCGCCCCCGCCCCCGCCCCCGCCCGCGCCCGCGCCCCCCGCGCCCCTCGCGCCGCCCGCACGCGAGCTCGCGCGTACAGTACGCGTGCGACGCTCGCCACACCTCGGCCTCGGCATCTCTGTCACGGTACGACACTTGTTCGTAACATGCCATCACGCCTGTTGTCCCCGATAGGTTAAGCGAAAGCTTAGTAAAGCACGTTAGGGTTTTTTTTTACATTGACCTCGCATAATTATTACCAAAATAATGTAACAATACCTCCTTTTTAAAAGAGTGTCTATGGAGTTTCTTGCCGGTTCTTCTCCATGAGATCAACTTCTTGGAACCGTGCAACTAGAGTCATAACGTTTTATAAATGCTTGAAAAAGTTCACATGAAATAAAAACCTTTTGATTTGATTTGATTTGAGGGCGACTGCGACCAGCGGCAAATACCCACTTACTACCTACTGAAACAACAGGTATCATAAAAACCGACAATTCACCGTTTAATGTTGAATTTAAAGAACCGTCAAAAAGTTATAATAATGTATTGCTTGTTGCAAAATTTTTGCACAAAAATGAAAACACAGACGCGTGTTTTCAGAGAATGACATTTGATATCGCCCTGGTCCCGACGGTCCGAGATATCGTGTCAATGAGCGGTGTCCATGTGTGCGTTGCTCGAGCGCACTTTGTATGTAGGTTGACTTCTGTACCTACCTGTTTTATGGTAGTACTTATACCCACGGGCGTAGCGAGGTACGGAGAAGAGCGGTCAACTGCTAAACTGTATAGTCCAGTGCATTTACTCTTACAAAAATGCTCTACGGCACATTTTTTTCTTTATCATTTAATTCTTTCATAAATTTTATTCTTATAATTTTCAGTTTTACTATATCAGATTTCAGGCCGAGAAATATTAATAAAAAAATCGTATTTTCGTTTTTCATATTAAACGCGAGGGAAAAATCAACATAATTTGATAAATTCGCAGGACGCGCCATTCCCCGATACGGAAGCCAAGACGCGTCGCGCCAGCATAGCCACCGGGTTAGGCAGAGGCGTGCTAATGTACACCCACATTTACGCCAGTATGTTTAGGTCCCACGTAATAGAGGGCGAGCCTATTGCCATGAACCGAGTACCGAACTGCTACTGAGAATTTCATTTAAAAACCCAATAATACTTTGCTTGACCTGAGAATCGAACTCAAGACCACTAGACTAACGAGGCAGTTGTACATCTTACACATGTACTGATCAAGCGGCGGTGTATTGATCTGCAAGAGTACTGGCTGCACTGCAACATTCAGTTACAGTTCACATGCACATTCACAGTAGGTTCATTTTACGATGACGCATGCACTCTTATTACACTCGTATAAGTTTAAAGCAAGCAAATTGTGTATTATAAGCCCGATCCCACTTCGCACCACCGCCCGGTATCTTGGATCTACTATGTTTAGCTGTATTTATGTCGAGCCCATAGAGATCATAGTATAGCACTATATTACAATTAATTCCTCTTCAGTAATTCATCATCATCATTATTGTCCTACTGCGGGGCACGGGTCTCCTCTCATTTTGAGACGGATTAGGCTGTAGTCTACCACACTAGCCAACTGCGGGTTGGCAGACTTCGCATGCCATCGAGAAAATCTCTCAAGCATACAGGTTTCTTCACGATGTTTTCCTTCGTCGCTTGAGCGTATGATAAATACGCACTGAAAAGTCAGTGGTGCGTGCCTTGGGTGTGACCTTTGACATCTCAGTCCACTGGTCTCACCACTAGGCTACCACGGCTCATTCATCATGTTTTCATGGTTCACTAATTATCTTAATTCAAAGTATATTTAATAGCCTTCTTATAATGTTTAACCTTCTATCTGATTTGATTTGATCATCATTATTATGATTTGTGAAGAAAATGACAATAAAATTGTACCTACAATAACAAGCCTGTAGGTTATATTCAGTCTATATTACGGGTACATTAAAAAAGGTTATCGAATGACGACCTATTAATAACAATCCAGAACACATTGAGTACTTGGTTCCGTTACTACTAGTAGTAGTAATAATATACTACTAAGCCATACTAGGACATGTAGAGAATTTAGTTTTATTGAAGCTAAAAGAGGCATATATTTTAAAATCAACAAAAAAATGTTATCATATTCAGTTCTGATGATACATGTGTTTGTTACAGGGCGGTCGTGAGCACGGCGTGCCGATCCTGATCTCTGAGCTGGAGGCGGGTGGGCCGGCCGAGCTCACGGGCGAGCTGTACGTCGGCGACGCTATACTTGCCATCAACGAAGTCGACCTCACTCAGGTAACCCGCTTTCTGTAACATGGACTCTTAATAATTATCTCGATAAAGAAACCGACTTCAACCAAATTGCACTGGACCACACGGAAAGCACCAGCTTTTTAATAAAAAAAAAAGAATTATCACAATCGGTTCGCCCAGTCGAAAGTTATGAGGTAACAAACATAAAAACACAGTCGAATTGAAAACCGGTTGAAGTCGGTTAAAAAATCCTAACTTCATGTGTGTAGTCGTAATCAAGCCAGAATCAATTGCAATAGTAGAATCTATAGCAATTGCTATAGATTCTACGATTAAATATCTATGGGATTAGCTCAGAGTAAAACCAAATCTTGTTAGAATAAACAATCTTTTTATTTCTGTACGGACGACCCGTTTAGCTCAGCGGTAGTTAACGCTGCCTGCTGTGCTATGGGTCCTGGGTTCGAATCCCGGTAGGGACAAATGTTTGTGTGATGAGCATAAACATTTGTTTCCGAGTCATGGATGTATTTATGTATAATATGTATGTATTTACAAAAAAAAAAGTATATATGTAGTATATCAACCAACTAGTATCCGTAACACAAGCCTCGTTGCTTACCACGGAACTAGATGGCGCTGTGTCATAATGTGCAGGAATATTTATTATTTATTTATTTCTTGTAAGTCCTAATGTCCATTTTAAACTCCCCTCTTGCACTCCCACGTTCCATACACACCTTTCATATCCTTCTCCCACATTCTTACGCTCCGTCCCTTTCACTCACATAGATTCATCCTTCTTACTTACGTTCCATTTCCCACATATCTACCTACCCAGATTGTTTTAAAATGTTGACAGCTAAGAACAGTAAGTAGCGTTCTACTAAGCACTACCAGCTAACAGTGCTTAGTATGTATCTGCAAGCTAAAAACTGTAATAGTTTGTAAAATAACACAAATAACAGCTTTCCATCAGGCCGGCCGTAAGCTTGTTTGCGACCTTTGGTCTAAAAAAAAGATTGAATCGTCCCTAGGAGCTTCGTAGATATGTATTAAACTCTAAACTAAAACAACTATGTATATTTGTAGGCTTGTCACAAAGAGGCAGTACAGGCGCTACAGAGTGTGAAGGGAGACTGCGCACTGTGCGTACAGTTCATAGCGACCGACGATGAGGACAGACTATCAGAAGATAATTATAGGTACGCCATCTTTTGAAATAAATTGCCAAGGGTAGTGTCCTACATTTTTTTTCCTACATGCAGTGTCAAAGTTAAACAGACGATAATTTTGTAAAGCATAACTCGTCGAAACTTAATTTATGTTACTTAGTTGACAATGTTTATTACATTGATTTTTATTACATTATTAAAAAATCATTGTAAAATAGTGAAAATTGTAACCACAGTACTTAATACTGCGACCAAGGGTGTCCAATTTTCAACTTTTTTGCAAAATGTCCATTATCGCTTGACTAAGTGACATGCATTTTTTTTATAATTCTTTTCATGACTGGTATGGTATACCTTGGCCTCTCACCCGGTACCAGGTTATCGTTGAGTTTCGGGACACCCTGTATATACATAACAGGTATGATTATAAATGAAAAGTGTCAGTTTGATTGATCTGAATGTGTGTGGTTAATTATGTAAGCTGGAAAGATGCAGGCTGTAGGTGTACTGCAATTACTGCAATATCAGAAAGTACCTACATGGCCCCACAGGTCACCGGTATGCAATAGGCACGATGACACTAACCTAGAATCAGAGTTGGGCGTAATCAACTACTTTTGTAATCAGATTATTAATCTGATTAAAAATAATCATGATTACTTTTAATCAGATTGAAATAATCATGATTACTTATAATCAAAATTACACATGTAATCTTTAATCTTGATTACAGTAGTTATTAATCAAATTACATGATTATTGACGACGTGTGTGGTCTAGTGGTTCGAGTACCGGACTGCTGATCACGAGGTCGTGGGGTTGATTCCCACAGGACGCAAATATTTATGTGATGAATATACATATTTGTAACCGTCTGGGCGTATTTAATATGTATTATAAGTATGTATTTACAAAAAAAAATGTATATAAGTATTATATCCATAGTACAAGCTCTGCCTAGTTTATTATTATTGTAAAAAATGTTTTTAAGAAATATAATACGCCTCTGCCATCCTCGGGTCCAGTTGATAGACTTTTCTCATAACTATGACCAATTCTGCAATTCACCAAAGGCACATAGACACGACACAGTGGACGAATGTGGGCTGATGATGATGATGATGACATAGACTTTCAGATGAAATGTTTGAGAAGAGGGTTTAATGGAAATCTAATATAAACCGCATATCGTAAATCACAAATATCCGGTAAATTTTTTCGTGAAATTATTGATCCAAGAGACTGATTATGAGACTGATAAAAAAATAAAGATGATTTATTGTTATATAATTTGTTTTTATTTTTTATTTCTTTTCAGTGTTCGTCTTTATCAATCAAAAATAGTAATCAAGATTACGATTACAGATTAATAATCATTAATCACCAAAGTAGATTACATTTTTGATTATTTTTTGTAATCTGTAATCATGATTAAAGATTACACATTCTAATCATAATCTGTAATCATTAATCTGATTACATTTTGCCCAACTCTGCCTAGAATCATTAATATAATGATTTTCCCGAATGAATTAGGATTCAAGGGTTTTGAAAACTACTTATTTTCATGTTTTAAGGTGAGATTAATAAATATTTAATAAACTACACTATACAGCAATCCACCATTTAAGTCGAACACCAATGTCACAATGTGCAACTTGGTCAAGCTGTGTGTAAAACTATGAGTGCTAGATACATATCAATAGTGTACAACATGATATGTACTTACTAAATTTCTAAATTTTTATTTTCAAAATTTTTAATTTTTTCAACTCAAATGAGTGTCCATTGTAACATCTTAGAAATTTAAAATACTTTACAAAAAAGATATCAGAATCACCATCTTCTTCTCCTTCTCTGTCGTTACACTCTTGGTAGAGTGGTCGTAGTCATCATGACGGGGCTGGTGGCAAGCTTCACAATTCGTCGCCATTCCTCTCGTACTGTTGCTTGCCTCGTGCATTCGTGGAGTAGACCATTTAGTGCAGTTTTGACTTAGTCGGTCCAGTGCATTGGTGCTCTACCGCGCGCCCTTGTGCCTTCAATTTTGTCCTGAACCACGACTCGCTCCACAGATGTATCGTCTCGACGTGTAATGTGTCCAAAGAAAGTGAAACCACTAAATTGGCCCATTAATTTCTTACCTAGTGGGGCTGATTTCCCATTTAACCAGATGAAGCTGGATATCAAGATTTTACACGAATCTCCTGCCAGTACACTCTTGGTACGGAACCATTGGATAGCACCGATATTCCGGATAAATTGTTTTTTACACGTTATTACTTCGGAATACTAATTATAAGGCAGATGTTTATGGAAACACCGGGAGGGGGCGCAAAAGACATACATTGATTTAATCGATGAAATCCATCAAAAAGCGAATGTGGAGAAAGCAAAAGTGGTATGCAGGAGTCGTAGCGCGTGGCGTTCTGTAGCTTCTGACTACCCTCGTGGGCAAAAGTAAGTGTATATATGTAATAATAATAAATATAATTATGTTGTATAAACAATGGTATGCTTGTGTCTGTGTTAGGTTTCCGCTGTACCCGGAGGACGGCGAGGCGGACGGCTCGGGCGCCACGCCCACCGCGCCGCGGACGCCCGACTACCACAGGTCGGTTACTGTGTGCCAACTGCCGACACTACACACGATATTACGACTAAACACAATCAAAGTAAATATACAGAAAAGCAAACAGCCACCCACCCACTCACTGATTAAATATGAAATCTTTAAAACTACTTGACTTGTGAAGCTAAAAGGTGATAGACATTAGATGAGTGCCAATAAACGCGAAAAAATAATTGTGTATTTAGTATAGAATATTTCATAGGATAAACAGTTTCATAACAAACTAAAGATTTGTGTAGATATCAGATAAGCTTCAATATATGCTGCATTAATTTGTATTTGTGTTGTTGCATGGATCTCCGTGCAAGTAAATATTGCAAGATTAGTTTAAGAGATTTTAAATAATTTAAATCAATTCTATTTCAATAATATTTTCATATTTTATGATTTGAGGTTTAAGGTAGACGAGGTAATACTTATACTTTCCACTGAAATAAACATTAGGCTCTCACATTCTATGATTCTACATGCACTGAAAGGTTACACTCATTTAATACGCGATATCATACGAAATCAAGACTAATATTTTAGTACATACTTAAATTTAAATTATAGTTATTTAATTATTTTATGACATTATTAAATTATAAATTTCAGAAATAACACGTTATTTAATGCTGCAGATTGTGTAACACTTGCGATTTGTTTATCATATAAATAATAGTACTTGCTTGCCAAAGTAATCAAACCGAATTTTGAGAAGGAGAATTTATAATCTCCGCTTCTACTAGAAACAGAGTGATATTCTTACTTCATAGAATGATATGATACATCATACCACAGTTGCTGAAAAGTTTTTAAAAGAACAAATTAAAGTCCAAGTCTGGATAATTATAATTATTTATTATACTTTTCAGTAGTCACAAATATTTTTGGCACCGACACAATATCGCCGCGTCGCGCGTCGACAAACATGTCGAAAACAACAGCCCTTGACAACGTCATTCTATGCTACATTAATTTGTGACGTAGTTGGTTCATGAGCTCTTGTCGGGAAGCAAAAGACATCAAATTAAATGTTTTTTTTATATAAATAGAGCTCACAATAACACATCCGTTGCTAATAAATCAATTCTATAATGCCAAGCTTAATGATAAGTATATACCTATAATAGAATTAATATAAATATATTCTATTTTGGGTCATTTACATAAAGTTAAAAACAGGTTTTCTTTTAAAATCTTAATCAGCTCACGTCTTGCAACGGTATAATCACGATTTAGTTTAAGAATCTGTTTTAAGAATTCCCATGTTTAACCTTATACTGGAATGGTGCCAAGACAATGGCGCTCGTCACATTACGACACCCATTTAATACCATAACAACTACATTCCTGCTATTATAAGTTATAAGTATTTAATTCTGACCTCCAAAAGTATGTTCTTAAATTATTTTTAAGAACATATTTTTGGGGCCTTTCAGTGTAATCATTAACTTTTTTAGAGAATACTAATAATATCTAAAGAATAAATATGATGTTTGGTCAGCTTTTGCATATGTCGACGAGGTAGGTACCGTTACGGTTAACTTTGCATTCCTTGGCAGCAAATGTGCACCATAGGTATTTGTAAAAGAAACATAAGTCTACTAGATATATTAGATTAGATGCTAGGAGGTTCCTCCTAACAGGATCGTTCTGGGATTTTTGAACATTGATTTGTTCGTTTATCTGATGGTGGAAAAATCAGCCCTAAGTGTACATGCGCAGACGGACGTCGGAGGCGGGCTCGGGCAGCGACTGCGGCTCCGACACCTACCGCGTGGCGCCGCCGCCGCCCGACAACTACCCCGACTACAACAACATCAACAACAACCTCAACATACTCGACATGGACGACGACTCTATCAAAATAGAGGCCAGACTCGAGGTAAATACAAACATAAAACACTTGAAGGCTTTATTGCCAACATAACAACACTTGAAAACTAATACAATTAAATTCAAATATTATCAATTGATTTTTATCTGCATATACGGTTACTATAAAATATTCGATTTAGTTTGGAACGAAGGTTGCATATTTTTAATTCAATAGTTTAGTTATTTAATTGTTGATTATAAATAGCTATATGTATTTGACTTCACTGCTTCTATTTTAATTTACTGAAATTATTTAAACTTATTACCTAAGCGGTAAACTTTACCAATAAACGCTGAAAATATATTAAATGCAAGAAACTTAACAAATGAATAACTCTCAACAAGATGGTTTGACGCGCATAATGGTGAAGTACAACAATGTATGTGTATGTGTCGGGGGACTTGTGCAGCAGTGGGCGGGGCGCGCGTCGTCGGGCGAGTCGGCGGCGTCCCCGCCCGTGCACGCGCGCCCGCACGCGCTCAAGAAGAAACGCAAGCCACAGGTACACGCTCTGCTAAACTAGTGCTTAGCCGACTGGAATATATTTTTATTTTCACGTCCACAACTCGCACAACATAGAATGCTTTTGCATGGTAGTATCAAATGTAATTACACTTGAAACAAATGAAATATTACTGGCTGATGGTCTTCCTTCGACTATACATGAATCAATCTTATAATATTTTTTAACCCAAGTTACATGAAGCTAATGAGCTAATGAAAATACGCAGCAGCGGCATAGTTACGTTAAAATCAAAATAAATGGCTTCGCTTCACTATCACTTATATTGATTATGTACCTACACCAATAGCTACTCGTTATTCTCTTCCTTAAACTCATGTCCATCCAATGGTTGTCTGGAAGAAATTGCTTTAAGCGATAAGACCGCCAATTGTACTTTTACTATTTGTGTATTCCATTTTGTTGTGTGAATTTCTTTGTGTACAAAAAGAATCTAAAGAATCTATCTATCTTAGCCAACTGTGAGAAAAAAGAACACTGTTAAGCTAAGTGCTATACGTACGATTTTAAGTATATAATTGGGGTGACAACTTCCGGGGTTGCTGTCAAATAGAAAATTGTAATGGACACTAAGACACGATATATTACGATCATGTTTCGTTTCTTTTAGACTAAGCACCGTATTGAGGACCCGACAACCATGTTATGTTAATCACGGAGTTTTTGGTTAGTAACGAGATCTAGCTGGTCATCGTATACACACCGAGGAAGACCTTGAGTGACGCGTAGCACCTACTCGGTAGAGGCAGCTGGAGCGTAGCCAGTGATGCTGTTTAGAGATTGTGTTGCATTCCTCCTATGTCATTAATAGTTAAGGCGGACACTCACGACTGTCCTCCCGAGTACTATACTCGTATCATCTCCGGTTTTGCTTGTATATATTTCATGCATGTATTTGTATTTTGGACTGAAATCCGCATATAGTTCGGAATTAATTACTATTGCATAAGTATATACCCGTTTAGCGATTAGTTGTATAGTATTTTATTATTGTATATTGCATTAACAACAAGAGCATGAATCATTTTCCAAATGACGGCTGGCAGGTTTGTATACATATTTCAGGGCGTAAATGAATTTCATTGCGGCATTAATCATGTAAATCATCTTTAGATCGTTTGGCATCGTTAATGACGCCGAGCACATAGATTAAACGTGATGATTTGTTGAAGGATTGGCGCACTAAGGGTGCGTACAGACCTGTGGAGCTAGAAGCGCCCTCCTCAGATGAACCTCAAGCAGAAACGCCTTGCGACAACCTACCCATCACTGACGGAGGTATGCTTGAAATGATTTCGCCTATTTACATTATTATTAAATTAGGTAGGTACATAGTAAAACCTCCAAGGAAGCGGAGGTTCTCAATTCGAATGTCATTTTTTTTTTTTTTTTGTATTTTTTAGTCTTCACTAATACAGGTGAGTGAATGTTTTACGGTTTGTACAGATATTCTTATCTTAAACAATATGATATGTCTCAGTATCAATAACGTGTCCAGTGGCGGAGTCGCCGGCGACAAGCGCGGCGGAGGTGTGTCCGGCCGCGCCGCCGCCAGCGCTCAACGGACAGCTCAAACCCCTCCGCAGAGAATCTAAAGCTTTCAGGTAAAACATATACCATCGACTCAATTAGCCCACTTTACTACATAAAAATACCCACCGAGGATCCTTGGCGGCCTCCAAGAAGATTAATATGGTTTTTGTGAAGGTATTCTTCCGCCAGCTTTAGTTAGTTTGTTGACAGCAAAGTTCTATGGCGTAAAATTACAAGTGGAAGTTTCATAGAATAGCAAAACAGATTTATCAAACTGTGTATAATAATGAAATAGCCATTATGATTAATTATGACAGTTAATGGTTATACATTGTTGTTCTAAGACTCTGCCAACAGTAGTGACATTCAGTAAAGAACTTCACAAGAGTACCTTCGCATTAATATCATAGTGCTTACAACTTACAACACAATACGTAACACGTGTGTGAACTGACTCCGGGCATACGGAATTTTGGCAAATAGAGCTCCCATATATAGTATAGGCTATGGATTAAATATTCTTTTTTTCATACATAGGATAGGGTCAGCGCGGAGAGTGACGGAGGGCGCGGCGCTGACGAACGGCTCGGCCGAGCGCGTGTTGTTCCCGGCGCGGCTGCTGGCCGGCGACGGGGACCCCGACTTCGGCACGCCCGTGTGAGCCGCCGGGACCTCGTTCCTTAACTAGTATGTCCGACTCACTCCACATAAGTTAGGGCGTCCATTGACGTAGTTAGTATTATCCGATCTCACTGCGCGCGTGTAATGGCCTACCGAATTTTAGATATTAACATTATTCCTTATATTACGCCGAGGTGATATCTGATTTTGAGTGCTTATTGTTTATTTCTTGTACGATACGGGTCGAGGAAGTATTGTACGCGTAGAGCTGCGCTCGGTCGCTTTTGTGTGTACACAATACTTATAGTAATCGTGAGATTTATTGATAAGTCGGCTGTTCGACTCGATGCCAGTAAGCAAACATGTTGTGATAGCAAGTATTACATTATACAGAGCTAGAACTAATCATATTTGGTTTATTTATTAGATCCATAATATTTTTTGTCTTTGACTTAATTATAATTTACCTTGATTAAGTTAAAAGAAATACAAATAATTCGCATGTAACGCAAACATGTGTTATTGCCAACAGGATTTGTATGGATGATGTAATTAACACCTATGTAAACGTTCGTATAATGTTCGCAAACAAAACAAGAACTAATAGAATATTGTCAGCTTGCCAATATGTATAATGTTACTAAACTGAAATCGGGTTCAACGTAATTAATGACGACCGACGGCACGCATCAGCTGATCATATCTGACGTTTGATCAGTGCACACCTTTTAAATGACACCTCCTTCATCAACATTTAATAACTAATTTTATTTATTATTTTATGTTGAGGTCTATACTACTTAAGTTTTAGATAATTTTTAAATCTCATGTTAGGTTCATATACCTACAACCATATTTATTTTCGTTATTTTGTTTATTTTTCTACTATTTTATGTGTACATATAGTTTAGATAGTATTTATACTTATATTGGATTTACATGTATTTTTAACTATGTTATAACGTTGGAGCAAATAAAAATAATTGAACCATGACGACTGACAAATAAAACAAATAACAGTATCCATTTTGTACATTCCTATATTTCCTATTAATGTTAATTGACAAGCGGGGCTAATCATGAGACTTGAAGGCTAGTTCAGTTAATGGGTTGTAAGATATAAAATGTAATAATGTTAACTTTTTTTCTTTGAACGGATGTTTGATGTAGGTAGATATAAAATCTTGTGAACGACATTTAATACGTCGAACGGTCCATGGTGAGTATAATTATAATACATATCAGCACGGCTCGCTGAGCATAAAGAGTAACTGACAACTGTCTAGTGATCTGGACATATGCCAATAACATTTTCGCACAATATACTTTATAAATGTATGCATACCTACACAAAACTATATTAAACAATTAAAATTAGAATATTATTTTAAAGTAAGTAATTCGCTTAAGGTCGATTTTTCAATAGTTATAAATAACACAGGAATGAGGTAACTTTACACTTCGACGGATATTGAACAAGTTGTTAAATTTCTTATTCCTCTTCCAAATGTTATCTAACTCATAAAAAACAGCATAATAATTGGATTTGGATATAGCTGTTGAACATTTGTCAATTTTATAAAGTCGTGAATTAAATTATGTACTTCACATTTCACAGTGTGGCTCTAATATTATAATTGAATCAATCTCACACATGCGCCGTGTCAACGTCTCGTAATGCTTTTACAATCGAGTTATGTAATGGCTCATAGATAATAGTGTATCGCTAGACTGCAGTCAAGTCAATGACATGCACGTGATCTTTATAATTGATAGATAGACCGTTTCTAATGCTGCTGCATTTCACTCGCTGTTGAGTGAGTGCTGCGCTATTTTGTATAGTCTACAAATAAGAACAAACTATCATTTTATAACGAGTTTGTCTTTCTCATGTTGTATTGTCAAACTCTAAAGTCTATCAACTATTTATGCATTGGTTCAGCTATGTGATTTATATGACTTTTTTTATAATAAAGCTCTTAATATGTATGAACATTCCAACACCTGCTCTTGTCGCGTTCCTCTTATTTGCAGCGATTTGTTTAATGTTTTTATTTTGTTTATATCTGAAGACAATATGCCTATGTATTATAAATAAATGTATAAATTTTTATTTAAAAGTGCACATGTGTTTTTATACTGTCCCTTTTCCTTATACCTACTTGCACCGGGAGGCATCGGGGTACTTACGATATAAAACTAGAAAACCAATACCTATAACGACCGTATTGGTGAGATCATTCACCTGCGTGGTAAGTTTGGTTAGTTATTAGTACATACTTACTTGCAAATGACGTATGTACGACTTCAAGGAATGGATCGAGGAATTTTCAAGAAGGTAGGTTTTTCAGGTGGCTTTCTGTAAGCCTATCCCAATGGACGAATGAATAAAAAAGGGAGGGTTTACTAGGGATATGAGAATTAAAAGAGACTCAACCTCGGAGTGCCTCTTACAATTTACTGCATACGTACTACGTATGCAGTTTTGGTACGCAGGTTTGGGGCCCTTTCAGTGCGTTTTACGTACTAAAAGGGCCACAAACTTGGATACCCAGATGGACTCATATTGTCCACTATTGCAGTGATAATCGAAGCGGCTTTGTATTTAATTTCTCGTACGGTTGCCCAACTATCTCTCAGTGCGAATTGGCTTAAAAGTCGCACCATTGACCGCGGTAGATCCCACTAGTGTTATCATGCTACGAGAGCCAAACTGTCGGTTTTATATCAGAATCGGAGCCAATAGCACACCTTGACTGAGGAATTGAGTCAGTGGCATAGGTATAGAACGGAATCAGCCCGAGTCTGTATTTCCTGACGAGTACAATTTTGGTGTCTTTAAGAGAGTGAAGAGGTATCTTCCAGGTACGTAAGTCTTATAAACAGTAAGCGTGGTACATTTCGCACCACATCGTCACTCACTAGGGTGAGGTTGTGGGAGGTTGGTCTACAATTCGTTATAAAGAGGTAACAAACCACTTTCTTCTGAAAAGTTATCTTTGAATTTTTGAAATTGTAGCCAATATACTTGCGGGAATCCCGAACTATTATTAGCTATGTCTAATTTTTTAACTTTAATATTTAACGATAGTGACGAGCAAAAGTGTTTACATGACTTTCCATCAAACGATTATTTTACGGACAAAAGCGTGTCGAAACATGTCGCAACACGAATCACATACTATGAGATTAAAACAGTCATGCATTGGTGGAAACTTTATATAAAGGTTTTGGGTTGCCAAAATTCGTTAATTAGAGGTATTTAATTATCTATACTTTTTCTTGATAATTCGTTATAAAGAGGTTGTTCGCAAAAAATTATCGCAATGTAAAGGTATAATTTATATTGACTCTTATGGAATATGTTAAATCGAGGAATTCGTTATATTGAGGTACGTTATATTAAGGTGATCTGGACGTAACACTAAGTGCTGTAGTACAATATACACATACATATAAATTCCTTCAAATTAACAATATTACCTTAAACAAAGCCTAAACACTGTATTGTTATTGTAAAGAGGAGTATCTTCAGTTCAAGTTCCAGTGACTCTAAGACTCTAGCATGTAAGTATATATTTTGAGTTACAATGGGTCCACAATTTCTAAAATTAAATATTTGAAATTTCTAAATCAATTTTTGCATAGGTATGTTTTAGAAATTTCCCTAAAGCCAAGATATTTTTCATTAATTTCAATCAATATGACCTTTGGACCCCATATGAATCTAGGACCGTGCTCAGTAACTACTATGTCAGGAAAGTAAATTTAATTGAAAATAATAACACTCATAAATGACTTTTTAAACCGATGCGATGTCTATTTACTCTCTGCCTCAAAAAAGTAATTGTAACAATATTGCTCCTGAGTTAAATAGCGAGCTATGTTGTTTGTTTGTCCCTAATAATTACCGCAGGAATAGAAAACATAGGCTTTTTGCAACTCCAATTTGCAGAACTGTATCTCGGGCCAGATCTCCTGTACCGCGAAGTCTCAACGCGCTCAATGCTCTCCTGGACATCAAGCCAAACTGTGATGTGTTTGCGTATGAATGGAAGGTGATCTTGAGAGAATGCTAGGAGTACTGTGAGAAGAATGCATGATAGGTATCCTGTATTTAAGCTGTATTTACTATTTTTGTTATATCTATAAGTATTGATTTTATTTTATTTTTATTTACTGTAACTGGTATATCCGTGAAAATAAATAAAAAATATATATTAGCATCTTAAGTTTACATATTTCATAAAATCAAGATCTTAGATTTTATGAAACATTAAAATTTATATTTTTTTTAAACATCCCGCCGAATTCTAGCATAAATTCGTGTAACGGAACGCAATCAAATGTTGCCTCATTTATTATTAAAATTTATCAATTTTAGTAATAATTAAAAAATGATTCGCCGTGTTTTGACTTAAAATACGATATTGATTTTTCTGTTATTATTTTACACATCTATTGGGGGTGGCAGGTACTATATTAAAAATATACTTCAAATTGAATAGGGATAGGGTTAATGTCTCTTAAAATGCTTAATAGATTTCTTTATAGTAAACGAATTTAAATGAGAGATTTTGAAGATAAGAAGGTACTTAACAAAATTACATATTTATTGATTAAAATTTACTGACGGTGAATATTTTCCTTATTACTTACCTTTTTGATATACGAGTGAATACATTTTAAAGTTATAAAAAAAGTTATTTTATTAAATTTTATAGTATTTTAATAAGTGTAAGTCCCATAGCGTAGGCGATATTTTTTACTATTATCTGAATACTCCAACAAAAATTGTTTTTCTACTACTAATCATTATTTAATGATTAGAAGTAGAATTTCAAAATATTACTGGTAACATCCATGAGCTGTCATCCCTCGTAATTATTATTATTTTAACAGATTGTCTAATGGCCAAGCCTATTTTTCTCATATAATATTTTTTAACGATTGTTATTTACCTTTATTATAGTTCGAAACGAAAGATTTTCATTATGGTTGTCAAAGTATATATCAGTGGTATTTCTGGAAACAAAGAGGTATGTTTAATATTAGAAAATTCCTGGGACGGCCGGGCGCTTTTCATGACTTTTTACTACGGCTGATTCATCTGAATATTGTTTGGGATTACATGAAATGTGTCTTTTTCTAGGTGAAAAAACGACAACAGCGTGTGTTAATGATACTGGATTCTAAAACCATAAAATATGATGTCATTGACATAACGGAACCAGGCAAGGAATCCGATAAAGACTTTATGCAAAACAAATCGACATCAAATGGTGGCACTGTGAGTGACCCCAACCCGCGGTCCCCGTTACCGCCGCAGATTTTTAATGATGAAGAGTACTGTGGGGTAAGTTTATAATCATTTATACCGGTTTAACATTGACAAACAGTCCAGTTTCACAAATGACTTTGTATTTTTGGTATGTTGCCATCCATTTGTAATTTGTTTCTTTGTTGTGATTGTTTTTATAACAATTGTCTGTTTCATTATATCATTTATTAATTCCTTTCAATTGAAATAGTCCACTTGTAATATATCGTTAAAAATGATAAACAAATGCTGTATGATCTTGCTATTACTTTCAGGATTATGATCAGTTTGACCTTGCTAATGAAGTGGATACTTTGGAACAGTTCTTAAAGCTTGAAGCACCACCTGAAGAGCCACCACAAATTGAAATTGAGCAGGTATTATACATTACTATATCAAGTCATATAATGTAGATAAGTGAATAAATAAATATATCTGAACATTGCAACTAACAGAAGCTATGGATTATGAGTAATATTGTTGATTATATGACACCTGACAGAATATATTATGCTATTTTCCTTGTTCTAATTTTAATTATAATTTTAGAAATTGTTTTGTTTTAATGTATGTGGTGTTTTAGGTGAAGGCTGTGAATGGTGATGTTGAGCCTGAAAATAAAGAATCTGAAGCAAGCACAGAAGAAAAAGTTGACACCTCACAAACTACTGAGACAGGTGACAATAAAGAAAAAACGCCAGAAAAAGAAGGAAGCCCTGCAAAAGAAGTTGGTGTAGCATCTAAAGAAGGCACTCCAGCAAAGGATGAAAATGAAGGTGCTAAGGGGGATGCAACAGAAAATGATTCAGAACAAGAAACATTACAAAGACAAAAGTCTGTAGAAAAAGATGATACCACCAAGGAAAAAGCTCAATCTACTGAAAAAGAATCTGTAGAAGTCAAACAGGCTTCAAAAGAGAATTCTCCAGCAAAGGATGAAGTCAATGAAAATGGTGCTGTTAGTTCTCGTGAGCACTCTCAGGAAAAAGACACAGCCTCTGAGGAACAAACAGACACTGTTGAGCGGAAAAAAGAGAACCCATCAGAGGCTCTGATTCTGAGCGAACAAGTAGCTGCAGCTGAATAATGGACTGAATATTTACTTGCTTTTCAGCTCAAATAAATCCCTACTAGCACTAAGCAAGCACTACTCATTAAGTTCTGTTATTTATAATACATTATCATCATCATCATTATGATCACTTCTTTGATGTAGTCATTGTATATAATGCAAAGAAGTATTTGTTGCGAATCAAGTTATGTGGCGATGTTAGTTACGTTTTTTATATAAAAGGTGGCCTATTATCGTAAATCATTAGAATTATATAATAAAATTAATAATTTTTTCTATGAATTTCCAGAATAAGATTTCTATTTAACAATATTATCCTTTCTAAAGGCTTGTATTATTTTAAAAGTATTAATTCTTTATTTACAATTTGCTTGTCTTCTGGGCACTCCAGAAGATTATTTTGTTTTTTACAATGGAACATTTTAAAGTAATTTTATATTATTGTTATAAGTAAAAGTCAATCATTCACGAGAATGATCTTTTCTACTATTATTCGTCTTGTTCGACGCGAATTCAAAAAGCAATCACTTCGACTAGACTGCCATGAAATATAGTATTATTTATTTACATTCATTATTTACAACGTAATAGCATAAATGATCATTCTCAACGATAATGCACTGCTTTTGATTGTAATAAATTACTCTTCTCATGACAAAATTATTCATCATTTTATTAATCTTAATTATTAAAGACAGTTTTTTTAACATTTTTTTCATATGAATTATATAAAATGCGAACGAAACACGTTATTTTATTTATTAAAACAATCGACTGGATCGCTTGTTGTTTTCAGCGTCACGGTGTGAGAATTATGTAGGCTACAGTTAGTACCTATACATCATTGTCTACTTGGTTGAACTAGGTTTTGGTATTACATGATTAGTGTATTTTATTATATTTGATGTTTTTTATTTTGAGAACTCACTGCAGTATTCAAGGATTCTACTCGCACGTAATGTAATGAATCATGTCATTCAATTACGTTGTCTGTTGCTATTTTTTAAATAAGTCTTCTGTTGTCTGGTCCCGAACATACATTTTACTGAGAATTTCCTAGTTATTTGGGTAGGAAATATCCGCCTGGTGCAAAACGCCTCACTCAGGATGCGAGACCAGGACCAGGGACTCGCGTAAAATAACACATAGGTATAATTATATATATTATATTTATAGCTGATATTAAATATCACCGTGCCAAAAAGTCAGCAGTTTGTGAACACACCACAGACAAACCCCAGCATTATATCAGATTTAATAAACCACATATCCTTGCAAAAGAAAACCGATTAATAGCCAGGATGATTCTTGGGGCTATTAAAACTAAATAATACCCAAGTTTTAATAGAGAAGATCATGCTAGGAACCCCATCATAGGATTATATATAATAATCCTAATAATGTAAATTAGATACCTAAGTAAGACTTTGTATTTTTAAGTATACCATGTACTGAAGAAGTTTGAATAAATGAATTTGAATTTGAATTTGAATATTAAATTAAATGCAAAACAGCACGACTGGAAGACATAGTGAGGTATAGGTGCCGTCACGAGTTTAGAGCGCTCGACGAAAATAGTGGGGAGACTTGCGCATGTCGTACACTCGTGCTCACATATATTACGAAGAGTTTTTAGAAAAGTAAGATTAACTTGAGTTGTTACATTTAATGGAAAAGCAATAGAAGTTTTATATAGGTATTTTAAAAGAGAAACATAAAATATAACCACGGTTTATTTTATAAAAATAATAATTTATTATTTTTGTAGATACCTATAGAATCAATATTACATAATCGATAATAAAATTAATGTAATGTGTTTTTTAATTATTGGTGTACAATAAAGTATATTCTATCTATCTATCTATAATCAATTATTTTAAAAAACAATTTTAATTTGTAAACATTTGGCAATAATCCTATTCCTTTCATCAAATCGTCGTTAATTAAGGAAGTTGAAGTTAGTAGATGGATGCGACTGGAACTACTTGTTGAAAGGTAAAAGGTCAAGACGATGAAAAAATACGAAAGCAATATGTGCGTAAATGTACTTTGGGCGATACACCAATACGGCGCCGGCACTGGCCGCTTACCCGCCGCACACCGCCCACCCCGCCAAACGGACCCAAAAAATGATATCTGCGCATTCAAGGCCAGAGCTCTAAACTCGTGACGGGACCTATAGTTGTGTAAATCGGATTGTTACTATGTAATAATTAAAAAAAAATGTAGGGTAGCTGTTAATAATTAGAACTTCAAGATAACCAACACCTCAGTTTGCCCGTGACCCGTTCCCTGTATACAAAAGTACTCTGTGCCCGTGACTATAGATGCTGTAAAGGTTCCGAAACGTATATCGCGATAAAATCCATAAAAAGTAGTTTAATAATTATGTGAAGAAAAATTTGAAAAAGGATTAGGAGAGAAAAGGGTACCTATATGACTTGGGATAATTTATTCTGTACCACCACGTTCTGGCGGAGTGTGTGTGTGCACGACTTAGGGAGAACGTAGAACTTACGAACCAAACGCTGGTATGAGATTTGGGTATGTAACTAGATTTTGTTTAATCCTATATCTAAATTAGTCTTAGTACTGAATTATAAAATCGATAGGCCGACTTGGTACTTGGTGTTAAACTCATCAGTTGCGGTGGTTCCCTAACCACACCATGGCATATAAGGTTTTGCCGCCCACACCAACGGGCACGTCGAGGCCTGCCTGCCTGCTGTTTTCCTGTACCTTCCTCCTAATTTTTAACCATACATAATCAACGAAAAAAATTGGTGCAAACATGAAACCTCACAAGTGCAGAGGTTTTTTCAACTCAAACGGTTTACCTCAAATGGTTGATAAAAAAAATACAAATCGTATGTGCTAAATTCGCTCTAAATGCTTTTTTCTTTACCCATAAACTTTACGTTTATGTACCTACTCAACGTTTTACTTTTATTACGGTAGTTATTACTGCCGAGTCATGGATTTATGTAGTAAGCAATCAACTACTTAAATGGTCAAAAGTTACTAAACGAATAAAATAAATTCCTAGGAATGAGTGGTGTGGGAAGTTGAAATTACCTAATATCAAATACCTACTTAAATCTGCTAAGATCGGAAATGTGAAATATCTAAATCGGCATAAGGCAATAAAACATATCAACAAAAACGATAGTAAGCAGGTAGGTACATATATGGTACTTCCTACTGACACACAATTATAAAAGTTGTCAAGAAACAAGGTCTCACAGCACAATAGTAAAGTAAAAAATCCATAAGCGTATCATGTATTATTAGGTATTATTTGCATGTTGTTTCAAAAGACCCAAATCTTTAATTTCCATTTCCTTATAGAAAATACTTTTACGAAAAACATTATATATAGGGCTGCTTGCTATCTATGTATCTAAAGTTATTCGTTGCCAATAATGCCAACGGTAAGTGTTACTTGGTGTTGATCAATCATCTGCTCCTCTTTTACAGTTTTAAGAGGCAGGGCATATCGACATTCGTCACTCAAATTGAGCTGCCAGAGTGGGGAAGTACCTCCGCCTTACAGATGACTGCAGTAAAACAACCAAAAATAGGTAGTGGTGTTTCTGCAAGTGAGTAAGGTTATCAACTTATCAGAATAATGTGACTGTATGTGAATTCCATTTGCTGTCAGTAACTCCCCAATTTTAAAAAATATAACGTTGTCTACAGGATCGACAATCACCTCTGGTGTTGCAAAGTCTATAGGTCTATAAGCTTGCCAACCACCCTAGTGGCATAAAAAAAATCTCCTGTCAACATTTAAGATTTTAGTACCTACACAAGCACAAAGTTACGTCTCCGACATATAATACTGTTGTGATCTATTTAGTTTTTCGTAAAAGGAAAAAAATGAACCTTTATACTATGTGAAGATGATAACACAACAATAAATTAAACCTAATGATATTCTAAGTCTGTATAACATAAATCAATCAAATATACCCAATAGTTTAGACACAGGACATTTTTTATTTTCAACATTATGTATTGTTTACTAGGCTATCACAGATAAGGTTAAAGACCTGCAACATAATTGTAAACGCATGTTGCCAACTCACCACTTAAAAGACCTTGGCCAATCTTAAAAAGCTCCTTACGCAAATCTATTTTTTTTTGCATATTTGTGCCATTTAGTTTGTTTTAAAAACCTTATTGTTTAATATCGATGTTACGACTCAACAACGAGTCAAAATACTCTCTTGAACTAGTATGGCTCGTCTTTTAATTTATTGTCGTGTTATCACATTGTATGTATATATATACCTTTACTGTTCATCCGTCGGATCAGTCAAGTCCTTTCTCATGAATGTGTAGAGTAGATGTCAAGTTGAATTAAATATTAAATAAATAGTTAAATCTGTGGTACATCGGGACTGCAAAAAAATTAGGTTTTTATACAAATTGCAATTAAATAACTTATGAAGACTACTTCCCACTGACCTACAAATATAACACAACAGCCAAATTAAGTTGGTGTTTTCGTTAAATTTAATTTTACTTTGACCAAGTTTCTTCTTTACCCCACACTGGCATTTTTTTCTGATTTATGGACATTTGTCCATAATACAGATTCTTTATGCTCAAAGAATCATCTTTTCTTAGAGCCTGTCTCTAAGACTGCGCCTAGCTCAAATAAAAATAAAAACAAAATATATAAGCGAAAATGTTATTTATTCAAGATTATATATATAGATAGTACTTTGAGCAAATAAATTTTCTTAATAATTTATTCTACATTTAACTTATCATAGTAAAATAAATATGGAATAACATGATATAAAATCTATAATGGAAATGTAAATATCAGGTATCTAATTACTCTCATTGTATCTTTAAAGCTACAATGAAATATTTCTATAAACAGCCTCTATTTTATGAACTTTCAGTTCGTTCATATACTTTTTTTCATAACTGGGGAGGGAGGATTGCTAATATCCTTGAGTAGGGAATCTCCGGAGAACTCAGCTATATTTCTATGGCGCAAATCTACGTCGGGACGATCGTCTAATAAACAGGCCTGGATATTTTTATCCAGAGTTACTAATCTTTGGCGAGCGGTTGTATATTCTTCGACCATGCTGAGGTTTCTTTTGATGCCGTCGACGAGTCTGACGACTGAGTACTCCCCCATGGCGGCGCCTTCCTGCAACTTGCTGCCGGCTATCTTGGCCATGGAGGACTCCTTCACGTCGGTGATGAGCTGCACGCACCACTGCCTCAGGTTGTGCATGATGGTGACAGGCCCCTCGTATTCGTTGGGTACAATCCCATCCACCTCGGACTCGAAGAACGATAGGAGTGGAAACCATATCCTGGTCCTGGAATACATATGGAAAATAGTTACAATAGAATATGAAATGTTCATTGAACTGTAATATATTTTTTTTGTTATTCAAATCTACATTAAGCCGAGTCTGGTAACAAAAATAAGTCGTTATAATATATTTCAATTATAACTTTAGGCATGTGTAAATAAAGACTTTACGAGACGCATAGTAAGTCAGTCGCATTTCATTATAGTGCCATCTATACAGGTACTATATCCGTTTCGGGACTTCTGCAACATGTCGTTCCTATGTCGGGAATCGAAGTCGCGAGGAATTTACGTCTTAGCTTTTTCTTAAAAGAGCTGTCCATCCATTTTTCTGGACTAGGTACACAAATCCCCTTATAAGGAATTCTTATGATCACTCATCTGATTCATTATATGTAACTACAAGACACAAAACACGACAGTAACAGAAAAAAATACTGATTATTACCTGGAAGAGTCGTTCTGCATCAGAGCTTGATTGTTTGAGAGGGTGTGGTAATATAAAAACAGTCTGGAAGTAATGTAGAACGCAATGAACACATCGATGGAGTAGTGCTCGTGGGCCGCTAGGATGAAGAATATCCCGAACATGTTCATGACCCACGTCAGGATGTGTAGCAGGTATAAATTCCGCGAGGTATCTGAAACAACACGGTAAGGGATTTTTCACTATCATTCTACACACAATTATTAGATTCTTGGAATTAAAGACGACTCGACGAGCTGGCAACGGACGCTGGAATCTGCTGGACGGTATTAAGGACGCTATTACATTTTTCTACAAATAACGGTGTTTTTCAGGTACAATTTTAAAGTATAAGCAATCATATATGTGAAGATATTATGGTCTCAATTTAAAGGTTATCTATTCATCTTCAGATTGGCATCACAAAAATTGTATGACATGATACAAATTTTTCCCATAAATCCGTTTTCACCATCACAATAATCACAGAAAATGTATAAAAATAGGGTCTGATTACGTACCATTTTAAAGTAAACTTAGAGCATATTTTATCATCAAAATTATATAAAATTACGGCATATATAGTCCTCTATACGTTCGACTCATTATTTTGTACCTAAATCATTACATTTTTCAATAAACAGCAAAAATATGAACGCTTGCAAATTTCTTCATACATTTTTCACTCGCGGACTTTCATTCCGCTCTCAGACGCGCTTGTGGAAGCATGTGCGTATCGCTCTGTCGCAAAAAATAAATTACGAAAAAGTCTGTGTTATACACTCATATAGTCGTTTATCGTGACCGGAAGATGTTGATACTTTTTCAAACCTAAATAAAAGTAAATACGACTTTAATAATATTATTAAATTTATTATCAGTTTTAGCGACGCGTTCTACTTATCGTGTCTGCCTACTCCATTCCACCTAATCCTGAAGCATCAAACCTTACAATCAGAATGTTATTTAAGGATTGATGAATAAGATCGGGATTTGGATACTAATGGCTAAGCAGTCGTTGACAAGGTTGAGAAATGGATGGGTGGGGTTAAGTCATATTAAACCTGTGATTTAGATTAGGCCTGAAAGTAGATGGGTAGGGTTAGGCTGCTGTTGGGCAAGTAAAAAAATAGATGGGTGAGGTTAAGCAGCTGTTGGGCAGGTGAAGAAATTGATGGGTGGGGTTAAATCATATTAAACCTGTGATTTAGATTAGGCCTGAAAGTAGATGGGCAGGGTTAAGGTGCTGTTGGGCAAGTTAACAAATAGATGGGTAAGATTAAGCAACTGTTGGGCAGTTGAAGAAATGGATGGGTGAGATCAAATTTTACTAAAACAAGGCGAGAATAATTGGGATTAAGAGTCTGTAGGTGAGTTCAAGAAAAGGATGGGTAGGGTTAAGCATTTGTTAGTGAGGTCGAGACTTGATGGGTGGGGTTAAGATGTCAACTCCGTTCCTGACGGGTGTTCCCTGACTAGGCTTGTTCTTACTCAGCCACTGAATGACTGTACTAGTAGGTAAAACTTTCAGAACTAGTACAAGTTCTGTCTTCTGGTACTATTACCACCTACAACAGTACCATAGTACAGTATATAGTGAATTACATTTTATATTCCTTCACACTTTGCAGGTTTTGCCTATAATTCTAACAATACCCGATTATTCTTTATATTAAATATTATCATGCATCTCACTTATTCATACACTGATTTTATATCGCTCCCACTCGTTTAGCCGCGTTTCGAGTATTTCAAGTATCTACAGTCCTACAGTTACTCAATAACTCAATTCTTTATTGCATTCCATAATGTGTACATTAGTTGGTAGGCATGTTAAACATTGGATCAATTATGGACCCTGTCGGGCACAGCAAAAGATATTTTTAATAGGAGAGAGGATGCAGGCGCTCTTTGTCAAATAAGATAAAAACTATATAGGTACATTA
This sequence comes from Craniophora ligustri, assembly GCA_905163465.1. NCBI lineage: Eukaryota > Metazoa > Arthropoda > Insecta > Lepidoptera > Noctuidae > Craniophora > Craniophora ligustri. The sequence continues at coordinate 5,052,176 of LR990959.1, forward strand.
AATTAAATTGTATCATTAAAATATGTATCATTATAGTATCGTATAATATAATTATTTTATAATAAGTATTTCTATATTTGTTTTAGATATGTTTATGTATTTTTATTTTATTTTATTTATTGCACGTTTTTCATTTTTTTTTAACTATAAATTGTAATAATCTAGATATTTTCAATTTTATTAAGCCTTGTAGAATGTTATTATTATTATTTTAAAATATATTCTGAGTTAAATTTAAAATGAAATATAGGTATCATGTTATTGTAAATTTTATTGTTAAGTATTTTTTGGTAAAAGTATGTGTAGTTTTTACCGCAGACTGTTGTTTAAAATTTTAAATTTACTTGCTTGTAGCGTGCGACTACTCGTTCAGAACCAGAGACTAAGAATACTGACATCTCGAACGAACGACGTAGTACTAAAAGAATGATGTAATAATAAGGAAAAGGAATAGTTTGTTCTTGTCAGTGTCGGGATTAATCCTTATTAGTACTTAGTACGTGAACTATACAAGCCTATCTCTGACCGTAAACTTTTGACAATCTTTTTATTAATTTGCAATGTATATATTTAACTACTTAATTATGTTTCTTCGGGTGGATTCTTGCAAGTCAATTTTGAATCTTCAACCGATTGAGCTGAAATGTTGTATAGACATGTTTGGATGTTTAGTTGTGTGACGTAATTCCGGAACACCCATGGCGGACTAGTTATTTGTGATGCACTTTACAACATGAGGATCAAAAACTTACTAAAAATAACTCAAAAAATAAAATGACGTCTCTCTAAATACAATTTCTACATTTTTATGCTTTCCCACAATATGGATATAGGTCCCGTCACGAGTTTAGAGCTCTGGCCTTGAATGCGCAGATATCATTTTTTGGGTCCGTTTGGCGGGGTGCGCGGTGTGCGGCGGGTAAGCGGCCAGTGCCGGCGCCGTATTGGTGTATCGCCCAAAGTACATTTACGCACATATTGCTTTCGTATTTTTTCATCGTCTTGACCTTTTACCTTTCAACAAGTAGTTCCAGTCGCATCCATCTACTAACTTCAACTTCCTTAATTAACGACGATTTGATGAAAGGAATAGGATTATTGCCAAATGGTTACAAATTATTTTTTTTTTTAATATAATTGATTATAGATAGATAGCTAGAATATACTTTATTGTACACCAATAATTAAAAAACACATTACATTAATTTTATTATTGATTATGTAATATTGATTCTATAGGTATCTACAAAAATAATAAATTATTATTTTTATAGAATAAACCGTGGTTATATTTTATGTTTCTCTTTTAAAATACCTATATAAAACTTCTATTTCTTTTCCATTAAAAGTAACAACTCAAGTTAATCTTACTTTTCTAAAAACTCTTCGTAATATATGTGAGCACGAGTGTACGACATGCGCAAGTCTCCCCACTACTTTCGTCGAGCGCTCTAAACTCGTGACGGCACCTATATCAAATTATAGGCTTGCTGTGAATAACTCTAAAAAAATTGTAACATCACTCTAAATCCAATATTATGGCGGACTAAGTTTTTCGTGGCTTTTTAACTAAATTTAGTTTTCTTATTGTTATTTTATTTCTTGTATGCGTAGTTCTAGTTTTCATTAATAAAGGTAAACGAATATTTTTCCATTATGTTTTTTTTTACTTTTAAAAACAAAAATACATATTAATCATAATTAATGAGATATAGCAAAATAGACCGAGTCATGAATGAGTCGGTCTATTTTGCTATATCTCATTAATTACACATATAACGAAATAAATTAATCTTTAAGATATTTTACTTAGGGATATCTGCAGACCAAACGTAAAGTAATTCGTATCGAATGTAAGCCATGAATGGTCACCAGGTAGCAAATAACTTAATTATCACGAAAATAGTACGATCACTAAACTTTCTGAATCAATTCAAATAAAAATAAGAAATAATAACAAGGATCAAGATTATTTAAGCGATGTATAAAATCGAGCGCTCAGTGGTTTCAATGTGTGCGTGTCCGTAATGTTGCTGTGTGCGACTCTTAATACCTAAATTTGAGTTCGTCGAAAATGTAACAGCGTCCTTAATTCCGATATTTTTTGTTAGCCGTTTTCATCTAGTGAAAATGACTAATACGAACAAGATTTGAAAAAAATCAGAGCTAGAGGTGTGTGTAGTCGAGTCCTGACTCGTAGTCGAGACTTATTTGACTTGGGGATTCATGTTCATATCATGGACAAATGATTGTGTGATGAGCATGAACGTAAAAATTCAGAGCTAGAGGTGTATGTAGTCGAGTCCTGACTCGTAGTCGAGACTTATTTGACTTGGGGATCCATGGTCATATCATGTACAAATGTTTGTGTGATGAGCATGAACATTTGTATCCGATAGTCATGGATAGTATAATATGTATTTACAAAAAAAGTATATATGTAGTATATCAACCATATCCGTAACACAAGCTTCGATTCTTAGCTCTGAACTAGATGACGCTGTCTTTAGTAAGCATATTATTATAATCAAATCTTTTTTATGCAGTAATAATAAAAGCGCATAATATATGAATAAGTTTTCTGATTAATCGAAGGAAATTTAGTCCTAAAAATCAGAAGATCATGTAACGTTCAATAAATCTAAAATAAGTTGGCGACAACCACGTGCACACCTTTATTTATGAAATAGTTTCAAATAGACATTGCTTCATCATACGCCGAAATAGAACTCCCCTGATTGTGTATGCGTGAGTGAAAGTGATTATTTTGACCCGTACAATGAGGAATCATAATTATAGAGGTACAAGTTAGGCAGGTACTTATTTGAATAAATTATTTGACTGGACCTTAGAATATCACATAGGTGACACAAATTGCTTCAAAGAGCCGTACAATCCTAATCTACAAGACTTATGTAATCTTGATGCTTTGCCAAAAATAATCATCAAGTTAAGCGTTTGTTACTACCTTATTAATCTTCTGCGTGTTTAGTATATGTTTATTTATCTGTTCTGAATCATCATTTTACGATAAGTTACTATAAAACTGTACGTCATAAAAAATCTATTGCATCCTGAGCATTATCCAGAACTTACTAAAGTACCTGACGTCATTACTGTATTTGTCGTCAATAAAATTTGTAAATTACATAATTTCCATCATCAACCCAATTATTGTTCCACTGTTGGATCGGGTTTCCTCTTATTTGAGAGCAATTAGGCTATAGTCCACCACGCTAGTAGGCGAACGTGTTGGACTGGAGCCTAATCGCTGCGGGTCGGTAGCCTTCTCACGATATCGAAAAAATCTTTCAAGCATGCAGGTTTCCTTACAATGTAACTTCCGAAAAAAAAATGCGTGCATTGAGTTCGAAATCGAGACCTTTGACTTTGCAGTCCATTGGTCACACCACATGGCTATCACAGCTGTATAATTACATAATTATGGTAAGAGACGTGACCATCCACGCCTCTAGAATTACGCTTAAGAAATACTCACGTACGATCGTAAGCGGAGCTTCTTACCACTTGATTAATGTATGTATGTCAATGAACTTCAAATTGGTGTCAAATGTATTGAAACCTCAAAACTCAAACAACCGGTATACGCTATCGTTGCCTTCTGACAAATGATGAAGTTAAAAGATGAATTATAATGTAATCTTAATAAATCAATGAAAAATCCATTGCAAGGTAACCTGTATCAAACATTTTTATAATACGTAAATACTTTAATGTATGACGACTAATATTTCACTGTAACAACAAGTTATGCAAAATAACACGTGTCGCGGCTTCGAACCCCGCACGGAAATAACATTACAGCTAATAATGTGGTTAACGGGTAGTTGCTGCGGGTCTGGGTGTGTATGTGATATTTTGTTTTTGTGAACGCACTCACGATACGAGAGAAAATCCTCGTAGTAATATTTAAAAACCATAGTTACTAGACGAGGAAAACATGTAACATAAAAACATACAACAACGTAGGAAACTCCATATTAATAATGCAAATTTATGAGGTATTTGCCAGTCTGACGCAAATTTAATTCGTTTATAACCCGGTTCGTTGAGATAATACACGATAACTACGAATATTTCAACGTTTCTTTAAGTTCGATTACAGAACTAATACGTTATAATCCCCTTTATAAATAAAAATGGATTAGGTACTCCACAGAGGAATTAAGAACAGATATTTAAATATGTCTAATTTTCAGAATACTCACAAATCTAAACTTCTTGAGTATAACTTCAACATATCTATCAACGTAGATTAATGAACTGGTTTTATCAATAAATACGTTAAGTAAAGTTTAGTATAGATTACGTACATAATTTGCGCTTGATGTCTGAGTTAAGAGGTCAGGGTCAATGGTCGAAAGATACCCCAATTTTAGGACTTTGTATCTTGTCGACAAACAAGACAATTTTGGGTTGACTATTTAAGTATTGTTCATGCTCCCGTCGGCGCAATTATTATTAAATATAGAGAAGTACATAAAGAAATGTCGTATTTCTATTAGGAAGGTCTTGAATAATTTTGGATAAACAACATCTAAATGCCTCAATATTAAAAAAATAATCATAAAGAAGATGGCTGGGTCCTTCGTTGATCCCCAATTTAGATTCCGTCAAATATAAATGCAAACATAAAACTGTAAAACCAAAGAGAGCTTGTTCTACGAAAATCGTCTGGAGAATAATTAGAGTAGCTACTATTTATAACATCACATCTATCACCTTAATCTACCTATGACCATGAATGCTGTAATTGATCTGAAATGACGGGATTATTAATATCAATTTAGTGCTATATCCGTGTAAAGTAGTTTTATTTCAATAATAAAAACTCTTTTTCTTTATTATTTTCATGTGTGTTCAGGAGGGTGCACTATCCTTTGGACACCCAAGGTCACATTCTGTTTATTCAGTTTAGTCGAAAACTTACTATATTTTTTATGTATTATCTAATATTATATCTAAACTAAAGTATGTACTCTAACTATTTGTCTAAAAGGTGAAGTGTTTTTGTTATTCCTAAACCAGTAATGTTTGTCTACCGATGACGTCATGGAGTTAGAGACGCTTTGTCTCTGACTCTGTGTCGTTAAAATCAAAATCAAAAAAATCATGGGAACTCATTGTACCTATTTGTTTTCCCAAGAAACAACATTTATTATTGTTTTAACTAATTTATCTAGATAACGAATTAAAAATGACTTGAGTTACCTGTGCTTTGTCTCTCAATCAACCAGACTACACTTTTTGAATTATAATTGAAATGACGCACTAACGTAAATTTTCTCATTATGCTGAATGTTTCATAATTTTTAATTCCATATGAAATTCTCTATAAGTGTTTAATTTAATTTGGATATTAAACCCAGTTGCTAAATGGTCGTAGTTGAAAGAACCCTTTAAATAATAACGACGACGAAAGAGACGACCCGTTTAGCTCAGCGGTGGTTAACGCTGCCTGCTGTGCTATGGGTCCCGGGTTCGAATGCCGGATCAAATGTTTGTGTGATGAGCATTAACATAATATGTGTGTACTTACAAAAAAAAAACTTTATATGTAGTTTATCAACCAACTAGTATCCGTAACACAAACCTCCCTGCTTACCACGGAACTAGATGGTGCTGTGTCATATATATTTTTTTTTAATATCACGATTTTTTTATGTGGTCTGTAAATAGAATAGATGTCAACCCTTTTTCATTAGTGGTTTTCAAAGATAAGTTTATGCACGACGACAAAGTACGACGTAGTTTTGTCCTAATAACAAATACTACGTCATTAAAGTTGTTTTGATTTGAAAGTACGTACATTCGTAATCAATAACATATTTTAATCTTACGACCCGACCCGGCTTAGCCTGTAAAAAATATATGTATTGTACCCTGGCAAGATTACAAAATAAAGACCTTTTTCTACTTTGTATGACTATTTAATACTATAAAAAGAGCCTCATCCGAATTGAGAAACTCTTCCTTTTTGAAGTTTTTCTGCTGGAAGAAATTCTAGCGAAAACTGTATTAAAATCCGTTGCGTAGTTTAGAAGTAAGCGCACAAACAGACAAATGTTGATGATGCAACATACGCGATGTATTTTCATAACATTCTTAAACACGTCATGTGGTTCACGCCTTCTGATAAGTTTATCTGTTATGTAAAGATTTAGGGCTCCATTAAACGGCGTGATATTTGCTAAAGAGCCGCAAAATGCCGGAACTACCAGAAAAAAAGGGCCATCAAAAAATTAAGTACATATATGTAGATTTTTACAATTAATTTATAAATAGTCATTTTCTGGCTATTATGCAAGAACTTGATTCCTGGTTGAATGTTGGATTAAAGCTATCGTCAAAAAGATTTTTGTGAATTAAGTAAATATTAATGTAATTTGCATGTGCGACAAGACATATGATTATGTTACACACCAGTTAAGCCCTTTAGTCGAGATAAAGGCGGCCGTTGCTTGGGCAGGCAGCTACTTGGTAGACCAAATTCTTGTAAACGAGAGGCTCCAGGAAGCAAAGCGCTTGCGACACCCTTTTTTCAATTTTGCTTTAATTGCGTCGTCTCACGCCCTAGGATTAATTCGTCTTGTAGCTTTAAAAGCTAATCATCAGAAATCGCTCTCAAATGGTTTGGTCTTAATGGGTTAATGATGATGATCATCGTAAAGCTAATAGATTTTCAAGAATTATTCTTTCGTATTGATTTAAAAACTTGGAATGTTACCATAGTATGGCATAACTATTTAAGTATTTGTGGAATATGAGAAAGCTCTTAACACCGCGTCCAGCCAGTTAACACCATACGAAGCTGAGATATAAATACTGGCTGTTGTCATAATAAAAAAAAAAACAAATCCTCTCAGCGAGCCTTTGAGCGATGAGCTGTGTTGTGTCTCTTGGAACAATTGTGTTTGGTTTCAGTGTTTGCAGTTTTTTTACAGATAGTAGCTATTGTATCGTTGTTATCCACGGTATTGTGTGCATTGAAGGTTACTGAATTATAGGTTTCTTTTTTAATATTGTATATCATGTAGGTATAATTCTAATCTATTTTGGGTAGTAATAAGAATAACGTGGGCACATTGGCAAAAAAAAAACATTTTAGAGCCCTGTTAAAAATAGGTGGTTTATGTAAGAACAGATATACTGTGACATGGTGGCGTCACCGTGCAGTCAATGTCATGCACCGTCAAATTTTACAACGTAAACACATTCAATGATGAAGGTTTATACAAGTGTTAGAAATAGACCGCAGACTCATTCACGTGACGGCTAGTTTGGTGTGTATGACGCTAAGAATACATCACTCCTTTACTTCCTGCGACGTAACATGCGGCTGAATAAGGGTTTCACATACATATAAATAATAAAACTCGAAGTGTAGTTTTATCAACAACACTACTGGTGTTGTAAGTAAAACAGTTATTAGTGTCCTCAGACTAGTCCTTTGCACGTAAAATTGTTGTTATACGCTATCAGATTAGACTACGTAATCGGAGTATTGACTGAGAGATTAGCATGACTAAAGTTTACAGCTCACCGATTCGAGTCCGGATGAAGAATGATTAATATTAAACACATGACCTACTTTTACTACTCGTGTGGCGAGTTTAAGTTGTAAGTTACCTTTTAAACTGCTGAAGAATATTTTAAAGGAGGCATATTTTTAAATTGTACCCTAAATAATTTATGTACTCACATTCAGTTATGAAGAAATTGAGGAGCGTCAACGCGACGGTGTGTCCGGAGAACATGTAGTCACCGCAGGTGCGGACTCCGCGGACGGACATTCCCGCGCCGCTCCAGATGTCGTAGGCCTGCCGCAGCCGCCGGCCCCACACCGTGAGGTCGTCCGCGGGCGGGTACGAGCGCGGCTCACACTTGAGGTGCGACCCCGGCACCGACAGCGATGTGATCAGCATCGTGAAACACCGCAGCAGGAACACTGTGCCTGCCAGTGCGAAGAACCTCCGCAGGATTATGAACCTAAATAATGGACAAATTAGGTCTCGATGAAATCATTTCTCATATAAATGTTATACCTATAAGTTCATTTAATTTTAAACAAAAACGGGTGGTACCCTTTTTGTGTCCGGTGTCAAGTCCAGAGAATTAATAAGGTTTTTCCCATGAGTAAGGGACAGCAATGGAAGATACTATGTCTGTCAAAAGGTATGAATTAATAGGTTAAAAATGCTGTGCACCGGTTATTTCAGTTTATATTAGTGCATAATAGTTCCATCTTACTCGTAAATAATATCTACTACTATACATTTACCATTCCTAATCATCGTATTATACTCAATCAGTACATAGTAATGTGAGTCATTTCCTCATCAAATGTTAGCGGACAAAATAAAAAATCTTGCTGCTCTGTTTGCGTGTGTTATTGGAAACCCCCGCATGTTGTACAGTTTTGATCGCAAAACGCGAAAAACTAAACTGACACTATTGTAAGCAACTAATATGTTGAGCAGTTGATTTCCTTGATACAGTGGTAGTAGGTGGCGGTAGGTAGGTGGTTTGCTACGGATTTGTGATTTTAAACTGTAACCCATAAAAGTATTACTGTTTAATTTTTAATGCATTTAACCTTTTCCATCCCTGTCTTGCTAAAATCAAAACACAGGGTGGGAAACCCTACACTAGAGGTTGGCGGTTGGCCAAGTGGATCATCAAATCTACCCAATCTTAGCAAAAAGCAGTAGATAGATACTCTGTGTTGGACGAGAAACCCACATTAGAGAGCTTACACGCGGTGTCTTTTTGCGGCGATTTATTTAGACGCTTCTTTTAGTAGTTTGCCGCATTTGCAACGCACGACAGAAACGAATTAACATCGCTACTGGTAGGCAACTGCACACTTTTGTCTTGGTAATCTGTCATGCACCTGTAGCATTTACATATAATTTATATAGCATACGATATTATCGGTGTTGTACCGTTTCTGAATTGCCGTTTTTTTTCTAATATATTGCTACTGAATCGCTGCAATAAACGCTTTGGCCAAGGTTAATCCTTAATATGTGGGTTCTCACCTCCCAATTAGTTACATGTTGGTTTAAACAATTAAAAAATCACAATCGGATGAAAACGTAAAATTCAAAAGAAAACGGGTGTGACCAAGATATTACAGTCATTAGACCAATCAGAGTATAATGCATTCAGTTTATTGATAACAACGAATATGACTTCTTATTTAAGTCCAACGGTCATGAATGGTCCTTTGTGACGCCGTACACGGACAATATCTGCGCACAATAACGCATGTATATACAACGTAGCGGCCAACATATAGGTAAATGTGTGGTTAATCAATGATAAAGATGTAAGTAAATGATTCAATGACCAATAAAGTGAAATTATAAAGCCTAAGAATGTTATAGGCTTGCAAAGGTACATCAATACCATAATATTTGACCTTTAACATGTAGCTAATCTGGTGTTAATACAGATGTTTATACATATGATCATTGAAAACGATAATGAAGGAGTCATTAAGCATGATTAAATGTAATGCCGTTGAGCATATAATTTTGTTTTTTGAGATAGTCCTGGAGACTTTTAAACAAGGTAATTGATATAAAGGAGACTTTTGTCTTGTTTGCACTCGCATTAAACAAAAAGGTCTTTGTGTAAGTTTGTCATATAGTTAATTGTGACTCACTACTACTAATGAGTCAACAAAGGAAGGACTTTGATATTACATATTGCTTTCATGTGTAGTAAAGTATGTAACATCGTATCAGATAACAATTATTATAATATAATTTTATGGAGTAAGTTAAGCGTAATTGAGATATATGAGAAAAAAATACACTAGATATAAGGTGGGTGTTATAATTTCCCGAATGTGGTTAGATCTGTACTACCGAATATAAGAACATAGGTAGATGTATATATATAAAAGAGAAAGATCGGTGACTCACTGATTAAACACAAAATCTAGAATATGACACAAGACAAGACCTATAAAGCTAAAATTGGTAAATAGATAGAAGATAGTTAAGGATGGATTTATGACATTTAGATTTAAAGGTTTCACATTTCCCTTTTTAAAATTTAAATTGCAGGAGCACGTGCAGTGCTTCGGACACAAATTTCGTTAAGTTCGTCTCTTTTAAAGGAAGGACCATGAAATTCAATAAATTTAAATTCATAAATAGTAGTTTGTAATTCGCTAATTTTCACTATGAACTAAATCTTGCTTTTATGGTATCTCAGCTAAACTGGAGTTTATACGTATAATATACCAAAATTATAAAATTAAATGATGTAATTAACATCATGATATAATTTTCATAATCAAAATGATTACGTGACTCAAAATATTTGTAATTTATTTGCATCGTAAAATAACTCTGTTCACTCTACAATTCTACATGAAATTTAGTATACCTAAGTAAGTATTATGCAAAGGTTCATGAAATTTATTGTTGTTGGTGAAATAAAATACACATTTTATGAGAAAGTATGTAGGTACTCGCCTAAAAATACGTGTGTGTGTGGCAGGGAGTTATAAAAATGTGGATACGCAATAAAAAAGCCGTGAAAACTACTATGCAGGTGCCATTAAATTGGAAATTTAGTATACAAGTACCTTCCTACCAACATACGCAATCATGGCATTATCTAGGTGACTTTACGTAATAGGTACACTTTCGTTCCTCTCGTAGTAGGTACTCCGTAATAGGTACCTATAATTTGCATTTAAAAATAAAATCTACGAATCTGTCAATTTCTAAGCTGTTATAATTATATTTACTTTGGTCTCGCTAACTATATGTTGACCAAAAAAAACATTGTCGACGTAAGTCCCTCACGAATGCCGCCATCGCGCCACCGACCGTTGAGGCGCTGACACACACAAATTTCATTGTTTTGGTCTGTGGTCTATACTATAATTATATACTAGAATTTAATGTCTGGAATACGGACGTATTAGGTTAAATAACATGAAGAACACAAGGGCGATCAAATTAAATGATTTTCTATTGTATTATATTAGTCATAGTCACGCACTATTCCGAAAATTCGTAATAGATAGTCGTAGTTATAGGTAATGAGTAGATAGATTTTTCTTTAAAAGCCTAGGTCTGTGAGTTATTGAATAGAAATATTTAGGTACCACTTTTGTGACGTAATTATTCAAGTAAGCAAACATATTTTGATTTATATCTGACAGTTTCTTATTCTTTGTGTCAGAGTAAAAGAGGTAGCCCTTGTTTTCGTGCCGGAATAAAAAAAAATGTGAATAAATTTTTGAATATTGCCTTATTGTATACTGTATATATTATTTTATACTAGCATTCGTTCAGCAGTAGATATTATTTAGCTGACCTTGATGGCTCTAAAATAATGTACTAAGATAACTGTACTTACTGCTGTTGAGTGTAGCTTCAGCCGATAATAATGTAAACAAGATTGTTGTCAAAACATTACTTGCAACAATCAGTACATTAACTGTTGTATTGTCTTTGTCCAATAATAAAGATGAAAATGTTATTTTAATTTCTTAGTGCAATCAGTATATTGACTAAATCAATTATCCTTGAAACACTTCGTTATTAAAGGCAATTGGACTAGATATAAACACAAATGACTAAATTTACATATAATCAGTTTGTCAATTTGTTTAAATATACAAATGTATGGATATTTATTCAACACAGGGCAAATTACTAGAGTTCATCATGAAGTAATGTCATAGATTTTATTTTGGGATATATTAATATATTGGGATTAATGTGGTATTTTTAAATATCTTACATATAATAAAGGTAGAGGGGAAAGATGTTGACAAAATATTGATATTATTCAACAACATTATTTTAGTTACATACCTACAACCTATTTAAGCCCAACTATTGTTTACAATAACCTTTGATCTTACTATATTGGGTCAAAATATGATAATAGAAAATCTCCTCTATATCTATCATAGTTTAATAATGCTCATTAATGTTATATTTTTACAACAAGATACTAACAATAGAGAAGCCTAAAACTCTAATAATATACCTAACAAATGACAATGATAATTAACATAGGTATATCAGAACATTCAAAAAGTATTCTTAAAACGGAAAGCTAAACAATTACTGACATAATAAGAAATAAATGTATATTGATTATCAACAAATTAAATATGTAAATTTTTGGAAGAAATTATTATGTGAATAAATTATTAATGTAGGTTAATAAATTACATGTAAACAGCTACATAGCATTCATTAATACCCACAAATACGTACCTATGTTTATGGAAGAAAAGAACAACAAGCCATATGGCCATCAGGAAGGAGCCAGTGATCTCACACATGTCGAAGGCCCATGGTATGTGTGGCACATTGTCTAAGAAAAGATCTGGCAGTGGAGGGTACTTTTTCATATCTGGTACCTTATCATGTACAATCACCATCACTACGGCAGTTACCCAAGTCACCAAGAAGACATAACCTGGATATAAATGATAAGCATATTATTAAATGCAAATAATTTCAAATGACAATTGACCAACACAATGCTTGGTGTTTTTTTTTTCAAACAATTATTATGGCAAGTAATTTTCTTGTTTGTTTAATTTTTATCAGACTTAAATATAAGCACAAAGCCTGTGATTTGTCTAACAAAACCTAAATAATTATAATTTATTTATAATTCTGTGATAGTTGAGTACACATGTTTTGCAACTATGTTTTGATGATGCTATGTAAAGATAGTACTTGTTTGTGACACTTAGAGATTCCTTGGACTGAATCCCAAACATTTTAGGTAGATAAGGTACCAAACAAAGGGTAGTTCTGACATAAAATTATATAGTTTTTAAAGTAGATAGTTAAAGACTAATTACCTAGAGCTATTGCAGTCTTCCAAATTTCAGGTTTCAATCTTGAAGCTTTAACATCTGGTGTAAAACTTGATATACACTCTGTATTCCTTACATAAATTTCACTTGGGATTTTGTTGTGAAGGTTATAACTCAAGTGAGATAAATTAGTTCCAAGAAAGTTTATGTTTGTTGACGGATTACTCAGCGCATCATCACAAAGACCGAGTTCGAACATTGCATTGCGATTGTGTTTTTGTAATTTTTTTACAAGCAATATAAATCTTTTGCGTTCACCCAATTTTACCTGGTCGAAAGGGAAATCATAGAAATCTCGATCAACAAAGGAAAGAAGACACTGTCCGTCAATATCGTGAGATTTACAAATTTCTGTAATTATACTAGATATTTTCACTTTGTGTAGTAAATCTAATACTTCTTTGTTGCTCCAGTTGATAATATCAGAATCCATTTTCACCAATTACTCTTACTTTAGACAAATAAAATGTGCTTTAAATATTTCTTGAATAATTTGTACGAGTGTAAATGTATATAAACAAGGTAACACTGAATAGACGATCACAAAACTGTATTTATTTTAAAATTTAATCCATCACGGAAGAGTGACAATGACAAGTGACGTGACATTGAAAGTTTGACAATAGCAAGTGAACGTCTAAATAATTGAAACCGTCAGATTGACAATGAAGACCGTAGCTAGCTTGTGGTTAATAATTTAGTCGAGTTTTCTCAGCCTAACAAAAAATTGTGAAATTTTAGTTTTTTTCAAATTTTATCAAATTGTTCAATGTCGTTATAAAAATACAGTTTTATTTTCAGACTCCAACAGTTCCCTGGGGACTGTCAGCGAAAGTCTCTTCAATGATAATGTCCATATTCTAAAAATAGTAGCTTGGCTGACCTTACATATTATCCAAATGTATGCTTGCTTGCTTGCGGAAGGCAGCTGGCAGCAACTGGATGAGAAGAGCCGAAAATCGAGCTCTGTGTATTCACTAGGGGAGGCCTACGTCCAGCAGTGGACGAATATAGGCTGATGGTGATGATGATGATGATGATGCTTCCTTCACTGCTCTTGAATTTGTGGGATTCTTCATGGACTGAGTCGTTCATGTGGTAGCGGTACTATCGTCAGTCTGTTTTTTTAAATTCACTGTCGCACTCCGATACTGCAATTGATTAGGTGACGGTAGTCTATTATGCCTATCAATATCTGGATATTGATAGGCATATAATAGACAGATAATTTTAAACTGAAAGGTTGACTGCTGTATACTGGATACAACAGTCAACCTTTCTTTTAAATTATCTCACGATAATCTGTTATTTTATTTAAATCCAATAACATAACGTTGGTTTAAAGGAAAGAAAATACTGAACTTTCGTAAAAAAAGTTTAATTACTTATAAATGATTAACGTAATCAATAAAGAAATGGCGACATTAATAAAAAAATAACATAAATGCAATTTCTACTAATAATTATAATTAAAATTGTAACTCATAAGCATTAACAAAATTATCTCAAGAATAATAATAGTACGTAAATACGTAATACATAATAGGTAACGATACAGGTAAAGTACCTACAGGTATTTTTTATGAATATTGATCAAACAGTATTGAAGTTTTCCTGCACATCAGACGAATTTACCTTCCTATAAATTATTTGACTGACTAACTTCTTTTTTTTTCTCGTTATATCTTCCATTAACAGGGTATGGTTATTTAAAACTAGGCAACACATCACAAAGTTATCTGAAGTTGCTTAAAGCTGCTTCTGAAGAGATTCAATACAACCTACTACATTTAAAATACCGCGAATACCAAGTATTTTTGCATGATAATTACGTGTAATTTAGCAGTATAATCACAATACATTACATAATTTTAAGGAATCTTATGAAACCTTAAAAATACTAATATAATCGACAAAAAGTAAAATAGCATAATCGAATTAAATGAAAATTATAAATACGGTTACATTAGTACTTCATATTAAACTTAAACTTCATCTGCAACAAGTACTTCACATTGACTTGTGCCACGTCATACACGATAAATCTGAAAGAGTGCTAAGGAAAATATCCGAATAAAAATGATATAGTGCAAATCATAAGCCAATAAACTATGTCATCATGATATGTTTGCTGTACTCGATATAGTTCCTGAAAACATGCCGATTATGTGTGCGATTTAGTAAATTGATTTACCTTGACGATTCTTTAGGTAAATTCGTTTTCGTACAATTTATTATCTGCGAGAAAGACTTCACATTGTGTTGTGGTAAAAGAAAAATTGCAAAGGATGGATTGAAGGGTAGCCACAATGAGAAAATAACTCGCGATTTTAGAGACATGCATCAACTGAATACATGATGGGATTGTTATTAGTAAAGGATACTCGTTGTACAGCAGCGAAGTGTTGACTTTGCTGTTGACGGGCTTGCCGAGGGGCACGATGGTGCCATCATCCAGGACGCGGTTTTGGGTAGGGTCCGGTTGCGTCCTACCCACGCCCCATGCAGAGTGCATGTTAGGCGGCAGTTTCACGTTTTCAGCATGGTGACATTCTTTCCTGTCGAAAAATAAAATATAATCTTTAGAATCCAGTACACCAATAATCACCAGTATGCCAATCATTTAATTAATGTTGTGTTGAAGTGTCTGAGCGGATTGTAGAATAACTATATCACAAACTAGAACTAGAGTCTTAGATATTTAAATAACAGATAAAAGATGTAGATTTTAAAGGTGTTTTGTTTCTCATCAATCAATTTCTTTTTATAATATAGACATTATACATACATATTTCCTAGAGCAACTTCACACAGGAGCATGAAACCAACTGGGGCCAGGACGTTGGTACAGCAATAGTTGGCAGACTTGGAGACCATGTCTGCAAAGTAGACTCCCTTGCCAAACATGTAACCGGTCACAGGCGCTTCGGGCGGCGCAATGCGGAGACCTGTTAATACAGTTCAGAACACAATTTAGTCACATATCTTGCATACACACTATCACTTAGCAGAGATTATTATTTTTTACCATGGCCTGAATAAATGATTTTATTTTGCTTTCTTTCTTTTCAATTATATAATAAAAAAAATTACATGTTACTCTGAAGTGTGCACCTATAAGTAAGTAGAGTCTATCTTTACGTGGTTATATGTAGTTTAATCTAAACTTGTTTTATTGTTTTTCAAGTGTACTTTCTCAATGACCTGCTAACCTTGCGAAATGATTCCTGCAAAGTTAGTGACGCGCGAACCGTGCCACAGCAGCCGCTTATTGTGAAGCTTCTTGAATGGCTTATACCGCTTATCTTCACCTTCACGAACCACTTTGAATACCTGATGATAAATATTTGCCCATAAAATATAAAATTAAAAGAAAATGTAAAAATAAAATTGTTTTGAAAAGAAAAAAAAACAGAGCATTAGAACAACTACTTGTAGATAATACAGAAGGAATCGTTTTTTTATATATTTTCAAAAATTTTATTTTTCTATTTTTACATTCCTTGTGATGTGGTGATGATTGTGTCGATAAACACGATATCGTTATCGATATCGTGTTTATCGACATAGCTGTATTGCTAATAGTTATAGTTATAGTTACTAATCATTATAATGATTAGTAAGAATCACTAAAATTATAATAGTAATTAGTAGAACCTTTCAGTGTATACACTAACCTGTTCAACTTCCAACGAGTAACCGGAATGTGTGGCTGCGTGCGTGTTGCGCACGTACTCTTGTATCATCTCGAACTCGGGCGATTCCGTCGGCAGTATGGCGATTTCGGCCTTTAGCTTCAAGTAGTAACCCGATATCGGGCTCGCTTCGTCCGTCGATTCTGAGAATTCAAGGAATATATTTAATTTTAACGTTTAGAAACTTATTTAGTTTTATTCAATACAATCCAGTTCAATGAAAAAGGAATTTCACTTAATAAGTATGGTTAGTGAATACTAATTTATAGTTAATTTAAAATCATTCCTTATTAACCAGAACCTTCCTTATTACTTCAGACCATTTTTGAACATCTATCTTCTAGTTTTTAACTACAGGACAATATGGCATAAACAACAGTTTACAAATTTTACTGTAGTTATTATTATTATATTTTTATTTTATAAATCGGAAAGTAAGTTGGTTAATTTGTTACATCTAGAAGCCTGTTTGTCAGAATTTGTCTACATACCACTCATAACTAATTGCAGGCGAAAGTTACAAATATAATATAGATATAATAAAAGTATTTAATAAACCTCCTTTTCGTTACTTTAACAACTGCAACTAAATTCAATTAAATTCGACAATTCAAAAGCACCTGTATTGGTCTAATTGAAATAAATGATTTGAGTTTGAGTTTGAGTTTAATATTATATTACTAATAGACTTGTTGTCTAATTAATTTAATCTAGCTAATTGGGAACAATGCTGTGTTCATTCTCTTTGTTTAAATAGTGATAACACCTTTGTATGAACGATGTGTGGTCTATTTGCAGCACTCAGCTCACTCAGAAATCATACAGTTGTTATTTAGTGTAACATTTGATTATAATATAGCATTTATAAAATTAGAAAAAATACATAAAAAAAAATTCTATGTTGATAGGCTGCAGAATGGAAAAATAATACAACAAACCTGTTTTCATTAAGCTGTAGGCTATTTCTATTTCAAGCAAGTTGTCCAACATAGCGGCCTTGGTTTTGATGATTTCCATATTATCTAACAATGGTGGGTGGTTTACGCCGAAGTCGTGGGGAATCAATGTGAAAAACCTAGAATTAATTAACTAATTAAGTTAAGAAAGCTGATTAAGAACTAGGGTAAAAGCACTTTGTGAAATTTAGGTTTTACGAAAACACAAAAAAGAACTGAACAGGTGCATATTCACCCGTAAGAAAATACATCAAAATAAAAAAAATACGTATGTACGTAACCGCTTATTTGTTTCGTGTGTCAATAAAAGCCTAGTATCCAGAAGCTGATCGTTCAACTTGTGCACTAATTAGCACAAAACAAAATAATAAGCACCTGTTGGTAGCGTCTACTACTTTGTTGTTGCTGGCAGACCCCTTTTCAATCAACTTCGATATTTCCGACAAAATGTTGTATCCTGCCTTGATTTGCTTTTTCGATAGTTTTCCTAATGGCATCTTCTCAGTATCCAGCTAAAACAAACATTAAATTTAGCGAATTTTCCGTTGAACCTTAATTAAGAGCTGTGTTATTTGATAAATAAATGTGATAGGAGTAATATGACAAGAATTGCATGCATAAGAGACTATCTCAATGGTGTGTGAAGTCTGCCAACCCGCAGTAGGCTAGCATGGTGGGCAATAGGCTAATCTCTCTGAAATGAGGGGAGACCCATGCTCAGCAGTGGGACAGGTTATGATGATGTGATATATTTTTTTTTTCATACCTCGAATTCCAGAAGCGTTTTCTTCATGACGTTTATATCAAATATTGTGATGATTAGTTTTTGTACTGGCTCTGGGAGACCACATTTATCGTCGATACTAAGAGTTTGCGGTGCTTGTTCGCTGCCGTAATCCATATCAAGTGGGAAGTATCGTCCAGGCACCTAGATAGAAAGACAATGTTAAACTAGGACATTGATGTTTATGCTATGTATTTGAACTACACACATGATGTTATTTGATCAAATACATGCAATAGTAAACAAATAAATAAGGATTGTAATAGATATTTTACCACCTCTTACCAAGTGTTAGGTAGCTTATTCAAAACGTAAATACATTTTTGTTCCTTTTTCAATTTATCTGATACATAGAGTCTATATGCCTATCTACATTAAGAGCCATCTTAATGTTAATTATAAGCAAAACGAGTAATACAGTCTTATAAATAGTGATTGTGCAAAATAATAATGTTATCATTTAGAAAGTTTTCTGTAGGTGTTTACTAACCTTTACAAAATGATCCCTGTTCTCCCAATCGTTTTCAGTTTTTTCCATGTATATATCTTCGAACTTCCTTACAGCGTCATTAGCCGACTTGCAGTTTTCTACCTTAGTACCGCCAATGGTAGTTCCAATGCGGCCCCATGAGCGGAACAACCAATACCTGTAATAAAAAAGTTTTTAATATACATCAATTTGCTTGTGCATAAAAAAAAACAAACAGTAGTAATTTGCTAAACAATTCTAAATTTGAAATATACACTAATTTTCTCGAATTTAACACGGGTATTACAAATAGGCAGCGACTGGAGGAGAAGGGCAGTAGATCGAGCTCTGTGATGTTCACTAGGGGAGGCCTACATCCAGCAGTAGACGAATATAGGCTGATAATGATGATGATTATAAATATGCAAAGGTAAAGACTGTATGCAACCATACATACTTATTTTTATTATCAGCCTCCAGTACTTGTAGTTTGTAGTAGGAGTTCTTTTGTGCCACGACGTCGGTTTGTGATAGTACCACGGTGTAGCTAGTGCCATTGCAGTCTTTGTACACGTGAGCCTCGTCTTGCAACTCGGATGCTGGATCTACTGCAGTTCCACCTACACCATAAAATAATGTTATAGAACTTTGATATCAAAGGGTTGTAGTAATAAATAAAAAAGGTTGTGATTGAATTCAAAATAAAACTTTATTAAAAAAATTATAAATAATACCTTGAATTTTTAATTTCACCGATCCCGATTTACCCGATTTCACATACATACTGCCGGATTTTGGAATAGACTTTCCGTCTAAAACATCTCCAGGCACTCTAGTTGCCGGCTAAAATATACAAGATAAAAATAAATTTTGCTAAAACTTCTTCAGAAAATTACACAAAAAATATTGTTTTCAAACTTACATCCGATCCCCAATCAGCTATATTATTCTCTTTGATTACTTGTATCGATTTAGCAATTGTTCCGTCTTTTTCAATTAAATCAAGGAATGATTTCTCGACAACCTGTAAACCAGAAAATAAATTTAATCCTAAAAAGTCATTGACACCAGAAAGTATTTTAGTTTAATGATTAAATAATGCTTGTTGTAACCTCAATATCCATAGATTTAATTTCCTCCATTTTACTTGACATCTTTTCTACATCAGCACTGGTAGACACCACAGCCGCTATAGTCGGTGTCAGTTTGCTAACTACTAAACCACCAAGCTTTAAGATACTTTTCTTAATATCTTCTTTTTCTTTTATTTTGCCATATATGAAGAACTGTAGATTTTTCAGTGGTGGTATCGGAATTTCTTTTTTGATGCTAGAAATAATAAAATAATACAATTCATATGACTGCCCCGTTAGTCAAGTGGACAGAAGTGCGACTGCTAAGCTAGAGGTCCAATTCCCAGGTTTGGGTTTTCCTATGAAACTCTCAGTAGCTGCTCGGAGCTTGGATTTGTGCCCGGTTAATGGCAATAGACTCGCCCCCTATTACATAGGACACAGGAAACAAACGTGCGAAATGCGGATATACAGCACACCTCTTCCTAATCCTTTGGGGACGACAGGCGTAGTAAAGAAAGAAAGAGAATATGGAGTGTACACCTGTCGTTTACATAAATACTAGAAAAACTAATATAAAATAAACATGTAATTAGCTTACGGTTTAGCAGCCTCATCTTTGACGACGACCATTCGAGGCAGCGGTGCCGATTCGAACAGTCTCACGTCAGTTTTAGGCTTGTATCGCTTGAAAATACTACCACCCGCGTATGCTTCAGGAACCAACATAGGAACTCTCTTTGGATTCTGAGTAACGTAGGAACATTTCGTCCATTCAGATATATTGCCTGAAGACAACATTATTTATGTCATTATATTTTATTTAGACATCATTTTTATTTAAAACCATTCTTTAATGGTCAAATGTTCTCACCGTCTAGTTCCGTGGTAAGCAACGAAGTTTGTGTTACGGATACTAGATGCTTGATATACTACATATATTTATTTTTGTAAATACATACATACTATACATAGATACATCCATGACTCGGATACAAGAGTTGATGTTCATCACACAAACATTCGTTCCTACCGGGATTCAAACCCGGGACAGGTGACAGGCAGCATTAACTACCGCTGAGCTAAACAGGTCGTCAATAAAAACGAGTTATTTTTATCATAATTATAGGATATAATAACAGCAGTTACCGGTGCATTTATAACCGTAAGTATCTAAGACCAACTGCCCATGCTTGCACTCCTCACATGGCTTAAGAGCTCCAAATGTCATACAGTCAGCAAGACGATCCAAACACTAGGAAAAAAATTACATTTCAATTTAGTTGTTGTGCTATTGAATTAATGTTTGTGGTATCAATATATTTAACTCATACAATGATTATGTTATGTATGTTTTTTTTATGGAAATAAGGGGTAAACGGGCAGGAGGCTCACCTGATGGTAAGTGATAACCACCGCCCATGGACACCTGCAATACCAGAGGACGTGCAAATGCGTTGCCGTCCTTTCAGGAAATAATATCCTTTCTTTTTGAAGGTTCCCACGTGGTAACGGTTAGGAGAGACCGCCGGCGACCGCCGACCACTGGTTCCACAGAGTGGTGGCGAGGCAGAAAATGCCTGGACATCGAGGTGGAACAAAGATCTGGCGCGATGTCCGATGGTAAAATCAGCGGCCGGGATCAAACCTGATAGTGAGTGAGTGATCCAAAATCTCTACGCAAAGCCAAAGGATCAAACCGATCGGAAAGAGCCTGATCGTCGATAACCCGAGCCGCCCTTCGTTGAATGCGGTCAAATGGAAGCAGCTGGTACTAAAGGCTCCCGCACAGAAATGAGAACAGTACTCCACGTGGGGCCGGATCTGCGCCTTATAGAAATTTAGGCGCTGCGCCGATGTGAAGTACCTACTCTCTTTGCTGAGCACACCAAGCTTCCTTGAAGCCAATTTGGCCTTACTTTCCAATTGACTGCGGAACTTACTCGAGATGTCGACGCCATGTATTCCGATACTAGCTGTGGCGGATAAGGGAGTGTCCTCAAAATGAGGAGTTACGACGACTGGTTTTGCCTGAATGATTTGTATAATCAATCAAAAAAATCACAAAAACTTACTCCATCTCGCCCAACAGGCAATTCTTGTGAATTTACTTCTAATAATTCTTCCAAATCCTGTTTGGTTAATTCACTCAAAGCTTTTCGATATTTATGAAACAGTTTATTCTGTTTCTCCAATTTCTTTTCTTTATCTTTTTCTTCTTTTAAATCTTGTTCACTTTTCGGTTCCTCTTTTAATTTTTTCACTGGTACATCATCTTTTTTAAATGGCCTAAAAGGTGTTTCCAGTAAAGCATTTTTTAGCTTATCACATTAGAAACTAACTTGTTAACATAGTCATATGGCAATTATGAACATAATTTTATTAACATAGACTTGATAAATGCTAACTCAAAAGAACATTGAAATAAAACTTTTTACGGATTTTATACGCATCCTTTACAGTATCCATGTCGGCCCGTGACCATGGATGCTGTAAAGGATACGAGTCGGGTAAAACTAATAAATAATAGTTAAAATAAGAAATAGTTTTATTTCAATGTCTAATATTCGCGTAGATGTAAGAAATCAAAAGATCATTTTCAAATTGCTAACTAAGGGTCCTGTTATATTGAATAACAGTAGATTAAATACTTTATTTTTTTTACAATTATAAATACGTCACTAAAAAAATATCCTATAACAACATACTTGAGCTCTCCTTTCACTATGACTTGATCTTCTTTCTTTAATGATTTAAAGCCAGGCAGGCTCTCCCCACCAGCAAAGAAAAGGAATTCACTCCTCCTTTCTGCAAAGCACTTAACATGGTGCCATAATGCCTCTCCTCCATACTTTCGGCCTACTTCAGTATCATACACAGTTTTAGCAATACGAACTTCATCCTAAAATGTGTTAAGAGCTATTAGGATTTACAAAATATTGAAGCTAATATAGCCATACCTCGATGGTCAGCAGAGAAAATTGTACACCTCTGACTTTGAAAGTATAATAAATACATCAATTTATGGCATGAAGAAGATCAATTTAAGATGGTTACTAAATATAAGAATAAATACAAAATATACATTACCTTGCAAATTTTAATTTCACAATGTTTACAAGTAGCTCTGCTACTTTTAGCGTATTCCACTTTGTAATCTTTTAGTGCTAATTCAGTGGATTCAGCATTTGAATCATCAGCCGACCTTTTCTTAGATTTGCCTTTCCCTTTTGGTTTTTCAGTGGGCATAACTATTCCAGTTGAATTTTCTACAAGTAAATAAGATGAGATAGAAATACTATAATTCCAATATTTTTGCACATTATTTATGTGCTTTGATGTTGAAATTATCTTATTCCTTTCCCATACAGAAAAAATATTACTTACTCATAATATTTTTAATTCTTGCCTGATCATTATTTTTAAGTACATAGAAATTGCCAATTTCACTAACACTTGCAGGATGCTGCTTTTTGAAAAAGCATTCTTCATGATGCCAATTGGGTTGCTTACCATCGAAGAATGCAGACTGAGAAAAATAGTATTCAATCAGTTATTATTTAATAATATACATTTATGGCACTGACAACCCACCTAGGTGCCATGTATTACTTCAATTTCAAATTCTTTATTGCACTCCATAAACATGTTAGATATTATTTGTCACATATGGTACATTATGGACCCTGCAGGGCCCGGCAATTTAATAGAGAGGAGGGTACTATGACTATTATAATATAATATGGCATTGATGTCAATTTTATTGTCAGCTTATAATACACAATATTTTCTTATTTATTACTTTATCACTATAGAGCACACACCCATAAAAACTCCTTGAGTGCACTCGTGGGCTACAGGTTTAGACCGCTTATGGTTCCATTAATCTAAATAAGACAATATATGAATAAAACACGGCATAATAATTACAAAAAATCTTTATTTTTATCATTAGGCTCAAATCAACAAAATTTGCTTCTTAATTATTATAACTAAAAACTTAAACATTCTTAAATTAATTTAGGAAAGTAAGATTTATCACAACATTGGTTTTTGATGATCTAATTGGACCAATTACCATAACAATTAGTAACTAACCAGTCTGTTGGTAATTTAGAACCTACAACTGCCTGATGATGGCTATAAATACACTCTAGTGCAGGGGTTCCCAATCTTTTTCAGCTTGCGGCGCATTCACCAATATAGAATTTTGCGCCAGCACCCTACTCTAGTTAGATATTTGAACAAGATACAGTAGAAAGAAATAGGCGAATATAATGATACCCATGAATATTTGTGGTTTTGGATAATAACAGATGTCTTTATTAAATAAATAATCGACTCACGGTGGCAACCCTCTTTACTTTCTATAAATGGAATGATGGCTACACCTTTGTTTGAATGTATCACCTATTATCTTGTCAAATAAATAATTATTTTAATAAATCAAAATTATAATTATGCAAATAAGTTCCACCCTCTTTCCAACATTTGATATAATTACCAAACACTACAATAGGTACTTGTATGTACTTAATTGTATTTGGTTATTTTTATATTGAATTTCATGCTTCTTTCTTCAAGTTTTCTTAATAAACTCTCAATCACACTTTTAATATAGTGGTTCCCAGTGGTTTATGCTCTTCATCAATAAATCATTCATCATCAGACAATCAATCAGCACAGAGAATATTATCTATATGAATAAATTCTCCAACTATCTGTTTGGCTGAGTTCAACAATTTTGAGATATTAGAATTTAACTGTTTGTTTAAATTATTAAAAATAAGCAAACTAGCAATGTTCTGGATTCCTGTGGCAAATGAGGCAGGCACACTTTGACAAATTCAGCTCAAGTTAAAGAATCAAATTAAAAATAGCAGCATACTTTCTATACTTACATCCAAAAACGAGTTCTTCAAGTACTACCTGCTTTAGATACACATACATATTAGGTATGTATCCTTATTGAATTTGTTTATTACTTTTCCATAGAAAGTAGGTGTAGGAATACATAGCCCCAATCAAATAAATAAATTTGAACATGAATAGTACCTAGGGATTAATCTAATAGTTTTAAAGAAGTATTATATATATAGAAGTTATTCTGTATAGTGTTATGGATCATGACCTTGTAACTTTTAGGTAGGCTCCTTATTAATGTGACAACGGTATTTCTGCGCAATTTTCCTGGTTAACGAAACCATACTGTAGTAAGGTGACTAGTCACGCCGACACAATGGATTAGGGATTATTAGCAGATACACAGGTTTGATTTTCAAAAACAATATTTTTTACCTGCACCATAATAGCAAGTCGAAGGGCTCCTTGATCAATTTTTTGTTTACATCCTTTACATGCGGCTCTTCCACTTTTCGCATATTCTGCTTGATAAGGTAAATCAGTCATTGTAATTACTTGTCGCAAGTAATTATTCTTCTATAACAATTTATCACAATTTAGAGCTCTTTCAACACCATTCAAAAAATTGTAACCAACCGACCGGCGAATGGCGATGGCGCAAAATATGCTTCAAGTTTCAACTAGAGATGAAGCGTATATACTAGAACAGATCCAGGGACTAGGTATTTAACGAGACTAGGTAGCACCTATTCCCACGTTACAAAATACTCGATCCACCTAGTCCGCCTAGTCGGACTGTTCCTGCACACGGGGCGTGCGCCGTGATACGGCCGAAGTGCCGATACCCGAAGTGTCCCGAAGCTCGCGCGAATTGATCACGAACTGTTTAAACTTACATTCAGTCATTTGAATTTGAACCTTATTTCAATCAATTTAAAATTAACGCGATACGCACCTGTGTCGTGCAAGAATATGTATGCGCTGTCTTTTTCTTTCGCTCACTATTCCGAAGTCTATCTTTACGTGTTTAATACTCGAGACTAGTCGGGACTTCATTCAACTAAATATTAGGAAGACTTCATACTAGAGATGAAGCGTATATACTAAAACAGATTCAGGGACTAGGTATTTATCGAGACTAGGTAACACCTATTCCCAAGTTACAAAATACTCGATCCACCTAGTCTGACTGTTCTGCACACGGCGTGCGTCGTGACATGGCACCCGAAGCCCGCGCGAATCTTGTTAGATTGCGAGCTTATATTATATTTATTATAAATAAACTTTAAAAAAACTAAAAAGTTAAAAAATGTAAACAAAAATTAAAAATAGGCTAAAACTGATTAAAAATCAATTGAAATCTTTTAAATACGTCAACAATCTACAATATAGATAGATATTTTACGTTGACAGTCCTGCCTGTGTAAAGTATGAAGCGAAGATTACAATTCATTACTGCGTCCGTAACCGTACTTTCAGGTATCACTAGCAGACTTGACTAACGGACTTTAACCGAAACATACTTTATAGTACGCGTACTTCATGGACTAGGTGGAATAGGTATTTAGATTGAGTATTTGTACGGAATCGGACTAGATGCACCTAGTATCAAATTTACCTAGTATGACTCATCTCTAGTTTCAACATGAAAATTAGAGTTGTACCGACTAGAGACAGACTATAAGCCAAAGAGTATAATAAGTCTACGAGCCTAGTGCCTACCAACTTACCAAGTAGTTGTCCCAAACTCGGAGATACTACATACAGGGTACCTATGTACCTTAGGCCATTTTATTTTCTTAAAATGACTAAATAAATAATAACAATATAATGATAAAAAGCTAAAAGCACATATATTATAAGATAAGATACCTTCTATTTTTTTATTTCACTGATGAAAGACATCGATCTTTAATTCTGATAGTTAAAATATATGATTCGAATAATTTAGATGTGTATAAAAAGTGACGGTTTCTGTCAGACTAAACATAAAACAAAATATGATTCGCGCCTGTAATAGGTATTTAGTTACAGAATTATAAGTGCCCTACAGAATTATAAGGGCCCTACAAGTGCATAACAACTGCATTGATTGACTTTCATGAAAAATACAATCAATGCAGTTGACAATGACCGGCAAATTGCAAAAAACGTACGAAAGTTTGAATTTCGCGGGCTACCGCGAAGCTTCCACCTTAATGGAGGGTGGAGAAATGACAAATTAAAAAGTCAATTGTGTGTCAATTTTAATCTCAAATCAGCTCAATCGCTACCTATCAGTTCACTTCAAATCTATGGTTCACTTCATTTTGTGGTAAAAATATATTTGATTGACAGATTGTTATAATGTTTTGAGAAAGTAAATAAATATATGGCGGGTTGCATTGTGTTGTCAAATATATGTACAGATTACACTAACGTTATATAAATTTGTTTAAAATGGGTAGCAGAAAAGAGAATTTGAAGAAATCATTGGGAATATCCGAGTATCCCTGGAGCTCAGGTACGTTCGTGCAATCAAACAAAATATATAATCATTTGTCTAGGTATCATTTTATAGCCCAGTAATAGTTTTCTTATGAAATAATAAAGTTTTTCTGCAATTTAAGTACTAACTCACAGCTAAATGTTACTACACACCAACCATGGAAATCTTTGTATTTGACATATTATTTTTATAACTACGTTGTAGGCAGGTAAGTACTTGAAACAACCTTGTTAGTGTTGACAGAGTATTTTATATTTCTAAACCCAATATTATAAAAATAGTTAGACCATGAGTACCTTCTTATTCAGGTAAACAAAAGAACTAAATGTTAGGAAAACAGCTACCCACTTTCGTAATTATATATTTTTACTTCTTTATTCCATCCATCCAAGATGAAACTTATAGTACCTATCTAATGATCTGCAAGTTACAAATTCCTTCTGGTTAGATCTTGTGTGTGAAATTTAAAGATAAACAATTAATAAATTTACTTCAGGATGTCTGAATAAGGTCACTGTACTGCTTCAATTATGAGAGACCTAAAGCAATTAAAACTGATGTATTATACAATAATTAATAATAATTAGATATTTTATTTCTTAATTTGTAGATGAAGAGGAGAATAATACTTCTCAATCTGTCCATTTATTGAGAAGACAAACAGAGGATCCACAACCTAGTACAGGGGATATGCCTGGAACAAGTGGAGCACCTGGTAATTTCTTTAAATATATAAACTGAATATAGTGACACCGTCTGCTGATTCTTCTATTTAAAAAATTACTATCCAATTTCATGGAGCCCTGGGTCCAGCTGCAACAACCAATCCTGACGAACAACTTTGTGCACTTGAACTAAACTACTTTTTAGATATTTGATTCCAGTATATTGAAATGAAGAAATACAACTTTCAGTAGAGAAGATGGTTATGTACTAACACATGCTTGGAACCCCATAATTGATTTGATTAAATCTAAATATAAAATTGCACAGCCAAAATAATTACCAAAAATCTAGAGTAGTCATTAGTAGTTATAACAGCAAGTCTCAGTCTGCCTGTGACTATTGATGCTGTAAATAAATCTTTTTCTTTCTTTCTTTCTTTCTTTCTAAATGATCTAAAAATCTACACAATATACAATAAAATATTAATATACCGTTATAATATCCATAAAAAGGAGTAAGAGCTAGGATTTAAATGTGTAATATTACAACTCTTACAAGTTATTTTTTTAATATAAAGATATAGCAATGGGAAAAATACACATTAAATTGTAAACTTGATTTTAAGAGCTTTTCTGGTTACAAATTAAAAATTAGTTTTTGAAATATTTTGTTGTACTTCTTATATGATTGGTATTAGTATATTTATTCAATTATACCTAAGCATATAAGATGGCATTAAAGACGCTGCGTTGGCTGGCCCCCTGCCAGGCAACGACCTGGTTAAGGTCGCTGGAATCTGCATGATGCGGGCCGCGCATGACCGGTTGTTGTGGTGATCCTTGGGGGAGACCTATGCAGTGGACCTCTAACTGTTGATGTGATGATGCTTAAGGCATATCTATCAATCAAATTTTAGTCACAATCTATGACCAACATTTTGTGACAAACACATAAGTCAAATATGTAAAAATATT
Source organism: Craniophora ligustri (assembly GCA_905163465.1). Classification (NCBI taxonomy): domain Eukaryota; kingdom Metazoa; phylum Arthropoda; class Insecta; order Lepidoptera; family Noctuidae; genus Craniophora; species Craniophora ligustri. The sequence continues at coordinate 5,081,036 of LR990959.1, forward strand.
AAAGAGCTACATATTTCCATAATCAATGACATATGATAACTAATAATCTTAATAAGGCCTGCAAATTAAGTGTGTGACTGCCTCATTACTGTAGGCAATTATTGTCTGGTATAATTAATAGCAAAATATGGATATGTAGGTTTATAATGCTAATTTATACTTCTTCCTGACTGTGTTTGCCTCAATAATAATAATACATTTTAAAAGATTATGCTAAATGCTCTTCAAACACTAGGAAGAAATAAAGACACCTTTGTTTCACATTACTTTCCAGACTTAGATCCATATTAAAAATTATATAGGAGGTGGAATAATACAGTTTCTTTTTCAATCATTTTGTTTTTTATTATTTTCCTTAATACATCAAATAATTTCTAAGGATAACTATAAGTATATGACTCAAGGCAATAAATATAAAAATCGATATAAAGTGGTAGATTGTATTTTCGGTTTGTTACAACAATTGATTAATCGTCTGTAGATGATCCATGGTGGAGAGACGTGAATGGAAGCCAGTCTGGTGCAGCGGCTGGTGGGTATCTAGCTCTATATTTATCTGGTCTAAACATCAATATAAGTATTAATGTTTTGTAGTAATAGAGTAGGCTTACCAAGTTACCATAGTATCACATAGATTTTATGTGATATTATGACTGTTCCATCACAATACATTTATGAGAATTTGTTGTATGCACACAGGCGTATCAATCTTTTTAAAAAACGTTGTGATATTCATAATGTTAATACCAGGAATAAAAATAAATTTATTGTTCCTGCAACTAGGCTCCAAAAAATAAGTAAATCATTTAAATGTCAATGCATACGCTTGTACAACAAAATTCCAACACATTATCAAAAATTAAGTCTAAGCAAATTTAAATCTATTATTAAACGGAGACTTTGTTCTCAAGGTTATTATACGTTGAAAGACTACATGGATGATAATAGTGCTTGGGATTGAATAGTTCTGATGATCCAGGCTATCAAAACATGTTTATGATTATTATTATATTCTTGACATTATATTTTTATCATTTATAATTTTGAAATTTGCACAATTATGATTTTATTATCTTGACATTTTATTATTTTAATTTATACACTTTTAACTGACATGCATGTAACTTTAGTTACAATAGTTTTATTTTATTTCAAAATTTATTTTAGATTTTGTAAAATTTCCTGTAAAATATGAGATTAATGTTGGCTTCGATGTTGCTTTGCGAAATGAAAAATGCATACCTACTGGTAGACATTTTGGCCAGGCAGTCTGGGCTTGTCATGCTCTCTCAAATGTCCTACTGATGGTGGCGCTGTGTGTCGGGTCCCTTTATTCCCTATATCATGGTTGAGTAGAGCGACGCTGATACACACGTCATGCTCGTGAACGGGTGCTGTCAGTTGGGGCTGGTCGGCTTATACATGTCATGGCATCCGGGTTTTATATTATAATTATTTTATTTTATTTTTTTAGTGCTAGTGAATAACTCATGCGTTTCACATCAGACTGCATTATTCTCATATTAATATTAAAAACGAAAATTGTAAATATAACGAATTATTTAAAAGAGTATCTATGGAGTTTCTGCCGGTTCTTCTCCATAAGATCTACTTTTTGGAACCGTGCAACTAGTGTTGATATTTCGAAAGAACCTGTAATATTGGTCTACTTGAAATAAAAATATTTGAATTGAATTGAATTGAATTGTGAGGCATAGCTTTTTACTCCTCAATAAAAATAGAATTGTATGTTTAATTACTTTAAATAATGAAAAATTTCAGATCTATTTGTTTGTATTAATAGGTGCGCAACAGCCACCTAATTCCCCAGCAACTGTGCGAAAGCAGCAAGCCAAAATAGATAGAGCTCTGTTCTGGTCCATCATCAACAATACCTCAAGACCTTCTAATGTGGCTGCCAATCGGTAATATTCAACTCTTTTTATATTTTATGGGAATGAAAATATTTTTATCAAACCTGGATATTGTAGGCTAAAATATTGATCTTATAACAAGAAAAGTTTCGACCGAAACTAAAATATACTGTTCTTTGCAACAATTCCGAACCCTTTAACCATAGAAGTGATATCATAAAACGATTGTTTTGCCCCCAGTTCCAGGCTAAACGACATGCCCCTGACGTATGTGTCTCGGCCCGGAGTCCCCGCGCGCTCCGAGATCCGTGACACGCGGCGCAGTGACCGGTCGGCCACGACAGCGGACATCCAGCGCATTCTCGCGTTCAAGAAGCTCACACGCAACTTGCACAACTTAACGCAGAACAAACCTGGCTCCAACCTATACCCAAATACGGCAAGACGTTAGTCCCTATGATTCTTAAAGACAAAACACAACAATTATATAAATAAAACTAGCACTAATAATATATCTTGGGTAACGAATTATGGCAGTTGAATAATTTCATAGTCCAAAGTAAAAATAGAGCAGTTGCTTACTCTACCAGAATGTGACCAAACAGTATGTGGACATAAATAATTTGAACTATATAACATATATTGTCTTTAGAAGCTACGCGACGTGCACTCGGTTCTTCATCACGAAGTCCATTATTCACGCCGTCGTTGTCAGCGGAATCGACTTCTAATGCCAGGTCCAGGGCTCCCAACTGTTGCAGCAGATCCCAGCCCGGCCGCACCTCTCTGCCTGGGTACTCCAGAACCAGTATGTATACAAATATTATTTGTATTAAAATGATAATTATAACAGTTCATAGAACAGATGGCCGCCGAGGGAATGGAGCGGGTTTAGTAGACACATCTTTTGGCTGATATAATGATGATAATAATGCAGTCCGACAAAATTCTGTACCTATATTCGTACATAGGCAATTTATTTTATTATCGGAATTTGTGGAGGCATATTTCCAGGTCTATTGTATTGTTATTTCGTTTTCCTGTGAAGCTTTGAGCAACACCAGTTAGGATTTGTGCCCTATTTATGGCGATTGCTCCAACAAGCAAGGCAAGACCCGAGTTGTCTTTAGTCTCGTTCCCAATCTGTGCCGTCTTTTCAAATGTGTGTGGACTTTGCAGCGAATCCCGCGGACGTCCTGCCAGTGGGAGAGCAGCAGTCTTCTAGCAGCCGCTTCCGCAGTTTGCCATCGCGGTCTAACGTCACCTCAGCGTTAAACACCAGCCCACCCGTGCCGGATGATCATCACTTCGTCAACGTCGATCAGTCTGATGATGGTAAATAAATAGGAATTTTTGTCTTCAGAGCAACGGGTAATCTTGAATGTTGACGAGTTTTAACTATCAATATTAAGAGTACAAACAACTGGCTAAGAAACTACTTAACTAATCATACGACTAAAGATTTATATGCAGTTATAGAGGCAATTATATATTTCCATAACTGTCTTATAATCTATTTAGGTATACTATAACTTAATTATAACTTCCGTATGTATCTACATATATACCTTCCTAGATTATTCGATGTCGAAGAGAATCGCTTATATAATATTTTTAAACTAGATGTCGAGCCTGTGCCAGACGCAGCGCCTGTTACGGATCACAGAAATGAAAGTAATGCTGACGAACAGAACAATGAAGGTAATATAATTTTTTGAAGTAGAACTAATAAAATAATTACAAGAGTCTTTAAAAGTAAAACCTCTTCTTATTTTTTTGTGAAAACTAATAAATTCTAAATATGGACTAAGACTTAATTGTTATAATGGAAAATACATACGTATTTGAAAAGGGAGAGTTGGGAGAACCGTGCCCAACTCGGTTTAGGTGATCACTAGCTATGTAAGCTAGCGAGATCTACGTAAATTTAAAATAGTTTACTAAATGAAGAAAAATATTAGTTTACTAACTGGTAGGTAATGTTTTAGACCCCACACACAACTCATCCACTGGGGCAATAAGTCTCGAAGAGGAAATTGTGGAAGTGGATGCGCCAGACGAGCCGGACACTGCCCCTACCGTGGAAGCTGAAACCACCGCCGCTGACCCACAAATTGACAATGACAATAATGCTGTACGTATCTTCTTAGGGGCCATTCAAATATTACGTAAACACCAATGGGAGGGGAGTATTGTCTTGATATCGGATGGGGTACAATTTATGTTATTAATTACCTTGAGGTAATCACATAAATTGTACCCTGTTCTTTAGAATAGGTATGCTGGTAGATATTGGTAGGTTGAGGAATGATGTGATAAAAAAAAGAAAAAGGAATTTATAAGGCGGATGTCAATGGAAATGCCGGGAGGGGCGCCCTAGAAGGATAAACACCGACCTAATTAGTGAACTCCTTCAAAAAGGTCAGGTGCGCAGTACTCATAACCGGCGCGCGTGCATGACGAGATGTATGAATGTGGACGACGCAAAAGTGGTATGCAGGGACCGTAGCGCGTGGCATTCTGTAGTTTCTGCCTACCCCTTTGGTAAAAAGGCGTGAGTGTATGTATGGATTTGTATGTTTTTGTGTAAGTGATAGCCTAGTGACATAATCATGGACTCTGTCATAGGGCTTGAATGAGTTCTAATTCAATGACATTCGCCTTTAATCGTCGAACTTTTCGAAATAAACCGCGAGGTAATTATCCCTAGCTCGAACGTGGAAGGAAAATTTTGTACGGGTACTTACATGGTCTTGTAGATTTATTACGGCATGTGAAATCTGCTAATTCGTCCAAATCAGCGTATCGAACTTTACCTTAACTCCAATCAATCTGTGAGGAAATAGCAGTTCAGTAGTGGGACAGTAAATGCGTCGATAAAATATATGTATTTACTTTTTTTTCAGGTGGCCTCAAATTCTGACGAGAATGTCGAAGCTTCTCAACAACAATCTCCCTTCCGCGGCATTAAGAGGAAAAGAGATTGTAAGTCAGCGCTGTGTAATCTCGCAATATTGTAAATACTTATACTATTCTCGCAATATAATAATTATAGTTTGTAGATTTAGATATCGAATTATACTATTTTCTTTTGGATATCACTAACTTGTCAGTCGTCGAGCTGCCAAAAAATCATTAATAAAATAGACAAAGTATAAGTAGGTTTATCTAAACATAAAACACAAGAAATGTTTCAACTTCGTCCATTATAGACTTTTGACCACCAATTTTTTTTACCGATGCTCATGTTCTCCAAACCTGTTTCAATTGAAAGGCAATAATGCGAAACGGCAAGAAAGTAATAAAGAAAGTAAGTATAGATCTTATTTAATGTATTTCAGCTATCGAAGACAATGGGGAGCCATATTCTGTGCAAGAATTTAATCAGGTGAGTATTTTTTTAACAGGCTTATGTTGACCTTATAAATAAATATAAATATACTTATCATATTATTTTGTTGATGTATAAAAGTTCAAAATGTAATATAATATTATATGAAAAATAATAGTTACATAGTGAAACTGTCGTGTGTCGCAGAGCCTCCTGCGGTTACTGGAGTGCCCGGTGTGCCTGGAGTGGATGGAGCCGCCTATCTCGCAGTGCCGGCGCGGGCACCTCGTGTGCAGCCGCTGCCGCACGCGCCTCGCGTCTTGCCCCGTTTGTCGCACTACATTCTCTTCAGTGAGAAACAGAGCCATGGAAGGGGTCTGTATTTTTTAGTTGGTTAATTTTAACTATGTATGCAGATTGAGGAGATAGAGTAGTATGAAAATAGTATATTAAGAATAAGTATTTAAGTTGTCAAAGTTTATAGGTATTATAACTATCTTCTCTCTGCATCTTGTTACTATGGTTCTACATAAATTATTTCACAGGCTTAGAATGTTAATATCGATCAGTGACTTACTTATGACTGTCTAGAGTGAACGGTGTGTCTGGTCGTAGGTAGCGGAGATGTTGCGGTACCCGTGCCGGCACGGCTGCGGGCGCGAGGTGCGGCTGCGGCGGCGCGCGCCGCACGAGGCCAGCTGCGGCGCGCGCCGCTACCACTGCCCCGCGCCGCCCTGCGCGCGCCTGCCGCCGCTCGCGCACCACGAGCTGGCGCATCACTTCCAGGTACCCCGGCTCGTACAGGCTCACCTATGTCGAACTAGCGGAGATGTTGCGGTACCCGTGCCGGCACGGCTGCGGCGCGCGCCGCTACCACTGCCCCGCGCCGCCCTGCGCGCGCCTGCCGCCGCTCGCGCACCACGAGCTGGCGCATCACTTCCAGGTACCCCGGCTCGTACAGGCTCACCTATGTCGAACTAGCGGAGATGTTGCGGTACCCGTGCCGGCACGGCTGCGGCGCGCGCCGCTACCACTGCCCCGCGCCGCCCTGCGCGCGCCTGCCGCCGCTCGCGCACCACGAGCTGGCGCATCACTTCCAGGTACCCCGGCTCGTACAGGCTCACCTATGTCGAACTAGCGGAGATGTTGCGGTACCCGTGCCGGCACGGCTGCGGCGCGCGCCGCTACCACTGCCCCGCGCCGCCCTGCGCGCGCCTGCCGCCGCTCGCGCACCACGAGCTGGCGCATCACTTCCAGGTACCCCGGCTCGTACAGGCTCACCTATGTCGAACTAGCGGAGATGTTGCGGTACCCGTGCCGGCACGGCTGCGGCGCGCGCCGCTACCACTGCCCCGCGCCGCCCTGCGCGCGCCTGCCGCCGCTCGCGCACCACGAGCTGGCGCATCACTTCCAGGTACCCCGGCTCGTACAGGCTCACCTATGTCGAACTAGCGGAGATGTTGCGGTACCCGTGCCGGCACGGCTGCGGCGCGCGCCGCTACCACTGCCCCGCGCCGCCCTGCGCGCGCCTGCCGCCGCTCGCGCACCACGAGCTGGCGCATCACTTCCAGGTACCCCGGCTCGTACAGGCTCACCTATGTCGAACTAGCGGAGATGTTGCGGTACCCGTGCCGGCACGGCTGCGGCGCGCGCCGCTACCACTGCCCCGCGCCGCCCTGCGCGCGCCTGCCGCCGCTCGCGCACCACGAGCTGGCGCATCACTTCCAGGTACCCCGGCTCGTACAGGCTCACCTATGTCGAACTAGCGGAGATGTTGCGGTACCCGTGCCGGCACGGCTGCGGCGCGCGCCGCTACCACTGCCCCGCGCCGCCCTGCGCGCGCCTGCCGCCGCTCGCGCACCACGAGCTGGCGCATCACTTCCAGGTACCCCGGCTCGTACAGGCTCACCTATGTCGAACTAGCGGAGATGTTGCGGTACCCGTGCCGGCACGGCTGCGGCGCGCGCCGCTACCACTGCCCCGCGCCGCCCTGCGCGCGCCTGCCGCCGCTCGCGCACCACGAGCTGGCGCATCACTTCCAGGTACCCCGGCTCGTACAGGCTCACCTATGTCGAACTAGCGGAGATGTTGCGGTACCCGTGCCGGCACGGCTGCGGCGCGCGCCGCTACCACTGCCCCGCGCCGCCCTGCGCGCGCCTGCCGCCGCTCGCGCACCACGAGCTGGCGCATCACTTCCAGGTACCCCGGCTCGTACAGGCTCACCTATGTCGAACTAGCGGAGATGTTGCGGTACCCGTGCCGGCACGGCTGCGGCGCGCGCCGCTACCACTGCCCCGCGCCGCCCTGCGCGCGCCTGCCGCCGCTCGCGCACCACGAGCTGGCGCATCACTTCCAGGTACCCCGGCTCGTACAGGCTCACCTATGTCGAACTAGCGGAGATGTTGCGGTACCCGTGCCGGCACGGCTGCGGCGCGCGCCGCTACCACTGCCCCGCGCCGCCCTGCGCGCGCCTGCCGCCGCTCGCGCACCACGAGCTGGCGCATCACTTCCAGGTACCCCGGCTCGTACAGGCTCACCTATGTCGAACTAGCGGAGATGTTGCGGTACCCGTGCCGGCACGGCTGCGGCGCGCGCCGCTACCACTGCCCCGCGCCGCCCTGCGCGCGCCTGCCGCCGCTCGCGCACCACGAGCTGGCGCATCACTTCCAGGTACCCCGGCTCGTACAGGCTCACCTATGTCGAACTAGCGGAGATGTTGCGGTACCCGTGCCGGCACGGCTGCGGCGCGCGCCGCTACCACTGCCCCGCGCCGCCCTGCGCGCGCCTGCCGCCGCTCGCGCACCACGAGCTGGCGCATCACTTCCAGGTACCCCGGCTCGTACAGGCTCACCTATGTCGAACTAGCGGAGATGTTGCGGTACCCGTGCCGGCACGGCTGCGGCGCGCGCCGCTACCACTGCCCCGCGCCGCCCTGCGCGCGCCTGCCGCCGCTCGCGCACCACGAGCTGGCGCATCACTTCCAGGTACCCCGGCTCGTACAGGCTCACCTATGTCGAACTAGCGGAGATGTTGCGGTACCCGTGCCGGCACGGCTGCGGCGCGCGCCGCTACCACTGCCCCGCGCCGCCCTGCGCGCGCCTGCCGCCGCTCGCGCACCACGAGCTGGCGCATCACTTCCAGGTACCCCGGCTCGTACAGGCTCACCTATGTCGAACTAGCGGAGATGTTGCGGTACCCGTGCCGGCACGGCTGCGGCGCGCGCCGCTACCACTGCCCCGCGCCGCCCTGCGCGCGCCTGCCGCCGCTCGCGCACCACGAGCTGGCGCATCACTTCCAGGTACCCCGGCTCGTACAGGCTCACCTATGTCGAACTAGCGGAGATGTTGCGGTACCCGTGCCCGTGAAATAAAAAAAGAAAAAGAGGTGTGGCACTCGGGAGACTGTCGCGGTAAAGTTATTGCATAGCATTTTTTATCAAAAATAACAAAAAAATAATAATACCGATATTAAAAGTTTGATCATCGAATTTCGCGCGATGTACATTTATATAGATTTAATATCATATACATATACTTTCTCTGCGCGGTATTAATGTGTATTACCTATACATAAAAAGCAAAGGTACTAAATAACCAATGCCACCTAGAGGCGGTTTGCAAAACTAAAGAGACAAGCGTGATATTTCAATAAGTCATTAAAAGTTCTGCTACTCATCGATGGGTGGCAAAAAACTAAAAAGTATCACCTCTGTGCCGGTCGGAGTGGGGGGTGTTAGGTTATTTTCGTTACGGAATTTCTGGATTCGGTCTCCACGCTCAAGGCCCGCGATAGAAGCTATGCAATAGCTTAATAATCAAAATCAATTTACAAAGTCGAAAGTTATAAAGTAACAAACAAAAAAACAGTCTAATTGAAACTTCCATTTTTCGAAGTCGGTTAAAAATACAAGTAATGTAAATAAATATTCTCAATTCATCTATATAATGAATATGCTGCGGCGCGCGCCGCTACCACTGCCCCGCGCCGCCCTGCGCGCGCCTGCCGCCGCTCGCGCACCACGAGCTGGCGCATCACTTCCAGGTACCCCGGCTCGTACAGGCTCACCTATGTCGAACTAGCGGAGATGTTGCGGTACCCGTGCCGGCACGGCTGCGGCGCGCGCCGCTACCACTGCCCCGCGCCGCCCTGCGCGCGCCTGCCGCCGCTCGCGCACCACGAGCTGGCGCATCACTTCCAGGTACCCCGGCTCGTACAGGCTCACCTATGTCGAACTAGCGGAGATGTTGCGGTACCCGTGCCGGCACGGCTGCGGCGCGCGCCGCTACCACTGCCCCGCGCCGCCCTGCGCGCGCCTGCCGCCGCTCGCGCACCACGAGCTGGCGCATCACTTCCAGGTACCCCGGCTCGTACAGGCTCACCTATGTCGAACTAGCGGAGATGTTGCGGTACCCGTGCCGGCACGGCTGCGGCGCGCGCCGCTACCACTGCCCCGCGCCGCCCTGCGCGCGCCTGCCGCCGCTCGCGCACCACGAGCTGGCGCATCACTTCCAGGTACCCCGGCTCGTACAGGCTCACCTATGTCGAACTAGCGGAGATGTTGCGGTACCCGTGCCGGCACGGCTGCGGCGCGCGCCGCTACCACTGCCCCGCGCCGCCCTGCGCGCGCCTGCCGCCGCTCGCGCACCACGAGCTGGCGCATCACTTCCAGGTACCCCGGCTCGTACAGGCTCACCTATGTCGAACTAGCGGAGATGTTGCGGTACCCGTGCCGGCACGGCTGCGGCGCGCGCCGCTACCACTGCCCCGCGCCGCCCTGCGCGCGCCTGCCGCCGCTCGCGCACCACGAGCTGGCGCATCACTTCCAGGTACCCCGGCTCGTACAGGCTCACCTATGTCGAACTAGCGGAGATGTTGCGGTACCCGTGCCGGCACGGCTGCGGCGCGCGCCGCTACCACTGCCCCGCGCCGCCCTGCGCGCGCCTGCCGCCGCTCGCGCACCACGAGCTGGCGCATCACTTCCAGGTACCCCGGCTCGTACAGGCTCACCTATGTCGAACTAGCGGAGATGTTGCGGTACCCGTGCCGGCACGGCTGCGGCGCGCGCCGCTACCACTGCCCCGCGCCGCCCTGCGCGCGCCTGCCGCCGCTCGCGCACCACGAGCTGGCGCATCACTTCCAGGTACCCCGGCTCGTACAGGCTCACCTATGTCGAACTAGCGGAGATGTTGCGGTACCCGTGCCCGTGAAATAAAAAAAGAAAAAGAGGTGTGGCACTCGGGAGACTGTCGCGGTAAAGTTATTGCATAGCATTTTTTATCAAAAATAACAAAAAAATAATAATACCGATATTAAAAGTTTGATCATCGAATTTCGCGCGATGTACATTTATATAGATTTAATATCATATACATATACTTTCTCTGCGCGGTATTAATGTGTATTACCTATACATAAAAAGCAAAGGTACTAAATAACCAATGCCACCTAGAGGCGGTTTGCAAAACTAAAGAGACAAGCGTGATATTTCAATAAGTCATTAAAAGTTCTGCTACTCATCGATGGATGGCAAAAAACTAAAAAGTATCACCTCTGTGCCGGTCGGAGTGGGGGGTGTTAGGTTATTTTCGTTACGGAATTTCTGGATTCGGTCTCCACGCTCAAGGCCCGCGATAGAAGCTATGCAATAGCTTAATAATCAAAATCAATTTACAAAGTCGAAAGTTATAAAGTAACAAACAAAAAAAACAGTCTAATTGAAACTTCCATTTTTCGAAGTCGGTTAAAAATACAAGTAATGTAAATAAATATTCTCAATTCATCTATATAATGAATATTCTTTTCTGAAAGAATTTAAATAAACATTTTATTATATTATTATAAATAGTAACCTAAATTTCTCCATTTATTTCAGTGCAAACATCTTCCAATTCTGAAGATCGGTAGGAAGCACAAATTCTCTATGAAGGTGAACTCCGAGCAGCACGACACCTGGCTGATCATGGCGCTGGACGAGTACTTCTACCTGCGCGTGGACGTGGACATCCGCACGTGGGGCGTGATCGTGTACGTCGCCTACATCGGGCCCAAGCGGAAGGCCAAGCACTACACTTACGAGGTATACTGACCAAGATTATGTGAGGAAGTAACTACTTGATAAAAAAAACATCACTCATAAATAAATAATCACTCCGCCTGTAGGCATAGACTTATGAAACCGTATACATTCTTAGGTCACCGTTGAAGGGCAGCACAACTCAAGAAGTCTGAAGTACGCGCGAGCCACCCACAGCGACCTTGAAAGCTCCTCACTAAACGTGAGTCGCCAGGACTGCTTCCACCTGACCTTAGATCAAGCACTTAACTTCCTTCGCTTCAAGAACAGGCACTGTGAGCCCGATAAGTTCTTAGATTTCGATGTAGAAATCGATAAATGTCAGATAGCCAACTCGCAGGAATCCAAGGACGATTCCGACTCTTAAACTGTGATTTTGTTAGTTATACACTTTGAACTCGGCAATGGAAAAAACTTGCGATGATAGAATACAAAATAATACATAAAGAATTTTTGTAATAGCATAATAACTGTTATGCGATTCCTATATGATTCGAAATACGCAGGATCTTTATGAGCGCCAACTGAATTATATGGAGGAAGGTGCATTTTGTATATAATTATACATTATTAGAAGCTAGTCGTGCATGCTTATAGTTTATATAAAAAAAAAATAACACTGAATAATTATAAATAGTACAGTCATCTGGTAGGCTTACCTGGAAAGTTTTCCGGGAGTTTTGAAAATGGGTTATTTTATATATTTGATGTGCTCTTTCCAAATTACAACTTCAAAGTTTAAATTAGAAAAGAGCAAATCTATAAAAGTACCCACCCATGTTCAAACTTTTGAAAAACTTTCCAGGTTACCCCGTTTTTTAACCAAATGACTGTGCTTAATGGTATGTATGTATATACAATACATTAGGAGGTGTGTAGTTGGTGCGAAAATATTAGAATTATATTTTTAAGGAAAGTTACTGCTCAGTGCTCTCTTGTTTACAATGTCGTGCCGGCTACAGGAAACATTAGCCGTGCTATTCAATTTCTAGATTGAGCGTGCACTTATTGTAAGAGATTTGGATTCATATATAAAACGCCTAGTTCTTAATTAGATCTATATGGGCAGTTGTAGATTGCTCAGGGCTAGGTGAATAAAGTTGTAAATGTTAATCATGTTAATGTTTGTTGCAAGGCCTTAGCCAGTCATGACCAACTTTGTACACCGTTATCTGGCTAAACACGGGCATATTTGAAGGACATTATGATAGCAATAAGTTTGGTAATGAATAGTTTCAGTCTTAGTAATGAAAAATAATATGCTAGCAATTAATGTTCAATACTAATTGTTTGGCTTGTACTAGTAGACAATAACATAATTTTAGCAATATTAGTCCTAATGTTGCATGTATAAATCATTGCTGCAAAATATTTCCATATTGTTTAGAACTGAATTTGATATTGTTTTAGCGTATGTTTAAATTTATTTATTTTTAAATCGTTAACTTAAGTCTAAATATTATCTCGAAGTGTTCTTACATAAAATAAAATATATAAAATTAAAACAAAGAAAATAGAATACTTATTTTATTTTAGATCATTACAACGATATCGGGTATCTACAAATGATATTGTGTCTATGCATTATGTACAATGTCATTTTTTCACAGAATGTAATTAATAATACTCGGAAGTAATATTTTTAACTGTAATAAATGTATCGTCAAGGATCTACAATGTAGGAAAACGTAACAAAGATCTATTATAAAAGCGTAACTAACAATTCTAGTAATTAATCCTAATAGGAGAGGCGAGGTTGTGAGAACATTCATAATTAGCCCTATGTTACATATATGTTCACGCGACTAGTTGCTTGGAGGCGAGTGTTTGCCGCGCGTACTCAGTGTCCACGAGGCCGCGGCACACCAGTGAGAACTCTTGTACAGTCTCCAACAACCGTCGCTTGCTGCTCTTCTCTCTGATAATAAGAAAATTCACATATATTATTAAAAAACTTCTTAAATTGACGAAATAAATCTGAAAATGGAAAGATACGCTTTAAATTTGAGTAGGCATTGTGGCGACATCTATCTCGCTACATTCGAATTATGTACTCAGCGAAGAAGCTAAGATCCTGCATCGCGCAAGTGAAATTTGCACGCGAGATAGCATATATACAACCTAACATCAACCGTTGGGCAGTAGCCCGCCAGGCATAACACATCGTCTGGTAGGAGGATCCTCCTTCGCCAGTGGAGGGATTACCACCTTTCCTCCATACTGGTGACCCCGAGCTGAACATCAACGCAACCTTCGATGACCAGCAAGCTTCGCCTTCATCACTCCTCACATCATAGGCACCATGAAACCATTAGTCTCATCTCAGTGAAATTAACTTGAGTTTTGCAAAACACATATTTAGGTTTTTCTTCGGTTAGTTTTTGTTGAATAGTTTCTTTTTTTATCATTGTTTTATCATTTATTGCAGTGCCTTATTACAATTGATAAAACTGGCGATAAACAGCAACAATAGCAGTGTAAGTGTTTGGATATGTGCCTAGTGAATGTCGATAGTTTTGCTCTTTATTATATAGGACACAAAACCTACTAGCGAAACGTGGATACGTACGTACAGTACAGTACAGTACGTAAGTACAGGGTGTCCTTATTACATGGGACTTGAAAACATATCAGAAAAAAATGGGTCTACATTTAAATTATTGTTAGGTAGGAGTACGCACTTGATGACGGCGGCAATGAATTTGTGTTTGTGCGGCTCGGTGGCGTGCTGCGTGGGGAAGCCGGGCGTGGCCAGCGCCAGCCGCAGCCACGCCGCCAGCTCCGCGTCGCGCCACGCCGCGCGGTTCAGCGCCAGCAGCAACTCCGCCAGCGGCTCGATCTGGTTGCGGGGCGTCGCGCCGCCTGACAAATAGTACAATAGAATACTTTCATTAATGACACAATAATGCGAATTACTAATTTTAACAGAGTCAATTTGTTGTGTAAAATATTTACCTAATTATTTGATGAAAATTTGTGTGTAATAAATAAATGCGCATAATTTTAATACACGGAGTTTGGCAAACATTCTTACGGCCCATCTGATGGTACAACGGTGATCGTACACTGTGGACGACTACAACACCAGCGGTGCCGCTTGCGCGTTGCTGACCGTGTAGAAACCTTTTCACTTCTTTTTTTGTAGAACCCCATATTGCCCCATATCGTTTGGGTAAACCTCGATAAGTAGTTCATTCCATAAACTGATTGTGAGGTAAGAATGTTTCACGGTGGACTGTGCTCGCAGTCAGGTCCGGGTTACGCTATGAGCCCCTATACCCGGCCGCGCGCGCCGCCTGCCTCCCACATGCGCACGCACCCGCACGCTGCTACACATACACTGACCTATACAGGAGAGCGCGGCGGCGGTGAGCGCGGGCGCCCTCGCCTGCAGCGCGGCGGGGCGCTGCGCCGCCAGCGCGCCCAGCCACGCGCATGCCGCGCGCGCGCCGCCTGCCTCCCACATGCGCACGCACCCGCACGCTGATACATACAAACAAATACACTTTTTTTTATTAAATCGTACCACCGTTTGATTATTTTATATAATTATATTAATGATCCCACAGTAATGCATTTGGACTGATATATCAGCGATATAGGCAAATGCAGGTACCTAATTCCACCATGTCTGGCAGGATATCTTCCAACCAATCGATGTACTGCGGCTTTTTCTTGGTGATGGCTTGCAGTAATGTGAACAGCCCCTCGGTGAGGTCGGGGCGGGCGGAGGGCTCGGGCGCGAGTGCACGCACGCTGGCCGACACGCCCGCGTGCAGCAGGCCGCGCGCGCCCGCCCACTCGCCGCCTACAGCTAGCACCACCTGATATGAAATATAATCCATAATTTATGGCTTTTTTCCACATCGTAGTCGCAAATCAGCTCGGGGCAACATGTTGAACTGCGTGCCTTTTGAGTAGGTATTAGAAATTTGTTTGCTCCTTTTCCTACGTAATCAAACTGCTTTTAAAATAGACATCTGATGGACCGAGCAACGATTCCCAGATCGGAGTCGGGAGAAGAAAACAAAGCCTATTGCTTACAATATAGCCAAAAACAATAAGATAAATAACATAGTTCAAATATTAGAAATAACACTTGCCAGTTTAACGACGTCCAGTCCAGAAGCGCAGGGGTACGTGTTGAAGCCGGCGACGATCAGCTGCGCGATGTCGGACACCAGCGGCATGCAGTCGTCGATTACCGACGACACTGTTTGCTTCAGTATGTGAAACATTGGCTGTGGAACCGTACATCTATATTTTAAAACGACTTCAAAAAAGGAGGCTATCAATTGTATTTTTTAAAATATTTATTACCTCGTAACTTTCGACTGGGTGAACCGATTTTGATAATTCTTTTTTTTTATCAAAGCTGGTAATTTCCGTGTGGTCTCATTTCAATTTGGTCCAGTTCTAACCTTGAAGTCGGTTTTTTTTGAGAGAATTATAATTTCGAAGGTTAGACGTGTGACTCTTTGTGAATTTGGCCAACTGTTTCAGCCTATTTCTATATAACAATTACTTTAAACTGTCACCTAACATTTCTGGTACCTTAAGGATTTGAATTTTATTTGGTGTAATTGTATCAGCGAGATATTAAACACCAACTAATAAACCATAATTTCCATATAAGTCAAAGGATATTCGTATTTCACACGCGCGTACTTCATGGCTTTAGGCATTATGTATACATAAAAGAATAAACAAGATTTAATGAGTATTTATTTTTTACGGAGAATGACACACAGTTAAAGCTCTGAGAATATGCGGGGTGGATTTGTGCTCGACTAATGCCACAATGCAGAGAGCATGAGCATGAACGGTCTTGCTAATCTATCTCTTATATAGGCGTATACTACGTTGTCTTGTCTCTTGCACTGTGAATCTATGTAACGTAAGTAGGTAATAGTAAATGTTATGGCGATACCTCTACGAGCGCGACGGTGGTGGCGTAGGGCGGCAGCGCGGGCGCCAGCGCGCGGAACAGCGCGGCCGCCAGCTCCGAGCGCGGCGCCAGCGCCGACAGCAGCGCCGCGCAGCACTCCGCCGCACACACCGCGCCGCGCTCCGACCCCACCTGACACATACACACACACTACACATCACGCTTGTTACACAATCTGCCGCTACGATTGAATAGGGAGTTAGTCATATTGTTTTAGTGTTTTTTTTTGTTAGTATACAATGAAGAATATTTATGCACAAATTCGATCCATTATTGTGTTTCATTATAATTATGTTGTGATTCAGTGATACTGACAATTATAACAGAAAAAGGTAGCTTTTCGCACCTTTTTAAATACATAGTAATAATCAGTTAGTATCTGACCTGTGCGGTGAGCTCGTCCCGCAGCGTGCAGGCGAGCGCGTGCAGCAGCGGCGCGGCGGCGGCGGGCTCGGCGGCCGCCAGCGCCGCTCCCGCCGCCGCCACCAGCTGGCGCCGCACCCACGCGTCCGACCGCCCCGCGCTGCTCTCGAACCTCTGCTTTATTTCATGTTCACACGACATAAAACCACACTCTATGATCTTTTGTTTAAGTAGAACATTTCTAACAATATTACATGCTGATAAGATTACTAGCGGACCCGACAGACGTTATCGTACACACATTTTTAATTCGAACATTTCAAACTTTTTTGAATAAGCTGTGTTGTTTTGAAGGAACTGTTTAAAATGGTACGGTTATATTCTGATATGCGAGAAATAAATATCCTACCCTAAAAATCCTAACTTGATTGCAACGTCACCTACCAGGGTCGTATTGCGAATCTAAACTATTATCCAATCCAAGTGGATTGGATAATAGTTTCGTGTTTATGTAAATGTTTTGTGTGTGTTCAAATGAACACACACAAAACATTTCCACATAATCGGTCCAGCTGTTTAGTCACCGTGTCCGACACACGGTGACTAAACAGCTGGACCGATTATGTGTATATCACTGAACTCCACATTCAGTGACATACGCACATAAGAATTATAATTACGTTAAAGATACAATCTTTAATGTTTAGTGACTTAGCAAATGTTTAGTGTTGAAGGCAATATAATGTGGTGGTTACCTGTGCGGCCTGCACGATGTCGGGCGCGAGCGCGGCGGCGGGCGCGCTGCAGTCGGCGGCCAGCTTGCGCAGCGCCAGCGCGGCGGCGGCCGGGCAGCGCGCCAGCGCCGCGCCCGCCGCCCGCACGCACGCGCGGCCCAGCTCGCGCGCCTCCCGCGCCGAGCCCACCGAGCTCACCCACGACGCGTACCCGCCTGCACCCCGATAACGCTATCGTATAACTGACTTATAACACTACTTGTTACGGATTTCATGGAGATGGTAGAGAGGAAGGTACAATTATTTTGTTTTAACACCGATGTTTGAGATCTCGTGAAACAAAATTTATATACAGCGATAATATCCGTGAAGGGCAGTTTTATATCAATTAATAATATTTGAGTAAATAAAAAAAACAGTATGCTCATTAATTAATTATCGTTTTCATTAAAAATGCGTATTTGTCAAGGCTTTAAGCATTGGTCGGTCGGTCAAGTCGAGTCGTTTCACACGAAATGAACATTTCGATATACATTAATAACATATCATAATCACGTTTGAAATCAGTGTAAATCTTACCGAGACAATCGAGCGCAGTGTTAAGCATGCGTTTGTTGGTGGAAGTATGGGCCACATTCAAGGCGTGGTGCATGAGCGCCAGCAGGGCGGGCGGGGCGCGCTGCGCGGGCGCGGCGTCGGCGAGCGCCGCGAACACGTGCAGCGCGGCCTCCCGGCCCGACTCGTTGGTCGCCGCGTTGTGCGCCGCTTCCACCGTCGACCAGCACCACTCACCCAGCACCCCATAGCAATACATCTGTTTGCATATAATATATTATACTAGGTGAATTTAATTAGTATGCTAGACTTCTCGTATTTTTGGCTGGACAATTGATTAATGCCGCGAAGAAAGAAATATTAACAGTTCTAATACCCACTGACCACAGTATCGGCGATGTCTTGCCGGTAGCAACGTAGGAGCTCGAGATCGTCCTTAGACAGTGAGGTGTCGGAGGGAGCCGAAGACTTGCTCACCAGCGTCGTCAACAGCCTCGAGAAAACTTCGCGCCACACCGGGTGGACGTCGTTCGTTCTGTCCATCACATTTACTACTTCATCCTGAACAAAATCAATTATTACAATAACACAAAAGAGGATGGGATCGGTTTCATGGTTGAGGCTAAGCTCTTGCTTAGCTAGCCACTTTTTGGCGACAATTTTGTAACAATAACATATTTTGGGTGCTTTACCGAAATCGGATCACTTATGCAGTTTATCTGCCCTAAAAGAAATGTAATAGTTAACATTTTTGTAAGAACACAATCTTTCCCGATTCCCGTGTTTCCCAAGACCAAGGCAGAGAGAGAAGATATCCATATCTAGCAATATATTAACAGAAGTAAAGAAGTTACATCACCTGTATCGTGTACCAAAATCCGAACGATAGGTTGGACCTAGTTTCGTGCAGCGGGTAATGTCCGGGCGCGGCTTGCGCGGCCAGCATCAGTTCTATGAGCTGGCGCGCGCCGCACGCCGCCTCCGAGCCGTCCGTGCTCTCCGCGGCCTGCACCAGCGTGTGCGCATGACATTCGCCCAGAGCGACGCAGCACGTTACAAGTGCTGAGAGCAGCTCCTGAGAAAAAGTCATACACAGACCATTGTTATATTTGAAAAAAAAAAATGTTATAGTGAGTCTGAAATGTATGGAAATCGTGAAAATATCTTGTAAATTATTTATCTAACAATTTGATTATGAAGATGAAATCTACAATTGTAAATGTCTATGATTAAAGTCTCTTATGTATCTCAGTACTAGTTATAACTTTTACCTCGTTGATGGAATTGGGGACATTGTCTCTTGCCATAAGTGGAGCAGCGAGTGCTGCAAGATCAGCCAGCAGCTGCAGCGCTGCCGCAGGGTAGCGAGCTGCAGCTGACGTGCCACCCGCGGCACGTACCGCTGCGAAGCATGCTTCACACGCATCTAGGGGCGTGTCGCTAATTGCTGAATTCCATCTGATAACACAAAACTTTATGGTACAGCCCACAGGACACCAACAAAATTAAGCATGGACACTTAAGCTACATCCTATGATTAATTTCATTACAATATTTTTCAATTCCGTACAGCGTTGAGTTTTTAAAAACAAAAAGGAAACATTATATTTGAATAGAGGCGCGACCTATTCCTGTGTGTATGAATCCTTACTTGACCATACCTTAATTTTCTTACTTTTGATTGGATTTAGTAAAAAGAACTATTAGGGATGACATGAGATTTTATAAAATAAGTCTTTATTTGTCTTGGTGAAATTAAAACTACGACAAACGACTTACGTGTACAAAAGTTGTACTACAGCCAAAAGCGCGCGGCACAGCGGCATCCGGTCGGGCAGCGCACCAGACGCGTGTTCAGCCGCGTCTTCTCCACCCAGTGTTAGCCAGCTGCTCGCGCAAGTCGCTGCCGTCACCCACGATTGTATTGTGTGCTCTGAAGGTGGCTCTTTGGTATAGTCAGTACTAAAAATAAACAATGTTGTCAGTCATGTTACATTTGTCTAATTGTATTCTAGAATTTATTTAGTCCAATAATATAATTAGTCTAATACTGAATATTAACTATTAGGTTTTGGTTCAAATTATAATTTGGATATAAATCAATATATATTATGTTGTTTAAATAGGCCACAAGAAAATAGGCTCTCCTCTGTAAACTAAGTAAAATAAAACTAAGTATATTATCTACCGGAAAATAAACATATGCATGGATATTTTGTTTCCAGTCCATAACTAATAACTCGTATAATGTCAAATGAATCAGTTATATTGTAAACCAATATGTATGCTTACATGCTTACTTACTTGTAAACAGTTTGTAAGCATCGCAGCATGTCATCTAAAACTGCTGGGCATGCTTGCTGTAAAGCTATCCGGTTCTTAGTTCGTAAAGCTGATCCCATAGTCATACTGTTGTACTGGAGACAATATACAAATTACATTAGGTACATCAAAATAAAAATGAAGTTTACAGTT
Organism: Craniophora ligustri; assembly: GCA_905163465.1. NCBI lineage: Eukaryota > Metazoa > Arthropoda > Insecta > Lepidoptera > Noctuidae > Craniophora > Craniophora ligustri. The sequence goes on from LR990959.1 coordinate 5,101,389, forward strand.
CTTGTAACTAAAAAGTGTTGTCAACTTAAATCTTAACTTTACATCGTCATGAATTTACTTAATTTTTTTTAAACACATACCTCCTCAGGTATCACAGTAAGTACTTCCAACAATAGTGATGAATTCTCTACGGTGGATAATGGTCTTAATATGGTTGCCAAGTCCAATGTCCCTTGCTGCAAGATAAATGCTGCTAACTGAAAAAAAAAACACTAGATTATTGGTATATTTGAAAAAAGAACTAGATTGATTGATTAGCAAGGTACTTCAATTTGTTTATTTTTTTTAACTTTACATAATAATTATGGTCTCTCAACACTACAATTTAATAACTTTCAAACTATTGACCAGCAAACTGAGATTTACAGCTTAAAGCTTTTTAAGTTTGTAAAAAGTAGTTATTTATGCATATTATTGACGGTATATCTAGGAAGATATACTTACACTGATACATAATCTATTGGTTACAATCTTAGGGCCCTTGGAATATGTAAACACAGCCTGCAGTATCTTGTCTTTCAGTTCATCATAACTCTCCGGTGGCACTTCATTCCAACATCGTAGAATTTTGGTATGTAGTGTAGTTGCTGCATAGAACTGAATTTCTGTACCCTAAAATAACACACATTTTAATTTCAATACCTTCATATATTTCATAAGTATGACATACCATTTTATATTATGAAAAAGTAAGAAGTGAGTCCAAAATAAAGTATAATATAAAAGAAACCGTATAAAGCTATGAAGCTTTATACATTTAGAAATCTACTGGAGATTTCTAAATGTATTGTATATTTTTAAGTAAATAACACACACACACTTGCATCGTGTAGGTGCAATGATATGTGTGAAAATAGTTATAATGTTTTACCTTGCTTGGTTGAAGCAATTCCCAGACAAAATTCCAAGCTTCAGGAACTCTCTGTGCAGTTGTGAGCCACGCGTGGGCTTTCGCCCTTTCACTTTGTTCACCATTATAGAACACAGACACAGCATATTCTAAATTCTGTGCTGTATACTCCATTTGAAGTACCTTTTAGTTTACGCACTGAGTATTACGTTTTAAGTACTTATTTCTTACCGCATTGCTTCATAAACACAGTATAACCATTAAAATAATTTGCAGCACATGTACATCATCATTTAAAATGTTTGAAACACAGTAAAATGTTCTTAATCATACAACCTTTCGTAGGGAGAATAATATTTTTTTAACATTCGTTGGCTTTGGCTTGGATGATATTTGACAGTGACGTTTCTGACAGCTGACGATGGGTCAGCTGTCGATATTCGGAGTTAAAGAGGGATGCACATTGCACTATTGCATGATCTAAAATTTTGCAATTTGTTTGAAATCGGTGAAGAAATCTTCTAGTAAATTATTTCAAAATTAAGGCAATTTGTCTAGATGTCTACATAATTTAACTTGCAATTACACCTGCACAATTTTACAGTTCCCAAAACCATGAATAAAATTATTCATGGTTTTGGGAATCGTAAAATTTCGTAAAAAGATTATATTGCCGTTGCTCATGGCTCTGTACTTAATCAATTAGTAAACAAAATGTAAGCCTAAATGAGTAGCGCGCAAAGTTAGGTTTATCGTGGGGAAATTAAAGTAAAAGAACCAGATTCCTTACATTGCAGTATTACATTTATCAAATGTATTTAGAGAAGTGTTTAAATGTAATTGAAGAAATTCTAAATAATTTAGAGAAGTGTTTAAATGTAATTGAAGAAATTCTAAATAGAGCTTAAAGGTTTTTTGAGTCATTATTGAATCCAAAATTATATTGGCAGCACAGCGCTGCTGCACTGCAGGTTGCAGCTCATTTTTCATTCATTCGTCCATTCATATTTTTACTTCAATTAGTTTCATTCATTCATTACTATTTCATTGTTGGTTTGTTGTGGTGTTATCACAGCTAGTGCGATTTGTATTTTAATTGGTTGTTACCATAATTAGTAGTAGTTTTGCAAAATGAAGATTGAAGAAGTGAAAAGTACTGCTAAAACCCAAAGAATATCAGCACACAGTCACATAAAAGGTTTGGGCTTGGATGAAAATGGAGTTCCCATTCAAATGGCAGCCGGTCTCGTGGGCCAGGAGACCGCGAGAGAGGTACATTTTATAAATCTTTTAATAATCTATTAACAGTTTACATGACTAAATTATGAGAAATATGTATATCTTTCAATTATCTAGATGTTTCCATAATATCGATCTAACTTTGAGGTTATGTTTTTTGGTTACCATGGAGTGTTCTTCAATAATTGATTTTGATATTTATTGAAATCTACGATGATATTGACTAAGTACATCAGTAACTATAATTTCACTGGTGTTGTGGAAACACCTAAATTTTTTCAATGAAACATTTATCAATCCTTTAAATAATAATCTTAGAATGATAATATGAACATGATTCCAGGCTGCTGGCATCGTGGTAGACATGATAAGAAGTAAGAAAATGGCTGGTCGAGCTCTACTGCTAGCTGGGCCACCTGGCACTGGCAAAACTGCCATTGCCTTAGCCATAGCACAGGAGTTGGGCACCAAAGTATGTTTAAATTAATCTTGTTCATAAGCTTGACAGTGACAAAACTATGAAATGGTTTTGTACTATAGAATTTCCACTGAAGTTTTTAATCTAAATGTATGTAGTATTTCCGATGCTTGATACAAGGTGATGATTGGAAATAAATTAAAAGATGAACATTACCGCCAACTGCATACCCTTATGGGAAAAAGGTGTGAGTGTAGCTCATATAGCTCATTGCTCACTGGTGTAATCAAGCCTATCGCCTTTATAGCCATATCTATACTCGGTGGTGTTTCAGCCACCTGGGGTGGAATACAATATTGCAGCACTCTTATTTAAGTAGATATTCTAATTTTAAAACTATTATATACAGTCTTATGCCCATTAACATAATTATTCAAGTTCTTATTAGATGTTGATTTTGTTTTATATTCTATTCACTAATAACTCATAAAATTTTTGTCTATCAAGAGTTTTATATCTGTTATTACATTGTAAATCATGTATAGAAAAGAGTTATCTATAAATGTTAGTCCCACTTAATATTTGTCATAAATAATCTAAGCACAAAAGCAAATTGAAGGAATCCCTAAAAGTCATTAAGGAAAATGCTACCAATTGCAACAAAAATCAAATTTTCATAATTATAGAGTTAAAGTAATGTAAAATATTATGCTCATTTAAATCAGTTCCAATCATATGAAATGGTTATATAAAAATATGAAATAATTTAAATATGTTTTTACAAGATGGTATTATTGTTTATTGTGACATTCACCACTTCCTCAAACTACCATCCCCACTACGCTACTGTATAAACTTGATTTATTCTAATATAAAAAAAATCTTTATCTTTCAATGATGTTCAGTTGTGATAATTCATGCATCAATGATAATTCATGCATCAACAGGTACCATTTTGCCCTATGGTTGGCAGTGAGGTGTACAGTACAGAAATAAAGAAAACAGAAGTATTGATGGAGAATTTCCGTCGCGCGATAGGCCTACGTATTCGTGAGACTAAGGAAGTTTATGAAGGCGAGGTCACTGAACTTACCCCCGTTGAAACTGAAAACCCAGCTGGAGGTTTGTGTATTATTTGATTAAAAATGATACTACTGCTAAGGCTTAGCCAGAAATACTCAGTATAGTTGAATAATTCACTTACAATATCTGTTAATCCTCCTATTAAAGGTACCCCTGGAAATGATCCATACAAATAATATTTCCATATTTATACAATTGTATTTCATTCATCAAGTCATTGACAGGGATTATATATCTGTCATGGTTAAAATTTGTTTTTTGTTAACATTGTGTTATTCTTATACAGGTTATGGCAAGACAGTCTCACATGTCATCATTGGCCTAAAAACAGCCAAAGGCACAAAGCAATTGAAGTTAGATCCCACTATTTATGAGTCACTCCAAAAGGAGAAGGTTGAAGTTGGAGATGTTATCTACATAGAAGCTAACTCCGGTGCTGTCAAGAGGCAGGGAAGGAGTGATACTTTTGCAACAGAATTTGATCTAGAGGTATATATACAATTGTTAAATGAAATATAAAACCTTACCTTTTTATAAGAATGTCTATTCAAACTAACTTTTTTGTTAATTTTCGTTTACTTTTAGGCAGAAGAATATGTGCCATTACCAAAAGGTGATGTCCACAAAAAGAAAGAAGTAGTGCAGGATGTGACTCTGCATGACTTAGATTGTGCCAATGCTAAGCCTCAGGGTGGACACGACATCATGTCTATGATGGGACAGCTTATGAAACCAAAGAAGACTGAAATTACTGGTAAGAATAATAGCTTGATATTATACATTTTCTTTAATAATAACTTATTTCTTAGTACATATTATGTTAATTTGTCCTTGTTCCATGTTCAATGTGTGTTGATATTTAAAATGGCATTACAACAATTACCTGATTACAAATATTATGGTTCTACTACTTCTGAAATGGAATTTATTAATAAGAAAGTTTCTTTCTTTTAATAATAACATACTGTACTTTTTCTTTATAGACAAGCTGAGGAAAGAAATTAACAAAGTAGTTAACAAATATATAGATCAAGGTATAGCTGAATTGGTACCTGGAGTGCTTTTTATAGATGAGGTAATTTCAACAAGTTTTTTTTAAAATGTTTAATTCGATGATAAATATTTAGCATTTTGTAAGAGAATATAATAATTTCAGGTACACATGTTGGATATTGAAACATTCACGTATTTACATCGAGCCCTAGAATCTGCTATTGCGCCTATAGTTATTTTCGCTACCAATAGAGGAAAATGCCAAATAAGGTAATTAACCACTTGATGTCTTATATCTTGAAGTCAAAATCAATGAGTACGAAGTAATAATGTGATCTTTAATATTTCAGAGGAACGGAAGATATTATATCCCCTCACGGAATTCCACTAGATCTTCTAGACAGGCTATTGATCATCCGTACTTTGCCCTACAACAAAGCTGAGCTTTTGCAGGTAATTCATTTTATTGTTAAATTCTGGGATCAGGTAAAATGTAAATGACATACAATATAATTATTATGTACATAATTACATTCCAAGGCAAAGAAATTTGTTGCGATTTTGTTGGATTGGTTTGTGTATTAGATTATTAACGTAAGTATATTTAGACTGAGTTCTGACACATGGGTATGCTAATACCAATTACTTAGCAATTTTTAGATCTAGATTCATAAAATTATATTTATTACTGATAGACATATAAATTCTGCATACCGTCTAAATATCTCCATGATAGTGTAACTATAGTTGTGGAAACACTTTAATATTTTTATTGTTTTCATCTACTTTATCAGTTTTTTTTATCTGGATTAACAGATATTGAAACTACGAGCGACAACGGAAGGTATCGCTATTGAAGAAGAGGCCCTTACTGCGCTGTCCGAAGTCGGCACTAACAGTACTTTGAGGTATTTATTATTTTTATGTGGTCAATTTATTTTTTTATTCAGTTATACATATGCAGTTGGCTATTGTATATGACATATTTCTTAAACAACGTAGATATATAAAACCTCAGATTCAATCTCATCGTACATATGATCATCTAGCAACGCCTCATCCTCTTCGAAGCTAATAAAGTTACTGAATACTAGATTTGACGCTTAATCGATGTACGTTACGTTGCCAGGTACGCAGCACAGTTGTTGACGCCGGCGTCGCTGGCAGCGCGCGCGGACGGTTGCCAGCGCATCACGCCGGCGCACATCACATCAGTGCACACTCTGTTCCTCGACGCCAAGTCCTCCGCACGCATCCTCACGCAACACTCCGATAAATATATGAAGTAAATCTGTTATATTTGCAAACGGATGTCAGCGAATGGAGCGCTACTGATACGTAGGAACTTGAAGTCAGATATCGTATTATAATATTGTGTAACTGATTAGCATAACCTCATAGTTAAAATCGAGCATTATAATTATTAGCACACTATTTGTTGATCTTGTGTTATCTCTTTAGAACAAAACTGCCTATAAACGAAGGCCTTGAACACTAAACTATTTACTACGACTCACGTAGACATGTGATTTATTTGTGTCGTTCAAGATTTAATGATCACACCATTCACGTCGTTTCCTCGTACTGTGGACAGTTATGCAGCACTGCTTTGTATTCCTTATAAGTCATTTAGAATCCTCATGTTTCCATTAATTTTAGTTTGACACTATTCATCTGATATTTTTATTATTTGATAGCATGTAACAATAAGTTAATTTTGAATCAAATACGATAGCGTTATGTATTTCTGATTGTTCTTAAGATTAGAGGATAGTTTTATTTTTGTTCTGTATTCAGGAAGTGTGCTTTAGTTTATCTTTCCACCGAATGTTACATAATTATACAGAATTTGAAGAAAAAATGTGGAATTGTATAATAAATAAGTTTTTTATTTTATAAAAATGTTTCTTATTCTATGTTAGATCTACGTTTATTTACATAATAAAAAAAACATTCAGGCTCTCAATATTTAACAACCAACAGGGCAGATCAACAACCATAACTTTACTGATAGATATTGTTTAATAGGCATACTAAAAGTATGCATTTTGTATCGTCTTAATGCGAATAACTAAAAAAATATGTACATAATTACTAAACGTGTATTGATACTGTACTATTTACAAAATAAAAATTACAATACAGTCTCAGAAACCCTTTACGTTGGTTTAGAATTTATTTCGTCTCCAGGTTTTACGTACCCAACTGGAATGTATCTCGCTTCGCTTTGAATTTTCGCTGTAGTACTGGGTACCGTGGTTGTAGTCGGCGGAGCGAACGTGGGCAAGTCTACTCGCAAGTCAGCAGGTGACCCAGTGTGTCGGTACAACGCCTCAAACTGTAGTTCTTCAGGGTAGGAATGCGATCGAATCTTTCTCTCGTCCCGAGCATTGCTTGGATACACGATGACTATCTTTTCGCCTTCACTTCTTAACGCCATGGGTGGTAACGCTGTACTGGTAGACACAGCAGGTCCGCGGACTATTTGTAGCATCTCTGTGGGCGACGCTCGGATCTTTTCCGTTGAAGTAGTTGATGGAGGCGTTGTGGTTGTGGTACTGGTGGTTGTAGTAGTGGTAGTAACTGGTATTTCCGGGTCATCGGGCGTATCATATTCACGTTTCATTCCGGGAGGTCCTACTGTTCTTAACGTCTCAATCTTCATTTCTAAGGTAGGTGTTGGCACTGGCACAGAACTTGTAACATTTATTTGTAGATCCTCGGTAGGAATGAACCTTGCAGTCGGTTTTGGTACTTCTCGAGAACCGAAAATTGGCAAGCGCGGTGCATAGGCAGATACGAGAGGTAGAAGAGTATCTCTGGCATATCGTTCGGCCCTCGAAATAAATGATGCTAGCCTAGAAGGCAGGAATTGTACTACGAATCCGGTTTCTTCTTTTTCTGCCCTCTCGCCCCACGTCACGGTGTCATAGGTTGGTGTAGTGGACATGTCGTAGTTTTTAGCTTTACGTATTGGAGGTGGTGTAGTCGTCCTCGGGGGGCGGGTTGCTCTCAGTAATGGTTCAGATATTTCTTGCTCGTCAGGCGTGTCTGCGCGTTGGCGAGGAGTTTTGCGTAACCGTGGACGAAGTACTGGCTCCGCAATTTCAATGGCCCCGCTTGGAGCAGTTTTGGTATTCGTCATACCGAAAGCTCGGCCAGTATTTTCGCCCCCTGTCCACTCATAGGTGTCAACGAGAGTGAAGGGCCGCTGCGGCGACTCCTCAGGAAGCTCGTTGTCGACAGGATCGATAGCCTCTTCTTTTGTTGTATTTTCTATGTTACTCGTGTAATCGTGATTGCTGTTTGTTGAGTTCAACAGTTCGTTATCCTGAAAAAATGAATATATTAAGCAAAATAATAATAAATTTAATCAGACGAAAGCAAAATCAGCTAGACCTGATGAGTCCCACTGTTGGGTAAATACGTCTTCTAAATGTGAATTACCTGTTGTATTTCACAATCACCAGGGTAGAGTGGCATTTCGATTGTTTCTTCAGACGATAAATGAATTCCCTTTTTGCAGAATGAAGATCTGTAAAGTAATTTTTTTATCTATAATAAAAGTTTATAAGGTAGTGAACTCAAGGTTATTTATATTATCTAATGCAATTAAAAACGATGAAAATTTCAAATACCTATACACTAGGCTTCATAAAAGCAATGAGATCTTAAACAACAAAAACATCTGACAGTCTGCCTGTGAAATTAATGAAAGTGAGTGAAGAATTATTTGAATTGGTACCTTATATTTGGGAACATTAAAGTAAAACAATACAACTCTGTAGAGTCTGATACTATCTAGACTAGAACAGACTAAAACTTATTCTATATATTACGTAATGCTTTGTTTAAATATTAAAGACGTTTAATATAAACTCTCACGTCTTGGCAAAGCTGTCGGTGATGAGCAGCTTATGTATGTGGATGGACTTGGCACTGGCGCTGAGCCACCCTGAGTACGCCGCGTAGTGCACGGTCGCCCGAAGTGGCACGCCGAGCGCTGGATGCGGCACCAGCACCTTCGTGAACCGAGTGCTGCCGTTCACTGTGTCTTCACGTCTAGGAACACGTTTCAAAGTTAATATGTATATTAGCTTACCAAGAGTTTGGATATCATTGATATTTTTTTTATAAAAAAAGTGATATTACAAAATCTTACGCAGATTAAAACCGTTACCTTTACTGCTTTAGATGCTCCGATTGGTTTAATGGCTCGGAGCGGACCAATCCCAGAACAGAACTTGTAATCGGTTTCAACGGGGAAAATAATAATACTTACAAAATGTTTTCATCAATAAATACATACTTGGTCATGGGGAAAGATTCATTGAGCCCAGAGTCACCATGCAATGTCAATGTCACTCGTCCGAAATTAACCTTGTCTCCAGACCCGCTGCTGAGCCACACCGAAACGTGGTATTGATGAGCTGAAAATTTAACAGAACATAACACGAGTTTATAAATTTGACGACTTGAGTGGCGCAATGGACGAGTGATGGACCTGTGCGTACGATCTACAGGTAGTTGTTCCGGGTCTAGGTGTTTGTATTCACACCCTAAAATCCTAGTGTGTGGCAACGCAATCCAATTGTAAGTTAGGCAGCATTGTCAGAGTGTATGTTTATTCCCGACAGTGAAGTTAGTTTTATACTAAACTATTGTACGATTTACTCATGTCAGCCAGATGCCGTCCATTCCTGGCCATATACCTCCCCCAAGGATTTCCACAACGACTGGTCCTGCGCCACCAACATCCAGCGTATTCCAGCGACCTTAAAAAAGTCGTCGGTCCACCTTGCCGGGGGACTACCCACGCTACGTCGTCCAGCACGCGGTCGTCCTTCGAGAACCTTCGAGCCCCAACGAACATCCGTTCTATGAGCATTGTGTCCTACACATTAATAGATTTATACCACAAAACGGTTCTTCCTCTCTGGTGAGCAAGTAAAGCTGGCCGCGTCCCAGTGAGCGGTCCGCGTAGTAGCCCATGTTGCCACAACGTCGCTGTCCATCGCAGGGAAAGCACCGTCCCTAACATGAATAATAACCAGGTTGAGTATAATTATAACCGACTTCATTGTGATCATTTTACTGGATATATTATTAGTAAAATATTTATTAAAAAAGGTACTTGGTGTTATTATTGCAATGATTAATTCATATTTTAATGCAACATATGTAGAGCTAAAATTTTTTAATTCTGTAATATTGGATTTTTGAATACTGAAATGAAGACTGAAATTATGTGATAGTTATTTCCTATATCGCCAACTTTCCGATCTCTCGGCAAGTGGTGCAGTGGTATTATTAATTATTATCAGAAATTGCCTATCGAATCAATTAGACATTAATTATAAATATTTAGAGAATATAATTAATTAAAACAGTCTGTATCAATAGTTTAAAAAAATACATTGTAGTACCAAACACAATATGTACAATGGTCTGCTTATGATTACGTGGTTAACCACAAGAAAATTAAATTGGGCTATTGTTTTAACTCGTAAAAACACATAATGCAATTTTCTTTTAAATAACTGCTCAACCGCAAAGCAGTTCCTAACTTTAAAGTGAAATGTGATTTCCTGTGTGAAGTATTTACATTATTACGTTCAAGGCTTACACAATCGTCTTGGTTTGTTATTGAAAAAGACTTACCTCGAGGAAGGTGTCGTAATCAGCGCAAGGGAAAGCAGGGAAGTGACATTTTGGTGAGACAGAATCAGTGAAGAATTTGTAGGCCCGCCTGTGGTTGCACAGGGAGCGACCTTCTGGAGACGCCGCTGCCCAGGGCAGGACGAAATCTGACACCGCTCCGACGAATCTAGAATAGAAATTATATAAATTTAAGTTAGTATAAAGAATTTTCTATAGTATAAGACATTGAAATAAAGCTACAATTTTAGGATTTTAACACGGCGGATATAATATGTAATAATTTGAGGAGCCTGATGACGAGCTACGCACTCATCAAATGAGTAGTAGGTAGTAGTATTGTAGTTTCGTATAAAAACCTTAATCAGCATTTGCCGTGGTTTTCTTTTAAGTGGTTTTATTTTTCGTAGCATAGAATATTAAATTCACGATTGATAATTTCGAAAAAAAAGGCGTGGTTTTACTTGGAAATTAGTTAATAGGCTAACCTCGATCGTTCTAAAATACTTACAAATTAGAACATCCATGCTGTACTCTGCCTCCATTAGGATAGAAGTCGACATGACCCAATGGCTGTGCAGCCCCGAGACCGCCAAGAATAAGAGTCTCGCCGTTGGAATGAATCACGTCTACGAACTTAGCGTCGGAGCGGTCCAGGCGGGCGCGAGGGTCTTGGAACTCGAAGAGGGGACCAGCCGGGTCTAGGCCTGTGTAACATGCGTTGGAAGGATTATGTGGAAATTATGTGTCAATAGTATATATTAAAAATATCTGTCTAGTCTGTGGACTGTTGATCGAACGACGAATCGTTCCAAGATAACATCGATGACGCCTTGACCTTCTACCATAAAACGATGTTTTCCGGGCTGCAGTCTTTTGTCTTAACCGGGTTCAATGCTATGCCGCCGCAGGTTTATTTACATGATTAAATATTAAAATATGATTATTGTCAACAAACCTGTAATACGACTTATATTCCTTAGCTCAGAGCCCGCAAAGCCAGCGACATGCGCGCCCAAACTAAAACCGATCAGGTGAACATCCTCGAACCTCAAGTCTATATGCTTTGCGAAACCTGAAAACATTTTGTCAAATGAAATATATCTTTAATGTAAAATAATCTTAATTTCTGTTGATCCTTCGATTCAAATTACCTTGCAACAGCATTGCCAGCTGTTTACCGACAAGCCGCGTGTTTGCTGCTGCCCGTAGATAGTTTGGCATTGAGGCTCCACCTTCCCAGTCCACACAAACTACGTTACATTCTTCCTGCAGAAAGAAAATAACCCTTTTTAATTTATATGCTTCTAATGCTTTATATAGTTCCTATATGTATAACTATCTCATATGGTTCAATGTCTGAGTACTGCATCGATGATCAGGTCAGGTAATTAGGTATACTAACACCTAGGTAACACGGTAGGAATTATCCTAAGCAGAACCATTTATCTTTCATCTTTTATAATTTGTTAATCCGAACGCGTCAAAAGTAAGTAAATAATTTGCTTGGTCAATAATAATAGTTGTTATATTCTACAGTCTTGATATAATACTTACAACAGCCATCAACGCGGACCTCATTTCGTAGACCCACACATTGTCACAGTTAGAGCCGAAGCCGTGGACTATGATCCTGGTCGGCCGGTCAGGGTCGAAGGCTCGTGCTGCCCAGCCCCACGCTGCAGACATGTTGCTCGCAGATACAGCCAAGAGTGGCTGGTCCCCTCTAGATTGCGAAAGGAAATTGAGACGATTGGAATCTTATATAACAATGGAAAACTCTTATCAGCCCCAATTAAAATGCTATTATATATTTAGCTATTTAATTATATATAGCGGCCATGTTTGTCCGCAGATCGTTGACATGACCAGACTAGTTTCTTTTGAACTTAGTAACCTATCTCGACAGTTAAAACGCGTGTTGGATCCCGTCGTTTCTAATCGTAAACATACTATAATATATATCTACTATGGCAAAGTAATGATTGTAGCTGGCGGTTACAATTTTACATTGATCCTAAGGCATCAGAACTATAATTATTGAAAGCAACAGTCACTGTTTCGGTAGTGTACAATTTCCACAATAGAAAAAATGCATACCTGCTGACGGTAGAATAGAGAAGGAAGTGTGTGCCGACTTCCTGCGGTGGGCTGGGTAGCGTCTCCAAGTACGCGAAAGGCCCAGCATCTTCGAAACAGCCAAAATCTCCGTAGCACACACTGCCTTGAGATCGTTTACTCCTGTGGAGAAATATTATTAGCATTAATTAGACTAATTTTGAATTTCAAAAATGTATGATTATAATCATACATAAATAAAAAAATAATTAATAATATAAATATTTATTTATTGGTGATTTAATTGAAGGTGGGCCGAATATGGGATTATTATGCGTAATTTTCGTATAAGTAGTACCTATAAAGATAGTACATACCTATTGAATTCATTCAAGGTGATATTTAAATGTGATGACACTTAAACTATGTGTAATATCTAGTAAATACTTGTGAACAATGCATAATTAATTATACTTAACCCAAGACCTCAAGCGTTAAGCGCACCATTGAGATAAAAACAGCTGATAAATGATGTCTTTCAGAATCTACACGCATCTGAATAGAGGTGAAACTGCGCAGCAACTTCCGAACGATGTAGGGTACGTATTTGCCAAATGGGAAAGTTTATTTTATGGCCTAACTAATAAATAACTGAAAGATTTGTATTTTGATTTTACCGTATCTTGAATGAGCCTACTAAGAATTTATTCCTATGTATTTTATTTTCTCTTTTTTAAAATAGATTGCTTACCACTTACCCAGATTTCTCTTGTAGTGTTCGTGGGAGCTATTATAAACACAAAGGAACCACTATCTGCGGGACATCTAGCTATGTTCCGTGTTCTATGTTCCTACAGAACCTGATATGTACCGTAGCGCTAACACTTTGAACAACATGTTAATGTGAATCTTATATGATTATTTTTAAATTTCCACATAGCAAGAGGAGCTAGGCTAGCTTGTCTATAAAATGGCTAAGTAATAACTATGCTGAGTCATCGACCTGTCAGGTTAAGCTGCGCCTTCGACCTGCACAGGTTGAGGTGACAACTCTTAATCACATCCGTACGTCGGACGTGCTCTCCGATAATAGCTTTCGGTCAAAGCTGTCATACGAATACCTATAGCAATCGTTATCGGTAGTCAGCAACCCTCAAATCCTGACCAATTAATCCAGGTATCCTTTTTCCGCTTTCGTCTCGAAATATTTTTTTACAGTTTCGTAAGAGACTGGAATGTTTCCAAATTAGACAATACTACGGATGCATTGTTAGAAACATTACACGACTGAATTTACATAACTCTTTGAAAAACTATTTCTAACAATAGAAACATAGAGTTGGTGATGGAAAACAACCGAAAAATCTCATAATAGCTGCTGTAGGCTAGATAAAATATTATGAAGATATAACTCTCTCCCGCTGTTATCTCTCGTGTTATGCAGTCGCAGACTGAAATCTATACGTAATACGTACCTAGTTATTTGCGAAATAGTATCTATTCTACAACTATTTGCGCATTATGATAATTAATTATAACGAAACTAAACAAAGATTAGTTATAAATGGAAGGCGTAAGCTGCTTCGATTCACTATTTATTGAACGCATTTTGCCTTTTTTAACCGACTTCCAAAAGGAGGAGGTTATCAATTCGACTGTATTTTTTTTTATGTATGTTACCTCAGAACTCTCGACTGGGTGAACCGATCTTGATGATTCTTTTTTTATTTGAAAGCTGGTGCTTCCCGTGTGGTGTGCTGGTGGTCCCATTTCAATTTTGTTCAGTTTGGACAGTGGTATCCATGAGATAACCATATAAGTCTTAATTCACATAAAAACCAATAAGACTTTTCTCGACCTGGGAATCGAACCCAGGACCTCTTGTCGGCAGTCGCACTGTACAACCACTAGACCAACGAGACCTATTACAACGAACCTATTACAGACACTAAAAAGTAAAAAATAAAATAAAAAACTGCGTTAAAAAAACCGTTTTCAAAACTAAAAAGTTAAAAATACACTTTTAACTTCCTTTTAGTTTTAAAAGTATGAAGTCGGTGCTAGTGCCTGGTTTGAAGCCACCCCGCTCAAGATCACACGCGATGAGTGTATATACATTTGGCTTGGCACCGACTTCATACCTTTAAAATAAAACTAAAAAGAAGTTAAAACTGTATTGTTATTTTTAACTTTTTAGTTTTGAAGTCGGTTCTTTTTAACCAAGTTTTTTTGCTAACACAGTTGCAGCTTCTATAGTCCAATATTTAGTACTCCATTTATTTAGTTCTTGTTGGTTAACGAATGTGAAACTTATTTATTCATGCATAAGTTCACACGACGATAAATATATCAATATCATAAAATCTTCAGTTCCAGATACATATTCCTGTTCTGGCACTTTTTTTATTTAACGTCATCTTGTGTAAGCCATTTACAAACCTAGTACGGGCTCTCTTCTGCTCCCATTCTTTCATGGATTCCTTGACTGCCTCTAGCAGTTCAATGTCTCGCCGCTCGTCCTCGGCCTCCTGCGCCGCCGTCGCCGGCCTCCCGGCGCCCCGCCATGACTCTAACTCAGCATCTGAATATGAAAAACATTAATTAGGTGCCCGTCACCTCTCTTGTCATATCATAAAGTTATAGCCTGAGTCAATCGTAATTAAAAGATGTTTTATGGAGACACCCATTTAACATTATTACTCTAACTAACTTTACAGCTGTTCTATTTTCCACTCACTCATCATAGATTGCGAATTGTGTGCAATGCAAGTGCAAGTAAATTGTAAAATTCAATTGTTTGTGTTAGAGTTAGCGTTGTTGACCGGGATTTCAAAATCTGACCGCGGATGTAGCGGAACGTTTGTGCATTGTGATATTGCTACCACGTAAAGAAACTAGGTTTTTTACTATGAGTATGCAAACAGTTTAATAACTTAATAAGTAATTAAATATTTCAAATTTACACAAGTACCTACTTACTCCTTTCTCAGTATGTTTAAGTTAAGTGTTTTTCAGTGTTTGAAGTGGACTGCATTTCAAAAAGGAGCGAAAGGCACGTCGTCGGTTGCCAGTAGGTAACCTGAATGCTAGCGTTGTCTCCGGGTGAACGACTGTCACCACTTTTTGCTGATTAATGTGGCCTTGATATGTCGGCCGTTGTAGGGCAGTATGTATCTCGAATGCGAGGCCTACTATGGACGAAAGTAGGGCGCTCCCAGCAGACGAGAATCATGAGAAATCCAGCAGTCTACTTAGTTCAATGGAAATATTAATTCCTTGTAGAGGTCGAAGCACTTGTGGTACACCTACGTAGGACTCATTACGAGTAAACTCGGTCAACGTCAAGGTTTATTCATCGGAACAATTGAAAATCCACGCCGGCGTAGCGTAGGTCATTTTAAAACTGACTATAATTTTATACTTAACAACAGATATTGCTCTTTTATGTTGAATAGTGTATAAATTGTTTTCAATGATTGAAATAAGCATTGGTGTCGTACTGGTTCGCTATCATTATTTGAAGTAACAGAGCATGAACAAACCGCCGAAATAGTATTGTGGCGAGCTTAGAGTTACGTAAAACGACAGCATTTTGTACATTTTTGTAATGTTATCTTAAATATTACTCAGTCCTATTGTAAATGTATAAGACAATTGCAAAGGACAAGTTGTAGGTTACAAAAATATTATTTAAAGTTGTTAAGGTGGTGTGAACTGCAATATTACTCTATGGAATGTAGATACATATTTCCAACACTTAAGTATTTTGTAAGTTTGAATACTACTAACCTAACTAATAATATAATTAGTGAGCATATATTATAATAATCATTTGAATTAGGAGCTTTGATTATCATTGTGAGACGGTCTCGCTAAAGATGAACGCGCATTTATCAGAGCCTATAATCGAAATTTAGAAATAGGTATTTCAATGAAATTTCTATTAAAAGAATAATATGTGCAAGAATAGGTACATTGTTTAAACTTAAAATATCAACATAGAATCGCGCAATGTTGACTATATAAACATGTCTAAAAACTCTCTTAATGTAGGAAATGAATAAGTAGGTTGCTTCTAATTGTTTCGCAATTAGACCAGATAATATTATGTTCTAAACTTGTAATACATTTCATATACTTACATTTGGCTATGACTAGCGTGAGCACAGTGAGTAGAACGGCTAGCGAGCGGCAGGCGTGCGCCGCCATCCATGCGGCCCGGCATTCACGACCGGCTGCGAACAAAACACGATCGCCTTGTCATACAGAATGTTACTATATACATCACAATTACAATGATTATACAGGCCCTACAGCTATGCAGACAATTCAAACCACTATTCATTAATTATTGTATGCAGTTTTAAAGGGTAAGTACCATTTGTGATTTGGGAAGTCAAGGATAACATCTAGGCTATGTAATTGATATAATCCTTTTGTGTATGTAGGTACCATCTGCTAAAAATAAAGGCTTGACATTGACAAAAAAAAACTGTATGTAGCTTAATGAACAAATTCTGAATATATGTATGTACATACCTACATATATAGATAAGGTAAGCTTTTTGGATTTAATGTGTGACGTAATTCATTAAATTAATGAGAAAATCGGACTTGACAACCTAAAAAGTAAGTAGTAGCAAAGGGCGAGTATATTGATGGCATCCATGTGATGGATGACATCGGCTACGGATGGCTACGGATATCGTTTACCAATACGCAGGCCGCAGCATTGTTTCCTGTAAGCCACTTTGGTGGTTTGAAATTAAACGAGTATTAATTGTTTTATCTAAATCTAAAAAAAAATAACTTTGCTTTTAATTATCTAGGCCGACTCATTATTGGCTACCTGCAACGCAGTCAAAATAGTCTGGCTGCAGGCTAGACATCAGCGCTTGCGCAATTTACCTTAGACTGTTTTTCTACCAAATACCTGTTTACGATAGATTAGTTTTTCCCGGATATTTTGATCAGATACTATTGGGGTTTTACTTAAATATAATTACAGCTAAATAAAGTATTGAAATGCAGCAGACAACGCCTTAAAAGATGAATATCTTAATGTTAATTTCCTTTGTATACATTTAATCACAAACGACATCGGGCATAAAAAATTAAACATTTAACATTAATTTCCATAATCAAGACCAACCTTCATCAATACAAATGCGTGATATAATGTTGTCTTATTTTATATCACAGCCAGCAGCAGTTCGAGGACTCATTAAGGTGCTAACAACCGCTTTACAATACTAACTAAACAATGCGGCGTCAAAGATCTCTCGACTGCTAATTATATCATTAGCGACAGTTTCCTAGTCCGTGTACATGTTCCCATACTTTGTTTTGTCGCATTACGTATAGGTAAGTACAATGCGCGTACGTTACGACACTGTGTTTTGTTTTAAAGTTTCGTTGAATGCTAGGCGGAGATGTGGCGGGCGTCGTGAACCGAATGCTGATTGTCGTAAAACACACAGGTTGATTTTAATTTTATAACCACCAACACTGCCATGGTTAATGATTCATGAGAGCGATCTTCGATTGCCTTTGCAAGAATAAGGAATGTCAATAAAAATCGTTTTATGTTGCCTATTACCAAATATACACATACAATAGTTTTTTAATTAGTTAGTGTACGTAAGAATTTATATACTTCTTCCGTCTTGGTCTTTAACAAAAAGTTGGGCGTAATGTCCAAACTGCTGCTGACAATTTCATAGAATTTCTTAATAGCATTAATTGGGTTGGGTGCAGTTAAACCCAAAAGTTCACGTACAGATTGCCGTGCTAGGGCCTATCAGTCCACTGAGGCGGTACATTAAAATGAATAAAAATAAAATTAGTTCGGTATGTCGAATATATGGGAAATATGATTGAAGCAATTAAGCTCAAGCTTTTAAAGAAACTGAAAAAATGTTATTTAACTAAATTAAACGGCAATTATATTTGTCATTGGAGACTTGAAAGCGAAGCTTAGGCTTAGCTGTAATATATTTTTTTAAACAGTAAAGGAATAATAATTATATTTATTACTATTCCGGCGATTCTATTTTATTTTATTAACAGGTATTTTCCACATTACTTCCAGCCTACATGGACACCACTTCATTAAATAGGTGTTTTATATTAAAATATTTTCATTTACTACGATTAAGGTCAGACCCACCTATAGGAACCGGTACGTCGCGTCGGTCGGTAAAAGACCATTAAAATAAAAATAAGAACCCGATTACCTCGAAACGAGCGAACGAGACAAGTGTAGGTCTTTTGGGAATGATAATATTTCTGTATACCTACTTACCCGTAAAAGTTATACCATGAAATAAGCTGCTATTAAAGTATCAACTGGAATTTAGATTTCTGTGGAAATGAATAATGAATTCCTTATATAGTAATATATCTTTATAGGTACTTTATATTCGAAACCGTTGTGTGCAGTTTATGGTTCAAGAAAGGATTAGTTAATCAGCAGGTTAATTAATAGTTAGGCTGACTGCCTAGAGTATGCCAGAAAATCCCTTAATAAATAATAATAAGTAATAAGTAATATTGCCAGTCTTCGCGAGTACACATTGATTTTTGTAAACAAAGCTTCGTATCTTTCCCCAGGGTAGTTATGATGATTATGAATAGTATCGGTATTAATCAGTACGCAAGTTACGCTTCGTGTAAAATACCTACTGATATTCATCTGAGATTGGAATCCGGTTCGGAAGATGATAATATAGAAATTCTTACTGAAGGTAATGTAAGGGCAACGCAACACCAAACAAAATTATATTTATTCAGTGGTCGATTCATGCTTAATTATTCAGTTTAAAAATCTCAGAAATCAGTATTAAAATAAGGCGAAAACTTTCCAAATTTTCTCATGTGATATGTCTGTAAAACGAATGTCTCCAATGCATTGACCCATGGGTTATTGGTACAAACATGTCGGTCGAAGCTATTGACCTGAAACCGTGGTTCAGCAATCACGTCCTAATTTCACAGCCGGCTGCCCACTCAAACTCGCGATAAACTGGAATAGGTAACGACTAACTGCATTTGTGTAATTTGAGCAAATGGATTGAATTGCTCTCTTTGCTCTAATACCATGTTTTAAGTATTTTTATACTAACGGATTGGCGAGGGCATTGACATGAATTTATATATATATTTTGGTGTAAAATTTCAGTCGGACTTGAAATTTAATTGTCCAAAACCACCTAGAAAGAATTGAATGCAAATAAACTATGTTTTGTTAGACTTTAAACGCCAAATAAACTGGTTCGACTGACAACTTCGTGATGATTTTAAGCTACTAAAAATGCAAGCCAAATAGTAACACGCATACGATAAGCGAAATTGAGAACACATCATATACTACTAGCGGAGAGACGTCTATTACCACGCATTCTAATGCAGTTGCTATAAATTATGACAAGTCATGCAACTTTAAAGTAATATGAAGATGAGCTATTCACTGTTGTTACAATATATCTACTTTATATTACAATAGGAACGCTGGTCGAGGACATACCTATTAGGTCATTCTATGTGATCGACTCGTTTTAACTAAGCTACAAAACTTAGAACTAATTGAGCATAGAATGTTATTCTCAAAAGAAGGTAATTAAAGGGTAACATTCCCACATAAGCTGAAATATAATCAAAGAATTTAATGCGAGCATATTTTATAGCGCATGGAACGCTATAAAATATGCTTAAGTGAATAAACGAGCGGTATTAAAGATTACTTTCTGTTCGCCTATCGTTTGACCGCGCGTTTTAAAAATGGGCTACCTGTGCCACCATTTTCAATGATAAAAGCACTTTATTCATTTGATGCAAATTGTTTTCAATCTGTATTATAAATTCGATAATGAATTTATAATTCGAGCAGCCGCATATCAAAAAATGAAGGTCAACCAAGTAGCTTTGCAAAGCACATTTGTGAGTTTGATAAATTTAGTATTTGTATATAATATTAATTTTCACCTACTATAACATATGTATGACAACACTATGAGAATTGCCTGAACTAAACATACAGTTTCGAAATTGGTTATTTAGCTCAACTTCATAAAATAAGCAAATAGACATGTTCCAAAAAGACAATTCCAATGCCGTGAAATTTTGCTTCTAGAATACGTATTGTCTCTTAGCATTGAATCCGCAAGTGGATTGGGAAGAAATTAGTTTCAAGTGTACTTTGCCAACGTATTGTGATGCTTTCGCTCTTAGTTGTGAGCTTGACCTCGCTTACGCTCTAACTCAAATTGAGCTTTCACGATAAGGTACTTATACATATATACTGGGCCTACAATTTGAGCTCGAAAGCTCTAAAGAACCAGTTAGGCTTAATGGCTATGGTGTAGGGACGGTAAATCTGCATTAGCCTAATTTAGTCGTTCGGCCAGATTTTCAAAAACAGGCAATTAAGGTCATTGTGACCGTGGGAAACTGGCCAGAAGCACACTCTATATCGGAAGTCTATAAGATCACTCTATATCGGAGGGCTATAGGATTGAAAGAAACTGTTTTTTGTTTAGTAAATCTAATATATAAAATTCTCGTGTCACAGTTTTCGTTGCCATACTCCTCCGAAACGGCTTGACCGATTTTGATGAAATTTTTTGTGCTTATCCGGTATCTATGAGAATCGGCCAACATCTATTTTTCATCCCCCTAAAAGTTAGGTTAGGTTAGTCCACCAACCCCTATAATGTGGCAAAACAACGTTTGCTGGGTCAGCTAGTAATATATAGTCTTAGTTATTAATTCTATAAACATAATGCCATATTCATAAATGATAAAGCAATCTACAAACAATATTTTCAAAATTATAAATAACGATTTAGAAAAAGTGTAACAGATGAAAGTAGTTTAAAAAATATATACAATCTTAGGTTAACAAAAGATAACGAATGGCTTTTTAAAAGTCATTCGAATTGTGGACCGGATTGTAAATTGCAAGTAATTGTGTCCCACATTTTGTGTGTGGTAGGAAAGAATAAAAAATAGGGAATGAAAAAAAAACTGCTGCGATTCACATTTCTACTATTCATACTACACTTACTCTTCATTCGTTTTTTGTATTTTCACAAAACTAGAAATAATTTGGAAATTAAATTACTAACCTGAATTATGAGAAATAGTAGAATAGAATAGAGAAGAATATGCTTTTTACGTTCACTGAATGAGAAATAGCATCGGCATCGTTTGGTTTTCATGCCTTTTAAGAGGCCCAGCAACCACTTAAGTAACGAGACGCGTGATCTGGCAAGTGATCTGATGCGTAACGGCTTAACGTTTGAAGCAGGTTACATGAAGCAGCGTCCATTGGCGTGGCGTGCCATCGCCTGACCTGCTTTGTTTTAAACGACACGCCTAAGTAAAACGTAACTTGTAGTGCCTTGTCGAAGTAAAACTTTTTCATTGAATTAATTAATTAAAAACGAAGATAAAGCTTGATAGACCGATGGTGTGACCCTGTGATCATTGAACCCAAGAGTCGCATCATTGACTTTTCAAAGTTATGTTCGTATTTATAACATTCTTAAATGCTGAAGGAAAACACCTTGAGGAAAACTGCATACCTGAGAGATTTTCTCGATGGTGTGTGGAGTCTGCCAACCCGCAGTAAGCCAGCGTTGTTGACTATAGCCTAATCCCTCTCAAATGCGAGGATAGTAGTGGGACAATAAACGGGGTGAAGATACAAATTAAAACCCAAACCTACTAATTTGTTCATAACATTGAAAGTATACTTTACAATTTTTTTTAACAAGGTTTGTGGTCAAAATCTTTTGCAAGCAATTTGAATATTAAGAATTTATAGAAAAAATTGAGAATTTTTAAATGATTTTAAGAGAGCGGACCCGCTCATAGTGGGGAGAAATATTGTTACCCAAGATTATAATAATGTAAAACATTCTATTAAATTGGCTCATCATGACAATGCACGTAGACGTCCTAGTTTTCACCAAGCTATATTGCAGCTTATGTAACCCTACTTACCTATAGAAATATAAAAAAATGTTAAGTAATTAGTTATGATTTGTGATAGTGCGTAAAGCCTATAAATTAATGTAATGTGTTGCAGCATCGTGTTTCGTAATTCCATCAAATACGTTGAGAACCGATTCCTTCCGTGTTATGGCTAATAAGCGCCTATTGCTGTTAATAAGTGTTGTCATCCGTTAACCAGAAATTACCTAACATGTGTGCATATAAGTATGTGTGTGTTCCTTAGTTAAATTAAAGACAAGGCTGTACGACAAAAAACGCCAAGCTGCAAGGTTGTACGAGATTTAAAACGCATTTATAAAATTCAACCTAGAGTCGGAAAATTATTAAGATAATTCTCTAATCATTTCATTTAATGCCTTTAGACGACCAAAGAACAAACTAACTTCTAGTTTCAAAAGAATGAGTTATGTCTCGATAAAGAACAATCGAATATTGTTTGATATTGTAATAAACGAAAGTCGCTGAATGGCGACGAAAAAAAACCTTTTGCCAAGAGCTAAGTAGGTTTGCCATAGCATTACAATGTACGAGTACAAAAAAGGTTACGAAATCGGCCAAGAGGCACAACAATTTGAAAGAACAATAAATATGTACAAGTTATTACCTTACATGCTTTGTTCTTAGTGTTTAATGAGAGAGTAGGTGTTTAGCATTTGAATGCGTCGTTGTGGCGTGAAATATCGACGCCTGCGCGGTACTGGCGCGGTTATGTAAATCGTACACAGCTGAGACTTTCTTCTGTTTGTCCGAGCAATTAGTGTGAGGAATTGTATCGCCAACAGTTAGAGCTCCGTCGCGAAAACAGTCTGGCCGTGCCCCGATAAGGCTGATTTACGTACACGTACAACGTCTGCGTCGCGTCCCGTAGCTTACCCAGTACCTATAAACTCTATTTTATAAATGAAACTACTTATCTGATGATAATATTATTGATCATAATATAGGTGTTTAATTTATAATTCTAATTTTCCCAAAATAAATGTAAATATTATTATAGCAATTAATAGTTATATAGTCGAATAAATTACAATATAAGTTTCGATTCTATGCAAACGTAAGCAAAAAGACAAAGGAAACTTAATTGACCGACAAAACATACATAGTCATTATTCTTTTTAATTATATCGTAAAACAGATTTATCAAATCGTGTCAAGTAGTTATAATTGTTTAGATGTTGTTAAAATAATTCTTGACATCTTTGTAATTAAATACATGCATATACTTTACAGTTTAGATTCTACTATACATGGAAAGAAAGACTGTGAATTTAAAACCAATTTCATTCACACCTACTTATTATGTTATAAATGCAACAAATTACCCATATCTAAAATTGTTGGTGAATATATCTCTTACGATACTGCGGTCAATAAGGAATTAGCATAATTTATGAATTTAAATTTAGAAATCTGATCAGTCATGTATATGCCTTAAAGTGCAAAAGAATATATGATAGCTAAGTTATACAAATAATATTATATCATTTAATGACAGTATGAGTAGTACAAAATATTTGAACTTTGTTATTAAAGTCAAAATTGTGTTTTAAGGAAGCTATATGAAAAACGTTCGTAATAAAACAAAATTTCGTCACACGATTTACTTTGAAACACTTGGTTAGCTCTAATCAACCATTAGTAACCAAAGGTTATGCACAAGCGGTCATGTTGAACAAAACGAATGAACACGGACACTCGGAGACAGTGACCGGGGTCCGGAGGTGGGGGCTTATCAAGACTTTCACTTAAATACATCTCAACACGACCTCGAGTTCGTTTGAGCAGTAACTACGAACCATAGATGCAATACATTTCAGTCAAGGATAAAATTCCAATGCTTTCTTTTCAAAGCGAGTGGCGTATCATTAACGAACTTACGTGGTAATGTTCGTTGCACGATTTCATTATATCGCATGATTTAGGTTTGCCGGTCCGTGGACGCACTACCATAGTTTCAATTAGTGAAAGTCGTAAGACACGAACGATTCACATGATGATACGACATTGACACAATAAATCAATGTTCTGTCACTTGGACGGTGATGTAGACTGCAGCTGGCCATAATGAGTTTTCATTTGCACCGTGCGTAGCAATCTACAACTATGTATTATGTAGATATAGATAGGTACTTTAATATTATCTTGGGTGCCCTTCACTAATCCATTTTAAACAGTGTAAAATATAAATTAGTTTCATAATTAAGTGTATTCCTTTTAAAACACTTATATAATAATAATAAGTTAGTTGATAATTCATTATCAATTTATTTACTGAATAATATACAATAGGTTAGGTAATATTCGCTCTTCACCTGACCTTATTGAACGGGATTATTTAAAATTACTTCAATATTATATTGATGATGATACTCATGATACATCATGGTACCATTTTCTAATATAAAAATATGTATTATTTACAGCAGTGCGATGAAAACTTTAATACTATTAATTAACTATACCGATTGCTGTCATAAATAGTGGACGTCAATGTGTCCAATCAAACGATTATTTATCGATTGTATTTAATTATGTCAAGGCTTTGCCAATTCATTGAACATACGGATTTTTTTGTTTAGTCATAGATCATCTCCCAATTAAGTGGAATATAAGTTTATTAATTTACTAAAAGTCTTTTAGTTTTTAGTAATAAGGTTAGAAAAATAATTTATTGAATCTTTATAAGTTATGGTACATATACCGTTTGACTACTCAATTTCAATTTGCAGCAGTATTAATGCTGAGTCCTAGGGCTCGAATCTCGGAAGGGGCTAAAGTTGGGGTAATTATATTTGTGTCTGGTTTGTGTAAATATAATATATACACCTCCATATATTGAAAACAGCACAATGTGTATCAATCATATAGTAACTCGGTTGTGTAATAATGTTCTGATTTTAATATAAAAAGTGCCTAAGTGTTTGCTCTAGCTTTGTTAGGTCAGATAGCAGATGATGAAGATTCTAGTAATGGAACAATTTAAGTTTTCCTCAGAAAGAAGAACGTAATATAGAACTTAGCAATAAGATATACTTAGCTAAGTATTAATTAACTGGTCACATTTTTAATTACTTCATTATATGTGCGTATGTAAATTTAACAAAAAATATTTTTACAAGTTTATATTAATGTACAAAGTTCTTGTTACTTGTATTTTTTATTATAATTCGTGTTAAAAAAACAACTAGCAACCATTGACAAGGACTTTGTTCTGACTTAATATTATTATTATACCCATTCGAATAATATAGTAGGCAAATAAAATGACATTAAATACTGTGATGTGATCTGCCGAATACCGGTCTATAGTTATTAATGTTTATGTAACAAGTTATTTATTAGTGACTACTGACTTGTCCCTTACAGGGGTGACAAGGTTGGCGGGGTTTCGTGAACAAATTTAAGTAATTTTTGTCTCTAAAATATATAAAATATTGTTTGATGACAAATATTACTTAATGATGGAAAATTCCACATTTAAGTGAGCAATTTTTATCTAATGATTTATCATATGAGAATAAGTAACTAGATAAAACGTGTATCGCGGTGAACAAACTCTTTTGAAAGCCTCTAAGTTACAGCGACTCCGTGCCATTTAATACTGTTGGTAGGTATCAGATCATTATAGTTTACACATTCATTTATTTTATTGAGTGTTCTTTTAACAAAGCAAGCATTTATTTATAGATTTCCATTAGAATAAATTGTTCCTGAGATGTCAGTGAACTTGTCGTAAAGAATGATTAAGTATATATCGTAATTTTGAATAATCATAAGGGATTTGGCCTGACCAAGGGAAGCGCTAGATGTTGCTTCCCTTGGTCAGGCCACTATAAGATTTGAGACACGCTACAGCGGACTAAGATCGTTATCTTCTTTATCAAATAGACAATTATCTTCGTAAAACCAGGTTTGAGTAAACTATTAATTTATCTAGATAAAGGTAAGGATACTAAGTTATCCTACCTAGTAAGTACCTACAAATAAAACATTCATCAAGCAAGCTGTTTCAAATGATAAACCATTCGGTTTTATAAAAGTTAATTATTTGTGTTTCAGGCAATATAATGAATAAAATGTGACCTAGAGCCTGACCTTTTTGTACAATACTGCCGCAAGCTATTCAAGTAAAATTGTACGTCATCCCGCATCCGACAATTTATCAAGTTCATATGTTTCTACCCGATATTTTTTGTTTTTTTAAATAAAACTCCATGAAACTTTCAACTAGTATTGTAAATAAGTATTTTTCTTTGTTCATTTTCTCAGCAACTTTATGCCAAGTAAATATAATGTTTGTTAGAATCGCCGACCATAATTTTAGCTTAATACCTAGGTTACCCAAATACTGAGCAATAAAAAAAGTAAAGTTACAGGAAAAAGTATACGAAATACAAATTTTAATTATTGTAAGCCTTAGTTTTATGGCTCCAATAAGTAAATTATAATGATTATATGCTGAATAAATAAAAACTGGCTATTCAATGCAATATTTGCTAATATTATTGTGATAAATATATTTTATGTTATATATATTATACATACCTACTTTTTCTAAGGTTTATCCTTAGTTTTGTGTGTAGGTATACACATTATTAACCTATTTTTATCTGCATATATACTTACATAAAGTTAACTTTCAAGTACAAAGACCTAGTAAGTAAATGACGCGTTCATCCATTTAGAGCCGATGAAAGATATAAAATTAACATAAAGACAGATAAATATCTAAACTAAAAGGCATATTTTGAACACGTGTTTTTATTGGTGTTACTATATGTATCTATTTATATAACGTATTCTTTAAATTTAATTTTCACCATTTCATTTTTAATTTTAAGGCAGGTGATCAAATTGAAAATTTACACATGTAATAAAACTTATATAATAATATACTTATATAACAGATATTTACAATAATATTATATTATATAGTCATAAAAATTGATACGTAGTTAGGTCAATAAATTTGAATTTAGTGAATGTTTTTAAATATATAAAATGTAGTTTAAATGAATCAAAACACGCTTTAGTAGAAAACCTAACTAAAAAGTATTAAACGGCCAGACCCGGAACTGTTTCCCTGTAGGCCATACAAATATTTGTTCCGTGTGGGGATCCAACACACAATACGTGGCACACGATCGCATACGTAATAAAAATACTTACATAATAGAGTGTAGTCTTTTGTATCCAAATTAGTGTACATATAAAAGACATCAACGCGCAACGTTTTATAGAAACGCTATCGTTTATAAAGCGCCTGCGAATATCAATGCTTATTGTAAATTCAAATAGGCATCGTATATAATGTTTGTTTTAGAAGATATTTAATAGTAATTAAAAATATAATACTCGTAAGATAGTAAGGAAACGGATGCGTTTGTTTTTTCCTATTATTATAATATTATTAAGAATTGTACATCAAACAGACCTATATGTCCTATATGGCTCATTAAATTATCAACAGCGTATAAGGTAATTATTCTGAGATCGCGCAATAGTTGTAAAAAGTGTGGGTTTTTTAAATCAACTTCGTGGAAAACTGTTTCGTAATACATTTTTGCAGTACAGTGACTCACAATCCGACTGATAAGGTCAACAATATTATAGTCTCAATTTCTTTTTAAGTATATTAGGTAATCAATGATCGTTCATATTCAAATATTCAAAATTCAGGCATTCTGTACCCATTCATTTATGTTGAACGTTTAGATGGTAATTTGACAATGCATGCAGCGGATGATGAGTCATCGGCTTCTACGCAAGTGGTGTACACAGAACAAATATTGATATGTCCTACATGTAAAGATTCCATCTTCATAAAAGCACACTATATGGGGGGAAGTGTGTGAGGCAACTATTTTAATTTAAAAACTCAGCTTCTTTTTTTAAAATGCGCGTATTTATCAAAAAGGTATGCACAGATATTTTATATTGACGTATACCTACTATTTACTTACTTTACCACTTAAAGACTCAAACGTAAACACTTTCAGTAGCTTTCCCTTTATAAATAATAAATGATATACACACTGCTAGCCAAAAGAAAAATTACATAAATGAACTTATTATTATAAACTTTACGTAAATTAGTAAACACTTTCAATTAGTGTTATGTCTACGTTATCTAGTTAAATAGAAGAGTAACTAACTTGTAACTTGCGTAATTATACGTTTTCTGTGAGAGTTTATTTTATTTATTTATTTATTTATTGGTTTACCTACAATTGTTACACTAATACATATGATTTATACAGACTATGGTTAAAACTAAGTGTACAATATTAAGCGGCAAACACAGCAAGCAAAAAACAATTTTACATTTAAAAAAAAAATGGTTCAGTTATAACACTTATAGACAGACACAACACACATAACAGAGGAAAAGATAATAAAAACAGAGGAGCAACAGTACAGGTGGTAATATGTTGCAGAGCTAGGTGGTTATTTGATTATTTGATTATTTGATGGACTTGGCGCTTGAACTGCTGAAGTGAAGTGCAAAAAATATCTATCCGATCACCAAAATGATTAAATAGTCTGCACATTCTCGGGATTGGGGAATTTGACCCGGAAACACTATTACGGAATGGAGGATAAAATAGCTTGACCATATTTCGAGGATATTTGTAGGGAATTCTGAGATTTATCTTATTCAACAATTGGGGGCAGTCGATTTTGCTGTGGAAAATTTTAAAGAAGAAGATTAAATCATAAATATCTCTCCGATTTTCGAGCGATCTCATATTAAACTTGTCGAGACGCTTTGCGTAGCTTGGAACTCTTTTAGCTATCCTAGCAGAGTAAGCTAAATGGTTCAGAAATCTCTTTTGGATGCGTTCCAGTCTGAGACTATGTGTTGCATAGTGAGGACGCCATGCAACTGCACAGTATTCTAATATCGTGCGAACAAGACAATTGAACAGATAGATCTTAGTTTTAGGCTTGCGGAAACATTTGGCATTCCGTATGACAAATCCAAGTGACTTAGAAGCTCTTTTGATAACGTAGTCCATGTTAGAGTTAAAACACGTACATTAACTTAATAACATTAACACTTAACTATAAATATATGTGTAACTAGCTGATTCCCGCGACTTCGTCCGCGTGGAATTTAACTAAAAAAATAAAAGTTTCATATTAACTTTGCACTCCCGTTTTACCCCCTTAGGGGGTGAATTTTCAAAAATCCTTTCTTAGCGGATGCCTACATTCTAACATCTACCTGCATGCCAAATTTCAGCCCGATCCGTCTAGTGGTTTGGGATGTGCGTTGATAGATCACTACTTTGAGTTATATATATTTAAATATAAGTAGGTTCATTATTACGTAGCTATCTATATTTTTGCATTTCCTTTTTTTAACTAGTGGTTCTTGGTACAAAGCGAACTTGAGTAAATTGATGATAGTAGACCCTAAGACACTAACATTATAACGTCACAAGTAAGTACTAAGTAATTAAACCTAAAGTAAAATAGTATGGTTCCCCGTTCATTTGGCAAATTCAATTACAATTTCTAAACTAAGCAGTAATCCTACAGATCGTTTTGATGGATATTCCAAATTTGAGAATATTTTTTTGTAATTTGTGTTCTTTAACGTAATTTTTAATATACAATGATTGTTATGTTACGAAGATATGTCAGTGAAAGCTATCACCGTTATATAGCCATCAGCCACACCACTACACCCGTTACAGCGGATAATAATAATATAAAATTAAGCATTAACAGCATTATCGAGCTATAATTACGAAGAGCTATAAAGTAAGGTAATATCAACCATATTAGCTCTAAAGTCCTCATTACAACATCGCTACCTGACACTGAAAATACTAGACAATCTTGGCCTAATCTGTTTATTCATGTCAAACAATTACTGACCGGATTTATAGGTAAATATTTGTATAAACACAGTAAATAATTATTATCTTCTGAACTGATGTCATTTTAAATATTATTAAATTGACTAGGCCCGTGATGTTTGATTTTCCTTTTCCAAGTAGGTTTATTACATTTACTAGCTTGACTGCTGTACAATAATTATCTAATTACTACAATTATAGGGTAGGGCATCATGAACATATTACTTTATTATTATTAACATTGTATAATGTAGAAGTCGTATCGGACTCAGCAACAATTCAAGCCTTCTTTTGTTACGTTATAATTACACTCCTGAACTAGGTACTTTATGTATTGAGTGATCGGTTGGTACTGAGTTTTACATAGACAGGCAATTGCAAACTTTCAGGCGAGCGGTATTTGCTACCATTGTAATATTAAAAGTAAGTGAAAAAATGAAGTGGTAAGTAAAACCTCAATACATAGAGCGACGCAGAAAGATCGCGTTAAGAAACTTAAAAAAATACTTTATGTAAATTCAGGAGAAGGTCATAATGTCAAATTTATAGACAGAAAGCGTTAACATATTTATAAAAAAAAAAATGTAGCCATGTTTCTATTAGCTTCCGTATTAAAATAGTATTGAGAAATAGTTTATCACGATTCTCAGTTTTTAATTACTATTGATATTGAGATCTTATTTCCGCAGCAGGAAATCCAAGATCTGCTGCGTACTGGCAAAAATGCATTCATATAGGTGGCATTAATAAACAGACGTAGAAGTGCCTTGATTAAAAGAATTCAATCTTCTCATCGTTTGTGGAGTTGCTATGGATTGGGAACTTAACACTTTTATAACTAATTCACTGATTTTACGAAAGATTTTTACTATTACCAAGATTATTATAAAATTAGCCACCGCATTGTGTAACTAAAACAAACAGACCTTGAAATGAATTTAACAAATTATTTATTAATTTACTTTCCTTTTAATAATCTTATCAACGTTACAGTCGAGTCAATCAATTATGGAATCGGATTTAAAAATTTCTCTCATTATAGAAAAAAATTCCTTTCATTCAGAAAATTAAGTTTTTAGTTTTGTTTGCTGCTGTGGAAGGATTAAAAGTTATTTTTTTGTTTTCAATTAATTGAAGGTGTATATGCTCGATAGGATGTCAAACATACGGTTAAAATCGTTCCAAAAATATATTTTTATAAATGGAGAGGACGTTCGAAAGTATAACAACGCAGCGTCACAGAATTGGCAAACAAAGGCTACGTATTGGGCACGCTTTTACATGACATCCATTGAGCCAGTAAGCAAACAATGATTGGACAGTTTAGTCTTGACAGACTCCGAAACAAAGGATATTAATACCAACGATAAAATTCAATTTCCTGATACTTGAAGATGAAACCGGTCAATGTATGCAGGCAGAATGTTCAATTACCAACTTCACGAGATTTTATGACGTTGAACCATTGGCCACTTTCAAATATCCTGTTTCGGATTTCATCATAAGCCTAGGTCTAGTTTCATGCCAATCATTCATTTCCACGTTGCGAAATAAGGCAAGGCATTTCTATGATATATTTACGTCTGACAACTTTATCTGTATTTTTTCACAAATCATTCTGAGATTTTTGTTCCTTATGTACCTTTTCTTATACTCCTCTTGTTACTCATATTTTTCCGTATTCTTTTTTGTGCTTTGATATTCTATTGATTGTCTTAAGTTCGATCCACAGGCACTGAATTTTTTTAGAGAAACACAAGCCTGAGTGATTTTCTCGATGGCGACTTAAGTGATATTAAGCTATAAACGCCCTTTGGCAGCAGTGAAATAATAAATGCGTTGATGAGACAAGGTTTTCTCCTTGTTTTTCTGTTCTCTAGACTTTGCAAAAATAATGGATCACTTTCAACAACCGTGTGATCTGTCAACTGTAACTATGACCCACTATTAGAGAAGCAATGAACGTTTTAACGGTGCGAGCGTAGACCATTACATACAGGATCCATTAAATTAGTGACAATTCGGAAAGAACATAAAATTAATTTAATGTTTAAGACAACCTTGCACCTACATGTCTTAGTACAGTTACATCTAGAGGAAGTTGTAACACTGATTCGAAATCTTAATATAATATTAATATGTTAAACAGCAGTTACAAAGATACAATCGTCATATGCTTTACGCATACAAATATGAATTAATAAAAGTAAGTTATGCGTTTTTAATGGGGACAAATCTTATTTTATCGATTATACATTTGGTTTACTGAGCCTTAATAACAGCAACTTCGATATATTCAATCTAGTTGTTGCAGTTGTCGAGTTTGTTACAATAATTCACTGTTCCTTATATTTTGTATGACGTTTCTAGCTGGATTCTTTCTTGACAATCATACTTATCAATCTTATCATGCTTATAGGTCGAGGTTAAATTTAACGGCGATCAATCAGATCGCCGTTAAATTCAACCTCGGCCTATCATATATATACCATTATTGGTAATGCGTCCTTGGGATCCATTACCAATAATGGCGACAGTTAAGATGAATACTGTGGATTACATTCAGTTTCATAACATGTATCATATCGGAAGTATATAACGGAAGGTCAGTGGGACATACACATCATAGAAGATAGATTAAAATGCTATAGTTACTTACTCTAAGTCTAACACCTACTATAGTTATATTTAGCTATCACTTGCGTTGACTGCGTGCAGTTGCATAGAATTAACATTATTTAATACGCACCTATATTAGGTGTCGCGCGAAGTCAACCGTTACCTCGGTGGCACGACGCTACACTTTCGTAAACCTACAACATAATTGATAAATATATCACGTTTACTCGGTTTCATCATATTGGCATTCGGTGAACGGCAACACCAATTGTTCTACTCCTTGCATTCGAATGTGTAACCCTTTTTTTGGTTGTATTGAATCGTGCGGACAAGAAACGTATCAATCGACCTTCTAGTCGTTTGTTCTGTACGCTAACAAGTGAACTAACTTGCGCTGAGATAAATATTGTCGTTGTACTTAATTTTTTTATGTCACCTAAGCAAAGGGTTTACGTAACGAGAAGTGAATAAGTAACTAATGTTATGTGTATATATGTATGTGCTGGTGTAACAATGTTCGGAAATATTATAGAACACAAGAAAATCTCATTGTTGACATAAAATATGAGTAAAATAGCCTACTTAGTAAGTCAATTATGGCCATGTGATATGTATGCGTTAACATGAGTTACTATTGGGGAGTTCATAATTGAGGACAGTATTGATAGTAGCATATAGGTATAACAGATCATTTTAGTGTAGGGCAAATGGTTTAAAAGGTAAAATAAAAATGTTGTTTTTTTCTTAAAAACTATTTGCCCTACACTTTATCGTTATTGTAGCATTGGTCGTAGCACCAATCCAAATAATTACTTGAAAAAGATTACATACAATATTTGCATTCTTATTCTAATAAGTGGACCCTTAAAAAAATATAAAGAAAATATTGATTGGCGAATTATCCACTTTTGTCTTTAAGGAGTTTCATACTATTATGTTCGATTTCTAAGTAGGGCGTGTAATAATATAATAATATACATACATCATAGCCTATATGAGTAATTATTATAATAGTTATTATATAAGATCATCCGTTGTGGCGCAACTAACACAGTCAAATATGATAATAATTTCCTAGATCGCTCCTTTTTTAATGAACAGTATAAGTTTTCGAAATTTAAGTTTAGCTTGCAATGTTTCTATCGCAAGTTAAACTTGCACGGGTCAGATGCTCTTAAATAAAACACCCATCAAAATATCATTAATATGGTATTCACAGGCATAATATTTTTCAATCGGTTCCACTAAATTGCGGACTACCCACATCAGTAATAGGTACTTTCCTCTTCCGAAAGTAATTTTGAGAACGTATGAAATCATTTAGTTCGTGTATTTGTTACCCATTTAATGTATTCGTGTCTCGTGTAATGGGTAATTACGGTAAATGGTAGAGAGAAGTCGAAGAAACCAGTTGGTGAGCACTATCGGTGCCGTGGGAGCGCCGCCAATTGTTCTTCCTACAATGGTCACGAAAGAAATGGAGGACATTCTATTTTAAAAAACCTGTGATAATGGGGAAATATATTTTTGTTCTCATGGCAGCCAATTATAATTTATTATAACACTCGGTATTAAGTA
This sequence comes from Craniophora ligustri, assembly GCA_905163465.1. Classification (NCBI taxonomy): domain Eukaryota; kingdom Metazoa; phylum Arthropoda; class Insecta; order Lepidoptera; family Noctuidae; genus Craniophora; species Craniophora ligustri. The sequence continues at coordinate 5,135,770 of LR990959.1, forward strand.
TATTATGTGGGCACAGTTAGTGCCTTATTTCATCAGTGAGTACCTAATCTTAGCACAGTCTTTTAACTAGTTAAAGTTAAATAATTAATTGAATTGAGATGCACGAGTATACCCTAAGTATATACTTGTAAATAGTCAACTTTTAATAAATTTACACTCTTAATAAAAGAAAGCGCCTCCGCGTCGTTCACACTGAAGGAAAGTGATCGGAATTACAATTATTTACTTAAATATTTGGCACTATCCAATTTTGCTATATGAAACTTTATTTTGCAAAATGAAGAAGACTTTATTTCGTTAACCATAATGTTGTATTTGTAGATATGTAGTACTATATTGGAGCCAAATGTCATCTGTTTAAATCATATTTTGTACAGAAAAGAAACTTTTATGTTCGAACATTATTAGGTACTTAAATATAACTTGTACTTTGATATACATAGGTACATCCAACATTTAGCAACTAATTAATGAACCTTTAAGCTGTAAAATAACTGTCATAACATGATTAATGATTCTAGTTAGCAGCAATACAATTAATCGTAGTAATAACAAATCAATTAGACAAGCAGATACAATTAATATAAAGTTAATGTAAGTAATTATAAATAACATTAGTTGGTAATTAAATAGGCAACATAACAAACCTTACAGTTAGTCCACCGGCACTGGTGCACAACTAGTAAAATATACAGTGTTTATACGTTTGTTCACCCAGGTAACAAGTTAACCAACTTTCTATCGACCTATCAATTACACAAATACAATGCTCGCTTTTTTAAGTAGGGTTTCACACAAATTTCTTAATATAATCCTATAATTTCGCTCATAAGTTAGTTGAGCGTGAAGGAAGGCACGGTAACGTAACGAGGTGCGATAGAGACGCGCGTGTTTTCCCGCGGCGGTGGTACGACTGCGCGCGCGCCGCTGGAGAAACTCGAGAGAAAAGTGTCGTCGTCCCCCTGCGCGGGCGCAGCAGCTGTTACATCAATGTTCTTGTCTGGTCTGGTATTGTTTGCCACCTCGGTTTTTGCTAACTAATAAATGAGAGGCATTAAGGTAAACGCCTGTGGCGTCACTTCCGGCCGCTCTGTGCCCACATTACCGTAACTGCAGACGTAAACTAAGACATAACTGGTAGCTGGATTTCATGCGATATAATATTTATGTATACTTTTGAACATCAGTATAGAGTACGTAAGTTCATACTTAATTTGAGGTGTAACAAATAGCCTGTACTTTTCTTTGAGTAAGTATGTACTTATTTCCACGCAAAACAAAATTATATTATCACACATTTGTCGAAAAAAAAAACAAATCTATTTTTTTTAATTAAAATGAAAGTTAATGCATCAGTATTTTTTAGCGTCGCTTTTATCGTTATTACTGAGACGAGAAAGGTGATTCTACCGACATTGGCGTCAATCTAATCAAAACTTAACGGTATTTAAATATATATTATTAAATACATACGTATATTAACAGGTAACATACCTTTGTGAATTTACTGACATAAACAAACATTGAAGAGCTTCATTCTACCATTATTATACTTAGTACTTCAAGACCTATCTACCTTTCTCAGGAGCTGATGTTCTCAGATAAGCGCTTTTAGCTATTATTATTTTTTAATCTCTCTAGTTTAATAAGACGAATAAAACCTTTTTTTGTTATCGATGTGGAAACCTTCAAAAGGCATCTGGGGAAGAGACCCAGTAATGTGGGTTTTTTACCTCTTTAAAGGTGAAGTTAGCTGTCTTATAAGTTTCCGTGGCCACCCCAGAATGGTCCAGTGCCCACCCCAGGATGTTGGGCTACCGATTGGAAATTCTCCGTGGACTATGCATACCCCAGGTATATGACTGAAAGAAAAGTCTAGATACGCCCATGCCTTTATTTCATGAGACCTAAAACATACAGGCGAAATGTGGGTGTACTTAAGTAAGTACGCCTTTGGCTAATCCTTCAGGGACGACAAGCGTAATGGTGAAGCTGTGTGGTGTGACCAGTGGACTGAGATGTCATAGGTCTCGAGTTCAATTCCAAGGCCATCGCCATTGACTTTTCTGAAGTTATTTGCGTATTTATCATTGGCTCAAACGGTGAAGGAAAACATCGTGAGGAAACCTGCATGCTTGAGAAATTTGTCTTGATGGCATGTGAAGTCTGCCAACCCGCAGTAGGATAGCGTGGTGGATTATAGCCTAATCCCTCTCAAATGAGAGGAGACCCGTGCCCAACAGTGGGACGTTAATGGGTTGTTGGTAATGATGAAGTAAAATTGTAAATAACGTTAGATTATAATCTATCTCACGAGATTGTGAACTGTCGAAAGATTGTGAAACATACATATTGCTTACAAATTAACGCATTATTTTTCGGTAAATTATAATCTATCAAAGTGTCAAATTGTGAAACAGAACGCACCTCGCGCGCTGATTGGTACAATTGATTGAGTTACAATGGAAAAATAAAAAAATAAGGTTACCACCCCGACTCGGATAGGTTAGGTTAAAAGGCGGGTTAGCCTTCGTGGTTATTTTTTTTTAAACCATACAGAAACAGCACTGCGAAGCGGTGCTCCGTCGAACTTTAATATGCAGCTCAAAATGATTTTTTTTGCTTACTTAGCTCTCTCTCGTCTCTGAGTGCATTTGACTGACACCTGTGTTTCATTCCTAACTCTATGGACACAGAACGGTCTACTGTAAGGCCGACCAATCAGGGACAGCTTTCGGACAGTTGACAATTTGACAATTGTAAGATTGTGATTTAACAGTTTCACTTCGGTACTCCATCACCCTCAAAGTCACTATTTAACTACATAAGTTCCTATGTAGATATTTTACTTCTCAAAACAAGGTAAAGCTAACTTCAAGTAGAAATATTAGTTGCTAAGATTTAATGGCTATCGATTTAATATAATAAATGTAATTTTATAAGCACCTGTTAACTGGTCGACTTGCAAAAAACTTTTTCTTATAAATATTTTTTGTTATTCTGCGTGTTGCATTAGGTGTGCCACACATTGCCAAATGATTTGTTACAAGAGACCGCGTGCGTGCATGTAGACCGCATGTGACATACGTATACACACATGACACCTCTCAACAAGAGTATTTTATTTTCATCATAAATTGACTTTTAAAGTATTTATCGTTTTTATATTACTCCTGTCAACTTAAAAAAAAACAGAATTTTAAGCTAAGCTAATATGAGACAAAGAATCGTTTGCTTGCACGAATATGAATTACAGGGTTGGTCATCATCATTGCGTATGGTATTCATCCTGCGTGGATTATTTAAAATTTTCAGCCAGCTTGTGGCCGCGTTCGGGAAAACAGCGATGAGGGCATTGGCGTAATACATGGGAAAGGATGTGTAGAAGCAGGTGTACACCCCAACCGTACTGTGTTGACTCCCTGTTTCTTTATCGATAAATTGGTCCACAGAAGCCCTTTTTTTGTTATATTCTAAGAACTCTCATCTCTCTCCATGCGCAAAGGGCTGAAAATGGCCGGAATGCTTTTTCGTCTTTTAAATGTAAAATTCTAAACATTAAATTCGAAATTCCTCATTAATGTGTGTATTATTATATCCTCAGGCTTCAACTTCTGGAGTTAAAGTAGTGTTTTGAATTTCATCATTCATACCCGGTGTTATGATCAGAATCTCTGTTGAGTTGCCCATCTACGAGTATAGTCGCGGCCGCCGCCGCAGCTTGCGGCAGTGTTGTAGACCCTTTATACTCGTATGTATTAAAGTATTAGACTAAAAGCTATAGAGTACTAGAACTATTGCTTAGTCGATGCAAAATGATTCCTCATTTTTTGTATAATAATGAATTAATTATACAAAAAACGTAACGTTAAAACGTGTACATTGATTACACAGTGCCTATGTACATATACAATACTGATACAATGAACTTAACTCTTTAGGCACCGCCCGGTGTTTATTGTGTATACAAAATAAATATATTCTACGTCAACTAGATAGGTAAATTGTTATAAAATTAATAATTTTACTTTTACGGTATTCTGGAAAAAAAAACAGTAAGTGACATGCTTTTTGTGGATTATAATTATAAACATAATAGAAAGATTTTAAAGAAAAAAACAATAACGAATTTACCCGACCGATTTAACCGACCTACCTATGTAGGTATAGTTATCTCGGTCATATAGGTTAACTCGGTCGGGTAAATCCGAATATATAGGTATTATATAATAAAAACCCAAAATCTTTATTTAAAAAGTAACTGATGTTATTGATATAATTTAACACAGAAACATATAAATTCATCGTTTATTTAAATTGATGGAATTCCGGGCAGGTTTTTTAAAGATTAAAAACAGAACAGTCCAAATTATTTAATCATCGGAAAAAATCTAGATTTTTAATTAATACATATAACTAAATTCCTTGTATGCATGCGAGGTCCGCGCAATTACCTTTTCGAAGAAAGAAAAAATACACATTGTTATATACACGATTAAAGGCTTCAGCGCAGCAAATTGACTCATCGATTTCCTTGTATAATCAACGCATAAAGGATGAATGAATGCGTATAGATATACATAATGAGTTTTAACACCTATAATGTGCCTTTTACTTAAGCGGTATTGAGTTGCAGCAGCAACGGCAACGTCTCGGGGCGCAGGCGCAGCCCGCGCTGCATCATTACGTAAGCACTTTCACCATCCGTCCCTGCGAGCGCTAACTACACTCAAACAAGCCGACGTGTAAACGCCGTCGTGACGCACACGTTACGTTGTTATACACTTATTAGTTTACTAGCAACTGCCTGCTGCTTTGTCCGTTACTTTTTTTCTTCAGCTGCTGAAACGTATTTATACGTAGACGACTCAAGGATGTGTGGACTAGACCGAACACGGAAGCACGAAAACTTTAATGAATTGACATTTTAAATCTGCAGCTTTAAGAAGATGATGTGCTGTACGTTTAGCTGTATTTTTATATGTAGGTACTTTAATTTACGAACGATTAACATGGCCTTTTGAAGAAGCAACCAATCAATCTTCTTTTTGTCTTAGGTAGTTGTTTTAGGTTAATGCTGCTTATTATTCTTAACCTACAAAAGAAAATAAAATAAATATACATATAAAAAGTCCTATTAGTCAGTCAGGAGAATAATAATTAGGGTGGATCGCACCAGTCACCCCAACTGCCTACTCACCACAAAAATTAACCCTAATCAACATCATCATCATCATCATTATCAACCCATTATTGTCCCACTGCTCCCACTGCTGGGCACGGGTCTCCTCTCATTTGATTTCCTTCACCGTTTGAGCATGTGATAAATACGCACATAACTTCCCCGAAAAGTCAGTGGTTGGATTGGAGCGTGCCTTTGAACTCGTGATCTCTGACATCTCAGTGCACTGTTCACATCGCCAGGCTATCACAGCTCCCTTTATAAATTAACTCTACATAACAACAAATAACTATAAATAAGCTGTTAAAGGTTATTTATAGTTATTCTCCGGTGCGTGTTGCATTAAAATTATACACAAACAAATAATGTTTATATGTATATCTTGTAAGTATATAATTAGAAGTATTGATTGAGTAGCGATTGTGTGAGTGCCTGGAATGGGGAAGAAAGTTAGGTTACGTTGTATGATAAATAGACGTTGCGCGTACGAGTAACACCGTTACAGTTACGTTTTTGTGGTTCTATTTTAGTTGAGCAATCAATAAATATTTATTATGAGTATTTATTATAATATTGTCTATACTATATGTAGGTCATTATAGGTATATACTTAATCCGCCAAGTCACTAATTAGATAACTTTAAACATAATAACAATATATTGTGCATATTATAAAGGATAATGGGCGAAGTCAGCCCGTGGTTCACGTTACTATCAAATTTTCTTTTATCTTTTGCTCGCCATCAGACACTACTGACAATTGAGCAATGTTCACTAAATAAAGAAAGCAGTATGAGTCAGTCAGTTTCTTTTACAACATATAAGTAGGTACACATTACTTCCTCATCACAACAATTCACTGAGCGATGTATTTCGTACGACTACAAGTTATCATATAATATTTATAATTTAAAAAAAATATTTATAAAACACCTGTAGGAGCTAGATTTATCGCCGTATTTCTGATTTCATATAACTTACACTTAAACACTTCTTCTTACATGTAGGTATCAGATAAAGGTAAGTCACAAACGGAAACAGGTCCGTATGAGTAGGTAGGTATAGAGATTTAAAATAGATATAATTTTTTGAAAGACTGTCTTCAAATAAAGCAAAACATCATGAAACTTTCATGTCTGTATTGGTGAACATCTACTAGGTAAGACTCTTGAAGAGTCTTACCTAGTAGATAAGATAGAGTAGCCTTTGTAAACTCAAGATAAAAAAGCAATGTAGGTAATTATACTGAGTAGGTATATATACAAATACATATAAGTGTGTACCACGGTCACCATGGATAATAATAGATGAAACTTTATAATAACTATATATTATTTCTTATCTCTTGCATCAATTCTACCTTTGTACAAATGTTGTGCTTATAGCAATCCTTCGAACCAAAGTAAGACGGTCTTCAACAAGGTCTGTATGGAAACACTGAACCTAAAAAGTAAGAGGATGTGACCGATATGACGTCACCCGGATTTCGGTCGTATAACGTAACGACAATCTCCACTACCAACAATCAGCACTGAAATTACCGAAAGTATAGCGATATTTTTTAGTGCATGCATTCTTTTGTCACCAGAGAAACTTGGTGTTAGTATTAAGTCAGCTTTCTTCTATTACTGTTTAGTATCTTACCCAGACAATGCCGCGTCGCTCTATGGTACCTGAAGAAGAATAAAAACCCTCAAGAATATTTAAGGTGGTTCAGCTCATCAATCTATGTGATGTGTGGTAAGTATATGACAAAAAAACCACATGTATTTATATAATCTCCTTTTTTCGGCTCGAGACATTATAAATCTCTGTCTCGGTCAAACAGATTGCTCAACAATTTTTTGTCGTCAAGGCATTCGTGATTTTAAGACAAAATAATCAGTAACCGTCTATCTATTTTGTAATTTGTATATATGTGTCGTCTACCGGATTTTGATGCTAGAGCTTTATGAGTAGGCCTATGATAGAGGACTGTTCACTTGCTTCCTTGGGCATAACGCAACGCAAAAAACGCGAGTAGTTCTTGTTTCCTAAATAACAACCATTTAATTAAAAATCACTACTAAGGAAGTTGGGTAATTAATTACGTATTTGCACGCCATCTAGCGGCGAGTAGAACTTAAGTCTGGGTCTTAAAGAGATGTCGTTAGTAGTTTTGTAAAAAGTTTCGTTGTATTTTCTAAAAATAACACCAGAGTTCGTTCCAAGCGCTATATTTAGTTTTTAGACATTTGACAAAAAAGATGGCAGCGTTTGCCGATTGCTGTCCTTCGGATTTATTGCGAAAATGGCGTATTATGTGATATTTTCACATAAAAATATAATTTTAAGTGAAAATTTGTGTAGTGCAGCAAAGTGATGGTGTGTTATTTTTCATGAATGACAGTGTACTCGTGTGTAACTAGGACTGCGACTTTCTTCTTGGATATTGGATTACACATAAAATAAAGGTATTTATGCCTCCTACGCATAGTTTTTCGATTGCCATGCGATGACCTACTAAAACTTGAACTTAATCTAATGGAATCCATAAAGAAATATGTCTAAACTAGGCAATATTACATAAGAATGTGAAGTTAAAAAAACGTAGTGGATAATTTCTTCATGTGGACGAAGCATTCCTTTCTTTTCTATGTAGCATATGTTATTTTAGAGCTCTAGGTAGTGTAGTAGGTGTACAAGTCGTTGTTGGGCGGTAACTGGGTGGAGGGACTTGGTTACTTTGGTTGTTGGGTGCTTGCATGACATCAGCAGGCATTACCCACTGCTATAAACTTTAGCAGCATGATTCATCAGACCGGTCCACAGACTTTATCTCAAACGATATAAGGTTCAAAATTATTAGAAATCTATTATAAAAACATTTAAGTTTAGAAATAGGTCAGTGAATGTAAAATTTACTTATTTAGTTATTATGGGAATATTTTTTTAAATCTATAATACCTACTTATTGCTTTTTTTAATTTCTGGGTTTAATACATGTTTTTATTATTAATATGCAAGTGTAGCAGGAAAGGTATATCCTCAGCTTACTGAAGTTTAAGATTATTTAAATTTGAATCTTACTTATACAAGAAACCACACTTAATTTTACTTGCCAATAAGATAATTTGAAAATTAATATTTAAGTACATCATAAAGAGTAATTTAAAGTGCACCAATAGCATACTTATAATAAATATTTGCCAAATATTAATTATACTTAATTATGCTATTAGAAATGTCTCAATGAACTAGAGCCGAAAATTATATAAGTACTGTTTAGGAATAAAAGATATCCAGACAAGTCATTTTTTAAATTTTAAAGTAATAATTAAAAGCTATTTTGCTCTTCAAATAAACGCTTCTAAAACCAATTAATAAACTTAATTTTCCTCAGCAACAAATTAGATTATTATTTCACATTATAATACAATGCAAATTTAAATGTCAGTAAAGTAATAAACACATAACTATAGTGTGTTATATGTACCTATATTATAAATTATCCTCATTGAAATATATCTAGCCAACAGTCTTGTCAGTTTAATTTATTACAAACAAAGCTACAAAAATTCTATGTATTTTGTTTTAGATGATAGTCCAGTTTCTCAATTCTAATAATAACAACAAAACTAGGTCTGCATTTTTTCTTACTTTGCATCATACAGAATTGTTTTGACATAGATACTGTTCTTAAGTAAGTTGCTTTAATTGAGATATTTCAGCACAATTATACTACAGTAGATTAGCTCTGTTTATTAGATAGTTGTTTGTTTCCTCTTTTCTACTATATAATAATTATAAACTTATTTTTGTAGGTGCCAGTTCTGTTCAGCAAAATCTGAGCGTGGTTTAAATATTTATGCAGAAATAAATTATAGAAATAGAAACATATGTTGCTTATTGCTTACTTACATAATAAATAATGTTTAAAATGTCATGACAAAGACTCAGTGCATTCTTCTACTTTTGAAGTTATTGTTTTGATATAGCTTGGCTTTATTTATTTACAAACAATTTGATAACAACATTCCAATACCACAGTAAAGAGTGAGATTAAATACTATCATAATATTATGTATTTTGAAGTAGATAAAACTGTAGACATTGTATGATAAGGATAAGTACAAATAGGCAGTACTTGATACACTAAGAGCTGTAGTAAATGTATTGTTTTATTGTTTAATGGAATGAGTCACAATAAATTGAAGTTTCATTTGTATTAAGTATTTGTATTACTTAAATACCTATAATAGAAAAACTTACAAAATGGATCTATTCAAAGTGCTCTGGAAATAAATGCATAATACTTAAAACAAGCTATATTTAAGCAAATTGTGTTTTGTGCTCATTGCACTAGCGAAGCGAAGGCCACCCAAGAAGGGCCTCTTTAAAAGATCAATTGGTTAAGACAAGTACTTCATGATGTATTTGAAATAACAAGTTGTGAATTGCATGTTTTTGTCGCCACATTTTCATGTGATATTGCCACATGCTGCATATCTGGTTAAACTGGCTAACATCCAAGTTTAAGAGTTATGTTGAAGAATTGTCACTATAGTTTATTTGTAGTGATTCAAATGAAGATAAGTTATAATACAGGGCATTAAATTTTATTGATTAAATATGACATTAGTAGACTAGAATTTAAAGTAAACAAATGGTTGTAGGAATGAAGAACTTATTAATGATACACTATGACAATACTTTCAGACTTAATATCTATGAATGTTATTGTATAATAAAAAAAATCTTTTGCATATTGACCAGGGCGACTTTGGCATGGGCTCCTGGAAGCTGTTAGCAATAATAAATCACGAAAAATGCAAAATCTTGAAAATGTTAACTACAATATTTTACAGTCACTTATTTTACTAATGACATTCTGTTTTACCCTGACATCCACTACAATGCACAAAGTCAATTTGTAAAAAAAACTAATCAGCTGTTGAGGTACCTACAAAGACTATACCTTGGTATGGCAGGGTCATAAGTTGTGACCTAGTGTTGAGTTATATGTAGTGAGGTAGGTATTAGAATTGACCCTGTATCTTTTGAACATCGATAGCAATTAAAGATGTACAAAGAGATGTACATGGCCTTGTCCTAATGCAGCTGTATGATAAAAAAAAATAGTCTAACGAAAATTGCGATTGACAATCACTACTGAATCAGATAGATTAGGTCTAGATGCTAGATTCTTCTTGAAGTTACATTTTACTGAATTTCTTGACTTCGCCAGCTTCCCTGTCCACAATATCGCCAATCGGTTTATTGCAGGATCGTGCATCCACACATTTCGCCGGACACACAAACATATCTATTTATATTAATAATGTGTTGTGGTAAAGCATCATGCTTGGACCTTCATGGTAGACTACCTATAATTTTTCATATAAATAATACATTAACCACCAAAAGGTCACAGTTCGTTCTAAGGTTTCTTCAAAGGTCACAGGCCGATATGGCTATTTGTTTAGAATTTATATTTGTTATAAAAGATTTAAAGAAATGTAGTAAGTAGGCCTCCACGTGATTATGATGTGTGCACCATAACTTGTGTTGTTATTTCCCTATTTTCAATTAAAAATCTCTTGAAGAATATAGGTGTAACTATCTACAGACTAAGGGAACAACAGCGGACAATTAAGACGAATCTGCTCGAGCGACCTTGTCTCTATTCTCGTTGGTTTAACATTCACTGCTACAAGTTACTAACATTGTTAAGTTGTTCCAAATACTTCCGAAATAATTAAGCTTCAAAGTCTAATGAATACATGATTAGGCAACTGTACTTCAAAGGTGTGTGTATATGTAAACCAGGACGGTAGTAATTCTGGGAAACAATTTTTTTACGTACAATTATTCTACAATAATTTTTCTACTACAGATACTATATTAGTCTCATCGGATTCGTAGTGACTGTGATCATTAATATCAGGGTCCCGACTAGCAAGCAAGCAAGGGCACGAAAAAGCATGTGCAGGTATCGCTGGGTAACGAGTCTGGCAAACGCCGCCTCTCTTCCCTAGCCGCATTCTAAAGAAAGGGACTATTCATATATCTTTGACGTGAATAATGTCTCATTGCTTACTATTTTAAAAAGTCAGGTGAGTGTAAGTCGTTCCCCATTTTACCTAGTTGGCTGGTAAAATTGTGGTGACGGAGGGGGTATTGCAAGAGTAGGGCAATTTTTTTAACACGTTTTAATTAGCTTGTAGCCTGATTATCATCTTATAGAATCTTTTAGCGTAATTTTCACCACATTCAAGACGTCTGATAAAATAGATGAAATGTTAAGGACCGATACGTTATTACTTATTATGGAATAAAAAGTCATTTTGACTAACAATAGGAAAATGAATTATAGTTTAAAAAAATACGCTTCGGTTGATACCAAACAAAAGATAATTTATTGCAATTGAGTGTCGAGTGCTTTTCACAATATGTTCATTAACTACATTTTTAAGTTTTTTTATTATTATACTTAACTCTACTTTACAGCAGTTATCAATAAAACATTGATATCAAGCATACCACGATTTCTGCAGTAAGGTCAACGTCAACGTCAACGTCAACCAACGTCGTAACTGGTAATAACGCTGTGTAATTAATTTAATCTAAAAATAAACATCACTTGACTTCTAACAATCATTTTGATATCGAACAAAACAATACAACGAGTCAGCCGTTTGGAATTATGTTCTATTTTTGCTACATTCATTGGTCAGGTTCTAGACTCTTTGCCAACTTACGACAAAAATATGTACTCCCTACTGCGTCATATTTCTGCCTAGTTCATGCTAGTTCTTTGTCAATAAACTCATGGTGAACGCCGGAAAACCACAAGACCGAATTGCTTTTTAAATACTGTGCATACTACCTATATCTCATTTTGTTATGACTCGATGAACCGATGTGATCCAAACGACCAGCGAATTTTTTTGATATTTTTCCAGTCAATATTTCTTTGTTTATAGCGTCCGAAATGTTTGTTTTAACGGTCCAAAAAATACAAAGAAAAATAATAATACTTATACGATGTTATATTACAAGACAAGTATTGATCTTTGACGTGATGACGCCTATAGTACTTGGGGTGGACGATCTCTGGTTTGAGGGCTTTGAACTTTAGGCTTGAGGCAAAATTATTATGAATTTTCAAAGTAGGGACGTGGTTTATATAGGTATATATACATATAATAATTTAAATACAGATCATCGTTTGAAAGCTAGACTAGGCTAGCTTAAAGGATTTAAAAAAATATTATGCTCACTCATATAAACTAAGTATTTCAGACAAATAATTAATTATACTATGATTATAGTCTCAACTATGACTACAGTATAATTAATGAAACCGTTGTCTGCCAACCAACAATTTGTATGTAATTTTACTGAGCGTTTGATGTTATACAAATAAACATTACTTACTTGAGTTTTCGAATTGGAAATGAGTTTTTCATAAGTTTGTGTTAATCCATAAGTAGGTAGTTTACTTATTATCGATAAAATGTAGTAAATCCACTTAGACCGGGGTGTTAATGATGCAAAATTACGTGCACCACTGGTGATTTTTGCCAAGTCCCTTGAAAGAATACCTCCGTAAAGTAACCAACACCCAGTTCAACCATCCAAACAAATATTACGTTAATATAAACCATAATTACCCATTTCCCCTTCCTATCCCTTATACTCGTATCGTTAACTATACAAAATTGTATGTTTTATCTGATGTCAGAGTTAGGATTACCCTAACAGTTGTTGGTGTCCATAACAGTACTACAGTACAAACTGTAACAGTTAAATTCCCAATCGTATAGATGCTACTACTATGAATAATGTCGGTATTGATCAGTTAAATATGATTGACGCGGAGTTCTCATAGACTTTGTATATTGTATTTGTGTATTTGAATATTATAGATTTCTGGATTATATTTTATCATCAACCCATGCATTGTTCCGACCCAACTGGTTTGCAACACTAGAGGTGTCACTCGCGCATTGCCGACCCTGTAAATTAAGATTTACAGAGGAAGTTATAAGTAACTTCTTATTTGAAGAACTCTATGCTGTAGTCGTTTAGGAAAACCTCTGCAGGTAGTTCATTCCACAGCCTGATTCTGCGTTGTATGAAGTTTCTCTCGGGCCGTTCACCGCGCTGCTATGCTGTCGTAGTTTGTTGGACGTCATATTTTGTCACATCCCTATAGCAGCATAGCATGCGGATTTCTTTACATGGCTTATCTAATCCGCATTAAAATTCCATGCGTCTGCGAGTCAGAGATTCCTATGACTTGGCAATCCATGGTCATATTTGTCTACAATAACCCCCGCCTCACTTCATATGTTATTATACAATTGGCTAAGTTTGTGTCGAATTTGCATAGTGCATTGCCCGTAACGCGATACTGTAGTGTTGTGTTTTGAAATCGTTCTTACATACACGCTTAAGATTTAGATGTACACTTTTACATAACACACAGCTCAATTCCTGCCGCGGCGGAAACATGAACCAGTTAGCAAGTTGAAAGCGAGATACCATATCAGTGCATAGGTTCGGACTGCCTCGGTAGACTAGTTATTAGTGCGACTGCTGACCAAGAGGTTCGGTTCCCAGGTCCAGCAATGCAATGGTTTGCCTATGAAATTCTCAGTAGCAGCTTGGAGTTGCTCGGATTCGTGCCCGGTTGATAGCAATAAGATCGCCCCCTGTTACATGGGACCCAAAACACCGGCGAAATGTGCTGCCTTATCCTTCGGGGACAACAGGCGCGATGGTGGTATGTATGCAGAAGTGTGAATGGATGGCATGGAATCTGATTTGAATCCTTATTAGCTCACCAAATGCTTTATTTGACACATTTCGTCAAAACACAAACGTCGGGTATTGTGCACGCTCCGACGCGCTTGCTATGTCCAGCTGTATATTGTATGTAAGAACATGGTGTTGACACATACGCAGACACAGCAAAAACACAACTGAATATTTGTTGTACGTAAATAAGTTGTAACGGAAAACCATGGGTGTTGTTTATTTTTTCTAATTGCTTATTTTATATTATTGGTTAGATTGGCAAGTTGTGATAGCCTAGTGCAAGTGACCAATGGATTGTGAAGTCAATGGCTCGATCCCAAGATAGGAACAGATTTTTTGAAGTTGTGTGAGTCTATATTACCAACTCAAACGAAATCAATATAATTTCGAAAAAAGTTTTTTTCGAAATTATATTGATTTCTTACGCTTACGCGAATATTAGAGACGTTTCGGATCCTTTACAGCATCCATGGTAACGGGCCGACTGAGGTGATTGTCGTCTTGAAGTTATAATTACTAACAGGTACCTTACATAAAGGATTCGAAACGTCGGGTTAAAATAATATCAATATACCGCGATAAAATCCGTAAAAAGTAGTTTTATTTCAATTTTTTCGAAATTGATCAAAGATAGTTTTTACATACAATTATACACTCACGCTTTTTTCCTATAGGGGTAGGTAGTTTTTATAAAGATGATAAGGTAAAAATGCTGGATGCAATTAAGTAAAGGAAACTGTTCTGTAGCAAATAGTAAAACGACGAATTGTATAAAATGTTAATTACAGCAGTTATATTAGCAGAATATAACAATATTCTGCTATAATTGTACTTTCAGAAGTGTAAATCTCTCAAGAATAAAAAACTACGTAAAAAAAAACCGACTTCAAAACTAAAAAGTTAAAAATAACTTAATACAGTTTTAACTTCTTTTTAGTTTTAATGGTATGAAGACGGTGCCAAGCCAAATGTAAAGGTATGTACACCCATCGCAGTGTACAACCAGGCACTGGCACCGACTTCATACCTTTAAAACTAAAAAGAAGTTAAAACTGTATTAAGTTATTTTTAACTTTTTAGTTTTGAAGTCGGTTTTTTTTAACGTAGTTTTTTATTTTATTTTTTACTTTTTAGTGTCTGTAATAGGTTCGTTGTATTATATGTCTCGTTGGTCTAGTGGTCATACAGTGCGACTGCCGAGCAATAGGTCCTGGGTTCGATTCTCAGGTCGAGCAAAGTGTTATTGGGTTTTTCTGTGAAATTCTCAGTAGCGGCTCGGAGTTTGGATTCGTGCCCGGTTAATGGCAATAGGCTCGCCACCTATAACATGGAACCTAAAACATACCGACGAAACGTGGGGTACATTAGTAGACCTCTGCCTAACCTTTCGAGGACAACAGGCGTGATAGTATGTAAGAGGTTGAACAATAAACGCGTCATCTACGTAGAAAATTTGAGGGTTTCTCTCGATTTCCCAAGGATCCACTAATCAGATCCTAAAAAAATGTTTATGGGACCCCACGGGAAGCTTCAGCTTTCATATAAAAAAGAATTTTCAAAATCGGTTCACTCAATCCACAGTTATGAGGTAACAAACATAAAAAAAAAATACAATCGAATTGATAACCTCCTCCTTTTGGAAGTCGGTTAAAAATACACCACTTAGCTGGTCAACATTAATGAATAAGTTTATTTTATAAACAATAGGTTACTTATGAAGATAGTGTTAATTACTAAGTTAAGTTCCGATAATTGTCCGTCTACTCTGAATTAAAATCGTATTCTGACATAGAATTGTATTCTGACATAGCTTTAGTGTGGATTGTAGGCGAATGAAACTAGGTTGCTCTGAAAATAAGTTTCACTGTCCGGAAGTTATTCCTCTATGGATGGTGTATTCGTTCACAAGTGGGGATCTCTTTCCGCTTTTCTTAGAATGGGCTGTTTAGAACTACTTTTTGTCTCATAATCTTCAGTTCAATTGCCAGTGATTGAAAAATCTTTACTAACTAAATAATGCGCAATACAACGCTGAATATAGCTTTAAATAATTGAAGGTCGTGAAATTACATTTAGATGAGCGATTGTCGGTGATTTAGTTGGACTCGTAGGCAAGTGCGAATAGTTGATTGCAGGTTATTCAACTGTTGGGTGGACAAAAATAGCGCGATCGCTGCTTTCACGCTTGCCGTACTGTGTCCGCCCGCCACTCGCTTGATGACGCCCCGGGTTTAGCCGTCGCTCCGGGACCGATCCAACTACGCTTCCGGGATACGCAGACTCTAATTTGGCTCAGTGTAAGATCGCTACACTGTAAAGTACCGATTCATCAACTTTGACATCGGTCGTGTCCGCTATTAATCGTTTTGATGCTGCGTTGTTAATAGTACTACTCAAAAATAAGAGGCTGGCTTCTTCGTCTTTCGTTCAGATGACGCTGATTGATTAATCATTTTAGGCTACAGCGCGTACAGTTAATAGATATGTACAGCAGTTATGTATAATAATAATAGTTTGAATCGTCCCCCGATACCATTGCATGAGTCAACTATATATTTTTTTAGTTTAGTGGATGTTGAAATGCTCTACACAAACGATGTTTCGGTTTTAAAACGGAACGTGGTTCGATGCATCAGCATGTTGTGACGTCAAGACTGATGTTGGGATTTATGTTGTCTTTATATTATTGCGGTCCTCGGTGCCAGGCGGAGACGGCGGCGGCGCGGCTGCGGCTGCCGCTCTTGCTCGGGTCGCGGGGAGGGCGCGGACGCGGATCGCGATATTTATAGAGGCGCCGAGACGCCGGCCCCGCACTATCCCACATGTTAATTGGCTACTTGCGCCACATTTTTTCTGGACGTCACCGTTCACGCTCATACGACGCCAATGCCATTCGACGGCCGCGGTGTTTCCGACCGACAAACATTGACACCTATGTAACTGGCCTAGATACGACAACAGTTTAACGCAAAGATGACGTCGATGTTAATGTGAAAGTCAAGACTTTTTCGAAGTTTCAATTGAGCTTTTGTAAAGCTACTAAACAATTTAAATTTGGAAATAATTATTGAAATGTCAAATAGAAGAACAGGTGACGTTTAAAATAGAAAAGAATATCCGATATTTAAACGTTGAGTCAATGTCAAATAGTTTTAGAATTGAATTGTTTCATGTCGTCCAAAATTAAATCACCCACGTTGCTAAACGTTGCAAATGTGAGGTTTATAAAATATTTGAAATTCTCCCTGTCTACTTGTACTCGTAACATGTCAGCTTTGTAAACAGGGTTGAATTTGTAGTAGGTATTTACTAATGAAAGTAAGCACGCACAGGGGTGCACTGATCTGACATTATAAACACACGTGTGAATATATCTAGTTAACGCTCTGTATTTAATTTGTTGAGTGCTTCAAGCAAACTTCAAGTTAGAAACATGAATAAAAAAAATAAAAAAGGGGGCTGTACGAATTTTTAAGTCAATTATAATTATTTGATATATATACATTTCGAACTATGTAATACAAGATCTCTGACAACGAGGTAGCGTTGCTTTTTTATCGTAGTAGAGCATGTTAGTATATCAGTGCGGATATATCGATTTCACAGACCAACTAAATAAATTTGTCCGTCTACGTGTCAGCCCGATACACATTGTGAAATGGCATTTATAGTCAACTAGCTGTTCCCCACGGCTTCGCTCCCGCGTTAGTATAAGTAAAGAATAAATTATTATGTGGTTGAATGTCCAAAAAGGACGAAACACGTGTGCATTTATTTTTGCCGTGAAGCTTGAATACTAAATTTCACAGCTTGAATATTAATAACGAACTTTCATCCCCTATTTCTCCCCTTTAGAGGTTCGATTACACGCATTTTTTACAGGATGTATATAAAGCGCCTCCCTTAGTGAACGCCCCGTGTAACACTAATTAGTAATAATAGGGTACTTTTTCTTGGATCACCGAGAGTCACTTGCTATCTCTACTATTTTGCTGTTAATTTATGAATTACAGACTATACATATAAGGCTGTTCTGTCGCCTGGTTAGGGCAACAGTCTTTCCGATAGGTATACACATTGAAAACCATATTTATAGGAGCGTATATCTGTACATCTTAAACAAATGAATAATACCTGTACAAATTTGTGTTTCGTGATTCATCTAAGTACTTACTTACAAGAACTAATTTCTCAAGAAAATATTTATTTAGCAAGAAAATAGCTTCCAGTGAAACGTTTTTGCTTACGTATTGAGGTGGGTGAATGGCTTACAGACGATGGTTTATGAATAGCTGTAGGAAATTCTACATATTTAGAAGAACAATATTGATATTGAAACAATAACGTTTATATTCAATGAATCCTGAACAGCTATACCTCTTCACTGTACATATTTTCAAGCACAGATGAATATATTAAGTAAGTAGATCTTTATATCTCAAAGTTATTCAGAAATTGATTTTTTTTTTCGGCTCTGACACTTCTTTTTATGATAGCAATTTTTTCATTCTCCTTGAATAGCAATGTTGACAGTTTTGGGTTTAACTAAAATTATCGGAAAGTCGGTCAAGGTAAGACAACAGACCGATCTAGGTTCAATATTGTTTTAACCAGCAGTGGACGAATATAGGCTGATGATGATGATGGTTATTATGTGTGAGCGTTATTTTCAAAGTTGTCAAAGTGATATGAAATTTAATATTGAAGCTATGGCTATCTGTGTGTGTATCTAAGTCTGTGTGAGGAGTAAACTTATCATTTAAAATTTGTATAAATAAAAATAAAAATTAAGAGTCAATGCATAACATCATTTATTGTTCGTAGAAACGCAATCAGACGTTTGGAAGGCATTTCCTTAGAATTCAGGAACTCCGAGTCACCGGTGCAGTAGTGTAACTACAGTACGTGGCAGGATATTTTTGTCCCCTAACCAACATGTAGGCGGCTTTGCGACATTCATATATTTATTATGTACTTGTATCATTTACAAAGTAATAATTTAATTAATGAGCAACAGTCTGCTACAGTCTGTATCTAAGAGACGAACTCTAATTGTGCTTACGGACTCAATCTAGTTGCTTCCATTAATTTATGACGGTATGCTTGCTCATAGAACTAAAATACACATATATCGAGATTTTCTGTACGTCAGTAAAATGCGTAGGATTAAAAAACATGCGTTAAAGAATATAAAACATGAGCAAGTAATTCTGATGTTAATGACCTTAAAGAAGTTATGTAACTTGGTATTTTAATTAAATGTCGACTAGTTGGCGGGTCTTAATTGTGCATTAAAGGCTAAATACTTATTACAGCGAACATAACGTACAATACTTTCTCATTTGGTCCAGTGGAAAGCTGTGCTATCGTTGCACGTGCGTAGAGTACACAAATGACTTGTAGCGTGAATCACGTTCTTTAGAACAATGATCGTAGTGTTGAACTGCACGTTATGCCTGCTCACAAAGCCTACCATGCCCCTGCTTCATTGGCTTATTAGTATTCACCGATGGCCAGCATGAATAAATCACTGGGTCCCTGCTGACGGGAAAACGACTCTCTTTGCCAGCTTATAAACAAGCGTGGCGGATATACGATGACACCTACGGTCGCTCGGACGACTAGCCAAACGGTTAATTAGCCAAAGCTTTCTTCCGAATTCCTAAATGACTGTGAGGTGTTTCCCCAAATTATATCAAATATTGTCCTGTGGTTCGTTAGATTATAACTCGTTCGTGTATTGTATTTACCCTTTATGAATAACTCACGAATATTTAGATGAATTAATAATCTTTCTAATCTTATTTCAAATAAGTGTTTAAACCCAATATGTAATTTGACCAAACTTTATGCGGAAAGATAGTTCCTTACTGATCATTGCCGAACCGGAGCGGTTTAAATCGGAATTGTAATTTTCCGATAAATTATTTGTATTATATTTCCATAACGATATTAGCACAAGTCGTGATAGTGAGTTATTTGTTTGTTGCAGCCACAATGGTGGTGGGCGAGAGCAAGCGCGCCGCCAACATCATGGACGGCATTGAGAACACCGGTGACGTGCGCATGCACGATCACCGGCTGCGGCTTAAGCAAAGGTGAGCATTATACCCTATTTCTTCATTTTCTTCTATACACTATAGTTAATTGAACTGTGGCAATACCGAAATACTGTAAGTGACCATAAAAACAATAGTATTTACGGGCTTGTCTTAATCGATTGTGCTTGAACAATAAGGCTTGGCTTGGCTAGGCATACCAATTTCTGAGAACTATAAACTTTTCCATGAAGCGAAACGGTCTCATTCCGAATCTAAACTCTAAATCTTGTTTGCTCGGATCTAAGAACGTAAAGTTCATACGCCATCCTTACGTCAATGCATGCTTACACTGGTATTATTTTAGTAACGTAACGCATTCAACATGGAACATTTGTTTACGCGTCAGTTGGTTTTTAACGTCACCAACCAATGACCGGGTTGAGGTTGTTCGATTCACGAAATCAGCAAAATGTCGGAAGTATGTAGGCGTTGATGGTTATGACATTTCAATATAAGGCTTCCATGATCAATATCATAAAATATTACTTCGAGTTTTGACCATATACACACGTAAATGCATTTTTTTTATGTAAATGAATTTTTATATATTTCATTAATCTTGTGTGAAAATCACATGCAATATTTAATTATCACGTATAAAATATGTAGGTACAAAATGTTAACAGCAGGTGAATGTCTTCAACCACGCGAGGCCGATTCATTTGAATGTTTCTGCATTACTAAACTTGCTAATACTAAACAAATGTGTATTGCGTGCATTGTGCGGCGCGTGGGCCGCAGTCGATGCCTTTGCTAAGGTTTAAGTTAAAAGAGTACGGCTGATGTACGAGAGCTATTGGATCCCAAAACGGATCAAGGAATGTATACCATCTTCTCTTAAAAAACATTTTGTCTTCTTTACATTACCTTATGCGCCCGGCTTTTGAGATTCTGTGCAATAAGAATCTATTCAAAACACTGTAGACTACTGAAAAAAATACATATTTAAATCTTTTTGTTAACTTCCTGCAACTTAAACATTCCGCCCAAACATATAGTTGATTCTTCCATTTCTCGACGGATAAACAGTTCGGAAACTAAAAATAGCTTACGTCCGCATTTTAAACAGTAATTTAGTGCTCTATAAATAGGCGACCGGATTCGCTTTTTAAAATACGACGTTTTGTTCCAAGCATCCCTATTATTAGTGTTAATAGGCTAGTCACTATAAAGTTAAAACAATTCGTAAAAAAGCAAAACGCTTTCGCTTATATAAATTATACTGTTCATAATATCGTGAATGTGTGAATGCGTTTCCGTGACGCATCGATTTGCTTTATCGTTTTAAACCTCGACGCTAATCATTTAAGTAAATTGAACCGTTTTAGTTGCGGTGAATACGTATTCGTCTCATAGTTTGCGAACAATGATTCTGCGAACTATTGAACAAAGAAAGACGACTTAATTAAGATCGACAAGTTGTATGTGATCAAGACCCGGGTGTAATTGAAAAATAAATTATCACAGAGCACTGATTGCGTTTTATTTATTTACAAAATAAAAAAGTTAATATAGAGTCCCCCTTAATTAATACATATAAGTACACTACTAGGGTTTCTTATACGTCATCATTTGAGTTTTCGTACTATAGATTTAAGCCTGAAGCCTAACCTATTTAATTAAATTGTCTAGTCTTAGCGAGTAACATAATATACTAGTTACATCCGAATCATCAGTCTCTCAATTTGATTCTTAAACTGTTACTCAGTTGTTTATGAATACGTATTACAGATTTGATATAGTAAGAAAACTGGGTCAGGGGACGTACGGCAAGGTCCAGCTGGGTATCAACAAGAAGACAGGCCAAGAGGTGGCCATCAAAACTATAAAGAAGTGCAAGATCGAGTCCGAAGCTGATCTCATACGCATTCGACGCGAAGTCCAGATTATGTCTTCTGTGAGACATCCAAATATTGTACATATTTATGAAGGTAATAAACTTTCCATACACAAGTTTGACATTATTATACCGATGCAGCGATGGTATCATGTCAACTATGGACATAATAATTTTCCGAACATTTGATTTAAAATATTGTCGTAACAATATTTCATACCCGATGACTGATGAGACAACGTCGACAAATTGTAGTCGTTATAAATGCCGACATCATTTACTATGATATTTTCAATGCTTCATCGCAATATTGAGAGTCAAATACCGCAGTAACAAGACAAACACAACGATAAAGTACAATATCGGTGCCAAATCATCTCGTATTGGCCCTTTTGTCGTTACAATTCATAGAATACAGTTCGTCTGAGATCGTCGTTCAAAACAAAATGGCATGCAACGAGACGATAAAATTGGAACCGTAGTTGTAACTCTCAAAGTTTATATCCATTGGACATGATTCTACCTTATATTCTTGAAGTTAGACCCTTAAATATATTTTGTCTTTCAGTATTTGAAAACAGTGAAAAGATGATCCTAGTTATGGAGTATTGCTCGGGAGGAGAACTGTACGATTACCTTAGTCAGAAAAAAGTATTACAAGAGGACGAAGCTAGAAGGTTGGTGAATATTGTTCCCCTAAATAAAGATAAATAATTTGAATAATGTTACTAAACAGTGATAATTGTTTTCAGGTTATTCCGACAGATTGCAACCGCTGTGTATTATTGCCATATACATAAAATCTGCCATAGAGATTTAAAATTGGAAAATGTTTTATTAGATGATACTGGTAGTGCTAAGGTTTGTGCCAATCCTTTTTATCTTCTTTATACATAAAATTCTGCAGTGCGTGTATAATTTCCTTCAATAAAATGTATCACTTTCAGATTGCCGACTTTGGTCTCTCTAATGTATTCAAAGAGACATCGCTACTGTCTACGTTTTGCGGTTCACCGTTGTACGCATCGCCGGAAATTGTCAAAGGAACTCCATACATAGGGCCCGAGGTACGTCGTAAATACTCCTTAAACCGTCGTCTCGTCATAAATTATCAGCAACAACATTAATTATATCCTGTCAACTATACGAATAATTGATTGATTTGGCCATGAAAAGAGGAGTGTCATATATTTCATAATTTTCTATAAAAATGGTTATTTATATATTTTTTTATTTGTTCAAGGTGGATTGCTGGTCATTAGGTGTGCTTCTATATACTCTAGTCTACGGAGCTATGCCATTTGATGGCTCCAACTTCAAACGTCTAGTCCGACAGATCAGTAATGGCGATTATTACGAGCCCAGGAACCCATCCAGTAAGTTATTTTATTTACGAGGTTCAGATAAACAGTGAATTTCGGCTCTTATTTCTATTCTTCATTCAGTTGATTTAAAATATAAATGTATGTATTAAATATTCCTGGATTCAGTATTATTGTAAACATGGCCCTGGCATAAGTATATATATATAACAACCTCAATAAAATATCCGCAATAAATTCTATATTTATTGCGGTTTTAGGTTCTGATTAAGGCGTGGGAAAGACTTATCTTTGAGTTTTATGTTCAAAAGGTCTGTCGGTTTAAGTTCATGTATTTTTAGGACTATGTTTTTGTTGGGGCAGTCTGTTCAGTATGATGCCGATTATTTTGTGTAGCTTTCAATTACGAATGAAAATAGTTGAGTCAACTTTATATCTCATTGTGATTTTTGCCCGCTACTGTAACCGTTGTGATAAGAACACTACTAAAGATATCAATTGTATATTTCAGGTGCGTCACCGCTGATTCGGGATATGCTTACCGTGGACCCGCTGAAACGTGCCGACATCGCATACATTTGTGATAATCCGTAAGAACATATATTTAATATTAAGTACAATTTAATAAAAATGGCGATTCAAGCTATCAGATAATTATGTAGTAGTGTAAAGACGTGATTAACTTGAGGTCTGGTGAACAATATTTAAGAGACCGTTTTCAGATACATTTCCTTTAATATCTATTGAATAGTTTTTTACATAAGGATTTTCAATTTCAATACTCAGTATAAAGGGCCTTTATTTTCCATAGAAGTGAGAAGGGCGTTTCATTTCATACACGCAATTGACAGCAAAATTGAGATAGATAAACAAAGCAGGCAATCATGTGGCGTGTGTGTACGGCAGATGGGTGAACCTGGGCTGCTCGACGTCGTGCCTGGAGGAGGCGGAGGCGCTGGCGGCGCAGACGCCCGTGCGGCTGGACCTGCTGCTGTCGCTGGCGCCGGCCGCGCCCTCCAACTCCAACTCCGTCGTCGTGCCCAACGAGGTAACTAGCATAATCAACCAAATTTCCTAACACAATCAAATTATGTGCCTCTTCATAATCTATTTTACTGTTACTATTTTCGATTACGACGCTGGAGATTCCGATTCGTGCTGCGGTATTAAATACTGGCTTTTGTGGTAAGGGTCCCGGGTTCGAATCCCGGGACATGTGGCAAAATATTTATGTGATAAGCATGGACATGCCTAAGTCATGGATGAAAAACTATGTAGCATCCGTAACGAGCTACGTTGCTTAGCTCGGAACTAGATGGCGCTGTGCATAAAGTCCGGACCCATGAAAAAATAATGACCGCTATTATAGTTAAAATAGAGGCTTGTCTAATGTCCTATTTATAATAATTTAAAAAAAACATTTTGGTGTTTGGTCTATAATTTAATAAGAAAACGGAGTTGAGCAATCAACTGATCGAAAGCGCTGGGATGGGCATTTCTCTCTATCTTATAAAACTATTAAAACTACACTCGTATAACAAATGTTATTTAATTAACAGGCTGAACTAGGTCCTGAAGAGAGTGGCACAGATCTAACGAGTTCCGCGTCAATGGCTCACATTGAGCCCAGCAACTCTGCCGAAAAGAGGATCTTGGACTTGGTCGCAGGTACTTGACATTTTTCATCATCATAGTAATTTATAAAAAATGATTCACTTGAAGTAGAAGATCAATCTTGGGACATTAGAAATCAAGACAGAATCAAGTTGACTAAAAGGGAATAAATAACTAAAACTAAAAAGCTTTAAAACATCAACTCAGTTTTTTGTCTTCGTAACTCGTTTGTTAAAAGCAATTATTTAGGGTTGTAAACAAATTTATAGTAAGTGGGAACCCTAGCCTATCAACGCTAGCAATACCAAGTTATTAAATCTCTTTTGTCGAGTATTTTGAATAGCTACTTCATTAGACTTCCGAATACAATAATGTTAACATACTCGGCTTCATATTTAACTATACAATCGTGCTCTGAAGACGTATAAACAGAGTCAGACCTCTTAAACTAAATGTTGTTTTCAGAGGGCGGTGAAGACGCAATAAAGCCGTCGCCAACTCGCACGATCGTGTCGGCGTCGGACAACAAACGCAAGCTGGAGCTCGCTATGTCGGCGAGCGGCCTGCAGAGGAAGAAAGAACGAGTGGCCAGGTCTGTGACTACTCATTATCTCTATTACTAGCGGCCCGCCCCAATTTCGCATGGGTATATAAGGATTTATAAGCTTAAATTGACACGGGATAAGGATCCGTATGAAGATCTTTAATTATTTTTAAAAATCGCCGATGTTCATCATGGATATCGTAGCATATCTAAAGGTGAAAGAATTATTCTGATTGTTCCAGTAGTTTCGGAGCCTATTCAATACAAACAACCAATTTTTTCCACTTTATAATATTTGTATATAGTTATAGACAGCGCAATGACTGTGACGCATCAGCAATTAATGCATGCGTTGTCATCAAAAAGGTTTATCGTCTTAAATTTAATGCATTCAACATTTTTGGGCACATTTTGTGGCTTTTTCCTATAAACTGTCATTTTACTATGACGGCACAGTTCAGTATAGCAAGTTTTTAAAAATGATTTTAATCCTTACAAGCATTCTTGTTTTTAAGGATATTCTTCTACATTTAAAATATATTCAAATACCCAATGTACCTTAAACTCAAACTACGAGCAAGTAAGCTGCGTCTGTTGAGATTAGAGATGGGATTTTACCCGGTAAATACCCAAGTTTGGGTAAAAATAGGGTAAATACCCGGGAAAATTCCCGAATCGGGTAAATATTCGGGTTTTTTCGTATTTTGCTTAGGTTATATATATTGGAAATATGTAAATACATGTACATTGTATATTATAAATAGAACATAGTATTTAAGTCAATTAATGAAAAATAAGACTCCTGGTTCTCCTCTAATAATCTTTAATGCCTCCAGCTGGTATTTGGTATTAGCCACCCTAAAGGTGAGAGCAGTACTTGTGCAACTATCCTAGCGTGAAGTACTGCCTCACTTCGCTAGAACGCCAAGCTTTCTGGAGGCTAGTTGGGCTTTGAAAGCTATAAAGAAGGCAAAGTTGAAACTTTGAGTTATTGAGATGCCAAGAAGCTCAATATGCTGGCTATGGACGCTGACACATTTTGGAAAGTGGGAGTCAGGTTGAACGGACTCCTCTTAGTGGAGAACAGACACGCCTGGGTCTTAGCCGCATTAAACATGGCCAGATTGGCATCACCCCCAATCGGGGACTACCTTCAAGGTCAAGTTCGTGCGCTTGACCATCGCCTCCCTAAGACACTGGGTTTGAGCTACTTTAGTCCGTGCACTGGCTGAGTAACTCTCTACAACTGTGCTGTCATCTGGGTATCCATCATACACATTGGGCTTCAGCAGATCGTTGATATGCAGCAAAAATAAAGTTGCAGAGAGCACAGATCAGTTTTTTTTCTGCAATTAATTGTCACGATATCACGATGTACAGATACAATCTCACCATAAAAACACATTTCGATGTTTAGAATACCTAAAACTATGAACGAATATTTGTTCCTCGCAAAAAAACACATAACGTCGCAATTGAAATCCATAATTAGTGCCGGCACACATAACACATAGGGCACACGTTGAAGAGCAGTGCAAAGTACCCTTTTTTCACCGCATTGGTTGTCAAAGATGAATAAACAATAAGAACCATGATGATTATAATAAATAATGAAAATACCCGTCTATTGGGTTTTTTCCCGTATAAATACCCGGTATTTACCCGCTGCCCATCTCTAGTTGAGATGCATTTTGAATTTGTTTTTGTTAGAGGTATATAAATATTATAATGCGGTAGCAATTTCAGGGAGATAAGAAACTGATAATGATAATTTGGTTTCAGTTGTGCGAGCATTGCACCGCAAGCGCCGCTGCCTGAGGAGAGTTCACCGGAGATACTACCCACCGACGAACCGCCCATGGATAATGAAGCGGTACTTGTACTCAGTAATATAACATAATGTACAGTCATTTGCACTGACATGTCACTAAGCAGACAATTACCTTAAATGATTTCAAGAACTTAAACCTAGAAATTATCGGCTCAGCTATAAATCTGATTTTCAAATAAACAAATGGGCAAAAACAAACAGGTAGTCTATAGAAGCTGCAAAAGCGGCTTGTTTATTGAGCTAGGCCTAATACAATTATATTGGTTGGAACCTTTGTGACGTAATTACTAAAGTCAATGTCACATATTTTGAATTGTTGAATTTGGAACAATCGTAAATGTTGACATTTGTAGTAGTGAGTTGCCGTCCCTATTACGCACACTGTTGTGTATTCCAAACGATTTACACATGTTCTTTGGAAGCTTATAAGTATGGTCATAATTAAATAATAGAGCAAAGTCTTCATCCTTAATTCTTATAATTATGTTTCCGACTACGCTCGCCAGTTTAAAAATTGATAATTATTGTTATTAATATTTAAATCTTTATTCGTAGGCAATACAGCCGAACCTAAAATCGTCTGCGACAATCACTATCCAGCCGGCACCAGTTGAGCTCGTCAGGGACTTGACTAAAGATATTGTTAAAGAACCGCCCAAAGAGGAGGAGCCTGTTGAAAAACCAGCTAAGCCACGGGTTGCCATCAAGAAGAAGACTTCTCCTACTAAGACGGTGGAGGAAAAGAAGCCGGAAGTAGACGAGGTTAAGGTAAGATATGCTTACTTGTGTGTAATCAAGCTATGATGTATATTATTATGTCAGGAATTTCGATTAAGATTTGTGGTTTTGTGTGGTGTAAGTATTTAGCGAGTGGTCGATCGCTATAATCGAAGTTCTGAGATGTGTTTGGCGGTGAGTAGGAAATAAGTATAGCGTTGAACTCACCAACCATACAGAGTCTCGTAACAGTGAAGGTCAGAAGGAAGAAAGGCGAGACCGAAACAATAACGTAGAAGGAGGAGTAGCTAAGAGAAACAGAATAGTATAGTTTTTACTAAGATAGAGTTAAATATTTATTTTAGTTTCTTATTGTCCACTATTTCTCAAAACCAAAATCATGAGACTCAAAGACTCATTAAGACTAGTTAAGAATAACAATAAAAAAAGTATTTATTCTTAATGCCACAAGTATAAATGATAACGCACTGAACCCAATACTTCCTCATCCCAATTGTGTTCTGAAATGCTGCATTGTTATTTCAAGAGGTTGCTTTGAAATAAATTGATTAATATTTGATCACCCCTGCAGCCACAAGAGGAGACAAAACAGAGCGCGGTTGCCGCCGCAGCAGACAAGCTGACGTCACTGTCTATTGCGCAACAACCTCCCGCCACACAAGCGCCCAAACCCAAGAAACTGTCCATACCAGGTATTTGTTACTTTACTCTTACTATTATTATTATTATAACTAAAGTTAATTATTTAAATTATTAGCCAAGCAATCCAATGCGTATATTGATAGTATGAATGCGTCATTCGGATGATTTCTTCATACGAAAGTAGTAGAAGTACGAAAATGGTTGTATACTCAATACAAAAATTCTGCTGGTCCTACCTAGTGTTTTGAAGTTTCTCTTATTTTAACAGTCTCTTAATGTTGGACATGAATATGTGGCATGTTTGTTGTTATCGCAATGTACGTATATATATTATATACTTTTTCTTTTACCAGGAGGCAATGTTGGTAGCTTCAAAGATCAGTTTGAAAGAAGAGCTTCACTTACCACCGCTCCTGAAATCAAACGAAACATTTCTAAACCAGGTATTATAAACATCCTAATATTACTTTTGTGATCAAAATTTTGCCACTGAAAAAAAAACTGTAACAGTAAAAATATAAAACTGTTCCTCGTGGAGTATTACTACGGTCTACTGTCGTATATTCATAATTATAGAAATACATAATCTGATTACAGTAATCTCTGACCTTTGCTTATTGTAAAATTTTATGATATATTTACAGTTGTGTCGAAGATTGCTAAACCTAAAGCACAAAGTGAAGATCGTGAGTTGCAGTCCAAGACGCCAGATAATGGCACTGTTCGACTGCAACAAATTGGCATCGAGCCTTCACAGGTAAGATAGTCTTATTAACTAATTAAACTCTTACGATCGAATGGGCGAAATAAATGTCTAATGGTTCAATTTATATGATTCACAATGGGTGTGTTCAGCGGATACAAGCGCTTACCAATAAGTGTAAGTAATAGTAAGCGCCGAACATGATAAAATAAGATTAAGATTAAGCGGTCGCTATCTTTTTGTCAAGCGCTTGTTTCCGCTGAGCATACCCAATGTCATCTTAAAAGGCGACACTATTGTATTGATGCATTTTTGTCCTCCTACGAAATACGGATATGATGATGCTCACAGTATTAGATTAACTGTTATACTAATACACTTATAGGTGCGTTAAGAATAGACTGTACATTAAAAATTAATCATAACAGGAAATTGGCACATACAGTTGACAGTAGAAATGAGTCACTTTTTGTCGTAATAAGGTTTATTTTTACTACGTAGTTAAATAAATATGTTAATTATTATTGTATGCCAATATTAAATATTATTCTTGACATATTTGTATTTAGTAATAGAATTAAAAAAATATTTAAAGTTATTGACAAAAATTAGATAGGTTTCCCAAAAATACAAAACAAAAAATATATATTTTTTACATAATCCTACAATTATAATTTTCTGTTTCTTAGCCTATCAAGGTTATAATGTATTTTTTAGCAGGTTATGGCTACAACGTTTTAGATAAATATACACTTCCCTTTTTGGGTTTATACATGATGTATTAGTAACATCTTTAAAAATAAACCATGCACATGCTTTTCCTACAATAAAATGGTAGTGATTATCGTAGGAGCATCCTACGATGGTTACTTTGGCAGGTGCGATCATTTTATGTGGAACACTATAGTAAGCTGGTTGTTTTCAGCCCAACATTAAATCGATAATTACGTCTTAATTTTTTAAATGGCTGGTACTATAAAAAGGTACAGAAAGTTTTTACTTTATACATCGTACTATTCTTCCTCGCAGACCCCAACTGAGTCGGAGCGTGAGACGAACCACCGCAGCGGCGTGAAGAAGACCGAGAGCGAGCCCTCACACAGCTCCACCTCTGTCGACCCCGCCGTACTGCTGCAGGACGCTAGAAGGTCAGTACATTATTATAGTATTTGAAAATTTAAAAATTAATAATATTGCTGTCATTACTGTAGTTGTACAGTAAGGTCTGTGAGTTTTGAGCCGCTTAGCTAAGCAATAAGTAGGTATAAACATTATTATAACTATGCAGTGCCTCACAGGGTATATTGTCCATAAAGAATATGAATATAAAATAATCATAACAGTAACAGACTAAGTGAAGTACTGAGAAAGTGAAATACCATTTTTTCATGGAAAATCTCAGAAATCTACCAAGACTGTGTACAAGTATGTATATTGTAGACATTCAAAGAAAGAAAATGTACAACGTAGTTTAAAAAAAAGTTTAGGTTATAAAAAAGTTTACATTCATCAAAAATATTCGGCGCCAGTTCTCACGCATTCCATAGTTACGTAAGGCAATACATAGTTATGTGTGACAATGACGAATGCTGTTTTCTTGTACATTCTGATTAATGTAGATGCGATGTTGATGCCAAGTTATTTATTGTAATATGACTAATGTGGAATATAATTCGTAGAAGTCTACAAAACTCTATGGCGAAGTTGGTTGAGGAGAAAGCCGGCGAGGAGAGTCGCCGCCGCGCCGCGCGTGATATCATATCGTCTGCCATACGTACAGGTAACACCACTCAAATATGTCTCTTTCCATTTCATATTTATGTTGTATTTATTGCGTGTAAACTTGAGTCACTTTACTAATAAACATTTCTGCATTGTGAAGAAGCATCGATATGTTGACTTTAATTTTATTGACGGTTTGTATGAATCCCAATTACATTGTGTGAACAGTTTAAATACCGACTGACTTCAAACTTTTTCTTTTCCTGTTGTAATTAAAAGGATTTTCATTTATACAATATAATAATAGCTACGTCAACGGAACAAAACTTGATGCGACGTCTGTCGACGGAGAAATGTGACGAGTTTGTTTTTTAAGTTTTATATAGTTTTTGCTCTTTAGTCACTTAAGCCTTAAAATACATTTAGATCCTATTCCATTTCATCTTGTCGGTCCTTCAACGCCGAGGATCGTTGGCAACTATGACTTAAATAGATGACAGCATGCATTCCATCCGGGTCGGTCACCTGTAAAGTGGATTGGTTTTTAAGAGTGTTAAATTAGATTTACTTATATTAAAAAATAAATATGTAACAGTGCTTGAGTAGTGTTGTTGTTGTGTGCAGGCAAGCCGCCGATGCCGTACGGTCGCTCGTCGTCGGCGGGCGTGGCTACGCTGCTGTCGCCGGGCGGCTCGGCGCCGCAGTCGCCCGCGGCCGCGCCGCCCGCACAGGCGCGCGTGTTCCGCACAGAGGCGCAGCATCGCGTCGAGGATCATCGCCCAAGGTCACTACTGCTCCATCTATACCATCATCATCATATATTAATGAAACTAAACCTCTAAAGTTACATACCATCACGCCTGTAGTCCCTGAAGGATTACGAAAAGGTGTACTGTTATAGGTGTATTGTACACGTTTCGTCGGCTTCTCATGTAATAGTCGAACCTATTCCCATCCACCGGGCACTAAACTCTGAGCTACTACTAAGAATTTTAAACAAACCTAAGACCTCATTATGACAAAATATTCAGTTACTGATAACTGATCTACCACATCTACACATCTTAAAAGTTCGTGTACCTATTTTAAATAATGTTTGCTATTTTTTACCATATCAGGGGTGTATCAGTGGAGCGTATCATCCCTATTACGGTAGCGGCAGAAGACGCCGTCGGTGCGGCCACACCGCCACCCGCCCCTAAACCTGCGCCTGCGCCTGTACCCACACCTGCGCCTGCGCCTAGGGTTACACCACTCAGGTTAGTAGAGCCACATTAAACTACATATATAATTATAATGATCATGCCCTTTGGATGTACACCAAGCTGTGTTACATTACAGCTTAAACAATGAATTTGTTTACACAGTGTAACGAATGGCCGAGTGAATGTCTGAATGGCGAGTTAACAAATCCGTATATATTGTTTATATCACGTATCAAATGAGCAGTATTGTTAGATTCTTTGATGAATATTATACTGTGTTCGTATATTAGACGGCTGGCGTCAACGGAGTCTGGCAGCGCGAGCGAGGCGTGCAGCAGCCCCGGCGAGCCCATCAAGAAGTCGGCGCGCGAGTTCATCATCCCCATCGCCGTGGAGGGCAAGGGCTACGTCACGCCGCGCCAGCGCAGCCTCGAGCCCGACGCCGCCCAGCACGCGCCCGCCGCCAGGCATCACCGCACCTCTAAACCTAGACGTATCAGGTAATTCTAAACAGCTGCTGCATTCTAATTTAGATGACTAATTCTGCTGAACATATCTCATGTGGTCAAACAAACTACGAAAAGTCTTTTAGAGAGGTAGAGCATAGCGACATTCTTCCTCAAACTGAGCTATTCGACTGTGGAGGTACCTGTGCCTTATAGTAAACCCGCCCCTGAGTGAAACAACAGTAGTCGTTTTTGCCCAAGATTGATGTTTCCAAAGGTGAGTTTGAGCAAGGTTTCCATAGCTCGTTAAGGGTGACCATTCTGACAGCATGGAAATTCCGTGTTATCTGTGTAGTTGGGAGCTTTAAAAAAAGGGAGTAAGAAGTTTTCTACAGGGTAGATTTATGCCTCTGGTGTTGCAAACGTCCACTCCAACTGTAACTACTTATCATCAGGCGGGCCGTAAACTTGTCTCTCACCGTCATGATTATAAAAAAAGTAAAACCTTGTGACAAGATTTAATCTCAAGTCTTATGGAAATTAAAAAAAACAGTGAGCCGTCACGGGACGTCTGGCAGATGTGAAACATCGACATTATTTTGTAAAAGTAATATGCAGAAAAGAACATATTGTGATAGGAATAATGATAAAATAAAATATTACGATTTTTTTCCACATCAAAAATATATGTGTTAAAAGAAACATATTAACACAAACTCAAAGAGGTTTAATACAATTCACAATTCGAAAAAAAAGGTAAACTTGAAAATAGAACTAAAATCAAATTTAAATTTCGTGGCGACGCTTTCGCCACGCCAGAAATCGGTTTTACGTGCGGCTATAGATGTTTCACATCAAAAACAGATAGAACTTAGTGACTTTGTTCGTATTTCCCAGCAGCCTAGTGAGCGGCGGCGAGTCGGAGGAGGAGGAGGACGCGCACATGCACCGGCTGCGGCCCAGCCGCGCCGCCCGCGCCGAGTCCGTCAGCTCCGGCGAGGACGACGAGGAGGACGAGGGCTTCCACCTGCTCACCGCCGAGAACCTCTTCTCCACGCTGCTGCACCGCGTACGTACCCAACTAAACTAAGCTCGTTGTCAATGTGCTCACGAGTCTCAAGGATGCGAAGACAGAGCAAGACCGGGGTGAAAACTAGAATGATATTGTTGGCCCTGATCTCCAGGAGTCACAGTAGTAGTGATACATGTTCACTAGGTCGAAATCAATGTCTTGAGATTTAGTGTGGCGGATGTATCTCATAAAAAACAGCGGTAGGCACGGTTTTTATTTATAATATATAATTAAAACAATATAGGAGGCGTTACAGTGTGGCCGCTGTATAACCGCATTGTATTAAAACAAGTTTGTGTAAAAAGGTATCGGGGGGTTATAATACACTGGACGATTTGTAACGATAATGCATTCTTATCAGAAAG
Organism: Craniophora ligustri; assembly: GCA_905163465.1. Taxonomy (NCBI): domain Eukaryota; kingdom Metazoa; phylum Arthropoda; class Insecta; order Lepidoptera; family Noctuidae; genus Craniophora; species Craniophora ligustri. Next base: position 5,169,899 of record LR990959.1, read on the forward strand.
ATGATTATGAGTAGTCCTTTAAGAATCAGTTCTTTATAAACTTATTTTCCCCTTTTATATTTCAGGTGCGCGCGCTGACGAATCGTCTGAACGGCGAGGAAGGGCCCGGCTTCAGTCAACACTCTCTCTTCAACAACCTACAGTCACCATTCTTCAACAGGTAAAACACCCGCTGTCACAAATGCATCACATTTTGTTATACTATAATGAAATTTACCAAATAAATAAATGATATTAAAAGTTGAAAATCAACCCCCGATATAACAGGAGTCTTATAAATAATTATAAAAAAAATAAATAATAAAAAAATAATAAATATGGGCTTATATCATTTTAATTCGTGCTTGAATTTATTTTATATCTTTGAAAATTATAAGCTTCAACAGTCTCGTATTTGTCCATGTTTGTATATATTTTTTTCATAAATATTCTAGTTACATTATTTTCATTACAGTCTCATTATAACAATGTTAATTAAATAACGATCATACTTGGCGTTATTTTCATTTTGATGATACAATCAATATTTTATTCAACGAGTTCATAAACTTTCGCATGTGTTTTCATCAATAATAATTATCCGACTAAACTAATTTTAATTTTATGCATGCAGCCCACACTTACCAAGGAGAAATTTGTTGTGAGTATACTTTCAATTCATTTACTTATACACATAACTATAACCTATCATACATAAAAAGTGTATAACGGTTTTATTTCATTACACACTAACACATTTTATTATGGTTACATGCAGCACTCACAGATATGTGGAAAGTAAAAGAAGTGTTTCTGAAACGTAAGTTTAAATTGATCAATACACATATCATACTATGTTATACATAATATGTTAAGGGCACATACATTTTATGCTATAAAAAGAAACTATTTAGCTTATTATACATTCGTGGTTTAAGACAAATCGTGTGTAATGTGTTACACTACTGGGCACGAGTCTTCTCTTATTTGAGAAGTATTTGGTTATAATATTATCCACCACGCGTGCAGTGGCAGACTTCTCACGCCATCGAGAAAATCTCTCAGGCATACAGATTTCCTGACGGTGTTTCCCTTCATCGTTTGATCATGTGATAAGTCGGAAGGTTTGAAGAGTAGTGAACTGGGAGTGCACACAATACTCTTTAAAAGTACCAGTTCGCCGGTCACACCACTAAGGGAGCAAAGCTTATGTAATCTGAGGTCTATGCATTGCATTGATTGAAATGAAATTTAAATCAGTACAATCATAATAATCAATCTGCCTAGTAGCTAGCCCTTTCTTTACCTTTGTTTTAAGTAATGCCTAGTCACTTGAATTATATGGAGCTACAGACTAAAATTTAGAAATACAGTATTATTACTAAGGATCAAATCTAAAAGAAAGAAATAAATTAATACATTCCAACTAGCTGTATAACTAGCGGTATATATCTACTCAACACAAACATGAATTTCACTTCAACTGTTTGTGCTTGTAACTTATGTTTGTGTGTTCTAAGAATCTCTCTTGTCCATCCAATGGTTGTCTGGAAGAAATTGCTTTTAGCTATAACACAGCCAATTGTACAAACTTTCTGTAAATTCCATATTGTTTGTCGTTTTGGTGTACCTATGTTCAATAAAGAATACTCTGACTATATATCTATGTTATAGTACGTATATTATGTATAATGTGTATGTTTGTCGGCACAGACGCGAGGGCTGGGGCTCGCGGGACATGCACGCGGACTTCGAGTCGATGTTCAAGCCGCGCCAGCACCTGCCGCGAGGTGAGTGCTCCGCTTTGCACCGCTTGCACCCGCGCACGGGGAAAACGTTGCCAGTATCCACGCGCCCACGCCTACGCGACACTACCGACGATCATGTCGGTGTACTCCACCACACACATTGACCAACGTAGATGTCAATTTTTGCTTTATCTTTTTACACAAATATGTTTGCATATTATATTTCTCTGCATATTTTTTTTGAGCTTTGGTCAAATTAAATTTTCTCGAATTGTATAAATAAATTCAAAGTTTCTATCAACCTTTTTTTAAATTAAATTATATAATTTAATAACTAAAACTGAATATTAAAAATTAAAAATTTTGACCCGTTTTTTTTCCAAATTATTTGTTAAAACACTTGATGTTATGTAAATTCCACAATACATTTGGCATTTAGCAGCATGTAAGCAATTCATCCGTTAATCCTTATTTCGAAGAAATTATGCTTCAAAGTATTAATAATAATATATTTTTAAAGTATACTGAGAATCAGTGGAGGTATAATAAATATTTCAATACCATTCACCAAGCTACTTATATACTTAAAAATTGGCAGAAATGCATACATGTAGATTAATTGGTTTACTAAAGGCAAGTTACTCATAGGTAACTGCCACCATATTATAATAAATAAATGATTTGTTAAATTGTTATTCTTCGTAATAAGGTCGCTGTGTCACCGTCGCACTGCAACTTGCAAGTAGTTAGTGCTGCCTCGCACGGTAAACGACACTCACAACAAAGCTAGCTTCACTAAAACAAATAAATTAACTCTCAAACCATTTCATAAAATCTTCCGAATATACACCACCGACGAACAACAGTAGCCATTGCCTCCGATATTCGCGGCGTTTTCCACCGTCGACATAGTTTTCACTTAACATCAATGTTATATACTATATAATAGACTATAGAATACATACAACAACCAATGAACTGTCATATGTCCAAACATAGTCTATTGTATACTGTGTGTTTTCTTAGAGTTCATTAACATTGTTTTTATTAATAAATTTAACAATTTTTTGCATTGTAGTGTATTATTGTATTCAAATTGCATTCTTTGTGCAGGTGTTGACTTTCTCCTACCCGCTAACACTAGCAGGAAAATGTTGCGTTGCTCTCAATTGTCATAAATTCAGTTATTTCAGTAGCATTGCATGAAATGTACATACAAGACATTTCACATGCCGCATCTCCTGTGCCAATGCAGTATATTTTTGTATAAAGTAGAATAATAACTTATTTTTATTTTTGAACTGTCGACAGTTTTCAGCGACAAGTAAATAAGAGCAATACAGATAGTTTACAGACTGACAGTTAATTTGTTTGACGAGTGATGATGGCATATATGTGTAGATAGTGGATGTGGTAGCACTTGATGTTGGGCGACACGTATGTCGGTGTATACATAGAGATCATGTCACGAGTCCATTCGCTACCCGCTCGCGGAGCTGCGCGGCTGTGCAACTTACCTGCAGCCAGACTAGACCAGACTAGACAAAGCGGGGCGGGCGCAGTGCAGCGGTAGTGAGCTTGTGTTGGTGTGGTTGCAGTTGGGTTGCGCGTTACACTGCATGCTCCGACCAAATCTTCACTTCACAGCGGCACCAGCGCCAACCACAAATCTGCCACAAACGCCACACAAGAATAGGTACTAAACTATATTTATTTCTTCATTTATGTGTTTTGTGTTCCGCACCGTGCGCTGCGGCTGTTTATCAGATAGAGATGCCTCTTACTATGTGAAATATATCGCTGAAGCCATAATTTAGTACGCATTTGATAAATTACTATCTTTACAAAAGCAACATTTTAATGCATTCTTTTGTGATTTGTTTTCGCATATTTAAAGCTTACCGTTTGACTTGATTTTAACTAGTCCGTATTTAGTCTTTGTAGATATGTATTAACTTTTAACCGACCGCATCGATGTTTGCATAATTTGTGAAATTTCTCGGAGCCCGAACGGGTCCGTCAGTCTTACCGTATTGAATTTCATGTCCAATAATACAGCAAAGGAGGTTCCGCTCGTAGGTCCCGTCCTCGATCGACGAGCGGACGCAAAATCAGATATAAGTATCGGGCACTGTAAATACTCCACGACAGCGAGCGTTCTGCATGATCGAAACGTGTGTTTTTCGATTAAATTTCAGGTAGTAGTAAGAAAACCGGTAAGCACCGTACCGGCCAACAAAACTCGGAACCGAACGTCGAAAGCGGACTAGACCTGTCAGACTTGGACCTGAGCTCCATAGAGTTCTCGGAGCGCGAGATGCGCGCGCTGTCCGGCCTCACGCCGGCGCTGTCGCGGCGGCTGCAGCGCCAGCTGCTCGCGCACCTGCCGCCCGCCGCCGCGCGCCAGCTGCGCCGCACGCTGTCGCTGCACGCGCCGCCGCCGCCCGCCCCCGCGCCCGCCGCCCCGCCCCGCGCCGCCCGCGCGCACTCCGCCGACACGCCCGCCGCACCCGACTCGGTGGATGCATCTGTCACGCCCGCTGCGTCCGAGAACGTTTCACCAGACGATACGGTTGCGCCCGCTGTCGCTACAGAACCGCCAAAACAAATAGAAGAGAGTGCAATAGACGTCGCGACACCACAGTATTCCACGCTCCCGCGGCCGCGACGACGCTCCGGTTCGCGAGAAGTGACTCCGTCGTTGGCGGCGGTCGACGTGGAGTGCACGACGCCCAGTTCGTTCAATCGAGAGCCGCTCGCGGCGCGACCGCGTGATCGACCCTTGCTCAGCAAATACTTGACCCCGGAGCGAGCGCTCTCGCTCGACGAGTCGTACGGGTCGGACGGCGGCAGCGGCACGTCGGAGGCGAGTTACGTGTCGCCGTACGGCAGCGCGGCGGGCGCGGGGCTGCGGCGCCACTCTCTCCGCGCGGCCGGCGGGGACCAGCCGCGCCGGCGCGTCTCGAGATTCCTCCGCTCAGACTTTTTCGACTCACCGCCTGATGAAAAACATTACGAGCGCCAACGGAAGGAAAGAGAGATGGAAACCCAAAAAATATTGCGTGAAATACGAGAGAAAAGAAACAAATCGCAAGAAGTAGGTGCTGCGAGAAGCCCTACAGATATACTTGATGCGCCACCGTCTTTTAAGGACGACAGTAGCGGTCCCAAGAAATGTCTTTCACCCATTGGACTCGTATCAGGCAAAGAACGCAGTAGGTCCAATACTCCGTTTTTCCCGATCTTGGACAATATCAAAGAAAGCGCAGTTGATACGTCCGCATCGGCGTTGAACTCGAAACGTTATGGTAATTTAGAAAACACTAGACAAAAATCAGTGTCCGATGAAATCACTAAAGATTCCAGGTTGGTGCGGCCTAAAAGCTATCCTGTTAAGACTCTAGATTCCATTGACGAGCCAAGTGAAAATGCGCTCCCTGAAAGTTCGTTTAGTAGAGACTTTGATAGTAAAGAAAGGTCCTTGCCAAGAGAGTCAAAGTTAATACGACCGAAAAGCTACCCTACAAGTAGTCCGTCCCCTGAGAAAATTTATATCAGTCGTAACGTTAAAGCAGAAGATTCTAAAGCTAAAGCCGATGATTCCTCCTCGCCAAAAGATGAGGTAACTAATCCTGAATTAAAATCCGACATAGAAGTAAGTTTCAGTATAACATTACCTAAGAAAAAGCCCGAAGCTACGATCAAATCCGATTCAGTTAAAAATAACACGAAGTTAGAACAAGGCACAGATTCGAAATTAGAAATAGATAAAAAGTCCTCTGACACTAGTCTTTCTTTGAAAAAGTATCAGGTAATTAAAAGCAAAGAAAATGATAAGTCTGAGACAGTTGATGATAAAACCGACTACAGTTCTAGTGTTCCTAATGGTAATGCATCTCTAAGTATTGAGAAAAATACACCTAATGGAGACAAACATAAATTGGCAGATTCATCTTCGAAAAAAGATGAACCTATTTCAAAAAGCGGTGAAAACGATCAAACTGAAAAGAAAGGTACGGTAAAGAAAAAAATAATTAAAAAAGTTTCATCGAAATCTAAGACTGACTTAGGAAGCAACCAAGAAACAAGTGATGCTAAAACACCAACCGAAAAGAAAAAAGTCACAAAGAAAGTGAAGGAAAAAGTTGCAGATGAGGATGGTACCAAATCAGCAACAGTCACAAAAAAGAAATCTGTTTTACAATCGATAGGTCATAAATTAGAAAAGTTTGCATCTAACAAATCAAGTTCTCCAGAAAAAGGCACTGAAAATAATTTAAAGAATGACACGAAAAAAGATAGTTCTAAATTAAATAGACTGCAACGAGAGCAATCCGTGCCTGTCAACGTAGAGCCTACGACCGAATCGAATCTTATTAAAAGAGCTGTTACACTGACTGACGTCGCTGCTTTAGAAACTCAGAACACTCCTCAAAACAAAACTACCGTTTCAAAAGTATTAGGGCTCTTTAAAAAATTTGAACCTAAAGAAAGATCCAAACCCACAGTCGAAAGATCGCAAAGTGAAATCCCTGAAATTCAAATACCTTCGGAAAAAAATGGTAAATCTGAATCTAATCCTGAATCCCTAATGGATAGTCTTGAGAAAGATAAACCTCGTAGACCAACGTCACTCCTTTTGAACGGGCTTGGGCGCAAAAATAAGTACGGTAGAACTTCTAGTGACAGTGTTCCAGCGTTGTCTGTCGAGAACGATGATCAGTCTACGTCCAAGAAAGAAAATGAATCAAAGAACATTCGAAACAGTTTAAAATTAGATTTCTCTAGATTGCCAAGAGTTAAGAAAATAGTTCCTACTGATCCTGTGATAGTACCTCTAAACATGAATATTTCCTCTGTTGATTGCGAGACTGAAAAGAAAGATATTCCAGAAAAGATTACAGCACTTACTATAGATAGTAGCATAAATACTGAACACACCGATGTACAGAGTCGTAGTCGGTCTAGGAGTAGGTCAACTATTTCAAACTCCGATTTGAAAACTGATCTTAGTGCTGATGTTAAATGTTCAGATAGATATCCTTTATCACCTTCAGACAACACCACAATACAACTGCGAAATCACGATTCCACCACACCAGAAAAAGAAGACATTGTTGATAGAATACGGAGAAAAAGCTTCTATTCTAGATTTAACGAAAAGAAGCAACGAAGGAAGAGCAGTTTAGTGGGGCCTGGAGCGGCTGAGTATGATCCCATCGCTAGAATACACTCTCAACCGACAGAAACTAAATTTGACGTGTCACCAACATCCCCTTTAGCTTACGATTTGTCTCCCATATCTCCAGGGCTATCCGCGTCGTCTGACCTATCGCCGTCCACGGAACGCTATAGATCTCTTTTAACTGATTTGCCTGTTAGTACTAGAAGTAACATTAGATTTGAAAACTATGGACTGAACGATAAAATTGATACTTATAGATCTCTCGATCGCAACGACTTTAGGAAATATCCAGGGAGCAGAAGTTATTTAGACTATGAACAACCGTCTTCATATGGTACAAATAGATACTCAAGAACTAAGTCCCTTTTGGACAGCTCCGATGGAACAGAAGAAAATAGTCTGGTAAATTCATTGAGAGATCCGCACAAATACAACAGAACCATATCAATGTATTCTCCTGGTAACTATGCTACTTATAGACCGAAAAGAACAACTCGAAACTCCGCGATTATATTGAAAGAGAGCGAAAAAGAACCGAGCCCCGAAAATATATTGGAAAAAATAAGGCAAAGGAAAAAGATATCAATCAGCGTAACCAGGAAACCTGACGCTGAGAAGGAAACACTGCCAAGGTGTGTATACTTTGTACTTACATGTCACGTAAATAATTAAAAATAACTTTCCCAAAGTGAAACATAATACGATTTTATTCTGTGCACGCTTCACGCTTTCGAATTAAATTTTATAGCACTAATGCTTAAATAATGTTTAAAAAGTTTTATATCCCATACAATATAAGCAAACGAAAAAGTTTTGTGAAATATGTAAAATACAAGAATGCCTCCAAATGTAGATAGATCTAATATTCATATTATAATTCCACAACGATATTACTCGTAAAGAACTCGAAAAACAGGATCACAGTGCCTATCATCATTTTAACGTTCAAATTCATACAATAGTAGACTTAATAATTTGAGTATAATAATACGCACTATTATCATAATATTGACACATCACAGAGAAATACAAAATGAAACAAAACTTCTTTATAGCGTTTATATAAGCACGTAACGTAACTCTAATGTTTCAGATCCAATATCTCACCGAAAGGCGAACGCGAAGGCGACGGTGCAGAATGCTCTGAGAAAGTTGACTGAAAGGAATTATTGATTGTGCAGGATATAACTTGATTTTGTGATTTATATAAGCATTTTTGGCAATTAACTTGCGATCTTATGTGAGGACACTAGGTATAGCATCTGACGGAACTTGCTTTCATTGTTTTTGTTATAACTTATTTACAATGTCATTAGTATTTTATTAGTATGGATCTTATCGAGGCTATATCGATACTCTTGCCAAACGTAGTATGTACTCGCGTGTTTCTAGATTTCTTGTAAATTTTAAGAATCTCATCACCGACAGAATTTTAAGACTGTCTTTAGTGGCAAATTAAGGTAATGCAATGAATCTCTCACTTAACACAAAATAAGTAGTTACGAAAAAAAAAATGAATTAAAGGTTACTGGAACATTACCGGGCGCTAAGGACTCGGATCATCAATCAAATTATTTTATAAATAGGTTGTAGCTAGTTTCACACAGATTTTTAAATTATAACCGACAAACCATGTGAATAAATTGTTTTATAAAAACTTTGTTGGCTTTCTCCAAAGTGCGGTGGCAAACTGCAGTATATATTTTGATACAGCTTTTTAAGCTGAACAGATTTTGTTACTGTTTATAATACTATTGACGATTGAAATGAAATATGATATTTTGCAAAGAGTGAACTTTTTGTTAAGTGTTTATTGTAAATTGATTCTTATGTGCCTTTATAAAACATAAGTGACTGGATTTGATATAGTCCATTTTATTGAAAGATATAAAATGACACAAATTTTAGTGTGTGTTTGCACAAATACGTTTTACTCAACTTATTAACTATATTTTATTTAGTTACTACCAATTTACATTTTTTTATGTGACCCTAAGTCAATTTAAGTATAAATATGTATTTATCATAATCATTATAGTATTAAATGCTAAGTCACGACATAACAGTAATCGAATAGAATGGTGCTTAGACGATTTCATTAGGGATAACTATTTATAGACCAGAAGTGTTATAGAATCACACAAAACGTGTATATTTTCAGTTTAAATAAATAATAATTATTGTAAGCTGCTGCGGTTTTGTTTTACTGGAATAGTATTGTATACGACGTTGCCGTTGTTGAAGCGCTAATCATTTGTTATTTTGCTGTGAAGTGAAGGAGCGGCTAGTATTACAGTGGTGTTTAAAAGCAATAATTGTACGCAACTCGTTCATCTTCGTAATTTCGAATCTATTTATTAATTTTTATTAGAATTGAAAATTATTTATTGGTGCGTGGTAATTTTTAATATTTCTCTTTTAGTCATAGCTACTACGGTGACTTCGTAACTATGATTGTTACGATTGATATTGAATTTGCTATCACACACGTTTTGTATTGAATGTGAATAAATTATATAGTTAAACATGGTTTTTGTTATTTATGTCGTCTTACCCTGGTTATATTAAACAAGCTGTATTTGATAGTTTTTTTTGGTAAGTTATGAATCTCGTATTTGACAAGTTCAAACGCACATTTATGCTATCGACCAATATACATACGCATATAGGGTGACATTTAGAAACAGCGCACATGTTCAAACGCGTAGCTGCTTGCGAGCACCGGCTGTTGCCTGCTAGAGGAAAGTATTTGTTGCATTCATGCGACACAACGGCACATACGGCACAACCAACAGATTTACGGAAGGGCACGCAAGATTATGTGGTATGGCACCACGTAATATATAAAGGCATTCCTTACATTCCATACGTCGTGATTTACCTTCTACGGTTTCGCATGAGACGACGCGAGATGTTACGGCCTTTTAGTACCGAAAATAACGTATGTGAAGTACTCTGCTAAAATCATAGTAACACTGTTCAAAATAATATGTTCATAGAAAAACGATTGCCGTTTCGCCAGTCAGTGCCGTTCCTTATACTAATAATTCAAGGTAAAATAAAACTATTGAATCAGTATACAACTTGGTAGTATATAATGATATTTTTGAGTTAGTATGTATCAGTATGCACTAGTATTTTATTATTAAATTAGTTACTAGACATTATTATATATATGGTAATCATGCCGCGGCAATGGGTTTCAGCTCAAGGAAGTACGTGCTGTCTCTTTCTGCCAACTGTTCGAGAATCTCATCGACATCTGTTTTAGGGAAACGTTCCACCCAGGACGCGATCATACCTTCAGCATTCGCTGGGTAACGCTTCAGGTCTATTTCTTCACCTGTAATAAGATGGAATATAGTTACGCTTCATTTATATTTTATTAGCAGGGCTTGTTTTTTACGTTGAGTATTCAACATATGTGACGGATATGAAAGAGATCATTTACAGGAAACTTAAAATATTTTTTTGACGCACTTTTAGCAAAATATGTTTTTCGACTCGCATCACATCATAGACAAAATAATAAGGCAAGACAACGCTCTTTACACGTGGCAAAAATGCCTCTGTCTCAGAATAATCTTACACGCGGCTAGTATTGTGATGGGTTCTATTTATATTACCTTTGTTACTGTTGACGACGAAAGTGTTAGGTTGCACAAAGATGTTGCGCGGTTGTTTGTGCATCATGACGATGTCGCGCCAGTGGCTCCACGGCTCATCCAGTCGGCTGTACTTGTCGAACAGCTTCTCTGCCGCCGCTACATCACCTGTCGCCTTTATTGTCTGCAGTTTGACTAAGAAATCACCTGGAAATGTATGGGATTATTTAGTTTATGTCCGCAGCTTGTTTCAGAAATAACTGGTGATCAAAATCTGTAACGCTGCCGCTCCCCAGATCAGTCTGTAGAACAGTGAATCCTAACAAGACATAGCGAGATAAAAGTGGTAGTAAGAAAGCCATAACCCGTACTCGAGAGAGATACAAGATCCAGGTTTTGTATGGACACAAAATTAGAAAGAATTATAGCAAAGCCATGTTTCTTTTTTTGACCGCAAGAAATAGCATTCGTTAAAGTTCCCGGTAAGTATAGAGATTTGTCTCGTTTCGTCGTGGATAATAATCTATACAGCTATGGACTATATTAAACAAAATACCAAGAGTGATGTTTTGGAAAGTATAGTGAAGGGAACATACCAACGATCTTCTTGCCCCGTGTAGCGAGGTGTTCTCTCTGTAGAGTGAGGAGCAGGTTCTTGCCAGGTTCCGTCTCAGTTATGGTCAGCATACCTTCACCTTCCAGTTCCAATAGACGCATCAACACGAAGCGAGCACGAGCGTGCGCCTGTTACAATTATTATTAATTGAAAGCAATTAATAATAAAATAAAAAATAACGTCTAAATTATTTTATTACTGCATATAGGTATATAGCTGACTTCATTATTTGTTCAAAATTTGCATAACATTTTTTTTTATTATTATTATTTGTTATTATATCAAATATGGGAATATCTTCCTGAATAAAATGTTTTTTTTTTATATATATATATATAAACATAACCACCGTTTTTCTCCCGTTTGGGGTTCATTTCCACAAACGACGAATCACATAACAATATTTTTATTTTTCCCCAGATGCTTTGATATTAAGATTTATGACCTTACCATATATAAACTTACAAATTACTTCACCTTAAGGTTTTCAATAACGTAAAGTATACGTTCATTTCTTACTATGGTAATGAACATATTATTATACAGTGTATCTATATACATTCCATTAATTTTCTCAAAAACCCATATTTTGACATTTAATATGATGATATTGATAATTTAAAAATAAATGGCTTAGTTTAATTGTTGTCTTAAATCGAATATTGAAAAATGTATACCTGAAGCCAAGACTTGGTTGCTGGCTGGTACATCTCTGTAGCCTTCGCAGCTCCATTCCACAGTAGGCTCAGCCAGTTCACGTAGATAACGTCTTCGGCTTCCTGACCCTCATACCCGAAGATCCTAAAGAGCAGTACGTGTCTATCAACAACCCATCTACTGCACGGCCATCCCCACATTTAAGAAGAAGCAGTCTACCAAGTTAGTTCTTTCCTTCCTAACGATGTTTTCCTTCACTCTGACCATGGGATAAATACGCAAATAACTGAACAGTCAGATGTGCATGCTTTGGTATCTACATCTAAACTTGAACAGCCCCTTAGGTTAACTAACCTAAGGGGACTTTATTGAAGTAAGTAACTACTTACTTCAATATTTCTGGCACTAGAGACAAGTACAGTCCAACAGCTTCCGCGCGGCACTCTTCGAACGCAGAACCGAGTGTGGTGAACTTGCTGTCGTAGGTCTCACCGGGTGAATACCACGATTCCACCTGTTTGCCTGACAAACAGACAAGAGGAAAAATATTAACATCTAATATAAAATAATTCCTTACGTATACAATAAGATTGCTACACTATTGTATTAGGAAAGTCCTGCGATGATAGTTGTATAGTGTAAATAAATAAATAAAATTCTACCTACTTAAGATTCGACGAGGATAACCGATGGTGCCTCCAAAGACGTTAATAAAGATTTACGATACCAATGACAAGAGATGAGATAGTATTATTTGTATTAATTTTATAAAAACTAGGGGCCCGCCGGCTTCGCACGTGTTATGTAGGTATATATTTACATATTTTTTCTAGTGATAAATATAGCCTATCTTACTCAGGGATAATGTAGCATTCTATTGGTGACAAGAATTTCATTTCGGTTCAGTAGTTTTTGAGTTTATTCGTTACAAATATACAAATCTTTCCTCTTTATAATATTAGTGTATTTTTATTAAGAAAGAAAAATTCAACCTCAGGCGGGACTCGAACCCGCGCCTTCTGGATAAGTACTCCAGACGCTCTGCCGACTGAGCCATCGAGGTATCCGCCTGATGTGTTGAATTTTGCCTCCTTTATGTTACTTATGTCTTACGGCGACATAGCAACATCGATTGGACAATTCTGTCCAACCTTTCTTAATAAAAAAATAAAAATCTTAGCTTGAAATATGCTAAAAAATACAAAAAGATAATATTAGTGTCGATAAGGTCTCACCTGTAAGTGGGTTCTTGACGTTATCCTTATCGAAGTTGAAGGTGCCGTCGGCGTTCTGGTATAACAGCTTGCCGCTGCCGTGGCCGAGTAGCTCGTGGAGACCTACTTGCACCTGAGTACACATATTTAGTTTTTACATTTATTAACTTAATTAGTAATAAAAACATAGGTAATTAATCTCTAACTGTTCTTAAACATATAGCTTATGTTCATCACGGATCATGTAATTCTAATGGTGAAATTCAGATCAGTTCAGTCGTTTCTGAGCATATTCAATACAAAGCAATGCAAAAATCTAATATTTTTCGTTTATTAAATTAATATTTTAGACAAAAAAAAACACCATGCTCTTATTGTTCTTTGCTTTAAGCTTGGTTCGAATCCAAGGTGAGATGGTTATAATCTTATCGGCAGGCCTGGGATCTTACCTCGAATGAAGCAACCCTGTATTTCTCCAACAACTGCTTGTCGTTATCCGATAGGAATGGAATAATTGACTCCTTGTACGCGGCCGGGATCACATTGCCTAGAGACACATTCTTGAAGCCTTCGTTTTGGCGAATGTCATCATCTAAAACAGAGAATACAATTATTAACAGTGACATAATTAAATTAATATGAGTATGAAAGTAATTTTTTGCAAATCCAATATAGTAATAAAAGCTGATTCCCAAAATTTTTCGACTATATATAGTGTTGTCAAGAAATATCAAACTCATCACCCTTTGTAACAATTTGACTTATCCACACCATCCAGTATGGATTAGTCAAATTGTTACGAATGTAATGTATGGTATGGAAACAAAAATGTTGCAATACAATTTATTACCAGCTCTGAAGCCTAGATATACATACAATTGGGAATGTTGATTCCAGCAGGGATGCCACTTCCAGAGAAAGTCAGTACATCCAAACTTGTGAAGTCGGGTCGCAGGAACGTGTCTTTCTCCAGATCCTTGCCCCAAGGCAGGAACTTGATGAACCTTTCGGCACCATCAACGAGGGCGCCAAATTTCTTCGACATTTCCTTATTCACCATTGCCACGAACCCTTCGAACTCGCCGCGCTGCCCGCTCGGGTCGCGGTACGTTTCGATGAAGCCTTGATATCTGTGGGAAGTTGAAAATTGACTGTTAGGGTCCAAACTGTAAAGCAGAAGATGGTTAATCCATCTCAATATTTTATTTTAATTTGTTCTTTGTAATTTATTTGCCAAAATGCACCACTGACAGTCTGATCTTGAATTAATTCTCAGTTTTAAAATAACTTGAACTATGAATGTAGCCTCCTAAAAACTTACGTTTCGATTATTGGCCCTTTATCCTTAATCCAGTAGCGGCTTCCTTCCTTGTGCTCACTCAAATCTCCTTCTTTGAAGCTCTTGACGTAATGTTCTAGCATATTCTTTTCATTATCGTTGGCAGCATAATCCCGTGCCTTCGTGAGATTCTCATTGACACGTTTCAGTAGGGGCGAGTAGTCACCGCGAGTGACTTGGAAATACGCCCCCTTGTACTTCTCCATTTCCATAGTTAGGGGAGGTTTTGGTGAACTCTCTACACTGGCCAAGTGGATAGTGTACAATGGCACTATCAAATAAATAAATTTGTTAATTAATTTGTAAATTATTATTATTAAGTTATAGAGATATATTGAAGCTTCTCACTCATATGGAAGTGTGTATCTGGTAAGTTAATTATAAAAAAAACAATATGTAATATCTACTGTTTCTCTTAATAGACATAATATTAGTCTAATTAATTCGGTAAAGCGACCGGAACAAATCAGATTATAATTTCAAAGATTGATATCATCTTATTGATACAATCAGAAAATAGCTTTTAATGAAGCAATTTTAATGAACATTAAAACCAAAGCGTGTTTAATAACTTACAGCCATCCTCAGCAGTAGTTTTGAACGTGCGACAGATGTATGCTTCCATAAGTTTAGTTTTCATCCAATCATTCACTAAATTCGAATCTTCTTCAGTACAGTTACTAGAGAAGTATGTGGTAACACCCTAAAAGTAATATCTGCTTTTATATAAAATAAAACTCCTCACGTATTAAATATTATAGGTGCCGTCACGAGTTTAGAGCGCTCGACGAAAATAGTGGGGAGACTTGCGCATGTCGTACACTCGTGCTCACATATATTACGAAGAGTTTTTAGAAAAGTAAGATTAACTTGAGTTGTTACATTTAATGGAAAAGAAATAGAAGTTTTATATAGGTATTTTAAAAGAGAAACATAAAATATAACCACGGTTTATTTTATAAAAATAATAATTTATTATTTTTGTAGATACCTATAGAATCAATATTACATAATCAATAATAAAATTAATGTAATGTGTTTTTTAATTATTGGTGTACAATAAAGTATATTCTATCTATCTATCTATAATCAATTATATTAAAAAACAATTTTAATTTGTAAACATTTGGCAATAATCCTATTCCTTTCATCAAATCGTCGTTAATTAAGGAAGTTGAAGTTAGTAGATGGATGCGACTGGAACTACTTGTTGAAAGGTAAAGGGTCAAGACGATGAAAAAATACGAAAGCAATATGTGCGTGAATGTACTTTGGGCGATACACCAATACGGCGCCGGCACTGGCCGCTTACCCGCCGCACACCGCACACCCCGCCAAACGGACCCAAAAAATGATATCTGCGCATTCAAGGCCAGAGCTCTAAACTCGTGACGGGACCTATACCTGGATATAAAATTGCTAATATGGCTGAACAAATAAAGACCTATAAAAATAAATACATTTCATATAAGATCTTTCTTATTTACTGACCTTATCAGCTAGACCAAGACGAGTTAGCCTAGGGGCAGTACTATAAATAAAATTCTCCGTTTGTTGCCAAAGCTTCATTGTGTGTTGAGAGTCATCTTCAAAAGCTTTTGAGGCCTTCACAATAAGCTCAAATGATTCTTTGGGTAAATTTGGAATGAACTTGGTATCACCAAAGCCTTTGTAGTTGCCGCTGTTGGCAAAAATACCACCAGCATATACCAAAAATGCCTGAAAACCACAATAAACAACGTAATTATAATAGGATGTGTTTTTACCACAAGAGATTGTATTTATAAGTACACAGGATGTGGTACATTTCGTTACTATTTGATAATTGGAAATGATAGACAAAATAATAGTTGATGATAACATTGGTATAATGATAGGGAAAATATTTCCTATCATTAAAGAGTTAGTATAAAAAGAACATTGATATAGAATTTTAGGCGTTATTGTTATATATATAATAAAACAGCACAAAACTCTCACCTGAAAATCATCATTACTAACACCCCCTCGACTAGCACCCTCTCTAAGAGATTGCAAAGATTCTCCTGTAAAAATCCTGTGCAGCAAAGAAAATATCTTCGGTGATTCTGCACTTGTCTGCATAAGGACAATGAGCCCACCATTCCATGCCGCCTGTGAAATATAACAAGGTTGTCAGGCTCTATGTAGTATTGCAGAATTTATTTGATGATATAGTGCCTAGAACATATGAAAGTTGCTTGGTTTAAGGACGCCTTCACACGAGCGTTGGTTCAGCATAGGCGTTTGATGAACGTATACGCAGCGCAGACGCCGCGACAGCGTGGCGTACGCGTCGCGTTGTGGCGGCGTTTCCTCTGCAGTCAATTGAACGCGGCGCAGACGTCACGAAATTTTGTTGTATAATCATTAACAAAATAGATTCCGATGAAGAAACTCTATTGTTGACTTTGCTTTTAAAAAGAAATTTTGTGCAAAAACGTAAAATTAAAAGGATATATGGGAGAACCCACTATGGAGCTTACGGCCAAATGAGTGAAGTATTTTGTTCTTTATTGTAAACATTTGTTGGCAGTCACTGAAGCGAATGGTGGAAATACATGTCACTAAGATCAACACGTTTAGTATCATTTACCTGCATAGATTGTTTAATATATTTTTTTAACTTAATTATAAATTGTTATTGAATTCTTTTTCATTATTAATTATTATTATTCATTGCCTTTTTTTTGCACACCACATCTTTACCTATAATGTTTCCTACACACGAAGGAACGTAATCAAATTGTTTAAGCACTTTATTTGCTACAGCAATGTCACGAATTGATTGCGACGTTATGTGTCATTTTGTCTTGTAAGCAATAATAAACCTTGTTTTGTGATGTGCAAACGACATTCATTCAAGCGGCGTCTGTGTTGTATACAGCCATCGCACGCCTACGCTGGACCAACGCTAGTGTGAAGGCGCCCATAGTGTATGAAAAATTAGACAATATTAACTACCTATTTAAATACTACAAATAAGTCATATTACCTATTTAAATACTACATTTTTATGAACACATGATAATAAAAAATTTTGACATTCATTATTTCTTATTTTTGGGATTTTAAATAAACATACATGCTGATCTTGTTTTAAGCTTAGTTTTGTTTTATTTTTATTTATTACAAGTAAAACAAAACACTGCCAATTATAATGGATAATACATACAATAATACAATATTCCTAAATAAAATGTATGTTTCACTTAAAGTTGATAAACTGATTTAGGAATGGGTGCACATTGTTAATGAGAATGAAATAATTTTCAAAAATTTACTGCATTTATTTCTTTATGATTGGACATTTGATAAATAATCTCCCACTGAGTAATTGTGTGGTAAAGTATAAAGTAAATACTGCTTGTTATCATTTTGATAGAGATATATGCACCGTGAAACAGTGTATATATAGATATTTAAGCAGCATGATTTTTGTATATCTATTGTAGTGTCCTCTACTAAGAAAGGTTATGTACATAATCTATATATAAAAAAGGAGAAGTTGACTGACTGAATGACTGACTGACTGACATATCAACGCAGGGCCTAAACTATATGGGTTAGAAACTTGAAATTTTGCACAGGGATTCCTTTTATAACGTAGGGGAGCACTAAGAAAGGAATTTTGAAAATTCACCCCCTAAGGGGGTAAAACGGGGGTGTAAGGTTAGTATGTAACTTTCCTGTTTTTGAAGTTATTCAATTGAAATTCGGTTTGAAAGTTTTTCATGGAAAGTTATGAAACACGTGTAAAGTATTTTTTCAAAAATCATCCTTTAATGGGGTAAAATGGGGGTGCAAAGTTAATATGAAATTTCTTTGATTTTCAATGAAACTTGGCGAGTGTAGTCTTTGTATGACGTAGGCATCCGATAAGAAAGGATTATCCGCAATTTTGCCCATAAGGGGGGGGGGATAGGGGGACCAAGTTTGTAGGAGACAACGTGATTCTTTGGTCCAATCTACTTCAAATTTTGCATAAACATTCTTTAACAGAATTGATTGAAGACGTATTTCGTATTTTATCGAAATTAAATCCCTGACGGGATTAAAAAGAGGTAGAAAATTATGTTGGAGGTGATATCAATACTCCTTAGTGCTTTTGATTAAAATTACTTTTTATTTTGACACATGCTTGAAAACTCAATCCGATTTTATTCAAAAAAGGTTGAACTCACATAAAAGCTTGATGCAATGCAAATATTTTATACTCCTTAAAATTGGAATTTCTGTTTGTAATTTCATATATAAAAGTATATATACGGTAATTACACAAAAAAATAATTTCTAAAATGTTCACCATCGTTATAAGGAGTAACTTAGGCTTATTTAATTTAAGAACAAGAAACGAATTAGAGTTCCGTATGACTTAAAAACGCGGGAGCTGACCAATGCATGAATATGAACATTAAATTTTTCGTTAAATTTCACGTGGACGAAGTCGCGGGTAACAGCTAGTCAGTATATATGATTCACAGTTGAAGTTGGTAAGGCTGTGTTAATATGTATTAAGATTTATTTTATTTATTTGGTTGAAAGATAACAAGATATTTCATGATGCTAACTGTACCAACTGTTAGCAAACTTGAGATGTCATAAAACATTATTCAACCATAAATATTCCAAATGTATAATGAAACATTCCCTTACATATAGTATAAGAGTTATGATTATTTCAATTATAATGTTTTAAAGCAACTTTTTTGTCCTCTTATCATGTCACTGGCTAAACAATGTATAAAGTAACTGAAGGTGTGATATTTACCTCAGAACCAATTTTATTAAAATATTTAAAATAAAAATAAATTTACAGATTTAAACTTATTTAAGTGTTCATAAAAATATATATCATGCATTTTTGGAACGAAGTTACTTATCGCGCATTGCGAAAGGGGGCTAGACCAAAAAAATTAAGACGAAAAGTTGTGAGACACTTTTTGCCATAGAAAGATATTGTAAAAATACAATTTTATTACAATTCACAATTTAATCGAAAGGAACTTCGTTCCATCCGGATGTCCCTTGACACCTCTCAAGTTTTTTTGTAATTGTAATTATTTGATTTAATAGCAATTGTATAAAATTTATGACAAAAAAAATAATAAGTAATTATAATTCAAAGTGAACACTATAATTGGTCAGTGTCGTCTTTTGCTGTTATATAAAAGAAGAAACACTATAAAAATTAAATAAATGATGTAATTTTTAGGAATTAGATTATTTAAAGTAACAAGCATATTTATGTAAAAAAGATGCAATACAAAAAAATTTGGCAATGTAATCCATAATCAGCTGATCAATACTAACCTGGCTCAAATAATGCGCATAGAATTTTTCTTTGACCGTTAGTTTATTGAAGGCCTGAGAACTATCTAGTTCTACAAATTTCTGGTTGTTTGGTAGAAGAAAGGTTGATTTGTCTTCAGCCATCGCTAAAAAAAATATTAGGTATGGGTTATTCACTGAAAATGCTGTTGGTTCACAAAGTAATATATGCTACTCAAACTATAAATATTTACTCTATTATAGTTACTGACCCTTAACTATTTTAGGTGGCTGCACAGATTGAGACTCAATTTCGAATGTCGACGTGCCTCTGCACTGTTTACTAATAAATGAATCAGCAATATTAAGCCGCCGGCGTTTTATAAGGTTAATAGTCAGAGTCCGCAACATTGAATATAATCGAGAAGTAACTGAAAATAGTGAAAACAATATATACTAATGATTAATATGCTATTTTACTTACTGATAAGTAATAGTTATACTTTATTAATTTTTAAAACCTTTGGAAAATTATATCAATGAGATCAATGTTTCCGCTTGTCACGTTCTGAAGTTAGCTATAGTTTTGTTATGAACAGACGTGTACTTTTGAATTTTGAATCGGTAAAGCATATACATATACTTAAATAGGTATATTGAACTAGACTTGGCGTAAGTGTTTTTGGTTATAAAAACACTTACTTATAAATTGCTAGTTTATGAAGTTCTATATAATTTTAAAATTTAATCGGAAATAATAGTTTTGGTTTTTATTGTCAACCTTTAAAAGTATCTATCAGTATTTGTAAATGCTTCTTAGTTGACATTGTATGTCAGGTGATGTCATCAACATAAAGCTAAGACACACCGATACACATTTTTATATGCAGTACAAGTTTTAAAATATCAAAAATGTTAACATGTAATTTCATCGAATTTAAATATTTTATTATACATATATGAAATAAAATTAAAAAATGTTATTTCTGCAATGTATAATATCCTTGAATTTATAGAACGATGTTCCGTTACACGGAACTCTTCAACATAATAACGCATACAATAACTGACGTTTGTGGCCCTTACCACAAACGCACCCATCAATGAAGTAAACATTCAACATGGATGGTTTCCGATTATTCTCATCCGTATTTTAGGTCAAATAATTGTTTAGGATGTGTAAGTGAAGTTTATAAAAGTTACTGTAATTTAGTGAAAATGTCTTCGGAAAGGTAATACTTAACTTTTAAGTTTTATATAAATTGTTGATAAATTGCTTCCGATATCCGTAGTTGAAAGTTGCAAAATCAATAAAGTACGCGGAAATCGCTAATGTCACGCCCTGAATTCGTAGTCAAATTGTTGGTGTGTGCTAGCGTAGCAGTGTTAAAGTTAAGACGTTGGCGATGTTTTATTCTAGGGTGGAATGGGTGGAAATTATCGAGCCGAAGACAAAGGAGCATATGTATGCTAACCTAACAACTGGAGAATGCGTCTGGGATCCACCTGAGGTACACTCCGTCCATAATTTAACTCACTTCCGTACAGATGTGCCGGTAGTATAAGTGCCCCATATACTTGTTCCATGTCTTTATCTAATTGTTATTGATAGGTTCAGTAAACATAAAATGATCACTTTATCACTTTATTGTTTTTGCTAGAGTTAGGGAATCCTGGGATATTCCACCGAATATGACTCATGTAGTCCTTTTTTGAATGAGTTTTAAATATGTTAGAAGTATGTTAGTTTTTAAAATTAATATGTATATTCTTTAATTATGTAAATACAATTATACATCATCTAGTATATTATAGTCTAATTATACAGTAAGATAAATAAATAAATAAATAAAAGATCTGCACATGAAGTATTCAGTTTATATACTGTTTATGTACTATTCTTGCTTAATTTGATAATTTTATAATAATAAAATTTCCATTTAAAACAAATGAATTAAACATACTGAATAATTTGGGTAAAAAGATAATTATTGGAATTGCTACAAATTTTAGTTCTTGTAATGTAAAGAGACATTTTATAAGGTCATCTGTAGACATATTTTATCATATTCAAATTGAAAACATAAGTACTGTCATATTCCTCTGAAATAGGAATATATCTATTAATACTTTATTTCCTCTTGTTATAGGGTGTAAAAGTCAAACGCACAGACTCATCACAATGGTGGGAACTTTTTGATATCAACACTCATAGGTTTTACTATTACAATGCATCAACACAGGTAATTACAATGACATCAATTATAAACAAAAATCATGACATACTTATTTGTTAAGTAATACTTTGTAATAATTGCATAATTGTTGTTTTAGACAACTGTATGGCATAGGCCTACTGATTGTGACATCATACCTTTAGCAAAACTACAAACATTGAAACAAAACACAGACCCACAGAAAAGGAGGGAGACGTCCACACAGACTAACCAAGCTGCACCTCAGGTGAGTGTAGTATTGTTATTATAATTCTAATAGCCTAAATATTTGAGGAAGCTAGTAGTCTAGCATAATGCAATAATTGCTACCTTAAAACAAATAAAGGGAAAATAAAATGACTGTATTTTAAACTTTTTTGTTCTTTCGAATCTGTTACTATAAAATATATTTAAAAAAAAGTATATATTATATGAGTTTGATCAAGTAGTTAACACCAATATGAAGGGTAATTAATTTTCTCTATGATATTGTTATTGAATTTGTTTAAAACCTTAAGCCAGCAAACTTAAGGCTAAGTTGAACTACACTTTCATTAAACATGTGCTTAGTTAACCAGTTTACTGTAATAATTGTTCAATTATTGCTGTTCAATTTCTGAATGATTGTAAACCAATGTTATTTTTATTGATTTTAGACTACTTTTGTGTCTTATTAAATGACAAGAGGCGAACAAATTAATTGCTATTTTAATGTTATTTGTTATAATTCATAGTTAATTCAAAGATTTTTTATTTAAAAGCATAGTGTTTCAACCATCTAGTATCCTTAACACAACTTATGTATAATGCACAAGAGTACTTTGAGTACACTTACTTACTACACATCGAGTACTTATATGGTAATTTTGCTTTGATGCTAAAGTTAACTTTATATTATCTGCAGTTTTCTGCACAACACAATGATCTTGTGGTAAAAAATAATGCACATTAAGTGTGATATTTAGGGCATACTATGAATCTTTATCGGCTTTGACACAAATAGTCTCTATATAACAATGGTTTTGTTATAATTAATATAAAAGGTGCACAAACATAGAAATGATGTTATTTATATGATTACATTTATTATGCTACGACTATATTGCAATTTATAGAAAAATAATAAATGTATTGTTTTTTGTTTACTGTTAATACAGGTATCATACTCATAATACAAGAGGCAATAATTGATAGTAGATTTATCTCATTTGCTAAAGACATATATATGCAATGTAGGTAATCTGTATGTTACATACATTTGTATATACTATGTTTACACTACCCATGGAAGAGCAAGTCAGCCTGCACTATAACCACCCACATATAATCGCTCTGTGAGCTATGCTCGGAAACTCTTCGTTGATAGTGATTAAAATAACTTATCCGAAAAGCCTTCCGACGTAGTTTGCAGAGTCATAAACGCGAAGTGGGTTGAACTAAAGGATTGAGGGCAGTTTAGGGAGCGGGAGCCCTGAACACATCGAAGCCTCGCCCTTCGATGACGATACGAAAAGCAGAAGATGTTGCGCGTATTTTTTATCTTGCCTCCATTTGTGAACTTTAAAATGTGTATCCCTGTAATGTCATTGCATCTATTGATATCATTATACGTGACTTATAATAGTGTCTATTTACCCTTCACATAAACCCCCTTAATGTTAAATATCTTAATAAATTCCTAGGTGCCTGCAATATTAGACCCCGTTAGCAGCAATGGCAACAGCACCGTGGCGAGTGTTAGCAAGCTGTCGCCTGGCAACGCAAAAACTGTCACTCTCACGCAAACCAGTCCCGTGCGAACGAGGAGGTCGCATTACCATCACAGGTAAGAAATTATAATGAATTTTCACTATTGTGTTGTCAATGTTATGTGTGAATATTCATATCAAGTTATAATATGATAGGTGTCAATTTACACTGTGGCGCGATTCAACACTAATACAAGTATAATGAATGCTTTCGTTGTTTATGATAATGCTGGCGATAAGATGTGAATTGAGAGTAACAATGTGTTGATGAGTTGTAAATGGTTTGATAATGGATTTTATGAGTCTGAGCTATATCAGAACTGAGTCATACCTTTTCTGATATTTCTATTCGTTATTTGAGTTTTGATATTTTATCTCAGGAAAATAGTTTTGTAGCGTATATTTATTTAGTAATCATTATAGGACTAGCGGTGAAAGTCGCCGAGGGCGGTTGAGCGAAGATGGGACCTCGCAGCTATGTCGACACACAGACTCCGGACGATCTTCAGATAGCAGCATCAGTAGTGCGCAGCAGAGGCGGAAGCAGGTATAACCACGCGTCTTTTATTTTGATAAAAATGTCTTAAGTATATTGTTTTAATGGCGAGTCTTTGTTTTCTTTATGCCTGGTGTAACAGTACTGTCATTCATATCGGTCATAATGCGCTTTTTGCTTCTATATGTTACGACTGATAAGTGTTCCATAAAACGAGCAGAATACATTTTCTTAATAAGTCCTGAATTTGAAAAAAAGAGCTGCATAGTTAGCTCTCTCTCATTGAAATATGGTGTAGTTTAATTTTACTTTGTTTTAATACAATTATTTTTGTAAGATTAACTTCTTTCTAAGGATTTTATCCTTATTTGGTCACGCGTATACTAAAATTCGTAAAAAGTAGTTTTATAGCTGTAACTTATTCGTGTAAGTGAAGCTTATCAAACTCAAACGCAAATGATTTATTTCAACTATACCAATATAACAGGCACTTTTGAATTGTCAAAAATTAGTTGCACATAAGTATCAGTATATTATTGTAGTATTTATGTTTAAATTATCATTGTTTTTTTTTCAGGAACTTAGTGCAGTTGTATGCAATCCCCCTGTTTGTACTCCACAACTTAGGAAAAGAAGTAGTGCAGTACAAGCGCACGAAACTGAGAAATGGTCACCACATGCAGGTAAACATAAATAAAAACTTATTCTATGTACTACTGTACTGTACTTTGGTATGCAGAAAACGATTGTTGTTGTTTGGTTAAACTAAAAAAAATATAATTTGAATTGATTCCCAGACAAAACAAAAACAGAAATCTAGAAAATAAAAAAATATAATAATAACAATAAAAATTATTGTTCAAAAATTATGGATACAATCTATACATGGAGCACTAGTCTCCACAATAGGATACCCTGTGTCGTGGAGACTAGTCTCTTTCACCCAAGAAATGCATTCGTAACAAGTTAATTTAGTTACAGAGTTAATAAAAATGGGTCTGTATTAGTGTGTGTGTGGATGTATGTGTGTGTGCGTGTGTTATTATGTAAGAGGGATGTAAAAGTGGGTGTGTGGAACAAAAGTACAAGATTACAAGCCAAACAAGACAGAAACGGCTCTCATTTAAATGAGCACTTATGCTATTCTTGCGTAATTTCGTTGATTCTATTCTCGAATCAAGCTAAGCACCTGATAATGGATTAATTAACTCGGCAAATAGCAGTCTACAGCTGGAAATAAGACTCTCCTAAGGTGTTATTGCTTTAAGGCTTTAAAAAACGGTTGTTGTCCCTTAAATCGGCCCTAAAACATACCGGTAAACTATGGGTATTTAACTCTGTCTAAACCTTTGGAAATGCAGGTGTGATGTTCGGTCTTATTGTTGTTAATACATTTTACAGGGCTAAACCGCAGCGGTAGTTTCATATCACCCAGGAAAGACGCGTCCGATGATTCAATGCACGAAAAGTATTTCAAATCTGTAGAGAGTACACCTTTGACGAGAAGAAAGGTAACATTACATTTTACTTGTAGTAAATAGTCATATTAGTATATTAAATAAAAACACGAGCACATACTTACTGTAATTTACACACTTGACAACTAGTTAAATCACGACCCGATTATTGCAACAACGTAATAAAGACTGCTATGAAAAGGGTCCTGAGTTGGAATCCCAGCAGAGACAAATGATTGTGTGATGAGCATGATAAATCATTGATGTTTCTATATATAATCAGGTGCTATTACAATACAAGTATTCTGCCTAGCTGAAACACGATCACATTAAATAATATGCTAACACACGCACACTGTACTGCCGCGCTAGCGATAAGAGCAGTAAGTATGATTTGCATAGTTTTTAGTAATTGGCCTGCAAAGTTTTTGTTACAATTTTGTTAAATGATAGACCTTTATTAGCTAACCCGGGGTAACTATACTTACTGTTGTTATGTTAAGGAAGATTTCTCAATTTTTGGACTTACTGCCTTTATGCTTTATAACGAAATTTACTGGTTCCCGATAAGCTATCAAAACAGGTGTCAGCACATCTGGTAGAGCTCTTTGCGCTGATTCGGGATCAATATTTAACTCATTTTGTCAAAAAATGCACTTACTGCTGATATCACTAGCGCGGCAGTGTAGATGTATGTTCAGAGAATAATATTATTGCATCCTGTGGTAGTATTAGAAGTAGTATAGCTCGTATAGATTGATACTAATGCTTTCAGTTAAAACAGCAATCAGCGGGTGGATCCTCCTGCGACTCTGCATCACCACAAAGTCCCAGCAGCCCCTTACAGAAACCGCAACCGACACCATTTTTGCAGGTTGGTATTTTTAGACT
Source organism: Craniophora ligustri (assembly GCA_905163465.1). Lineage (NCBI taxonomy): Eukaryota > Metazoa > Arthropoda > Insecta > Lepidoptera > Noctuidae > Craniophora > Craniophora ligustri. The sequence continues at coordinate 5,196,339 of LR990959.1, forward strand.
TATTAACAAAACAAAAAAAATATTTAATAATATAGTTCTATTAGTTATATCAATGAATATACCATTAGAAAACCTTCACAGAACTCATTATAATGGAATTGATTCTGTTGATAACTATTTAGAAACAAAATCAAATTCCATTGAACTAATTTTAAACACACTATGTCTCTTTCTTATAAACATAATTGAAAAAGGACAAAATATTCATAGCTGTTAAATTAGTCATATGCTCTTATTATTTATTGAAAAAAAGTCATGATAATTCGATGGCAACTAAATTGAAAAATAAGCAAATAGGTTAATGCAAAGATCTAGAACGCGACTAAACTAGTTTTGTTAGTAAACAACAAAATCAGCACCAACATTAATATCTCGACACTACATTTTGCAACTGAGTTTTGTTCTAATTTCAGCTAATTCTAGCTAGACCTACATTCTTCATTTAAAATATCGCTCATAAAATCTGCACCGATGTCAGCGGGCTCATTAGTTTCCTAGAAGACAGTTGAATCACCCTTGATTATATAAATAGACTATGTAAACATCTGAGAAGCTGTGATAACCTAGCCTAGTCACTAGTTCGTTCCCAAGGCACGCACTATGTTGACATTTTGAAAGTTACGTGCGTATTTATCACATGCTTATACATTTCTCGATGGCGTGTAAGTTTGCCAACCCGGACTAGGATAGCGCGGTGGACTATAGCCTAATCCCTTTCAATTAAGAGGAGACCGGAGCCCAGCAGTGGGACAATAAATAGGCTGCTGAAACATTTAAAAGTTATGTTTCTGGTTGTATCTTGTTGGTCAGATCGCAAAGGCCGCGTTATTTGAACGTTAACGTTTATTAACGTAACGACCGCGACCCAATTGTTAAAGTAACTGTGGCTATTATAGTCGACTTGTAACCTTGACACCATCAGTACCATTGAGCATTTGACCCATATAAGATTGACACAAAAGAATCAAGAATTTATGTATTGTATCTCTATTATTTTAGCGTATTTTTTATAGGGTGGTATTTAATACTTTTAACTGTAAATCCCCTTTTTTCAATCAAAATATTCGAAATTACAACCAAAAATACTGAATTGCACACTAAATTTGCTCATCAAATAAATCAATTATACTATATATTATCAGGGCTGCCAGATTGTATCTTTTGATACCAAATTGGTATAATTGGATGATGTATTGTATCCATGTGGTATCCATGATCATTTGGTATAATTCGATACAAAATCAAGACGCTTACAAAAAAAAGGTCATGCCAAGAATTTGTCCGCTAATTCTGCAAAGGATAATCGAATAATCGAGGGATTTGAGCTAAAAAAAAAAGCTCATCCGACATAGAATGGGCAGTATGGTATAATACCATCTCAATTGGTATAATTTCAGATGCTAAATGGCATAATCGCGTCGTTGCTTACTGGCAGCCCTGTATATTATATTTATTATCATATCATATCACCACGTGGTTTGTCCCCTGCTACTTCTGAATTGATGAACCAGTTTTAATTAAATTTTGCCCACTGTGAGTATTTTATAATCACAATTTTTCTTATTGTAACTTAGCCACAGTAACGCTTGGCCGGTCTGCTAACAATATTATACAGATATGTACCAACATTTTGGAATAGTCTGTTTCAAGTAAAATGCCGTCAGTATGGAGCGAGCGGGTCGCGATGTTTTATGAGTCACATTATTAAGTTCCTACCACCGTATGGTAGGAATTCTAGGAATCTTTTGTTCATGAAATTAACCTCAACATTCTTTTCCGAGAACTTATTGCGGTCTAAACTGGCCTATTAAAATTAGATATATATTATTTGTTAAAATTAGTTGTATAAAAATGTAGGGTAAAGAAGATAGCTTTTCTATAGTTTTGTTTTGAGGTATTGGGTCCTATTCCCACGTCGAGCAGTGTTATTGGTTTGTTTATGAAATTCTCATTAGTAGCTCAGATTTTCGATTCGTATCTTTTCGGTTGATGGTGTGTACAGTGTACATTAGGTAGAAGAGTTAGGTTTAGGTATACTATATACCTAAACCTAACTCTTCGGGGACGACATGCGTGATGGTATGTTATACGTTTTATGTGATCTTTAGAATCTGAGTGTCCCTTTATATATGGCTTTTTTACCCGTACAGACGACAGCGGCTCGGCCGTCGCTAGTGTCGTCTATATCCCTGGCGACGGACGCGGCGGCCGCGGTGGGGTCGCGCGTGATGCACAGCTTGGAGAGACCGCACCAGCTGTCCCGACATGCGAAGGAACGATTCTCTGATAGGTACTTACCTGCAAATTATAAATGAAATGCTGCCCCACACTACAAAATGCTGTTATTTCAGTATGGCGAGTGTGTTTACAGTCTGTATGTGTATATGAGTCGATTATTCTGTCATTACACCAATCACGCGGTCATTTTACTGATTTTAGTATCGTTTTATTTTTATTGAAAATTATAATTATTTCACCAAATAATATAATTAAGATTATTTAACATTTGCAGGCATTTAGACAAGGACCGATTAGCTGAATTGGAGCGTATGGACAGGTACCCTGAGAAGCAGGCTGTTTATAGTGTGGACAAACCTTTCAGACAGACAAGCCTTGATCTACGTCATAACGCCGCCTCTGCGAACTGGCACCCAGCCAGGGACTTTACCAGGTATACCTAACTTTAATACGTAACTAGTTGAGCAATTGTGATTATGTGATCAATGCTAAACGACGGGTTCAATCTGATTAATTTCTATTTCCATCATAAGACACTTTAAAATTATTGCCATTTACCTTAGTTAATTTCTACTTTATGTAATTAAGTCTAGTCTATTCTTAAATGAAGAGAAAATTTACTAAACCAATTTATTATTATTAATTATTAGATGCGACTGTTGAAGATTATTGGCACCCACATGGGACTACTGATCAGATTACATAATAATAATGTTTTGTATTGGCGCCCACTGTGGGACTCGTTAGAACTCATTAGACTTCAATTTCTGATCCAAATCAATAAATATATTCTTCAGTTTCCCTTTTTAGCTAATATTTTATTTAGTAATATAATTCAATGTTTTAGTAGACGTCAACAAGCTGAGCCGGAGCGCTTCACGTCAAGCAAGACATCGGTATCATCGGGCAGCAGCAAGCACCGGACCCCGCCACATGAGCCGCACCATAACTTCATGAGACTCTCCTCGGCCAACGAGCAAGACAGTATCGCAGCTGGTATGTGAAATAACCATTATAGTACATATATTATTACTTTACTTGCCCCTGGCCTGGCATGGAATAACTTTAAATGGAGTATTAGCTGCCTACTCTCAAAGTCAAAGTCAAAGTCAAAATATAATTTATTCAAAGTGGGCCACATGTAATTAGCTCTTTTTGAACGACGACAATAAAGATAGCCCCCAAAACGCCCTTCACCGTTTCCTCGTGTTTTTCTGGGAACAAGAAGCGGCGCAACAAACTCCCCAGCAACACATCTCACCTGCCCTGCCTACCTATCAATCCTTTTATTAAGAAAAAAGTAGCCAATGTCCTTTTCCTAGAATCTATATTCTTGCCAAATTTTACTAATCTGCTGTGCAGTTTAAGTGTGAAGAGGCAACAGACGGAGTTAATTTATTATTTATAATAATAGCAATAATTAATTAAATTAAGATATAATTTTTTTGAGTTTTTTGAGACCGCACACTGTTACGAAATTTATAAAAAAAAAATGACTAACTGTAAATTGTCTGGTGCAGTGAGCTACAAACTGAAATGCGTCAACTTGGAGCCGCCGCTAACGGAACCCAACGTCCAGAAGCACAACCAGAGACTAGAGAGATCCACGGCGCCCAGGGATCGTACTAAATCGAGACGTAAATTATAATTATACTTATAAAGTAGTATACTAAGTAGTTATAAGTGTCATCAATAAATGGTCACATCACTCTCATATGCCAGGAGGAGAAGACGCTGATTCAAATCCACCTTAAAGTCATATTTTCTTCTACAAAATATACAAAATAAATTTATCATGGATCCTTAATTCACAGGAATAGCTGAAATAATATTTAAAAAAAATATTAAATTTAATTTAATTACTGTCAAAATTAATATTAATTAAATGGAAGGTTTACTACCATTAAGGTTTAAGAGCATTTTGGTATAAGGTCTTTATTATGTATGATTTTAACAGGACACAAGAGGCCCGCGGAGCCCGAAGATGGTCCTGTTGATGGCGAGGAAGAAGAGGATGAAGGTGGAAGCTCTCCGTTGTACTGCAATTGGGACCTACGCGGCATGCAACACTTGCTGCCGCTGCAGGATTACATTATACAGCAGGCAAAACTGTCCAGTAAGTATTATTATTTATACATATAGGAATGTAAAATATTTAAAACCTGTATAAAAACTTCGGGCATAAAAATCAAGGGTGTATCGAGTCTGACATTCCGGACAATCACTCCATGAGGATTTTCATAGTTTATAAGAAAAAGTTTTGGATGTCTAATTTGCAGGTATAGGTGCCGTCACGAGTTTAGAGCGCTCGACGAAAGTAGTGGGGAGACTTGCGCATGTCGTACACTCGTGCTCACATATATTACGAAGTGTTTTTAGAAAAGTTAAATTAACTTGAGTTGTCTCTTGTAATGGAAACGAAAAATAAGTTTTATATAGGTATTTTAAAAGAGAAAAATAAAATATAACCACGGTTTATTTTATAAAAATAATAATTTATATTTTTTTGTAGATACGTATAGAATCAATATTACATAATCAATAATAAAATTAATGTAATGTGTATTTTAATTATTGGTGTACAATAAAGTGTATTCTATCTATCTAACTACATATATGCAAATAATCAATTATATTTAAAAAAACTTAAATTCTAATCGTTTGGCAATAATCCTATTCCTTCCATCAAATCGTCGTTAATTAAGTAAGTCTAAGTTTATAGATGGAACTACTTATTGAAAGGTAAAAGGTCAAGACGATGAAAAAATACGAAAGCAATATGTGCGTGAATGTACTTTGGGCGATACACCAATACGGCGCCGGCACTGACCGCTTCACCCTCCGCACACCGCCCACCCCGCCAAACGGACCCAAAAAGCGCTCTAAACTCGTGACGGCACCTATATCTTGCTACTACTATTTGCAGGTACGTATCACATTAGTATGATAAGTATCTGACACCGATAGGTATCTTAGTCAATAAATCAACATAATTATGTGTCTTTCAGTGTACGACTAAGTGATGTCGGATCGCGGTTCTCCTTCATGTAACCATAAATTATCAACAGGTCGCGCCCGTTACGGAGGTGGTTCAGCATCGGACGGCGAATCAGGGTCATCCAGATCCCATTCCCGGTCCGGTTCGGAATCCCGGTCGTTGTCCGGTCACGAGCCGGACAACGAGTCTTCTGACGGCGGCGCTCGGACACCGGACGACGACGACGGCTCGGGCGTGTACCTGCCACACGCGTACGCGCACAGGCCGGTCGACGTGGAGTACATGAATCATGGCGTGTCCTACTATAATACGTTTGTTGGATTTGATCGGGATCATCAGCCGTCTGGAATACACAGAGTGAGTATTCAATTGTTATTTAGTAAAGTGTGATTAAAGTCCATTTTAAACTTCTACTTATTACTTATAAAAATTAATATCCAGCCGTGCTTATTAAGTGTTTCCATGGAATATTGATCAAGGCAGTGACACAATATGTCTCATAAACCACGTCTTAGGTCTCTGTTGTACCATCGCGTTCGCATTACATAATAAAATAGTTTAAGAAAATACCATTTTATTTTTGCCAATTTGTTATGCCTGAAAAACATAAAATAATAATGAATCCTGGTTCAGACTTCGTCGCTGGGCGGTGGAGGGGCGGGCGGGGCGGGCGCGGAGGAGGGCGCGCTGTACAGCCCGGTGCGGGCACACGCGCCGCGGCCGCCGCTCGAGCAGGACATCGAGATCTTCGCCAAGGATAACCTCAACTTCAACAAAGGCATCTTCCGGAGAAAGGTTACTGCCACTTCATTAACTTACACACGATGAGTAATAACTGTCTCGACAGTTAAACATAAATTTATACAATATTGTTCTGTTCTGATAGGCGTCGGTGCGCGACCTGCTGTCGTGGACGTCGTCGTCGATCAGTGCCCCGATGGTGGGCGCGGACTGGGACAAGGCACACAAGAAGGCGGCCACCGACCTGTTCCGCCTCGTGCAGATCTACATGGGCGACCGCAAGGCGCGCCCCGGCATGACTCTCAACTCCGTCGCGCAGGACATCCTGCACGCTACCTTCACTAATGAAAAGTAAGATTACATGTCACATGTTAACGATAATATGATTTTTAATTAGGCTTTTTTGAAAAATTACTAAAGTTCACCATAAGTTGTATTTGGTTTTGTACTACATGTGATTTTGTCCGTCAGGTCACTGTCTTAGTTTATTAGCCTCGTAGTGATAATAAGCTCGAAACTTGTGTACACTTTCATTATGGCGTTATAAAAGTTTTCTCATAAGTCGTATTTCAAGTATTTTCTCACGCGCTCGAGACAGCGGTAACGCTATACGTACTATAATATTATGTATATTTTACATTATATTTTGACTGACGCCACTTATATAATATATTTTTCCGCACATCTGCAGACTACGCGATGAACTGTACGTGCAGCTCTGCAGACAGACGACGGAGAACCCTCTCCGCGACTCGCTGTTGCGCGGCTGGGAGCTGCTGGCCGTGTGCCTCGCGTTCGTGCCGCCCTCGTCCGCCTTCCAACCGGCGCTCACCAATTACGTCAACAGGCACAGAGACCCGGCATTTGCTGATGCTTTCCCCGAGGTCAGTTTTGCAATCGACAGGATATAAGATGACTTGTTTTTCTATTTTGAAATTTATCTAAGTGTAGTTAGGATGGATTTTAATATCAGTGCAGCCTATAAAACGATTGACCGTAAAATTCAAGGCTTAAATCATTCCCTAATTTATTTACAGGTATTTAATTACTTTTTTGAACAATCTTTTTATTTCAACCATTGATACTTTTCATTCCTGATATTTTAAACTTTTGCTTTATATACATATATATCGAATTATATGCATGAAAAATGCTCAACATGACATTAGGTATTTAACAGCTGTCATAAATTCCCAGGTTGGCAAGTGGCCTATTCACGTGCAAGTTTCTCACTACGCTGGCGTGGCGTGCAAGCGGTTAGAGAGGATCGGCTTTGGAGGCAAAAGGCAGCCGCGGAAACCTACCACCGATGACATCGATCAAGCTAGAGTGAGTTATATGAAATAAACACCTAGTTTCTAAGCCGATAAATTACTAAACCGAAATAAGTCAGTTCTCAGAATTACACGAAATAGCAAAAGGTTTGAAGTGCAATCTTCGCAATTACTATAGCGGCCTTTTAATTTTTGCCTTTTCTATTACTAACAGATACAAATCTTCCGCCAATCCATGTTCGGTAACACGCTCTCAGAGGTGATGGCCTTGCAAAAGGAGCGTTTCCCGAACCGGCAGCTGCCCTGGGTGCAAGTGGCCTTATCCCAGCAAGTGCTGGCGCTCAACGGAAGAGAAACAGAGGGCATCTTCCGCGTGTCCGCTGACGTAGACGAAGTTAATGCGCTGAAAGCGAAGATCGATAACTGGGAGCTGCCTGACGCTTCTACTTTGACGGGTAAGTGCAATTATGTTAATTATATTTACAGTCTCTAGATAGACAGAGCTATAGATTCTGAATTTATCAAAAATGTATTAAAATGATTTTCGACGTCATTTTTACAAGTTTTATTTCAATTTTGAATATTTGATATTGATTTAAATAACTATTTAAATAGTGCATCTAAAGTATCACAGGAGCATTGACTTTTTTAATTGAGGTAGCTTGTGTTCACGAGTTTTTCGAATATGGGTTTTATAGAAACACCTTTCTATATGTCTCTGGAAGTGGGCGTTAGTAGACTACAACACAATTATCGTGTATATTTTATTACTGTAACCGTTGTTATGGTTCTAATAAATTAATCATCAACCCATTATTTTCCCACTGCTGGGCACGGGTCTCCTCATATTTGAGAGGGATTAAGGTTGTAGCAGATTTATACGTCACCGCTCCCGCAAGCCTTAAAAATGGACATTCAAATACAAGCTTAAAGTTGTGCTATTTAGGTAATTTTTTCAATGATAACATATAACTGCAAACACGGTGTTGTGCGGTAGCGGAGTCGTGTAAGTGAGCTACAGTCCTTTAGGCTATAGTCCTCCACGCTAGCCTACTGCGGGTTGTTAGACATTACATGCCGAGAAAATCTCTCAAGCATGCAGGTTTCCTTTGCCGTTATTTAATACGCACATAACTTCCGAAAAGTTAGTGGTGCGTGCCTCGGGTTTGAACTCGAGACCTCCGACATGTAATACCTCTGACGCCGGTCACACCGCTGGGCTCCCACAGCTCTAATAAATGAATAATACATAATGATGACGTCGTCCCCCGCTCGGCAGACGCGCACGCGCCGGCCAGCCTGCTGAAGCTGTGGTACCGCGAGCTGTACGAGCCGCTCATCCCCGACGCGCTGTACGCGGCGTGCGTGGCGGCCGGCGCCGACTACGCCGCCTGCGCGCGCGCGCTGCACCGCCTGCCGCCCATCAACAGACTGGTACACGCCCGCACTCGTACACTCTAACAGGCTAATTGGTTTACATCCACGCATGGATCGGTCGATAGTTGCATGTATACTACTTAGGTTGTTAGACTGTACAGTCGCTCACGCCTTTTTCCAATGGTGGTGGAATGACAGGCAGAAATGACAGAAAACCACGCTACGATACCTGCATACCACTTTTGCTCCGTCCATATTCATATATCTTGGTATGCATGCGCGCCGGTTACTAGACTGGTGCCTACATGACGTTTATACATTTATCTCTATACTACCCTTATGCTATGCAGTTATTTAAAATCAACTCTTAGTGGATGTTCATATTATGAAATAAACCTATGATCTAAATTGCAGTTTTTTAGATTTAAAATGTTGGTTTTTCGTCTAACCCATAAAGTTAGTGTTACCCTTTGTTAGAACCTACATGAAGATTTTTATGAATTTTGAGGATTTAGGTTTATTGAATACAAATACACTGCCGAACAAACAAATGTATTGAGTTGTGAAGACGATAGTTGAAAGTCTATCGAGTTGCGATATAGTATATTATTATTTCGTTTTTTTTTTATACTAAACACGTTTACGTTATTGTAAATCCTTTCACAGATTAATATATTAAATATAATATTTCAGGTACTCACGTATCTGATAAGTTTCCTGCAACAATTCACCGCGCCGGAAGTGGTAAGTCAAACAAAAATGGACTCTGCCAACCTCGCTATGGTGTTCGCCCCGAACTGCCTGCGCTGCACGTCTCAGGACCCGCGCGTCATACTAGAAAACGCCCGCAAAGAAATGACCTTCCTCAAAACACTCATCACCAACCTCGACACATCTCACGTGCAAGATCTTCTGTGACCAATGAATCTCAGCTACTGTAACAACAATGTCGCTTCCGAGAGGCTGACTGACTTTTAGGGAACGTTCACTACTCTAAGAACTCCAGGCAGCTGACGACTACGTGACGTGCCCGACTTATATCAATAAAGAACTTGTTTGTGTACCCTTCAATTGTTATGTCTAGTCTGTGAGTTCAACTATCGGTCAATAAAACTTCCTATGGTATACACCCAAGCTCCGAGACTTCCCTTAATTAATTACGTATATTTGACGTTCTTGTATATTTTTTGTATTTTTGTACGCTATTAACGAATAATTTTAATTTGGTTTTACCCAAAGATATTTAAAGAGATGTGATTTTAATTATATTAGACTTGAGCTTTACGAAAATGTATTTGCAATGTATTTTGAAAAATTTGTTGTTGGTGCGCCTGCGTGTTTGTTTTTATTAGTTACGAATTACGAATATTGTTGAGTGTGGGAGAGTGAACGATTACGTTTGTATCATTTGCAAGATGATGATGAAACTATGATATGTAACTATATATTATTATGGTGCTCTACAAACTAGGAGAAGCGCACCCCGACCGTGTGTTCACTATTTTCAAATAGTGCATTATTACTATGCTGCCTGCTTTACACTAAGCAATACCAGTTTTATAATTATGCTTTATTCGATATTATGGGAAATAAGAAATTAAATTTAATCAAAAGTGATATTTATTCAAAACGTTTTACAATGATAAATAATAAAATATATCAAGGCAACTAAATAAATAGAATATATTAGAGGAAGATATTAATAAAGTTGAGTAGTGAACACATGGTTTCTAGAGAGAAACTAACACATCTTAAATTATCGAATAGATTAGTTTAAAACCTGATTCAAGAGGCACTTCGAATAAAAGCTTAGACACGTTATTTATTAAACATTTACATCACGCTACTAGTGCTCCATTAACATCAATTTAATACTTATCATGAAATATTTTAGTGATATTATAAGGCATATGAAACGTTTCATCACAATCATAAACGTTATAGTTAAGTTAATAAACATTTGTTAAAGTATCATTTACATTACCAAATTAAGACCACAATGCGCATTTATTTTTACTATGTAAGTTAAATGTAATATAAGTTGGTACCGAGTCTCAAATATTACTGAAATTATGTACCTCAGTGTAGAAATACAAAAGATATGTCTGTATACACCTGTTACCTATACCGCAAGTGAAAATATGCTTAATGGCAATATTACCTAAGTAGCATTTTCCTCTCAAATGATCGAATATGTCAGAATAAAGAGTTACTATTATAGAATATGTGATTTTAAAGGGCAGCTTTAAATTAGACAAGCTTAAAGGAAATATTATAATAAAGTATTCCTAATGGCACGGTTTGTGATCACTTTTTTATGCCAACAGAAATATAACGACCTTACTCGCTATAACATAGGGGAATATAACAGTGACTTGTGACTAATATTGCTATCTCGTATCCTCTTATGCAAAATATAAAAGTGGAAAAGAGATACGTGATTGTAAATTAACAGCATGTTAGTTTGTTTCATCTGTTTGTGTCGAAAAAGTCTCGACGCTATTTCCATCATATTATTTTTCATACCCCATTTTCATACCATAATTTAGTTAAAATTCTATTTATAAAATCGAATTTAATTCAAAATGTATATCAATGTTCTCTTAAAACTAGTTTACCGCGATTTTATTACCAAGAGGAAGAGTTTTCTTGTTTGTCAGTAATGGATACTTATGTTAAAGAATATCTAGTATTCTTTAAATAGATTGTCCGTAGTTATAAAATAATTGAATAAAAAAAAAACTTATTAAACCTACCTAAAGTTTTATATTCTGCTACGCAAGAATAATTAGTCTAATCCCAGTTTGTAGAAAGTTAATTCGTATAGCTTTATGCGGTTTTCTCGCCTAAGAATTTTCTCACAAGTCAATGGCTACTCTATAATAAAGACTACATTATAGTTCTTTTCACAGTTATATAAATCACGCGATTGTTTTCGCCGACCAATCATGTAAGACTTAGGAGAAAATATAGATCCTCTGTATTGTGAAAAAGAGGGATGGCACTATGTATTATGAAGACTATAACTAAAACCACCTCTGTCTATATAACTATGTCACTTTCTATGTATAATTAATTTATAATGGCAATAACGTTATGAAATAATTTGGGTATTCAATTATATTATTTCAATTACAGTTTGGGTGATGTAGCAACCCTGTGTAAGTGTCAAACTGTCAATATTCCTAGCGATGGGCTCACACTCTTTCTGTATAGAGTAGGTGATAAAACCATCGGTCTTCAGGAGCGGAGACGGAAGTGAAACCGAAAAACATTAACTAATAAAGTTGCACAACATTTTGGTTATAGACGTCGGATGTAAATCGCTCCATTTCGTTCGTCCCCGTTGTGTACGACTTTTTTATAATAGATTTAATTTTCTATAGCAATAATTTACCTACCTTGAACATGAGACCTTGCCAGTTTTGCGGAAATCTGCACACTGTATGGTCTTCAACCTAAGTTTTTCAAACAATAATGATTAATAAATTAAAATTTCATCATCAGCCTATATTCGTCCACTGCTGGACGTAGGCCTTAATTAATTTATTCAATTAAATATTTTGTACGTCAGGTCAATATGTCTATTTACTTTGAAATCCTTCGGGTCGTCACAATGTATCATTGTAATTATAAGTGTTAAATTCGAGTTAATTACATTATTATTGACAGTGACAGCTTTATATTTTTTATGTTATTTTTAACAATGATTTGTCTATTTTTTTATTATATTTACATGCAGGCGCCGTGTGGTTCCTTCTCTCACTAATATTACTAACATTATTGTCTTGATCTCAAAATAAAAGTTTATATTATTGGGTATTCATTTAAAAAGTACAGGTGTCTAAAAACTACAGTGTTCCTTTTACTAAATCTATGTGTATTATGTTATATTGGCATGATTAGACATATAGGAAAATATAAATGATGCATAAAGATAGCATGTAGCGCGGAAATATAAAAAAAATCTGTTTAATAAGATCCGTAATTTTATAAATTAAATTAAAAATATAAAAAAATATTAACCACCGCTCGCATGTCTGCATTAATATAAAACATAATTATAATGTACCAGGAAATGAAACTTTCAATATTAAAATACGGGACGCAAATATTTAAAATATAATATGTACATCAATGTTACCGTAAATAAACGTATATTTGTGCCATAATAATAACATACTGCCTAACAATATTAATTGTTACTGAAAAAGAAAGATCTTGTTGTAATATGAATCTATATTTTTCACAATATTTTAGATGGTTTGGTTGCTAGGTACGAAGATTTGTTTTAGAATGCTTCTGGGAGATGAACTGGCTATCAAAGAACTATGGTATGTGTAGAATAGGGACGGTCGATAAGTAAGCTCTTAATATTCCCTATACCTATTGTGTAATATTTGTAATAAGAATTACAGAGCACAATTTATTTTTGTGTACATTATTAGTTAGCTATTTATCAAAATATTGGAACTACAAAGTTCTATTATCGCGAACGCAGTGAAGCTACTATGCTGTAGTATAGTAGCGTATGAATGTGCTTGTAATTTCTCATCTTGTAAAATTGTATAGTGCTTATAAATAGTCTCAAATAATAATTTTCATGAACCTTAATATCCCTTTGTACATAACATGCCTATTTCTTTATTGTTTACGACAATATAATGCCTACGATGTTCATAATGTAGATTATCACTGTAAATGTGAACGTTCAGGAGAAATAAATTACTAAATATCCGGTGGATATACTGCGAATACCAACATTTTGTTTCATTTATTTAATTTCCTTTTTCATTTCGCTTTTACCTTTATTAATATTATAACATGGCAATCAAGTTGGAAGTTTAATATGTAGTTGTAAACTGTCACTGAATTCGACTGATAGTGGACGCATATATAACACTGGCAGTGAAACGTTTAATTGAATACTGTAAAAAATCCTTCAAACTGCGCAAATACAACAACCTCGTAGAGGCGCTATATCTATCAAAGATGTTAAGGATTTTAAGCGGAATACTAATCTTCACTTTGAGAGTCACCTCGGACCACCGTATAGTCAAAAAGTTTACATTATCAGGGCTAATTTGCTACTTGTTATGGTACTCCTTGTATTTTTACGCGACGTACAAAGCTCATGAAGACCAGTCTGGTTTTCTTCATGAACTTTGTACGTCGATATACAGTATCCTGCGATCTATATACAGCACTAAAGTTCAACGTTACGGACTTACGGTGACGATTTCGAGTGAATTTCTTCAAGTGTCTATGTCGTGTTCACCATGTGGAAGATTCCGTGCAGTGTTAGCTGGAACATCTGTTTCATGGGGATAATGGTCGATATGGACAAGGAATTTGAGAATCTGGGCGAAATTATCAATTACAACCTAGATGCCCAGTCAGCACTAAATATATCGGTCGGATTGCTGGTAATCTGTTTAATGCGGTTGTCCAGTATTTTCATCACTCTTGACAACTTAAACATACCTATACCGAAAGAGAGGATCTATCAAGTTATATATTCGGATTCTATGGCTGGGATATCGACCGCACATTTTTGCTTCTTCCTAATCGTAATTAGACGACGGTTTAAATACACAAATAAGGTACTTGACGACATCAAATCACATAAATCTTGGGAATATAAACTATTTGTTAGAGGTCACATGTCTGCTAACATTCAGAAAGCTAGCGGTCTTCAAGATCGTTACATTTGCGAGAAAATAAAGGCCTGTGCGAAGATATATGGGATGTTACACAAAGTGGTGTACGCTACGAACAGAATGTTCGGTATTATAGTCATGATGACTACGCTCGTGTCTATCGTACATCATTTTATACATGTTCTATTTCATGGAGGCGACAGCGGGGGGCTTGTTTCACGATGTACATAGATATGTAGCTTTTATTGTTTATGTATTCTGGCAAATTAGCTTTTCAATGGGCATAATATTTTTGACGGTGTATGTGTGCGAATGTGCGATGGACGAGGTAAGTAAGACACTGTGAGACATGTGTAAGACTTATACCTACTTATGTGTTGATTTATTTAGATTTATTCAACCAATTTGTATTTTTTTAATTGGTCATTGATAAGTACGGGGACAGACGAGTGAAACATTTTACTAACACCTTTATTACTTTTATAAATACTTAGCGGTGCGTAGGCACACGGACACATACTTAACATTCCTCCCCTTAGCTTAAAAATACAAATTAATAACTCACTACGATACGTAAACCACAATTAACAATTACTATGCTAAACATTAGTGCTCTCTAATAGAATAACTTGTAGTTGACTTTAGGCAGATTACGTTTCGCCCGTGGTGGACTTGTCTGCTGTTGGAGCTCCTGTTCATTGGTATGCCCTGCCTGAGGAGGACTGGCTAACGCTTCCTGGACCTCCTCTTCGGCCGAGTTGTCTGGTGTTGATGACTGTGCGACAACTACGGGTGTATTTTCCGGTGTAGCTGCTATTGATAAGTCGATACTATCTGTAGCAATCGGCGCCTCTTCACCCCCTTCACCCGTGTCTGGACACGTCATCACATCAGCCGACAGCGTGTTCGACGTTGAGCTTCTTCTTTGCTCCTCTAGGTCTATGTCCACATCTTTATTAATATCGTAATCATCGCCTTTATACAATATAATTTGATTTTTATGCTTTCTTAACATATTATTTGAAGTTGCTAAGTCTCTAATTAAAAACAACACGTTGTCCATTTTTTTAATCATTAGGTATACCTTTGCACCAAACGTATTTACCATTTACTTTATAATTTTTATAATAAATTCTGTCCCCAGTAGCAAACACCTGAGTATTTACCCACCCATCTCCCTTTGTGAACACTGTTTACGTTTAACCACGTCAGCAAGAGCTGTGGATGATGACGCCGATACTGGTGTTATTAGGTCAAGTCGCGATCTAAGCTTTCGCCCGTATACCAGCTCAGCTGGGGAGAATCCAGTTAATGAGTGAACGGAATTTCTGTAGTCAAACAAGTATTTTAAGAGATTGTTATTTAAATTTCGCGACCCATTACCACTAAGCAGGCTTGTTTTGATACCCTTTTTAATTATCTTGACATAACTTTCAGCCTGGCCATTGCTAGCTGCGTGGTAAGTCGGTGACGTCATGTGAGTAATTCCATTCATCTTACAGAAAGCCTCGAACTCGTGTGATGTAAAGGATGGACCATTTTCACTGACCAGCGTCTGTGGTATACCAAATCTTGCCATAAACTCGTATAGCCTATCAATTGTTGCTGTAGTGGAAGTACTACTCTTCATATTAAAAACCTCAACCCTCTTGGAATATGCATACTACTACTAAAAATGTGTGACCGTTTATGGGTCCCAAAAAATCAATATGTACTCGTTCAAATGGCGTGGAAGGATATTCCCAGTGCGCAATCGGCGCTCGAGCCGGCGATGGGCGCATTTGCATGCACACGTCACACGATCCTATCAAACGTTCTAAAGCTGCGTCTATCCCCGGGAACCAAAAACGCGCTCGTGCCTCCGCTTTTGTCTTGACAATTCCTAAATGAGATTTATGCAATTCCATTAATATTTTACCTCTTAACTTTTCTGGAATTACAATCTTGTGTCCTCTCATGACGCATCCATTTTCGAAAAACAATTGCGTTTTACACGAATGATATGGCTTCATACATTCATTAGGCGTTTTCCTAGGCCATCCATTCATTACAAAATGTCACATCAATATTCGTCGCCTCGCGTAACATTTTTAAGGTTACTGGTAAACTACCATCCAACACAAAATTAATGTACGATGCCCGATCCGGATCGGGCATTGTCGCCTCTTTGCCTCGCACGCCTAACTCCACACTCCCCTCCTCAAGCAGTCAGGCGCGTGATAAGAAATCCGCACTGTTATAATTGCTACATACATATTCAATTTTATAATTATAACCGCTTAGAAATAACGCATACCTCTGTAGTCTATTTGCAGAGACTTCCGGACTCCGGTATACCACGGCGCGGCCCAAAAATCGACAACAGTGGCTTATGATCGGTACGAAGGATGAACGGAATTGACCTACCATATAAATATTGATGGAAACGCCTAAAACCAAAAATAATCGCAGTCGCTTCTTTTTAGATCTGCGAGTAACGTTTCTTGGCTGTGTTAAGAGTCCGCGACGCAAAAGAGATCGGTCTCTCACTCCTATCGGTTTCTATTTGTGATAATATTGCAGAAAGGCCTAATGGGGAAGCATCAACAGTTAGAATTATAGTCGCGTCTGGGTTGAAATGAGCTAATACTTGATCTGACGCTAAACATTTTTTAATAGCGTAATTGTACGTTGTGATCAAACACTGATAAAATACCAAAAACCGAGCCGGACATTTTTACTTTTTAGACGAGGGTACTCGTCGCCAATGATAAGTACGGGGACAGACAAGTGAAACAATCGCTTGCTAGTAACGCACTGACAGTGACGTTTATTACTTTTATAAATACTTAGTGGTGCGTAGGCACACGCACACATACTTAACAGTCATTTAGGTAGTGGCGTTGTGTTTCGTACAGGCAGTAGGTACCTTCATTAGCTAACTTATTGGTAGATTTGACATTTTTAATACCTACAACATTTTGATTTTACAGGCTAAAATTACGTCGTTCAACATAGGTACATAAAATTATGAACAGTTTTCTCTATCAGTTTCAGCAGAGGTAGGTGTATATTTGTTACCTATGTTATATTATGCCTGTGTAGATATCCAAGTAATGGAGCATGTGATGTAGTAGGTAGTTTCCTTGCTTAAGTGTTTAACTAAAAAAGAAAAGCTCATGGGTCAGAAATAACGAGTTTGCGGGTTGGAGACATACCATTCGTATATTTTTTGTGATAATATTTTTCACTTTTAAATCAACTAGGTAACTGAATTCTCTCGTTCATGGGCATAGGGGTAATAAATATATGGATGGTAATAAAAAAAAACACCTAATGTTAAGATGTTTTTAGCATATTTATTGTTATTCATATGGAATAATAAAAAGTGTAAAAACATTTAATAAATCCCAAGAAGTATTGTATTTGTTAATAGCCGTACAGAAAACGGACTAAATACATTAGATTCAACAATAGATATCTTAACAATTATCTGCTTACACTCAACGCTGCTAAAACCAAGGTCATATTTTTTTTAAAACACAAGCATCAAGACCGTCTAACAATAAAATTTCATAATTAAGTTGGTAAGTATGCGTTCGTTTTAAGAGATTGAAATGTTTGTGTGCATATACGTTATTATGTTTTTTGGTTAATTCTGAAAAATCCTCCAAGTTTAAGATTTTTCGAATGTTTCAGGTTGTCTTTTAAGTAAATCATGTTTATATTTATCTATTTAACAGTTTACATTCATCTTATGTTTCATAGGAGGTGGCAGATCATTCGACATACTTAATCGCTGCCGTGAACATGAAATACAGCGTTTTATGTGCAGGCATTTTAAGTCCATTTTTTGTAGCGACTTGAAAATATCTTTGATTCATATTCTTTATCCAGGTAAGTTTCTCAGATAGGTAGGTACTCTGGATTTTGGTTCTAAATCAGTTTTTGCACTGTATATGCGTATAGCACTATTCTTCTGCTCGACAAACATCTGTTGTGTATTACATTAACCCCTTTGTATTTATATGAGCCATCAACCGTAACAATATCTAGGATTGTTTCGAGTGATCAGTAATTCGCGCCGGCTCTTTAACTAATTGTGGCAGGTTGTGTTGGTGACAAAAGGAAATTTAGTTATTTTATTCGAGGTGTTATGTCAATATTCAGGTCGCCTAGGACGCATATGTAATCACATTATGCTCTAATATTAATAGTGTCACTGAGGGCATCTAATGCTTCTGGGACACTCACAGCCTCAGGTCTGTAAGCTGAACCGAGAGCCAATGGTGCTCCAGGTGCGCGCACTTCAAGCCACAGATGCTCCAGCGAGGAAGTTGGGTATTGTCGTGTTCCCACATCTATACCCTGTCACACCTACACACCTTTTTATTATTAAACGGTTTTATTTAGCTTGCCCTGTTTATTTATTTATTTGGTTCAAATCTAGTAATTGAAATTTTACCCACTTCCTGTTGATCTGAAAGGAGACAGTTTTTTCCAGGCCCACTACGAACGGTATCACAAGACGATCGCATTATATTCTAAAATAATTACTTATTTTTCAAGACAAAAAATACGAAAAGCTAAGTAAATGTAAAACCGCAATTATTAAATCTAAAAAAACCATTATTGTATTGACTTTCAATAAATCGTTGTTGTTTAATTTGTATAAATGAACGTAAAAAGTATCACATTCAAATACAGTAAACAAATAAAGTGAGAATATTTTTTATTATTATTTATGATATAATTATTGTTTATTAATATTTAAATGTATATTTATTAATATTTTAATCTATAAATATTTTGGAAATTACAATAATATTTATCAAAGTGTTTTTGTTATGTTATAATCACCGTAGAACGGACCGCTCATATCATTGCTTTGACTTTGACAATTTGAATGTAACTGGCACGCAATGTAACGTGACTTTCAAATTCTCCCAAGAAGTCCGCGTTACACAAACTAGGGGAAAAAAATCATTTATCATCCTTCATAAACTATTAATTCACCAAATCATCCACCATTATCATGCATAATCCTGTCATCCATCTTATATAAAATGAAAAAAAAGAAAAACCAACTTCAAAAACTAAAAAGCAAAAAATAACTTCATACAGTTTTACCTTTTTTTGCCAAGCCAAACGTAATAGTAAGTACACTCACCGCGAGTGACCTTGAGCGGGGTGGTTAAAACCAGCACATCATCGGCACCGACTTCATACATTTAAAACTAATCCCCTTATCGCAATAAAAAAAAAGTATTACGTATACCCACTCATTCATAGTCTTAGCTAGGGCTGCCATCCGTCTGGATTTGTACTAGTTTGAAGGGCGTCCGGGGGCTGCCCGGTAGGGAACACTTGTTGTCAGGGAAAATTATAACGATGTTTTTATTTTTGCAGCAAAAATAAAACATAAATGTTTAGAGGTGTCCGGTAGAGATTGCAAACCGGGCCCGGCCGGGTCCGGCCCGGCCGGGCCCGGTGCCCTTTTAGACATCCACCGGGCCCGGCCATTTATACCGGGCCCGGTAGGTACGAGAAATGCAGCACGGAAGCCCCAAATTGCAGAAAATTGGCATGGCAAGTTGTCGTTCTCTCGCGCACCTCTCACCCCTGCTCGCTGTATGCGTGTTTTCTTTTCTTCACTTAGTCACAGTATAATTTCTACTGTGACTTAGTCGACGTTTGTCCTTGGTTGACGAAGTATGTGTGTTGCTCTGTCATTCCGTCGCCGCCGCAAGCACAGCAAGACTAATTTATTATAGCTACTTTCATAGCATCATGTCTTACGGAATACTGCTGTGGGGCCGTGCTGCAGACATAGAATCAGTCTTCTACTGCAGAAAAGGGCAATAAGAGCCATTTATAACCTAAGTACTCGTGATTCAGTCACGGAACTCTTTAAAGAAATAAATATTATGACAGTTCCCTGTCAGTATATCTTTGAAAATATAATGTACATTAGGAAAAATATATCACATCATACGAAAAAATGCGAACTGCATAATTATAATACTAGATATAAGTCAAAATTAATGCAGCCAACCCGGCCGGGCCCGCCGGACCCGGCCGGGTTGGCGGCGAATGTTACCGGACCCGGCCGGGTTGAGAAACATACCGGGTTGCAATCCCTAGTGTCCGGGGAAAAAATCATATTTCCGCCAAAAGTCAGGGTTTTTTCCTGTTTTTATCCGGTTTCGGCAATTTAGGTGATGGCAGCCCTAGTTTTAGCATTAAGGAAACAATTGGTCCAGGTGAAAAACAACGTCAAGTGCCGTGACGTAGGTACTTGTCATCATCGCATTATTTTCCCACTGCTGGGTACGGGTCTCTTCTCATTTGAGACGGATTAGGCTTTAGTCCACCACGCTATCCTACTGCGGGTAAGCAGACTTCACATGCCATCGAGAAAACCTCTCAAGCATACTGGATTCGTTACGACGCGACGTTCATCCCATCCTCAATCACATAAAAAATTAAAAGCTCGATCATCATGGCTATTTCCGGTAGCCAGAACATTAAAGTACCTAATTACCTGGTCATCATCAGACCTAATTATAACCTGTTTCTGTTAGAGAGAATCGATAGTTTCATAAATGGACTTTTTGAAGTAGGTACATACTCTTTCTTTCAAGACTTTTATGTATGAAGAATCTCAGAGAGCGACTAAAAAATGGGCAAAAACGATGACAACAATACCTAAGATATATCTGTTTTGTTTAATCGCCAGTTCCTTTTATTTTAGTACGGCTCTGTGCTGGTAGTTAGCGCCAAAAAACAAATACTAGTACGTCGGTCAAATCTTCAAGGTCATCGGGCAAGGTAATTAAGTAATTCTTATTTCGCAATCGCAAGGTAATTGAGTATTTCTAGTTCCAGATATATTTTGGTACTTAGTTTGAACGGCCCAATCAATGTACACGTTCATCTAAAAAGGTGGTAGAGGTGGTTATTAATATAACTGTAAAAGATAGAACAAAACAATAACTACAGATCAGAGATTATTTTTAATTGATTTAAAGAATTATGTTCTTTTCAATTTTTGCAACAGAATAAATTTGCAGACTCAGAGGCAGTTACCGTATATTAAAATCGCAAACCCTCCACTTAATTTGTTAATTGACACAGGTGCAAATATGTCTTTTCTCAGCCCTGCAGTGGTTCAAAAATATCTTTCTCATATTCCACGTAACTATGATCCTTTCGAGGTCACAAATATTCACGCCACCACCCGAAGTAACTATTCTATTACATTACCATGTTTTCAGAAATTTAATGAACCAGGCGATATTACACTTTTTATATACGCTTTTCATGAGTTTTTCGATGGGTTCATTGGCTATGACTTATTAGAAAAATTTGAATCTAATATCGATTTAAAAAATAGATTGTTGGTCACTAATATATTGTCATAAATTGTCTAAGTTTGCGAACCGTGAAGCCGTACAAATAGCTTATTATAGCTACGTAGAATCAATCTTAAGATATGGCTTGGTCTTTTGGGGTAACAGCACAAATAAAAATCACGTTTTTATAGCCCAAAAAAAGTGTATACGTGCGATCGGTAATTTGCATCCTGTTGTAGACCACTATTCAAATCTCTGAAACTACTCACCTTTCCATCGCTTTATATGTATGGAGGAAAGGAGGTGGTAGTCCCTCCATTGGAAAAAGAGGATCCTCCGACCAGGCGAGGTGTTGTGCCTGGCGGGCTACTGCCCAACGGCTGATGTTGGGTGGTTGTATATATGCTATCTCGCGTGCATATTTCACTTGCGCGATGTAGGATTCGTTGCGTCATCGCGCTGAGACCGTAGTTCTTATGTGGCGAGATAGATGTCGCTACATCACTCCCCTCCGAGACCGGAGGTCGATATGCTTCTGATGAAGAGTCAGCGGTTGTTGCGTGTTGCCAGTGCCAGGTGTGATGTTCCAGTGGGTCGGAACAGGTTACCGCGTAGTCCGCAGTGAGTCGGGACTGTGTTGCGGTGAGTCCACGGTGCGTCGGGACTGTGATGCTGCGAAGTCCTCAGTGAGTCGAGGTGGTGCAGTGAAGCGTAGTGGCTGGCTGCTGCGTCGACCAGGAGAGAGTGGCTCTGCTAGATGACCGGCCGAAGTGCAGTGTGCTGTGCCAAGTTGCTGATGCTGGCTGAAGGTCCTGACCAGGCATGTGCGTCCGCTACAGGCGTATGGTCAGGGTTGAAGCCGGAAGGGTGCTGGCTGGCAGGTTGATGCGCTGGAGAGTGCTGTGAGAAGTGATGAAGGCGAAGCTGCTGGTCATCGAAGGTTGCGTTGATGTTCAGCTCGGGGTCACCAGTATGGAGGAAAGGAGGTGGTAGTCCCTCCATTGGAAAAGGAGGATCCTCCGACCAGGCGAGGTGTTGTGCCTGGCGGGCTACTGCCCAACGGCTGATGTTGGGTGGTTGTATATATGCTATCTCGCGTGCATATTTCACTTGCGCGATGTAGGATTCGTTGCGTCATCGCGCTGAGACCGTAGTTCTTATGTGGCGAGATAGATGTCGCTACATATGTATATGTATATGAGGTGGCGGTTTTTGTTAAAACGAATCCCCATTTATTTAATTTAAGGCCTACTACCGATCCTAGATTAATAAAAAGGGAGTCAAATATTCTCAATATAGACCGGAGTAATACAGCTCTGCTTCAAAAAAGTATTTATCGAATGGCTCCTATAACTTATAATAAAATTCCTCGTAATATTAAAACATTAAACCTTAATGACTTTAAAATTAAACTTAAGCAGTTCCTAATTCGCAAATCATTTTACTCCACGACTGAATTTTTAGCTTTACAATGGAACTGAAAATTTAAGTATAGGTATACCTACTTCTGTTCAAATATAACTTTAATTAAAATTATGTTATTTTTGTAAATTTCTAGTTATTAATTATTATATATTTGAATAATATGTAATTGAATTATAAGTTATCTAAACGTAGCGATAATGATGTAATGTAATTAATATGCCTAAAGATTTAACATAAAAAATGACAATTTGTATACCTAACGGTTAAATGTAGCGCACTTAATATAAGACTGAACACCTGTATAACTAACTGTAACATACCTACATTTACAAATAAATATTCTATTCTATTATTCTATTCGTAATAATTCGTTTATAATACCGGGTAACTCATCTAAAATAATTAAAGTCCCTATAAACTCTCAAGACGGCGACGTTTCAATACCTGAACAGTTAGGTGATTGCGTTACAACTGTAAAAAAATATAGAGATATAATAGAAGTAACAAATACGTCACGTCATGATGTAGTATTTTCCATGGATCGACCGATTAATACAGAGCTGTTTAACGTTCAGGGCATGCCCACCATAAACCAGTCCGATCGCGTACAGGAAGTTTTGTCTCACTTACGTACTGATCATTTAAACCCTGAAGAAAAAGTAAATTTGGAGACACTCTTTGCTCAATATGCTGATGTTTTTTATATTGATGACGAGCCACTATCTTTTACCAATCAAGTAAAACATTCTATCCGTACAACAGATGATGTCCTAGTTTACACGAAAAGTTACAGATATCCCTTCATACATAAACAGGAAGTTCAAGATCAAATCGTTAAAATGTTAGAGCAAAATATTATCCGTCCCTCACAGTCTGCATGGAGCTGATATTGGGTACTCCCTGCTATTTGGGTAGTCCCTGTGTACGGTAGGCCAGTGGAAACCCAATGGCGTTTGGTAATAGATTTTCGGAAACTAAACGCGAAACCTATAGATGACCGCTATCCCATTCCAAATATTCGTCCTTCAACTGTCATTATTTCACTACTCTAATATCTAATCCATAATTATAAGAATTGTAATTGTAATGTATTGTAATTAAGTTTAATAAATTTTGTATTTTTTTGCAACCTCCGGCTACAGCCTTCGTAGTTTGTGTGTTAATATGTAAATAATCATATATTATTTAATTGGTAAATAATATTATTTTTTATTGCAGATAATAATAGCCATTTGATAAACTGAGTATTGAATAGATTTATTGTAATATTGTATTATTATTATTATAAGCCTCCTGACAGATATCCCAATTGGTTAGGTCCCTTGGTTGTTACATTGATTGCAATATCTGAGTGCTTTGTTATAGCAAAGGCCTCCTCCAACTGACTCCACTTTTTTCTTTCTCTGGCTACTAATGTTCAAGTACCGCTCGCCACTGCCTTAATTTCGTCAACCCATCACCTAAGTGGTCTGCCTCGTTTTCTTTTCCTATTGCATGTGTACCAGTTCATCACCAATTTCGACCACTTGTCCGTTCCTCTGATAGTATGACCTGCCCATTTCCACTTGAGTTGTTTTATTGTTAGTGTGACATCTTTGGTTCTTGTGTTTTTCCTAATCATTGTAGTTGTTATTTTGTCTCTTAGTCTTTTCCCCATCATACTTCTCAGCATGGCGTTTTGACAGGTCTCAAGTTGCGTGTAGTGCGATTTATTGAGTGCCCAAGTTTGGCATCCATATGTGAGTACGGGTAGTACACATGTGTTGAACAATTTACGCTTTATGCTCATGCTCATCTCTTTGTTTTTAAACACCTCCTTCAGGCTCCAATACTGTTTCCATGCGTTTGCTATGCGCTTATCTATCTCTTTTGAGGTTACATCTGTAGTGGAGATTATTTGGCCTAAATAGACATATTCATTGACATATTCGATTTCGTTGTTGTTATATATAGGTTCTTTTTCCCCATTTGTTATGGCCTTGGTCTTTTCCGTGTTCATGCTAAGTCCTACCTTGCGGCTCTCTCTTTCTAGGTCATTTAACATTGTTTGAAGCTCTTCTTTTGATGTTGAGATTACCACAAGGTCATCTGCGAACCTCAGGTGAGACAGATTCTCTCCATTGATTGTTAGCCCATATTTGTCCCAGTCCAGCTGGCGAAATATTTCTTCCAGCACAGCTGTAAATAGCTTAGGCGATACTGGATCTCCTTGGCGGACCCCTCTTTCTATTCTTATGTTTTCTCCTTCCTTTTCTAGTTTGATTTTAGCTTTACTGCTGGCATATATGTTTTTGAGAATTCTGATGTACTTCTTTTCAACGCCTTGGTTTTGAGGTGCCTCCCATATCTTGTTGTGTTCCAGTGAATCAAGGGCCTTGGAGTAGTCAACGAAACAACAGTAGATGGTTATGTTGAATTCTTTGCTTTTCTCGAATATTTGACGCACTGTGTGGATATGGTCTATAGTTGAGTAACCGCACCTGAATCCAGCTTGTTCCCTTGGTTGATTTTCGTCCAGCGATTTAGTTATTCTA
The DNA here is from genome assembly GCA_905163465.1 of Craniophora ligustri. Lineage (NCBI taxonomy): Eukaryota > Metazoa > Arthropoda > Insecta > Lepidoptera > Noctuidae > Craniophora > Craniophora ligustri. The sequence continues at coordinate 5,221,920 of LR990959.1, forward strand.
CTTAGAATGACTTTTGCAAAAACTTTGTAAATGTTAGACATTAGGCTTATTGGTCTATAGTTGTTTATGTTGTTTTTATCACCTTTCTTGTGTAGAAGTATTATTGTGGAAGTTGTCCACTGGTCTGGTATGTTTTCGCTTTGTATCACTTCATTGAATAAGTATGTAAGGATCGGTACAAGGGCGTTTTTGTTTTCTAGGAGGAATTCGTTGTTAATGTTGTCTGAGCCGGTAGCTTTATCTCTTTTTTGAGAATTTATAGCTTTTTCCACTTCTTCAGCTATTATTGTTGGTATGTTTTCTCCACCAGTTAGGTTGATTTCATGATAGGCATCTTTATCTTTGCTAGAGTACAAATCTCTGAAAAAGTCTGTTGCTATTGAGATGATTTCTGGGCGTCTTGTCTGTTGTCGGCGGTTTTTGTCTACCAGATTGGGTACCCAGTTGATTTTTTCTTTTAGTTGTTTGGCCGCTTTTTTCACACCACCAGTTTTCTCTATGCATCTTTCCAATATTTCGTATTTGTGTCTTCGCCGATCCTTTCTCATGTTTGTTCTTATTTGATTACTTAACTTAGTAATTTCTTTTCTAGTACTTGCAGTCTTTTCAGTTGAAGACATTAACTTGTTTCTTGTTTCCAGCATTTTCTTAGTTTCGTTTGTTATCCATTTTGTTTTGTTCCTCACTTCACTTGCTTTCATTTTCTCTTCTGCTTCCAGACACTTTGTAAATTCGTTGTATTTTTCTATCAGATTCAAATGTTTTGTGTTTTCTATGAAGTCTGTCAGATTTGCGTTTAATTGTTCAGAGTTCACCAGTCGTATGTTTTTAGTCTGTTTGATTTTAAAGGGTCTAGTTTGACTAGCTTTTAGTTGCAGTTTGGCTCTGATCATTCGATGCTTATTATTAAAATTTATGTTGTTCACGACACTGCAGTCCTGGAACATGTTGGCTTTGTTAGTAAGGATAAAGTCTATCTCGTTTTTTGTATGTCCATCAGGTGAGATCCATGTCCACCTATTGTTTGCACGTTTCTTGTATACAGTGTTAAGTATTTTCAGATTATGTTCAAGTGCAAATTGTATAAGATTTGCTCCATTTCTAGTTCTCTTCCCTGTACAGAATGGGCCCAGTACTATCTCCTCTCCTTCTTTTCTAGATCCTATTCTGGCGTTTAGGTCGCCCATCACAATTAAGTTGTTATGTGCATAGTTTTTCACGGTGTCTGCGAGTTTAGAATAGAAAGCGTCTATGTCTGGGTTGCTGGCTTTCTCAGTGGGAGAGTAGGCTTGTACCAGAGTCCACTTTTCCTTACTAGGTGGAAGCTTCAAATTGAGTATTATGATTCGTTCTGATATGCCGATGAATTCATCAGTGTAAGATTTTAACTCCTTTTTTTACTAGAAAGCCAGTGCCATACTGCCCCGGGGTATTTCCTTTGTAGTAAAATACAAAAGTGCCATGGTCTTCAATCTTTTCTCCTAAGCGTCTGACTTCGCTTAAACCTACAATGACCAGTTTATATATTCAAGGGCTAGGGTAAGTTCAGCTAAGCTTTCGTTGGTTCTTAGGGTCAGAGTGTTATAAGTTGCTATGTATGTTAAATTATTTGTTGATGTTCGTACTCGATGTTGATATTGATATTGACATGCGTCAGTTGGAGGGTAGTGGTCTTCTAGCCCCACGGGGACCAGCCGTCTTGGGTTTGTTGTAATATTGTATAGAACCATTTAATTAATGAACAGACGGAACTGTGTTGCTGGGAAGTTTCTTGCGCCGCTTCTTCTTCCTAACAAAAATACTAGGAAGCGGTGAAGGGCGGGCGTTTTTGGGGGTTATCTTTATTGTCGACGTTCAAAAAGAGCCAATTAAATTTGGCCTACTTTGAATAAATGATATTTTGACTTTTGACTTTAAATGGGTGAATTTCAACAAGAGATTTTTATGTGTCATTTCGGTGGGTTTTTTTTATTTCAATGCTATCTACATATTTTTTGTGACAAATAAAACCCTAGCCTATTTTATAACATTGTGCGTGAGTGGATATCAAATATCATGAAAACTTACATAAATATTTAAGGATGAATTTTTAAGAGTCCACTGAAATGTCTACCGAAATGGTAAAGAAACAATTCATTCATATCACAATAAAAATTACATTACATTAATAAACATTACAATGATATCATTCTTTGAAGTTATTGTAACCTCAAAGAATGATATATGTGTGTATAACTGTAATATCAGTATATTAATGATGATATTAAAATAACTGTGTACTGTCCTGTCTCAGTGTTTATCTAAAATTTGTGGAAATCAAACATAGCAAAGTACGGAACCCTGGCTGCCCAGCACGGTTGTTCTTAGCTGTATCATTTCGGTGGATTTATTTCATTCCGGTGGACTGTAATTGGTATAAATCCACCGAATCCACTGAAATGATAACATTGAGATGATAAAATAGAGGTTAGTTCTAAATTAACTCCGAAAAAAAAATATTAAAAATTTGAACACTACTCAAACAAAAAAGTACTTACGGCGAATTTAATACACAATTTTGAAACAAAATAAACAAATCTAGCACGAGTTATAACAGCAACCGAAATGAAACTATTTTTGTCCCCATATAGCTGAAATTATAAACTTACTTCTTTGGCGGGTAACCACAAGACGTTAGGACCCGTGCGTTCGCGCCGAGAGCTTGACCCGGGCTTATCCGAACGCGTAACAACGCAATGTTGACGTGGATATTTTACTAAAACTGAAATGATAACTTTTTTCCAGACAAAAGTTGACTGCCTGTCAAATGGCCATGAGAAAGAAGATAAACAAACAAAAATAGTTTTATTTGATCGAATATAATAATATTATAATTTAATGATTACAAAATCGACTTAAATCCATATTACGAATGTATTTGCATGGGAAGGTATTTTATGAGAGGAATTGGGTTCAGGACAGGCCACCGTGACCGTGACGATAAAATAACACTTTGTAAATTTTTTTTGGTATATTAGAGGGTAGAAATCAATGATATTATTTGCCAAGGTAGTGAAGTACTTACGTTGTTGAGAAAAAATATATAAAATAAAAAATCAGCACATTGCACTACCGTTCTCTGGTTTGCCGAGTATTTGTTTTGCTTGCGCAATTCACCCACATATACATAAAATGGGCGCTGCGATATTCTTTAGACTGACACGCGAGAAGGCGCGCACGCATCCATGCTCATGGCATAACTCATTTTAATTCCAACAAGTACTTCTGTTACTTTCCAGTGTCGTATAAGTAACAAAATGTTTGTGTGGTACTTGTTCCTGGTTTCCGTGGCGTGGACGCTTGCGTTCTGGTATAGAAGGAGGCGCATGTATATGCTTGCCTCGGCTTTACCAGCACCTGAAGAGGAGGTGCCTATCCTTGGAGTTGCGCATATGTTCTTTGGTAACACAGAAAGTGAGTAGAATTTAAATTACCCATGAATTAATGGCGAAAAGTCAATAATAAAAGTTTAAAGGAGAGGATTTTTTAAACTACCTTATTTTCATATTGTAATCTAATTATTTTGACGAACTTTTTACTGGTATTATCATGCAGGTATTTAAGCAATTATAAGATCTGTTATCGATGTTTGAAATTTTGTGTGTAATAATTTTTAAAAATACAAACTTGCTCACAATAGTACATCAAGCGACTGTATTACCATTTATAATGAGTTTTGGGTAATTAATATAATATAAATACCTAACTACCTTCCAGTAGTGGACGAATATAGGCTGCTGATTATGACGATGATGATGAAGTACCTAATTATCAAAATTTTTACTTATGTGATACATAATTATAAAATTGTATAATTGGCTCCAGTCAAAGGATTATCTAGCAAAATGTGTGAATCATTTATGCATAATTATTTATGGGTAAATAAGTTCCTAACTCGTACTAAGCCTGTTGCTTGGCTTTCTTTCGTATTCAAAGAAAACCTCTATTTTTAACGGGGATAGGCATTATAAGAATTTCACATTCGTTTAATGTAGGTACCTACTATTATTTTCAAATATTATTTTAACTATCATTATAGTTTGTTATTAATTTATTATTAACTTAAGATGTGCTTTTATACAAACGTTCTTATGGTTGGAAATGATACATTTAGCGACGATTCAGAAATTTATTTAAAAAAAAACTACACGATTTACACAATTACAATTTACTTTAATTTTAATTAACAATTAATTGTACAAAAAGTAGAATGAGCTCGAGACGACCTATTCCTACGAGCGTTGTTGCAAGAAGAACGATCGGCCCGATGAGATGACCGAGCAAAGCGCCGTCCCCACTCCTTCACTCGTTCATGGCGTGATTTCTGTGACGTAGATGAAGCCACGCCCTCGGTATCACAGATAATCACCAACACGGCCTCTCCTGACGGGCTGGACGTCCTCGTCCTTCATGGAGTACTACTGGTTGAACGCCCTGGTTCCTCTGTTGAACGGTCTACTAGGATCGTTTGGCTGGTGGTGGCGTCCTGATCGTCTGCATCTGTAATAATTTTAAGATGTGTCTAAAACAATTGTCTATAACCAAAATAATGCATTTTCATAGTCTTTTTAGGATGTGAACTACAATAATTCACATACCACTGGGTATGATAGATGCTTTGTATGTAACCATTAACTAGCATCGTCAGAGGCACCTAGTTCGCGTGACGTCATCAGCATAGGCACATGAGTTCGCTTACTGGCATCAGTATAAATGGATTTCATATATACTGGCATCGTCAGAGGCACCTAGTTCGCGTGACGGCATCAGCATAGGCACACGAGTTCGCTTACTGGCATCGGTATAAATAGTTTTCATATTTTTTTTTACAACAAGTTCAAACTTTCAAATGTTAAGATTTTATGTTCAACTTACTTTCGAAGAATGCAGCACATGTATCAGGAGTCCACTCGCCATGCCATGGCACCATGTATTCTGCGGACGCATGGGTGGTCTTCCCATAGGAGCCACCTAGCAGACGCAACTCGTAACGCCCATATGGTAAAACCTTCGATACCGAATACGGGCCTCGCATACCAGAGTCTAGCTTTCCAGTTGCCTGTGAATATTTGATAACAAAAACCCGGTCGTTAGTGTTAAAAACCCGAGCAGGTTTTCGATGCTTGTTAACACGGTTATCTTGCTGTTGCCTATTCTTATCCAGTAATTCTGTAGCTCGCTGTCTCTTCAGCTCCCTTGTGGCTTCGTGGTTGGGCTGGTCTTCAGCGAGAGCAATGTCTCGCACTAACGACCTCAGTAATGGTGTTACTCCATCTATGCCAACGAGTAACTGTAGCGGAGAAGCTTGTGTCGTCTTTTGAAGTGTGATATTTAGAATAAGCTGCATTCTCCACAGCGTATCCGACCACAATGGATTGTTAGAAGCTTCGATACGCAACATGTTTAACACAGTACGACAATACCTTTCCACTTGTCCATTCTCATTATGCACTTCAGGCGTAATAAAGTGCACTGAACATTGCATCTCTACAAGCCAACTTTTAAATGCAGAGCTATCAAACATTCTACCCTTGTCTATAATAACTACTTTGGGCGTACCGAATAAGGATATAGCGTTTGAGAATACAACCATTAGTTCCTTTGAATCTAATTTGTGCATAGGATATAGGAGACAATACTTTGTATAAGAGTCGACAAGTATAAGTATATGCTTATAACCTTTCGATAGAGGTAGTGGTCCTAGTACATCCATATGGATAGTGTGAAATGGGGTACTTGGTTTAACCCACGAGGTTATCAGTTGAAGAGGTGCGCGGGGTACTCTTTTATTTGAAAGGCAGGTTATGCAATGACTAATATATTTTTTTACAAATGCTCTTAGGGCCGGAAACCAAAAATGTTTTAGTATAAGGTCTATTGTTTTATCTACGCCTATATGTTGATGCTGGTCGTGAAATATACGTAACAGACTTAATCTGTGGCCTTTTGGTATGAAACATAATGACCGTGTGTCTTCACCCGTGGCGGAATACTTGTAATATAACAATTCATTTTGAACTAAATAGCGACTAGAATCGAGTTCGTTATTATTAAGTTTATCAATTAAAGTTTTAGTTTCATCATCAGCGGATTGTGCAATCTGTGCCCAGCTCTTAGGCTTTGCAATATGATGAATATTGACTGGGTTCCTACTAAAAAAATCTGCATGTGACATAAGTGCACCCTTTCTGTACTCAATAGTGAAATTAAAATCTTGCATGTACATCCACCATCTGGCAACACGCGGTAATAAATCTTTTTTTCTTTCAGTTAATTTTAGCGAATTACAATCTGTTACGATTTTAAAGTTAATGCCTAATAAGTAGTGACGAAAATTTTGCAGAGATTTAACGACTGCTAACGTTTCCAGTTCATATGAACAATAACGGGGCTCGGCACCTTTTGTGGTTTTACTGAAGTAGGCTACAACTCTACGCTTTTTACCCTCATGTTCTTGTAAAAGGACAGCACCGTAACCCTTCGAGCTGGCATCGGTATGGAGTTCCGTTGATAAGTGAGGATCGAAAATTGAAAGTACTGGTTCGTTCGTAAGACAATCTATCAAATACTTATGCGCGCTCTTTTGTTCTTCTCCCCATATGAACGGTACTCCGTTTCGGGTCAGCTGGGCAATCGGAACAGTTTTAGTGGCGTAATCGCGTATATACCGACGAAAGTACCCTGCTAGTCCTAATAATTGCCTAATTTGTTTAACGTTTTTGGGTACCGGGGAATTGATAAGCGCCTGAATCTTTTTAATGCTCGGCCGCACCTGACCACAAGATATGGTTCGGCCTAAATATTCTACTTCAGTAGCCACAAAGTTGCTCTTTTTAAGATTTATCGAAAACCCTGCGGAGGTTAATGTTTCAAGTACTTCTTGCAGGTTCTTAAGCGCGTCATTAATCGAGGAGGCCATTATTAATACATCATCAATAAAAACTAATACTGTGCCCTTTTCTATGTATTTTCGCAGTGTTTTTGATATAACTCTTTGATAAACGGCCGGTGCGTTTGCCAAACCATAAGGCATTTTTAAATATTCAAAATGGCCCTCAGGCGTGACGAACGCTGTTTTGTCAATTGAATCATTTTCCATTCTCAATTGATGGAAGCCTGTGGCCATATCAATGCAGCTAAAATATTTAGATTTGCCTAAACGGTCTATATGATCCTCGATAAGAGGTAATGGAAAACGTTCCTTAATTGTAATAGCGTTAAGGGCACGGAAATCTACGCACATACGGTCCGAACCGTCTTTCTTTTTAACTAGAATGATGGGACTAGCGTAAGGCGATTGAGATTCACGTATAATTCCTTTTTCTAAAAGGTCTTGAATAATTGTACGGACCCGCAACTTCTCGTCGTACGACAACTTATACGGCCTATAGTAAATTGGGGTATCGCTATTTAATCGAATACTCATCGACCCGGTTGTAACAGTGGATACAGCCGTACCTACTATAAAATTACTGGTAAATTGTTTTATGATGTCTAATAATTTCTGGCGGTCATCCCCAATCAAGGGTGTATTTATATCAAGTTGGTCGTTCGACTGAACATGCATAACTGTGTTCAAACATTTGTACACATAAGATTGGCTATCACGTGTTAAACGTTGTCCCGCAGCGGTTCGAATATACGTCACGCCTGGTCTATTCAGAACGTCAGTACCTATAAGTACTGGCACGCTTATACAATCTCTGGGCACAACTGATAAATCGACTTCTAAAGATATTTCATCGAACTCAATTACTAGAGTAACGTAGTAAGTCGATTCAACGTTCTGACTACCTATACCTTTTAAAATTTGATATAACGGCACTCGATTGCAACGAAAATATTTAACTACGGACTCAGATATTAAAGAAACGCACGAGCCACTGTCAATAAGCGCGTCTATCGGAATACCCTGTATCACAACGGAAGTAACATCGTTCGATGTATTAAAATGTTCGCGACATAAATTAACTTCTTTTTTTCCATCAGCTCGCGATCGATTTTTTACGAAACACGTATCAATATTATGCCCCGGTTTTTTACAATACGCACAAACAGGCGAATTACTGTTTAATTTATTACTGTTAATATCAATACTAGACTTCTTAGGGCAATGTTTCTGAATATGACCAATACCGCCACACGAATAACAATTAGTTTCCGTACGAGGGTATACGCGTTTACGTGAATTGTATTCTACGGGCCTACTACGGTTTGCTCGCACAGCATCACGGTAATGAGATGCGCCACCACTAGACACCCGCTTAGGTTTTGTATAAATCGCAAAAAATTCAACCAAGTCTTTTGATTGTAATTTTGCATTAGTCGCGGACGCACGAATTTGAGGGTCTTTTATGCCTCGTATGATGATAGCAACTATTAACTCGTCGCTCAAACCATTAACAATTTTAAGTCTTAATATCGACCGTCTAGCAAATTCAGCGTACGAAGGATAATCGTCAGAACTCGTGGACATCACTTCAAACAGAATGTTAGCTACGTCCACCCTTCGCGGGCATAGTGACTTAAATTCAAGTCTAAAGTTAGACCAGCTGCGGTCGTTCGTAACCCACTGGTTAAGCCAGCTACGCGCTTCACCTTTTAAACAATGAGCTATACGCGACAAGCACTCACTGTCATCCCAATGGTTTGTCTCGCGCGCCCTATCCACCTCGGCACACCAAGAGTCGAAGTCATTAACACTGGGATCGAAATTCGAAATATAATAGTGGGTAGATCTTACTTTAGTAAGCGCACTCAATGCTCCAATGATCCTGTCCGTTGCCAGGTCACGCGATGACCCACCGCTACCCTCCACGTCGGTAGCAGAATAGCGCGAACTCGGCGTCATGGGCTGCACCGCGACCGCATCGGGCTGCACCGCGACCGCGTCGGGCTCCACCGCCGTCGCCGCCGCTGACGACCTCGCTCCAGTCGCACCGCCCTCGAGCGCGTTTAAACGCTCTAAGATAGCCCCTAATGTATTCCCGAGCTCATCTCCACCCGTATTTTGTTCTTGTCTATTTTTTCTAATACGCTTACTACGGTCAGACATTATAAATCTGAATTACCGCCAAAATGGTCCAGAAACGGTATAAGCAAGTGAGCTAATCCCACTTCTGAATTTAGCGACGATTCAGAAATTTATTTAAAAAAAAACTACACGATTTACACAATTACAATTTACTTTAATTTTAATTAACAATTAATTGTACAAAAAGTAGAATGAGCTCGAGACGACCTATTCCTACGAGCGTTGTTGCAAGAAGAACGATCGGCCCGATGAGATGACCGAGCAAAGCGCCGTCCCCACTCCTTCACTCGTTCATGGCGTGATTTCTGTGACGTAGATGAAGCCACGCCCTCGGTATCACAGATAATCACCAACAATACTCTTATTATTCTAACAGTGGTAGTGACTGACCTCTTTAATATATGATCTAAGTTCGCATGTTAAATGGTTATTTGTAGAAACTTAATAATACGAATTAAGTACATTCCAATTACAGTCATTTGACTGTAGATACTACTACTCTATTATTATTAGATATATCTACAGTTTAGATAACTTTTAAATTTTTATTAAGAAAGAAAAATTCAACCTCAGGCGGGACTCGAACCCGCGTCTTCTGGATTCGTACTCCAGAGGCTCTGCCAACTGAGCCACCGAGGTATCCGCCTGATGTGTTGAATTTTGCTTTCTTTATGTTACTTATGTCTTACGGCGTAAAAAATACAAAAAGATAATAATAATAATAATAATAATGTTTTATTGATATAAAAATACAAGGTTACACAATATATTTGAAGCCCTGGCCCCTGAGCTAGGTAACAACCTGTGTTACAGGAGTCAGTGTCTTCAAAGTCTAAAAGATTGTATAAAGGTAATGCAATATCATCCGGAATCTACTCGCTGTAAAGGGAGTATTCTGGGTTGGACAGAATTGTTCAATCGATGTTGCTATGTCGCCGTAAGACGTAAGTAACATAAAGAAAGCAAAATTCAACACATCAGGCGGATACCTCGGTGGCTCAGTTGGCAGAGCGTCTGGAGTACCAATCCAGAAGACGCGGGTTCGAGTCCCGCCTGAGGTTCTGAGGTTGAACTTTTCTTTCTTAATAAAAATTTAAAAATCTTAGCTTTAAATAAGCTAAAAAATACAAAAAGATTAGATAACTTTGCTAGGTATATTTCCAAGTTACTATATACATATACGTATATATATATAAAATATACACATATATATATATATATATATATATATATATATATATATGTGTATATTTATATCCAGATCTGCAGCAGATCTGGATATATTCCATGCTTATATTCATTTCGCAAACCCATACCAGCTATGGGTTTGCGAAATGAATATTAGCATGGAATACTCAAGCTATTGCAAAAAAAAAAATCGGTGCACATAGGGTTTTTTGATACATAGGTACACACTATGTGTTTTCGAACTGGCGTACTACTCGTAAATATTTTCGAAATGCGTGCGTCGCAATAACGTCATTCGAATCTTTATATCACTTCCCACATATGTACATATAATACGTCCATACTTCCATAGGCACCATACTATGAACTATATTTCTATACAATACATACTTAGTTACTGTGTGTCCGTCTTTCTGTCCATCTGTCTGTAACCTCATCATGCTTAAACCGTTTAACTGAAGTTTTTGTCCCGGAAATTATCCCTTAAAAGTGTAAAAAGGGGGTGCAATTTTGTAAGCGGTATCGATAATTTCTTGAAAGAGGGTATAAAGATATAGAAATAAATAAGCAAGATCTATAGGAATAAATACAATTATGTACTAATTATACGCGGACAAAGTGGCGGCCAAAAGTCAAGTACATACATGTTGAGCCAACGTTTGAGACGAAACCGCCAAAATAATATCACTCAAATTATTATACTTGTACTTGTGACGAGAAAGATTACTAGAAAGAAAAGAGTAGACAGAAATATGATTGTTATTTTGTTTACAGAAATAATGAAGCAACTACAATATTTTAGCTATGAGAGTATGAAACACGATGGTATTATACGAGGTTGGCTAGGACCTACACTTTTCTTCGGTAAGTATTGATAGCATTAAATAATCGCATCATATAACAAAACATACCATCACGCCTGTCATCCCCAAAGGTTTAGACAGAGATGTATTAATTTGTTACACACATTCCGCTAGTATGTTGTTGGCACCATGTAATAAGGGGCAAGCCTATTGCCTTTAACAACAAGAATCAAAACTCCGAGCTACAAAATTCCAATAAAATTTTGCTCGACCTAGGAATCGAACCCAATATACCTCTTGTATAACACACTCAACCACTAAACCAACGAGGCAGTTCACATTATACATATATTCAGAGAAGACGTGACAATAATAAAGGCAGAAAAGAATTTTAATAAATTACGAAAATATTAAAATTATCCTTGCGAATGAGTCATGGAACACTATTTACTTATCTAGCGATGCTAATGTAGCTGCAGAAAATTTAACTAATAAACTTCTTACTACTATAAATAAAAACACCCAAATCAAGTTGCTGCCCAAACGCTACCGACCACTAAAGCCGTGGATTACGAAAGGGATTATAAAATCAATAAGGAGAAGAGACAGATTACATGCGAAAGTTAAAAAAACACCGACAAACGAGATCCTAAAACAACAATACTGGAATTATAGAAACGCTTGCCACAAATTAGTTAAAAACCTCAAAAACCAGTACTACCAAGATAAATTAGATAAGAATCGAAAAAATATAAAACAGACTTGGAAAATAATAAAAGAAGTTTGTGACTTTGACGCTAATAACGCATTACCAACCGAGCTAATTAATATTAAAAACACGCCGGTGGATTCACTCAACAGTGTTAATCGGTACTTTACGTCTATTGGAGGTACCCTAGCGCAAAATATATTAAATAAAATTAATAAAACAGAGCACGACCTGGCATCACTGGCAAGAAGAGGCAACTCACCCAGGGACTCCCTGGCTTTTTCTCCAACTGATCCCCAAGAAGTATCTAGAATAGTATTTAATTTGAGAACTCATAGTGCACCCGGCTGGGATAACATCTCAAGTACTATCTTAAAACAAAATATCGCGTCGTTAGCCCATCCCATTACCCATCTATGTAACCTTAGCTTCGCAACAGGTACCTTTCCTACTCTATTTAAAAGAGCAGTGGTTTGCCCAATTTAAGTCCGGAGATAAAAAAGAACCCACAAACTATAGACCTATCTCCCTTCTTTCAACCCTCTCAAAAGTGTTTGAAAAACTTGGAAATAAAAGACTGGTATCTTTCTTAAACAAACACAATTACATCAATGCCAACCAGTTTGGATTTAGGGAGGGAAAATCCACCGAAGATGCTGTTCTGAGGGTTACAAACTTACTAGCTAGTTATTTGGATAAGGGGGAGAGATGTGTCGGAGTTTTTCTGGATCTCCAGAAAGCATTCGACTCGGTCTCTCCCGGAATCTTACTGGCAAGACTAGAGAACGTGGGCATACATGGCATAGTCCTGGAGTGGTTCAGGGACTATCTGACTGACAGAATTCAGAGTGTTCAGGTGAATGAATATGAGAGTGACGGTGGTGTCTGTGCATTCGGAGTTCCACAGGGTAGCACGCTCTCTCCAACCCTATTCTTAATATATATCAATGATTTATTTAATGTAGCTATGGATAACGTGGAACTTCTAATGTTTGCGGATGATACCGTCCTACTCTTTCACGAAAAGACATGGGATAAAGTCCTTCAGGTAGCTGAGTGTGGTCTAGCTAAAGTGACGGAATGGCTTGAAAACAGTCTCTTCTCTCTCAATACATCCAAAACTAAATTTATATGCTTTGCAAAATCACACTTAAGCAACCCTAACCAAAATATCCAACTTAAAATCCACATGTTTCCTTGTAATCGTAGTAATGTTCGAACACACTGCACCCTGCACACATTATCCCGTACTACTTCCATTAGGTACCTGGGAGTAATTATAGATCAAAGACTTGACTGGAGCACTCACACAATGGCCGCTAGGATTAGGAAAAAGATCTACGTATTTAAGAACCTACGAAGCGTAGCAAACGTAAACATCTTAATCCAAACTTATCGTGCTCTGTGTGAGTGCTTAGTCAGGTACTGCATCTGTGCCTGGGGAGGAGTTTGTAAAAGCCACCTCATGATTCTCGAAAGGGCACAACGTGCTGTGTTAAAGGTATTATTAATGCACCTGCCCTATCGGCACCCGACAGCGGAAGTCTACAAACAAGCAAACCTCTTATCAGTCAGGAAGCTGTCCATGTTCGAGATGTTGAGGCGATACCATAAGATGATCATACCCACTTTAGAATACATAAACAGACGTGTAGATCGATGCCCGGTACCGCGTGTTAGAACTACTTTCGCTCAGCGGCAGTTTGATGTTATTGCTCCAACTATTTATAATAAATTCTTAAAAGTACATAAAACCTGTAAAAAATTCACTAACTCTAAATTCAAAATTAAATTGAAAAAGTGGCTCAACGAATTCAGCTATGACGAAATCGAAGCAATGATTATGCATAGATAAGTTTATAACTACAAATACATACACGCTTATACACACGCACTTTCTCTCTCTCTCACACACACACACACACACACACACACATACACACGCGCTACTATGTCTAGTTCATAATTTATTTTTTATTTTTTTGTTTTACCTGTATATTTCTAGTAAAATATGTTTTTGATTCTAGTGAAATAATTATTGTGTTAATGAAAAGGCGAAGTCACTGGTCCCTGATATACAGTTAACACTAGTTTAGAGGCCAGGGGATTCACATAATGTATTGTTCTCTTTATATCAAATAAATAAATTTCAAAATTTCAATTTCAGATGTTTATTGGTCATTATAATTTAACATAATCGTACTATACAATGTGATCCACAGATCAGTTAATAATCTAAGATCCCGCTAAATAATCTCTACGTGTATGTAATCAAAATCTATTTTTTACGTATAGTTGTGAGATTTTTAATTATAACAATATTAATTAACTTTCGACAAAAAATTCATTCACGTGTTATGAATAAAAAGTACAATCCACCCCATAGCACTATAACTTGGAAAGGTATGGTTGACAGTGCCCATTCAGCCGCAACCTATTCGCAGCCAGGTGTAAACAGGTAACACTTTGTTACATTGATACATCTATAACTACATCTACAACAACATTAATAGTCTAGTCTATCTGTAACCATAGATCTTGTAAAGGATCCGAAGCTTCGGGATTAAAATGCAATAAAATCGGTATACGATATAAATAAGTTTTATTTCAATGTCTATTATTTTCGTGTGTGTGTAAGAAATCAGTAAGTATATAAAATTGTTGTTTGCCAACATTTTGTTCTGGTACAATGTTTTGGACAAAACACATTTGTACTGATTCAGTAGGTAGGTAGGTAGGTACTAGGCTCTTTTAAACAACTGGCAAATCGAGTTAGGGAAGGATGACATCATCAACACATTTACTGCGCATGTGTGTGCGCACATTCCTCTAAAATGAGCGGAGACATTTTAGAGGAATATGGCCACCACGCTAGCCAGGTTGGCAGACTTCATACGAAATTGAGAAAATATCTCAGGCACGCAGTTTTCCACACGATGTTTCCGATCACCATTTGAGCATGTGGGAAGTAAGATGTAGGTTCGCTAGGTACTTTTTCATTTGTTTCTATATGAAATCCTGGAACACTCCCAAGGTGGACCAAAATTATAATTATAATTAGGCTTATACATACATATAACCGGGGTCAATATCCGAAATATGAGGGAGTTAGGAGTTGACCCCTTTTAATCTTTCTTTAGGAGCCTACGGATATACCAGCGTACTGTTTATAAGTACTCCTCTGTCTAACCCTATGAGAATGCAGGCGAACTATTTATTTTATTATGCATATTTTATAGAAACAGTGCGAACACCACTGCAAGCAAGTAAATTACTGGTAGTCGTTGCTTATTCAGTCATTTATTCTGTATTTGCCTGAGTAAAAAGACGAGAATATTTATTTATTGTGCAGTTACTGTAAATCCTATCGACCTTGAGGTGGTACTGAAGACTTGCTTGGAAAAGGACGATCTCCACAGATTCATAAGAAAACTATTAGGAAATGGTAGCATTTTCGCACCAGGTAAGAGCTATAATATACCTACTTTTATGGCTTTAACTTGTCTTAATCAATCAATTATTTAAGCATCATCCATCATCAGATCATTACGTGAGATGGTGATTTTCAGATGCAAATACTTAAACAGCTTAAGAGAATACTATAAATGTAATAAGTGCCTATAACTGAAAGAATTTTCTTTTAACTCCTAACTGTTGTGGAGTTCTACCTTCCATCATCAGCTCATCAACATCAAATGATGATTATCAGACGCAAATACTGGAACAATTTTAGTAAATATATTAAAAACGTGATAATTGCCTATAACATTTGAGGGTTGGATTTCCCTGGGATTCCATCATCAGATCCTGATGTGGTCACAATGGGACCATCTGTGAAGTCTACCCTTTTAAACAAAAAAGAATTTTGCAAATCAGTCCAGGCGTTTGTAAGTAGTTTGTGAACGTACACAAAAAAAAGATTCTGACGAATTGAGAACCTCCTCCTTTTTGAAGTTGGTTAAAAAAGGAATAGAAAGAAAGAAAGAAAGAAAAACGTTTATTCTGACATACACAGCACAAGACAACATTATAATAAAACACACTTTACATAGAGTACAATTATATTTTTTTGCGTAGTCGCCCTGCGCGATGTCAGAAAAGGCCCCTATCTCAGCACTGTGCTACAGCACGCTTAATTAACAAGCTGCAGCGCTGATTTTCAGATGGGGCCCCTGTGATAAAGTCAGTCTTTGAATTAGACAGCACACCATTGAAATATAGGAAAAATAATAACAGATAAAAAAGTAATTTAGTATATAAACACATTTAATTTATGGATAAAAGTAACTAATAAATAATACACTACATATACAATAATACGCCCCATACAAAAAAGTAAAGATTAAAATAATAGAAGAAAATCAACCTTTGTTTCGGTGAGAAAAATAACTGATTGGATTACGGATTGGATAAAAAATGTCATTATGGTTAACACCCTGACTCAGAGTACCCCGACTTGGATAGATTAGGTTAGCTTCGTGGTTATTTTATTTTAAACCAAGCTCTAACCTCTAACATCTACTTAGGTTACTATTATAACTATGATGGAACTTATAAAGAATAAAACAAAGAAAAAATATTTTAAATATATATTAAACTTACCCTCTGACTGCTTACCAAAATTTTATTAAACAGGAGCATGGCAGCATTATTAATTATTAATTATAAAATTAATATGCTGCACAAAAATAATTACAGCCATCCAGAATGATATAAACTAATTGATTTTGGAATGTTTGCTTGCCATGAGTTGCTGATCAATTTGTTATTGCTGCTTACAAATTATATTTTTCTGTTCAAAATCGACTAATACTATACAATGGGACAATAATGGGTTGATGATGATGCTAACCATTTAATTAACACCCTTAAAATTTATTGTCAATAGAGAAAGCTCGAAGGAAAATAAAGTAATATTCGATGATGAACTTTACTGAGGATTTATCTTTCAGTGCTAAAGGTATTTTTTCTAGAAGAAATATTTAAAAATAACAAAATTGATTTTCCAAACAGTATCTATCTGGCGGCGTCGACGCAAAATCTTAGTATCAGCCTTCAGCCCTAAGATATTGGATAACTTTGTTCATGTATTCTCTGAGCAAAGTGACAGATTGGCTAATCAACTGTCAAAGTGTAGTGACAAAGGAAAGTTCAGCATCTGGCCATTCCTGACCTCATACACCTTGGATTCTGTGACTGGTAAGAGCAATGTATTTTATCATCTATTTTTATATATAAAAGGACAAGCTGACTGACTGAATGACTGACTAACTGACTGACTGACTGACTGACTGACGGACTGACTGACATATCCACGCAGGGCCTAAACTATAAGGGTTAGAAACTTGAAATTTTGCACAGGGATTCCTTTTATAACGTAGGGGAGCACTAAGAAAGGAATTTTGAAAATTCACCCCCTAAGTGGGTAAAACGGGGGTGTAAGGTTAGTATGTAACTTGGCTGTTTTTGAAGTTATTCAATTGAAATTCGGTTTGAAGGTTTTTCATTGAAAGTTATGAAACACGTGTAAAATATTTTTTCAAAAATCATCCTTTAAAGGGGTAAAATGGGGGTGCAAAGTTAATATGAAATTTCTTTGATTTTCAATGAAACTTGGCGAGTGTAGTCTTTGTATGACGTAGGCATCCGATAAGAAAGGATTTTCCGAAATTTTGCCCAAAGGGGGGGGGGGGTAGGGGGACCAAGTTTGTACGAGACAACGTGATTCCTTGGTCCAAGGGCCTAAACTATAAGGGTTAGAAACTTGAAATTTTGCACAGGGATTCCTTTTATAACGTAGGGGAGCACTAAGCAAGGAATTTTGAAAATTCACCCCCTAAGGGGGTAAAACGGGGTTGTAAGGTTAGTATGTAACTTTTCTGTTTTTGAAGTTCTTTGTATGACGTAGGTATCCGATAAGAAAGGATTTTCCAAAATTTTGCCCATAGGGGGGGGGGATAGGGGGACCAAGTTTGTACGAGACAACGTGATTCCTTGGTCCAATCTACTTCAAATTTTGCATAAACATTCTTTAACAGAATTGATGGAAGACGTATTTCGTATTTTATCGAAATCCCTGACGGGATTAAAAAGAGATAGAGAATTATGTTGGAGGTGATATCAATACTCCTTAGTGCTTTAGATTTAAATTACTTTTTATTTTGACACATGCTTCAAAACTCAATCCGATTTTATTCAAAAGAGGTTGAACTCACATAAAAGCTTGATGCAATGCAAATATTTTATACTCCTTAAAATTGGAATTTCTGTTTGTAATTTCATATATAAAAGTATAGATACGGTAATTACACAAAAAAAAAAATCTAAAATGTTTGTCTGTCTCTCTCTTCGTTCCTTCTAATTGCTACAACAGCTGGACCGATTTTGTAGGGACTTTCACCATCGTTATAAGGAGTAACTTAGGCTACTTTAATTTAAGAACAAGAAACGAATTAAAGTTCCGTATGACTTAAAAACGCGGGACCTGACCAATGCATGAATATGAACATTAAATTTTTCGTTAAATTTTACGCGGACGAAGTCGCGGGTAACAAATAGTATTATTATAAGAAGGTTGCAATATGCGACGTAATATTTAACTCTTTAACACGCGAAGAATTGTGACGAGTAAAATAAATTCCGAATTCTTGTATCTTAATGGTGCGGGAAAATGGGATTTATTATACGATTTGATACATGCGAGCGACACTTTTTGTCTTGCAGACTTCCATAGGCTACGGTAGTTGTTTACCATCAAGCGAGCAGTAAACTGGTTTGCCATCTCCGTCACATAAAAAATACTTCATACAATACCATTATTGGAAACCAATAGTTTTTACATCTTGGCTGTAATTGATCGCTTGAAAAAGTTATGATTTTCCAAATTTCGGCGGGATAATAAGTCCATGGCTACGTGATTAAGATTGATGATAGTTCAAATTGATAGTTCAGTTGTTTATCATATAAAGTGAATTGCAGATAATGTTTTAGTATAGATCCATTTGTCATGATAATTATTTCTACACGCAAACTGGTCTATAATAAGGCAATTTAATTTCAGCTTAACTTCATTTTGGTGGAGTTTCTGAATATCCATTGTCTAGTACCCATAGTACAAGCTCTGCTTAGGTTGGGGCTAGATGGTGCTGTGTGAAATGTCGCAGAATATTTATTTATTTATAGGCAATAGTATAATGTGTTTTAGATACGCGAATAACATACGGTTTCGATCAATTTTTTGTGGCGTACATAACATATTATGAACTTGTTTTATTTAGGTAAGTAGAATGACTATAGCTTGCCAAATTCGTACGTGGCACTCCCATGGTCCACTTTTTTTTATTTATACTTACAATATGAAAAGGTTATTTTTAGTAACCCTAGAAGCCCAATTGTAGGTCCAATAAATACACAAATATATTTTTTTGTGACTCGGTTTATTATGCTATATCTATTTATATATATTAATGTTCTAAGAAGTAGGTAAAAAACATTGTATGTAATTTGTTTGGCTTGACGTGCAATAATTTCGCCTATCTGTGGATTAATTTCCGTAGGGTGATATCGTCTGTGTTGTATAAGGTAAAGGTTTTGTCGAAAACACAAGTTACCGTCGACGGTTTCCGATAGTATATATATATATATATATATTAGTCTATGGTCAACGGCGACGGCAGGCGACTGACGCTCACTTCAGGTAATCCCCGTCCCGCGCGCACGTGCCGCCCCAGCTGCCTTACGTCCTCCGTCGCCCGCGGACCATGGGAGTGTCACGTACGAATTTGCCAAGGTATAGTTTTTTTCATCTACCGCTGTACAGTTCGTTCTGTTCGTTACATTGCCCGATGCCGTTGAAGATTTGATGTACTAGTATTTGCTTTTTTGGCGCTAATTACCGGCAGAAAGTTGTACTACAATAAAAGGAACTGGCGATTAAACAAAACAGGTGTGTCGTAGGTATTATTGTCATCGTTTTTGCCTATTTTATTCGCTCTCTGAGATACCTAACACATTAAAGTCTTGAAACAAAGAGAATGTACCTACGTCAACGATACAATGTGTTTATTACCTGGGTAATATACATTTTTTATACACACGTATACTTAACACTCCAAAGGATACGTCACGAAGACGCTTTAAACCGAGCATATTTCTGGTATTTGAGCAATGTCTTCCCCTTAATAAGTTAATCACACATTAACTTATTTTATCTGGGTCGGTTTGAAAATCCAAGCTCCAAGACTGGTGAACCAAATTTGATTTTATTTGAAGAGTGACTTGGGCGAGCGTGTTCTTGGCTATACAGTAATACCCCGGACTTACGCGATAGGTGGGACCGAGCGATGACCGCGTAAGTTGGGGTCCAATTTCCCATATAAATACAACTTAAAAATAATTTATTGTTTAATTAAAAGAAAAGTGTTTAATGAATAGTTGTTTGTTAAAACATTTTTATAAAAATTAAAAAATAAACCTAAGTAGAAATTTTTGTAAATTCTTTTCAGGTCGTTTGACGACTTAAATTTTTCGTCATTTCTCGTAGCAAAAATTGAAACCCCTATTAAGTTTGCAATTGTCATTTAATATTTTGATTGAACTGGGTCTCAACCATCAAGTTGTTCAATAGCTTTATGCACATGCATTTCTACAAGATCATAAAATTTCTGCTTTTGATTCTTTGATTGCTGCATTCAGTAATTCTTGAACATCATCTCCATACCCCTCTAAATTTAATTATTTGGCATTTTCGACAACTTCTTCAACAACGCTGTCGATTTGTTCAGGATCTAGCGCTGAATCATCTTTTGGTAATGGATATATTTTTTTCTGTTGTTAGCTACCTGTTATAAACTAGACTGAGTAAGCAAGGTAGGAAAAATGAGGGGTGCGACACTCCAAATGGAAATCGCGTCACTCCGAATTTGCGTAAAACTGGATAGTGTAAGTCGGGGTATTACTGTAATTAAAAAAATCTGTTCTACCTTTTTGAACATTTATTGGAGTTATTTAAATATGAAATGTATAAGGATTAATTTTATATATTTTTTTAACACGAGTTTGCAAACTATCGTCGTGTCAGAATTTTGAAATGCTCCCGTCATAATTCTAATAAATAAATAAATAATCTGCGAAATTTCGCACAGCACCATCTACTCCCAAACTAAACAGAGCTTGTACTATGGGTACTAGACAATGGATATAATACTTGTATACTTTTTTTTTGTAAATACATACTTATAATACATCACATAAATATTTGTGTCCTGTGGGAATCGAACCCACGACCTCGTGATCAGCAGTCCGGTACTCGAACTACTAGACCACAGAGGTCGTCAGATTTAAACGTGCTTAATCAAGGAAGGTCCGTAGTTAAATCAAATAAAAATAAAGATAAAGTAGGCCGTCCTTATCGTCAATATATTCGTGCATAGCGAAATAGTTTTCTCATTATTCGTACTATTTAAGACAAATAACGACTAACAAATTTGATAGTGAATATTATTATTATTTATATAACTGAATCTAAGATCTGTATTTATTTGTCAGAAACAACAATAGGAGTAAAGATAAATGCTCTAGAGAATCCAGATTCTCCGTTCCTGAATGCGATGTCTCGTGTCTTGAACTTGATGTGCGCCAGAATATTCCACTTGTGGCTGCAACCTGACTGGCTTTACAAGTGGTTTCCACAGTACAAAGAACACCAGTCATGCATCTCGCTCATGAGAAATTTTACTGACAAGGTGATTATGATAAATGAAGTAGACATTATTTCTTCCTCCTTAAAGTCTATTTTAATTGTGTTCAACCGTGTGAATGTTATCAGGGATTATCCCAGGACTTTCATACCTTTTCTAGGTATGGTCTGTAAATTTATACCTATATCCACTATTATTCACGAAAATATTCAATTCACAGGTAATCGAAAAGAAAAAAGAAGAGCTAAAACAAGAAAAAGTATTAAAAACTGAAGGCGATCATGAATATGGTAATGTACTCTTAGAGATTTCAGACTATTTAAGATTAAATACGTTTCCTAAATGTATCATACATATCATCATACTTTTAACCCTGAAGGACTAGGCTAGAAGTGTTCTAATGCAAACCAGTACTGCTCCAGTATGTTCCAAATTCCTTGTAAGTTGGGGCAAATTATATTTATTCATCAGGCACAAATCCAAACTCCGTGTTGCTCCCGAGAATTTTATACAAAAACTCATTAACAGTGGGCTTAACTTGGGAATATAAGATTTGCTGCTAGACCTAAAAGGTGCTATGAGAATAATCAATTTAATCATACAGAACTAAACTTGAAATTATGTTATTACAGATTTGAAATCATACAGGAACCAAACGTTCTTAGATTTACTGATCCAATTGTCGGGTGGTGGTGAGAAAGGTTATACCAATGTAGAACTTAGGGAGGAAGTGTTGACACTGACCGTTGCTGGGACTGATACCTCTGCTGTAGCCATCGGTTATACATTGCAGCTGTTGGGCAAATATCCAGAGATCCAGGAGAAAGTGTACCAAGAGTAAGTTTTCACTTAATATTTTACAATTAAACCGGAATTATTAGGATTACAATGCGAGTTTGAAATTGAAAAAGTTTGAAGTATAAATTCGAATTCAAAACGACCGAGTCTATGCTTAGTGTAGAGTTCTTCAGTTGCCCAGTGGCCAACTGTTACTCGTTAACTTAACTCGTAAAGCCTACTTAATAGAGATAAAAATGCTAGTTATAATTCTAACTTAGATATAAACACAATTAACCTCAAATTTTGTCACATATCAAAAATTTTAGCCGGCAAATGGAGGGAGAGGATTTTTAACCATTAAAAAATTGCTTTTTATAGCTTAATATTTCGTAAACGGGATCCTGAATCGATAAACATTATTAACATACCTACGCGCAATTTTTTTTAAATTGAACATGTGAAAATCACTGAATAGGCTATCCAATGTTATCCTAGAGTATAAGAACCTAAATTCATACCCGCTTTACGCGTAGCAACAAACCCTTAAACAATTACAACATTTATTTTGCAATTTTCTTGAAGTATGTCATGTATCTTACCTGCATATGGAAAGCTAAACAGACAGGCGGACGCATGAATGTGCCGTGAACTATAAAAATACTTTTTGACTACGGTACTAACTCAAAAAGGACTACTTTTTTAAAGTTATTTTTTTTACAGGAATTCCATTAATTTAATAGGTTGATTAGTATTTAATATTATACCTATAGTATGGTTATTATAATAGATTTAAACGTTGTGTGAATGATATCTATTAATTTGATTGACAAGTGTCCACCAATTTTATTGTTATGGAGAGTTTATAAAGCTATGTTATTTGTTAATAACATCAAATAAATAAAATCATTGTTGTTAAAATGATTAAATCAAATACTCAGTTATACTGAAGATTGACATAATATATTTAATAAGTCTGTTAGACCTTGTTATCGATATACCTACCGTTATTTTCTTACTTAGGGTTTCGATATAGATGTTTAATCATGAACTTTTAACTTAATAAGTGGCATAATTAACTTTGAAGTCATAATGGACCCTAGGCAAGATAATTATAAATATATACGAAGACGTCAATTGTAATTTATATTATAAATATATAAGTTGCATATTCTTTTCAGTGTTTTAAGCATGAGGAGGTAACTGACAGGCAGACAGACAGACAGACATAATTTCGTATGGATTTTTTGGTCATGACATTTTTGTGTGGACATGAAAAGAATAATAAAGACCACAGTCAAATTGAGTAACGACGTGTTTTTCTGTAGTTTGCAAAAATAAATGCTATTTCCTTAGTATTTTGGGTTCTTGACTAATTGTTTATTTCTGTTTGTTTGGGTATTTTTGGAGAACGAACGGCAGTAGCTGAAACTTTGCGTAGGTACTAAGCTAGATAACATGTTGACCGAATTCTTCAGTTTCTTTGAAAAAAAAAACTCTATTCTACTCCTAATTGCATCCAAATTCTAAAATTATTTAATCCTTTTTACAGATTATGCGATGTATTCAGGGATGACCGTCCGTTAGTAATGGAGGATTTACTAAGATTGAAATATTTAGAGAGAGTGGTCAAAGAGTCTTTGAGACTGTTCCCGCCTGTGCCGTTTATTATTAGGAAAGTCTTACAAGATATTAAGCTACGTGAGTCAATAAAAAAAAAATAAGAGGAAGAAACCTTTTATAATAATAATTAATTAAAAATTTGAAACAATTATTATGTTTATATGATAATAATTGCTCTCTAATTAATGCTCATTCAACTTTAACGTTCAATTCAGATCTTCTGGAACTTAAATAAATGAGCGACTAATGAAGTGAACTTTCCATTAAATAAAAATAAGGACCTATTTTAGGGCATCGATTCTGGTAGATCAAAAATCGATGCCCTGAAGTACATAGACTATACCAATAGACAATAATAATACTTTTTATGCCTATGTTTCACAGCGTCCGGTCGCATATTGCCCGCTGGTTCGGGCGTAGTTTGCTCAATATGGGGACTCCACCGAGACCCCAAGTATTGGGGTCCAGACGCCGAAGTGTTTGATCCCGACAGATTCTTGCCCGAGCGATTCAAACCGGTGCATTCTTGTAGCTACATGCCGTTCAGCAATGGACCGAGGAACTGTGTGGGTAAGTGTTATTTTTATTACGTTTGATGAAAGAGAACATCATTTTAAGTATCCTCAGTCTGCGGCAAACAGTATAAAATATGATGAAATCATCGATACGTATAGCTGCTATACCTGTGCAATTATTCAAAATCACGTGAGTGTATAAAACCTATAGCTACCTACATACGATATCACCATTGCATAATTATGCAAGGAATACACAATTTGTTAAGCGTCCCTGATGACTGAAGATTTCGAGTAATAGGTACCTAAATAGTTCTTAAAAGATGACAATATACATGACACAATTGATGCACGATGTACATGTTTAATTAGCGGCCCGGCGGCGCGGCTCACACGAGGTATAATAATAATAAAATAATAAATAAACCCGGACATTATGACACAGCGCCATCTAGTTCCGTGGTAAGCAACGAGGTTTATGTTACGGATACTAGAAGGTTGATATACTACATATATACTTTTTTTAAATACATACATATTATACATAGATACATCCATGACTCGGATCGAACGTTGATGCTCATCACACAAACATTTGTCCCAACCGGGATTCGTACCCGGTACCCGTAGCACAGAAGGCAGCGTTAACTACCACTGGGCTAATCGGGTAAAGGATAGTAGAATATGGATATAGTATTTAATCTGAAATTATTTCTAAATAAGATATAGCTTATGTTCATCGCAGATAATGTTGGTAGCATTCTAATGGTGTAATAATTATTCAGATCAGTCACATTCAGAAGCCTATTCAATACAAAATATCAAATCAATATTAGTGTAGAGACACTGGATTACGTATATTATATACACATTACGGACTAAATATTGTACAAATGCTGAGCATTGCTGCCGCATATCGTTCGCTCTCAATGGCGCTGTTGATATTTACTTCCAGTATTCAGTTCAATTGCTCATTTATTATGTCTTTACGTTCATCTCGCACATGTCTGCATGTTATTTATCTCAATAGGTATCTCCCCTGATGATGTTCGCAGTTTTTCGCCTTAAACGAATATTTTAATGCTGGAAATATCCTTATTACGTGTACATACCAACATATACATATAGTTTAATCACACAGGAGTATAATGTATTTATACTCCTGTGTGTTTAAACTATTAAATAATAAAATCGTTTTATGCGTAGGTACTTAGGTGTATTAAAAAACTTGAAAAGGTGATAATATATTAATGGAGATGTAAACTATACTAATAAAATAGTTGTATTCCTTCCGTAATTTCGTCCCTTATATAATTATGATTATTTTCTAACTTATTATTGTTGGTTTTTTAACAGTGAGCTATCTTTCAGCTTTTACTATTTTCTATGGAAAACCGTAAAACAGACACGTTTATTCGTCAGATAAAAATTATCTGATTGTAGAAAGTGCGATCCTAAAGCTTTCTTTTTTCTACAGGTTACCGATACGCTTTGATGTCAATGAAGACAACGTTAGCCGGAATATTGCGACGCTATAAAGTTGTGGGTGAGAGAGATGGTCCTGAGCCTCATATTAGGGTCAAACTTGACATAATGATGAAGGCCGTCGACGGGTATCAAGTGGCGTTGGAAAGAAGAGAAACGGTTCCTACGTAACATCTCGAAGTGCGGGCGAAAATGAAATGAGTTTTTCATATCTATGCAAAAAAAACTATAATTTAATTTTTATTGCATTACTAGCTGACCCAGCAAACGTTGTTTTGACACATTATAAGGGTTGGTGGTAGAAGAGTGAAAATTTAGAGAATTAATTATTTTTAAATGCCAAATCATAAAAAAAAACAAAAAAATATCTTATAAAAAAAAAAGAAAAAAACAACTGGTGAGCATCCTTATCACCTAGGTGTATAAAAAATAGCCTATAACCGATTCTAAGACCTACCAAATATACATACATAATCCGTTAAGCTGTTTCGGAGGAGTTCAGCGACAAACACCGTGACACGATATTTTTATATATAAGATAATAAATTAGCCAGATGGAAGTAATAAATTCTTATTTTGATGCAGTCTTTATAAAATGTAGTGTATGCCAGGCAGTCTGAGCTTTTCATGCCCACACAAATGTCCTGCTGATGGTGGCGTTGTGTGTGTGTCTCCAACATAGTTGAGTAGAGCGACGCCGATACACACGTCATGGGTATCAGTTGGAGCTGGTCGGCTCATGCATATTATGGCAACCTAAAGTGGTTATTATTAGTCTTATTGCCTTTGTATGTACGTATTGTACGTTTCTCATCAAACTGCATTCATCATTCTCATATTGATGTTATACCTATACATGAATAATTGTTAACGAAAACCAAAAAAATTGTGACCTACCTTTTGGAACCGTGCAACAAGTTTCGACATTTCAAAAGTACTTTTAATATTGATCTAATTGAAATAAAAACATTTGTTTGTACGTATTGTTTTATTTTTTTAATTTGACTTTGAACCATAGTTTATAGAAAAAGTATGTGAGCAGCCAACCTGACGTCAGAATGGGAAACGTAATATTCTGTCATTTAGAGCCTGTCCAATTTTATTAGCAATGTGTGCCGGGCACAACTCGTTGCTAATAAAATTAGACAGGCTCTAAATGACAGAATATTACGTTTAGTTTGAGTAGCCAACCTGACGTCAGAATGGGAAACGTAATATTCTGTCATTTAGAGCCTGTCCAATTTTATTAGCAATGTGTGCCGGGCACAACTCGTTGCTAATAAAATTAGACAGGCTCTAAATGTATTTTTTTTAGTTTTGATACAAATCAAATCAAATTTTATTTCAAATAGTTGAATTATTATAGGCAACGGGTCTAGATCGTGTAATTTTATTGAGGTGTAAATACCTTTTTTAACCCGACGTTTCAGCTGACTTGCATCAAGCCGTGGTCACGGAAAGACTGTTGACAGCTCGGCGGCGCCTTCGTGACGTGCGGGCGTTTTCCACTACCCTTGCTTACTTACCGCTACTACTTATTGTTACAATTTACCAAAATATGGGAACTATAAAGTACTGTTATCGCGAAAGCAGTGAAGCTACTATACTGTAATAGTAGCGTACGAATGCGCTTGTAATTTCTCATCATTTAAAATTGTATAGTGCTTCTAAATAGTCTCGAATAATAAATTACGTCGACCTTAATATCCCTGTGTACATAACATGCCTATTTCTTTATTGTTTACGACAATATAATGCCTACGATGGTCATAATGTAGATTATCACTGTAAATGTGAACGTTCAGGAGAAATAAATTATTAAATATCCGGTGGACATACTGCGAATACTAACATTTTGTTTCATTTATTTAATTTCTATTTTCATTTCGCTTTTACCTTTATTAATATTATAATGAGGCAATCAAGTTGGAAATGTCTTTGTTGATTGAAGGGAGGAGGGTATTCAGTTTAATAGTTGTACACTGTCACTGAAGTCGATTGATAGTGGACGCATCTAAAACAATGGCAGTGAAACATTTAAATGAATATTGTAAAAAATCCTTCAAACTGCGCAAATACAACAACCTCGTAGAGGCGCTATATCTATCAAAGATGTTAAGGATTTTAAGCGGAATACTAATCTTCACTTTGAGAGTCACCTCGGACCACCGTATAGTCAAAAAGTTTACATTATCAGGGCTAATTTGCTACTTGCTATGGTACTCCTTGTATTTTTACGCGACGTACAAAGCTCATGAAGAAGACCAGACTATCCTGCGATCTATATACAGTACTAAAGTTCAACGTTACGGTGACGATTTCGAGCGAATTTCTTCAAGTGTCTATGTCGTGTTCACCATGTGGAAGATTCCGTACAGTGTTAGCTGCAACATCTGTTTCATGGGGATAATGGTCGACGTGGACAAGGAATTTGAGAATCTGGGCGAAATTATCAATTACAACCGAGATGCCCAGTCAGCACTAAATATATCGGTCGGATTGCTGGTAATCTGTTTAATGCGGTTGTCCAGTATTTTCATCACTCTTGACAACTTAAACATACCTATACCGAAAGAGAGGATCTATCAAGTTATATATTCGGATTCTATGGCTGGAATATCGACCGCACATTTTTGCTTCTTCCTAATCGTAATTAGACGACGGTTTAAATACATAAATAAGGTACTTGAGGACATCAAATCACATAAATCTTGGGAATATAAACTATTTGTTAGAGGTCACATGTCTGCTAACATTCAGAAAGCTAGCGGTCTTCAAGATCGTTACATTTGCGAGAAAATAAAGGCCTGTGCGAAGATATACGGGATGTTACACAAAGTGGTGTACGCTACGAACAGAATGTTCGGTATTATGGTCATGATGACCACGCTCTTGTGTCTATCGTACATCATTTTATACATGTTCTATTTCATGGAGGCGACAGCGGGGGGCTTGTTTCACGATGTACATAGATATGTAGCTTTTATTGTTTATGTATTCTGGCAAATTGGCTTTTCAATGGGCATAATATTTTTGACGGTGTATGTGTGCGAATGTGCGATGGACGAGGTAAGTAAGACATATGTAAGACGAAAGTAAATCTAAATAAATCAACACATAAGTAGGTATTTACCTACTTATGTGTTGATTTATTTAGATTTACTTAACCAATTCGTATTTTTTTAATTGGTCATTTAGGTAGTGGCGATGTGTTTCGTACAGGCACTAGGTACTTACCTTCATTAGCTAACTTATTGGTAGGTTTGACATTTTTAATACAAAATTTTGATTTTACAGGCTAAAATTATGTCATTCAACATACATGAAATTATGAATAGTGAGTTTACTCCATCAGTTTCTGCAGAGGTAGGTGTATTACCTATGTTATCTTATGCCTGTGTAGATATCCAAGTTGTGGAGCATGTGATGTAGTAGTCTCCTTGCTTAAGTGTTTATCTAAACAAGAAACGCTCATGTAATTGTGAGTTCTATGAGACAAATCAGGAATAACGAGTTTTCGGCTTGAAGACATATCATTCGTACACTTTTAGTGATAATATATATTTTTCACTTTTAAATCAACTAGGTAACGGAATTCTCTCGTTCATGGACATAGGGGTAATAAATAATTATACGGATGGTAATATAAAAACACCTAATGTTATTATGTTTTTAGAATATTTATTGTTAATTTTTATTAAGAAAGAAAAATTCAACCTCATGCGGGACTCGAACCCGCGTCTTCTGTATAAGTACTCCAGACGCTCTGCCAACTTTTCTAAGATTTTTAATTTATCTTACCCAGGAAGACGCGGGTTCGAGTCCCGCCTGAGGTTGAATTTTTCTTTCTTAATAAAAATTAAAAATCTTAGCTTGAAATATGCTAAAAAATACAAAAAGAAATTTATTGTTATTCATATAGAGTAATAAATAGTCTAACAGCATTTAATAAATCCCAAGAAGTATTGTGTTTGTTTATAGCCGTACAGAAAACGGACTAAAAACAGTAGGTACAGCTCTTATAATAATCTGCTTACACTCAACACTACTAAAACCAAGGTCATAATTTTTTTTAAAACAAGCATCAAGACTGCCTAACACTAAAATATCATACTTGTTTACGTATTGCACGTATTGCGGCTGTAGTTTTTACTAGGTACATTCCTTAACAAATTCCTTTATTTATTCTACAATTGTTTGAAGTCTACTACTAAATCATACTCTTTATATTTCTGGAAATATCACTGTGGTCCCTCTGTTCACACGCACATTCAATTTCCAGTATTTATTTCCAGTTGTAACATAAAGGACAGAAAAATTATAGACGCTAGACCTGGCAATGCATCACATAAGTACCTTAATTCTTAACTAAGTATAAATATTTTTATTGTTTATTGTAGGCGATGCAGCTCTCAATACAATATCTGCACCAAAAACCTATATTTACGGCGTCTGGACTTTACGAACTTAATTACGCGTTATTGCACCAGGTAAGTACTTAAGTACCTACTTAGGTAGATTTTCCAATCTCACTACTCTGACTGCAGGTCGTTCTGCAAGCCGCAAGCCGACTATTCATCACCGCAGTTTACACTGCTGGCGTACAATATTTCTGCAAAATCATACAATAATTGCTTTGGAGATGTTATAGAATATGTAATGCTTAAAGGTTTCATATTTCGCATACCTAACCATTTTGGTGCAGAGGATGCTAATGGATGTAAGGCGTCCTAATATTTTATTCGATCGCGGTTTACGCTTGAAATGCCACACCGCCTTGATAAACGCTGTAAATATTATTATTTTTCCTTTCAGCTATCGCGATCAGTGGCTACCTACTTGATTATTCTTCTGCAATTCGTCACTGATGCAAAATAGTCATGGAAATTATATTATGGGTACATATTTTGTTCCCATACCTACCACTTTTGATGATAAATATGTATATTTATTTATTTAATAATTAGGAAAACCAACAGCTGTACAAAGAAATAAATAGCAGCTAGATTTAAAAACATAAAGCCAATTACAGGTTTTCACGATTCATGTTGTATGTAAAACTTTATGGTATTTCATCTGATTTATATGGGATTTCAATTTATTCACTATACCTAGGTATAGTGAATATGTAGCTATGTAGCGACCAGGCTATGTAGGATCATAATATCCATATTACAGGTACATTTAAAGTGAAGCAAATAGTAAATATCTATCCCAGTATCGTTAAAAGTAGCATACAGCATTACAATCCTCTGAGGCATTTAATTCTTTTTCCTTGAAGTATTGTGATAAGTTCTAGGTTATCAAATAATTACATAGTATGTATGTATCTGTTAATTATTTTAAATTAACTCGTTTTGTAATTAAATGTAGAACAACGTGTAATCATAGTATTGTATAAGGAATTTTATAGGTTAAAAAAATGGGAACGGTGACCGTGAATGCTGTAAAAGAACCGAAATGTCAGGATTGAAAAGTTACTATACTGCGTAAAATAACGTACAAAGTAGTTTTATTTCAACGGAAGTTGTATGTATGTATGTGTGATAAGCTGAATAAATAATTGTTTAATTGTTCCGACGTTATTTTTTTCATCGAAACCTAATTCCGATTGTGTGGCGATATATAAGACTATGGTACATCCTTATCAACCCCCTTAAGTAGGTACTGTTTTACTTATCAAGTTAAGAGTGGTTACACAATAATCTACCCTACACCTAGCGGGTTAGCAGACTTCACATGCCATCGCCATTACAGGTTTACGCAAGATTTTTCTCGAAATCAATTTTAATTCACATTTAATTTTGTTAACTTTCGGTTGCATGACTATGTACATACCTTGTGCTCGAGTGGGTGGCAGTTGGTATTTGTCGATTTTTTTTACAAGATTTTATCTCACGGAAAAGATTACAATCTTAAATAATGTTTTATTACTTTGTACGCGGTATGGTGGCGTAAGCGCGCGTTATCCTTGAAAGGGTATACCAGAGTCCAATTATACTTTTACTAACGACGAAATTAACTTAAACGAGTGGTGTTATTATAAGTCACTACTATTAAAAATAGTGTAAGTATCGAATCTTAGTTGGCAGGGTTGAAGTCGATGTGAAGACCTTTACACATATCAGTGCCTCTATCGGCACTAGAACAGAACAGATAAAAGAGGTGGGCACTAGCTTCAGCTCAGAACAAGGAATTAATATTTCGACAAGTCTTACACTTCAAGTCTCAGTTACCGCATAAGCTTCTGACTTCTTGTCAGTAATTAATCTCTAAAATCAACAAGTTAGCTCCAG
Source organism: Craniophora ligustri (assembly GCA_905163465.1). Classification (NCBI taxonomy): domain Eukaryota; kingdom Metazoa; phylum Arthropoda; class Insecta; order Lepidoptera; family Noctuidae; genus Craniophora; species Craniophora ligustri. The sequence continues at coordinate 5,254,087 of LR990959.1, forward strand.
AATAAAATAGTAATATTTTGAATTGAAAATCATAATTGCTCAGATTATGTTAATAAATGAATAAATATTTCTGGACATCATGCCACAGCGCCATCTAGTTCCATACTAAGCAACGAGGCTTGTTTTATGGATACTAGTTGGTTGATATACCTACTACATGTACATACTTTTTTTGTAAATACGTACATATACATTTTTATGCTCATCACATAAACATTTGTCCCTATCGGCAGTGTTAATAACTACCGCTGGACTATTTGGGTCGTCCTTTATTAAATTGAATAAGAAGAAAACGCTTTTGAAGCAGTTAGGTACTAATTTTATTGACCTCCGGACCTCCAGCAGTAAAATCAATTTAAATTACCTTTTTGAAGAATCTTTCAAATAGATCAGAAAGTTACTGAAACTTTCCGCAGAAGAGAATGCTCAAGGGACACCATAATATTAATATACTGCGACGAAATTTGTAAAAAGTAGTTGAATTTAATTTTTTTCAAAATGTCTGTAATAAAAATTGCGGAACAGCGGTATTTCAGCTGGTGCGGGCGAAGAAAATGCTGTTCCTCTCGCGTGTGCGGAGCGATTATCTCAGGTGTTTGTAAGAGTTTGACAGAGACAAACCCGGCCGCTGAATTTCAACATCGGACATCGCGCCAGAACTCTAAGTTCCATCCGTATCACCTCGATGTCCAGAGTTCCTCAACAGTACGGTTTTTGAGGCATTTTCTGCCTCGTACTACTACTTTGTGGAACCAGCTGTCGCCGGCGGTCTTTCCAAACCGTTACGACGTGGGAACCTTCAAGAGGAAAGCATATTCTTTTCTGAAAGGCCGGCAACGCATTTGCACGTCCTCTGGTGTTTGCAGATGTCCATGGGCGGCGGTGATCACTTACCACCAGGTGAGCCTCCTGTCCGTTTGCCCCTTATTTCCATAAAAAAAGACAAAAACTCAGTTCAAATTTCAGTTTGTAGTTGTATGTTGTATGGCCTGCCATACCAACAGGCACCTGGCGACCTGATGCGTCACAGAACGCGCGCCCCGCCATTTAGTGTTGTGCTATCTAACGTAGCGTTCGTTCGATGTAATCCACGATGGCAAGCAATAAAGAATAATAAAAATTTTGCAAAAAAAGAGTTATTTGCCCTGCAGTTATCAATAGTGATAGTAGATAAAGAGGCATAAAACTACGAATTCCGTGTATTGACATTACACTATGGCGACGTTACATAGTGTTTACCAAAAACTGCCTCACTGTCTAGTTCAAAGCATTCTATCTTAACTTTTTAATTTCATTTGAGAACCAATTTTTGTATATGACAACCCAATTAGTACATTGGTAGTTAACACTGCCGTCTGTGCTATAGGCTCCGGGTTCAAATCTCGGTAGAGAAAAATGTTTGTGTGTTAAGCATGAACATTTGTATCCAAGTAATGGATGTATAATATTATGTTAAAAAAAGTACAATGTAGTATTTCAACCAACTAGTATCCGTAACACAAGCCTCGTTGCGTAGCTCGGAGAATAAGAAAACGCAGTGTTATATATAATGCCTAGAAAAAAATATTATTATTAGTTCCAACCGTGACTTCTGTAGTAATACTCATTTTGGGTAAATAAATCACACGGAATAAAATAAAAACATTTCGGAAAATCAAGTAAAACCTAAGGGCAATGATCATGCCCTTGAGATGAGCGTTAAACGGAGAGATTGTGCACTACGAGTCTAGAATTAAAACCTTTTCGTGAATATTTAAAGACAGGCATAAGTAAATAAAAAAGTTTTCATTTCTATTACGATAATTCTGTTCTATTTTCGATAACCCCTTATTTTTTTCTGTGCCATCACTACTAAAAATACCTTCTAGTGCGGTTCAGGTCGATATCGGCCTGCCGCTTTCCCTGGTTTATTTCTCATTTCCTGTTAAAGAAGTTGGCTTCAAGGTCATTCTAACAATAAAAAAAAATTGGATACGTCATGTTTTCGCGAAGTTATAACATTTTAAACTACCCTAGTGCTGGCGGGTCGAGAAAGACCTGCCACGCACTGGCGGAAATATCATTGGGGGCATATTTCGACCCGCCACCGCACCAGATGAAGGTTAATGATTTTACTTGCCACAGTCAACGTGTTAAATTCGCGTAGATAGCGCGTAAGTGTGAAGGTGCGTACAAAGTTAGTAACATGTTATATAACTTGTGTTTTATAACACGTCTACATTATGTAACATTGCAACATAAACCGATACTATACAAATAAGAGTTACAATGTTATTTTCACTACGTGATCGAATCAGAAACGAGGAGATCCGTAGAAGAACCCGGGTCACTGACATAGCCCGAAGAATCGCCAAACTCAAGTGGCAGTGGGCAGGGCACATTGCTCGAAGAACGGATGGCCGTTGGGGCTTGAAGGTTCTCGAGTGGCGACCGCGAACTGGAAGACGCAGCGTGGATAGGCCTCCGGCAAGGTGGACTGACGACCTAGTAAAGGTCGCTGGAACCAGCTGGATGCGGGTGGCCCAAGACCGGTCGTTGTGGAAATCTTTGGGGGAGGCTTATGTCCAGCAGTGGACGTCCTCCAGCTGACATGATGATGTTATTTAAATAAATAATAACAACCTCGCTAACACGGCAATACGAACCCCGCGCGACGCGTCTATCGCATCTCGGGTAGACGTAATTCGCGTATAAGCGTACCCGCGCGTATAAGTTATAAAACATTGTTGCAAAAATTTATAACGTGTTATTATAACACGTTATATAACATTTGGTGTCCAAATTACTGAAACATGTTATATAACATGTTATGTTACTAAGTTTTGACGCACCTTTAGAAATCAATAGTTTGGGGATGTTATTTTTAACCGACTTCAAGATACATGAAAGTAAGAAATGGAGTGGAAATGCTAGAATTGCTAGGATGCGGTATTTGTCACTAATGGGAAAAAGTAGTACATAGTAGTATTTCTAGATCCAGATATATTTTGGTACTTAGTTTGAACGGCCCAAACAATGTACACTTGAAGGTTCATCAAAAAAACGTAGCCTTTTACTTAGAGGTGGTTATTAATATAACTGTAAAAGATAGAAAAAAAACAGTAACTACAGATCAGAGATTATTGTTAATTGTTTTTATAAAGATAGGTATATAAAACAAATATGTTCATTTCAACTTTTGCAACCGAATATACTTGATGTTATTACAGTAGATGAATATAGTTTATGGCATTAAATTTGTGTTCAATTCTTTATCACCGGTCTTTTGGAACGACGATTTTTGTTTACAGTCGAATGACCCGCGTGCCATTCGTTTTGGGCTGTTCAGACTAAGTACCCATCTATTTATAAAGACGAGTCGTGGAGGTACCTACTACCTAGAGGTGGATTTATTTATGTTTGTATATGAATGATTACCTACTTAGTAAGGCATCGTCATTAAGAATCGTAATACCTACAGACTTCTTAATCACTTTATTGTAAATAATTATATGTATCGTATGTTCGTTTTAACGATTTAAAGCAAAATAAAACAACAATTATAATATATATAAATATGCGTGAATATTTTTCCACAGTATCATCTATGTAATTTCGACGCGTTAGTAACGCGGATGTATTATGTTGATATATTACATACATATGTGTTACTATACGCATATGTATGTAATAGCAGGTACAGGGAGCAATTCACGATGCAGCTGATTAATTTTTTAGCACAGTGTGATGTCAATTATTTATAAAAAAATTCAGACTTAATATGTTTTTAAACGGTTTTATTTAGCTTGCCTTGTTTATTTATTAATTTGGTTCAAATCTAGTAATTGAAAATTTACCCCCTTCCGGTTGACGGATTGATCTGTAATTTAGTATGCACCTTTGTTTCTGATGACCATAAAATTTAATATATTCAGTATCATTGTAAATCCAAGATGGCCGCCGCTACAAAATGGTGGATTACATATTTTATCACTACTTCTTCAATATGGTTATCAAATGAAAGGGTTTTTTTTAGTAAAATAGAGGTATCTATGAAAAAAAATGGAAATCCAACATGGCCGCCAACAAAATGTCAGGTTCATTTTTCCTTTTCACAATCCTTTTAATATGGGTATCAAATGAAAGGGCTTCAGTATTAGAATACTATAATATCTTTAACAAATTTAAAATCAAATGTGACCGGAAATGCCAGATTTCATATTTTGTTTCAATATTGAAACAAAAGCCTTGTACCTAATAATGAGACACTGAACGAATTAAAAAGAATGAGAAGTATGTAACAGAATTAAAAACTAAAAACTTGAAAATAAAAAATAGGTAAAAAATGTTTTGAGGTAAACGGTTTTATTGAAAATTGTGTACTAAAAGCTTAAAAAATAATTCGGTTAGTTTTAGGTACCTACCAGTCATCACACCACTCTCCCCATCTATCTAGGGCATTGATCAGACAAATGAAGTCGGTTAAAAATAAAATCGTTGGGCGTGTGAAATTTCTTAATGTGCCAGATTTAACTAAAACGGCAGAAGCTGAAATAGTTGAAATTCCCCATGCGGTCATTCCAATTGATGACGTTGCAAGAATTATACGGGCTTCATGGCATCAAGGGGAGCTCAACATTTTCACTTCGGGATATATGTACTTGTACAATGCATCGTAACAATGCGCGTAAATATGTAAATAGCATTTATTATAATATAGGGATTGACTTGGTAGAAATTTAAATTTAATTTACTCATTAGTCAACATTTTATTTCAAGTAGACCAATATTACAGGTGCTTTTGAATTTTCAACTCTAGTTGCACGGTTCCAAAAAGTAGGTCTAGTCATTCGAGATCTATTAAAAAATATGGTATTCGATCAACGTAAAATCACTACTTAAAATGATAAGGTACCTACCGTACTAGTAATGCTATGTAGCCTATGTAGGTGTCAAACAAAAAATAATACATTTAGTTGAAAATACATTTATAGTGAAAATATTAATCTTACAATATTTCGCATTAAGTAGATAAACAAAACATATAATAAACAACAGCCAGTTAGTTATCCGACCAAAATCGAATGACTAAAAAAATCCACAGATTCGTACATATCGATGATCTTTATTAAATAGGTACTTATTAAACCTTAGCTTTATTTATTTTTTGTCCGTACAGTTTTATTAATTTTTTGCACTTATTTGAAATTTACTTACCGTGTTTATTTATTTACTGGTATTTTTTTTATTCTTGTATAAACAAAAATAAAAAATTGACATACAAGTTCGTCATTGTTTTGGGGCAGCAAAGATGATTTTTTAAATTTGGTTGGTTATTGAAATATCAGGTTAATCATTATTTTAGCAGGCAACCATGATAACATTTTTTATTTATAAATAATATATAAGCATTAATGGTGTAAAATTAGTCATAAAATCAGTCAAAACATATTATTAATATAGTTTTTTTAGATGGACCATCCAAATAATTCGGATGAACAAAAAAAGACTCTCCAAAACACTAAACAGCCCAGAAAAAATATTCTCAATGATAAATCAAAGGAGAAGAGAATATGATAAACTTGGTTTTACTGTAGTCTGTATCTGATTCCTCAAACCAAAATTCAAGATCGGTTTCGTGGGATCGATATAATTAATACAAGGGCCCCAAGTCCAAGCGGTATTCAAGCTGTAAAAATTTTTAAAGAGTGGCTTTTGGCCATAATAAAGATAGATAGATAGATTGTTTATTTCTGTAAATAGATCATTTAAAGATACTTTTACAAGTCATGTGTAACATTATTTTATGAACTAGATGGCATAAATTGTGGAAGACGTAAGGTTTTTAAGGTTTGGAGTCTTCGTGGAAAGTGGACGTCACATAAATTTATTTTTATTACCAGTTGACATGTTTGAAAACAAAATGAACACGAAATTTAAAAGTATCTATGTATGTACAACAAAACAATAAAATAAACCAACTTTTTTTATAAAATATGTTTTATATTCTGGATAAAACGTATTTTATAAAAAAAGTTGGTTTATTTTTATGGAGAAAAAAAAAACATTATGACGTCACATACACGGCATAATAAGGTTTTACCTTTGTCTTTACTTTTTTGAACGCAAGATACAGATAGCTACAACGTGGAAAAAAAAAGCGCGGGAAACCTTAAATTTGGCAGTCGGGTTTTTTGGTGGCTAATTTTAAATTTTAATTATTTATTGGTTTAGATTACATTATTGTATATATTAAAGTCATTGTGGTTATATATTTATAGTATTTAGTAGTGAACTCTTCAATATCTGGTAAGTTACTCTTTTTTCGTATAATGGACCCTCCGGAGGACCCCGGGGGGAACCATTTGGACATTGCTCATTATATCACTGTATCCAACAATGATACTAGCGTCGATACTGATGGGTCGGTAACCCTAAATAGCTCTAAAAGAAAACGTGTATCGACTCGGACAACACTATGCAAACTGCAATAAAAAACGGCGAAAAAATGGCGGGAAAAGGCAATCTGATTGTAACTGTGTAGAAGATATGGAGACAACTGTAGTCGTTCCACAGCCAATAGTTCAAAATGTATCACCACAGTCAGTACCAATTAGCCAGTCGGTAGCTAGATTATTGTATAATGTGTCGGATGCGGCACCTTATATTGTACATGTTCAGCGTGAACAATTATCAAGCAATGATAATGTTTATTTAAACCCCATTTCGTTTGGCCGCTTTTTAAAAAGAAATTCATTTAATAATGTAGTTAATGGCAGTTTAAAAAAAATAGGGCGCAATAGATTAGTATTATCTTTCTCAGAATATAAAGATGCCAATACATTTTTATCAAGTAAAGTTTTAGAGTCAGAAAAGTACAAAGCTTTTATACCTTCTTTTTCTGTCACCCGTATGGGTGTCGTCCGAGGCATTCCCTCAGAATGGTCGGATGATGATATTAAAGAAAATATATCTACACCAATTGGTTGTGGAGATATATTAAAACTTAGAAGGATCAGAAGGAAAGTTATTAATGATGGAAAGACTGAATTTAAGAACACAGAAACAGTAATATTAACTTTTGATGGCCAAGTCTTGCCTAAACGTGTATATATGTGTTATACTGCTTTATCCGTTGATTTGTATATATACCCCACAATCCAATGCTACAACTGCTGTAGATATGGACATGTAAAAAACATGTGTCGATCTAAGCCTAGATGTTTTAAATGTGGTCAGGATCACTCCGGAGAGAGCTGTACAGTCTCTGAGGAGGATTTATCATGCTGTGTCTGCAAGGGCTTTCATGAAGCCACCAGTAGGAAGTGTTTAGAATTTGAACGACAAAAAAACATCAAAGAGTCAATGGCTAAATCCTGTATTTCGTATGCAGAAGCTTCTAAGTTACATCCAACTATTTCTAAAATCTCATATGCTGATGCCTTACTTTCTTCTCCTAAAGTTTCAAACCATATAAGTGCTTTTGTTCCTCAGGATTATTCTACATCTAAGCAAAATAAAACTTCATATAAAAAAACAGTTTTTATTAAACCTCATTCTCCACCCTCCCCATCTAAGGGCTATGATCAGCAGTTCCACCAAAGTCTTGCAAGAGAGAGTAGAATTCCTGATCCAAAAGATGGCTGTGCTCTCTCTCCTAAGGATTCTTTATATTCTTTAACTATTAATGATTTAATAGTTGCTTTGATTAAGTCTTTGTCGCAATCTAATTTAATTTCACCGTCCATCGCAGGCCCTGTAAACAATGCAGTTTATAAATATTCAAATAATAATAATGGACAGTTTAGCCAAGGTATTCCAATGGAATTGCCGAAGCGCAATATCTAAAAAGTCTGATATATTGTATCTTGTAAATAAATATAAACCTTTTGTATTTGCTCTTCAAGAGACTTGGCTTAAACCAGGATCTTTATTGATTCCTGGATATGCCTGTCTTAGAGAAGATCGGTCTGATGGGTATGGCGGAGTTGCTCTTCTTATCAGACATCATCATTCATATTCATTATTTTCAATTCCATCTCATAATCATGATTTTTCCATCATTGCAGCAGTTGTAATTAGCATTTGTTTTGTGTCTCTGTATATACCTCGTCCATCAAATTTAATTTTTAAAGAAATTGCAAATATTTTTTCTATTCTTCCTAAACCATTTATAGTTTTAGGTGACTTTAACTCTCAGCATCAAGCCTGGGGTAGTTATATGTCCAATCATTCTGGTGGTGATATATTGGATATTATAGACAGTTATGACTTTGTATTTTAAACACTGGTTCTCCAACTCGACGTACTGCTCCAAATGAAGGTATTAGTGCTCCTGATTTATCTATATGCTCATCTAAACTAGCGTCTTCGTTGTCTTGGGAAGTTTTATCTTCCACTTATGGCAGTGATCATTTCCCTATAATCATAACATTTCCATTCCATAATAAATGTTCACAGAAGTGTTCCTCTCGGTTAAAGTACAATTTAACAGATGCGAACTGGCATGTATTTAGGGAACAGTTAGACATTGCACTCGCGTTTCTTCATGAAATTAAAACTGGCAATGAACAATATTGTGCTGATGCTCTGTCTAAAGCCATAATAAAAACTGCTGATAACGTTTTTCCTATTAAAAACAATGCTTACAATAGAATTCCATCTCCGCCTTGGTGGGATAAACAATGCACAGATGCAATAAAGAGGAGGAAAGATACAGAACAAAAATATTTATTAAATTCTACCGTAGAAAATTTTAATTTATTGAGCACGATTATTACTGAAACACGGAAATTATTCAAAAAAAAGAAATTTGAAAGTTGGAGATCTTTTTGTTTGTCTATATCTCCTAATGTTCATCCATCTATAGTTTGGCGCAACATTAGGAGATTTAGATCAGCATTTACCGATTCATCTAATACGCTCCTTCCTTCGCACTTAAATGATCAGTTTTTAGATAATCTGGCTCCTTCGTATGTTCCGGAAGAATTCAACAGATATTCCATTCCTCCTTCAATAGTAGATAATCTTTCCGATCTCAATAGACCGTTTACTTTTGTTGAACTCAAAGGTATAGTATCTCATACTAAAGACTCCGCTCCGGGTGCAGATGGTATTCCATATTCTTTTATGTCTAATATCAGTGATCTGTCTCTCAATTATTTTTTAAAACTAATAAACTCTATTATGATTACTGGGAATATTCCTACTTCTTGGAAATCACAATTAGTCATTCCTATCTTAAAACCGAACAAAAACCCATCATGCAGCACATCATACCGACCAATTGCTTTATCATCTGTTTTGTTAAAAATTTCGGAGCATTTAGTTAAAAATAGGCTAGAATGGTACTTGGAGAATCAAAACCTGAGAGCCAGTATGGTTTTAGGCGGGGTAAAAGTACCTTAGATAATCTTAGCATTTTTGTCACTGACATCAGGTTAGCTTTTTCAGAAAATCTTAATATTATATCAGCATTTCTTGATATAACTTCTGCGTATGACAATGTTGTTTTATCCACCTTAAAAAATAAACTCCAACAATTAGATGTTCCCATTCTTCTTACCAACTTTATTTTAAACATCTTGTCTGAGCGTTATATTAATCTTTCACTTGAGAACTCTTCATGTGATCAAGACTCATATGGAAAGGTCTCCCACAAGGATCAGTACTCAGTCCTTTATTGTATAACATTTATACCCATGACCTTGAATCGTCTTTAAATAATGAAATTAAAGTACTTCAATATGCCGATGATCTTCTCCTTTACTGTCCTCACCGTTCTATTGCTTCAGCATGCAATATATTGTCTTCCTCTCTTATTCATCTGAAAAAATGGCTTGATTGTAATGGTCTAGCATTATCGGCTTCTAAAAGCTCAATTGTACTATTTTCTAGAATGCGCCTTCCTCCTCCTATTTTAATATATTATGATGGTATTCCAATACCTGTAAATTCCACTGTTAAATTCTTAGGTATATTTTTAGATAGTAAGCTTTCGGGAATACCTCATTGTGAGTATATTGCCGCAAAATGTGAAGAAAGATTAAATATATTAAGATGTTTGTCAGGAGTATGGTGGGGTGCCCATCCATTCTCTTTAAAACTCTTATATAATGCCTTAATAAGAAGTGTTCTAGATTATGGGTCATTCTTGTTAGAACCTGGAAATAAAGCTGCATTAAAGAAATTAGATATCATACAATCAAAAGCATTAAGAATAATATCAGGTGCTATGAAATCAAGTCCTATTAACGCCTTACAAGTTGAATGTGTAGATCCACCTCTCTCCCTCAGACGCCAGTATCTTTCCGACAAGTTCATTTTCCGTTCTTTTCAATTTCTTAATCATCCTTTACGTACTAAACTTCAATCCCTACTAGATCATGTTAACTCTTCCAGTTTCTGGACTCACAAATCTCCCCCTTGTCTTGTCCAAAGCTATAAAAAGTATATAGCTATACAGGCACCGACTTACTGCTTAAAATCATTCCCTCTTTTTTCCATTAACTATGAGTCATTAATACTTTCTCCTGATATAGTTTTCAGTAGTATAGATAATTTTGCAAATTTTTCATTTAATCACATTAAAGACATTAATTGGGGCGACTGTCACCATATTTACACTGATGCCTCTAAACATTCCACTTCAGGAATTGTTGGAGTTGGAGTTTATCATTTACAGTATAATATAGTCCAAAAAGTTAAACTTCCTCCTGAGTCATCAGTATTTACTGGTGAATGTTACGGTATTTACAAAGCTATTGAGTATATTTATAATATGAAACTGAAAAAATCCGTTATTTTTTCCGACGCTTTAAGTGCAGTACAAGCTGTTAGCAAATATCCTTTTAAATGTAAGCCAATCATTCCTATCATTTTATTTATTAGGAATCTTCTCCATGAGTGTTCCCAACTTAACTTAAGAATTTCCTTCTCATGGATTCCTGGTCATAGGAACATTCATGGAAATGTGAAAGCCGACCGACTGGCTAATGACGCTATTGGCTGTGGGGACATTTTCCCTTTTATTAATTTTAGCCATGATCTTGTGAATCTGCCTATGAAATTTCTTTGGGATTCCTGGGAGAATTCATGGGCAGATAGCAGCAGGACCAAAGGCAAATTTTACAAATTAATCCAATCACATATTCCAAAAAAGCCCTGGTACGCCAAGTTAAATGTAGAAAAAGTTGCCTCAAGTTGCCTTATCCGAATGAGGCTGGGACATACATCTACCCCAGCACACCTTGCACGACTCCAAATTATAAGCAGTGATCTTTGCGAATGTGGCGAAGATGTGGGGGATTTAAACCACATTTTCTTTTCCTACCCTATATATAATCGCGATTCCTTTCTTACTTCACTACTTTCCAATAATATTCCTTTTCCTTCATCTATTCCTGTTTTATTAGCTTCTAATGATATTTTAATATATAAGTATTTGTCTTCATTTATTACTTTAAATAATATATATATATATGATAGTTATAGTTTAATTATGTTATGTTATGTTATCATTCTCCGTAATCCTAACCAATATCCCAAATTCCTTCTCCTAAATTCATTTTGATTTTATTGTTACTATAAGTTTCCCCGTTTTTGTTGGTGGCAATGCGCACATAGCGACTAGCCAAAATTATAAAAAAAAAAAAAAAAAAAAAAGATACAGATTATATGTAGTTGTAATGTCATTTGTCGTATTTAATAACAAAATAAAAATACCACTTTAAATACTATAAATATAAATGAATCCTAATCAGGACCACACGTTCATGAAGGATATCAAATATAGTGCCTCTTACTCCACTATCTGACAAGTACATTTCTGCACAAGTATGCACATTTCTGCGCTTTCCACCTTGTATTTGCCGCCCTTTCTGGTAAAAGTGCTATGCCAGCTTGTAAAAACGATTCTAGAAATGATAAACGCTAATTTGACATGAATGGCAAAACGAAGTCAAAGTATGAACAGTCAGTTTTTAAAAGCAGTGAAGCATTTTGCTATTACGCCGTATAGCACCGAAGCGGTGAAGGGCGGGCGTTTTTGGGGGCTGTCTTTATTGTTGACGTTCAAAAAGAGCCAATTAAATTTGGCCTACTTTGAATAAATTATATTTTAATTGAAATATCACGAAAAGAAAAAATATTGGTCTCTTTATTTTACATCTAGTTTCAATTAAAGTGATAATTTATGTATATTAAAAATATATGATGTCAATTATACTTTACTAACGCGCAAATTAAAAAATATTATTTAATCAATTTATTGTTATTTTTTAATACCTTTTTAATACCTTCCTTTTACTGGTCTAAAGTGGGCAATTCACTGGTCCGGGGCAATAAGCGGCGCAGCGACTCTACTACGTTTTTAAATTAATTGTAAATGAACTGAACATTTAACTAACTCTTCTGTGGTAAGTATTGATTTTGCTTACATAAATCTTTCGGTCACAAAGCATTTGGCGCAGGTCCCCAAAATGTGCAGAGCCTGTAGTATTTGCTACTCTTGCTACATGCGCCACTGCGCAATGGTACATCTGGATATGTTACATCCCTCGGAAAAACTCAAAGGCTATTTGCTTAAACCGAGTGCCCTATCTTGCACTTTAATGAAATCTACATATAGGTTTACAGATATTTATTCTTAATAAAAATATAATGTCAATTACTTGAGAACTGCAATTGCTTATATTAAATTTAATGCATTTATTTGCTTCGAGTTAAGTGATGTCTTCCATTATATATTGTTTTAATTGTACTTTAAATGCATTAAATGAGCGTACATTTTTTATAGATGATGGTATTTTATTTTATATTTGTGCTCCTTCATATGATAGAGTTTTTTGGCATAATTCGTTCTAATTTTTGGTAAGACTAAGAAACTAATCCGACGAGTACTACGTTGCGTTGTATTTTTTAATTTGGTAAACAATAAGTTGGTCTGAATGTTGTTGTTGTTCCGAATACAAATGCATGTATTATAAATATATAACTATTTGATATTCATTATTTTAGTTTCATTGTAAATTTTGTATGTTGGTGTCTAATAATTTATTTTGTTTGATTTGTAGGTCTGCTAGTTTACTCTTGCCTGCACTCCCCAAATTTCAATCAGATATTGTAAATGCGGCTTAACTAGAGTATTGTAAATAGTATGACGTAATCTGTTTGGTATGCAGCAGTCTATGTTTCGCAGTGATCCAAGTAGTGATGAAAGTTTAGTTTTTATGTGATCTAATTGGGCATTGCATGATAGTAAACTATCCATTCTCAAACCAAGATATTTCTCACAGGTTTCTTGCTGTAGAGATACATTGTGGTTAATGATTCATGTGCGGGTATTATTTTGTTTTGAGCTTTGAATATGATGTAGCCGTGCATGCCGATGCGAGTGCCTATACGATGCCTAGTGGTGTGACTAGTGGACTGAGATGTCAAAGGTCTCGAGTTCGAACCCAAGGCACGCACCACTGACTTTTCGGAAGTTATGTGCGTTTTTATCACAAGCTCAAACAGTGAAGAAAAACATCGTGAGGAAACCTGCATGCTTGAGAGATTTGTCTCGATCGCATGTGAATTCTGCCAACCCGCAGTAGGCTAGCGTGGTGGACTATAGCTTTATCCCTCTCAAATGAGAGGAGACCCGTGCCCAGCAGTGTAATGGGTTGATGATGATGATGATAATGATGTAGCAGGTTTTTGAAATATTTATTGTTAGCAAATTGTATTGGAACCATGAATAAAGGGCGTTTAAGTCTTCCTGAGCTTGTGAAATAATAGTATGTATAGAAGGTCCAAAATAGAATAAACAAGTGTCGTCTGCGTATAAAGTTAGATGGGCATTTAATTTAATTTCTTGGATATTATTTATATATATTAGGAATAATAAAGGGCCTAAAATAGATCCCTGGGGACTCCACATGTTATTAGTGTGGGATCACTTTGATGTCCATTGTCTAGTTTTACTACTTGTAACCTGTTTTTTAAGTACGACTGCATCATTTTTAAAGCGCTATAAGTGATATTTATGGATTCTAGCTTTTTAATAGGTGTTTGTGACACACAGTATCGAATGCTTTTTTAGATTGATGTAAATACCAACGACTATATCTATGTTGTATTTTATTTTTGTCACAAGATCAATAGTAGCTGCGAGTGTGCTGCTTTTTAACCGACTTCAAAAAGGAGGAGGTTCTCAATTCGTCGGAATCTTTTTTTTATGTATGTTCACGAATTACTTCAAAACGCCTGGACCGATTTGCAAAATTCTTTTTTTGTTTAAAAGGGTAGACTTCACAGATGGTCCCATTGTAACCACATCAGGATCTGATGATGGGATCCCAGGGAAATCGAGGGCAACCCTCAAATTTTATAGGCAATTATCACATTTTCAATATATTTACTATAATTGTTCCAGTATTTGCGTCTGATAATCATCATTTGATGTTAATGAGCTGATGATGGAAGGTAGAACTCCTCAACAGTTAAGAGTTAAAAGAAAATTCTTTCAGTTATAGGCATTTATTACATTTACATGTATTCTCCAAAGCTGTTCAAGTATTTGCATCTGAAAATCACCATCTCATGTAATGATCTGATGATGGAAGGTACAACTCCTCAACGGTTAGGAGTTGAAGGAAAAATCTTTCATAATTATAAGTATATATGGATCGATAGTTGTATTCTTTCAGGCTGTTAGATTGACCTGATATGAAAAGTTTAATATATATACAACACTAAAAAGAAAAAAATAAATTAACTTTTTACAAAAAGAAAAACCAACTTCAAAAACTAAAAAGCAAAAAATAACTTCATACAGTTTACCTTTTTTTAGTTTTAAAGGTATGAAGTCGGTGCCGATGATGTGGTGGTTTTAAGTTTTAACCACCCCGCTCAAGGTTACTCGCGGTGAGTGTACTTACTATTACGTTTGGCTTGGCACCGACTTCATACCTTTAAAACTAAAAAAAGGTAAACTGTATGAAGTTATTTTTTGCTTTTTAGTTTTTGAAGTTGTTGGACGAAATCCGTACTGTCGGTCAGAGAGAAAATTAATAGAAGTTAGGTGTTTGTCTATTCGGTTGTAAATGATTTTTTTTTCATTATTTTTGATAGAACGGGGAGTACTGAAATTGGCTTGTAGTTTCCTGGGTCCATTGTCGATCCTGATTTATGGATGGGAGTAACTCTTGCAATTTTCAATGTATCGGGAAATCTTCCTTCGTTAAAAAGTTTATTGAAACATTTGCTTAACGGTAGTGCTATTATATCTTTGATACTTTTTGTCGCCTTGGTATTCATTCCGTCTAATCCTGTACTAGAGTTAGAGTCAAGATTTCTTATTATTTTAAAATGATTTTAGTTTCAGAATAAGGATCAAGAGCGTTTAAAACTGGAAGGTCCTTTGAAAAGTATTTTGGTAACGCACGAGTAGGATTGTCGTGTTGCCTTTTATATGTACGGTGGGTTCCAGAAGTCCATAGGCATTCTCGCAAAGCGATAGCTTGACGTCAAGTTTGACTTACGACCTTCTATTTTAATGCATCATTATAGTCATCTAATAAGTGATTCTAGTTCATAATTTCAACGTAATATGAGTGAAAATGACCTAGCAGTTAAGTGTATGCACACAAATATAAGAATCAGTGAGATGTGAGTTCGAATCTCACGCGGTACTTATAAACTTTTTGTAAGATTTTACTCGATTGGAAGTAATGAGACAGAAATATAGTATTCTTTATCTAGCACGCTTTATGCACACATTTCGTCAAGTAAGTACGGTAGATGATAAAAAACTACGTCAAGACTTAAATTTGCGTGGGGTAGTGAGATGAGTTTTACGAATATTTAACGTGATCGATATGAACGTTGGCGTTTGGTTGCAGTTGTTAATGTTAATGTGTAGTTTTGGTTAGTAACGTGTGGTTTAATGAATAGCGGTATTATATTTATTCTCAAAATGCAGGCCAATATAAATAGACAATAGGGCGAGCACAAATATAAATAGTGCGACTATTATTGCGTTGCATTAAAGTGTTCTTAATAGAACACAAATATCTGATGAAACCGGACTGAAAGTGAGTATTATAATATTAATTAATTGTAACTTAAGCTTTTATTTGAAATGCTTTGTTACCTAACATTGTTTTGATTGTTTTGGTGACATATGAATTTCTTATTCTTTTTATTGTGTTTTATCAATCATGAGGCCTAAAAGTAAATAATATGCCTATAACTAGTGTATAATATAATAATATATTATATATTTATTTTTATTATATATATATTTTTATTATAAATAAATAAATAAATAAATAAAGTATTTTGTTATAGCTGCCTAATTTATATATTCTTTTTGGTTTTAGAGGAATACTGTTAGTTTGTGGATACAGTGAAGTCGAAGGCCGTGGCTTATAATACCAAAGTGCAACCAAATGGTTTCACACCAACGAGACACTGCGGAATTATTAGACACTTATTGCAAACTGTTCCCCGTGCCCTCCACGCTGAGGGTTTACATCACAGAAAACCAGCTAACAAGAAGAAAGACATAAAGAAGAGCGATTACGAAACAGTTAAACCCATAGAATTTAAGGAACCGGAATATGTGCTAACGAAATATTAATACCAAGATGTTTTGGTTTAAATAATTAGACGGTGTTAATAAAATTTTTGTAATATTAACATAATTATCTGTAATTGATTAACAATCCTAAATTGAGGTTTAGTTTCAATCCTCTTTTCGCCAAGAAAATGAACACTTAAGCTATAACCTCAATCCATTTATTATGACGTTAATCATTTTCATTAAGTGTAAATCATATATTAAACCTATAAGAAGTGTGTATTAATAATTTATATTTGTGTTATGAGAATATACTTTTTTGTTAAGGTATTATGAATTCACTAAGTGGGTATACTACAAAAATATTATGAACAAATGAATTTTTTATCTAATTAGGAATGTGACGTCACAATTATTATAGGAGATTATTATTAAAAAAATAAATAAAACTAATAAATGTGTGTTATCATTCAGCAGACTTTCTCATTTCCACCCCGCAACACCAAAAAGATAAATTAAAAATAATATTTAATAAATAGTAAAATAACCACACACATACTAATATTTAACTTCTTAATAATAATATTAAGAATAACGTATTCGTGCTTATTATTGAAAAATAATAATAAGCATGAATATATTATAAATAAACATATAAAATATTTTATGGTTTCAAACAAA
Organism: Craniophora ligustri; assembly: GCA_905163465.1. Lineage (NCBI taxonomy): Eukaryota > Metazoa > Arthropoda > Insecta > Lepidoptera > Noctuidae > Craniophora > Craniophora ligustri. The sequence goes on from LR990959.1 coordinate 5,271,314, forward strand.
CAAAAAAATCCACACGTTGTAAATGAGACTCGAACTCAGACCTGAATGATTACGGAGCCATTGCCTAGCCCAAGCAGCTACGAACGAATAATAAATATTTGCGAATTAAACAATCCAATGATTAGAACACTGTGACGTAGTTATTCTAAATGCAACAGAAATATAATGTTCTTTCGCGTAGTTCGACAGTAGTAGCGACAGTTCATTTGTGTCTGTTATCTATGTTAAGACTTCAGTACATCACTCATACATGCCCACGCACACACACACTAGCTGTATCGTGCTCGCTTCATAGCAATGTAAACCTTAGCGTGCCTATGGACAATTGAATTCGATTGTACATATAAAAGGAGAAACTGACTGACTGATTGACTGACATGTCAACGCAGGGCCTAAACTGTAAGGGTTAGAATAGGTTCCTTTTGTAACATAGGGGAGCACTAAGAAAGGATTTTTGAAAATTCACCCCCTACCGGGGGTGCAAAGTTAGTATGGTTATTGTTACTGACAATATTTAGCTTACGCGACATGTAGGTAAAATCCGTATTTAGCGTTTGCGACATTTCAGTCGACGTAGAACTAAATATGATTAATATTTTTTCTCATTTCCTCGTGGTCCGAAGGTTGTATGTAAACCGCGCCATGAACTTTGCGACCCCGGTGTTTACTGGGGTAGAGTCGTCTTAGCACCGGTCGCCGCGGAATTAAATATAAATATAAAATGGGCGCTGCGATATTCTTTAGACTGACACGCGAGAAGGCGCGCACGCATCCGTGCTCATGGCATAACTCTTTTTAATTCCAACACGTACTTCTGTTACTTTCCAGTGTCGTATAAGTGACAAAATGTTTGTGTGGTACTTGTTCCTGGTTTCCGTGGCGTGGACGCTTGCGTTCTGGTATAGAAGGAGGCGCATGTATATGCTTGCCTCGGCTTTACCAGCACCTGAAGAGGAGGTGCCTATCCTAGGAATTGCGCATACGTTCTTTGGTAACACAGAAAGTGAGTAGAATTTAAATTACCCATGAATAATGGTGAAAAATCAATAATAAAAGTTTAAAGTAGAGGATTTTTTAAACTTTTACTGGTATTATCATGCAGGTATTCAAGTAATTATTATAAGATTTGTTGTCGATGTTTGAAATTTTGTATGTAATATTTTTTTTAAATACAAACTTGCTCACAATATATAGAACATCAAGCGACTGTATTACCATTTATAATAAGTTTTGGGTAATAAATATAATATAAGTACCTAATTAATATTTTCCAGCAGTGGACGAATATAGGCTGCTGATGATGATGATGATGAAGTACCTAATTATCCAAATTTTGACTTATGTGATAGGATTATTTAGTAAAATGTGTGAATCATTTATGCGTAAATATTTATGGGTAAATAAGTACCTAACCCATACTAAGCCAGTTGCTTGGCTTTCTTTCGTATTCAAAGAAAAAGCCTATTTATAACGTGGATAGGCATTATAAGAATTTCATATTCGTTAAATGTACCTACTATTATTTTCAAATATTATTTTAAATAAATATTTTTTTTTATGATAGTTTGTTTTTAATTTATTATTAAATTACGATGTGTTTCATAAATATAAACGTTCTTATGGTTGGAAATTATACTCTTATTATTCTTACAGTGTTAGTGACTGACCTCTTTAATATGTGATCTAAGTTCGCATGTTAAAAGGTTATTTGTAGAAACTTAATAATACGAATTACATTCCAATTACAGTCATTTGACTGTAGATACTACTAGTCTATTATTATTAGATATATCTACAGCTTAGATAACTTTGCTAGGTATAGTTACAGGTTACTATATATATCATACATATATATCCAGATCTGCTATGGGTTTGCGAAATAAATATTAGCATGAAATACTCAAGCTATTGCACGGTGGTAATTCGGTGCACATTCAAGATATAGTGTTTTTTGATACATAGGTATACATTATGTGTTTTCGAACTGGCGTACTACTCGTAAATATTTTCGAAATGCGTGCGTCGCAATAACGTCATTGGAATCTTCATATCACTTCCCACATACATATAATACGTCCATACTTCCATAGGCACCATACTATGAACTATATTACTATACAATACATACTTAGTTGCTGTGTGTCCGTATTTCTGTCCCTCTGTCTGTAACCTCTTCATGCTTAAACCGTTGAACTGAAATTGTTGTCCCGGAAATTATCCCTTAAAAGTGTGAAAAGGGGGTGCAATTTTGTGAGCGGTATACATAATATCTTGAAAGAGGGTATAAAGATATAGAAATAAATAAGCATAATAATAAACAAGCAAGATCTATAGGAATAAATACAATTATGTACTAATTATACGCAGACAAAGTGGCGGCCAAAAGTCAAGTACATACATGTTGAGCCAACGTTTTAGACGAAATCGCCAAAATAATATCACTCAAATTATTATACTTGTACTTGTGACGAGAAAGATTACTAGAAAGAAAAGAGTAGACAGAAATATGATTGTTATTTTGTTTACAGAAATAATGAAGCAACTACAATATTTTAGCTATGAGAGTATGAAACACGATGGTATTATACGAGGTTGGCTCGGACCTACACTTTTCTTTGGTAAGTATTGATAGTATTAAATAATCGCATTATATAACAAAACATACCATCACGCCTGTCATCCCCAAAGGTTTAGACAGAGATGTACTAATTTGTTACACACATTCCGCTAGTATGTTGTTGGCACCATGTAATAAGGGGCAAGCCTATTGCCTTTAACAACAAGAATCAAAACTCCGAGCTACAAAATTCCAATAAAATTTTGCTCGACCTAGGAATCGAACCCAATATACCTCTTGTATAACACACTCAACCACTAAACCAACGAGGCACATTATATATTCAGAGAAGACGTGACAATAATAAAGGCAGATGTTTATTGGTCATTATAATTTAACATAATCGTACTATACAATGTGATCCACAGATCAGTTAATAATCTAAGATCTGGCTGAATAATCTCTATGTGTATATAATCAAAATCTATTTTTTTACGTATAATTGTGAGATTTTTTAATTATAACAATATTAATTAACTTTAGACAAAAATTTAATTCACGTGTTATGAATATAAAGTACAATCCACCCCATAGCACTATAACTTGGAAAGGTATGGTTGACGTTGCCCATTCAGCCGCAACCTATTCGCAGCCAGATGTAAACAGGTAACACTTTGTTACATTGATACATCTATAACTATATCTACTACAACATTAATAGTCTAGTCTATCTGTAACCATAGATCTTGTAAAGGATCCGAAGCTTCGGGATTGAAATGCAATAAAATCCGTATACGATATATACGATTCAAATAAGTTTTATTTCAATGTCTATTATTTTCGTGTGTGTAAGAAATCAGTAAGTAAAGAAATTGTTGTTTGCCAACATTTTGTTCTGGTACAATGTTTTGGACAAAACAAATTTGTACTGATTCAGTAGGTAGGTAGGTAGGTACTAGGTTCTTTTAAACGACTGGCAAATCGAGTTAGGGAAAGATGAAGTCATCAACACATTTACAGCGCATGTGTGTGCGCACATTCCTCTAAAATCCTCTAAAAATGAGCGGAGACACGTGCCGTCTGGGCACGTGTCTCCGCTCATTTTAGAGGAAAATGGCCACCACGCTAGTAACAGGTTGGCAGACTTCATACGACATTGAAAAAATATCTCAGGCACGCAGTTTTCCACACGATATTTTCAATCACCGTTTGAGTATGTGGTACTTAAGTAAGAGGAAGGTTTTCTAGGTACTTTCTTATTGGTCTATTTATGAAATCCTGGGAACACTGTCAAGCTGGACTAAAATTCGGAAAAAAATTCAGAAAGTGTTTTAAATTAATCTTCATGGTTACTTATTCCCATCAAAAATATTTTTTTAATATTGTTTGTTTGAAAATGCCGCCAAAACGCCACGTTATGTCATCTGAGAGCGCGTGACGTCATCTGTGGTCATAACAAAATATTATTTCTTGATTTCAAAATATTTAAATGAATAATATTAAGTTATTATTCTATAAATAATCGTAAAACAGTATATTTAATTTAACTAAGTAAATTTTAGATTTTAACCTGATTACTGTCCGATGTTATAATTAGGATTATTCGTACATATAACCGGGGTCAATATCCTGAAATATGTGGGAGTTAGGAGTTGACCCCTTTTAATCTTTCTTTAGAAGCTTACGGATATACCAGCGTACTGTTTATAAGTACTCCTCTGTCTAACCCCATGAGAATGCAGGCGAACTATCACATTTTATTATACATATTTGATAGAAACAGTGGGAACACCACTGCAAGCAAGTAAATTACTGGTAGTCGTTGCTTATTCAGTCGTTTATTTTGTATTGGACTGAGTAAAAAGACGAGAATATTTATTTATTGTGCAGTTACTGTAAATCCTATCGACCTTGAGGTGGTACTGAAGACTTGCTTGGAAAAGGACGATCTCCACAGATTCATGAGAAAACTAATAGGAAATGGTGGCATTTTCGCACCAGGTAAGAAATATATACTTTTATGGTTATAACTAGGAAATCTGATGACTATCAATCGATAATTCCGACCGTCTGACCTAACTTATTACCAAGTTCTTATTACCATCATATGTATGTCCTAAACGGAAGTACTAATTTTAATTTAGTTTTTTGTTTGAAGATAACTTGATAGAAAGTGGTCTAAGCAATATTTCAAGGAAATTTGTTTAGCCGTTTGAAGTGACTGACATCGTCACAGACATTGTCAGAGCGGTTGAGTAATTTTTGTAGAGTAATAATATTTTTATAATGATCTTATGAGATGTATGGACGACCTAGTGAAGATCGCCAAAAGCCAAATACATATGTATGCCGCCCGCACCCTACAAGGATGCGGGCGGCATATATTAAAAAGAGACTTTGCTCTGTTGTGGACTTTGCTATGTATTGACCAAAGTGTGTCCATTAGCGTAATTTTGGCTTTGTATTTGTACCAAGCTATAATATTACGTACTAAATATCTGCACGGGATATTACTTAGGCACGTGAAAGTGTCTTTTACATAACAAACTTTTTGGCACATGTTCAAAATGTCTAATGCTCTAATAAGTAACAATATCAGTGTTAATGTGTCGATTCGTCCCCAAGTCACGTACGCGTGGTATCAAAATGTCCCGCCGAGAGACAAATGTGGGCGAATTTGTAATAATTTGGAAACTCTACAACAAGGAAAATAATTTTAGCAGCGGCACGCATGCAATAAAAAAGGAATGTTTCGTAAGTCGGCCACAACAGGATAAAAAATATTCTCACAGCGAGGTAAAGCCAGTTATTTGTTGTGCTATCTGCGCAATCACTAAAGTTTCTGCGAAACGATTGTAAATCCGACCTTTAAGCACCCTTTTGGGTAGAAGTAGCAAAACTGAATCCCAGATATTTGTGTGTACTTACTTCGTAGGACATCTCTGGTCTAACTTTTTTTAATAATATTACTAATAACTTTATCGTTGTAGAATGCTTTATCCGACTAAAATACTCGCATTACATATAGGCAGGTAATAATATCAACTAAGCCACTTCAAACTTTTATTACATTATAATGACATCAATAGACGGCGTTAAACAATGAAGTAATTCATAGCGTTTGAGGAGCGAATGAATATAAATGTCCTCAATAAATGTTTGTGACAAAAATAGTCAAAATTACAGTCATTTTATTGAAGCTCGCCACAGATTCATATGTATGCTCCGATGTCGTTAGTCAGTTCTCATAACTGCAGTGGTAACACCTTGGACTGACAGCAAAATAAGCACGCGAGGTATTATGTCGAGTTAAACATGAACATTAGCACGTCAAACATGCAGTGGCACGGTGAATCATAAATAGGTTTATGTAAGTATGCCGCGGTTTATCACGATCTTATTGTTGGAACAGTGACCTTACCCTTCAAGTTTTATGACCGGTTATGCAGTAATAAATAACATTCTGGTTTAATTTTTAAAAACCCTCAACATTGCGCTAATAAGTGTGATTACAATTCATTGTCAATAGAGAAAGATTGAAGAAATATAAAATAATATTTGCTGATGAACTTGAAGTTTTATCTTTCAGTGCTAAGGGTATTTTTAATAGAAATATTTAAAAATAACAAAATTGTTTTCCAAACAGTATCTATTTGGCGGCGTCGACGCAAGATCTTAGTGCCAGCCTTCAGCCCTAAGATAGTAGAGAACTTTGTTCATGTATTCTCTGAGCAAAGTGACAGACTGGCCAATCAACTATTGAAGTGTAGTGACAAAGGAAAGTTCAGCATCTGGCCATATCTTAGCTCTTACACTTTGGATTCTGTGTGTGGTAAGTGCAATGTGCTTTATCTATGATAAAAATATTATATCGCATATTGCAACATTCTTATATTATTATGTAAGAATGTTGCAATATGCGATATAATATTTTACTTTTTAACACCCAAAGAATTGTGATAAGTAAAATAAATTCCATATTCTTGTATCTTAATAGTGCGGGAAAATGGGATTTATTATACGATTTGATACATGCGAGCGACACTTTTTGTCTTACAGACTTCCATAGGCTACGGTAGTTGTTTACCATCAAGCGGGCAGTAAGCTGGTTTGCCATCTCCGTCGCATAAAAAATACTTCATGCAATCCCATTATTGGATATTATTATTATTATTTGGCCTCTTATTACTCAAACATTGTTTAGCCATTGACACGATAAGAAGAAGAAGATTGGAATACGAGTCCCGCCGCATGAAACCCATAGTTTTTACATCGTGGCTGTAATTTATTGCTTGAAAACGTTAAGATTTTCCAAATTTCGGCAAGAAACAGTCTGTGCCTACGTGATTAAGATTGATGATAGTTCAAATTACAGTTGTTTATCATATAAAGTTGCAGATAACATTTTAGTATAGATCCCTTTGTCATGATAATTATTTCTACACGCAACATGGTCTATATTTAGGCAATTTAACTTCAAGCTTAACTTCATTTCGGCGGAGTTTCTGAATTACTAACTGTGTTATTTATGGGCAAAAGTATAATGTGTTTTTGATACGCGAAACAATCTATGGTTTCGATATTTTTTTTGTGGCGTAGATAACATATTACGAACTTGTTATATTTAGGTAGGTCGTGTGACTAGTTTTTTAACTACCGCTGTACAAAGGTTTGTATAACTTTAACGTGTGTTTTATCTGGGTCGGTTCCCCAGCTCCATGACTGATGAACCAAATTTGATTTGGTTTGAAGAGTGGCTTGAACGAGCGTATTCTTGGCTATAATTAAAAAAAAAATATTCCGCCTGTTTGAACATCTATCGGAGTTATTTAAATATAAAATGTATAAGGATTTTATATATATCTTTTAACACGAGCTTGCAAACTATCGACTAGCTGGTGTCAGAATTTTGAAATACTCCCGTCATAATTCTAATTTAAACGTGTTTAATCAGGGAAAGTCCGTAGTTAAATCAAAGATAAAGTAGGCCGTCCATATCGTCAATATATTCTACTCATGCATAGCCAAATAGTTACATTAGTCGTACTATTTAAGACAAATAACAACTAACGAATTTGATAGTGAAACTTTTTATATATATTACTAAACCTAAGGTCTGTATTTATTTGTCAGAAACAACAATAGGAGTAAAGATAAATGCTCTAGAGAATCCAGATTCTCCGTTCCTGAATGCGATGTCTCGTGTCTTGAACTTGATGTGCGCCAGAATATTCCACTTGTGGCTGCAACCTGACTGGCTTTACAAGTGGTTTCCACAGTACAAAGAACACCAGTCATGCATCTCGCTCATGAGAAATTTTACTGACAAGGTGATTATGATAAATGAATTAGACATTATTTCTTCCTCCTTAAAGTCTAGTTTAATTGTGTTCAACCGTGTGAATGTTATCAGCGATAATCCCAGGACTTACATACCTTTTCTAGGTATGGCCTGTAAATTTATACCTATATCCACTATTATTCACGAAAATATTCAATTCACAGGTAATCGAAAAGAAAAAAGAAGAACTAAAACAAGAAAAAGTATCAAAAACTGAAGTCGATCATGAATATGGTAATGTACTCTTAGAGCTTTCAGACTATTTAAGATTAAATACGTTTCCTAAATGTATCATACATATCATCATACTTTTAACCCTGAAGGACTAGGCTAGAAGTGTTCTAATGCAAACCAGTACTGCTCCAGTATGTTCCAAATTCCTTGTAAGTTGGGGCAAATTATATTTATTCATCAGGCACAAATCCAAACTCCGTGTTGCTCCCGAGAATTTTATACAAAAACTCATTAACAGTGGGCTTAACTTGGGAATATAAGATTTGCTGCTAGACCTAAAAGGTGTTATGAGAATAATCAATTCAATCATACAGAACTAAACTTGGAATTATGTTATTACAGATTTGAAATCATACAGGAACCAAACGTTCTTAGATTTACTGATCCAATTGTCGGGTGGTGGTGAGAAAGGTTATACCAATGTAGAACTTAGGGAGGAAGTGTTGACACTGACCGTTGCTGGGACTGATACCTCAGCTGTAGCCATCGGTTATACATTGCAGCTGTTGGGAAAATATCCAGAGATCCAGGAGAAAGTGTACCAAGAGTAAGTGTTCTAATTCTACACAGAACAGAGCCCTGTCTGTCCTGTTTAAAGATAAAAACAATAATTGAAGCGGATTGTGTCAAAATTAGAGCGTAATGCGTACCTATTAGAGATTTTGATGTAAACCACCTTAACATTTTTATACATATTAGATTACAATTCCTGCATACATATGATCAGACATATCCGATCATTTGTAATCGATATCTTTGAATTCAACATATCTTAAACCAATTAAGCTGGCAAAGGGAAGTAGACAGCCTTGACTCTAACAAGAAACAGCGTTTTAAAGCTTAATATAATTTGAAAATGAATTTTGAATCCCGAATGTATCAATATTTTTAACATACCTGCAATGCAGTCCAATGTTATCTCATAGTATGTATAGGAACCAAAATTCATACCCGTTTTATGTATAGAAGCAAGCCCATAAACGAGTAAAGATTTATTCCACAATTTTCTTGGTGTAGGTAATGTGGATTCTGGATGCCCATACTAAAGGTTTTTTGAGTATTCAAAGTATCTTAGCTAAATAACAGACAGAAAGTTAGAGAGACAGATGGACGCATGGATGTGGCGTGAATATTAAAAAGTTCCTTGACTGTGGAACTAGCTCAAAACGGAAATTGTATCGTAATATTATTTATTTTGAACCGTGTGTTTTCAACTAAGATTATTTAAGTATAATATTATTACCTTAGGAATAGAATAGAATTTCCATTTAAATTTAATTATTGAATTGTTATACTTACAGTGTTATAATGGTTATTATAATACTCGTAGATTTAAACGTTGTGTTCGATTTTCCTCTGACCTAGATATGATTGCAGGCTTCATGAGACATGAATGCCACTCGAAATGATGTTTATATTTTGTTTGACGACCCAATTAGTCCAGCGGTAGTTAACACTGCCTTCTGTGCTATGGGTCCTTCGTCGAATCCCGGTAGGGACAAATGTTTGTGTGATGAGCATAAACATTTGTATCCGAGTCATGGATGTATCTATGTATAATATGTATTTATTTACAAAAAAGTATATATATGTAGTATATCAACCAACTAGTATCCGTAACACAAGCCTCGTTGCTTAGCTCGGCACTACATGGCGCTGTGTCATAATGTCCAGAAATATTTATTTATTTATTTATTTTATATTTATTGCGTGCTTATAATTAAATTGATTGACAAGTGTCCACCCATTTTATTGTAGTGGAGAGTATTTAACTATAATATGTTATTAAAAATAATGATTGAATTAAATAGTTATAACTGAAGATTACAAAAAAAAACACGGCACCCATTATCTACTTATATATTTTTCAAGTACATGGCCAACTAATATATTTAATAAGTCTGTTAGAACTTGTTATTGTTATACCGTTATTTTCTTACTTAGGATATAGATATAGATATTTAATAATGAACTTAACTTAATGAGGGGTATAATTAACTTTGAAGTCATAATGAATGGGGTTCATTGGCAAGATAATTATAATTATACGAAGACATCAATTGTGATTAGTATATTACAATACTATCTTTTGCCAGCGACTTCATCTGCATAAAAACTTCTGTCCCCTTTTTGGCTCTCATAAAGGAATTCTGGAGTAGAAACTATCCTATATCTTTTCCCATGAACGAAACTATCTCGGTACCAAGCTGCCTAAATCTTTTCAGTGTTTTAAGCGTAAGGTAACTGACAGGCAGACAGACAGACATAATTTCGTATGGATTCGTTTGTACGTTACATGAAAAGAATAATAAAAACCACAATCAAGCTGAGTAATGACGTTTTTTTCTGTAGTTTGGAAAAAATAAATGATATTTACTTGGTATTTTGGGTTCTTGGTAATTATTTTATTTCTGTTTGTCTGTGTATTTTTGTTTTTTGTTTGTATACTTTGCGTACTAAGCTAGATAACCTGTTGATTGAATTCTTCAGTTTCTCCGAAATAAATATATGGTTGAAAATTTGAAATTATTATGTTTATATTACTCTATTAAAGGGCCACGCCAAGAGTACGGGACGGTAATCTGATTCCTTCCCATCTTTCAAATTACTTAGGTATATGTAGGTACATAATGTAAATCTAATTAAAACCAAATTCTAAATCTCTAATTTAATCCTTTTTACAGATTATGCGATGTATTCAGGGATGACCGTCCGTTAGTAAAGGAGGATTTACTAAGATTGAAATATCTAGAGAGAGTGGTCAAAGAGTCTTTGAGACTGTTCCCGCCTGTGCCGCTTATTATTAGGAAAGTCTTAGAAGATATTAAGCTACGTGAGTTATTAAATAAAAAATATTACGAGGAAGAAACCTTTTATAATAATAATTATTTAAAAAAATGAAACTATTAATATGTTTGTATGATAATAATTTCTCTCTAATTAATGTTTATTCAGCTTTAAAGCGATTAACAACTTCTTGAAGTCAAATAAATGAGGGACTAATAAAGTTAACTTCCCATTAAATAAAAATATAAATAAGGACCTATTTTAGGGCATCGACTCTTGTAGATCAAAAACCGATGCCTTGAAATATACAGACAATATCTCCTCTCGGAATATATGATTTATCTATGTCTAATAATAATACTTTTTATAACTATGTTCGACAGGGTCCGGTCGAATATTGCCCGCTGGTTCGGGCGTAGTTTGCTCAATATGGGGACTCCACCGAGACCCCAAGTATTGGGGTCCAGACGCCGAAGTGTTTGATCCCGACAGATTCTTGCCCGAGCGATTCAAACCGGTGCATTCTTGTAGCTACATGCCGTTCAGCAATGGACCGAGGAACTGCCTGGGTAATTGACATTTTTATAAGATTTGATGTAAAAGCACATCATTTTAAGTATCCTCAATCTGCGGCAAACAGTATATAATGAAATCATCGATACGTATAGCTGCTATACCTGTGCAATTATTCAAAATCACGTGAGTATATAAAACCTATAGCTACGTACATACGATACTCACCATTGCATAATTATGCGAGAATTACATAATTTGTTAAACGTCCCTGATGACTGACGATTTCGAGTAATACTTAGTTTGAAAAATGACGCAATTTATGCACTTACCGATGTATCTACATGTTAAATTAGTGGCCAGGCTTCACACGAGGTATCACATATGATATGTTATTTAATCTGAAATTATTTCTTAATAAGATATAGCTTATATTCATCGCAGATAATGTTGGTGGTATTCTAATGGTGTAATCAGGTGTAATAATTATTCAGATCAGTCACATTCAGAAACCTATTCAATACAAAATATTAAATCAATATTAGTGTAGAGACACTGGATTACGTATATAGACACATTACGAACTAAATATTGTACGATGCTAAGCATCGCTGCCGCATATCGTTCGCTCTCAATGGCGCTGTTGATATTTACTTCCAGTATTCAGTCCAATTGCTAATTTATTATGTCTTTACGTTCATCTCGCACATGTCTGCATGTTATTTATCTCAATAGGTATTTCCCCTGGAGATGTTCGCAGTTTTTCGCCTTAAACGATTATTTTAACGGAAATATCCTTATTACGTGTACATACCAACATATACATACAGTTTAAACACACAGGAGTATAATGTATTTATACTCCTGTGTGTTTAAACTATTAAATAATAAAATCGTTTTATGCGTAGGTACTTAGGTGTATTAAAAAACTTGAAAAGGTGATAAAATATTAATGAAGACGTAAACTATACTTTATTTTGTTTATATGTCAGATAAAAATTATCTGCTGTAGAAAGATTGATCCTAAAGCTTTAATTTTTCTACAGGTTACCAATACGCTTTGATGTCAATAAAGACAGCGTTAGCCAGAATATTGCGACGCTATAAAGTTGTGGGTGACAGAGAAGATGGTCCTGAGCCTCATATTAGGGTCAAACTTGACATAATGATGAAGGCCGTCGACGGGTATCAAGTGGCGTTGGAAAGAAGAGAAACAGCTCCTGCGTAACATCTCCAAGTGCGGGCGATTAATAAATGAATGAGTTGTCATTGTTCGAAATTTGAATGTCTACCTATGCGATAAAAAACTATAATTTCATTTGTATTGCATTATAATAGTTCAGCCAGGTGGAAGTAATACATTCTTATTTTAAATACGATCATTGATTATTTTAGTGCGTTTTATTTATAGCGAACAGAAACGTATTATGACCTGATGGCAAACTTGGAAAATAAAAAATACCAATATTTGAAGTAAACATTGCGTATTTTGTTTTGCCTTTACAATAATATATATTTTATATTTTACCAAAACATATGGGTTTCGTTGAGAAAAGTAAAGACTTTGTCGGGAAAGTGTCGTGTCATTTTTATTTTACTCGAGAAAATCTTAATTTTCCAAATTATAATGTAAAATAATGTTGACTAATAACCGTTAAGTGTTCACAAAAGTGACTTTGGATTATCTCTAGAAGTCCGTGTAAGGATTCAGTAAAGAGTTACAACTATACTGAATCTTTGGAATAAATAAAACACTTTGTACTACCTTAAAAACCAAATAATTGTAAATTGTCGCTAATTTGTATAATTTTAGTGGTTTGAAATAAACTATTTTATTATTCATTTATTATTTTACATATGCCTATCATTCAACAAATCGTTGCTACTTATCTTATTTATCATCTCATAAGTCATCTTAAAAAATTAAAACATTCGGGAGATTTGGCTGTATGGACTAGATTTCTTGGCCTTACGCCTGAAAGAAAAAATAAAACTAAAAATAATCGATAACGTTACAACTTAATAAAATAATGATCAATGATATAATTGAGTTATACCACTTTTTTTATTACACGGGATTAAAAGTATTAAAACCTTAGCAATCATATTGTTATTTCACCGAGCAAAAAGTTCAATAATTACCTATGCTAGTTGCGGCCTTGCACTTTTCCAATGATCGTGCGTCCATAATTTAACGTAGTAGCTGCCATAATAGATGCTAGATCTATTATGGCAGCTACTACGTTAAATTATGTGGTTTGTTATTTTTAAAGAAAAATAAGGTGCTGTCAAATAAGGGGACATGTTTTAGTAATTTCAGAAAAAAATGTAAATACTTTCAGATGGGTATAGCGCAGAGATACTAAAGAATTATATGTATAACTTTAAGAACATGTGATCTCTACGAGGCGTCTACGACGCCTTTTCACGCATTTCATTTCACGTTTCACTCATCGGACGTTTTACATAATTTCATTAATTTTTGCTCTCCGCCCCCAAAGCCAGTCTCTGACCCAGTTCCTGTTTTTATTAAGTGTTATCGCCCCCCCAGCTAGGTATTCCATTTTTGAATTGGCTATCTTCTAATGATTTATAATTTCTCTTTTATTTAATATCTCATTTAGAGATTGCAAACCGGGCCCGGCCGGGTCCGGCCCGGCCGGGCCCGGTGCCCTTTTAGACATCCACCGGGCCCGGCCTTTGATTGAATGATTCACTCAGGGAACTCTTTAAAGAAATAAATATTATAACAGTGCCCTGTCAGTATATCTTTAAAAATATAATGAACGTTAGGAAAAATATATCACATCATACGAAAAGATGTGATCTGCATAATTATAATACAAGATATAAGTCAAAATTAATGCAGCCACAGCTTCGTCTCGCTACAGTCCATACCTCTTTTGTGGGATATAGTTAAAGCTACTAAAGTTTATAGATGTTGATAAGACAAGTTTAGTACATTAGGGGCTGCGTTATTAGTTTCTTATTCTAATACTATGTTTTCAAATAGATAGTTACATTAGTAGTAGTAATTAACTTTAAGCAAGCAGGTCTTTCTCTTTACTCTGTATAGTATTATGTAGTAACTAACTAATTCTGTATTAAAAAACTCTTGATTTTGAGACTGACTAGTGTTGATTTGCTGTTTTGAAAGTAATATTATTCCGTATCCTTGAATCATTGTATTTTTCCTCCATTTACTTAAACCAAATTGTTCTAAAATACTTTAAAGGTTTCATCCTAATACATTAACCCGGACAAGCCGCCAACCCGGCCGGGCCCGCCGGGCCCGGCCGGGTTGACGGCAAATGTTACCGGACCCGGCTGGGTTGAAAAACATACCGGGTTGCAATCTCCAATCTCATTTTATCTAAGGTTGTCAGAAAGCTTATCTTTCTGGACGAACTACGGCGTTACAAGGAGAAAAAAGCTTTGAAAAGTGTTGGCGATTATGAAACACAAGGTGCATGCAGGTTTGTTTGCAATGGTTTTTACCAGATTAATCTGTAGACAGCAGCTGTATATTTTACTGTGGGAGTGCCGGACAGCAACTATTATTGTCTGCCAGCTACCGGTACAGTAAAACCGAGCGTAAGTCTATGGTGAAAAAGTAGGAAACACGATGGCAATGAAAACACAGATTTCCCATGCCACATATTATTATAATATGATAAATCTCTTTGGGTTTCTGTATATCGAGGATTATATTCAATAAAACATAGCTTGTCTATTATATACATATAATAAGTACGATATTTCAAAAAGTACAATAATAACACGAAAGGGAACGATGAAATTATTTTAGATACAAAATAATTCGACAAAAAATCATAAAGAACACAGATTTGGAGATTATACCGTAGGACGACCGAATATTAGGTACATAAACGCAGCTTTAGATTCCACTAATTTAATGTAAGAACATTAAAACCTAACCTCCGAACTTTCACAACAGTTTATTTTAATGACATAAATCCATTTCTCGTCAAATGATTGCTCTACACATAATTACGATCTATTAGAAACTATTTTTATGTACAAGAGTCAGAAATAGACCGCGATTATGTATTGTGATCGTGAGGCAAGCTGCAGGTTTAATGCTTTTGAAATCAGACGATATAGATTGCTATATCGTTTGAATCTCAATTGGAGAGTCATTTAATTAACTAAATGACTCTTCACTTTATAAATTAGTCAGTCACAAACCCACGCCTTTTTCCCATGGGGTAGGCAGAAACTGCATAATGTCACGCGTACGATCCCTGCATACAACTTTTGCCTCGTCCACGTTCATACATCTCGTCATGCACGCGCGCCGGTTACGAGTACTGCGCACCTGACATTTTTGAAGGAGGTCACCAATTAAGTCAGTGTATGTCCTTCTAGGGTGCCCCTTCCTGGCGTTTCCGTTAGCATCCACCTTATAAATTCCTTTCGTCAATCGCCTATCATTCATCCTCTCATAACATTCGCCAACTTTACGCTCTAGAAAATGTGAACAGACATCACATTAGGCCGTTCGTCGGACCATCCGTCCGTCAAACCGTCCATCAGTCAGACCGTCCTTCCGCCAGGTGTAATACCGAAAAACATTCTGAAGATAACGCTTCTTTGATAATCTAGCTGCTACGCCCGCAACTTTGTATAAATACTTTATTATCCAAAGAGTTAAAGAACCAGACACATAATTTTAGTCGGTATAATATTTATTTGTCTAGATCAATATCTTGTCTACTTTATTTCGATATTATTTGATGGGAGTCAAAGGCCTTTTATGAGCTTTAATTATTATTATTGTGATTAGAATAAATTAATGTATTCTATTAATTATTACCTATAGTTTAATTAAGATCGCACGCAAATATTAGATAATTAAATTAAGTCCGACGGACTGCAAGCTGTATGGACGGTCAATTTGACAAAATTCTGCGGAAAATCCTTTACGGACTGCGCTGCCGCCTGGGGACGCGACGGGGTGTGTCGGACTTCGTCTAATCGTTTACCGACTAAAGAACCGCACCCGTCAACGCCACTAGCCCTATTGCCGGGGCCGTGGGATTCGCGAAAGCATGCACCACAACCCCACCAAAGCCAGAATGCGCCAGGCATTTTCTGGTAGGTACGTATTATCGGTTAGTGTGTGCATCGCCTAATCTTCAATCATGAAGCCCTTTGATTCTATGAAGGATACACCTAACAGTAAATAGTAGGTCATGGTTAATATTAACTTGGCTGGCAACCTGCCTTGTGTCCATATAATTTACTTTTTAATCGTTATGCCAGTTATCCTATACATGTTTGGCAGATGTCCAAAGGTTAGCAAAATAAACATACTCCGAGATGAAGTTTCCCACATGAATTACCCAGGTTACATAAAAAGTAGTAAATGCTTTGGTAGCCTAATGGTGAGACCAGTGGACTGAGATGTCAAAGGTCTCGAATTCAAACCCAAGGCATGCATCACTGACTGGTCGAGAGTTACGCTCAAATGGTAAAGGTAAACATCTTGAGGAAACCTGCACGCTTGAGAAAATTTCTCAAAGGCACGTGCAGTCTGCCAACCCGCAGTAGGCTAGCGTGTTGGACTATAGCCTAATCCGTCTCAAATGAGAGGAGACCCGTGAACATCTTTGGAAAAAAGATGTTTGTAGTCGTCATAATTGTATAATAAATTTTATTTATAAGAAAAAGTTCCTGTGTCAAAACGACTACACTGACAATGTTCGTCATATTTATATATTAAAACGTCTATCAGAATTGCAAATTAATTCAAACGATTTGATTAACAATACTCATTATTTTCGTAGTAGCACGCAACCTTAGGTTAAGTACCTAACTAAACTAATGAAATATCTTGCCCTTATTATGCAGAGGGAGTATTGAATGACAACTGCCATCGGCGTGTACTTTTTAAAGACGACATTTTATATTGTTACAACGCGTAACACGCAATCTGTTAGCCGTACACTGGGACAGGAAGCGGGAGGAATTTTAATTTAAAGTTTTGTAGTATTGAATTACGCTAAAGCTTCTTATGAGCTATACAGCTTAGTGTCATGTCCAGTGGACGGAGAGGTCGAAGTTCTCGAGTTTGATATGACGAGGTAAGAGATTTAGTGAGAATTTTAGAACTTTTTGAATTTACGTGCGAATTCATCACATGTTCAAACGGTGAAGTAAAACAGCACGAACACAATTAATGCCTGTGAGATTTTCAATCTGCTAATCCGCACTAAGCTAGAGTTTCTAAATTGTAGCTTCATCCCTGTCAAATTAAAGGAGGCCCCTCTAACCGATAGTGGTTAGCGGAACAAATTTAGAGACAAAATCGATAAAAATCAATTGCCACTTATGATAACTAACCAACTATCAATTGTATTCTTATATCTTATACTTATTCTTTCTAAGGTTCTAATTATAAAATCTTCTGAAAATATTCGATGTCGGTAATCCCACAGTATTATTCATAAAGTAATGCCTTACAATGATATAAAAATATAACCACCCCGTGTCGAATTCATCAAAACGTTATTCAACTTTGTCGAACTTGTATGGCTGTATATAAAAAGCGTCGCGTCATTAGACTAACAAAATGCATTATCGTTGTTACGTTTCTTTTTACAGGAGGCTCGTGTCACGAACGGGGAGTTATAAATCACCGGGGGTTGGGTTGTTGGGCATCAGCCTGCAACGAAACAAAGTTGGAACTAGGAGACAGTGTCGCGTGGGCGGCGGAGTGCGCCAGTCGACCCGCGTCGCACGTAACGCTCGCCGAACTAAGGCAAACGTGTCCCGAACGATATCACGACTGCGACCAGTATTACCATTGCTATGATAACCTGACATGCGATTCACGCGTTCACATACACGAGTTTATTCCATTGAGGGGGAAGATGTATCTCACATGATATGAATACATTTGGAAATGTTCGCGATGAGACTAAATACAATTTTGAAAAATTACAAAAAGGCATGCTTTTAGGGCTGTATTGAAGAATGGACGTCGGATTCGATGATGATGAGCCTTTTATATTTAGACTGAACGATAATGGATCGGGACCCGGCTTGCTGGTCAAGGTACAAAAACTCTTAAGGCAACACGTAGATTTTTATAACTTAAACTTCATAAATTCATGCTTGTGTAGTTAAGTTAGTATTAAGCAAAATAAATAAACATTGGTAGTTCGGCACAAGACAAATTCCAAAAGGATGACGAAGATACACGTCAAAAGTGGCGTTTAATTACAGAAATAATTGCACACAATTGATAATAAAACTGTGACAACTATTTAGCTGTGTAACACTAGGCTAGTGTAGTTCTATTTTATGCCGTAGATTGAATGCTGCTACACAAATAATACATTCGTATGTTTACTATAAACGCTAATACGAATTAATGTTCGCTCGGCGGGCGGTAAATACTTTTGTAGTGCTTATAGCTCAATCAACCCGTACTCATATATTAATTTACCTTTGTATTAAACGATACATAACATACACGACACATAACGCATTTATTTATTTAAGGC
Organism: Craniophora ligustri; assembly: GCA_905163465.1. Lineage (NCBI taxonomy): Eukaryota > Metazoa > Arthropoda > Insecta > Lepidoptera > Noctuidae > Craniophora > Craniophora ligustri. The sequence goes on from LR990959.1 coordinate 5,290,278, forward strand.
ACATCAACAATATAAACACAAACATTGATATTTTAAAGAAAGGATATAGACTAGTGTTTACGTCAATTACAGACATGCACAACATTAGCGTAGATTAAAGTAGAAGATACAGTATTCACAGTTTCAATGGCACACAGAAGAATATAAGATTAAACAGTAAATTAAATGGTTAAGTATTTTATTAAGTTAAGCATTAGATTACGAAGATTCTTTGAGTTTTCGTAATCAAATGCATATTAATGTTACTATTCACTGTTACCACTGAAAGGAATTTCGTAACAGCAAGTGAAATCGGCCAACCTGTACTAGGCCAAAGTAGTGGACTAGGTATAGGTCGAGAGGAGACCTGAAATGGGACAGTATTTGCTGTAATTGATGCTACGCTAGGACTGTTTACCGGTGTCTCTTCTATGATTAAGTAAAAATCTGTACTCTAATGTTTTAATATAGATACGATGCACAGTTCACCATTGGTTTTCTATAATATAATATATAAGCACCAATTCCTGCCATTTTAAATCCATTTCAGATTAAAAGATGACGCGAAATCAACGATCTTTTTAACCAGATATAGAAACAATTATCAAAAACGATAAAAAATAAATACATATATAAATTGATGAAGAGGGCTATGTCCCTATTACCGATCCAAAGCATGACGTGTGTTCCTATTGATGTTTTTGTAGCACTAATTACCGACCGCTAAATAAATAGAACAAATCTAGATCGATAAAAATGGTTGAGTGAGTTTAATGATTAAAAAAATGATCCAACACAATACAGGATGATAGTATCAAAACTTAGCACTATTAATGCTCAAAAGCCTTTATTCAGTCTAAAAAAATATGATTATTATTTAATTAAAATACATTTAATGCTTTTTTTTAAGGTAAAAAAGGAAAAATACTCATCATCATCATCAACTCATTATTATCACGCTGCTAGGAACGGGTCATTAAAAAATAAATTTACGATAAAACCTTAAGTTTAGTAGTCATGTCCAATATTTAAAAAATGTAACGTAAAAGTTAAAACTTCAAAATGTTATTTATAAATCTTACATTTAGAAATAAGAAATGTATTCCTTTGGTTCAAAAAATAGATTTGTATGATTCTGGTTTTTCACAACTACTTGATACTTTTAAGTATATGGCGTTAATAGCTCAATAATAACTTGACTAACCAAATTATCATGTACAACCTATATACTACTTATTAATTGATGCATTATAACAAGAAAAATGGAAATGTAAAAATCCTAACAGCGATATGGATCGTAGGTAAAAGGAATAAAATTGTAAATATTGTTCCTATGCATCAAAATAATTAGAAGTTTTATTAGAACATTTTACGCTTTTATTTTGTACTAAAAAGAAACCAGTCTGCTTGCGCAATTGGGAGCGGGTTACTATGCAATATGCGGTATCTCTGGAGCCCGATGATTAACTCTGATATTATTTTTTAAATTGATGGTTTACGGATACAAGTATTTGATTATTATATATAATACAAATGCACACAGCAATTTAGAATGATAACTTTTGAAAACAGGCGATAATGGGTGCCGATTTTAAATGGTCGTTATTAGGTGCGTTTACGTTGTATATCATTCTACAGTAAATTAGGCGTTTTGGTAAATAATGTACATAATGTTGAAAGACCGCTAGTGAGGTGCAGCGATTTTCATCTTTCGCAATAATGAACGATGTGTTTAATATTTCTCCATCATTCATCATTATGATCATATCAACCGTTAGACGTCCACTACTGGACATAGGTCTCCCCAAGGATTCTCCATCATTATTCCATTTTATAGATAGAGCTGAGGTAGCCTAGTGGTGTGACCAGTGGACAAAAGTGTCAAAGTCAGTGGTGCGTGCCCGGGTTTGAACTCTCGAGTTCTTTTCGAGGGACTTTTCGGAAGTTATGTGCGTATTTATCATATGCTCAAACGGTGAAGGAAAACATCGTGAGGAAACCTGCATGCTTGAGAGATTTTCTTGAGAAGTTTACCAATCCGCAGTAGGCTAGCGTGGTAGACTATAGCCTAATCCCTCTCAAATGAGAGGAGACCCGTGCCCAGCAGTTGGACGATAATGGGTTGATGTATTCGATTTTAAAACAATTTTATTTTTCATTCTGATGTGATAAGTTGATAACATGAAATTTAGCAAAATTAAAGCTGTACTTCATGATTTTTTTAAATTATGTGTTTTTGAAAGTATTAGCGAGGCATCAAAAGAATGCCAGAACAGAAATAATCGGTTTTATTATCCTTGACAATTGTTAGCAATATTTATTACGTACTAACCCATGACCGTGGGACATGGGCTGCATACGAGGCTGCATTAATAGACTTACACTAGTGTCGATTTGAACTTCACCTACAAATGAACAGTCAATCGATCACTAGACTGACTACCGTTTAAATGACATTAAAGCCCCATAATTTAATTAGAGCTCAAAATGCAGTATATCCCTTAGCAGACAACGTGTTGGAATTTATTAAACACGAATCTCAGCTGACGTTTGTAGGTACGAGGAAGGAGACGTCAGGTGAGATCGTTTTTTGGATATTTCATCTTTAAAGGAAAATATAAAGGGGGGTACAAACTACACGATGTTGTAATGTAGTTTAGTGAACCATTAGTAAAGATACAATGAAATTTACGTAAAAATAAGTAAAGATCATCGAGATTTTTCGGCGACATTCTCAAATTGTACTTATACAAATTAAGTGCAACTACTTTTACTCATCTGCTTAGTAAAAGAGGCAATCATAAGATTTTGGTACACATATACATTACAGAAGGAAATACTGATGTAAATTTTTGCCATAAAATAGTGGTTATCAATGAACGAAGTTAACGTTTTCCACAATAAAACCAAGTCACTCTTTTACAAAAAAAAACACTGAATATCTCAGGCTGATTTGATTGGAGGCTGCATTAAATCAGACGTTAAAGTTGTTCATTTGGATCATTTGAAACTACGTATGCCTACCCGTATTCTATAAGCCAATTTTGAAATAAGTTATTTTTTTGTATGTCCGTTTGATAGGTGTGTGTTGAGCGTGGATGGCGCGTCTACCAGGGTTACAACACGGGTTTGGAGGAACGATGGAACCTTTGGTGGAAAACCAGCGCCTTCACTGCAGCCAGCTACAAGACTCTTGGAGATTGGCAGGTTAGACAATACTTCTGATAATTCAAGTAAGTTGTAGAATACTTATCTAAATAATACTAGGCAAAGTAAATAGTGGCTAGGCATCTACTGAGATACTTCAAAGTACTAATACATATTTTAAATATTTTAAAATAGAATTAATATTATTTACTTTCTGAAAACACTAGTTATGGATTGTATCAAAATGATGAATGGATGCATAAACATTCATAAAAACATAATTGTATTCATTTTCAAGTTCACAGTATATGTTTATTTGATACGATAAACAAAAACACATGCATTAAAATTACAATCAAAAGTTTTTTACAGAGTTCACAAATTGTTTGTCAATATTGTTTATGTCTATCCTACCATTTATCAGTAAGGCACCTGAATAACACTATACCATAAAACAACAAGATTATTAATTAATATAGTCGTAAATGTAAAAATATTTGTGTAGACGTTAAACAAATGATGTCGGTAACCTCTGATGTTGTCCTTTTTGACTTCCATTAAAAGTTATAGATATTATCATCTATCCTGAAATAATGAGTGTGCATCAGTTTTTATTTTGACATTACGTGTCTTTTGACTGAATATAAATAGAATAAGAACAATATCAAAAGAAGTTATTCGGCATATAGCATTATGAACGTTAATAACATCTCTTTAACCTTCAAAATGCTAAATTACTTCGAAGGTTAGAGAAGAGGTTGAATTTCTATTCTGTGCACAATATTCGATTCATACTAATATTATAAATGTGAAAGTCTGTCTGTCTGTTAGGTACTTCTACAGCCTATGTTTAAACTGTTGAATAATTTATATTGAATCGGTATGGTATGTACATACTTTGAGATCCGAGGAAGGACATAAAATAGTTTTTATCCTGGAAATCCTTAATAAGCTTAAAAGGGGGCGGATGTTTGTAAGAGTTTTCAATAATTTCTTAAAAATTATTTATAATTTAATATTTCATTGGATAAAAAATAAGCAGTCCAAAATCATTAATTCTATCCAGACGAGCAAAAGTTAGTATTCAGTTGTAAAGCAATTTCGATTGTTTTCTAAATAAGTCGGTGAATACATTAATTTTCGTTCCAGTTCATGAATCACATACCGAAAGGTGGATCAATATGTAGGAAGGACAATCTTTCACGTCTTCTTCGCTGCATGAAGAGGATATATGGAGTTGTATATGATTTCAGGTAAAGATACGTTCTGTTGTTTACGATTGACTAAGTTTTAAGAAATAATGTGACGTTTGATTGTCGGAAAAACGTAGTTAGAAACAAGCTTTTGATTTAATGTTCTTGCTTATAAATCTATATTAACATGTCATAGGTACCATTGCACGCATATGTATGTACAGGTATTAGGTGTAATTATAGTATGCTGATTTATATCTAGTCTAGTGTCTAACTAACTAATTAATTTGACTCAATTCCACGCTCGTTGCTGTCGAAAATTTCTTCATAGAATAACGCTTTATTCAGCAACTCGATTGCTCAACCAATGAGCCAGTAAATACCTTTGATATTAATTAATGTGTCAGTTATACTGATAGTATATACGTAGTGCCTGTATTACATAGTTTCTGGCAGCGGATGGATGCGAGATGCCCAAGACCAGGATGGTTGGCGGAATTTGGGAGAAGCCTACGTTCAGTAGTGGACGGCAATAGGCTGATATATATACCTACACAGTTTAAGGATTCAATTGGTCCTAAGCCATACAAGATGACTAGGAAATCTTATCTTTGGCAACAGAATATGGTGTGAATTTGCAAATAGAGTGTTCCTTGTTTACTCACTTACTATGTGACAGCGGTGAAATTGTGAGCTACTTAAATTTGGGTAGTGTTTAAGTATTTGGCCGTAATTAAATAGCATTAAACACAGAACAACTGCTGTCTGTTATTTTATTGTGATGTTAATTGTCTCTAAAAACATCGTTTGCACATCTCTATGTACGGTCATTTACAAAACATGCTCAGTACTTTAGTACCGTGTCATGATAAAACTGCAAGTTTAAAAGAATAAGTTTATGCCAATAAACTAATTGTAAATTGTAACTGTCTGTACCCTATAGGGAATAGATAGCGTGGGCTATATACTTCAGGAAATATCCAGGCTGAGGTCTGAGTAAAAATCTATGAGTTCTGTCATTTATAGACAATATTGTTTTTATCTTTTGTCGATCGATAAATTACACAATGATAGCTTTGAGCTATCATTCTGCATGAGATACTTGGGTTGCTATCAGTCCGGGTTTTTTCACATTTATCCTTAATTTACAGTCTGGAGGATTGTTTTGTAATGCTATAACAACATTGTGTTAAAGTAAAATAATATTATTAAGTTCCGTCAAGTTTCGAAAAATAAATGACAAAACCGTTAAATTATTTTCTTTTTTTCTTTTCTGGTTTGTAAATAGCCTTTATCGTTTATATACAGTACCTAACTTATTTTCGACCGTAGATACGCTAGGTACGATAATTCAGGATTCATTAAAATTAAATTTGTCATCATTTTTATTTTACTGGGTAATTAAAAACATGCAATGTTCAGTGTAAGTCTAAAGTTTCAAAATTTGGTGGTTTAAAAATTTACTCTTGTACTAATCCTAATAGAAATGCAATAAATAATGGTAAACACAACGTACAGTTAAGTGACGTACAAATATGTAACATAAAACTGTTAGCTTTCTGTGTTAGATTAGAGGGTAATAAAATAAGGTTTAGTACTTCGACTATAAGTACGATAAATGGTTTCTGATCAATCGGTTAATGCGTAGAGTTTGATCAATAAGGCAAAAAACTCAATTATTACCTGTTCGTATTAACTACATACCACTCCTTGTGTGGTTCAATCACATACCTCACAGCTGCATTATAACCAATTGACTGTTATTTACATTGTATAAGTTAATTTATATTTCCTGGAAGTGCAATTATTATAGTTATATTATATAGATCAAGGTTTAAGACGTACTTACTACGCGTAATTTTTTTTTATTGACAAAAAAGTTATTCACCTTAAGAGTATTTATACTTTACTGGCCTTACTGTATCATCGATGGCCTTTCCCATAAAATTTCACAAGTACCGGAGTTATGCTGCCTAGATTCAACAACTTTCAGTGATATACCTACTAATTTCTTACTCTTACACCAATATTATTAAGACGTTCAAATATAACTTTTTACTGATTTTATCGCTGTAATTGGTATTACTTATTTTAGTTCCGACTTTTCTTACTCGTGGGCAGACTCGTAAAACTATCGGCGACTGAAAGAGTTATCCGAGACTTGCCCAACGCTGCATCTGCCATTAATTAAATAAAATGTTCAGATATTTATTTGCTTTCGAATTTTAAATACATATGATAATGGATATCATTAGATATATTACGTTATTTGTAGATTATATTCATGCAGTGTTATCTTACTGCAAATCACAATAGATGCTATCGTTTGATTTTAACCGTTGCGTGATAGATGAAGACGTGAAATATTATCATAATACCTTTTGATTGCCAATCGTATCTTTGACTATGTAATGGCTGGATGTTGCGACGACAATCCATTGTTATGAGTGCGTAACATTTTCCTATTTCTGCTTTAATAAAACGTTGCCTATACTAACATACATTTTAGTATCGTGGATGCGATTACAAACACATTTAATCTGCATAAACAAATGCTCGGCCTAGAAATCTGGTGGTAGTCCAAAGTTTTGTTCCGAGCGGGATCAAACCCGCGAGCTATAGCGCGGGGGTTGATTGGTGATCCACTGATTCAATCGTGCCTTGTCGTCAACTGTAGTTCTGTCTGAATCCTGAATGACATATATACACTACTAATAACCATATTTGAATGGGTATGCTTTTGTATTGGTTTATATTTACAGACAGACGCATAGTAGGTAGTAAAAAAACTGTAAACAAAATTACTTTCGTATCTGCCATAAATATTCGAAAAACAAAGCTCCCAAAATGGAAACCTCATTTCATTGCTCACGATAATAATGAAAACAGTTTAATATCGGGTCATTTTTACAAATTTTAAGCAATAAAAACAGGCGAAATACCATTTTTGTACACGCAGACCTACGTCACCGCACCGACGACGTTGTCAATTATTATTGTAATTTTATCCTGATGGAAATTAACAAAAAGGGATACCAATTGTTGACAAAGATTAATAAAACTGATTTAAATATGTCGTAAAATTCATGAGCTGTTATTTGTTTTCCTACTTTTTGTTTTCGAGCAGATTGCAGTTTTTATTGTTGATAGCTACATACAACAATAAAAAACGTCTGAACATTCCTGATTAAAGCGTAACCTAAAATGCAGGAAAATATTGTTATTGTGAAATAAAACATTATTTATTTTATAATGTTGACGTTTCCAAAATTATACCGCATTCTTATTCATCATAAAAAGTTCGTTTTGATAAAATTACCCACATGCAATTTTGATTTATAGCTGAACCGATTCCCCTTCAGCGAAAGAAATTTACCAAATCCAACGTTGTATGGGAACTGGTATAATTTGGGGAACGTAAATATATGTTATCCAAGTCTATCCATCAATCATTAAAGTTACCTTTCATCATAGATTTAATATGGCCAAATCAGATGGCAAAATAATTAACATTTATTTCTAGATAAGTTCTAGAGAGAAAGTTAGAAATATACCTACTCAAAACCATATTTTTAAGGCTTTGTTTGGCTTATTAGTTGTGTATGAGATTATTGTGTTACTTTTAGTGATTGTTTTATAAATACTGAATTGAAATTTTTATTTACAAATCATTGCATATGCACATGCATACCTAGTATACAGTGTAGTAGTGTAGTATATAGTGCATATGTATACCTAAACAACATTACTTAATGAAACGTATCGGGACATATTCGAAGTAAAACCAAATGAATTCTTAAACCACATCTACACCTAATTAATCTACGTTGTAAACGCGTACTGAGGGTTTGCTTGTACTGTTGTGTGCCGTGGTCCGGGTCACGAGTCAATCGCTTCACGTCATCAGTTATTTGAATGAAGCCACGCGTCGGATTGCGTGTCACACGCCATTACCTTGCATTACCTATTCTTATTGCGACGAAAAAAAAGAATTTGCGCCGATACATTTACTGTGTGTAATTTAATGCGAGAAAGTGGCCAGATGACTGTATTGCGATTGTTACTATGGGGAATAGAGATCATTATTAGATTACAAATCTATTGATGATGACTACCCAGCACTACAACCAACCAAGCACAAAACTCTTAAAGTAGTTGAGAAAATAATTCAAACATTTTACTGAGGCCATTTCATGTTAAATGACATTGCAACATTTGTGTTTTAAAAAGTGGATTGCACTTAAATATAAATTTATTTCTAAGGATAGTCTTGACATTCAACTTGACTCTGTATTCCTTCATAAGTTTTAAAAACTGAAGACATTTAATTTATTTCATACCATTACAGTCACGATAAATGCTATTGCAATTAATTTATTGTTAAAACTGAAAGTAGTTACTTGTTTCAGGAAATTGAGCGTGATTAAAAAGGCCTTCATTTAAATTATTCTATAGGTAAGCAGCTAAAGTTGAGCGTAGCCAAGTGCTCAAAGGTCGTATTAAAAATTTCTGCATCGTGTAGGAAGGTGAAAGTTCACGGTAATATCAAATTATTGTTTTGTATATTAATGAGCGTAGGTATTTTCCACCAATTACCGCCAAGTGGTACCGTCGAGATCGCGTGACGATTTCATGAAGAAAAAGGAATCAATGTCATAGTTTTGTTTTGTTTTGGGTATTAGTATTCATTGCTGGAACCACAAAACTGTCTGCATCACCCCAAACATTTATGTTATAGGGGGGAGTTGGCACGAGCAAGATAGAGAAAGTAGTTAATGTTAAATAGATGAATAACTCGGGGTAGTGGAAAAAATGGTTGAATGCTAATAAAAAATCGTTTGAAGTTTTGAATGAATGTGAGTAATACATTAATATATTTCAAAATTACAAAAAGCTCTAAATTTCTAAACAAAATATAGTGCATGTGGCTTGTAGTTTACACGCACCGCAAACTGCACGTAAACAATAAATAATCGTAAATAAAGAAAAGTGGTTGAAAAACTACGTAGTGATTGAATGTTGACAACAAATTAAATATTTACGACTGCAGTTTATTTCGTACTAGAATTATGCGTACTTAGTTGATTATGTTGGTATTGCGTGCATAGGGCTGTATCCACTATGCCTGCATTACACGTGAAAAAATACGGTCGAGGTTTTATGGTATATAGAGTGTTTGCCAACTTGTGAACAACCATATATTTACTTGTAAATTCTTATCGGTAGTCACTGTTGGTGAAATTTTATGGTCCTGAGTAGTAGGTACCATGTACTATCGATGCGTACATTGTGGAGTCCCCCCCCTCTCTACTATTATCCACACGCTCGCAAACTTTATGTATCGCAATATTTCCTATGTATCGGCGGTTTTAAATCTTGGATTGAGTTGTCTGTCGTAAAACTACGTAATTTTATGTCATAGCCGAACGGAAAAGCTACTTTTGTGGGTTATTTGAATTCTTCGGTGAACTATTTTTGGAATTCGCAAAGCTATTTATAGCTGCTTATTTAAGATTTATTGTGTATAAATAGCTTCGCTGTTTACATAGCTTAAATATATTCTTTACCTGTAACTTTTCAAAGTATGTAACATGCTGAAACGGTAAAAAAAAACATCGTGAAGAAACTTCCATGCCTGACAGATTTTCCCGATGGCGTGTGAAGTCGGCCAACGCACACTAGCCTAGCGTGGTGGAATCCTTCTCGAATGAGCGGAGACTCGTGCCCCGCAGTGGTACAGTGATCTTATTCACTCACGTATTATATCCCTCGTGATTAATTGAAACTGAATCTGATATTAGCCGGAATCTGTACCTTACTGTTATTGTAACAAGACATTATTTGTTTCCCAGTCCGCCATGTTATCACTTGCCCCTAGAGTACGCGAAGCTAGTGTCGGAATGCTCCCGGCTGCGTCGGGACGAGAACGGGGCGGGAGCCAACGTGGTGTGGATCCACAAGCCTGTTGCCCAGAGCCAGGGGAGGGGAATCTTCCTGTTCAGAGTATGTTATAGAATTATTCATATTAATTTACAGCTTTTGTGACTTTACAGAGCATCCGCTTACCGCTTCAAACAAATTAAAACGAGTAACTTTGCATACTTTTTAATGTTCGCCTAGAATTGCATGCAATGAAGGATAATTTTATAATCAGCATGGATAAAATAAGTCACAGCTTGACGTCTCACTGTTTCAGTTCCTTTTGTAATACTATCTTTCTCACTGCGACTCTGCGTTTCCCAAAAATATACTTGACTACCTTTGATACATGTATGATACGGTATACCTACACCCTATATTGAGGACCTATCTATCTGAAAAAGAAAGATATCGAATTCTTAAGTACAGCTCCAATAATTTCAATTACAGCCAAGGCCTCTATCTGGTAGTTGAGTATTGAAAAGTCATTCTTATCTGTTTTAGAGTTTATGTGAGATGAACTGTGGTACTTCGGCGGTGGTGCAGCGGTACATTGAGCGGCCCTTGCTGATCGCCGGGTACAAGTTTGACCTCCGCCTGTACGTGTGCGTGCCAGGCTACCGGCCGCTAACCGCCTACATGTACGCTGAGGGACTCGCGAGATTCGGTATAGTTTTCTTTCTTCATCATCATCATCATCATCAACCCATTAATGTCCCACTGCTGGGCACGGGTCTCCTCTCAATTAAAAGGGATTAGGCTATAGTCTACCACGCTAGCCTACTGCGGGTTCGCAGACTTCACATGCCATCGAGAATTCTCTCAAGCATGCAGGTTTCCTCACGATGTTTTCCTTCACCGTTTGAGCATGTGATAAATACGCACATAACTTACGAAAAGTCAGTGGTGCGTGCCTTGGGTTCGAACTCGAGACCTCTGACATCTCAGTCCACTGGTCACACCGCTCGGCTACCACAGCGTTTTCTTTCTTATTATCTATTTATGTATACACGTATAGTAGGTACACGTATTTACACGCTGCTGCCAAACAAATTCTTAATCTCATTTCCCCCCTAAACATTGTAACTTCCAAAAAGTTCGTACTGAAATAAGTTCTTAGCTGACGTTTCTTACCCTAAAATTATCCGCCAATACTAAGCAACTTAATAAAAAATAATTAAATAACTAAATTATATTAACGTATTTTGAATTGTGAAAGAATAGATCGGTACTACTGAACATTACTGAACACTAACAACATTGTTTAGAAATGTTTCGTAACTCCGCCAAACCTCGATACAATGCCGTTTTCGGTGCATTCCTTTCCTTTTTGTCATTGATTCAAGAGGGTAGACGGATTTCAAGAGTACGTCTGAAACAGAATGTCTACACTGACTTGTAATAAATACATCATCAACCACGACACGGGTCACCTCTCAATTGAGAGGGATTAAGCTATAGTCTACCACCTTAGGCTAGCGCGGGTTGGCGGACTACACACGCCATTAAAAAAATCTCTCAGGCGTGCAGATTTCCTCAGGATATTTTCCTTTACCGTTTGAATGTGTGATAAAAAACAATACTGTGTGACAAATTCAGTAGTATTTGGTATCGTATCAAGCAACTAATATTCCCATACATGACAATTTCCAGGCACGGACAAGTACACGCTGTCGGACATCCACAACCCGTACCGCCACCTGACGAACTCGTCGCTCAACAAGAGCGGCCCGAGATACGCAGAATGTAAGGACCGAATCGGTAGTGGTGAGTGTTAAGAGTTTCCTAAAGACGCCCGGTCCCTTATACCGGCCGTCTTCAAGCGTGGAAGAATGATGGAGTGATACTAACAGCCTAATAAGTTATCAAAGTAGTTGTTGTATGTATTGAAGTTTTATTCTTATTATACATCTAGTCATTCATATACTATAAACTTGAAAAAAATACATTTCATACATAATATTCATTTCATTATAAGTGGAAAGCAGAGATTTAGTAACCATATTACCATCATAAACTAGTGATTTAGTAAATTGACAAAACTTAAGGTAGCTGCGACAGGGATCAAAAGGCAAGGCGAGATTTTTATAATTAAAATTCTTGGAGTTAAAATTTCTTCTCTTTTCTTTTCTTCTTCTTCAGGGGATGAAAAATGATGGATTGTAAACCAAAAGATAGACTATAGTAAAATGTCATAAATACCCTCGAATAACCGCTTACCTTCAAGTTTGTTAATTTTACTTTCGAACTGTTAAAATAGTAGTTTAGTTCCAAAAAAGTGGGGTCGGGAAAAACCAACGAAAAACTTTCTATGATATGATTCGTAATTTCATAAAATTTCTTTCTGATATTGCAGGGTGTAAGTGGACTTTGACGCAGGTTCGAAAAGCTCTGATTGGTCGTTGGGGTGCTGCTGAGTGGGTGGTGTGGCAGCGGATCAGAGCTCTCGTGACCTTGACACTGTTGGCTCAAGCTGCTGGCACTCCACCAGCACGGAACTGCTTTGAGTTCTATGGGTTCGATGTCCTTCTTGATGACTGCCTGAAGCCATGGTTGTTGGAGGTTAGTGTTGTTTAATGTCCATGATAACTATAAAGTATGGTGGCTTGGGAATTTTTCATAACAGTATATACACGGGACATACGTCATTGAATACGTCAGGATAATGAAAAGGAAAATCCCAAAACACAAATAACCTGTAATAATATATTTATAACACAAGTCTTACATTGAAAGGGGTTACTCAGCTGGGACCTCTAGGCTGGCCTTGGATAGAATGGCATGTATAGTATTCCGTCAAGAATATCCCTGACGTATGTAGGTTTAACCACGATATATTCCTTCACCGTTTACACACCACATAATGTTGAACCGTAACGCATCTGTTGGCAGTCCAGCTTTAAGAGTCTTTAAGATCTAGCTTTGGTAGGGCATTGCGAGATTCCTCGCTCAAATTGAGCTGTCTGCCTGAAGAAGACCGCAATCAATACTTGTATTTCTGCGAGTGAGTAAGGTTATGAGAGCTCCTTGGGGAGTGACTATTCTGACTGCATGGGAATTCCGTTTGCTGTCTGTTTAGTAAGGTTTCTTAAAATAAGAACTCCCTTATTTTAAGAAACTTCGACGGTTCCTACAGGCTAGGCAACGCGCGGGTGACACCTTTAATGTTGCAAACTTCTATAGGCTACGGTAACCGCTTAACATCAGGCGGGCCGTATGCTTGTTGCATTATGACATAATAAAGAGAGTTCCTTGTCACATTGTAGGTGAACCTGTCCCCGGCGCTAGCATCAGATTGCGAGGCGGACGTGACGGTGAAGCAACCGATGCTACACGAGCTGTTCGACTTGCTGGGCTTGCCGATGAAGCACACGGGACTTGCCAAGCTGAAGGCTCCTCCTCCTCCGACGCCAAACCTTAACAGGTAACCAAGTTTGATGTCGTTATTAGAAACTAAGAGGAAATCAGATTGAGAAATTACTTTGCGTGGTTTCATCATATCAGTTAAACAACCGAACAAAGCTTCTCCCATAAGGGGGTCAATGCTAGACAGATTGCTTAATGAGCGCAATATGGTAATAATACATTAATAAGACGCTGTTACCCATACCTCTGGTTTCTGGTTGGTCTCGCTTTTTATAAGATACATGGGGATAAATGGAGTGCTCACGTCACTTTCCTGTGTGGTATCAGAGAATTAATAATACAACTTAATTCTCTGGCATCACATGAGTAAGTGATGTCTGACAACTCATAATGCTAATAACTAAAATTAAAGGCACAATAAAGGATACAAGGATTGACGGTATTTTTCATGATACATATTATTATAAGTGTGTGGCACTCGTGTCAGTTGCAGCTCTGAGGAGGAGTCGGTGTGTGTGCGCGCGCACAGCCGGTCGGCGCCCCGGCGGCGGCGCGCGCTGCCGCTGCACCGCGTCACGCTGCCGGGGCCCGGGGCCGCCGCCGCGCCCCCCTCCACCCCGCCTGCTCCGCAGACACCTGCTGAAAAGGTATCATTCGTCATACTAATGTGGTATCTTCATATAAGCTTCATATGAGAGGTAGGGTATAGCGAGATTCCCCGCTCAAATTGAGCTGCCCAACTAGGGAAGTACCTCCGCCTTAGACCGCAATGAATCAACAATAGTTGTATTTCTGTGAGTGAGTAAGGTCACCAGAGGTCGTTGGGGAAGTGAGTATTCTGACAGCATGGGCATTCCGTTTGCTGTCAGTTTAGTAATTCCCTATTTTAAGAAACTTAAACGGTTTCTGCAGGGGTTGGCAACGCATATGCAACATTTTGGTAGTGCAAATGTCCGTGGGCGGCGGTGATCACTGCCCATGAGGTGAGCCGGCTGATCGTTTGCCGCCTTATCACAATAAAAAAGCCCTATTATAACGAATCATGGAACTGCTCTCGGGTATACTCAATCTAACGTACCCAATGACATTCACACACATGCAGACGGCTGCAGGATTTTATTGCACTATCACGTTATCAGACTGAGCACGGATCAAATTAAAATCCATATAAAATAATTATGATAGTATGAATGTATATGTGCAATAAACTCGTTAAAAAGCGTCGTAGTCTTCTCATGTAATCGCGTCAAAATAGGTATGTTGTGTTAGTAAAGTTTTTGATTTGAATACGTTATCACGCTCACAGTCCCTGTTACTGCAGTCGCAGTTACTGTATGTACACGATTACTTTATAAAAAAAAAATCCATACTAACATTATAAACGTGAAAGAGTGTCTGTTTGTTTTTCTGTCCAACTGCTGACC
Source organism: Craniophora ligustri (assembly GCA_905163465.1). Taxonomy (NCBI): domain Eukaryota; kingdom Metazoa; phylum Arthropoda; class Insecta; order Lepidoptera; family Noctuidae; genus Craniophora; species Craniophora ligustri. The sequence continues at coordinate 5,305,306 of LR990959.1, forward strand.
CGATTTAAATGAAATTTTGTGTGGGGTACATGTTGTCCCGGAAATCAGGACGAAAAGTGGGTAGGACCAAGTCCGGGCCAAAGCTAGAAAAAAATATACACAGATTTGAACCCTACACAGCTTAGTTTCTCATATAAATTGTTATAAATACGTTTTCCAAATTTCCCTGCACTTGAAATATTGGCTTCTTATACTTTTAACTTCACTAATCACCCAAAAAATGCAGGAATCGACTGACAAAGGCAAGGAGATGCATAGAGGGCGTTACAAAACTACTGATATGAGCAGCGAGGCTGAAAATCAGGTAATATTCTAAACGAACTTGGGCTATGGCAAGATTTACGAATACATTTTTACATAAATAAACCTTGAACAAAATTTATGAAGATGACATCTGTAAGAATATTTTAGTTAGAACATTTTCAAAGGGATCAAATATAAATAATAATTAAATATATATATGTACATGTATATGGTTTAATCAAACAACTACTAAAATATTCAAATATTACTCAATTTGCCTTTTTCAGTTTACAGGCAATAAATTCAACACTGTAGTTGTAGTTGTTTCTTAAATTGTTTTTTGTCCATTAGTTGGTTAATGTTCATTCGAGTATACAGACATACACAGAAGTCCATAGCAAAGAACCCGGGACCCGTAGCACCGAAAGCAGCGTTAACTACCTCTGGGCTAATTGGGTCGTCAAGATTCATTGTCAGGATAAATTTATAGACAGTTTAAACAGTTCAGTTTAGATTAGCAGGCAGAGTTATTTGACTGGCAAAAATATAATACAGAGAAATTAAATGCTTCTTACCCTTGGCATTCTCGTTTAAGAAATCTGCATTAACTTTCTAATCAGTTGAATATTTTAAGTACAATACATAATATCAAGGCTTCGTTACAGCCTTATGCATTTTTAAACGGCCCCATAATTCCAAGTAAACATAATTTTCAATGTCAATCATTGGAAATTAAATAGCATAAAACTTATATCACGTTCTATTTGTGTTATTTTTAATCAGGCTATGACCTTCGCGGAGCAAAATACAAGGGCGATTATACAATTAGGTATGTCGCAAACATCGAAGGCCTGAAATAGAATAGTTCGATTTAAAAAGAAAAATGAATGCTTTCCGTGACTCAATCGCTTAGATACTAAATGGTACCTACTAAATTACTAGGTACGAAGTTAAAGGTTTTATTTAAACGAAATTGACTGGGATCGCATTCGCACAATTTCATTATGATTGCTATGGTATGCGTAAGGTTTCGCTTACTGCAACACTGCCTATTAACTGTAAGTAATTTAAAAAAAGATTTGTCAGAATACATATGTAGAAAGGTTTGTTGAAATAAACCTTCTGATTGTCAACTCATCGAGACAGCCTCCAGTCGGCCACGATAGAGAAGGGAGAGGCAGGGAGTTTGGTCATTTATTTATTTATAGTTAATTAAAACGGTTGATTAAAACCAATTACATTAATTAACATAGAAACACTATGTACACATTATGAACGCACGTAGTAGAAATATCATGGCATAAAATAAAATGAATAAAATTTTTATTCATCAGTTCTTCTCGCGTTATTCTCTTGGCTTAGAGTTTATAAAAAGTAGAGAAGAAAAACATATAAAACTCTATTTCTTCTTTCTGCTCGCACGTGTAACACTGTAGTCTTAATCCCTCTAAAATGGTTGTAGACCCCTGCCCAGGTACCAGAGGGCAAAGATTTTGATGAGCCGTTTCAACGGTTATAAACTCGCGTTAGAAAATATATATGTAATGGTGTCTGAAGACTACGGCTTTTGGTCAAAACATATATGGCCATTATTGTTCTGGATTATAGAATTCGTCATCTGCCCCGTATACTTGTATTACTAGCAATTCCAATCTGCTCCACAATTGCATATAAAAATATTTATAGTTGCTACGACAAGAAAAAATGCTATTTCCAATCATATTATTAAAAAACGACGAATATTTTACTTTTGTTATCAACTTTAGTTCCTTTTTGACTTTATTCTGTACCACTAGGTACTCAACTGGGGGTAACCCAGCTGGTCGTAATTAATTAAGTCGTTTGTCATACACGGACGTAAACAGCGCGAGGCCAGGTATAAAGGGCAGCGCAAGGGGCAGGTTTCGTTTCAATAAAAAAAAAGGTAAAAGTTTTTTTTACTGACATTTGAAAAACATGTATTGCAGTCTACGTCGAGCGTGCCTCTAGCGTCGTCTGAGAGTGTGGACGAGTCGTGGCGCGGCGGGTACTCGACGGCGGCGTCCCGGCGCCGCGTGCTGTCGGCCTGCAAGTGGGGCAACGGCGTCAGCTGGAACCGCGCTGTTGGCCGCGTGGGGCACTGGGTCCGGATATACCCGCACTCGCTGCCCAAGGACGATGAGGTGAGCTGATGTACAGTATCTGGTATTGATGATACCTTCAAGGAAGACTATAGAGCTCCATAAGAGTATGTAGAATACTGTTTTCTAAAGGTAACAAGTAAAGTGGAAGACGAGGGTTACAATAATTCATGTTCGGGTCCTATGATAAATTTTACATTTTAGTAGTTCTTTTAAATACACATTTGCAAGTCAAGTTCAATACTATTTAGTCCTTGGTAAGATATAAGAAAGGGCGAAACAAAATCTTTCTATAGTTATTTACAGACTTTTATAGTTCAGATATTAATTCAGTCAACTTCATTAACAAGGCTGACTATTTACCTAATAAACGATAATTCTGATTATTATAATCATTATTTTGGTGAAGGTATTCTATCTGTCGATGATATGTATCAAGCCTAGTCATAATAGATGGATGGATTTTTGGTGAAGTTGATTTGACTTTTCACAGTGGCGCAGCTAGGTGAACAAAGGTCCTGGGCCGGGCTCCTAAACTTTTAAAGTTTAAATCGTACACTGAAGGCAGTGTATAACGAATCCACTTTTAAAGTTGAAACTTGTTGGGAATTATCTTGTATTTTTTTAATGAATTACCATGATTAAAATCGTGTTGTAACCTATTTTATTTAGATTTAGAAGGTTAGATAATTTTGCTACTTCAATAAAAAGTTTGATAATCAGGTTCTGGGGGCCCCCTGATCTCAGGGGCCCCGGGGCACTGCCCCAACAGCGCCTACTACTAGCTACACCAGTGATCGTTTTAGGTTATCACTTTAAATAAATGATCTTGGCGATGTTACAGCTCCCAGTAGAAGATGTCCGCGAGAGCGTGGCCCAAGTGTCAAAGTTCGTTCGTGCGGCGCGTGAAGTGAGTCGCGAGTGCGGGAAAGACACGTCAGGGCCCCGTGACGCTGCCAGAGACGCCGTTTTCGAAGAAGCCCTGCGAAAAAAACTAGACTTTGGGCCCCACTTCCAAGTGTGGCTGCCCCCCTTCTAATGTGTTCATATCTGACTTTAAAACGTAATCTTAATTTTAAGGCGTACTTGTTAGTTAGAGGAATAAATGCTTACTGTACATTTGTTTTGTTTTTTGTTTTCATTGTATTTTTTCCAAAAACTGCCTCGTTGGTCTAGTGGTCGTAAATGCGACTGCTGAGCAAGAGGTATCGCGTTCGATTACCAGTTCGAACAAAGTGATCATTGTGATAAACAGTGAAAAGTGTTCTTTTATGAAATTCTCAGTAGCAGCTCGGAGTTTGGATTCGTGTCCGGTTTATGCCAATAGACCTAAAACATACCGGCAAAATGCGTGTTTACATAAGTGTACCTCTGCTTAATTCTTCGGGTACGACAGGTGTGATGGTGTGTACATTTTTGGACGAAGCGTTGTATAGATATGATGATATGACACGCAGTATCAGACTATATTATAGTATCTATATAACAGTTGTATACAGAAATACTGTGCATACAACCTATTAATTATATACTTAAAAATAATAATCATATCGTAGATATCATTCACCGTTATTCGCTCTGACCTATGGACCAAAGTTACATAATAACAGTATTTTGTCCCGCATATTAATGGTAAGATAACTACTACTTATCATATAATTAGACTGACGTATTCGACGGTCGGTATAATACCGTCATTTTAAGTAATTACACGTCACAAGTTTAATACGGTTGAACTTGCTGCAAACAACGTGTAATTAACTTTATTGTCGGCTTTACCTACTTGGGACTATATTATACAATTGTTCGAAGCAATGGCGTCCACTACTAATTAATGTGACAATTAGATTTGAATTATGTTATGGAGGGAAGGAGGTGTGAATCCCTCCATTAGAAAAGGAGGATCCTCCGACCAGGCGAGGTGTTGTGCCTGGCGAGCTACTGCCCAACGGTTGATGTTGGGTGGTTGTATATATGCAATCTCGCGTGCAAATGTCACTTGCGCGATGTAGGATTAACTGCGTCATCGCGCCGAGTAGATAGTTCTTATGTGGCGAGATAGATGTCGCCACAATGTGAATGGAACTGCTGGTAATATTTTAAAATTACATGGTAATTTGAATTGCTTGACGGCTAAGTTAAAAAAAAAGCCTAATTCGGGTTTTACAGGGTAGGCAACGCGCAAGCGATACCTCTGATCTTGCAAACGTCCATATGCTACGGTAACTGCTCACTATCAAGCGGGCCGTTAGCTCGTTTGCTACCCCAGTGGAATAAAAAAAACCACATGTGTGTCCTATGTATTATAAGTATGGATTTACAAAAAAAAAGTATATAAGTATTATATCCATTGCCTAGTGCCCATAGTGCAAGCTTTGCTTAGTTTGGGACTAGATGGTGCTGTGTAAAATGTCGCAGAATATTTACATGTTGTTGTAATTATGCAATTATTTAAACAGACAAATGTAATTCATTATTATTAAGTAATTTATCGGTGCTGGGCACAAACCTCTTCTTAGATTAAAAAGATATACAGTTTTGATTGCAGATTCAAAGACGAGAGATTCAAAAGCATTTGACTTTCATCATCATCAACCCATTATTGTCCCACTACTGGGAACAGGTCGCCACTCATTTGAGAGGAATTAGGCTACAGTCCACCACGCTAGATGACCATCTACTGTGGCAGACGTCACATGCAATCGAGAAAGTCTCTCAGGCATGCTGGTTTCCTCACAATTTTTTTTGCTTCACCGTTAGATCAAATCCATAATTATGAGCATTAAAACAATCACTCACCTTAACTATGAAGGATACTGTGAGGAAAATCATCTAGCCTGAGAGGTTATCTTGACGGTCTGTTTAGTCTGCCATTTCACATTAGGACATTAGGTATTGTAGCTTAACTCCTCTGATTTTGAGAGGAGACTCGTGTCCAGCCATTTTGAAAATCACGTGCGTTTATGCGTTCTTGTCATGCCTACCTATTATTGGAATCAGATACAATCATACAACAGCTCACATAATTAGGACCCATAACTTGTTTGCGTTGGTACTAGGCAACTGGCTTTAACCCAGTTGTAAACTTTTATATTATTTAACTCTATTCTACCTTTTACTTGATTAAGTGGTAAGTGGAAGACTAATATTTTTACTACTCCTCCTACTTAATTCCACGATTAATTTTGTGGCGGATTCCAAGGCAGTTTAATTTATTTTTTATTTATTTATTCTTTATGCACAAAATATAAAAAATACATTGTACAAAGGCGGACTTAATGCCATAGGCATTTTCTGCCAGTCTACCTTGGGGTGATGCAGAGATATAGCATGGTAGGTGCATCCTGAATGTGATAAGTGATATAATATATAAAATTTACTTACTAACAAAAATAATAAGCATACATAAATAAATACATACATAGATACATACATACAACCACACATACATAAATACATACATACGTAATATAACGAATATATACATGACAAACTAACAGTAGTTATGCCAACGAGTTACGGAGGTGTTCACGTACTTTTAATTTGAAAGACAACCGATTGGTAGCCATCCTGATATCCCGAGGGAGCGCATTCCAAAGGAGAATTGATTGGACAAAGAAAGAAGAGTGTAGGAATTCAGAGCGATGCGAGGGACATTGTAAGAGACGGTTGTTGGAAGAACGAAGATTTTTGTTGTGACTGTCGGACAAGTATTGGAAGTGAGAAGATAAATAAGAGGGGGTAGTGGGAGCATCAAGAATAGAAAATAAGGTAGTTAATGCCCTCTGCATTCGCCGTTGTCGAATCGGCAACCACTTAAGGCGCGATCGATACTCAGAGACATGATCATACTTACGGAGATTGAAAACGAATCGAATGCAGTTATTTAGAAGTCGGTCAAGTTTGTTGAGGAGATCTGCATTCAGGTCATAGTAACATACATCACCATAGTCAATTATAGGAAAGATTAAAGTCTGTACAAGCATAGATTTAGTGTTAAGTGGTAGAAGATTTTTCATTCGGTACAGAGATCGCAACGTTCCGGTAACCTTCTGACAAACACTAGTGATTTGCTTTCGCCAATCAAGGGTAGAATCAACGTACAAACCGAGGTTCTTGACATCGGAGCTAAACGGGATAACTACATTATTAAATAGCACAGGTGGTAATGTTATGCGGTCCAGTTTCCTGATATTTTGGGGGCTTCCTAAGATTATAGCTTGACACTTTGTAGGGTTAACTGCCACTCCAAACCTATCCGACCAGGCTTTGATGCTTCTTAGATCCCGATTTAGCTCATCAATCGCATCAGATATACTATCAACCCTTGACTGACTATACAACTGCAAATCATCAGCATAAAGATGATACGCACACTGAAGCTCAGCAGTTATAAGATTAATGAAAACAGAAAACAGAAGTGGAGATAAAATGCCGCCTTGCGGGACGCCAGCTTGCAGGTCACACCAACTCGATGAAGAGTTTTCAACCTGCACGGACTGCCGACGCCCTTGAAGATAGGATGAAAACCATTCCAGCGCCTCAGAAGAGACCATAAGATGAGAGAGGATGGATAGCAGGATATCATGACTGACGGTGTTAAAGGCATTAGAAAAATCAATCAACACCAAGACTGATACTTTGGTGTTTTCCATACCTGCCCTGACATCGCCAGACACTTTAAGAAGGGCAGAAATGGTGCTATGCCCAGGCCTGAACCCAGATTGTAAAGGACTGATAAGGGAGTTTTGAAGGATGAAGTGAGAAAACTGTTTGTGAGCACAAGCTTCGAGCACTTTGGAAAAGAAAGGGAGAATAGATATCGGGCGAAAGTGGCTGACTAGAGAAGGATTAGTAATTTTTGGTAAAGGAACTACAAGAGCGTTTCGCCACAGGGAAGGGAAGACACTTGAATCAAGGGAAAAATTTACAATGTGGGAAATAGCAGGAATGAGGTGTTCCAAAGCCATCACGATCATACGTCGGCTTATATTATCACAGCCCACGGCTTGTGATTTAATGGACATAATGATCTTTTTAATCTCTCCTGGGTCGACTGGGGTGAAGCGGAAGGGAATGATATTAGGACGCGTTAGACCAGCAATAAAATCGAGAGTTTGAAATTTAGTTAGAGGATCTAAAGTGGAGACAGTGGAAAAATGACGATTCAAATCATCTAAACTAACTGTATTAGGAAGGTCTAAATGCCGCGTTTTGCCTATACCTAGAGTTCTGAGAAATTTCCAGATATCGGCAGAAGAGGAAGTAATATTATCTAGAATGTGGCGGCGTTTAGCGTTGCGTATCATCTCGTTGCGTTTAATCAATTCCCCTGGGACACTTCGGGCTTCATTGTCAATTTTTGGATGGTAGCTATTGTTAATCTTAGCTGATAGGAGTTGCAGCAGAACAGTTAGAGTGGCAGGCCCTATAAAAAATATTGTCTGCAACAGAACCTAATCCAGCAAAGAAACTGTGCCATTGTACTGAACCGATGTCTCAATTAATAACACGAGCGTAAATGATTAATGAACTATTCTACACGCCTATTTAATTGTCTGTAAGTGATCACTAAAAGTTAATTGATTAGTCATCGTTGAACATTTACAAAGAACACATTACTTACTACAATGAGTGACGAAAAAATACAGCCTTTTGAATCATTTTCTGCAGTGTATAAAGTTCTGTTCTGGGCTGGATTTTACAAGCTTTTGAATAAACCCAAGAATAGATACAAATGGATACTGCACCAACTCTACAGAATTTTTGCGTTGATGGTGGTTATTGGGTATAACATAACGCATATTATATTTCTTATACAGGTAATAACCTACAGCTGTTTTATTGGCGTACATTTAAGTATAGGTACCTACCATAGTCAGGCTCACATATTGTATCCAAAATGTTTGGACTTTAAAAGAGACCATGATTCTCTGAGTTTGTTTCGGCATTTCTTCTCAGAGGTCGTCAGTTAGGAAATGCCGATGTCAACTAGATACTAAAAAAAAATGTGCATGACTTGTAAAAGTGTCTTTAAAAAGATCTATTTACAGAAATAAACAATCATTCAATCATTCAACCTATTTATTAGAAAATTATATGAATTTACTTTTTATGCATTTATCGTGTTATAAGTACCTTGCTCATCACATAAATATATACCCCTAAGTACTTACCGGGACTCAAACCCCGGACCCTTACCACATATGGGTCTTGGGAGTTATACTACATAAATACTTTTTTTATAAATACATACACATTATACATAGATACATCCATGACTCGGATACAAATGTTTATGGTCATCACACAAAGATTTGTCCCTACCGGGATTCGAAGTCCTACGGGGCCCGGGGACCCGTAGCTCAGAAAGCAGCGTTGACTACCGCTGAGCTAATTGGGTCGTCATTTACATGGTATTTTTTACGTTTATTCACTCCTGTCTTTTGCCCGCGACTAATTAATATTAATATATCAATAACTAATAATTCATATATTAATAAACCATTCAAATAATAAAATTAATATTAGTAATTAATAATAAAGTTCGTAGTTCCTCAAAAGGTGAAGGAAAACATCGTGAGGAAACCTGCATGCTTGAGGGAATTATCGATGGCATGTGAAGTCTCCCAACCCGCAGTAGGCTGCCGTGGTGTACTGTAGCCCCTCTCAATTAAGAGAAGTCCCGTGCCCAGCAGTGGGACATTAATGGGTTGATAATTAATAATAAAGCATGGAAGTATGGGTAATTTTCTGTCGGTAACAAAACAATGAAAGGTATCAGAAATACGTAAAACACTTTTCAGAGACGCCACAACATGGAAGATGTGTTTGATTGTTCGATGATAGAGATCCCACAAATTAATCTGTTTGTAAAAATTATTACACTCAACTGGCATACACCGAGGATTGATAAAATGAATGAATTAATAAACGGTAAGAAAATTTCACACATATAGATGCGCGAACAGAAATAAAAGTTCGTTATAAAACCTCTTTAAACTCGGACATGGATTTTAGATTGCGCTAGAAGGAAAAGAGGAATTTAAAATAATTGTGCTGTAAACTGCGGATAGTGGACTGCCTTATTAGTCTATTTACCGGCTGGGCACAGGTTCCAACTTCATTTATATATATCAGCATCATATTAAAACTTTTCAAACATGTCAATTATACTAAGAATTTCGGCATATCACACATATATCACAGTTATTCAGCGGTGTAGGTTATGTAGGCTTAGACCTACCAGACTCGACTGAAAATTAGTAGGTATTTCACATACTCTAAAGATTAGTCGTTTCATGTTAATCTGAAAACCAAACTCTTTTTGGACAAATGCTCAAAAGATGATATCATCATGATGTAAATTTAAATTCTAGAACCAATTTTTGCTGCCAATTCAAAAAAGGATGAGGAGATGCTTTCAAAAAATAAGAAAGATATGCATCGTTTGGTCAGAATCATATGCGGATCTTTATGGGTCTCTGGGTTCACGTGGCCAGTGTCACATTTCGTCAGGAGGTACCACGATCCTAAAGCGGTTGTCACTGCGTATGTACCATTCGAAACTGACTCATGGATTGGGTGAGTATATTATACGACTTTTTTTAAATTCCAATTTTCTTAGTTATCAAGCAGTTAAAGCTTAACTTGGACCATTAATAGTCTCAAGTGATCAAATAATAGTTCTTATAATTTTACGTATATGTATAAGAGAATCTAATAAATAGTCTTCTTTGCGACTGTAACTTTCAACTACCGTATACTGTGCAACATTTCTTTAAAAATTTTTTTTTTTCAAATTTGACTTAAAGCAATACCTACTCCTAAACCGGGTCATGTGCTACATCAGAAAATTTTGCAAAGTTAGCTACCGATGTTTGTACAAGACTAATGAAATTTCTATTCCTCTTGCTCTGTCATAATAATAATTATGACATTTTTGAAATCACCCTTTTATTAAATCTATCATGATAATCGTGACACAATAATATTGCAACTAAATCAATTCATTCCCCACAGATTCTCGTGTTCAGTAATATTGGAAGTGATGCCGATACTATGGGTGGGGTACGGCCACTTGGCTCTCGACTGCATCGTAGCGACGTATTACGCTCAGGCGGAAGTCCAATTGAAGATCATCAAGTACAATTTAGAACATTTGTTCGACACAGAGGGCGCAGATGGCGTGTGTGATAGAGGCTACTCAACATATAGGGATGTTGTTGATATTGATCTTCGACACCGCTTTGTACATTATGTAAAGAAATATGAAGCTGTTGCATGGTACGTTAATTAGACCATCTGTGTTAATATACATTCGCTTTTACTGGAAGATAGATATCCCAATAAAATGTTACTCTCCTTGCGATGCTAGGATTTTCTTTTTAAATTTGATGAAGTTTTTTTGCTTTTTGTGCAATATAATAATAATAGAATAATGGATTACTTGCAAGTTTTAAACAGTAGGGATAAAACTGAAACTAAATAGTGATCCATTTTGGTTCACAAATCGATTACTAATTTATTTATATTTCAGGCTAACAAAAGAAACCGGAATTGTATTTAATAGTTCCATGTCGTTTCAATTCTTTACCTCCAGCGCGGCTCTGTGTGTGGTGACTTATAGATTGAGCTCCGTAAGTCCTTTTTTAAAACTACGTTGTATACTGTTGACCAAAGGTGTGTACATATCTCCCCAATCTATCTATCAGCTCACCCACCTTATCCTGCCAGTCCGATATAAAGTCATCCACGTCGTCTCAGCAGAATTCCCATCGTCAGCTCAGTTATAAGAAAAAAACACAAACTTCAAAAAGGTGTTACTTCTGAGGTATATTAATATTATTTTAATCCCGGCAATAATATCAGGCGCTTCAGGTAGACTGTAAAATATTTTGTATTATTTTCAGATTCCTGTAATGTCAGTGACGTTTATATTTCTAGCAATGTTACTATTGATATTGTTGACTCAGATATTCCTCTATTGTTACTTCGGTAACCTGGTGAAATTCGAGGTAAGATAAAAATATGTATAAAAAAATGTATTATTAGTTAGATAGTCCGCACGTACTGATAACTAGCAACTTTTAAAATTTGGCGAGATACATTCTCTTTTTACAATAAAAACTCGAGATGTTAATCGTTCATTCTGTATTGCACTGGAGAGGAGGCTTAAAAAAGTGCATCTTTACCAAAATCATGCCTATATCTACAAGAATATATTCCGATATTCTTGTAGATATATCTATTTCATGTTAGTGTGCCCTTAACAAAATATCCTTGTTACTATGACTTACAGAGTGATTCAGTAGCGATGTCGTTATACTTGAGCGATTGGCAGTCAGCGTCTCCCAAATTTCGCCGCTTACTCCTCATTGCGATGATGCGTTGGTCGCGAGCCCTGACTCCTACAGTAGTTGGAATACTACCACTATCACTCAACACTTATGTTTCGGTAAATATTTAATACTGATGAAAAAGGTATTTATGGCAATAGTAAACGCAAAACTTACGGTAATTAACATATTTAAAATGTTGCTCATGCAATTACATTAGAGTTATTTCAATGTCATATATTTGCATAATAAGTGCAAATAATCACACCTATTATGCAAATATAAACCTACTTTCGCACGGATTTCATCTATCTAATCCGACTAATTTATTGATATTATTTAATCCCCAATGTACAGATACTGTAAAATTCATATAACCTGATTTTATTTCAATATACATAATACATTAGATATTAGAGCTTAGCTGGTCATGAGAATTCTCTCAGGTTACGGTTATAGAGTCATTCACGTTAGCCTAGCGGTGAGAATTTTTAAACGCAGGCAGTCGAGAAAATCTCTCTTGGTCTCCATGTTTATTCAATTATAATTATTCGAAATCGAGACCTAAGTATTACTTAATAGTTCTTGATTATACTTTGCACTGCACTGCACTAGTGATAATTTCATTTTTTTTATACAACATACAAGTCACCGATTTTATTAAATTTTGTTTCAGCTTCTCAGATCTGCATACAGCCTGTATGCGATATTGAGTACAAGAAAATAAATTAAAAACAAGTTGAATGTATTGCCTGAAGAAAAAACGTGAGCACGATCGTAGCTAAAAGTAGGTGCTTAAAAGTTTGAAAATTAATGATTAAAATGTTTTATTTTTTAAGAGTTTAAGGAGTTTTTCAGGTTCATTTTGAATTAAGCTCGCCTTTGTGAACAACACTTTTAATGTATTGTTTAATTTATGTGGTTTTTTATCTTTTTGTGTACAATAAAGAATTAAAGAATTTATTGATAATTTATTTCTGTAAATAGATCTTTTAAAGACATTTTTACAATTCACATAAGTATAATGGTTATTTTAGGATCTAGATGGCACTGGCATATACTGACTGTCCTTGCCATGCATGAGCCATGTTATGTGTAGATGGCAGAGCAAAGCGTAATAAGCGTGCAAATCTAGTTTTGTTTCTGTTTGCTGGCATTTCTGCTGGCCGAAGTTTCATACTCGAGCAAATGATATGTTACGCTCGTTACCGGGAGGCGCTCCACACAGCCGGACAAGCACGGGAAAATAGACCTAAGAACTTATAGAGAGGAACTTCTGGAAATACAGCAATACATATTCAAACAGTAACATTGCGTAAATGGACCCTATCTAAATATGTTGATACAGGTTATTAGTAATATGTAGTTAAATCCATGTCTATTAATTAAAACTTAAACAATTTAAGGTGTTAATTTACTGAACCATCATTGTTAAATTGCTAACATTTTTTCACCCAAAACTACAAATTTTGAGTTCTTGCAACATAATAATAACACCTACCTATTACTTGTAACAGAGCGAATAAAAGATTTTATACTTTCTGTAAGTGATGATATTTTGAGACAATAACAAAATCCTAACATGAAAAATTAATAAAGGAATCTGTAGGAGATTGCGAGGTTTGTGCAATAGGCCACAGGTAGCCCGAAGGATTCTCTATTATTATGTAATGTAGCTGCGGCCGGCGCACGGCGCACTGTTCCTACCATATTGTGCAGATTATTGTCTTATCTCCCACACATGAACCCATATAAATATATCTTGCTATGCCTATTTGGCGAGGTAACTTTTAATAGGCTATACAAATCTACATCAAAAGGGATAATATAAGAATTGTGCTGTATGGAAATTTATTTTATTTACCTTAATACATACTCAACAATCCATCATACTTATTATCATACCGATGTATAATGAATGTAAAAATGCCTACCGGTTGCCAGGCAGTCTGAGCTTGTCATGGTAACTCAAATGTCCTGCTGATGGTGGCGTTGTGTAGAGCGATACTGATACACACGTATGCAAGAATGTTATGGCATTCAAATTTATTATAGATTATAAATAAAACTATTTTAATGTCTAATATCAGCATCACCTGCTGATGTTATAAATAATCCAAAACGTCGGGATTAAAATAGTATCATTATATTTTCAGTGGTGGAACTTCAACCGCGTTATTATTTATCTAACGTCCATCGTTAAAGCTCTACAATAGTCCAAATATAGCCTCACATTACAGTTACACCGTACGGAAAAAAATCAACTAGCATCGTTCATGGGGATAGTTTCGCGAACACTAAAATTTCCATTTGGTTCGCGACCGTTTAAGACCATTGAATGAACTCTATTGTGCCAGTTCCATTGTGTTTTTCTATTGACCGTCGGCTCATACGAGAAATGGCCGTGCCGTCCATGGATTTCAATTACTGTACTGACTATGTAACTGAAATTGCTGGATTAGTTATTTTAATAGACTACCTATACGTTGCAGAGATTACCTTTTAGTATAATTGAATTGCTTTTGGGCTTAAAAAGAATTGAATGCTGTTTTTTTTTCTATTTACGTTACGAAAAGCGGAGTTCTTTAACTACTAAATATGTGAGAATAAAAGCTCGCAAAACTGTTACACGCACGGAATGCTTGAGTTATTTACCTTATATTTTTGGTGTAAAGGTATGATAATAATCTTATCGAATGATATATCAAGACTCAGGGTCTTGATATATCATTGATATTGACTTGACTCGACTTAACTCAACATTGACTTTTTGAAATCATGTGCGTATAATTATTTAATTAAAAATAATTAAATATATCCCGACAATATTGCGCAACGCCATGAAGTTTCGATCTTAGCTGTCAAGCGTTCGTCAAAATGACAACAAGGCTTGTTTTACGGATACTACATAATTGATGTAAAACTTTTTTTATTAATATACTATATTGGTGCATATTATACCTATGTGAATGTTTTAATGAACATTCTCAATTTATTATCTATTGCATTACTCGTAGCAATTGAGAACGAAATTAATGCGTTGGTGAAAATTGCAAGAGAATTTGAATTTCATTTTATTCTTTCTTGCCCTCGTCAGTAGACTGCCAGCACAAGCCTCGTTTCATAATGAGAGGCCTACATGCTATAGCAATGTCAATATCTACCCACAGCTACCAGGGAAGCATAACAATTCATCCCTGGTAGCTGTGAGTAGACATTTTACTTCAAGGCTTTAATTGAAGTTTACAGATGTGCAAATTTAATCATAGCAATTTATTTTCGAATTAGTAAGAATACTACATATAAAATGCTATCATGCCAGTCTTTGCTGAATGAAGGTATTGATCAGAGGTTTATTGATGTAAGTACTCCAGTAGTCCAATTTAATGATTTGTGGTCTGATGAAAAATAAATGGGTTGAGCTTATTCCAATGAACTGGTCAGAAGTCTAAACTCCGCGAAGAATTTTCAACAAAAAAGACCAATAACTCTTTGTTCTTAGTTTTTAGTTAGTAGTTAGACCAGAAATTGTGATAGAAACAAGAATAGATAGAAATAGAACTACTTTTTACTGTTTTTACAGCGATATCCGATATTCACGTCAGTGTGAGAAATTGTTCTGTAAAAGGTAAATTTACTTCAATACTTTGCTTTACTTAGAAATCAAACACAGGTTCTCAGCTCAGAAGCTGGGATTGAGACCATTGGACCATCAAGGCTCCAGTGACAATCACTTTCCCCTATCTACTTAGTTACTCCTTAATTGGAAAATTATGTAGTTAAGTACGTTCAAGTGGCAATATGAGCTCATTCGGCAAATTGATTCCTGACAGTACAATGATTGCAAATTAATCTATTAACATAGTTGAAGACATCGTGACTCGATTACTTGATGACGTGTAAGTATGTGCCGGAGTCTAATTAATTATTAATATTACATAGTAACCTAATCTTGTTATATAAGGTAATTAGTTCGCATCTGATTGTTGACGACGCCATAACAGTTTATGCGGTATACAAGTAAAAGCTTGGTATGCCTAACAACTGTACTTTAGTTTATTATGTAGTAACTATATTGGCAGTCTACTATTGTATAAAATACTTCAACACGTTATATTATTTTTTGACGTCCATATAAAAATTACAGTTTTACTAAAAAAATAAACTTGTTATATATTTTCTCTAGTTAATTTTGAAAAGTAACAAGACTGAGACAGCCAATCTATAAAAACTGCAGGTCCAGCCGACGCGTTGCTGTGACTAAGTTATTCGTTCATTTTGAATAAAACAATATTGTGATAATAAAAATGTGTTGAGATAAAACTATCCTATCTCTAACGTTGGATCAAACTACACCCATTGTGTATAAGTTTCATTTAAATCGATTCATTAGTTCAGAAGATCATCACAGATAAATGACGTATTACGATTTTATTACGGAAGTATAAATATATACCTACAAAACAATAAATATCATTCTTCATTTAGCTCTGTTACTAAGTCACAAAGCAACAAAGCCGAAGCCCACAAATCACCCACAAAATAGAAGGAAAACAACCAAAATACAGTCGACTATCTTCGTAAGATCACACTCCACATCAAGATGTAGGACACTATATCATATTTTAAATCAATATCCCGGCTATTGTTCCTCTTCACAACACATATAATATGTGGGCAGTAAATCTTGGGTGGCTGTTGAAAGCCAGGCTTAGATTAGGACGCGTTATTGAGCCGTACATCTTGCGACGCTCCGCAGACGGAGACGACACGGCTCGCTCGAGATAGTGCTACGTGGTAGAGGTATTGCTCGTAACATTCAATTTGTTTGGCATCATTTCAATCAAATTTTGTTCTATCTATTTATACTTTATTAACACGCCTGAATCCTAAAACCGTTAAGTAAATAAATCATACGTTTCACTGCACCAGTCTCATATTGATATTACATACACAAAGCATTGTAAAACAAAACCAACAATTTTGTATTCAATTTAAAAAGAGTATCTATGGAGTTTCTTGCCGGTTCTTCTCCATAAGACCTACCTTTTGGAACCGTGCAACTAAATTCAATTTAATTCGACAACTCAAAAGTACCTGTATTGGTCTAATTGAAATAAATGATTTGATTTGATTTAAGCATCTGTGTAAGTAGTCTAGGTGATCCACTGTTTTTTTTTTACCTATGTACCTATATAAAATTGACCTAATGCCATATACCATAAATCCTAAATGTGAATTCTTATAGAGAATTTCATCTTTGCCTCATAATCAGCTAGTGTTGATCTCAACACTAGTCCTTTACTAAAACAATGAAGAAATACGCATTCATCCACCACGCTAGTCTAGTGCCAGTTAGCAGACTTCACCGTCCATCAAGAAATTCTCTCAGGCATGCAAATTTTCTTACGATGCTTTCCTTCACCGTTTGAACATGAGAAAAAAACGCACGTAACTTCGAAATTTCAGTTATGTGAGCCTTAGGTTAACTCAGGACTTAGCTTTACAGTCCACTGCACTGGCCCCACAAGAAATAAACAAAGATGTTACTCTCGGTCTCGGTGACTTAATGGTGTGATGAAATCAAACCAAATAAAATTGGTTCACACGCGATACAGTGTGTCTGTTTGTGAACTTAGTTTTAACATTTCCTGATTAATCAATCGTTAAATCATGGAATATCAAGTGCGATATTTTTAAATGTCTACTGGCGGATATTTAGCGTCCCAGTGCAACTGTAGTTAGTTCAATAGTCAGTTTTGCCTACATTTGTTGAATAAATGATTAGAATTTGACAGAACAGTTTGTCAAATATGCAAAGATCCCCGATGGGACGTGTTCCAGTAAGCTTGTGTCTATACTGTCACAACATACAATTTTGCATTTAAAATTCAAAACTACTAACTTGCGCTATTTAATAAAAGTACTTGCCGAGCTACGTAGTTTTGCGCTAGGTATTTCCGTGAAAAACTAAATAATTATTTCTTCATGCCTATTTTTAAATTCATATAGCTTACTTTTGTTCTTTTGATTGCACATCTATCGAATGTAAGAAATTCCATAAACTCGACTAGTCACTACCAGCAGGATATAAAAATAAGCATGACAAGCTCGGACTGACACACACACATATTTATACATTGACTGCAGTCGCAATTTTATCTTCGTTGTGTGAAGCCTAAAATTGAAAACTATGGTATCTCTCAAGGTGTACTAAACTATACACAGTGTGGAGGGTACAGCTACAACGTCACACGTTTTTTTAGAAATATAGACTAGCTGCTGCGCCCGTCTCTCCGTGAATGTAAAGTTGAACAATCACATCATTTCATGTACGCACACAGTGCAGTCACATCAGTTGCAGTTCTTTAAATTCGAAAGAAAGCGATCGACAGTTTTGACAAAAAAATGTGTTGTGAATTCGTGTACAATTAAATCAAATTCGTAGTATTTGATTAACACGCTACGTGATTTAGTAAATAAATATGAAACTATATACTATTATTTGTAGAGAGATACTATAATATAAAACAAAATAACATTGGCATGAATGAATTATTTTATACTTACATTATATATTTAAAAGAAATACATGGTTATAAATTTTCAATAAATACATACAATACATTCACTCACGCAGAAATATGGCTAATGGTTTATATAAAGTAAGATATATTCACTTTTCTGCGCACAACCTAAATGTTAAGTTAGTAGTCTAAGTTTTTTTTTTATAAATTGCACAAAAATGCGAACAACATCGTTACAAGCCATTACGTCATGATAATTTCTCCTACGATTGCTATAAAAATGTTGACAGACCATTATTTATTGATAGATTTCATATTTTATTTTTAGATTGAATACGTTAATATGCAATTTAAACCATTATCTATATAAAAAGTTCTATCAATAAAAGTTATCAACATTTCATGTTTACTTAGTACGTGATGCGTGAACCACCAACTAGAAGAAAGAAACAAAGAAGGAAGAAAACCGATTTTATTGACACAGTAATGACATACAAATTCACATAGGTACTTACACGCCTTATAATATGAATAGGTATATACTATTAATAAATACATTTATTAAAAAAATGTGGGAAAACAAATAAAATAAAATTAGTACTAGACAAATTTAAAAATGACAAATGAATTTTATGGTTATTAAGCATATTATTATCAGTGTTTTTAAGTATATTCGATATAAGTACTAATATACTAAAGGTGTTTTATTAACAATATATGTATATGTATGAATTTATTGAAGCAGACCAAGGGTTTAAAGGGTAAAAAATTGAAAGCAGACAACCCTCATGCGACGAATCAAATCACCCTCCACGATCAGGTAACCAGCTAATTACAAAATTAAAATTTGATTCCGGGAAAAAAAACAACTTCTAACACCCAATGAGGCGTAAACCTTCGCGCCCATATGCCCATGAAATTATTAATTCCGTAGTCCGTAATAACGGTGCGACACATCGGCGACCGCGACAATTGAATGAGCGGCGACCGGACGAAGCGTTCGCCAGCAATCCATTATGCAGATTGCTGGTCCGATTGCGGCATTGTCGTCGGCTCGCTCCGCCAGAATTACGTACCCAATGCGTACCGAATGCACGCCGACCTCCCGCGATCCATTTTATGGATATTGCGTCGTTGGATTAACGATTGATTGATGACTTGCAACCGAACGCGAAAAGCTGATTTGGCTTGTTTTGTTTTCAGTCACAGTGGATTAATATACGGTAGGTAGGTACAGGTGGGCTGTAAATTGTTTCAGATTAATCCTGTTCTGTGTTACAAACTGGACACACCCTACTTATATTGACGATGGCTTATAAAATTTCAAGCCAACCCAACGACTTGTCAAGTGTATCTTGACTTGAAGAATTGTCTGTTCACTTTAGTAAATACTGTAGCGGAGTGTAAATAATGCTTTGGTTATTTTGTTTGTTCCCCAAACTTTCGTAGCTTTTGAGGAGTGTACCTAAATTTTACGCAGGGAAGGCCTCAGGCAACAGTAGCAATTAGCTAGCCGTACCAAACGCTTTAGAAGTTGTAAATGTTTGACTACTCTACAGTAAACACAGCTTTATTCGCAATGTTGTATTAATTTATAATGAAAGCTTTAATTAAACCGAATAAGGGTATATAAATATCGGGTAGTAGTCAATAGGGTAATTCCCGATAATCCATGCACTCTAGCAAAAACGTGAGTTCAGTGAGGTCTGGCGCGGTGACGGCGCGGGCGGCGGCGGCGGGCGAGGTCGCCGAGTGCTTCGCCCAATCCCCACAGATTTAGTTTACCCAGATGCTTCGGCTCCACTTCATCCCCGACCGACGCTGGAAGTCATGAATACATAATTATTTCTCGGCTATTAATATTTTTACCCGCTCCTGTGGCGTTGATTGCCTTTTGAATTTATTACTAACCCCGCGATAGGCCATTTTCGTATTTATTAAGACCACCTGCCATGCCCACGATGCGCAGCTCTCTGAGTGAATTATGAGCCAACGGATTTGCTAATAGAATATTTTATTTTGCCAGTCTCTGTGGTTAAGCGGATTTATTTTCACGAATGCTGTACAGAAAGTATGGAGAGGAATTTTTAAAGATTTGATTTTCATACGCACGTAGGCATATCAGGGCCGATTGCGATTTTAAATTTTAATTGGGATTCATTATACTTACAAAATAAGGATATTCATACACCGATACACACAGTTTGAAGAATTAGCAGAATTTCAATATTCATTTGCAAAAAGAACTTTTAAAATACTTTCTTAACACTGTACATTTATCACGTAGGTATGTCGTATATTTCATATATAAGTCCATATCACATTCAAGGTCAAGGTCAAAAAATATGTTCAAATGAAATGAGCTGCATACTAAATACTTTTTGACCGTGACTGACTCTATTTCAAAATGCATACCTGATTATTGTTTTATAGCGTTTTGTTACGATGTTGTTAATGCATGAGTTACTTACGTGGATTAACTACTAATGTATATCAAATCATAAAATACATAATCATCAACCCATTTGATGTTAAGGATTAGGCTATAGTCCAATACAGTAGCCTATAGCGGATTAGGAGAGTTAACACGCCATCGAGGAAAATTTCTCAGCCGTGCAGGTTTCTTCAAAATGTATCCCTCCATTGTTCAAGTAAAATGTCTGTGATTGTTTTCTTGCAAATCAACGCCACACTAGGCTATCACATACATACATAATAAACACAAACATGACCCAAACCTAAATAATATACATACATATATGTATTTTCTTCAGGCTGATAGCTTTTGGTCAGGACTCAGTCAAAAGGTCACCATTGAGAGTTCCCATCTAGAGGCCAAAGTAAATCAAGATTTATTTTTGGCACCGGAATAGCTAACTTGTGGCTGAGACTTACTTTCGTTCATTGAAATAGGGAAGATGAAATTTAGCCTGTTGATGATAGGTCTCAGAGTGTTAAAATCGCATCTATTGTTCCATTAAACCGCATAATTTGTCATTTGGTCGCAAACGCTGAGCGTGAAACCTTTGATCAGCATTAGGTTTCTTTGATCACAGTAGCTTCGATACTGCATTTATCCTATTAATGGCAAAGCTACGATGTTCTAAAACATATCGATGAACTGTGGCTGGACATCAGTATGCCTTTGCAGGCAAAGTGATACGCAAATGACCATTTCAATTATCACAGACTATATCATTAACTCCATGCAATAATACATCATAAGACCAAACTGCATTGACGTTTGCGCTTTCGGCTCTAAGCCCGCAATATCAATTTTCCGAATACATACCGATATTGGGAGCATCGGTCCTGATTGCAAAGTGTTGCCAGCTAACTGATAAACACCGGTGCATACGCAAATGTTTGTGGATTGCTCTCATTAACGGAATGAGGTCTCTAATATAACTGCTAACTGTTTCACTGGGTGTGGGAGCTCCGAATGTATAGACAAAGAGATTGTTCCGTGCAACGGAAACTAAAACGAAACGGAACTGAACCGGATTGTGTAAATACGTTAAGGGTGTTAGAGAGGAACACCTCGTTTGTTTCAGCAACACTAGGTACCTAACTGACATATTTAAACAGTTAATATAAATGTGCTGATAAACATATATGTATGGTCCAGCAGTGGACGTATATTGATATGTTTGTTATATGTTTAGTGATGATATAATTAGGTAATCTAAATATAGGGATAGTGCACCACACCTTATAATATTTCATAAATATCACTACAATGATAACAATTGGATCATTCTCATTTCTGTATGTTTTTTTTACCTTGTAATTAAAAAAAAACAATAATTGTTTTACTTACTTGTGTGTAAAGTCTGCCAACTCGCATAGGCTAGCCTGGTGAACCACAGCCTAATCCTTCTCAAATGAGAAGAGACTTCACATGCCATCGAGAATATATCTTCGGCATACAGGTTGCCTATCGATGGTTTCCATTACCGTTTGAGTATATGATTAATACACACATAACTATGAAAAGCCAGTGGTGCTGGTTTTTGCCGAATTCGATCCCAATCAAATTCAAAACCTTTGAATTAGTCACACCACTAGGCTATCACAGCTATGGATTGAATAAACATGATTTTACGGAAACACTTCATAAAAGAAATTCTTCTCCTACTACTCAACACGTTAATTGAATACCCATCGTAGCATACAAGATAGACTATTATATTAAGAGAGAGAAATAATAAAATTATCATACAACATGCTAACGTAAGTTGTAGCACAAACGAACCAACACATTTCGAAACTAAATCCATTCCCCGTAAATGCGCAATACATTAAAATCCACACTTCAACCCCCTAATTCCCTTGATATACTTACTCGTACCTGCTCTCTGTTTCATGTTTAATTAGGTGGGAACAAATACGTACGATGAACAAATGGCCCCCGGACTAGTTCCTTTGTCCTTCCCAATGTATTCCGCAACTTTCTTGCGGCCGCCACGGAGCGACTTTGAGACCGCAACGTGAAACGGTTTAATTTTAATAATTCAGTGTAAAAGGTACGTCTTTCGTTAGCTTTCGTAGAAATAATGGGTACGGTACGAAGTTAACTGTAATTATAGTGTAGCAGTTCAACAAAGAGTAAGCACACTTTGTTTTGTAGAAGCGATTTGCGTTTGCTGGGGAGGGTTGTTTGATGTTGTAATCGTGAAATAAATGTAGCATTTTAAGTCTTTATTCGTCTTATATGGCTATTTAAATGTATCATAAAGGTGATATGAGTGGTCATATCACATTTAATTAAACTAGAAACGCGGTGGCTTAGTTGGTTAAACAATCTTGCTGTTGCGCTTTGCGAATTCCGTTTCACAGATAAAATATAACTTTTCCTTAAACACAATCATCATACTACCAACATCATTATATAACTACCATGTTACTATAGGTATTTACCAGATATTGTATACTGTATAAATACAGTTTGACAATGCTAAGCTTGCATTCTCATCTGCATACGAACAAGTTAATCGTTTTATAGTCCATTAAAAATGAGAATAGCAAAAGCGAAGTGCACTTTGGGCACAACTAAATGCTAATTTTATAGCAGTTTTCGAAATTTTGTCGGATGTGTACAGAGTAAGACGGTTCTTACCTCCTAGTTCTAGAACCAGAAAATAATTTTGATAAAAAAGGAAGGTATTTTCACACCACTAGGGTTGCAAACAAACCTTACGGTCTGCCTTATGAATGTTAGCACAACTAAAGGTACAGGGTGTCCCGTTGCCGAGTCAGTAAAAACTATTTTAGGTTTCTTAAAATAGAGGAGTTACTAACTACACGGACAATTAATGTATTAATGTCAGGAATCCCATGCTATGAGGATAATCACGTTCTTGTTTACCTTTTTCTCCCTTGCAAAAAGACAGTTGTTGTGACACTGCGGTCTTCTGCAAGGCGGAAGTACTTCTCCAGTTAGGCAGCTCAATTTGGACGAGAAATCTTGCTATGCGTTACCTCTTTATAGTAACAAGTATAAAAATTAATAGTAATAGCATAAACGAAAGGGCCATCAGGGCAGCCTTATTTTTACGTGGCGGTAGTGCTCACTAACTGCTACCTTACGCCAAGTTCAATTGTAATCCACAAGTTGATCATTTAGAAGCTTTTAGTCTTTAGTAAATGCATCTCAAACTTTTTTGGTCATTTTTTTCGCGGTCCAAAAGACCAGTTTGTAATTAAATTAAATCTGTATTTAAGCTAAATTACATTAATTTTTAATTGATAAATGCATTATATATTTTACTTTAAATAATATAAAGTAGTACTTTAAATTATAAAACCTAAAATAAGTAGGTATGTTGTTAAAAGGTCGGACAGATAAGTAACTGTAGTTCTTTGTTCAAACCGTAGTATTTATTTAACTACTATTTGCAGTTTGGATTTCATTTAGCCTTCTGCTTATTTAGGTCTCGGTTCATTAAACTGAAATGTGTTTCTTGGAATGACTGAATATTACTGTTCTTGGCTTGAATTTGAGGGATGTAGACGAGGTAACTTTTTAGTAGTTAATAATTCTCTTTCTAAAGTCAAATGTTGTAATGTTTTAATTGAAGTCAGAGTTTTACGTAACATACTTATAGAACACAATGTATTTTAAACTAGTGCAGTCATCTACACACAGATAATAAAATTTGTTGGTAATGTTATGCCGCATCAACGACTAAGACAATCCACTCAAGCCGGACCTTAGGCCTGTGAAGGTAGTATATTGTTGAAACCCGCAACTGTCAATTGTTTGAACTTGTATTGGCCTGGCATTGAAAGCTCGGTGTCGCTATAATGTTCTGCGGTTGGAACGCACGTTCATATAAAGCAATAGAGGTAGATCTAATTCCAAAACGACATAATTAAAAGCAGTCTGTTTAAAATATAAACTGTATAATAATAATGTTTAATGCCAATTTCATAATGTACTGTATAAATTAATGACTTTATGTGCATATTGTATACTCATCGCTCATACGAAAGATTGAATAGCTTATAATTTATGAACCATCCCATTATGTGTTGCCTTAATAATGGAGACACGACTTCCGTCGTTTCCATCAGCTTAAGACTGTCTGATAGACGACTTAGTCAACTTGGTAACTGAAAGTTTTGCTACTACATTGTATAAAATTAACAATATTACTTATTATAACTACTTGAAAACCATTGTTTTAATAAATAACCACATAAAAATTACTACATAATACTACGTAGGGACATAGAGCATTGTCCCTAGTACTAGTCAGATAGGCGCCCGCAGTTTGTTGTCTTATAAACAAGATTCTTTATACGCATGTGTTTTGCTTTAGTCGCGTGTGTACAAAGGTCATCTTACGTCTGTAGTTGAAATGCTGAATAAATAAATAAACTGCACAATTAATTATTTCACCGATAAATAATGTTCTAATCTGATAAACTATAGCATTAAACTCTTAAACGTGTATGTCTATAGTTATACAATTTATTATCTGTACAAATATTTTAGTAAGTTAAGGTTTATTCTAGTTAGACTGCAATATTATTTTTTGTTTTGTACAAAAACGTAGGATTATTAGGATAGGTGTACATTATACCACTACTACTGTAATTCACACCTAATAATTAATTATAAAGCTTATAATTAAATTATATAAAAAATAAAAAAAATTATTATTAAGTAACTTAAGTAAATTAAAATTATTAAGAAACATATTTATCTCCAACAATTTTCTATACAAAATCAAAATTATTTTAAATTTACAGCTCGGCAAATTAAGATCGTAGGTGTTGGTTAACCGGATAAAGCTGCAAGTCCTTTACAAACATTGCCAAATTTAATGAAAATAACGCACATTAAATAACTTGTTGTATTTAAATAGGTCTATTCGTGTTGTTCCATTAAATTCTATAACGTTGTGATAGTCGGCCACTAGTTGGAAGTACGCGGGTTGGCCCGTTGCCCCCAGGCAATACACCTCAAACAGAATGCTTTGTGAATTTAACTTAGGTTTCAAAAGTAAACTCAGCTAATTGGAATATATATTTGAAATAACATGTTTAGTTAAAGTTTCCATTGTTATTTTAATGGGCTGCCGTTATACAATTGAAATATTATTCCAAGAATTTTGACATGTTTTTGTAGGTACCAAGTCAAAAGAAAATTAAATATCTATTGTTTAATTTATATAGGTACCTTATACAGATAACCAACCTATAGAAAAATAGATAATTTGTGATTTATGGTACAGCATAGTATTGAATTATACATTAAATTGATATCATTATTTATGCAATAGGTATTATTGCTAATAGTGTCTGTAAAATCAAATATAAATATTCAAATTATAAAAAATAAAAATATTAAAAAAGACAACAGTGTTTGGATTTTATAAACAAAATGTATTAAAACTTATTTAACTAAATGGTTTACGGAGGTTCAATTCATATATAACTTTTTTGATGTGTTGTCAGAACATTTAGTTAAGAATCTTAACCTACACCTACTAAAATTTATAAGTCAATAATTTGAAAGAACATTAATGAAATATGGTAAAAATAATATTGTTGTTCAGTCCTTGTTTCCGATATAGGCCTTTGGCTGCTATTTTATAATATGGCTGCTTGCTCTATAAAGAATTCTTCCTACTAAAATATTATTAGGATTTTCTGATAAAATAGTATGTTTTTACAAAAGTTATAGTCAAAATGAATTAGAACACATATTAGAACGTATAGGCATCGCCAAACTCTCCGGTTAGGCTATGCCCATATGGTATTCACGCTATTGTCACGGTAGTTAAATCATGCGACACGAGTATCTAATCATAGCATCATAGGGAAGACACACCGCTCA
Organism: Craniophora ligustri; assembly: GCA_905163465.1. Classification (NCBI taxonomy): domain Eukaryota; kingdom Metazoa; phylum Arthropoda; class Insecta; order Lepidoptera; family Noctuidae; genus Craniophora; species Craniophora ligustri. Next base: position 5,331,881 of record LR990959.1, read on the forward strand.
CAAATTCCAGCCGAATTAATTGACGGAAAAGCAGGTTAAGCCTTCTACCGCCGCTGTCATCACGGAGTTGGCAAAGTACACAAGCCACAACGGGAAAGTTTGCGGCCTGACCAACGGTCATCGTAAGTACCAATTCGGATATTTTAACTCTGACGCTGAAACGCTTCAATAAAGTGAACTGTGGAGCGTGGAGCTAGATCTTAAAAAAGGCAAAAAATATACACCTACTTTTAAAAAATTGATAGCATCCATGGTCGCGAATAGACTGTAAAGGATTCGAAACGTAGGCATTAAAACAATAACAATATCCCGCAAAAAAGAACAAAAATTTATTAAAAAAACCCTAGTCTAAAATGTAAGAAAAAAAGAAAGCCGAGAACAGGATATTAGATTTTAAAAAAACCCTTATAAAAATATGGAGGTTTATAACATTGATAAATACAAACCAAACTAAAAAGCTATAATATATGTTGATTTTAACAAACGCCGATTATATTGACAGGCCGATCAATGTATTAACAATAAAACAATTATTTGAAAACCAACACATCAGAATGTAATCTACATTCACTTATATGATAATCTCTCATATATTAAAAAATCTAACGTCCGAACCCCTATTAGCAGGTTCATTGTTAGAAATTCTGTACAGCGAAGTTCGTTGTGGGTAACAAACAATATTTCTAACAATGGGCGGAATTGGCCGGTCCGGTTTATTTGAGCCGGGTAAACAAACGGAAGCATATCGGCCGGTGCTCCGTCGCCGTCGACGCTCACTTCGTTGATTTCCAACCGAAAATTAAAACGGATACGTTGAACAATGATCAAAAATAGGCCTTACTATGTGTCGGTCGATGAGTTGTTAATTATGATAAAAGGTAGCGTCGCGCGTCGTTTTAGAGAATGCTTATTCATTACGGTGTGTTGTATTAATGAACGTACCATTCTTATCAATAGCTAATTAAGTAAAATAGTAGCAATTTCACTAACCGTTGGAAAGAAAACAAATATGTATGCACGTACTTATTTATGTGTATATTGAAGATATACAAAAAGAACCAACTAGATTTGACTATAGGATAAACGGCATATGACCGGTCGTCGTGGCGATCCTTGGGGGACCTATGTCCAGCAGTGGACGTCTGACGGTTGAAATGATGATAGGATAAATATCCCCGAATATAAAACAATGTTTTTTGTTAGCTACTTGTCTATTTGTTCGGCGTTCGTAAAATATATATAGTACCTAGTTTTTGTGCCAATCTCGAACATACTTTTTTAGCTTAGATTTTCTTCAATTACATTATACTCAGTATAGAGAGAAGAAACAATAAAAATATGATGAAATGTATACTATAGTTATCATTTATTTAAAGGTGAAATTAAGACTTGTAAGCCGATAGAGTTCTAATTAGTTTCTGTTAAAGTCTAGTCTGTGATTTGCTTTTGGCAACAAACAAGAACAATGATCATTTAATTAGTGCACAACAGTACGATCGGCTTGCTCGCAACATCAAGTTTCTTGCGTCGATTGGTACATTTGGGTACACGCTACAGACTCATAGTAACCCCCAGGTTACTCCAGTATCACTCCCGCAAAAACCAACGTAAAGTAGATACTTTACGTAGATACGTATGGCAAATTTGTGTTTTGTTGATATTCCTCCAATCTATACCTACAGCTTTTTAACTGGCTCCGCACCAAAAGCTTTATAATAAAGCTTCACAAAACGTTCTGTGTACTGACTCGATGAAATGTTTCAACGATACTTCGTAATTCATAATACATACAGAGCTTTATGAAAATGGTAACTTTCGGAATTGTTACTGAATGGAAATATTGAATTTCATAAACTAAATACACTTTTGTTCGCTGACGGTTTAATCATGGGAATACCGGATCGATTTTCAATTTTTGCGAGTCTTATAGGTAAAATTTTGAGCGGTTTGAGCTCTAACGTCATGAATTTTTCATTTAAGATTAGGTATATCACATGAGTATGAAGAATAATATTCTAAAACAGTTGCTTGTATTTGACATAATATCGGTGCGCTTGCCAAACCTGATACGTGCGTTTCTTTGATTTTTCGTTTTTAACACAACAAAAAAAAGATTGAGCTCTCAAGATATAAGATATTTTTTGCCATTTTTGTTGTATTTTTATATTTTCAGAAGTTAATAAATTACGAAAAGAAACATTTTTCTTGTTGCCCTGAAAAGTTATTCAAATGCACATATCAGATTTGGCAAGCGCACCGACGATATATAACATTGTTACTAATTTTAAGGGTGTGAGCCTGGAGATTTGTCATACAGGTCTCGAACCTAGTTCAGATTACTTACAGCTCTCACAAAGGTTGTAGTATAAGGCAAAATAAATAATAACAATGTACCTTTATGAGAGAAATAAACTATTATTATAATTTTTTTAGAGATTTAGATTAAATACTCCAGTTCGAGACTTTTCTAATATATAATAATCTGGCTAATTAGCTATAAATGCGTTCAGCCATGTTTAACGTGCGAATTATAGGCGATGCGAGTGTGTTTCATTTGCGATTAATACACGAGGCGATTAGATAATATCCATTATTCGATTAGACGGATATATACATACGTAGAATGGCCTATTAGGCTGATGCATTAGCTTAATTCGAATGATTATTCATGACGATTTCGTGAGGGGGAAGGTAAAACATAACGTGTGTGACGCAGATCAGATGGCATGTTCGGTTTATTTTATAATTTGACGCGAGTTTTATTTAAAATGCCGAGGGTGGGGTATTGGGATGATGTTTCATTTGAAGCCATAATAAAACATAACGCGCGTATAGACTAATATGCGCATGTTGTGAATTATTTCATATAAATTATTTGTATAAGTAATTTACTTCTGATTTTTATTTATTTTATTGAATCATACACATACCTAGTGTTTTATAATTCATTAAATGTCATGTACACTGCACAGATACAGACTGAAAAAAATATATTTAAACAGACACCGTAATAAACCTATATTATAGTTTCATATAAAAATGAATCCTCTGCTTTTGACGCTTAACCTCGTTTCTGAAACAATATTATAATTTTATCACGAGAATAATTCTTTGAATGTATTAGGGTACTCTTCTAGAGATAGAGGGCACGGAGTCTTTATATAAGTTACATAATATGAGTCCTACCCACACCGTTGCTGAGGTACCAGAGAACGGATAACTTGTCTAATCGATCAAACTCTCTGCAACTAGAATCATAACGTTTTAAAAGTGCTTGAAAAAGTTTATTTGAAATAAAAACCTTTTGATTTTGATTTTGATTTTGATCTCGTAGTGGCTGCCCAATATTGCAAAATTTTATAGATACAATATCAAGCAGTTTTCAAGACTTCGTGTTTAATTAGTGAAAGGGTGTCATCATATAAAAAAATAGTCATAGTAAAATTGGTATTCTGAAAAAAAAAAGTAATCAAATGTGCCTCTATAATATTAAATGTTATTTCGATGAAATATTTCAAGTTTCAGTCATTGTGTTATTGTATTCAAGGTGTATAATTTACTGCTAATTATGTTAATTATACGAATGATACATTATTCATGAATTCAAGGCGATCGATGCGGAGATGTCATCGATATCAATAAACAATTATTGTGAAAGCAATCGCTAAACAATTATCGACATTTCATTGTTGCGGGAAATTGAATACACGCGTCCAACGAGATTTTAATTGTATCGACATATTATATGCAATACTATTTTTAATGTATCAATGAAATACTAAGCGCTTAAGCGGATTGCATCCCCAAAGGGGGAGATAGAGATTTACTTTTTTTTTTTAATGGAAATAAGGGGGCCAATGGGCAGGAGGCTCACCTGATGGTAAGTGATTACCGCCGCCCATGGACATCTGCAACACCAGGGGACGAGCAAATGCGTTGCCGGCCTTTCAATAAAGAATATACTCTCCTCTTGAAGGTTCCCACGTCGTAACGGTTCGGAAAGACCGCCGGCGACAGCTGGTTCCACAGAGCGGTGGTGCAGTACAGTAGCAGCGTATTAATAGGAACGAGCCTATAATCAACAATCGAGAACAATTCAAAATATTATATAAATAAAGTTTATCACTTTAATCATCGACATCAATTCATTTACTGTCCCTCAGCTGAGCACGGATCTCCTCTCACCTCTTATCTAGATTAGCCTATAGTCCACCACGGTAGCCTAGTGCGGGTTGGCAGACTTCACAAGCCATCGAGAAAAGGATTTTTTTCTCAGGGATTTTTCAGGTTTCCCTGCGATGTTTTCCTTCACCGTTTAAGCATGTGATAAATTAGCACGTAACGACCACTGGTCACACCACTACGCTATATCACAGAAAGCCTTCCGCCATAATTTAATGAGGCCATGAGCCTGTCAATGCTTTTAATACCTATATGTATAGGCTACATATTATTTATTTCAGTTATTGGAAAATTAGGATGATGAACAAACAAAAAACAATCATTCAATATTCTGTGCGCACAGTAGTCTGTACTTTTTCACCTTTTGTTTTATTCAAAAACACAATACAGTCGGGCTTCAAATTCAGATAGCTTCAATTTTAATTTAGCGTACCTATGTTTACAAGTTTAGCCTATATAAAATTTATACATCTAAATGCGTTGTACGTATTAGATACACAGGCACAAGTTGAAAGGTTCGTCTGAAAGCTTAACTAAGCTCGCTACCTACTCAATCATTCAAAAGCGTTAATTGCTTCTTCCAAAACTCGGATGATCCTGAATAAACCTTTTGCTGAAGCTAATGGCGCCTATATTTTATACATACAGCGTTGTTTTACGCTCGTGCGTGTAAAATTTAATGTAAAATTTTATTATTTTATTATTAAGTACTTTAGGTACTGTAGGTGTGATGTTTCGAGGTTTGGTTTCTAGATAATCCCTGTTGGAATATGTACTACTTTTTTGTTTCAATGTCTATGAATCTTTTAATGGTTTTAAATGGATTTCACTGCTGATAATCCGATATAGTATGTTAGTATGGTGGGTTGAATCCATCGCACACATCTCTGTTATAAAAAAAATCCCAAAAGCCGGTACTGTAACGCTGTAAAGTAAAGGGATAATTACCGCAGTGGGTAGTTGATAAGCTTCCACGCCACAGGTCGCAAGTACGATCCTAATTCGTCTCGTAATTGCATACGGGACTTGATTTTGTATCCCTAGGAACTGGGAAACATGGGAAGGGATATATATGTCCAATTCTCAGGTAAGGCCATCTCGGCCTTTACTACGAACAAAAAATTCGAACGGACGTTCGAAAACGTTCCTTAATCACCCTAGATACATGTATCTAGTGTATACTGCGCCGACGATAAGACATGTCTTATCTTCGGCGCAGTATACTTCATATATGTATAATTGCCTGTTTCACACACGGTCCCCAGAGGTACTTTGCATGTTCATAATACTACATATATTATCATGTGTACATAATGAAAGAATAAAGAACCCCTACCTCAAGATAGCTGACGTCTCAGATCAAAGTGTAAAATGATATAAAATATGTTAAGTAAGCCATTTCAAATATTGAATTCACTAACGTCAATTCTAATGAGTTCCCGTCAATCGCGTGTCAAATAATTGAGTTGTTTTTTGTAATAAAATTATGGGTGTGCAAGTAAAATGAACGGAATATTAAAATAATTTGTAGGTGTTATATAATAAGAAACCGCTGGATGTGGGTGGCGCAAGACCGGTCATCGTGGCGTGGTCATCCTTGGGGGAGACCTAGATATGTCCAGCAGTGGACATATAACGGTTGATATGATGATGATGATAAATAAAAAACGAATTATAGAAATGAAACTCTATATAAAAATTAGTCTCTTAAGTTCCATTTCGTTTGCAATTAGCAGTCACTAGTATACCGTATTTTAAAGTTATTGATCGATTATTTATGTTTCATATTAATAATTTTTGCACTACAGTCATTGGGATCAAGTCCCAAGCTTTGGATGGACCTTGTGATGACACGCACCAGGTCCTCTATGTGTGCAGGAATATCACTTATTGTATAACCCTCAACCAACTAGATAAGTTATGGGTATATATCGATTTTAAATATAAACAGCCGAGTTCACTTCTACATTTTAATTACGCTGCTTCTTCACTTTGTGACCAGCCAAAAGATGAAGCAACTAACGAACCGATTTTTATTAAATTTTCCACACTGTGTGGGGTTTGGTTGGATCAATTTGAGTGATAAGATAGTTTTAATTATTGGCTGTGCTCTACTGTGTCTATAAACCTTCTATAAAATCTATAAAACTTCATGAAAGCTGACAAACATTTATCTTACATATTCAAACTTATCTGTATTCCAAAAAACAGAATGAATGAGAATAATATACAGCGTGTAATAAAGACTAGGTGGCGACACGGATAATAAAATAAAACATAAAGCATTTACACGAAGGCTGGCAACACTCCCCGAAACGCGTTTTAAATTTCGACCTACTCGTAAAATGTGGCAATTGAAACGTTTTAATATTGTTTGGTGTAAAATTGTGAGGCTACATTGCGCAGCTGCAAAACCTTGCTTTACGTCGGTCTAATAAAACTATAAGTTGTATTTCAATATTTTATTTTAAGAAACATAAAATTTTCATTGTAATATTTGGAGAAGTCTGAAAATTATTGTTAATGTTAGTAGGCTCGCCTACCATTATGGGACTTCGACCTATACCGATAAACCTGTGGGGTACATCTGTACACCTCTGTCTTGATCATCATCAGCCCATTTAATATACCACTGCAGGACCCGGATCTCCTCTCACTTTTGAGAAGATTTAAGCCACATCGCTAGTCTAGTTCAGGTTGGCAGACGTCACACGCCATCGAGAAAATCTCTCGGACATGCAAATTTCCTCGCGATGTTTTCCTTCACGGGTTGAGCATATGATAAATACGCATGTAACTTTCGAAAGGTCAGTGATTTGTGCCTTGGGATCAAACCAGACTTTTGCCTTGAAAATCCACTGGTTACACGACTAGGCTCACAGCTTTTTTGCGTTATCTGTCAGAAATGCAGGCTTGACGGTGTATTATATTACAGTTATGGTACGGTTATGGGGTTCATTTTCGCACTTAGCTCGTAAATTTCGGGCCATTGTTCGTCATATACTAGAATTTATCAGTCCATAAGTATAGCTACGTACACATAAGACCGTACCGTGTAGGATTTATACATCCAGAAACTAAATAAATATAACATACATATGATCACACCTGACGTTCACGAAGGGTTAGGCAGAGAAATACTAACTTAAGTATTGTACATACACCAAAAAGACTATACAGATATAGAATATACAGTTTTATGAAGTACAAATTGGCGATCTTATCGCTAAAGCAAATTTCTTCCAGACAACCATTGGATGGACAAGAGTTGACTACGTTCTTATTTCTATAGCCAATGAAAATAATATTTTGCAACAAATTTAACTTTGATAAAACAGAATACGTAATAAGCATTGAATTATTAACTGATTTGTTTGATTCCTAGAATAACAAGGGTCCGAATACTGAATTAGATAATACATAGATGTTTTAGTAAAATCTCTGACAAACATTAGCCATTAAACGTCTATAGCATAATAAATAATTCTTCGTACTAAGTAAGCCATATATTGTTATTGAAATTGGCCATCAGTTTAAGCTGAACGGATTTTGCCATTAGGTATTATGAATAAGAGATGTGATGCCGTATTAACAGCCCGACTGGCAAACACGTTGTTTATACATATTCCACTTACATAATCTTTGACAGTGAACTGAAATATTCATATAATAAAGTGACTTTTAGTCTTGCGTTATTATAATATGCATAAGCGTTGATTACTGGGATAAGTACGACAAAGCTTGCTCGGCAAGACTGATGTACCTACTGGTGATTAGGTGACAAAGATTATTGTTTTGATAATAATGGTAGTTTGTTTATAAAAGAGTGGATTTACAAATGTGACATATATACAGAGATAATATACAGAGCTGTGGTAGTCTAGTGCTGTGCTAGTAATTGACTTAACAGAATTAAGAACTTTGAATTTTGTAATTAGAATAAACCGTTAAATTTTAACGAAGCAAGGCAAAGATTATTAATTAAATACCCAGAAAGCAAATATTTATATACACCCCATCATTGATCTAGCAAACAAATTCGCAGACTTTGTTCAACAAAAACTTTTGTTCCGAGAATATTTTCAACAAAATATTGCCACAAAAATCACTAAGCTCATTTTGTCGTACTTAAAATGAGAGAGAACAATTGAATGATGAACAAACGCAATTTATTGTCGACAAAGCAAGTTTCTTGCCGCTTCGTGGTAAATAAATATAGGGCCGTCTCCACAAGCCTCTTATCTGTCGATTGAAAAGTTCCAGTGGGAAAACTATGGAGCGCTACTTATGCAACTCGATGGAGACTCGATCGGAATGCTTATTAAGCAAATTGATGCTTCAATTTTGCTAGTGGTTGGTTATTTGTGATTTATTTACCGGCGGAGCGAGAATGTTGCTATTTATTATCACTTTGTTTGAAAGCCGTAGAATATAAAATGCATTTTAGTAACATAAATATTATATTATTGTATTATAAATATTGGTATATTTAGCATTTGGATGATATGATTTGGTGAATAATAATATAGTTAGTTTATTTTTATTGTCTGTTTATTTTGAAGGCATTTCGCAATCTGTGTCTAAATGCATAATTGTTCTGCAGATCATTACTGATTATCTTGATATTATTTAATTTTCCCAACATTTTCGTTCCTTTGCAGGGTCATTAATTTATTGGGTGATTAAGTATTTGAGATAAGATTTTGGTGCCCAGTCCATATTGATTCAATGATAATCCTTCAAAAATCACAAGATATCAAGGTACAATCTTGATCTGGAGGCGTCCAATCATCCTTATTATATTTGTATTGTTTTGATAATTTCATTGCATATATAAAGTGTTTTGGTTTTCAGATTAATTGAATTTTTCCGTCGAGCTTTAGAAAACCTACTATTTTCATCCTCCACCAAATAACTTATGAGCTTATAGATCAAATATATGAACAAAATACATCCATTAGTACCTAGACTGGTACTGGTGCAGTAGAGGGGTGGTCGGAAGAGGACGGTGGCGAGGCAATCGAGTCAACCGTTTAGTGTGTAACCGCAACTCGGGGTGACACAAAAACGCTATTTGTAGCAACTAACGACTACCGCGTCGAGCCGATTGCCGAGTACTCTGTGTCCCGTACTCCGTAGCCTATTAGATCTAGATAGAAAATAAGCTTATATTCAACCGCTATATAACTTCTGATACTTACGCGAATATTAGACGAGAGTATATTTAAGCTACTTCTGACGAATTTAATTGCGGCATTTTTTTTTAATGGAAATAAGGCATGTTGATATATTAATATCAACATGCCTTATTTCCATTAAAAAAAATTGAATTAACCATATACTTATTTCCATTAAAAATTATTGAATAACACCACCACGGTATAATTACCGTGGTGGTGTTATTTAATTCAATTCAATTTTATTGCATTTATATTATTACAGTCTACAGCCTAACCTCTCTTAAATGAGAAGAGACCGGAGACGTGCCCAACTGTGGGATAATATTTGGTTGATGATGATGATATCGATATGGTTGAATCTCGACGTTTCGACTCATTAACAGTACGAAGTATCCATGGTCACGGGCAGACTGAGGTTTTGGTTGTCTTGGTGTTATAATTATTAACACTTACAATTGTATTAATTACTGACGAGCTTACTGTATCCTTTAGTCGTGAAAGTTTTATACTTGTATTACGTATGATATGCGTAGCATTCGCCAAAAGGAGTATGGGGTCAGAAGACTTAACTTTCTTTAGTTGCTGTCAAATAGAATGGAAAATGCTTCAGTGAATATCTTTTTAATCATAACGAATTATGACGGCTTTCATAAAAAGCACAGCAATAAAAAAACTCATATGCACCAAGAAATTAACAGGAACTAGAGCAACTCCATCATATTATTATAACACCTTTATAAATAGTTAGTCGTTCCGTGCCGAGGTGCAGCGAGCTCCGCTCCGGCGTGATCTGTCAATGTCGACCGACTCATTGTTATCCCGAAGAAATAAAGTGCACACTGCACAGTGCACACCGGACTTTAGAAAACTTTTATAAAATATTAGCCGGCCCCGGTTCAAGCTTCCCTTTTAAGTGGCTTATGCAACTGACCTCGAATTGCTAAGCGCCATATCGATCTTGCAATCCCGCAGCGCATTTTTCGAAGCACTTCCAACTTTTCTCACGACCAGTTTTCGTAGTTTGTTTTTGAAACGTATTTTTTGGTTACCGTTTTTAATTAATTACCTTTAGTCGGTAGAAAAATGTTTGCCGGGTGGATAGAAAATAAATACGCAGAAAGCATAATTATGTTAGTTTGGCATATTTTTCTTAGATCTTTCTGGCGGAAATCGTACGGTTTTAGTAGCGTAGACATTGGCTATAAATCATTCGGATATCGCAGCTATTTGTAGGCCAGTGTACTACGACAGTGAAATATTTTTTTAACTAAATTTTTTATATCTATCATCAAATGAGAATACCAGTTACCTATTATTTAAAAATACTTATACTTATACATTATTAATATTACCATATTCTGTGAGTTTATACAATAATTTATTAATAACTGAGTACCGCGCCATCTATGCGATAATAGAGACACTATTTAGAGACGTACTAAGCCGTGTTTCAACATATATTACTGACAATAGATGTCGCTGTGTGTGATGTTGACCGTCTCTCTTTTATTTTTCTAATTTCCCAATCATTTTGGAATGGAGATATAATAATAAGCTATTCTTAATGAAAACACGTTATTTGATTAGAAGTTTTTTCTATCAATGCCTTGACTCTAACTTGCACTCTGTTAAACTTGTACGTAGTTGTTAACTTATTAGGCTTATTATTTTCATCATCAACCCATTATTGTCCCACAGCTGGGCACGGGTTTCCTCTCATTTAAGAGGGATTAGGCTATAGTACACCACGTTAGCCTACTGCGGGTTGGTAGACTTCACATGCCATCGAGACAAATCTTTCAAGCATGCAGATTTCCTCGCGATTTTTTCCTTCACCGTTTGAGCTTGTAATAAATACGCACATAACTTCAGAAAAGTCAGTGGTGCGTGCCTTGGGATCGAACTCGAGACAAATGATATCTAAGTCCACTGGTCACACCACTAGGCTACCACAGCTCTTAGTATTTTAGCAGTTTTAATTTCTAGCGGGTTGCCATTAATAGCAGTCATACTCATACTGTTAATAAAACAAAAATGTATTATTCAGAACTGTCAACACAGACTACTTGAAAAAAAAAACAATCTCTCCTCCTCAACTCATACAATTAAAATTAAAGTACTTCAATGAATATATTATGAAGTTCTAATTAACTTATTTAAATGTACCTTTAGATGGCAAGAATATTCCCCAGTTCATCCCGAGTTATTCAGGTGCCTCGATATAAGCCTAGGTCTTAAAAGCTCCTGCTTTGTTACCGAATATCATCTTCATTATCTATGCTGTGTCACATATACATACCATACCATACCATACCATAGTGCCAAATAGAATATTTTATAGACCACTCGCGGATCTATGATTTCAGTTTTGGAACCGCGACTGAAGGAGGTTTCACTTCTAGTTGGTAATTAACGAATCAAACTTGAGCAATTGATATATTGTGGAAAGCTTTCTGTCTACGTTACTAAGATATTGATTTTGTACACTTACGCAAATATTAGACATTGAAATAAAACTACTTTTTACGGATTTAATCGCGGTATATTTAGTATTATTTTAACCCGACGTTTCGGATCCTTTACAACATCCATGGTCACGGGCAGACTGAGGTGTTGGTCGTCTTGAAGTCATAATTACTAACAGCTACCCTATATTTTTAATTATTATTGACAATCTGATTTACACAGAACGAGCTCACCGTGTCCTTCGGTCGTGCAGTTTTGTTCTTGGATTTAGATTTAATAGAATCTATGATAGGGTTCCAAGCAGGTGCTAATACCGAACCATCTTCTCTATTGAAATTTGGGTGTTTTTTAATTTCAATAGCCTCACGAATCATCCTGGGTAGGAATCTGTTTTCTTTTGCGAGGACTTGTGGCTTATCAAATCTGATGTAATGCTGGGGTTTGTCTATGGTATGTTCACGAAACGTCGGGTTAAAATAATACCAAATATACCGCGATAAAATCCGTAAAAAGTAGTTTTATTTCAATACGTTACTAAGAGGTAATTTTTATATCGGTGCATTTATGAAATGTTTCATTTAAATGGTGTAATTATTTACCAGTATTTCTACTTCGTAAGTATGAGTATTTGTAATTTTTTCTTCTATATACATAACTGCGCAATGACGTTAGAATAGTAACATGTAATAGAATTTACCGAAACATCATTTATATCTGTTTTATCATTCTACATATAGGTAAAGGAGACAATTTTTTTTGTATGGCGATCAGGCCCACCACAATTTGTAGCACAAACTAATGAAATATATATCATTTTTTCCACACAATCTCTAGATAACGTTAGTAACATTTGTTTACTTAATGCCTAAAGGGTATATTGAGTAATACATTAAAAAAGAAATAAAATAACCCACAATAACGTCAGATTTCGAACAAAAAATGACATTCAAAGTCATTGTTTTTATTCTTTTCTTCCCTTTCGGGATAAAGCAAAGGAATCTACTCCATACCCTTTGACCACAGCCTGGTCTGCAGTATTTTTTTATTTTATATAAGATGGATAACAGGATGATACATGATAATGGTTGATGATTTGGTGAATTAATTGGTTTATGAAGGATGATAAATGATTTTTATCCCCTAGTTTCTCTAAAACTTGTTTTTTACTTAAACTTAACTCGGCCTTCTTGGTAGAATTTGAAAATCACGTTACATTGCGGGCCAGTTACATTCAAATTGTCAAAGTCAAAGCAATGATATGAGCGGTTCGTTTTACGGTGATTATAACATAACAAAAACACTTTGATAAATATTATTGTAATTTCCAAAATATTTATAGATTCTATACATTTAAATATTAATAAACAATAATAATATCATAAATAATAATAAACAATATTCTAACTTTATTTATTTACTGTATTTGAATGTGATAGTTTTTACGTTCATTTACACGAATTAAACAACAACGGTTTATTGAAAGTCAATACAATAATGTTTTTTTTAGATTTAATAATTGCGGTTTCACATTTACTTCGCTTTTCGTATTTTTTGTCTTGAAAAATAAGTTATTATTTTAGAATATAATGCGATCGTTTTGTGATACCGTTCGTAGTGGGCCTGGAAAAAACTGTCTCCTTTATTTAAATTTTCTTTATTAGACTTTTTTGAGTATTTTTTACAGATTAATTCTGCTATATAGTAGAGCATTCGATCATATAGGTCTCCTTTGTCATAAATGAGCTCCTTATGCTATACGATCTGTGTGAAATGGAAACGTACAAATTGTCATGTTTATTAGGAAGCTAAAACAACGAATTCGTTTATAACAGTTGACATACACGTTAACTGTTGATGGCACTTCAAAATAATTAGTTTCTTTGTCGGAGCTATTTATTTACGAGACATGAAGGGATAACAACATATAATAACAAATGGGAATGTGTGTCGTGTCAAGGTATTTGGAAGGATTTGATTTGATTTGGTATTTAGTCATATGGAAATCTTATAAATATGTAGGTAAAGACATTGGACGGACGAGTGTGAGAATTAAGATCTGAAGAGAATTTTATAAATTCGATGGTATATGTCTGTCTATCTCTTCAGCAATAGGAGCACAGCATACCTGATTTAGATAAAATTTGCTATAGACACGGATATGGATATAGAGATAGAATAGTTTTTGCCTGGAAAATTTCGTAGAAGAGGAGTTAGAAAAAATAATCAGAGTTATTAAAAAGCAGATATAGAATTATTAAAAGCAGGGTCAAAATAACTAATTCAAGGATGTAATCTCGGGCAATAGCTAGTAGTTCATAACTATCGACGAGTTTACAAAATAAAACCTAAAAGTATCACAGCCGATTTTTAACAAATTTACCTACCTGAAAATTTAAAATAGGTTATGTACCTATTTTAAATTTTTAAATCAAACCAAACATTAGCTTTTATTGAACTTAAAAAGTTGTTGATAAGTAGGTAACAACTTACAAAGAAATGGCTCCTTCCCTAAAGGTAATTATATATCAGTGGCGAAATTGTGTAAGTTTGAAGCAAAAATTTTCCCCAAAATAATATTAAGAGGAATATTTTACGATGCCATTACCTCTGAAACAGACTTGATATAACAATTACGCAGTTCTATTGAATTCCCCGTAACTTCATGCCTATTAAAAGTTTTCTTTGAGAGTTTAACAACATAGCTTGAAACAATGGTCACTGTTACGCTAATATTACATAGATTATTATAATTACTGCCGAGATTTTGGATTGAATTGTTTTCAATTATTTTATGTTATTATTTAAATTTAATTAACGGTGTGTTTTCGTTGTTGTTTATGGTGAGATCTTTTACTTTGTTTTAGTGTTGAAGGTTAATAATGATTTTATTTTATTAACCTTCAAGACTTCAATATGTTTTAACAGATTTCAGTGCATGTTTTTTAGAGGATTAAATCAATTTATTTCTTTATTTTATTATAAAAGTTACTTATCTCCAAAATGTCCAAACATATTTTAAGAGTTTTTTTAGAATATATAGGTACTAGTTTGGTTTCATATTAATTTAGTTTTCTTTAGGTTCATAATTAAAAAACATTACTCCGCAAAGTGGAGAACTCCTCATATACGCAAAGTATGTGGTGCTCCCGCGGCGTACTACGCGGCATCCAGCGCGGATGACAAATGACATCCAGCGGCGGTGCCCCAAGAATGTGGCGAATTTATGTTTACATCTGTCGGCAACGGACTTACAGAATAATCGAGGCAGGACTAGTGTTGTTACGTGTACGAAAGAGGTGGACGATTATAGCGATTATCATATTGTATAGGCACAAATCATTGCAACCCCAATTTTATGAACCTCCATCCTGCAAATTACTGCTTAAAATAGAGCATTGCGTTTTTTATCGGAAAAGTGTTCACCGTATGATGCGTTGTCATCGATTTAAAGAATACAACTTTTATTCTTATAAGGAACATTAAAACTGTAGCATCATATCACTGTAATACATTATGGTCATGTTTTCCCTTCACGCCGCAGCTCTCTGGAAAATATTTGGCAATGCTGGATGCATTGTCAATTATTTTTCACAAAGAAAGTTTGATTACTTAACATAACATACCATTACGCCTGTCGCTCCCAAAGGGTTAGGCGGAGGTGTACTAATGTACACCCACATTTCACCGGTATGTTTTAGGTCTCATGTAATAGGAGGCGAGTCTATTGGAGCGATATCAAATTGGGCATGAATCCAAACTCCGACCTGCATCTGATAATTTCATAGAATACCCCCAATAACACTTTGATTATTTCCATTGTAATATTTCCATTTACACTTCCCATTTTATTTGAGTTCTAGTGGCGCACTCTGCGGGCCAGCGGTCGGCTGCTTGTCATTTGTCATACGCGCCACTATGACGGATTTCAATTTCCCGCTAGGCAGCGCGGGGTTACCCCCGACTACCCCGATCTGCCCCGACCTACCCCGCCGGACGGTGGCCGCAACCGTATAGGAAAGTCGCTCTCATCTAAGATATTATTTTGTAATTTGGTGCTACTGACACTTCGTTTAGGCTTGATTTTTTTTAACTGATCTGTTAATCGATACTTTCGAAGATTCCTCTTTATAAATAATTTGGCGTTTACAAGGTTGTAGACTAATAATTATGTTAGGTACTAAACTTGAAGTTACCTACACTAGTTTTAGTTATGAGTAATATAAAAGACATACTCTTTCGTTGCATAACAGCTTAGTTAAAAATATATACATTTAAAAGTACACAATGTATTCATATCCGCCTTCAATTAGGTAAGTACGCTTTCATGTGTGTGATTATGGTAACTCCAAGACTACGTGCGTATTTTTCGTGGCCGTAATTTGGTTAAACAGTCAATTATAATAAATAAATGAGCTTTTCAAATAGTTACAAGTATTTTTTCAACAACAGTCTACATACAATTATAAATCACGTTCAATAATATATACACTTGGCCACAATAAACCTAAAAACATAATCGGAATGATCACGCATATGGATGATAAAACCATTTAAAAGGCTAATTTATATCCAGAAGCGAGCGTCAATACATCAAATGGAATCTATTTTGGCGTTGGTATACCGATACATAGATAAAAACGTTGCAGCTGGCCCCACATCAAGAGTTCGCGTTTTACACAACAAATCGTAAAAAGAACATTAGCATGTCCCAAATTACCCCGCCTTTTTATCACAACAGGGTGTCCCGAATTTTTCTTCATGTAATTATACTTTGTTTGTATTGGACCTCGTGAAACATGGTTCTCATCGTTTGTTTTTTTTATCGTAGATTATAAATCAGTTTTAGAGTGCATGAGGTTCGTTTTAACAAGGCTAGTTTATTTTTAACATAGTGGAACACATTTTAAATATGTACGTCGTTGATTCACTATATGATGGATAGCAACACCAAGCGCGGTTGCTGATTCGATTCCTAGATTGAGCACAGTGTTAATAGGTTGTATATTTGTGCTTTATTAATGGCAATAAGCTCGCACTTCGTGCCTCCTAAAACATAAAATAAGTAACTTATTTGTACATAAAAAGACAACTTTTAAGTTTTAATTGCTTTTCAAACAAAAATGACAGGCTTCCGACTTTATATAATTTGATAACTTCAAGTTGAACGTCCGTATCCGAAGTACAGGCCGAGGCTCAAGCCGTGATAAACAAATCCGTTTCGTGATTATTCAGGTTTATTGCTTATTATTGTATCTTCTAAAGTCCTTATGAATTATACCCAGAGTGTGACGGGCTAACTCATATTTATGCCGAGTATGCGAACAAAAGATAGGCGTACAAGATTTTCCGTTTAATTAGTTACAAGAAACAAACCTCTTGCTACAAGAATTTAAAGTTTAAAGCAATGATCTCAGAGTTCATTGTAGATTTTTGCTTTTTACACGCTATAAATATCCAATAGTGAAAATAACATTTTATACGTATCTATATGGGACACATAGGACACCTACTGTGACCTACTACTACGATAATATGAACACGTTTCTTTCTTCACTCAAAATGAGAGAGATTGAGCTACACTAACATTGACTTTGTGTGGCTTCAGATACGCCTCATATAGGTCCTATCCTTTCTGCACTTAAGTCTTCTAAATCATAGTCTGATTTTGGATGCAGAATTCACTGTTATTTAGATAAATTCTCGCAAGGTTCACATGTATAACGGATATACATAATATATAAGTACCTATATATATTTTAGTTGTGTGAACCCGGAGCGGGTCGATGGTTAATTATAAATGCCTAACTGCAATTACAGAAGCGGCATTAATTCTAAAAGCAACTAAGCCAGTACTCGTAGAACGTGAAAGAATGAAAATGTCGCTTTAATAATGTAGCAATTACATATTCTGCAGAAGAAATCCTCCTTTGTTCCACCCACAGGAGGCCTTATACTTTATTCAGAGGTTCAGTTAGTGTACACTATCAGGTAGTTACACTATGGTACAATAAGTAACGAAATAAATTTTGCAGCGACTGGATGGGCGTACAAATTGTCCACATAAGCCTCTCAAAGCGACGCCTCTTGAGCCTACGACCAGTGTAAAGTTCAAGCTTGCTTTACCTTACATAACCACTCTTCTATCTGCTCCATATTATAGTCTTACTCTAAATCTTTTACTACGTATTCTTTATTCTAATCGGGACGAATCGTTCTTATTCAATATCGAAATACTTAATCTGATAATCATATTTGCTTAAGTAAGATAAAAATAAAATCGTGGAAACTCATACGTATATTTAAGGAAGGGATCTTTGTTAATGATTATGTTGAGCCGACAAGTTAAAAGGATCATACAACGATATAATTATGAGGATTATAGAACTGTCAATTTGTATCCTTAGTATTTTTTTTATTTCTAGCAAATATATTACAAAGTATTGTCGTACTAATATACGGAGAAAAACGCTTGGTTATCGCAACAACAATTACGCATAACAAGAAAAAAATTATAGGAGTAATTAAAGATGATACATAATATACCAAAGTTCCTTCAGCAGTTCACGTTATGAACCTATATAGTCACAAAAGATCCAACGTTTTTATACCAATACACAATAATATTTCCAAATAAATGCACAATACAAAAAAAAACATTTGGTTATTATTAAGGGCTTTATTCGAACAGGGTAAGAGGTGCGCTCGATGGAGAATAGAAACGACCCTCTTCTCACACCGTTATTTTGACAATGACATTCCCCAAAAGAATTCATGTACATATTACATATTACCTATATCAAGGACATTCCATGATAGATATTTCCACAGCGGGAGACTTCACACACCTTTAAATATAATATTAAGGAGAATATTTCATGCATTCCTAATCTATTTTCAACGCGTAGTTTATATTGTACAGTGTATAATCGTTGTTGACCGTGCGTCGACGCGCAAATCCTTACCAACATACAGACTGACAACCCAATAGCTTGCGACAAAACAAGCTTGCGACATTTTTATCCAGTTGCTATGTATTCAGGGATATTTTTTTACTTTAGAATAACCTTAGATTTCATCTAATATATAGGATACGATCTAGTCAGTCCTTTAGATATGAATGCGACTCATTTTCAATTAACACTGACAACCTGGACTAAGTCAAATATACATAAAGCAAGTACTCAAAGACAAACTAGTTTACGTATATATTCTGTTCAAAATAAACAGAATATTTGCGAGGATCTACTCAAATACTGGAAGTCCTAAAGAACAACGGATTAAGCCGAGATCCGTCATAAACGGGAGATTTACGTCGTGCTTCCCCGACTACGTGAATCAACGCACATCATAAACGTACATAATGCCGTACCGCGTATACTAACAATGTGTGTACACGGGGTTGCCAGCATTCAGAACTTACCCTAAAACTTGGTGAATTATACAAAAACGGCGTAATTGTACAACAATAATAATCACACATGGACACATGTTTATGTTAAAAAAAATAATTCAGATTTAAAATCTTTGCGTGGGGTCTAACTGTAAAGCAATAAACTATTTTCAATTGACCTTTTTACGGTTTCGTATTCAACAGTAAACCCCTATGTATGTGTATACATATATAATATACCTACATATTAATCAGACAAAAAAAGGGTAAATATAATTTATTTTTAAATACGTTTCATAATCCGTGAAACGTGAAGTGACTATATTTTTTTTTGGAGTTTGGTAGAAATATTACGTGTTTGTGAACAATTTTTTTATCTAAGGATTCGTTTAGGCTCTGATGATCTACCTTTAGTAGTGTTTTTTTCTGCTTGCAACTAGAGCCTTACTATTCTGTTACTGTGCTTTAAGTACCGTTCAAAGTATCATCATCAACCCAGTTATAGTCCCACTGCTGGGTACGGGTGTCCTCTCATTTGAGAAGGATTAAGCTCATATGGACGCTAGCGTATTGCGGGTTGGCTTGACTTCACATAGGTACCATCGCGAACATATTTCAAGCATGCAGGTTTCATCACAACATTTTCCTTCACTTACAAAATAATTTCCGAAAAGTCAGCAGAGTGCCTTGGGTTCAAACTCAAGATCCTTGACTTTCAAAGTCCACTGGTCACACCAGTAGGGTATCACAGTTCCTTCCGTAACTACAACTCAAACTAAAACAATCGTCTATACCAGTTGGTACCTGTATGTACCTATGTCGGATAAAGTCAAGCAGGCTGAGGGAGAGTATTATTATTTACTTTCAGTAGGATCTTATGTTCAGGTCATGCCAGCGGCTTCCAAGCTTGTACATTAATGTTTAAGGTGTGTTGAACATACACTCCGGGAACGTAACATGTGCACAGCCCTACTATTTAAGTTATATTTCATTACAGTTCTGATAATAACATCATGGCGATTTTTTATTCCAACCTTGCCACACTAAAATAAAAGCTTTATCATTGTCTTAATATTGTGTATGATTGTCATCTTAATTGTTTTACTGCATGCTATGGATTTATTTTTTAAATCGATTTTTTTTACGAAAGTATGACAAAAATATTCCAAAAACAATACTACCAAAAAAAAAATTTCAATTCGCAGTACAGTACAATATCAGCACTTTGATATGGCAACCCCGTACGTCATACGGACTGTGTTGCCAGCAATCCGTTGGGGTTGCCGACGAAGGCAAGGATTAGCTACCAATTACACCTCTCAGCCGGCTTTGTGCCGTAACGTGTCACTCTGACTTGTGCACTTAAAACGTGTTATGAATTTCGTAATTTTTCACGCCAGCTTTTGCGGTTTGATGTGTAGGTACTACATGAATTTTTGAAATATATTTTTCTGCTTAAGACGTGCACTAGACGATTCAGTTTTGTTTTTGTTATGCTATGAATAGATTTTAGAAGCGTATTACTTTGCTTTTCTAGTTGATTTTTATTTTATTCTCAGAGAAGCTGTGTTTAAACTTGTTTAAGTCTAAAACTGTATTAGTCTCAAATTTATGTGTTTTTTTTAGTATGGGAAAGAAACATATCATAGCAATGTAGAAAGTAGAGTAGTATAATTATAGTACTTTAGTGTAGTTGATATGATTTCTACATGCCTAAGTCAAGTTTAGTCAGTTCATTAAGATCAATTTCCCATCTCAGTTTGATTTAACAAGCTTTGTCCAACACACAATTTCGGTAATGATCGGTTAAATTAATCTTGTAATATGCTTAATTATCGGTTAATCTAAACGCGTGTGTAAACAAAAGCTTGCACATTGTGGTTGCGCGGACTAATCCGCGATTATACAGATAGATTGGCCACGATGCTACTGCCCGTGGTTCCGTGATACCCAATTATCTGACTGTTTAGTACAATTCCACTACATATTTATTCTAATCAACCACGACCGCATGTTCAATCATCTATCTATTGGATTACGTGATTTCGGAATTATATATTATATGTTTTTAGTACTATTCTTTGTAGTATAGAAATGGTTATGTATTATCACAAACAACAAAACAAAATATTAAAGAAGGCGCACTACCAAGCGATCGCCCAAATAAATTGATTCTTCATAAACCCATTTACTGTCCCTCTGCTAGACAAGGTCTTCTCCCATTTCAAAAGGATTAGGCTATAACCCAGCACGATAGCCTTGTGCAGATTGGCAGAATTCAAATCGAGATAGCTCTTAGGCATGCAGGTTTACTCAAGATTCCCGTCACCGTTTGAGCAAGTGATAAATACGTAGGAAATAGTAAATTGATTGGTGATCCAAAAGGAGGTATTGATAGCAATGCATACGACATAGCCATATTAATTTATCGTGATATCAAATTAATAATTTCTTTCACACAACTATCCATACATCTACCCATTTGTATCCACATTCCCAAGGTTACACCGAATGTTTTCCACGGTCTCCTTCCTATGTTTATAATAACAAGCTTTACCTGAAGTTAAATATTATAACAGAAACATAAACATTGTTACACATCGACGCAGATCCATAATAAATGTACCTAGCAACAAAATGATAAAACTAAACTTTAATCGAATAAGTTTTCAAGCTTTAGGTCCTTAAATTGGAGCACAACAACAATCTTTAAACCCTCACTGGATACTGGTTGCCTACTTAAAATATGGTATTACTTACATTTATTGTTGTTTTTTATAGTGTCCTTGACTTAAACTAAATTGAAGGCTGAATATTATTTTAGAAGAAGTAATCCCACTTGAAATTTACGGATGATAAGTAATAGTAATAAGTAATAGGTACTAGGTAACAAAAACAAATCAAAAATAAAATTATGCGCGATATTGAATGCTCATCAATACAAGAAAATATACTAAAGTATATTAAACTATAGATGAGAATTTAAATTCTCATACTACAGCTTCAATTCTAGATCCTTGTACCGTGGCTAGGTAAATTGAGATCAACTTGGGGTCAGACCTGACCGCTTTAGATCCGAGCGCAGGAGATTAGCTACAACCATGATGTTTCTAATTGCAGACTAATCCGAGATCACCATGAAAGCCGCGGCCCCGCCGCCCTGATGGAAATAATGCAACTTAAACTGTGTTTACACAGAGATGCTGAATTTCTTCCATTAAAGAGCCGATTCTCCAAACATTTTACAACTTTGATCAGGCGAGCCTAGTGGTGTGAGTGTACTGCGAAGTCAAAGATCCCGAATTCGATGTCAAAGCACTAATGATATTTCTATGTTACGTGTTTTTTTGTCACATGCTCAAACGGTGAAGGAAAAAATTGGTAGGAAACTTGCATGCCTGAGAGATTTTCCTGATGACATGTGAAGTCTACTAACCTGCACTATGCTAGCATAGTAGATTTTTGTAATACCATAGACTGGATTTGAGTCCTGTTAATGACAATAATCTCGAGTAGTATATAAGATTCTAAGACCATATCTGCAATCTCTGGGTAATCTCTGCCTATCCATAGACGTGATGTTTCATGATATTTATTTTATATAATAAAATAATATATTAAAGACCTCATCAAAAGTTTTGGTAAACAGTAAGTACCGAATAGTTCTTTAGACACAAAATGTTGGCTAATTGAGCGGCCTATTAGATAATGTTTTACGTCTAAAACTTATGTACTTTTACTTTATAGAATTTATGCGAAATATCTAAGACTAATATCGAACAAACTTCGAAAATTTTGGAATTAAATTGAGGTTCTCGTTATTTTCTAGTTTCTTGGAAAACTAAAATGCTTTAGGTATATTAATTACGCGTTGAAAATCTCCCAAAACACGCAAAACTACCGGCAGGGTTTTAATATTATAACCTTTACATGAAAGTAATATTGTTAGAAATCGGTTTGATATTTACATTCAAATAATGATTAAAATATATAACAGGTATACTATCACGCCTAATCCCAAAAAAGAAGAATAATAATGTATACATACCAACAATTTTTAGGTCCCATTTAAAAGTTGGCACTCTAATCTGCATTCTTAGAATTTCATAAAAACACTCAGTAACACTATCCCCGACTCGGGCATCGCACGCAGAATGATAGGATAGGCAGCTTTGGAACCACTAGACCGAGTCGCCGAAATTCAATCACACGTGTGACATTGTTCTGAATTGAACTTAGACGTCAGAAGCGTTTGTCCTATAGTGAGTTCGTTGTGTCACAGAGCGGTAATCAGACGGGGCCCGGACTGGCCACGTATTTCAGTATTATTGCAAACGGAATACTGGCAGCGTCTAGTTATTCAGGACTACACCAAACATCTTCGTTGGCTTTAATCCAGGGGGGCAGATCAAGGAGTCCCGCTTACTGGAAGGTGCAAGAAATGCCTCCTGGTTCTTTATGTAAATCTAGTGGTTACTGCTCAACACTGGGTCGTCTTGCACAGTCCTTCGCATTCGTATAGGTATTTAGTTTAGTGTAATTTATTCATCAAGAATTTTTAGAAAATTATAAAAGTTAATTAATGACGATTGATTGTAACTTGTCTGAAGTGTCGGAAATGTATATTTACAAATTTATACAAATCTTATAACCAGGTTAATGTAAAATCATACTAAAGAGTGTTACCTTGTGTATGTTAGCGTTAAAGATTTAATAATTTATAATAATAGTTATTCCTATATGACAGTAAATATTATTATCACTAAATTTTAGGCACCTTTTCCAGTGACTTTATTTCTACGTTGTGTGGCTCTCTTGCAATTAGTTTCCGCTCAAAGCACGTCTGCCGCAGACCAAAGTCTATGATCCAAGCTAAACCAACGGAAAACAGATTTCCGGTAGAAGTAAATCGCCGACAAAGTAAAGGAATGATTCATAAACTCATTCCCGCGGATATTTTGATGAAGAAATATATTTGCAGGCCAGCTGTGAAACGACGGTCAGTTTTGGATGTTTATAGACCGGACAAGGTAGTAGGTACCAGTTTTGTGCAACTCTGTAGTGTGGTGATTAATTGCTTATTGGTTTCAGTACATTATGTGCTACAATGTTAATAGTACTTAAATTAAATAACACGGATTTTTACTAGGTAGGTATTACTAAAACGCCTTACAAAATAGTAAGATAGTAGATTTAGGTAGCGACGTCTTTAATGGATAAATTCTATCACCAACTGAAATTCCAAGCTAATATTTCAAATATAAATTATTATTTACAACCTCCCTCCATGATGTTTTATTCCTAAGTACATACAATGCTGGATGTAATATCCAAATTTTTGTTCATTTCTGCCATATTTTCTTCATACATCATTATATTTACATACTCACGTACAAACATATAATATACTACTTTCTACTTTTTATCTCTATGCACATACATAATATATGTAATTTCTAAAATCGACCTAATTGGATGGGTTGTGTTAGAAAAAGTGGTTTATTTTAGTGTATATTTGGTTTATTTATAATATTTACATAACCATGTACATATATATATATATATGTGTGTGTTAATTGAACATCAGAAAGGTTGGTACATATTTCCGGTTAAATGAACTCTGAATGAATAGGGCCTTACTTTTGAGGAGAGATCAACGCGTTTCACTTGGTTAATGTAATGAAATTTTGTAAAATTTGTATAAAATTAGCCGGCTGATAGAAGCTACCTTAAAACGTGAGGTTTTATAAAGAAATCGAGGTATTTCCTTAAAGGCGCGCAATTATTATGGAAAGGGTCTTTGTACCGGATTGTGACAGTCGGTACTTGAATTTTGCTATTTTAGCGCTGAGCTAGGTGGATATTATTTTTGGAATATTTTAAATGAGAATGCGTAATCGTTGAAAACCATGAGGCGTGTATATTCGAATTAAAGAAAAAATGTATGTACATAGATCGAGGATAGTGGGGTAAAGGGGACAATAGTTGAGCCAATGGCAAGCGTTTATCACGTCATTTGTAGATGTTTTGATTGGCTACGAACATGATGTCGCTACCGGTACTAAATAAGTCAGATTTGAAGCATATGCGTGAACATGCCCCCGGCCTTGGAAGCAGTCGCTTTCAAACCCTTCAATTGTGACACAGCGTCACTCATCTTGCTCATCATCGAAGAGTGGGCAGATCTTGGCGTAACCCCGTCGCACGACGCCCGCAGCTGTCTTTATGTCCGCTACCCTTGAAATGCCATCATTGCCTGGGATTGTCCGAAGCACTCGACCCATGTGCCATTTTAATGGTGGAAGGTTGTTGTCCTTAATCAGGACGAGTGAGTTTTCCTTCAGGTCCGTCTTGTTCTCGGTCCATTTGGTGCGCACCTGCAACTCAGTCACATATTCTTTGGACCAACGGGTCCAGAAATGTTGGCGAATTTTCTCCACCCGTTGATATCTTGTCAACCTGTGCTCGGGAACTTCGGTAAGGTCGTCAAATACTGGTGTAGTTAGCGGTCGACCAACCAGAAAATGAGCGGGAGTAAGAGGAGAAAGGTCTTGGGGATCTGAGGAAAGAGGAGAAAGTGGTCGGGAATTAAGAACCGCTTCAATTTGTGATAGAACGGTGCTCAATTCCTCAAAGGTGAGGTGCGCGTTCCCCACCACTCTGCGAAGGTGATACTTGCAAGATTTTACTCCTGCTTCCCACAGACCACCAAAATGAGGCGAATACGGCGGAATGAATTTAAAATCAATTTGTTGGCTAATAGCGTAATCTTTAATATTCAAATGGCATCTACGAATAAATTCTTTGAAATCGTTCATTAACCCGACAAAATTGCGGCCGTTATCGGAGTATATTTCCTTTGGTTTGCCACGCCGAGAAATAAATCGCTTAAGCGTTAATAAATATGCTTCACTAGTGAGATCACTGACGAGCTCCAAATGTACAGCGCGCGTTATAAAGCATACAAAAAGGCAAACATATGCCTTCGAAGTTTTAGCTCCCCTACCTTTACGGTTAAGTATGAGAACCGGCCCACAGTAATCTACTCCACATTTAACAAATGGGAAACCAGAAGTTATCCTTTCCCTGGGTAAATTACCCATTTGAGGTGTTAAAATTTTACCTTTAATGCGTGTACAGACCACACATGCGTTTACTATACGCCTAGAAAGGCTCCTGCCACCCAAGGGCCACCAGGTTTCACGTAAATGACAAAGCAATGCCTGGGGTCCAGCGTGGAGGAGCTGCAGGTGCTCATGACGAAACAACAACACAGAAAAATGATGTTTGCTAGATACTAAAATAGGATGCATTTTATTAAAACTAAATTCACAAGAATTACTTAATCGTCCACCAACGCGAATTATTTTATTACTATCTAAAAGGAGATTAAGTCGTTTTAATTTATTTTTACCCTTAATTTGAGCGCAATCAGTTAAAAGTTTATATTCATTAGGATAGCTTTCCATTTGAGACCACCGAACTAAAACTACCTGAGATTCATGCAACTCCTCTGCACTAAGAATTCCGAATCGTTTATTATTTTTATTGCGAATATTGTGTATAAAACGTAACATATACGCGACGGCGCGTTTCATACGCATAAATTGTGAGAATCGGTGAAACGAAAAATAAGTTGACTCACGTGAATCATGAATCATGAAAGAACAAATAGACGACCTAACCTCAGGGAGTTCCTGTTCTACTTCCATGACACCGTAATTCTCAAGTGAGAAACAAGTACTTCTCAAAAATTCGGGACCTTCCCACCATAATCTGGAAGAAGATAGCTCCTCCAAGTAAGAACCTCGTGAGGTCAGGTCTGCAGGATTATCCTTACTACCTACATGACGCCAAAGAACATTCTGTGTGAGTTCATGAATCTCCGCGGTCCTATTTTGGACAAACGTTTTAAGTTTATTTGGAGACATACGCAGCCAACCCAGCACTATAGTTGAGTCAGTCCAAAACACTATATTTTTGAACTCACAACGCAGCGAATTTCGAACCTTGTCAAGTATTTTACCACCCAGTAAAGCACCGCAAAGTTCGAGTCGCGGTATACTCACTGGTTTCAACGGCGCAACGCGAGATTTAGAAAGAAGCAATCTTACTGTAACCGTACTATCTATATTTATAGTACGTACATAAATGCAAGCGCCATACGCTGTCTGCGACGCATCACTAAAAACGTGCAATTCTTTATACATAGGTTGGCTACCTATAACGTGGCGAGGAATGTTTATTGTTGTGAGCGCTTGTAAAGTGTTAACAAACCGGTTCCACGTTCGCGCGATATTAGATGGAACTATGTCATCCCAACCCATTTTAAGAAGCCATAATTGTTGTAACATTACCTTTCCAATAATTATGGTAGGGCTTAACAAACCGAGTGGGTCAAAAATTTGCGAAATATTAGATAGAATATGCCTTTTAGTGACTGGCTTATTGTCATTGTGCAGTTGTGTATTAAAATGAAATGTATCGTTAACATTGTTCCAACTTAAGCCTAAAGTTTTAGAACTAATATTTTCATTAGATCTGATTTTTATTGAATCGTTTGATGACACATCATTATTGCGTGGGAAATTATAAACCCATTTTCGAAGTGGAAAACAACCTGCATGAAGCGTATTTTTTATATCCGTGCACAGCTGTAATAAAACTAATTTATCATCAGAACCTGTCAGCAAGTCGTCAACGTAAAAATCCTCCAAAATAGCTCGTTGAACCTCAGGATTAGAAGAGTCCATCCCTAGCTGTTTCAAACACCTAACACTTAGGAAAGGTGCAGAAGCGGTCCCATATGTAACGGTGTTCAATTGATATTTACCTAGGGGTTGCGATGGGTCATCGCGCCACAAAATCATTTGAAGTTTGCGCTGGTCTTCGGCGACGAGACAATTGCGAAACATTTTCTCGACATCAGCACATGCAACAAACATGTGCTGTCTAAAACGGAGAAGAATGGAAACTAGGTCACCTTGTATTGGAGGTCCAACTAACTGTAAGTCATTTAATGACTTACCGGAAGACGACGATGCGCTAGCATCAAAAACCACGCGGAGCTTAGTCGTGGTGCTATGCTCCCTCAATACGCCGTGATGAGGCATAAAATAGCACGGATGTGTATAGGAGCACACCGGACTCATATGACCTAAATCTAGGTATTCCTGCATAAATTGCGTATATAATAATTTGTACTCAGGAGAACGTTGTAAACGTTTCTCCAATGCGAAAAAACGTCGTTCGGCTTGTGTATATGTTTCACCTAAAAAGTCAGGTGACTCCTTGAATGGAATGCGTACAGTAAACCTTCCCTCACTATCACGAGTGGTCGTGCGAATAAAATGGTCTTCACAAGTACGCTCATCCTGGGTCCGCGTATCCCTGACGTTAGGAAGTTCTTCTAGCTCCCAAAACATGCGAAGTTGCGAATCTAAAGAACTACTGAAATTACAATGAACCCGCTTCGCATTCTGCGTATCATTACGAACTGAGCCAGAGACAATCCAGCCTAGCTTAGTATTCTGTAGATAAGAACCGTTGGAAAGTCTCATTCTACCATCCGCTAACAAGTCCCAGAATTTATCTGCGCCTATTAGAAGGTCAATATTTTTAAATTCTAAGAACTGTGGATCCGCCAGCCTAATGTTATCTGGAATAAAGAACCGCGCGTTTACCTTACACAAAGCTGGCGTCATAGACGTTATTTGCGATAATACAAAACAAGTAATGCGTGTTTTAAACGTATTATTAACCAGCGATTTAATTTCAATGTTACAAGTTTCCGAACATTGTATCACCGAATCGCCTACACCCCTAATTTCGTAGGTTGAATTTATCATGGGAACATTTATTAGTTCACAAAACGATTTTGTTGCGAAACACCTCTGGCTACCACTATCAAGCAGCGCGTGCGCTTGATGATAAACACCGTTAACGTCAGGAACTTCTACAACAGCTGTCGATAATAAAACTGTGTGCATACCTATATAATCATTATGCATATACGCTTTGTTTACGTGAATAGGAGGCGACGAGTCTACGACGGTTGAGGAGGCGGGGTCAGAGGGAGCCTTCACGGCGCCCGCGACGGAATTCTCAGCGCGACCATTAGTCGTAATATGGTCATGTAGTGCAACTAAACTTTCGACGTTATCCTTATGAATTAATGAATTATGTTTACGGTTGCATTTGCGACATGGCCCAAACATACATTTATCAAGGGTATGACCCGAACGCAAGCAATTCTCACACAGTTTATGTTCGCGAATCAAGTTTAATTTCGATTCTAAGTCACTGTCAATAAATTTTTGGCATGAATAAAGTGGATGGTTAGCGTAACATTTTAAACAAGGTTTTTTATGACGAAATGTGCGGCCATCGTTGGATTTATGTGTAGAAACATTGCAGTGTGATGTGCTGTGTGAATGTGAATTCTGTTTTTTATTTTCAGGTTGTATCGGTGTGTTTTTGTTACGTGACTGCTGCAATGTTTCTAACATATCCGCCCGGTCTTTAAGGAAGCTAATTAATTCTTTAACTTTAATAATGCGTTTGGTCTTGCTTTCGCTAGGGTATAATGTGCGTTTATGCGTCTCCCATTCGCGTTCGGTCGTCTTATCTAATTTCGACACAATAATGTAATTAATAAGCGTGTCCCATGAGTCGGTGGGCTCGCCTAGTATGTTTAAAGCGCGTAAGTTTTTTAATATAATATCAATAAGCTTCCTTAAAGAGTTCGATGATTCCTTTGTTAATGCGTCAATACTAAACAAGGCCTTAACGTGATTATGAACTAACATTCTCTGGTTATCGAACCTGTTTAACAATAATTCCCATGCAGCTTGGTAATTATCAGCAGAGAATTCTACGGAATTAATGACTATCTCAGCATCGCCCTTTAAAGAAGACTTTAAATAGTGAAACTTTTGTATGTCACTAATACGTTTAGAGTTATGCACCAACGATACAAACGTGTCTCTAAACATCAGCCAGTGCTCATACGATCCGTTGAAGGTGGGTAAAGAAATAGTAGGAAGCTTAACCGACTGTGACTGCTCGCTACAACAATACTTATTGAAGCCGTCAGTAATCTCACCCGAATCTTTG
Organism: Craniophora ligustri; assembly: GCA_905163465.1. NCBI lineage: Eukaryota > Metazoa > Arthropoda > Insecta > Lepidoptera > Noctuidae > Craniophora > Craniophora ligustri. The sequence continues at coordinate 5,362,214 of LR990959.1, forward strand.
CTACTTGATGTTAGCAGAGATTCCGCGTGGGCTAATATGCTGTAATACGAGGTTTCAAAAGATTCTCTGCAATCTAACTGGTCAGACATCTCACTCTCGGAAACACACTCTTCAATTTTATTTTGAATTTCATTAAACTCATTGTACAAACTAGTAGCACCTTTAATTCGTAATTTCAAATCTATGCGATCTCGAAACGAAGAAATGAGATTTACATTATCTTCTAATGAATTTAAATAGTTAGAAAATTTGGTGAGTCTACCTTTAATAACTCCGCGCTTCTTGACCAAATCACGAAGTAACATGGGATCGGTACACCCGATATTAGGAGACCTATTGCCTGATTTATAAATAGAATTTGCACTATCAATATTTAGCGTAAGAGGAGATTTATCGCGTGGTTTTTCGGTAGCCATTTTGGTGGTAAGTGAGAACAGGAGTACTTACTATTGATCCACGTGCACGGTGCAGTAGTAACAACGGGTTACGTCACACTCACCAGCCTCGGGAATAGGCAGATTACTTCTAGATTCGTTACGGCAAATCACTGAAATCAGGTTAAACACCGGTATCACAAAGAGAACTAGGAAGTGGTTGGGATAAAGAGGATGGTTGGACCCACCAGCTTGCGTATAACTTCCAGTGGACAGCCAATCCTACTTCGGCCCCAATGTGCGCTTAGCCTCCAGTAGTTGCTCCAGATTTATGCGTCTTCCGTCTAGCTCAGCAGCAACGAGCTCCACCACGTAGTGGATCCACAGGATGCTGATTCTCGATATCGATGCGGCGAAGAAGGACCACATGTACCGGATTGTGACAGTCGGTACTTGAATTTTGCTATTTTAGCGCTGAGCTAGGTGGATATTATTTTTGGAATATTTTAAATGAGAATGCGTAATCGTTGAAAACCATGAGGCGTGTATATTCGAATTAAAGAAAAAATGTATGTACATAGATCGAGGATAGTGGGGTAAAGGGGACAATAGTTGAGCCAATGGCAAGCGTTTATCACGTCATTTGTAGATGTTTTGATTGGCTACGAACATGATGTCGCTACCGGTACTAAATAAGTCAGATTTGAAGCATATGCGTGAACAGTCTTCTTAAATATAGCTTAGATACAATTATTTTCCTCATATAGCGCGAAAATATATGTACATATATTCACGCGCACATTGTACGTAACTGAAATGTCAGGCAGAGTTGCACTAATGTAAAATGACAATTTGGTGGTATGATTTAGGGGCCATGTGGCTAACCTATGATGGAAGTAAAAGCTATGTGGAACTGAGGCGTCATCAATTTTATGCTGCTCGGTTAAATGTTAATGCTCATCACACAAACATTTATCCCTACCGGGATTTGAACCCAAAACCCATAGCACAGATGACAGCGTTAACTACAATCAGGTCGTCAATAATTGCCCTTAGAAGTGCGCCATTTTTATTAAATTACTACCATTTATTTATTCCGTTTGTAATACAACCAAACCCAAAAAGAAAGTATAAAACAACAAATAAATAATAGTATTAGGTATTATCAAGATTTGAGTCGACATTCAATATAACCCAAATTGAGCTAAAATAATACCCAAAAATGAGATGAGAAAACCTTCTCCATACCGTGCGGTAACGCAGTGGCCCAGAGACCGCCATTCACTACACATCTCCTGAGAAATCACGAGAGGTTATTCAGCCCCTACCAAGCTGAATATATAGGGCTATTGTAAGCCACATTACACGAACACCCTATATTCGAGAATTTTGTACGGTGCACCGAATTGAAATACCTTTTCAATTTCAGGCCTATTTTATTATGAGTAGTGTTGTGAAGATGTTTAGTTAATTTATTTGCCGTTTGAAGTACGAAGTAGTTTCTCAAAAAGAAACAGTAATAAATATTTAGTAGTATAACTAAAATAACATATTTATTTAACTAATTAATATGTTATGAGCAACAAACCTAGAGTAAAAACTACTATAAAAAGAAAAAGTTATACTAAAGGGCATAAAAATGTCCTCCGCTTTGACGTAGACTAAAAACTAAAGACTATCTATCTTGGAATTGCGTTGTTTAGTGTTTTTTTTATATTAAGTGGAAACCTACCAGTATTATAAATAAAACGTTGTATGTTTAGATGTTTAATAATCGTCACGTAAAAACAGCTGATCAAATTTGGATGAAATTTTGTAAGCAGGTAGTTTAGTGCCCGATTTAATACATAAATCCTTATCAATATACCATGCGGGTAAAACCGCGGATACAAGCTATTTTCTAAATAGTATTATCATACTCTCTTACTCAATCAATGCACTCAAATATACCCTGAATGGTCCCTTAAGTAACTGCCCGTTACGATATAGCCATTAGACAATTGGTACACTAAAACAAGACCAATACATTACGCGAACACACATTTCCAGTTACCAAAGCCTAAGCATAAGCCCTTCATCTTCTAAGTCCTGTATCCTGCATCTTGATGCATTTTCCGTGACAAGAGAACTGTCTCCCAGCTAACATTCAAAGGAGGTTGTGTCAACAAACTCTCACCTTTGACTGCTGAAGATTAGATCGTTTTACCTAAACTGAGTAATAGTACGTAGATTTGTGAAAGCTGAAATGCATAAGCGGAATGTAAATTCCCAATATATTACTATATACTCTTTGTATTAAGTGTTCGTCGGACTGTCAAAGGTCTAAGGAATTATATGTTGACATTGACAGTACTAGGTATGATTAGAGTTCCTATCAAATAAAATATTGGTTTTACAAAGGCATATATTAAAGGCTTTAATAGGATATTGAGCACTTTCACGACGGAATATCAATAAATGGCCTTATTTACCCTCGAGCGGGTAAAGTTGTATAAGTTTAAAGAAATGTCAGTGTCAGTCTTAGCCATGGTCTCATCCATCCAATTTGAATGACCTGCTTTGGTATTTTAAACTCCTATTATGTTCATGATTAAATACGTTTTACAGATTTATCGTATTTGCTTTGCATCATTATCAGTTTGTAACTATGCACGCTAAATAAGACACCTAAACGTCAAAATAGTTTTTAGAAGGTTGCTGGTACTTATAACACAGGTTAAGTTATTTTAAGTACCGACAGAACATTGTTAATTTCTTGTACATTAATTTAAACTTCTTACTTGTAGTACTTTTTTGTTTAAGAATTATTATTATTTTAAATATTAATAATTTATATTATTATTAATTATTATTATATACCTTTTACTTTAAAATAATAATAATTAATATTAATTATTATTATTTTAAAGTAAAAGGTATAATACATACACCAACTGTACATTAAGTTGCGCAAGCCATTAAAGTCGGCAGAGGGAAACGCACCTATTACTATTCTGACGTAAGTACTACCTACATTGTTCAATTGTTGACTTATGACTTATCGCATGCAATTTACTTTTAAACGAATACCTCACTATTAGCCGTTGAACTTTTTCATACACAGAGTGTTACCAAGCGTGACTGCTGAGTTTGAAGTTCTGGGTTGGATTTAAAGAGTGAGGAAAGACATTTTTTTATACTAACAATAGAAAGCAACCTTTTTGTTGCGCTAGTCTGGTCATCTAGTACTAAGTATTTATTTTGTCATTTCAATCGCCAATTAATCCCATTAGATCTCATCACATTTTTATCAATACTTAACTGAGGTGTATATCTACTTATTTCACATAATAATCTAACACAAAATGATCAGTCACTAAAATGGTATCAATTTCTGTGTAAAACATCAGCTCGAACAACGTAATTTCAGCCGTCAAATTACTTCAGCAAGCAGCAAGAAGTTGCAAAATGTTTAATTGTTATGAAACGAAAGCTCCGCTGTTTACAGAAAACGCTAGTTTAATTTGTTAACTGGCCAGTGAATCGTCGCTGTTAAACGTTATTATGTAAACCGTAGTTAAACAGCGGTGAATCCGATACTTTGTTTGTGGAACAAACAGAAACTGTTAACAATTAACACGAGTTCAACGTGAGATGGTAAGGCGCGCTGCGAACTTTATTAAATACTTATAATTCTTTATTTGGTATTTTAAATAATTTAATTTACTTCATAATACATCAGTGTACCCCGGCACAATTGGCTTCGTTTCATGAATTGTTTACAACGATCCCTGTTTAATGTTAAATGAAGTAGAAACAACAGTTAACTTTTTAATATTTACACTTGACTTACTGATCAAATATGATTGTGAATCAGTTGGACGTGAACTTTGTACTTTTTGTTTGCATGTGATCATTTTAAATGAGCTGTAATACGTACTCAATTATCTAGCGTTCTGAAGGCATTTTTAGAAACATTTTAAAGAAAAAAATATGTTGTTGAATTAAGAACCGCTCCCGTTTTTTAGTCTGTTAAAAAAATCCTTACAAGTAAATAAAAGTATTTATTTATTCTGTAAGTTTAAAAGTGTTTCAAAAGATTCGTCGATTTTATAAAAACGATAATAATATACTTTGATTGCTCTAGTCAATTAAGTACATATTTATATAAAGAAGCTTCATTAAAAACTTTCCAATAAATATGAAGAACTAAAAAGTTAATTGTAAAAGTTCCGGAACATTAATCCCATAACCAGTAGGGTTCATAACAAAATATCGATTGTGTGGAGGTATTGTCATTGTAAAAACGCACAAAGAACCAATTAAAAGTTTGATTAAACTCCTGGCAACTTTTCCCGTTGTTTATTCACCGTAAAGGATTGGCGACATTTTGACATAGATTTTTTTGTAATGACGGATAAAATGTTATGATTTTTTTGGTGCTATGTTTGAAGGAGAGTTCTTTAAAAGAATGTGCGTCTTTTAACTAAACTAACTTTTAGAACGTTAAATGATAGCATCGTCAGAAAATTTGCATGTCTGAGGGATTTTCCCGACGGTAGACCTACGGACGGTAGGTCTACGGACCTGGACTAGTCTAGCGTGGTGTAGAGTGAGATTATGAAGTGAGACTAATGATTTAACATATTAAGAGTTGTTAAAATGATTCATCATCAACCCATTACTGTCCGACTGCTGGGCACGGGCCTCTTTTTTATTTGAGAAGGATTAGGCTATAGTCTAGCACGCTACGTGACATGATTATATTATTCTCCTTGACAATATTGTTTCGAAAAAAATGCTGAAATAAGGGACAACCCTCCACAGCTCATAAATCAAAGCAAATAACGGAAATATATTTTAGAATATCGGAGACCGATGGAACCGCAATAAATATTGCTTTTGTAAACTCAGGCACTATTCTAGTTTATTTGAAACGAATAAGGGATCCTATTCTACAATAGTACCTAATTTGTACGTATGGAGTACAAGGGTCTCTTCGCATTTGAGAGTTATTCAGTGATATTGCTCGTGAAATTGGTAGCATAAAATATATATTATGCTCAATATGCCCACGACGCCATCTCATTTCACCCTTCAATATAGACCACTTGTCAATCAACCATGTGGAAGTTCGGTACATTATCAGAGTTGTATAGATACAGGAATATTTATTATATACTTTTTTGTATGCCGTGTCAAAAGCGATAATGTAGGTAGGTACCTTAACGTTGGGCATCCCAAATCATAAGGTTGAAGAAGTGTCATGTTAAAATATAAATTAATTAGTTGTATTAGGGGGCGCCCTAGTAGGACATACACCGACCTAATTGGTGAACTCCTTCAAAAAGGTCAGGTCAGCAGTACTCGTAAACGGCGCGCGTGCATGACGACATGTATGATTGTGGACGAGGCAAAAGTGGTATGCAGGGATCTTAGCGCGTGGCATTCAGTAGTTTCTGCCTACCCCATGGGTAAAAGACTTGAGTGTGTGTATGTATGTACTATGTAGTAATCATAATACAAAACGGTGAATGCGAAAATCGTGACGGAACTTGTTATGTCTAATGAGGGGTAACAGACCAGCATGTTGGATTACAGCTTTACCCTTCCCAAGCTGAAACAAAACCGATGCCCATCAGTGGGACAGAAAATAAGTTGATAATGAGTGTATGTAAGTTGAGTTCACATAGGTTGACGATATTTAATAAGAGAGGTATGTAAGTTGTCTTCGTACTTCGTGTATAGAGTAGTAGGTACTAGCGGATTATTTGATGTCAGTAGTTCTACTTTTAGTCAACTTTCTTTACACCACCCATATATTATTATAGTCTAGAAAAAAATGCCTAAGGCTGTTTTTATATATAGGTAGACATAATGATTTATTATTTAAATAGCATAGATATTATGTTGATAGGTACAGCTATTATGGCCCATTTTCGCCGATGTGTGATCAGCTGATTTCTAGATCAATGTGATATTCTTGGCGCTACTTATTGCCTAAAATGAGATTAATTTTCCCTTCAATGTTACTATTATTTATAGTATTCAGTGTACGTACAAAAAAAATGCATAAAAGATACTGAACTAATTGCCGTTGGTGTTTTTTATCAATAGCGTGTCTAGATAAGCATTGTGTTCGAACAATGGGAAATAATTACAGAGCGCTGATACTATAAGTGACGTCAGTAATTGTCAGTCGCGCGTTTAGTTCGCATGTTGATGCTTATTTCTTAAGATAAAATATCTGAGAGAAATGAGGAAAGTTTTAATAATACATATCACGCCCGTCCCCAAAAAGGTTAGGCAGAGGAAGAAACATTGAATTAATACGTGCAATTGTATATAATATTATATGTCATAGTCTAGTCCTATATTTTTTGGTTCCATTTGATAGCGAACCTATTGCCACTTATCAGAAACTAGCTTTTGCCCGCTACTTCGTCTGTAATAGGCAACCATATTGCGAACCATCATGATGGAATAATAGTGGCGAAAATGGTGGTCCGTCAAAAATGGCGGTGATAGTCATATCGCCACCAAAGGCTACCAAACGCTTTGTTGTCAACAGAACCATGTGTCACCTTATCATGCCTTCAAAACGCTCCCGACTTCCTGGGGAAGTCTGTGGTACGTGAAATTATTGTTAATTATCCAAACAGTCGCTATTTATAGCCGGTTATCATTATAACCGGATGTCTCGGATTAAACAAAATAGGTAGCACAAAAAAAGTTCCACTTTGCAATGTGAAAATAGTTTGCTTTCGCCGTAAGCCTCGTAAAAGAAAACTGAAGATAATATATTAGCTAAGTACCAAGGATAATACTGTCCACTCACACGATATGATTCTTAATAACCAGTAAACCCACCCAGAAGAGATGGCCATGAATAACGGAACGTTGTTGAACTTTTCTTAACTTTTGAAACATCACGGATTAATAATATCCCTTTGAGCAACAAATGAAACGTTTGCTCATATTAACCCTAATTATTCATAACGACTTTGAATGCAAAAGCTGCTCATTTAAGGTTTCTGCGTAGATACAGTACGAACAAAGGTCGGAATAAACTTCGCGAGCGCTCTAATTTTGTGAAAACGGGAAATAGTTGATGCGAGAAATTTCCCACTGTGCTAAATACAATGCCCGGCTGACTTGTATAAAGGGAGTTATTTATAATGTCGGGCCCGCGATGAATTTAACTCGTCACGTTATATTGGTGGGGACATGACGCTGACAATTATTTCATGTATAGCCTACAGTGTTCGTACGATACTAATTGGAAATGGTGATAGGTGTCATGGCGACGTTGTTGATTGATTGCAACGATTTTTGATGTCAGATAGCGTTAATGTTTTGGGTGTGGACGTATCCATGTTATGACATGGTGATTTTTTCATTAAAGGAAAATATCTATAATGTTGATATTGTGTATTTATTCCGTATTCCTATAAACATACACAAAATAGTACAGTACAATATATGTGTCTATACTAATATTATAAAGCTGAAGAGTTTATAATCGATGAATTGGTTGGAATTGAAGAAATGTTTTTGGTTCGATAGTCCATTTATCGTGGAAGGTATATTAGGTATATCATAGGTTTTAGAACATCACATTAGGACCAATGGTAGCGAAGCATAAATTAAGTTTAAAAAATAAATTCTTCATACTCTACCACAAATGCCGGTTCTCTTTCAGGCCTGCAGGCTTCCTCGTGATGTTTACCTTCATCGTTTGAACATGTGTCAGTCTTCACAATCCACTAGTTACACCACTAGGGTATCACATTTCTAGAAAATATGGTAATAAAACATATAGTAATAGCTAAAGTCCACATTACGAATGTCAGAAGAAACGTATTTCAATTAAAGTAATGTTAAACAAGTTGAGTGCCACTGGGGTGCTCAACAAATGGAATTATAAGCCCGTCTTACACTCGCGGTTACCTACGTTCGTTGACACCGTACTCCGAAATTGTACACTAAGTTTTATTTATTGTTTGATGTTTATCATAACAGATGTTTAGTTAAAGTGTTGATAGCTGTGATAGCCAAGTAGTGAAACCGATGGACTGTCTGGAGCACGTACATCTGACATTTTAAAGGTATGTAGGTATTTATCATACGGTCTAGCCGTGAAGGAAAACATCGTGAGGAAGTCTGCATGCCTGAGATAATTTTTCAATGGCGTGTAAATTCCTCCAAACTATACTAGGCTAGCGTGGTGGACTACAACTTAATTCCTCTCAAATAACCGGAGGCCCGTGCCCAACAGTGGACAGTAAATGTGTTGATGATGAATGACATCAAATCATTGTAAAAGAGTTTATTTGTTCACCTTTGGGCATAGTATCGCGTAGTACACGTGCAAGCCGGTGCGACATGCACGCACGCATAGAATATGTCGATTTTGGCATTCATTGGCACCTCATATGTTTGACGAGATAGTAATAAGTGGTATATTATACACATGGGTGTGGATATAAATATCATACACATACGTCAATTACTATATTTTAACACTTTCATGTAAATGTCCCATAGGCATACTAAAAATTCACATATAGGTGAATGTTTTAAAACGCACGGAGATTCTATCGCATGTAGTTTCTCCGTACAACAACCTCTGCCTAACCCATCAGGGATATAGGCGTGGTGCGTGATAATGTGCCATTACTTAAACAGAGATATATAGGATTGACTTTTATTTATTGAAACAAATAAGGCCGCAATACACACATCGCACTTTAGGCAGATTAGTGCGTAAATAACGACGTTAAAAATTCACAGGTACCTAATCCTAATGGATATGAAATACTCACTTTAGACGTAGGCAAAGCGGATCGAAGCTAATGGAAAATATTTTTTTAAAATACAGATGCGCTTCGTTGCCGGATGCGGACCGCTCCGGATAAAGTCCGGATGTTCATTATCGAACATAGTTTTTGCTCATAACTGCACATGAACTAGACGGCGTTTGTTTACCGGTTGCCGGATATTTTTATGCTGTATATAAATGTCGTATGAGGTAGGCAGAGGACTGAGTGTTAAGGCAGAGTTTGGAAGACGCCTATGTTTAGTAGTGAACTGCAATAAGCTGAGCGGTATTAAAAGCTCTTCGAATCACGGTCGTGGTAAATGTTTGTGTGGAGAGCATGGACAGTTGACCTGCGTCATGGAGATATTATGTACCTATTTGAAAAAAACTGTTTAGTGTATCAAGTTACTCAGATCTGTAACACAAGCTTAGGTCGGAACTCAATGGCGCTGTGTCAAATATCTTGTAATTTTTAAGTTATTTCAGTAATATAATGTATTTTATACATACCTAAGTTTACTCAGTAGCAATAAACCTAGGTCATTGATGAAAATCTTTATAACTTCAAATCTAAAAATGCAAGCACTAAAATTCATGTTATACTAAACTATTTAATATTGTCCTCAAGGTAAGATACTAGCTTCTAATAACTTAAAAAAATAATAAAAGAAAAACAAACAATCCAAGATTATTTTTTCTCAGCAGAAAAATATGATTTCAATAATACAGATGATTGATTATTCATGGAGCTGTGACAGGACGAAACTGAACACCTCGAGAACTTCCAACGTTGAATAATAGATCCGATCAATTAGCCGAGGCGAACTGTTCCTAAGTTCGGCCGGTAGAAACTTTGTATAATTGCAATACCTTTCAGTTTCCATCCATCCGTTATTCATTATGTATTTGCGTTAATAGTCTTGTGGTTCTATCAACATAGCTGTAGAGGGTTTTTTTTAAACTTAGGTACTTCGATATTCATCATCATTAACCCATTTAATGCCCACTGCCAGTAAAGGTCTTCGCTCATTTGAGAGGGATAACGCTATAGTCCCCCACGCTAGCCAAGGGTTGACAGTCTTCACATGGCATAGATAATTTTTTGCTCAGATCAGAACCTGTTTCCTCTTGATGTTTTTCTTAACCATATGTGCATGTTATAAGTACACATGTATCTTCAAAAAGAAAGTGGTGCCTTGGGATTGATTCGAAATTGGCACGGAATAACCAAAAATTGTTTTACTTGGCTACAGAATGCCCACTCTACAATCCCTTTTAGCTTTAATTCCTCAAACTTAGTTGGAGTTTTTGTTGTACCTATAACAAGGGTCAGCGGGTAAATAAACGCCAATCAAGATAACTATACGAAATAATATCTATGTATTTATATGTATACCTGAAAGATTATGTTCTACTTAAGTACTTATAAGCAGGCATCGGTATCAGAAAGTTTTTGAAGAGTGATCAAGCTGTGTCACTGTGGCACGGCACGACCATTTGTGGTGAGTGTTGATGAGAACGTTGATCGCGAACTCGCGAATGCTCCTGTCAAGACCATTAAGTTATGGCAAAACATACAACCTGCTACAAATGTGCAGTACCTTGCTCGTACCAGTACCTTAAACCTTGTATTATGTACGATCTGTCTTGTGTGTAGATAATGATTTCAAGTATGAACTTTTTATAATTATGAAATTCATATCTAGGTTTATAATTTTATGGTAATTTTTTGTGGCATTCTGTAGTTTCTGCCTGCCCCCATGGAAAAAAGGCGTGAGTGTATGTATGTATTGTAATTGTTAAGAAATCATACCAGGCTTCAAATATTTCGTTTTTAATTAGAAATTGGTGTCATATTGCCATTATATCGGAAGCACAAAACAATTTTGCATTTTTATACACATTTTTATAAATCCGACAATACGATGCTTAATAAAAAAAATCCGTTTAAAAAAATGACTTATGTATACTCAAAACTTTTACTTATCATGTTTGATTTTATTCATTGTAAAGGAAGTTTTCAACCCTTTTTATTATTACAGAATATCAAACATAACTCAAAGACCACAGTGTATGAGCATGAATCTCTTTAGTAACATTCAAATGAAAATTGAATGAAAATAACCCCGGTTTGCTGTTAGCAACAAGCACTATTCATATTTTAATTGAATTTCGGAAGGTACAACTTTACATACTGTTACAAAATGTAAATCGGGATTAAATTTTAATCCCTCATTTCCATTTTAATGCTAATGATTCTGGAATGAAAGAAAAACAGAATTAATCAGCTAGCTATTCGTCCTGAAGAAATTATTTAGGGAAGATAGGAAGCCGCGTGTTGTGGTACATTTCGAAGTATAAAATATCACTATACAGAAACAGAAAGGCCTGTACTCACGCCCGAAGAACTACACTTTAACCTTCTTTGATAGGATGACAAAATAAAAATCTGTGAGCGCGCCAAAATGAAAATTAATTATGGACAGAATTAGAACTGCTGAACCCAAAGACACATCAGAAAATGAGGGAAGTCTGTTTTCTTCATAGATATACGTTCCTGGCTGGGCAACTGACTACAAATAACTAATGAGGCCATTAATTAGTTAGTTATCAGGTCGAGGAAATTATTATTGAGTTTCGTTATAGAGTTTTCAGTTATACCTCAAAGCTTTGACTTGCATTCGGTTACTACAAATAAACTATAGTATTGCAGGTCCCATAGCACAATTTATTACATATGGCGATCTTCAGGACAATATTTTAAGGTAAAATGGAAAGTGACTAAGAGGAAGACCTAAATAAAGTTTTCGGCAATAAGTGATTACGACATGTTATATGTATATAAAACCGTTCATAAAAACATTGATTATATTTAGAAGGAAACTGTATGCTTGAGAGATTTTTCCAAAGGCGTGTGAAGTCCCCCAACCCGCAGTAAGCTAGCGTGGTGGACTGCTGTGGGACAAAGATAAGTTAATGATGAAAGACATTGATTGTGCAATTAAATAATGATGATTAATTTGTCCTTCCTTAGTAACCGTAATAAAAACACAAAAATAAAAACTTATCCTATCGATAAGCTTAATTCGCAAATTTAAAGGATTTAAAGGATCTAGTCACAAATGTCATTTGCGTAGACCAATCGAGAAAATAAATGCATAGTTTTCGCATTTCCATACTTTATTCCGTTTCAACAATATACAAAGAATTCTCTGTTAACACTTTTATTTCTAAGTGTTGATTAATATTTATTGGAGTCGGGAGAGGCAATCCTCGCGAGACAGGGTAATTTACGGCGGCGGCGGCCCACCGACAATACCTTATTTACGTTTAAATAAAATACGATCATTGGATTATTGATAAAAAACCTAAGCTTCCAATATTCGCAATACATTTTGTAGAATAATGAAGAGTAATGTAGGTAACCAGTAATAGCTTAGCGATGACCACGGTCTGCTAAGTTCACGAGTTCAAAACCGAAAGCCATTTATCAATGTTCTAAAGCCACGTGCATATTAATATTACTCCCTTAAGCGAGACAAATAATGTCTGATGGTTTTTCTCAACGTTAAATAAGTGTGATGGACTGATATCCTAAGTTGTCTCATCCTGAGGAGACCGATGCCCAGCTGTGGGAAAATAAATAGTTTGATAGTAGGTATGTAGAACAACAAATCGTGAGTTACTTATCTGTGCGATAGTTATGGTCATAAAAGTTAAAGTCGTAAATGTTTATCAACGCCATGACGTGTGTTTTAATTAACCTCAAGAAAAACTAACGAGAGTTTTGTCCTTTCGGTTTGATAATTTTAATCATTGCAAGCGTGGACCAAAACCAACCCAAATTGATTTTACATGATTTAAGTGTGAGGTAATTTCGCGAGTGTGTCGTAAAAGTTTGATGATTGCACTTATTGTAACAAATCGATCATGTAAATAAATAAATATTTCACCGCAGCGAGCGTCTAGTTCCGAGCTAAGCAAGGAGGCTTGGTTTATAAATACTAGATCGTTGATTATATAGAAATCATCTATGACTAAGTTACAAATGTTCTCAGGGCAAACGTTTCATACCGGGATTCGTAACCAGAGCGCATACCACAGAATGAAGAATTTTAATACCGATGCATTAATCATTTCGTCAAATTAATATAATAATACTTTGCTCAATAGGGAATATGCATAAAATCATCAGGTGAGCCGCTTGCTCGTTTGCCCCCTTATCACCATAAAAAAAAATTGTAATAAAATATTTTACTATTTTCAAGCCTATTTTTTTCTATGTTATAAAGGTGTAAATTATTAATTTAAGTAATAAAATAAAAATCATGCATATTCCCTATTGAACAGGATCGCTTATTAGTAGCCTGAGGGCGATAGAAAGAAGAAGAGGAGGCCGTTGAATAAAATATTACATCATATAAGTCGAAACCATGAGATCACAGTACACCTAACGATAAAGAAGGTTGAATATGTTTTCCCAATGTCGTTTCCCAAAGTAGGTTCGGGGCTGGTTCCTTATGGGACCCGAGATTTGCATACTCGTGGTCAGAGTCACGATGGCCACCGGGTTGTCTTGATGAGGTAAGAATTCCATACTCTTCGATGTCTTCCCTAGAGGCATAGGAACCCAGGATTCTTCTACAATAGGGTTGCACTTTGAATTCCAATCAAGAAACAAAAGCTAGCCTCCCAATGCAATCAACAAAATAAAAGGTTGAAATTAATTTGATGATTTTCGAAACTCGACAGAACAATCCGTTTCATATTGAAGGTTTACAGACAATAATATGATGAAAGTCTAGTATTGTTTCGTAGATATGGACTTTTATGAATTATTTTGTTGGCTTCTATTGATAAATATTATTTTCGTTGTTCCAGAAAATAATCACAAAACATTAAATAAATGCTTGATGCATTTATTTTTTATGCAAATAACAATGTTTTTACAAATAATGAATAAATATTATCTTCTTTTCTCAAACGTATTCCTAACTATATTCGGGACAGCTCCAGTTTCATCCAGCATCCACCACCATAAGATGCACGTCTGGGTAAAATCTGTCGCATGTCAGTAAATCGGACATCAATCAGCACACGAATCTATTGCTATTAGACTCCCACAAACCGATAACTGGAAAATACGACACATTACGGATAAACTGATTGTCACAAGTTTCTGAATACCATTTACGATTTTTAGGTAGGTATCATTTATACGGTATTCATACCGCATGAAAAGATTTTAGCGATATATTTGAGACATCATTTATCATCAAACGACAAACAAAGGATTAGTAAAATCGGTTAACCTATTAAGTACCATTATTTTGTTAGAATATAGATACATACGTAACATGAAGGAAAAGCATAATTAAAAAGATTTATACAAAAAACTTTATAACGAACAATTGATAAATGTTTTCTAACTACTTACTACTTTTGGCTATATAAATAAATACCTAATCGTTTCGTATGAGAATTGAACCACGATAACCCGCAGCGCAGAAGCCACGCTCAATCACAGCGCCTAAAGTGCATAACGGATGCCAGCCTGCATTTGACCTAACAAGTACCAGGAGATCATAAACACGCTATGCATACATCGCTGGTGGAATACTGGTGAAAGTTTGATTGCATTGATGACCACGCTCAAATGCTTACATCACCATGTTTACTTATTAACTCTCATGCGCCGCACACGATCCATGTTTATTTATCTTAGCTTTCATGGACGAAGTAATGTAAAATTTCATAAACTACGTTTCAACTGCTTTTGGATAAAAGCTATAATGATGATTCAACTATAGAAATAACACGATTCAATATTATGTGATATCTTAAAACTAAAAACGGTCAAGGGGGTATTGTTGTATATGTACACGCGATCTGAAAGACTCTTCATCTTAAGTTTAAATTGAGAAAAACATTTCTTTATAATAAGTAGGTATATATTAACTATATTAAAAAACTCCCAGACCTATATTGGGTCATTATCTAAATTGTTAATGAGATGAAACAATACCTAACCTATGTTTTTATCGGCAACAGTCGGTATGGTCAACCGCAAGGTTCAAATCTAATAGTGTACTTATGTAATTATCCTCCTTTCAAGTAAAGTGTACATTTAATATTTTCAAAGTAATTCAACAGAATGCCTAAAACAATACTGCCTCGTTGGTCTAGTGGTCGTACAGTGCGACTGCTGAGCAAGAGGTCTTGAGTTTGATTCCCAGGGGCGAGCAAAGTGCTATTGGGTTTTTCTGTGAAATTCTCACCAGCATCTCGGAGTTTGTATTCGTGTCCGGTTGATGGCAATAGGGTCGCCCCCTATTACATGGGACCTAAAACATACCGGCGAAACGTGGGTGTACCTTAGTACATCTCTGCCTAACCTTTCAGGGACGACAGGCGTGATGGTATGTTCAGAATTATTTTGTAGAATTTGAATGTATAACATAACTAGTAAAAATTTGCAATTACAATTTTAAAACTAGATATGATACCGATATCCGATACCTACATGATATTATTCGCCTATTTTCAAATTGCTTATATCCTAGCAATATGATAATACTTGCCAATTCATCACAAGGTTTCGAGCAGCTGCAGTAACAATAAACAATAACTACATTACAAAGAAATATATTATATTTACGGGAATTAAGCTTCATAAAGCATTCACAAACCATTCGATTACACCCAAAAGGCATATGCACTATCGAATTTCAATTAAAGTTAATTCAATCGAAACTTTAAAAAGAAAATATTTTATATAGCAAAATTGAGTGAATCCATTCCGGTGCGTTTGAACCGGTGCGCCGGTGTTCCGTAGTAATTTTATTTGTAATGGCTCTGTGGTTTCAGTGGCCGTACAACCTATGCTGATGTATTTACCGTAAATAGATACCGGTAAACCGGGTTTTCGATCCCCTATGTGCATGTTTTGCCACCTCTAGGAATGTAGACGGTGAGTGCGCACTGAATGTTTTATTTCTGTTCCTCTAGCTCCGATTCTGAGTTTCAAGCATTATTCTGTGTGTTGTGGGGCTTGCGGATTAGTACTAACCACGGGATCAATCGGATTTCAAAGTTTATTCTTTGGAAATAAAACTGAATATTTGTGTTTGTTTTCTGCGCGTACAATGTTCATAAACCATTGATCCGATTGGTGGGTTGATCTGTATTCGCCCACAATGGTTTCTGGCCCAAAAAAATAATATCGTATGGTAGATTGGGTCTACGAACTACTACATATGAAATTACTTTTTTTAGGTACGGTTTATAGGGTGTGAGTGGGTAGGTAGGTTGGTTGAGTTAGGAACACCGTAGAAAACGGGTTTCGGTTACTGCCTCGTTGATGTAGTTCTAGATTTTAAGCTGATAAATTGAGATACTTAGGGAACTTATGGAACTCGAATGGTATTCCATAATAGTATTATTTCATATTGAAATACCAAGTACTTCTTATAAAAGGTGCTGTTGTTTATTGTTCACTAACATAAGCTTTATTTTAATAAAATAGCATATTTACCTACTGATGTAAGCAAAAGTGTTCCGTTTGGCTCATTCTCATATGACAAGTATGCATCTGGTTAAAAGCGTAGGTATACTTGGGCCACCGTTTCTTCATTCTAGTGTTACACGGCTAATTGCCAAGATCCGCATTGTTTAGAGGAACTACCAGTGTCCTCATTAGCAAGCTAATGATGAGTTTCTTCATCAATTATGTGGTGCCTACTTACCTCTCCCTGTCTGTATCTTGCAAGTTGAAACCCTTAACACCCATTATGTAAGTTCAACTTAAATAAGGCACAAAATCATCTGTAACACTTACGTTACTTACTTAACATAATAATTATTAAAAGGAATATATAACAATTTATCACGCCTGTCGTCCCCGAAAGGTTAGGCAGAGGTGTACTAATTGTACACCCACGTTTCGGCGGTATGTTTTAGGTCCCATGTAATAGGGAGCGAGCCTATTGCCGAGGCAGTTAACAATTTAAAAGAAATTCACCTATTTTTATAATAAATTCAATATTTTTTTTGTATTGCGGATTTAGTCGCAATACATCCTTTACACTATACAAGTCAGAGTTCCCGTAACTATGAATGCTGTAAAGGATCCGAAACATCGGGCTTAAATAATATTAAAAATGCGTTAAAACCCAGAAGAAGTCGTTTTATTTTAACTTATAAGAACTTGAGTTACAATTCCTTGAACTGTATATTATAATTTAATAGTTATTAAAACATGAATGCCACGTAGTCGTATCACGAATCAATTATTATAAATATTGCCTCAATGAATTACAATAAAAATGATATCGACCACTGCCAAAGAATTTAAATGTAATGAGAGTTATGTATAGTGCATTAGATCACATAAACTAGATATTCTGTCCGATCAGCTAGTCTTAAAGCGTGGTACTAGCAACATTCCCCAATCTTTTTCATATATTAAATATAAGAAGGATGAATTACACGACACGTGAAGGCATGCGAATAAAAACAGGGCTAACGCGGGCGACGAAAATATATTCGAGAGTGGGTCACTTTACAAGTCTTTGTTAGCACGGTTCTTGAGGAAACAATAAACCAAAATGCTAACAATACTCTCAATCCTGTTTCAATGGAGCTCCAGGGTCCGAAGAATGATGCGCCGTAAGGCAGGAAGCACAATAACACCTTATATAATGGATAGATGCCGCACAGTACACGCCAAGACAGATAGTCGGGCGCGTCAAGAAGTGTGCCATGTTTTATTCATAATTCTTGAACCGCCGTAAGTGCCAGTGAGTGAAATTTATTTCTTAAAACGTTTATATTATGCGATTTAATTCTAGTAATAGGTTTGATGGACTGGTGTATACACAAAGGAGTACCTATTTCTAATAATCTGTTAATAAATAATAAAACAATAATAATCTAATAATAAATAATTTGTAACACTTCAAACAGTCATGATCGTAATGTTTCTATGTCAACTACATTATTTCAGTGTAATAATAGGACTTATTTTTAAGACAATTAAGCATATAATAGCTATATGTAGTTCTATGTTTAATTATAAGTTTTAAAATTGTGATGGTTCAAAGCAACGACAAATTATAAAAAATAGTTTATTTTTTATTTTGCTTATACATTATCCATGTCCTTTGACTTTTATAGGTCACGAGAAAATTCCTATATAAATAAATAATAAAATATTATAATTCATACATACAGTAATTAAGAAGTCGTAAAACATAACAACAAGGTGGCGACGCGCACGAAACAGTTATTATTCAAGGTTATTAAATATTCATATAATATTATTTCTCATAGAATAAAATTATTTTTGTAGCAATAGGTACATACATACATTCACGCCTTTTCCCGTAAGGGTAGTCCATTTACATAAGGGGAAACTACACTTGGCCACGCGCTACCTTCCCTGCTTACCTCTATTGCTAGTTCCACATTCCTCTTGTTATACCTACCCGCCTGTTGCGAGTACTACGCACCTGACCTTTTTGAAGGGTTTCACTAAATAAGTCGATGCATATCCTTCTAGTGCGTACCATACCAGCGTTTCTACTGAAATCCGCCTTATAAATTCTTTTTGTTTATCGCCTATTTTACATGCTCTTACCATCTTTTAAATTGTTGTCACTACATCATCTTAAAAATTACCACATTTACTTATATCATTGCTCAATCTATCATTCATAGTTACATCACACATATTTTAACTTAGGTAATGTTAGAAGCAATTCACTTAATGACAAAAACCAATGAATATAGGTAAATGGATATGTATACATTATAATGTGTAAATAATTGTAATTCTAAATGCTTTTTTCGCTTTTAGTAGTAGTTACTAAGTCTGATTAGACTCCCTGGGTTATTTATGATTGTAAGTACATATTTAGAAGCTTTCATCATTATTTAAAATATAATAGGTGAATTTGTATACTTGCAGTCACATTCCACACCTACAAGAAAGTCAGACGCCGCCGCCGTAAGAAAGGTAATGAAGCATACACTGGGCTGTCCACAAGTCACGAGATCGCACGGGCTGGCGACGGATAGTGTGTGGTCGCGATCCTCTGCAATGAGGGAACGAGGAAGAAGAGAAGAGACATCATTGAAGGTAAATGCAGTAAGGAATAATAGTTATTTAAAATTACCTCGCCATTATGCCACCTTTTTTTGGGATGTAAAAACAATGCTATAGTTTTGCCAGTCACGAAGAATCAAACTATTTTAGTTAATTAATGTTTCTGAATAGAAAGAAAGTAAATGTCTTTAGTAATAATAATAAAAAAGAACTTAATGTACCTATAGGTTTTTGTGCCATAGGACCATCAGCTCAGCATTATGTCAAGTGATTATTTTAAGAACTGCCTGCTAGTTTTCAGTATTTATAAATAAATGAAATAATGTTTAAGTTAATTAAGTATGCATGAAACGAAATTATTTTATAAACGCGTCATGTTTGCGGCCGCAGCACCTATAACAAATTACTTGACTAATGCAATTTTTCTTGGCTCCTTTAAAATAAAAAGTGCTGCACAACACGCAAACTAGTTATTAATTTTAACGAATGTGAACTGTTTTCTAAGAATAATGTTGAAGTTATATCCTTCTAAAAACTTGAACAGTGAAGGAAAAACATTATCTATCACGAAAGAGTAGTACCAGATTAATAAATATCCTAAATTTACATGCCGTGGAACTTAAGGGTCAATCCCTTAAAATGATGCAAGAGGCCTGAATTTCATATAATCCATAATGAACAAAGTTATTACTTACGGAAAACTATCCTTGCACCCCTCCCCTTCCCTGATGGTCTTCAACACATCATAACCTAATGACCTAATTGTTAAATTAGCAAACCAGAAGAATATCCACATCAGATGCCTATCCGAGTTCTTTGAAGAACGAGGAAACATCTGCAGTGTCATCCGAATTAATAACTGTAATCATTATGGAATTTCTTCAGAGACTATCATGATATATCTGACAATATGATTGTTTAATATCAATCGCGTTTGAAACCAACAATATGTATTGTGTATCTAAACAATTCGCAACAATACTGATCAATGTATGACAGTATCTCGGAGCCGTGTTCACGTCGCAACATCGCTCTCTTCACGCTATGAATAAAACATAGCGGACATCATGTGGATCCTTGCCTTTCACACATGTAACGACCAGCTCACGATGATACCCCGCCTCCCGCGTATTCACTATAAATAATGAGGTTAGGCGGAAAGTTTGGGGAAATAATAAAGTTCATTATACACTGGTCACAATAAGAATCCCACTTAGGAAGTACGAATTGATAGTTGAATAGTTCGGCTGAGATTTATTAGTGTGGCTCATTTGTACAGATTTAGTGAATTAAGTAGATAAATAGGTAGAAGCAACTGTATAGGGTAGCCCCACATATTTTAGTTTTACGTCAATCGAATTTTTCAATTTGAAATATTGCGCCATCCCGAATATCACGTCGCATGCCGTAGAGGTAGGCAGAAGAATACTGATATACTTGGCAGTATTTTAGATCACAAGTAATACACCTACTGCTATTAACAAATCCGAACTCCGAGCTACTAATGAGAATTTTAATAACTCTCTGCTCTGCCTCAGTACTGTACCCAGGATCTCACTCTCAGCAGTAATGCTCTCAGCATGCTCTCTTGTAAGCATTGTACTAATGAGCCAGTTAGTCGACTGTGATCGCAGGCTAAACTTTATTATAAATATGTTTTTTATGCCTCAGCCCTGCAAATAAAATTCGTAGTCAAACAATACGTGTAAATTCTAGAACCAATTTTAATTGTTATTTTTCGAATAAAAATAAAATTTTACTGTTTCAAATAAACGAAACAGTTAATAGATACTTTTGACTTTGCACCCACAATGTCAATTTTAACATGCATGCCGCGACATATTTACACATTTTCGGTACGTTTGTGTATAATTACGTATACTACAACTCTGATTAACAATTTTTTTTATAATTCTATAAACGCCTGTATCTTTCAAGGGTTCGTTAGAGGTATACTGGTGTACACCTACAGTTCGCTAGATGTGATTAAGCATTCCGAGTTGCTACTGACAATATTATGGAAAATCCGCTTAGCTCGGCTTTGAACGAACCAGGATCGACCGAACCAGGATCCTTTTGCTCAGCAAGAGCACTTGAGACCAGCAAATAAACAAAACAGTTGTTCATATTGGGAATAAAGGTCTGCACATGAACTTCGCTCCCACTTCCTTTAGGTTTTGGACAAGGGGCTTGTTTAACTGGCATCAAAGTTATGGGTGTCTCGTCGGTGAGTCAGCAGTCGATGACAAACGGAGGCTCCAGTGATGGTCGCCCACTGATTCGCAAAGCTCACAATAAACTTACAGAGGGACGCGGGGAAGATTAAAAATCGAGCGACTCGCAGACACAATGAAAATGTTTTTTCACAGGCCCCTTTCAGGCTCGCGCTTTGTTTGTGAAACGAAGTTCGCCGTTTTTTCCCTCTATATACGCTTCATCGCGATTCTCTAGGGCGGGGAAATATTGCGTAATGAATATCCCGCTCTGATTTCAGTATACGCTGATGCAGTTGCATTCGAGTTCATCGCTACGTTAATTTGGGCAATAATGTCCCGAAATAGAATGCTATCGGAATTGTCAGCGTGTTTGAACAGTTTAATGGCATATCGCATTGATTTAAAGTGAATTTCACAGGTGACGATTTTGATGTTTAGAATCGTAACGCGTTATTGTGCTGACTTAGGGGCGTGACGTAGGGGAACAGGGGATATAAATTAAGTTTGCCTGGTATGTAAGCACCTACGCGGGGATTATTTATTAATGTATAAACCCGCTAAAACTTAAACTACCTCACCTAAATAATTTATAGGTTGTAACACTCGTGCGTTCTCAAGATTGTTCAAGAGTTTGAAGTGAAGGCGCGCGCACAAGTTATGGCTTCATGTTCAAAGTTATGGGAAACATTGAACAGATATTAATATTGTTGATTCGCCAATGTTATTGAATTTATTGGTGACATACTTATGAATTAATAATAAAATATGTATAACATACACACTTCCCACGATGTGGTTTTGAAAAAGTGTAAACACAATTATATTTATATAATTATCAGTTTATTTTTCAACATACCATTGTTAGTTGGATATGGGAATGCTGAAATAATCTGTAGATGTGCCTGTATTTGTTTGAATATCATTCATCAATCATTAAGATGCGGAACCATTTTACTTCAAATTATTTTTTTAAAGGCCTCATATTTCTTATTCCAATTACGTGTAAAATAATCTATACGATTTCTTGAGACATTTTTATTGCGTTCAAAAGTGCCAATTTGGGTCGTGGAAGTCATATTACACTCGAACGCTGCTATCATATGGATATATGGGCCACTTGAGAAGGATGACTTCTAACGAGATGTGTGAAACATAGTTATGTATCGAAATAATATATTACGTATCTGATAGCTTTTACATAAAAATACCTTATTTTTTTTTTTGTTTTTCAATATCTCAAACAGTAAAGGAAAAAAACTGTCGTAAGTGAAGTTGGCGTGTGAAGGCAGCCTATCTGCATTGAATCACAACAGCGGACTACTTTATATCATGAAGTAAGACCTTTCTCATTCTGAACGTAACCATCTGCCTAACTGTTGGACAGCAGATGTTCGTGGGTAGGTTTTTAACGGTTTTATGACACTATATGGTGATTCAAAGACCCGATTAGCCTTCTGTGCTACGAGTCCTGGGTTCAAATCCCAGTAGGGCCATTCATACCTGTATCTAAATCTGTGCTTCTGATTGGAAGCACAATATATAAATAAATATTCCTGGACATTATGACACAGCGCCATCTAGATCCGAGCTAAGCAACGAGGCTTGTGTTACAGATACTAGTTGGTTGATATACTACATATTATATACCTTTATTCTTGAAAATTCATACATATTATACATAGATACATCCATGACTCGGAAACAAATGTCTATGCTCATACCACAAACATTTGTCCCTACCAGGTTTCGAACCCAGGACCCATAGAACAGAAGGCAGCGTTAACTACCGCTGTCAAACGTATATGGCTAACATATAATATAATACATACTATATTATCTACCATCTTTACATGTCCCAGTATATGCTACAGAAACTAACAAACAACTTTGTAAGGGACATCAGATACGGAAAGGCCAAAATAACTGTTCGAACGTAGTTTTTATCAAAATGGAACCGTTACCAAAAGTCAAACGATAAGCACATAAAAGTATCTTCAAAACCTTTCCATCTCTAAAAATACGACATGGAAAATCTAAAAATAAAATACGATCCGATTAAAGTCGAAACTCCGAGGTGCTACTGTGATTTTATAAAAAAATAATAAGTGCCCGTAACATTCTTCTCGGCCTGATTAATTATCGAACCCATTGCACTTACCTCAGCAGTTCCATTAGACCAACTGATATAGAAAGAAAGAAAACTATTTATACGTATAGGCACTTATATGTATATGTATATCTACTGCTTCTCGCTAGATTACAAAGGCGAGGTAAATATTTTAATTACGACAGTAAGAATAATTATAAAATATAAAAAATTTACATTAAAATCGAGAATTGTAAAATAACTTTAACTTTAACGTTATTGAAAAGTAATTGCAGATTTTTAGTTTTATGAAGACATCTACAAGTTAAAAACGAGAAAATTTACTTTCGTCGCTTCTTATCTTATGTTTTTGGCAGAATAAAAAATAAAAAAAGACTAAATTAGCTTTTTGGGGAAAAAAAATGCGAAATCAGTGCCGGGAAAGAAGAAATGCATATAAAATCCCTCAGTACTTTCAAGACATTTAGGCAAACGAATTCAGTTTAGGAAAATTTCGACAATCTACTTCATACCTAACTATAACGATCTGCAAGTAAAATACGCAAGACGTATAATAACCCCATTCTGTTTTATCACACGACGGTTTTAATATATCTGTTTATGATGCTGAACACATAAATAAATCATAGAAATAGTTTGGAATGGAACGCGAGCTTATAATTATAAATAACTTATGTTGCCTCCATAAACGCCTTTTGAAATGCGAAGTTGCAAACAGATAGAGCGTACGAGTGGATGAGGTGATGGGATGATGTAACTGTCTATGTACTATGATGATGTGTACTGAAAGCAGACAGGGATATTAAACATCAGAAAACATTACACATAACATTGTATATCCCAACGTTTTCTACAAGACGCGAGTTCGGATAATAATCTCAGTATGTCTATGTTGTTGTATGTGAAGCGGACTGTATGCATCAACCCATTTACTGTTCTACTAATGGGCACCGGTCTCATTTCATTTGAGAAAGATTAGACTATTCTACTAAGCTGGTCCACTGCGCGATAGCAGCCTTCACATGCCGTCGAAAAAATCTTTTAGGCATGTAGGTTTCCCAACAAAGATTTCCTTCACCGTTTGAGCTTGTGATAAATATAATAGTCATTGGTGGTTGGAATTGCACTCGGGACCTTTGAATTCATAGTAGTGGACTATGAATTCAAAGGTCCCGAGTGCAATTCCAATAGCTCAAGTCATACAATTTGGTAGCTTAGGCTGTATGCATGCTTGTCACCTATACCCCTCACTAATGTACATGCGCATGTAAATGCGCAGTCAAAAAAGTATTGCACAAATTCCTATCTGTATGTTAACCATTCAGTAGAACAATTAATTACCAGTTTAGTGCAAGAATCGAATTCACGATCGCATTATTCGGAACACAATATTTACAACGTTTTATATATAAAATTGGGACGGAACCTCACAAATAGCCAATTTGGACCTTCTACTTTTTTATTACCGGCCCATAAAATAGGGCAGGTAATAGTGAAAAAATAGAGCGATCGCCATCGCTGTCACGTAATTACCACCGAATATCGATATTCTTAGTTACAATTTTATATAGGCAGCCTGTTTTCCAGGCCTTTGAGTGACAACTGATAAATACAAACACCCAATTCGTATGACAACAGAGGTGGCCCCTTTACTTGCTGAACGGGGAACAAATGTCTCTTGCTAGAAAATGGTCACACATAAAATGGTACGGAACGTGTCTTAAGTTGATTGTCGTTGGTTCGCCAGAATAGCAAATTTACTTTGCCCTAACATCTATAAAGGTAAATTTGATCTACATACAGTCTCAATTTTATAAATATCATAGTGTACGTATGGATGTTTTGGCTTAGTATTAATGCATCAACAACTTGAAAAGCACATCGGAACATGAAACAACAAATTCAAAATAAAAGAATAATAAATATCCGAGCTAAGCAACGAGGCTTGTGTTACGGACTCTAGATGGATGATATATTTATATATATACTAACTGACCCAGCAAACGTTGTTTTGCCACATTATAGGGGTGGTGGACAACCCTTATCACTAAGGGCTATGAAAAATAGATGTTGGCCGATTCTCAGACCTACTCAATATGCTCACAAAATTTGATGTGAATCGGTCAAGCCGTTTCGGAGGAGTGCGGGAACGAACATTGTGACACGAGAATTTTATACATAAGATTTTTTTTAATACATACATACTGTCATAGATACATCCATGACTCGGATACAAATGTTGATGCTCATCACGCAAGTATTAGTCCCTACCAGGATTCGAACCTTAGCACAACAGGCAGCGTTAACTACCGCTGGGCTAATCGGGTCGTCAAATGAACGGACTCGTTACTTGGCCCTGGTGGACTATATATAGCCAAATCTGAGAGAAGGCCTCTGCCTAGCAGTCGGCCTGTAAACAGATTGACGATGATGAGTTAACGATCTACAAACATGATAACAATTATTTAAATGGCAATAACACACAGCACTCGAAAATTCAAAGTGTATTTTATAATTTGGTGAAATCATTGATCAATTTTATTAACGATGCGATACGCATCAATAAATAGTACAATTAACTGATAAAAGTTATTGGTTTGGAAGGAGACAGTGTAGTCTAGACAGTCAATTTTGACCTTCGATAAAACCTATTTATTTATTATAACCTTTGTGACTTCTATATAATGGCTAGAAAAACCATGTATTTAAATAGAATTTTCTAACTTTCAGATAAGGCATAGACCCAGGTTATAACAAAGTTACATGTATTATAAAATACCGACATTACCGACTAATTTAATTCTAACGTTCTTAAAACGTTATTAAGGCAAACTCCGCCTTTAACGGAAATATAAGGGACAAGAAAAAAGTATTTTATATTTATTTGTAGATGCACAATATCGTTAAATATTTTAGTTAAAGATAAAGATTTCAAGATAGAAGAGTAGTAATTGTTAATACCAAATGCATTTCTATGCATTTTTAAGTATGTAGAAATAGGTTTGTGAGCGACATTTTTATGCCTCATAGTATTTGTTTAAATTAAAAAAAGAAAAACCAACTTCAAAAACTAAAAAGCAAAAAATAACTTCATACAGTTTTACCTTTTTTTTAGTTTTAAAGGTATGAAGTCGATCCAGGTTGAAGGTCGTTTTGAAGTAATTCGAGAACATACATAAAAAAAAAAAAAAAAAAAAATTATTCCGACGAATTGAGAACCTCCTCCTTTTTGAAGTCGGTTAAAAAAGGCTGCAATATCCCGATCGCGTGCTCATTACAGAGTCATTATCCAACCTAATGTATTTTGCGTGTATTTAGTGACATTAATATTGTTTGAAACTGAATTATTTTCTGCTATAATGGATATTAAATGGAACAATACCATCATTTATCATCTGTTGCTTTCTAGAATAAAAAAACCATTGGCCGATACTAGCATTTCTTTATATTTCTACGAGTTAGCGGTCAAAGCTCAACGCTCAAACATCGATTCTCATTGCTTCTTTGTATAGTAAATATATCATAAAGTTTGAATAAAAAGAGCAATGTAATCCGTATTTGTACAACATCGCGTTGAAGTCTTAAGACATGATACATACCGGAATGAGACGTAGGTATGTGAAAAGTTTGCAATAAACTTACTAACAAGGTATAACTTTGTTTCTGAGAAAAGGTTTATCGTTTTTCAAGTAAAATGTAGTTCAAGCTATTGACAATCGAAATAAAATGAGATACTTTTGAAGTCTCTATCTTCATAGACATCGTTGTAGGTGAATTTTTATATCTACATGTTACCGGCAATCGTCAATCACAAGCAAGAAGACCTTTATACACACACAAGCATGCGTGTGGCAGTGGGCAGGGCACATCGCTCGAAGAACAGACGGCGGATGTCGTCATGGTGATCCTTGGGGGAGGCCTATGTCCAGCAGTGGACGTCTAACGGTTGATATGATGATGATGATAAAGCATGCGTGTAGAGTCGTAAGTATGTCTAAATAAGACAACAAACTACACATCGAAATGTGGAGCCCAGTGCTGTCTCACATTAAGGAGGGGCGGACATGTACCGAAGTACCCGTCAACCTTGAACGC
Organism: Craniophora ligustri; assembly: GCA_905163465.1. Classification (NCBI taxonomy): domain Eukaryota; kingdom Metazoa; phylum Arthropoda; class Insecta; order Lepidoptera; family Noctuidae; genus Craniophora; species Craniophora ligustri. The sequence goes on from LR990959.1 coordinate 5,389,911, forward strand.
ACAAAAACTTATTAATGATATTGTGTGTGAGATATTTTATTCAAAGAAAGGCTGGAAGAACCGGTTTGTGATCTCAAAACCTATAACTTATACATAACCAGATATTTTAATGTGCAGTCTTTAACTCCAAGGTCATTGTATTAATCCTTTTTCATAAATCGATAAGTTTGCGAACGAGTTTCGATGCCGCTTTAATCGTTTATCGATGTAATTCCCATGCAAACACTGCCGAGTGGCTGGCAATTATTAATTAAGACAGTAATTATTAGTTGCGAAATGAGATAGGTAACATACATTCATCATTTTATGTAGATTGTGAGGTGTATTGACGAAACCAGTGATAGTTATTCGATTTTAAAATATTGGGAAATTGCGCTAAATAATGATCCATCACTTGCTAAATATTGCATGGAAATTGTAACTGTTATGCGAAATAGAGGACTTTTACGATACAAGTAATGTATAGGGTACAAACTATTTGAATCCTTGTCTGTAGTTGGTTTTACATCTGTAAAATGTGTTGTCGATGGAAAAATAATGTAAAGCACGAATAAAATGCAAAGTGCATTTAATGTAAGCTGGTTCACGCTTGACTGACCTTAGCTCATCTCGCGACTGAACTTGAGTGTTTCTTTACATAGATATTTTTCCCGACTGCGGTTGTTGCCATTTTGCTCAGCAGTGAAATCTCACAGACAGTTTAGAAAAAGGAACAAAAACAGGCTTGTTGTGGCTGCTGATAATAAATCTATTGAAGTTGAGGGTATATAGAGATCGGTGACCAACATTAACATATTGTATTACGAGAGCTTGTAATCATTTCCTAGAAGAAAATAAGATTTATCATTTTTTAAACGTTTTGTTATGTTCGGAACCCAATTTTAAAATATCAAATTTATCAATAGATATAGGTATTAGGTACATACACACGTGAAGCAGAATCTTTGTACCCATTTTTACGAAAATTGCGCGTACGGAGTAGTATGAAAATTCCCACACTTATAGTTTATATAGAGATGGAGAGCAGAATGCTAATATTTTTTTAATTATGCATAAAATAAACTTATAATTTAAATTAATTATGGTAATTATGGTGGGTGGTAAGTTCGACCATCGAACCCAGTACCACCCAGGACCATTAGTTCTACAAAAATACTCAAAATGTTTTTTAAATTTCAATGAAGCTGGTCTTTATTCTCAGAGGCCTTGTATTAAACTATGTGTGTGAAGACGTCACAGAATAAACAATGGATGTACAACATATTTTCCGCTTATTTATAAAAGCCTAAATTCTCAAGAGCGAGCTGTAACGTACGGAGACGTAAAGCGATCTTAGGAGATTAAAATTCTTCGGTACCTACACAACTATTTTGACGTTATCGATCGCGATAAACTTATGTAGGTGAAGTACACTGTACAGATGAGAAACCGTAGTTCAAAGTGTTTATCATTCGATTAAATGCCTCATATATCATCTTGTTTTTTTTTTGGTAAAACGTGGACGTAACAATAAGGTCCATATCGTCTTGCCCTAATAATTACAAAACCGTTATAGTGGTAGGAATACAAACTTAACATAATTATTCAGGCGCTTATGATCTTTTCTTTTCAGATTAACTCACAACTCACATTTAATAATGCCTGTCTTAGAACATTGCATATCCAGCAAGTCGAATATGAAATTTTGAAAAAAAAAAAATCTTTCTGTAAGTTTGTTGGGACCACAGTTGGGACGCTCATCTTTGGCGAAATAGCATGCTGCAGGAAGTATGAAAAATTAATTAAAATGCATACAAGGGAAATGAAGGACTAAAGATGGGACTAAAGAAAAGATATGGAATTATATTATTATGTTGTTATTATAATATTATATGAAGGCTGAAGCATCGATGGAAGAAAAGTATACAGGTACCAACTGCAGCGACCCCAAGTAAATACTAAACTATCCAATTAAAAAAGGTAATGGAATGACAATACTATCTGATTGATTTTGAACTCTATTATTATAAACTTTTAGTTCTATTTACTAAATACAGTTGCAGTAGTGTTATTATCCCCCGTGCCTTTTAAATGATTTTAATTTCAAATATTCCTTCTTTTATATCCATATATTATAATATCTCGCCCTAAATCATACCGGCGAAATGTGGGTATACATTAGAACACCTCTGCCTAATCCCTTGGGGACGACAGGCGAGAGGATATGTTATGTTATATATCTTTCAGGAAACATCGTGTATTTATGCATATAATAAATATATATTATGTACTGAAAACTAGACTTTATAATCGAAATAATAAGCTTAGGTAAAATAATTTCAAAGTAGAAACTTAATTTGAAAGTTTTTGCTTTCATACCTGTTAGATTAGTTAGTAAGTTAGTTAGATATTCATGACCTTGTTAATGGGACCTTGATTCTTGCTAGGACTTTGTCCGACAGTTTATTTTATTAATACAGTTCACTTTGTAGGTCTGGAATGAACTGTGAACGTCTCAATTACTATTTTGGTAGAATAAATTGAACAGTTAAAAGAAAACGAAAAAATATATTTAAGTATTAAATCTTATATTTTTTTCAGTTATTAGCAACAATCAATTTGATAACATTCACGTGTCAATAAATAAATAATTAACGCCATGTAAAATAATACATACCTGATCCTCTCTCAGTATTTAAAGTAGATGATAACCCGATGAAATTGGTGTGTGTGTAAATGAACTTAGCCTAACAAAAAATCTTAAACTTTATACTTAGTCTTTGATTTTTTTTAATGTGACTTACGATATGTATTTTGGCACTCGTATCATGAAGTTAAACCTTAGTACATACACGCGTTTTTTCCTTCCAGCCAGTTAGATACTAAACTACAAAACTAGATAATAATGTAGGTAACTATCGATAGCAAAGGTTCCATGTCAATCGGATAATCTGTTTTCGTGGGAAACCCCAACAAACAGAACTCGCCTCTTCATTATATTAGTATGAATAATATAATCGTATCAGTCAAGTGCCTGTCAAATGTTAGGTTTAGGGGAGATAGCTAATCGAGATAAGTAGTGCCTTCTCTGTCTATCTTACAATGATCCTTGAATTCGACGCTAAATTCTTAATTATAAACAGTACCGACCCGTATTTCTCGTATATGGGGCACGTGTACACGATAGTATTCTCTATTGCTTTTCGGAATGTTGGGTGACCTTACTCACATAATACATAATTATATTATATACACAAGGGTCAAAGGTCTAATATCATGTCACATGTCATGGTGACGTTGACAAAAATATTGTATATTGAACAATACGTGAAGATTTGGCAACACCATGAGTTTATGGAATCTGTGAAAACTGACGGCTCAATGACCTTGACAGCAGCGCAGGGCACAGGAAAGCGGCCCTGATTTCGAATCCCGATAGAAGCAAAAGTCGTGATGACCATTTGTGTCCAAAACTATCAATCTCCTAGTATCCGTAACACAAACCTCGTTGGTTAGGTCGTTAGTAGGTGGCCCTGTGTGCCACAATATAAAAAAAAAACGTCATGGAGTCCCGGTGAGTAGTGACTGTAACTTACCTCTGAGAAGAAATGCCGAAACAAACCATGATTCTCTGAGTTTGTTTCGGCATTTCTTCTCAGAGGTCGTCAGTTAGGAAATGACTTGTAAAAGTGTATTTAAAAGATCTATTTACAGAAATAAATATCATTTAATCATTTACCAGTAGTCTGGTTATAGTTGGGTAAAATATTTGGGCTAAAGTTAACGAGGCTCATACCTACTTCATATTAGCATCCACTATTTACGAAGTTTACACGCGGAAAAAAGAATGCAATAGTATAAAATAGTATTTCAAATCTAAATCAAATAAAGACCATGGCAAATGCAAAAATCTATTTGTGTTATTTGGCAGTTAGACTTCTGTTATTGTATTGCCTAGTTAGTTTGAAATGTTTCAGACAACTGAGACGAACGTCAGAGATGATAGAGAGATAGATATCGATATCAAACACACCAAATAGGTACCTATCTACTGGTAACATTTTAACAAAAAATAACTTTTACTGAGATAAATTAGAATTATTTTACACAACTTTATATTTAATTGTGAACATAACTTTACGACTCTTACAACTTATAAAGATCTGAAAAGACTCTCTTCATATTACGCTAGTACGGAGCAATCTTATAAAAAAATGTTATGTTGACTGCTACTTGTCTAGAAAACTGAACTTTAGAGTATAGTGTTTTGAAGGGAGGTACGGGGAGGGAGGGTATACGGGTGAAGTCTAGGCGGGGGGCGGGGCGCTAGCTCATTCATAAAACTATTCCCAGTATGTATTCAATATGGTTTATGAATCGAATTATGAATAGGTTACGATTAATGTAAACTTGTAAACCGTTTATGTAACAGTTTTGGCGAAAATCGGCGAGCTTGTTTATCTGCTACTATAAATAAAGTTTATGAGTTTTGTTTGCTGTATCACAAACTATTACAATCATGAAAGCGTCTCATTGCGTGAGCACTTTAATACCCTAGTAAGTACACTGGGGCCCACGATAAAGACATATTTAATTTCATCGAATTAGTTAAAAATATAGTATGTAGGTAGGTAGGCTCGTTAGGTTAGGATCATACAATACTTAACCTTGAATTTAAAACAAACCGGGATTCTAAAAATAACATTTCGTTTTTACACCACTTCGCATGCAATATTTAATTTATATCTTAGTGTTATTCCATTTGTAGCCAGCAGGATATTTATTATTCGTAAAAGGAGAGTAAAAACGGCATTCCTGCACTTTCAATTGCATCGATACCTAACGGTTAACTAACTTAAGGAACAGACACATTTTACCTTCGTTACTCCGTCGCGCGTCGGCCTACGTATGAATGAATAGTAATCGTCGTAACATTTGTTATTTGGTTTAAGAAGTTTCTTAAAAGTTAGAGAAAATGGGAGTAACGGCGCTAGTCAATGAATCGTGTGATAACCTGAGGCATGTGCGGGAGGGTGCATCACGCACGTGTTCACAGATTAATTGAATGCCTTCCGCCCGGTCCGCCCCGCGCCGCGCGATCCACCGTTGTAAAACTATCAGACAAACAAACAATCGGACCACTTGCACAACCACCGAGGGATGGACTATGCTCTCTGCTCCTCCCTGTGCACTTGTGATTTTTTCAACGTTACTTTATTTTCATACGATGTAGTAGCGCGGGTCGCAGGGCGCGGGCGGGACGGTCGCGGGCCGCGGGGCGGGGCGGGTCGCGCGGCCTCTCGCGTTTAGTACAGCGCTCAGCAGGAGTGTCGGACGCTCGGCTTCACAGTCGACGACTTTAGTATTCTTCGTTTATTTTCTTTTCTATTCGTTTATTTGTCACTCGGACCTCACCGCGTCACAAACATGGGATGTTTCACTGTTTATGAGTGAGTTTCTGGTGTTACTGTGTTTACCAAATTTTTATTTTGACAGTGTCACGTTCACGTGCGGAATCAAATTATTACCGGTTCCGGAGTTTTTAAGTGTTTATTATACGTACACGGCCTTCGTTTGCTGCAGGTAGAGCCGGCTGATCGTCAAAAAGGTGCAACAGTGTCAGTTTCGGGTAATACTAGTAAAGAATTTTCGTGGGAATAACTTCACCGAGTGATCCGATTGTGAATTGGGTGTTCTGTCGTTATCGGAAAAAAGTTCGCACGGATTCTTCCAATAAGATTCTTCTGGGAAATTAGTGTGAAGTGCGTGTACCGGTGAAGTGAAGCCGAAAGGAAGTGCTTACAACTTAAACATAACCTTACTTACCTATTCAAAAGAGGCGCGTGTTTCACGGGCATGCGCAGTGCAGGTCATTGAAATTATTAATAAGTGGTTCATAATTTTATAAACAAACTGTGACAGTGTTGTAGTTTCGCCGTGGTGCGTCGCTAAACAGAAACGCACGAACCAGTGTCCATAGGAAGCGCGCCGTCACTAAGCCGGTTGACCGTTTCGAATTTTTTTTCGAATTTACAAATCAAGGATAACGTTCACCTGTGGGATTTCGGTGTTTTACCTGCGCGCGCACAGAACTTCTTTACAAAGGTGAGTTTCACACTGCCCTGCGATCTCGTAGTTCTCCAAAGCAACATAGGCACGCAACTTTATTTGTAGTTAGTTTTTTCTGCTTTTTTTATGACTGAGTAGGAAATATACCTACTTGGTGTGAATGTTAATTTTAAAATTACGGCCGATTTATGCCTAGCTAGTTTACGAAACCAGTGCAGTATGCAGGTGTGTGAGTGATTACGGTGTTTCATAATAACATCGTTTGATAGATCCTACATCTACGGGACACTGTTGTCGGAGTCTGAGGTCGCTTTTTATGTATTTTTTTTATTACATCGTGCGTATGGTTAGTTTATTCATTAGATCAGTCAGTCTATTGGTTGGCTGACGTCACCACAGGAGCATCCCGAGGTCTTTCATCTCACTCGCTCTTGAATAAATAATTGAAAGACTGGTTTGAGGAGCAGAACTAATTTAAACAAAGTGACGTTTGACGATGCGACGCGAACTCTCCCGTACCTACTCCCGCAAAAACAACTTTTGTTTTTATTATTACTTTTTAAAGAATTCTGAATAAATCACCGAACCCAGTCTCGTAATTTTTACTAACCTAGGTACCTAACAAATAGTATTTAGTAGCTGGCAGTTGATTAAATACAATACCGAAGACAATCGTCTTCGACTACAGACAATATTATTATGGTATCGTGAGTGGATCACAGTTCTGTCGTTTTCACGTAAAGACAATGAATTTATTTTCGGTTGGTTTAATGTACGTGCGATCTAGGGAAGTACCTACCTACCTACGTATTTGAAGAGTACTTGCAGGGTATTTATTAAGTGAGTACTTACAAGTAGGTATAGGTAGGTACATAAAGTAATGTGTAAGACTATAAGTACATATGCCTGTCGCAATTCGCAAAGTATGCTGATAGGTAGATCCGCAAGTATGTATGTATTATGTTGGAGGTCTCGTCAATTAATAGGTAGACACATAATGAAGTTCAAATATAAGTTCAAGGATAAGTAATACTTACCTACCTATCTGCTATTATTATATGTAATAATGTCTAGTAGGTAGGTATGGCCATAAACATTTGAATAAAGTTTATTTTACTTAAATAGGTAGGTAGGTAGGTACCTACTATTACTTAAGTCCACGATTTTCTTAAATCAACTTCAATACATTGGCTTCTATGTAGAGGTACCTACACCTACCTCCTATGGCTATACCAACTCATAAATTCGCGTGGAGAGATTTTGCAACTGTCAAAGAAGATAGCCCTACCTAGTACCTAGGTACCTACTACCTACGTATTTACAGTCTTAGCAAATCGCCCAGCATTTGCACAAGCCGAAGAAACAGGTAAAAGAAAGATCGAAACCTTTTTATTGCATGCACCTGCTTGGATTGTTTTTTATCCACACTTGTCAAAATACAAATGATACATAATGTACCTACATACCTGCATACCCACACATACACTCACGGCTTTTTCTCGTGGGAGTAAGCAGAAAGTACAAAACGCCAAGAAATAAAAAAAAAATACTGTAGAAAATACTTAGGTAATTACGTAGGAAGTAGGAAGCTACTTATTTATAGAAGTCACTAGCATAGCAGCTTAGACGCAATCGAATGACAAGTAAATAGGTGTGATGTTCAGTAAATTTGGTGAACATTAAATATTAGTTCAAAAAATGTTCTATAGTTTGTTTTTAGCGAGTTAGCATCAGATGGTGTTTAAGGTGGAAATAAAACCGGTTACCTAAAAAACTTATTGAAGTCTTAACTCTACAATGAATTTTGGAAAAGTCGCCTACATCACCCTTTACTAACTATGATTGTCGTCATGAGAAGGATCATTATTAGTTATACAAACTTCATTTTACAGAACAACTTCGAAATATTTTTCACTTCGAACTACATATTTAGTTTTATATTAGGTGAATTATTTTATATTAATTTACTTAAGTAAAACAAAATCAACCCAGGTTGTTTGATTTTTTCATAATTTTAGGTAGGTAATGCCTGAGGTAAGTATTTGAAACGTTTAACTTTTGATAGGTACTTAGTTATGTGTAAATTAATACAAAATAAAGAGTTAAAGTTATTAAATTTGCTTTTTGTAAAATTCAGACTGTAATGAATTGCGCAGACGCATCATGTGATAGACCTGCGCGTGCGCATTTTACGTTCTGTTCATCAGTGACAATGTTTTGTTAGTAGGTACACATTTACTTTAATATGAATACCATTATTTACCGCTATTTAAAATTTCAGGCTATTTAAAATTTAATCAAGCAAAAATTATTTCATTTAAGCATTCTGACAGGTTAATCTTCTGATTATTTATTTTTGTACTGTGCAAATACTTTATTAAGTATACGAACAACTCATTAGCTTATCGATATAAGAAAAAACAACAGGTAGATACATCGATCTAAATAAATAAACAAACAGCAGACGGCAGTAACATTTAATTACAATTTGGTAAATCCTTAAGTAATCAGGTTTTCCACTGTAGATACCTACCTACATTTAATAACCACAATTTACACTCGAGTTAAACGAACTTCTTCTATTCATATTACATCTACACTACACCCACTACAAATATTTACTCATACAATCTTCCCATATTTGCTTATAGTCTGTTGCCAAATAAACTCGAATAGATTTTGTCGGGTCTCGTCCGCGTACAATCTCTCACAAAAGTCTTAGAACTATAAAAATAATCGATAGTTTTTGTGATGATAACGTTTGAAAATTTTTGACAGTTTTTATGATGGATAAAATACTCTGATAAGTATTTATTTGTGAATATATTGTTCATATATTTTAATAGTGCAGATATTAGGTACAGTATTGTACACAACATTTAATAATAATATTGCTTAATTGAAAACTATAATTGTCTTATTACATTTTAGCAGTAATCTTTAGACCTCCTTAAGACAAGGACAAGGACACTTTAAGACAAGGCTAGTATTAAGTGTGCACTCATTTTACTCTTACAAACTTATATTGGATCTGATTATCGACCTAAATTATGTATCTACCTACCTGTTGATATCTTTAATGATTTTCTGACAGTCTGTCCCGGATCTCACGGAATTGTTTTATTATACTAAGTAAAGTAAAATCATAGATTTTACTTCTCACGTACCTATGTGGTCAACTGTATACAGCTGTAGGTAATTACTTAAGCCATCCTAATCCACTGTTGTTGCAAGCTGGAAAGCAAACAACAGACTGGCTATAATGTGGTTACGTGTGCAACTGCGCTTGCCAATTTACTTGTCGAGTATCAAAAGGAATTAGTGTGATCAAATGTACATGTGTAGACAATGTTTGCACTGTTTAGTGGATTTAATTATTATTTTTCATCTCTTATTGTGAAATAAAATCGGCTAATCGACTGCCTCATTGATCTAGTAAACCCGAACCAGTCTGGATTTCATACCCAGATCCCACTAATCCTCATTAGTACTCTTTTATCCTTCAGGGTATAGTGCATCCCAACATATGTCGTTAAAAAGTCGATAGTGGGCCTATTGTATCAAGTATTCTGACACATATTTGTGTCAGAAAACTTAATAGCCGCTCTAAAATTGCATACCTACTAGTGTGCTATTGATATGTACCGATGAGATATTATTTAGCTGTGGCGGTGCGGCGACTGGACGATCTACTAACTTCAAAGTTCGTTAAAAATAACTATAATTTTGGATATCACTAAGTTCCGTTTAGAAATTTTAAATGTTAGCTGAGTAATTTCGTACAATCGTTGAAAAAAAATCAGTATTCAAATTTATTTCTTGTTGACCATTAGATCATCAAAAAATCACATTGCGTCATTCAGAATTAATAAATCAATGGATCCAATAACCAATTAAACTTCGTTTTATTTTTATTTTAACCAAGCAAATCTGTCGATGATTGTATAATTCGTTTAATTGAAGTATCGATAATTCATAGTGTGAAACTTTACTATTCGACATGATACACCTGCAGAGCTGTCTTAATAGCTGTATTTTATTAATTAGTATGCAAAATTTTAATAGCTTAGTTTGAATTAGCATGATTCAGGGTCGGCAACGCGCTAGCGACATCTCTGGTGTTGCAATGTCCATAGGCTACGGTAATCGCTGACCATCAGGCAGGCCTTAACCTTGCCACCCTTGTGTGACCTACATATAAAAAAGTATTTTTTTCTCTTTCTAATTATACAAAGTACATTGCACCAGCTCCCATGATGCATATATCTGTCCCTCGCATGATCTAGTTAAAATGATATAGGTAGGTCCCTACGAAAAGTTTCTTGAATTTTTAAAGCTTTAAGCTACACCCCATCCTTTAGAGTGCGCGAAATAATACTTTCATGCGTTGTTTTGTTTCACATGCGGAGTACCTACTGCCATTTTTTTATTTCACATGCACTATATTATTCAGGGAGCCGTTGGATAAATTTTTAAATATTGACGAGTAAGGTTGGATGTATTTTTTATGGAGCACTCAGTTTTCTGCCTAGTGTACCAGTAAGTACTGACTTTAACGCATAATCAAATGAACTGCCTTATTTAAAATATTATCAATTTAATTACATATCACTATTGTGTAGCTCGGCATTCGGTTGAGTGTTTCGGTTACGACTTCCTTATTTAATTATTTATTATTTTACTTACTAAACAGGTGCAAACGCACGCATTCATTAATACTAAGTAGGTACTCGGTTCCATTTATAGGCGTAGGTACTTACCACTGATTGGCGTAAATGGATTCTGGTGCCAGCTCAATCTAACCCTAAGCTACGTGGCAACATATGGCAGATCAAACTTGTATCCGAAAATCTTGCGTCAAAATAGGACACGAATATTAAATTTTGTAGAAATAGTTAATAATATACACTTACAGCAATACTCGTTCGATATAAAAATACTCTATTCCTTTTTATAGCACCAAATCTGACCTTTGCCACGCATCACCAACCCTGCATTAACATAACCAGTACAAACCAGTTAGTTTAGTTGAATGTTCATCATACCAGTTATACGGCATTCGGAGATCTAAACACACTTCCACATGCTTGCCCCATCGTTACCTAATGCTTACTCAGTCAAGTATTTGAGAGCAAGCAAGCCAGCAGGCTCTTGGGTGGTCAGATTGTTGTAACATCTATTTTAATTGAAGGTGAATTCTAAGTACCTAGTTAAGAGTCGTACAAATAGAGTAATTCGCATATTTATCTCGAGGTCGTTACATAATTTATTTATTCATAACAAGCAGCTATGTATTTGGTTTTAAACAAATTCGTTTTATGTCATGCGAATTTTAATTATGTGTTATGTATCTGTCTGTACCTACGAATTAAAATTCACGTAGCATCATCCTTGTAACTTCGAAAGGTCTGCCTATCCATATGAAAAAAAAATACAGTCGAATTGATAACCTCCTCCTTTTGGAAGTCGGTTAAATAAAGGCGCGAGCTTTTGAATGGATATTGAGACTTCGAATTAGTAAACGCAACCAGAATCTCACGCCAGCATCATTAACAAACATTTCTTTTATTGTAATAAGGGGACAAATGGGTAGTAGGGTCACCTGGTGGTAAGGTATCACCGCCGCCCATGGACATTTGGAACACCAGAAGACTGCAAATGCGTTGTCAAACCCTGTAGAAACCGAAATATTGATTAATCCACATGTATTTTATTTATGATTTTTATTCTATAAGATTGCTTTTGATGACGATAACTGTTTATACGACTCATCGTCGATTGCAAAGCGCATAGTGGAGTTAACAATTATTATTACTCAACGAAATACCGATGAACGCAAGAGACGAGGTCAAAAGTCAGTCGCGGGAGTCGACTCAGGTTATTTATGTTCGAACTTAAAACGTGTGCATTAGAGACTAGAGGGAGAGTGCATAACCAAAACAAATGTTATACCGAGTCCATGCGACTCAAAGTTTCGCGGATATATTCAGAAAAGTTTTGCCTCAAAGCACCCTCTTTAAGGAGCAAAGGCTTATATTTTTGTTACTGAAATTTTGTAGGCAAACGAGCATTTAATAATAGAATTTTCATTTTAATGATACATTATTTTAATGTTTTAATATTAAAGTTTTATCAAGGGGTACCTCTTAGGTAAAGGTTAAAGGGGGGGGGGGGGCTTATCTGCAAATATATACACACTTATTCAGTAACCTAGACCTATTTATTTATTAATTTATGGAATGATTTGTGAACACATGTTTGTTTTTTGATAGTGTTATGTGTTTTTGATACATTAAGGACAGCAAAAGTTAAGTCATACCTCAAGTTAAAGAAGTTCCAAAGTTTTGTCCAAGAAATAATCGCCTAAGCCAAAGCTGCGTACTTTGGAATTAAAAACTTTTTTATAATAATAGGTAATTAAAAAAAAAAAACAACGGGCCTGCCGGTAACATTGCAATATGTTGCCTACACTCTTGTTAATTCTAGAGTTGAAAATTTTAATTAGGATCTTCTTTGTTAACGACTGATCATATTGCATAGCGAACTACATACTCCACGTAATACGTAATCGGGTCTCGTCTCCTAGGCGACCAGGGAGTGCAAGAGTAAGTTTATGCTCTAGAGTGAAGAACCGATCAATATATCAGTGTAATGTCCTCATAGACATTGCGTTATATTGATATACATATATTGCATTGTTAGTAGGAGTTAATTTCTTTATTAGATTAGTACGTACTACTACTGAAAAAGGTTTAATTCACATCTCAGGTGACGAGTTATTCGGTTCCTAAGTTATTTATTTCATAATAACTGCATTTTGGATTTGACCCCGGTTAATGCCAAAAGTTCGCACCCTATTGCATACTACCTAAAACACATCTACCTTCACCCTTCGGGCCATATAAGCGTGATATTGTTATGTTTGTGATATTGTTTTAATGTTTTGTTTTATTTTATTAATATTTTAATTTTAAATTTGTATGTATGTTGCTGTGCCCTTACAGGGTCCATAATTGTACTATAGCTCTAAGCCTTTATATACCATCTTATAAACTTTATGGAATGCAATAAATAAATATGAATATGAATATGAATAGTATGACGTAATCTTATGAATAAGGTATGGTTGACCTCCAAGTTCGAGAAGACAAGCCATTTGTCACACGTGGGGACCATTTCCATCCACATTTTTGGAACATCGCTCGAACATAATTCTGACACTTGTTGAAACTAGAGTCCGAATGCTATAAAACAGAATATGTCTGCGTTAGCTGAATTGATGGCCTCTCTCCGTAAATTGGACGAATGGATGGCAGAAAGTGTTGATTCCACAATATATTACCAGTATTTTAAAACCAACATTCCTAGGGTCGTGAGCCAGTGACCAAAATACTACAGGAACTCTCTAGTGTTTTATGATTGGTATAAAATATCCGCTGTGAGTGAAGTAGTTAAACAATATTTTATGAGAACATCCAGTGTAATAAAAATAGTACTTACATGGATTCGATTGAACTTAACAACCGGATCCGGGCGAGTACCACTATCCGAATCCTCGACAGCGGACGGACAGATTTATTTGGTGATGTCATTGGTTCGAGCGAATATTCTTTGACATATACATTATACTATATGAGGCCATTTGCACAAGGGGCCTATATACTACATATATATATATATATATATATATATCGCCAATCAGGACACAACCATTCGAATAACAGTGACTTGGTGAGCGCGCAGCTGTCAATGTCAAACGAGCGATTATCACTCATCACTCCAGGTACTTGTAGACAATGATCGACACCGATTCTAAAGTAATGAGAACCATCATGGAGGTCAAACTGATTAACCGAGCAATTATTAATAGGTAGTTCAAGAACAGAAATCACTCCGGCATAGGAAAGAGAATGGTATGGCCATGCAAACGGTAGACTTTTATCACAGGTTAGAATGCTAGTTAAGAAATGAACAATTAACTAAAATGTGTGATTGCTTGGAGAGTATAAAAACTGTTCACAAAAACGCACACCAGTCGCTTCTAAACTTGTTAGTGTGCGGGACAGTTTTTTTATCTTAGGGGCTCTGGCGCGTGCGCCTCAGGTAGTTTGTGTCCCGAATTGGGGAACCACAGAGTTCTTATTCAATAACTGCTTATTAGTTATTAATGGAATATGAACAGAGTAAGAATCAGTTGAAACAAATGGAATTGAAATAGACAATGAATAAGTAAATAGGACCACCGATTGGATTCGTATAATCTATTTAGTTATTACTTATACAGCTGGCTTACTGAAACTTGTACTTGTATAAGCTCAGTTTAAGTACTTAGTCGCTTTAAAACTCTGCCGACGTATAAGTACACACTTGATGTTCGATTTCGGTTGGGGCCGAATTCATGAATAAACTAACTAGTCCACTTTCGGTCTCGTTTAAATGCTTGAGTTTTTTGTGGTTGGAGCGTCGTGAAATAATTTCTGGAAATATTCCTTTAATATTTGTAGAGCGCGATGAAGGACTAAAAGTGATTCTAGTTACATTGAGTGGGAGGTTTTTTTAAAAGTTGAGATATTTTTGTACCTTCTTACAATCGCTGTTTCCTTTTTCCCTCTGAGTACTAATTGGAATGATTTATTTCCTTCGAGACATACCTTTATCTAATGATGTATGGATATTGTATTATTTGATTAATTTTTAACATTTGGATTGTACGAAAATAGTATACGTATTTATGGGTAGAGAATTAGCATAAAATAAACGTCAGCTAAATCTGTGCAATCACGTACAGGTCTCACGTGCTTTAATCTGCTATTAGTACATAGTGTTATTTTACTTACTATAGTATACCTACATGTATCTACGAAATGCTATACAGTTTATTTATGAAACGATAGGTACTTAGCAGCCTTCGCTTGTCAGCGACAGCAGTAATTAATTACGGTTCGGCCTCACCCCCGCGGTAGCGCTACCCGATTGAAGTTAACTAAGCGTAGTTAGCTGAGCTCGTAGTGTTTTGACATCCGATCAGACCCCAACTATAGGCCAGCTTTACTAAATCTTCAAATACCAAACCGTAGAGTGGAGAGATCTGACGCTTCAATTTCAATACCTCCTTTATTATAACGCTCCAAAGCCACGTTCCTGAAAAATGTAAAGAACATTTTGTATTATATTTCGGCGCTGATAAATACATGTTCACTATAAAAGAGATGTCTTTGTACTAGGCGAGGATGAAGTTAGAAGAGTCTGCAACTGAATTCTGCAGCCTCGGGTAGATATGCGCCTCAAGCGAATCGTACGTAATGCGCCCGATAATATATTCGGATCGCATTTATTCGCAGAGCATAGGCACTGAAACAAGGTTTTGTTAGTGCAGGAGACGCAATCCCCGTGGGCTAGACATTTGAAACGCTTTTGTAGGAAGCTCCGACGTGAATATGAGAAATCTTTACGCGAATAGATATCGGGAATGTCGCGAAATCCAATATGTATATGCATTTTTTATATATTCTATGCGCATTACATATACCTAGATAAGAATATTTAAGTATGTACACGCACACGGTACGTGTATTGTTACATTAAGGCGGCAAAGATCAGCGTGAATATAGGACATGCTTCCTTCCTGCCGTAATCGTTAATAGTCTGGAAATCGGGTTATAGCTGGTATCGTACGGAATATTATAGCGCTGTGCTTTTAGCTATACTCCACGCATATTGAACGTGCCTCTTAAGCTCTATTCACATTATACATTGGGAGCTGGCCATAAATCCCGGTGCACATTAGAATTTCGCCGGACTAGTGTGTGCCACTGAAAGAGCTACTTACTCCAATATGCCGTGAAGAATTGTTAACGTAAGTAAGCTTTTAAATTTCTATTCATGGGTTTGCGCGTTTCAAGTGAATTTCTGGTAAAATATGTGCGGCCGTATAAGATATTGATGTTCTTTTTATTCTCACTTTACCTACCTATCTTTGAGCGTTTCACCTCTGGCTTATATTTATTGTTCATAATGCCGAAATCGTGAATTGGCTTGGAGTACATTTTATGGCGTTATCGTCATATTTGGCGTGATATCAAAGTTTAACGTCGCCATATTTTCTTGAAACGGTAGGGGAAGACAGTAAGCACAATATAATATAAAATATAATTTCCTAACATATTGGTCGTTGTTTAAACTAAATCCATTATTATTCAGAACTGTTTTTAAGGACGATGGTAATAAATTGTTTAGTCATTGAGGTATTTTCAAAACGGATATTAGTACCGAGCGCATTCATCAGTATAACTAATTGATTATTACGTACCAATTGCATGTACTAGGCAAACATAGCTAGCCAGTAGGTGTGTAGAATGCATAAACCGCGTCAATTAATAATAGGTTGGCTTTCGGAAAATGGATCGTGTTACCGCGAAAACCTACCTAAATAGTCACAGTTGCTAGTTCGACTTTAGTTACAGAATGAATGTTTAAATAAATAATAACGGAATTTATCGCGATGTATTGATATTATTTAATAGTAGCCTAGCGGTATAACCAGTGGATTGAGATGTCAGAGGTCTCGAGTTCAAACCCAAGGCACGCATCACTGATTTTTCGGAAGTTATATATATATCACATATAAGCGTATTTATCACATGCTCAAACGGTGATGGTAAAAACATCGTGAGAAAACCTGCACAAACTATAGCCTAATTCTTCTCAAATTTGAGGAGACCCGTGCCTAGAAGTGGGAGAATAATGGGTCGATACCTAGTAACATAATTATTGCTAAAATATTTTATATTCTTTAATTAACACCCTAAGCCACATTTAGCCATGCTTACACGATAAGCGAATTACTCAGCAGACAGACAGGCCTTATTTAAACCTCATTATCGTTCAAAGTTCAGATAGGCTATGAAGAGAGCATTACCTACAATACTCACGTACATATATTATGAAACAAACACACATTACAAACATATGTAGACCAGTATCTTAGTACTAAATCGTTGGTAATCCATTCCGTTTGTTCTATTATTACCTACTTGATCTGTAGGATGTGGATGACGCCTCAGCGTCGGCTTGACGTCATCACCGCGCATGAAGCGTAACATCAATATATATTCTAGCTAAACAATAAAATAATAGCCTATAAATTTACAATTGGCATTAATAGTGCTATAAGTTATGTCGTGGATTCGTCTCTGGAGACCTGGAACGCGACAAATGGTTGCTATCTTGATTAAAAAACTGCTTCAGTGCTTTGTAGTGTAAATAGACATTTATGGGCTTGGCACGCCTGAGAGCACCAGGCTACATGAAGTTTAACTAGATTACCTGAATTCTACCCTTACAGATAAGGGCTGTTTTAATTTTATTGGAACAATTTAGAAAACACCAAAGTTCTGAGACTACATCTGAATTTTAAAACATTATTTTATTTTTATAGAACGTACGCTGCTTAGTTAAGAATCTAAATTATACTTTTGTATGTGTGCTGTGCCACTAATAAATAATCAAGGACATTATAATATTGTATGAGCGATAGACAAAAAAAAACGAATAATTTTTTTATCCAAAAACTTACGAATGCATGACAAGGTCGCATAATATTATGCCATGCTGAAATATTATAAATATTATTTGACTTTAGACTAGTACTTAAATATAATAGTATACTTTATATATGTATTTATATTTATTATACCTAAGTATATGTATAGCGCCACTACGCTACTTAAGCTTATCTCAAATAAGAGTATATCCTATAATATTGTTGTGTTATCGGTTTTTGAACACACGTTTATTGAATTTCAAGATCATCATTTCTTTCCGTAGAGTTTTAATGGCAATGTTTCAAATAGTGGTTCTATAATTTTAATCTAAAATATTTAATATAATACGTTGTATATTTTCATTTACCGTGACTAGAATTTATTACGACTCGAGCTAACATCATGTGCTGTGCAATCGATAAAATTCAAATACAAGTACTAGTTGTAACAATTGTTATCGTAAATTAGCATTCTAGAATTTTTCATCCAATACCTAAGACCATTTGTACTACGATGTGTTCTCAGAAAGGATAAATTTGCGTGTAAATTTAAGCGCAAATACATTGAATGTTTTTTCTTTTAATCTGTGAGATTGATCTATGGAAAAAAAGACTTGTAATTAACATTTTAAATAAGGACCGCTTTCGAAATTGGTAGTGGATGAAGAATATTATATTATCGTTTCATGTGGGTACACGCAACTATGATAAGTAAAATGGATTTCGTAATAGATACGGTTTTATCTTTGGGGTAGGTTGGATGGATCTGATTGTTTATTAAGTCTCGGGTTTGTTTATATAGGATCGGTGGATTGTTAAGGAGGTTATCTCTCTAATTAGCAAGCTCTTAAATATAATCCTTCCCTACTTGCTATAATAAGATCAATATTTGCTCACCGCTATCTACGTTAGGATTTACATTTATTAGACTTGCGTAAGAATGAAAATATTTGTATAAATGGTATTCGAATAGCACCCCTAACTGGATTACATTTAGGCCTGAAGGTAATTTATACCTCTCTTTATATTTTTATCATTATTATAATAATAAAAAGGCCTAACGTTTTACTCTTCGATAAAAAGAAGCGTAAAAATTAATTCGAACGCTCAAATCAAAATTCAATAAAGGCAACCTTCCAAACGCCGCTGATAATCACGTCGACCGCCAACATATCCGTTTACAGTTAATTTTTCCTCCCATTTTTCTAAACCTGGCAACTTTGTATTAATTTGTTAGGGAGTCATTAAAACCGTTCGTTAATAATGAGGGTGTAAATGTAATGCGGTGGAAGTTATAATTGGGCGAATAAGTAGCGATCACAAGTTCACGCCCTCGCACGGGCACCGGAGCTTGACGTAAATTAGTTAGGAACTACTAAACTGATACTTCGACGGCACATGTCTAGTTGCGTTGATTCTGTGTTAGGCTCCCTTATAGCCTGTCGAATTTAAATTTTAGTTGTTAATAATTGTCACGTTTTGACCATTATAATTATTAGTATAGGATGCCTTGCGTGGACATATTCAAAGAAATATGTCTATATAATAAATGTATATTTATAAAAACTATAATAACAAACTTTTGAAACTGCTAATCATCTAGGATATACACATGTTTCTTTATTGACAATTTACAATTCGTCGAATTTATAAATCGCCGACACACCCTTTCAGGCGTTAAAAATATTGTTTTGATTAGTTAGATTATTTAATAATATAGCTGTGTGGACGATTTATAAATCATCTTTAACTTGATAAGTTTTAGTATGTACCTAGTTGAGATTGGGGATAAGTGAATCGGATGTTGATGATCTACAATTCCTAAAAAATAGAAATTCAGTGTGAAATTTAGTCTTTTAGAGTACCGTTCCTCTCTTTCTTAATAATTGTCTTATAATATCGAGTCGTTAAAGCGTTCATCGCTACAACTGGTCCGCTCTGAACTCTCCGACCAATTAGAGCGCCGAACGTAGTAAACCGTTCGTTACGTTTTGAAAAGAAACTCACTAGTTAGAAACCGTTGAATATTGTGAATAAATAAATTCACAGACCGATCCACTAACTTGTAAAGTTTGAACATAAAATGCGACTAATAAAAGTGTCATCAATGTAGAAACTCATAATAACAATTACAATTTTATCGTGCGTTTGGTATTTTAGTAATGATGTTCTATTAGAATGATGTAATATTTCTTGTAATTTGCCACTGTATCTCCTACAATTTATTCTTGCGGGATTTATTATACAGTAGGCTGTTATAATTTAATATTTATCTCCAATTTTCTTTTGTTTTAAGTGCGTTGGAAAAAATATTTTGTGTTCACGAACGCCACCCACATTCACTACATTTCTCTTGAATTCCAACGAGATATTTTCTTACATCTCGTCTAAATTAACATGTACAGTGTAATGCTGGCAGAGTGCTTTCCTACATAAAATGTTAATTTAAAAATCTTCAGATCATACTGAGCTCGATGTTCGTTATTTAACAAGATGTCTTTGTATATATGGGGGACTATTCAGTATGTGTGAATCATGAAGCGTGTCGGTTAATGGCTCCAAATGTCCGGCACCACGTGACGGATCGCGGCTGTGGCCTTCACTTACCGACTCAAGATTTCAATACCTCTAAATATAGAACGTGATTAGTATTATAACCATCGAGACCTCCCTACCAGCATTCTAAACGCTCGCATACAATTTATTTATCGCTTTGCATTACCTAATGCCTACTTTAAAATTAAGTATTTACAATCGTGCCATCATCGCTGTCGTAGGAAACAACGGCGACGTTTTTTATATGTAACAATATTTTTCGTGTCAGTCTTAACATCAAAAGAGCGAATGTAACTTCCTAAAAATAGAATTAATTTTGTACGAGGAATCAAATATCATTCAGTGATAACTAGTGCCAGCCACAAGAATATAGTGAGAGAAAAAAGTTGGACGTCTTCCAAAAATCGATTACATTTACTCCATCGTTAACAGGAAATGATCATATATCTCTGCATTGGATAGTTACTGCTGGTAGTTTATTTTAGAAATCTTAAATACAAATTAATTTGTATGCAGACGTTAAAGATTATCCCACATCGAGAGAGAAACGAGACCACAAGTTGTAAAATTTGATGCGAATATACTTTTCGTGCGATCTCTTATCTGTTTTACTTCTCTAGAGTTATCAGATATCAGCTAGAGGCGCTCCGAATTATTTATCTTTCTGGGATCTGTCAATATGTCAACAGTATGACAAATTTATCACGATATCGGTAATCATGATGTATGATGTGCTCTTTTAAACATCGATATTATAATATAACAAATGACGGCTTTCCATAGCTATATTACGTTTAATTATATTTTTGTGAATACTTTTATTTAATTTGCCCTTTTAAAGTGTGGGTAGACGGGTTTTATGTATATACATATATGAGCTAAAAAGAGGTTTCCAGTTCTTAACGGTTCCCTCCCAATTAGTGAATAAATCTTTGATGCAAACCAATCTCCCTTGACTCCGATCACTTTCCGTTTTAAAATGCTTTCCCTGTCGTATCATGATTACTAAATGAGGAGCGTACCGTAGAGATTTGGATAATATTAACTTTTTTCTAAAGCAGCAATAAAGAAATTGGCAAACAATGTTTAGGGGAATAATACAAATTACGGCCAGAGGCAAAAAGCAGGCTCACATTTGGTAATGATTTAAATTGACAATCATGCTTACATAGTCCTTCTTTTAATGCAGTGTAAACGAGAAGAATGTGTGTATGGATTGTGAATCATAAACAATGGTTAACCTTGTTAATGAATCTGAATGCGGGCGAGCAGCGGTCGTGGGACCGGCACGAATCATTGCCTTGCGATGCCTTGAGCTGTGTTGTGCGTTTTGTTGGGTGCGATATTACATTTTCTACTCAAATAAATATTTCTCTACTTCAAGGTCATTTTAGTGGCACCACACTCCAGTCTGTCGTAATACTTTTAATTACTTAAATGTTCAACACAAATTTGTTAAGGAATTTATAACGGTAATAAAGATTAGGTCGCTCTTGTTCACACGATGTATAAGATATGTAATGAATTGGGTCAATATGTTAATTGACAAGGAACGCTAATTTTGTTCTCAACTTTTCATTGTCTAGTGGTCAAGGTATGACACCAATTTGGCGCTTTGAAATTCTATTTGACAATGGCTTATTGTTATAAGATTAGTTAAGACTGCGATGGTAAATAACTAGATGATGCGATGGCCAGTGATGGAAAATACTCCGATGATATCATCTTGCGTGTTTGTCTGCACGTCATTGTCAGAGGCCGAAGTTACTGCTTACATTTCACAGAGGTAATCAGCTAATCATATTTAACAACTGCAAATAATATTCCTAACTAAATGTAATTACAAATTAAATCATAGACTGGCTCGGATATCTCCAAGTGTTCATTGAACTTGGCATAAGCGAATAATTGAATTAGGAGGCTTAATATAATACGATTATACTAGTTAGTCAAAATATCGAGGTGTGGCAATGTGTTCACCTATTAAGTCAATATGTAGGTGAGAAGTTACCTACTTGAGATGTGTTTAGAATATAATTGATGAGAGTTAGTGAGAATTTATTTGATGAAAACGCCTAAAAGTACGTACCCGATTGCCAACCTATTTAAGCGATGTTCGGCCTAACTTTTGTCGGGAATTCGTCCCGGAATGTTTCGGGAAAATTCCCGGAGCAAGAGCCGACGTCACTCATAATCGTAATTAAAAAGTAAATAATACGTCATTAATAATCTGAGTATCATACATACCTAATTAACTCGGCCTTGAGGAGGCAATAAAAAGCATACAAAAACCAATCGAGAAATTCACAGACGAATATTTCAACGCTCTAATCGTGAACACGACAGTTGTTCATAATAAGTTTTATTCCAACTTCGTCACGAAGGTACTAATAAGTAATGACGTAGTGAGTAAATGTTTGACATGTTACATTGATAACATAACGTGAATGGCTATTCACGTTAGAAATTGTTTTGTTTAACTTGTACGCGGTTGTAGCGTGTGGGCTAGACAAAGCATGATTTTGTATGGAGTTATAAACGTGTAGATATAAAAACGTCATTGTAGCATGTTGCCGCGTGGTAACACCCTAGGGACGTTTTGCATATTCCTGTAACAGAGCCACTACCGCTGATGTGTTCACTGTATTGTGTCCGTTCCACAGCGGGACTTTGTTCGAACATTAATTTAAATTAACCCTACAACGTTAGCACTAAGAGTCATTTTTCTACCGCACGTCAAATAATGCATTCATTCATATTTGAATTGAAACCACGTTTAAGTTAATTGCACTAACAAATGAGGCTACAAAGTATTTTAGCCTTTATGGTATAACACTGGTAGTTTATTAAGTAGGTCTCGACTTATGAGGATAAATATGTATACATGTACATAGGCAATAACTTATGCAGGAACTTGATCTCATTACCTACTTATTTAATTAAGTTCGGGTGCTTGCCGAAGAAATCGATAAATGAACGCGGGGATACCGACGTACTCAATTTACTTCCAATGCAAATTCCGTGTCATTGACTGTGGTCTTGAATTCTGCTTGATATGTTTTTAGCTATATCAAATTCTACGTCTGTTATTTTTTTATGACTAATATAAATTTAATTACTTAGATCTTGATTAACATTTCTGCGGAAGTTTAGCATTGTATTCCGACCGATTCGAGCCATATTTATTACGCAGATGATTCTTACAAGAATTATCTATTCTATCAACGAGTCATTTTATAAAGTAATCGGTGTAACCTACATTTTCCACCGTGAGAAAAACGGCACAACTGCCTTTTATAAAACAATAGAAGCATCACTTCCCTCTTCAGCGATAAAGATCAAAATAGTGCATGACCAGTGACAGGTGCCTGCATCACAACAAACCGTTCCTGTCGACTGATTAGAGGGGGAGATATAATCATAGAGCTTACTCTAAACAGGGGCGATGCGATCATGTACTCGATAAAGCAAAGATTACACACACATTTCTAGTTGATTTAAGAATCATCGCGGTAGGATGAATTTCTGGATGATCTATGGTTCACATAGGCGTAAGTCACACTCCGGACAGTTATTTGAATTACATGACCGTAGTATAACGCATGTATATAAGGAGTCCAAACTCCTATCTGTTCTCCAGTATTACTTAGAGATCAGTTGGTGGGGTTCGACTGGATGCAGTGGATACTATGGCCCATTTGGTCCAAATGGGCCGAAGTGTCCGCTTATATTCCTGGCGCTACCTTTAAAATTACAAAAATGATACAAGGTTTATTGAAGACAATTTTACCCGCGACTTAGTCTGCGTAGAAACTTCTATCCTCTCTTTTCGCTCTTTTAAGGAAACAGAAATTATCCTATGTCCTTTCCGGGAACTCAAACCATCTCCATATAAAATTTTATCTAAATCGGTTCAGCGGTTAAATCCTGAGGAAGTAACAGGCAGACACATTTATGATATTAGCATGGGTTATGCCTAGTAGTGTGTCAACCGCAGAGTGATTATATTTCCACTTGTTCCACGATATGACAGAGACAAGAATCGTATGCTGGCCTGAAGATGGCTGAATCGATACATCTTCACTATGATAGTGGAGGTGCTCTGCCATCCATATTTCACAATAGATGCGACGTTTCATCTCAGATACAACACTTTGAAACTTCTGGTATTCATGTATTGTGTGATACATGGTATACTGATTTGTTTTGTCATGTTTTCAAGGAAGCTACATTGGAGTTTGTATTTTATAATGAGACTACTATACCACTTTCGGATAGACACTACGTATAGGATAAATATAAAATTGGAATATTTATAAATGAACTAGCTGACCCAGCAAACGTTGTTTTGCCACATTTTAGAAGTTAGTAGTAAAAGAGTGAAAATTTAGGGTTATAAGTATTGTTTGATGCCAAATTATAAAAAAATGTTTTGTAAAAAAAAAAAGATATCTTTGGTGAGGGACATCCTTATCACCTAGGGGTGTACAAAAGCCTACGACCGATTCTCAGACCTACCAAATATACAAACAAAATTTCGTAATAATCCGTCCAGCCGTTTCGGAGGAGTTCAGCGACAAACACCGCGACACGAGATTTTTATACATAAGATTAAACTTTTCAGGAGGAATGCATGATCATTGCCTACATGACTATTCTTCTCAATTTCTTGGAAAAATATATTTCTTTATATTTTTATCATAGTGTCTTTTTCTCAGCTAAGCAACGAGGCTTGTTCACGGATACTTAATAGTTGTTAGATTTATTGTTATTTGTCTTATTAGTAGAAGTTTGTTTTGGTACGTCTCATATTTATACATAGATGATCAAATCATGGATGATTTTTACCTAAGTCATGACTCATGTAAAATTCCATGCTCATCACACCTTTAGCCTTTACGGGAATCGAAGCAGCCGCTATGCTAATCGAGTTATCGAATATATTTAAATGTTTTTGTATTTTATTGTTAAACTGTTGGTATTAAAGGAATTGTGTATGTTGCCGTTGAATCGTGATTGGTGAGCACGCGTACGCCAGTAATATAAATGAAACTATTAAAACAAATAGGTTCTTTAGAATTGATAATTTTATCGCTGACTTAAGCGTATAAGGTCGTAATCAATCTTTTTTTTTACTAATTATAACCTCTCCTATTTTCACAATTTGTGGTAAAAAAAAATTGCTTCGTATTCTCACATCGCTTGGTGTCAGTACTTAGTAGATATTTTATATTAAAATTATTATTATAATTTAATTACAATGTCTCTTGTTCTACCGACCTCATCAAACAAAACTCAGTTGATATCCACCCTAATTGTAGTGACGGAAACGAACATCAAATGTGCTTGAGTGACGTTCCCCAGAGCTGCTCTGTATTGGGGTCCCTCGAGATGGCAATCAAAGAGATGACCCTGAGCAGCCACCGCGAGTAGTAAATGTCCTTCAATTATTTTCTTTACCTTGCGTTATTTCTTTCCTACTTACTTCTGAGATGTTCCGAGAATGGGATTTGTGTAGTGTGTGTAGGGCTTTTATTTTTTGCTCGCCCCTCGTACCTTTTTTGTTAAGGATTTTCGTTTGTATGTTTGTTATTAGGCTTGATAATGATACAATTTTTTCCGAGGTTTATGTTATTATTATCTCCAATAATAAGTCTTATTTGTTCTTGATCAAACTTGATTTTTAATAAATGCGTCAATTGGATCGTGCGTGAATATTTTCGTACGCCTTTTCAAATAAGCTTTTGTTTTGTGAAGTGGTAAGATGATGTTATATCGGAAACCTGTCAGTACACTGTGATTCATTTGTTTTAACGTCCCATTGTTATGTCAAACACAATTTAAGTTGTGATTGGCACGCACTGTGACCTCTTAACCTGTACAAGCAATAGGGATGTACCCTTTGTTTGATTTTGTTCAATATTTTATATGCAATCATACATACCATTAAAAAGAAATAAAGATAAGAAATAAGTTGTGAGATGAGACTGCAGAAATATGTAGTGGAGACATTTTGCTCTCTTACTCGCACTCTTCCTGCCCTTAATGGAGGTGATGATTTTCTTGTCACTTGACAATAATTTAGAAATAAAGATATATTTTACATTACAACTTTTTGTTTAAATTCATAGCTACTCTATTGCATACAAATAAAATACCTAATAATACGCATGTGTACCCAGACAGAATAGGCAGAATTGTACTGGCGAATATCGACGGTAAAGTTCTATGAATGTACTGATTTCATAAGTTGTCTACTAATGTTTTTAAAGCCTCGAGTTCAACCTTTTTGATATATTTTTCTTATATTTTAAGTTTGAATTTCGTGGTTATTGAAAATTTCATAACAAACAACTCCACTGTTACCTGACCTAAAAAGAACCCCTAGAAAGGCCAATGGCTATCTACTATTCCCATTTGTGAGACTTGTATTGTCCTAGTACAGGGTGGCTCCCTTTCATTCATCCACTTTTTCCGACCTTTTTCTATTTGTTTAGAGCAACCTTATTTATTCCAACACATACTGTAAATATTCCTGTATTTCTAGACTATAACGAGAGTATAGATCTGATGTTGCTGGAATCTGTGCGATGTATGCCCGAGGGGTATGCGGCAGAGCAGCGCCGCCGTATGATCGATCCTATCACCAACTTAGTTAACTTCGTATACACACTTTTATTTTATTTACTGACTTACTGTATCGAACCTGTATTTCACACTGAAGAATCTAAGCCTCGTCTATAATATTAAAAAGGATGGATTGATATCGAAATATTTGAGCCATTATAACGAAGGGGTTCATTGTAGAAACATAAGAGACTAACGGAACATGTCACTTATGCAGGTTCCAATTAGATATAAAATTGCAATTTACCTCAATAGAAACTTAAATACAAAATGTAAATAAGCACGAGGCAAACTTTCTAGTCATAAAAGGTCTGCAGTTACACCTTTTATTACTTTTTATTTTTAACGCCATATCCACCTATGCAACTAGCAACATTCAAATAATTTGAAGAATGAAAAATAACCGTTATGTTTAAATATAATGATTTCGAAAATCAAATTTGATGTTAAAACTTTTCTTCTTGAATCTTGGATCTTCATTGTACATACGTGTAATCATGTGGTAATGAACGGCTAATGTCAAGTAGTGCGATAGGTAGTTAGATTCGGTGGTAGTCGGGTCTGGCAAGGATCCATGAGTAAGCGTCGTCGGGCGAGCCAGGGCGACAGCCTGTGCAAACGTGTTACAGCTTCCAGATTGATATTGCATACATCCGTATACTTATTGTCTTGTCTTGAATATCGTGTCGACATCATCGAATCTAAAGTTATTCATGTAAGTAGGCAACGTATCTTCCGTTAAAATAAATCTTATAGCCGAAAAAGGTAACGTAACGTAAGGTAATTAATTTTAGCCATACCTACAAAAGTGCATCAACAATTGAAAGGCTAATAATGAATTCAGTGTTTTTTTTAATAAATTAAATTAAATCTAGAAGGAAATAACCACATAAATTAGATCTTCAGAGTTAAGAGTTGACTGCTATACTAACTAATTAATATTAACTGTATCACAGTCACCAGATAAGTTAGTAAAATTTGATTTTGGAACCTGAGGGCAGTTGCATCTGAGAATGTTAGGCTTTTAATTGGAGTAGGCATTTTGAGCCCTCGAAATAATCAGATCCAGGTTTTAGTATGTCTGTGGCGATCAAAGGCAATGGTGAGGACTACTACCAGGTTATATATCTTCTATAAATATTTACGATAGCATCCTCTGCTTAGAAATAATATAAAATACTCGTATACAACTTCACTTAATGATATATCACATATCATCTTATAAGCTAAGACAAGTGCAGCATGAGTTCATCGCTTTATTATTTTATTACCTTATTTACTATATCTATGAAAATTAATAAAAACCATTTGCATATTATGTTGTACATACTGTTGAGATAATTCATGGTGTAGATATGTGGTTTTGCGTGTTTTGATAGCAAGCAACCACATAAGGTCAACTAGTACCAATGTTAAATACATAAATCTAGTACCTAGACGCCTTCAGAGTATATACTTAGACTTTGTATTAGCAAATGTATGCTTTAAGACCTTTTTAGAAGTACAAAAGATAATGATTTGGTAATATTGTATTGCCATCTTATACTGGAATCATCATCATCATCATCAACCCATTATTGTCCCACTGCTGGGCACGGGTCTCCTGTCATTTGAAAGAGATTAGGCTATACTGAAATAGGACACAAAATATGAGAACATTACAAAGGCCACGCCAAAATTACTTCTTGTAAGACGTCTTTAAAATTAAAGAGATATTTGGCCCACAATCTAAATTGCGTACATACTCATTATATTTTAACAGCATACAAAAGCGATAACAATGATTGGATTCAGAGGAGCAGAAACCATAAAATTGAAATCAATTTTGCCGTAATGGTTATAGGAACATAAAACACATATTGCTGGTCACCGAAATTATTCTTTTATCTTTATTATGTCTCATGAAAGACTTCATTCGACTACTGGTTCATGTTAACAATAATATTCCCCGTTTATGTCACAGAGATTTTCTGGACGGCATGTGACGTCTATGCATTAGGCAGTTGCGGGACAGTAAATGGGTTGATGATGTTTTGTGTATTCTTGGAACAACTACCTGTAGACTAGTTGACTCTTATGATATTGAAAGCCACTACGCTGAAATATATCAATATCATAAGAGTCATTCAAACAATAAATTCACTGATCAGTATCAGTTGTCTCACTTGGGATTTTCTCAGCTAATTCTCGTCGAAGCAAGTCCAGACAACCCTGAAAGTATGTTCGTAAGTGATAAAAGTTTAACAAATAAAGTTACTTAACTTCTTCGCGATCAATTTACGACTTCTTATGACAGTGTAAGATTTCAATACACCGAACATATTTATCGTCTGCCATGCCATATGATCGCGAATTGGGATTTGTAAAAATGTTACTTTTCCGAACGAACCTCGCCTTATTCTCTACTTGCATAGAGGCGAAAATCATTCGAAATAACGTGAAAATTCCCGCTTATTTCTACGACTTCACTTCTTTCTGATATTCACCCTTACGCCGAGGGCGAAAGGTGCTTTATCTTTTATCAGGGTATAATATATTCAGTTCACAAAATGAATTGCGAGTGTTAGTAACTCGGAGTGAGCCTGCGAACATATTCGGGGGATCTGTTGCGTCGTTCGTTCTCTTTATTGGTTACACGCTTGGGCGACAACGAATCCTATTCTTAATTGTATTTAGGTTCTATTTCAGTTGACAATGGTTGTAAGGATTTTCTTGAGGCGTTTTCCGATCGTTTTATATGTAACTTATTTGTTGATGGCGGTGGGTGTCTTGTAGAGATATTAACTTGCTCCAGTCCATGTTAAACACCCGGCTAATGAGTGTACTAACAATTCGACTTTGACGCCTCGCAGCTTGTATGTTAAGATGTCAGTGATGTCGCACATCTGAATTTAACGTATATTTTGTTTGTTTCGCTTTGTTTACTTGTTTTGTATTCATTTTATTATCAGCGTCAGAATAAACTGGAACATAATATAAGAAATACACCAATTGAAAAAATACAATACAAAGTACTGATTTCTTTCGCTTACGCGAATACAAGACATTGATAAAAAACTACTTTTTACGGAATTAAAAAAAAACACTTTAAAATACCTAAATACCCACCATGGTCCTGAACGAACTCCAAACGTTTTAATGTTGTTAGTAGCTAGATATTGTGACATATTTATTATATTGTCATATCATGTCAAACACAAACAGAAAGAATGTCAAAAATAGGTAAACAAACAGAAATACTAATTATCAAACTTTTTAATGGTTTACTTGATCTCACCAACTTCATTGTCGACTTTGGAAGTTTCTTCGCTTCCTATATTCCTCGTTTCGTTTTGCTCAGTGTTTTTTCATTCCATTATGTCTTTTAAAGTTTTCCGAACGGCGACAACTAACCTACATAAGGTTGGTTTTCATTCCGCAGTCTTTTTCTACAGTTTACTCACCGATTCTTTTGTTGGAGAGTTCATCGTCATTATTTTTCTTTGTCTCATTCCTTCATTATTTCCGGTGGACACAAAAAGTTTATTGTTGAGCGGTTTAACTATTAACCCGTTTGTTGTTGCAGTGCTATTGTAATTCTTTTTTCTTGTAGTTTTACTTAGACTTCTTAAAGTAAATCTGTATTGAATATAGTTATATCTCATCCCTTGTCAAAAAAAAAAACTTAATATTTTCTTTTGCTGCGAGTAATCGCAGCATCGCTATTTTGATTAACTCTGGCAGTAATACCAGAGATAATAAAAATAGGTACATTATATTTTCAACATCGTCTAAATTTGTATCTTCAGTAAATCGGTTTACTAGCTACATTTTATACGCAGCATGATCAACGCTTAAAGCTTGATCTTAAGCCTTTATGAATCATATTTTCCGGCAAAAATTTTCACTATTTATTTCTTCCTCTTTATATCGTTAATGCCCTCAGGTGCTAAGTAAGGTTCATTTAAAAGTATATTAAATACTTCATACAATTTTGTTGAAGTATGTTTTATTAGTTTTGATTTAAGGTTCATTTTGCTTTGCATGATTTGTTGGAATGTTAGTTGCAATGTGAGATAGAGGCTGATACCTCACCACGGTCGGTGTCGTGCAATTAACGTTTTTCAGGACGAACGCTTCAGGGTATTGTGACGCTGCTCTCCACGTGGATAAGATGGCTGGAAACCCCTGGTACTCAAAAGGCATGTTTGACCTCGGATTTCTCCCTGACGACGACTCACTTGCTAGTCTTTATTATTCAACATTTGAAACTTACGAGGTTATCGACCTCGTTAAATGATTCTTTGTGTTTTTGAAATTATGACGTTACCATGGGTGGTAGTATAAATATATACAAGAACCTATTTACTTAGGTAGGAGGTGTATTTAAATGCGTATAAATAGCTCTTCACACACGTCTAACTACGCCATGTCACGCTTGCTTAGTTAAAACAACAACACTTTTTTGTCGACTTACTCGGACGACATACATAATTCTCGAACTTTTTATGTCTGTCTGCATACATTTTCCTGAAGGTTGCAAAACCAAAAGCTTGAGGTAAAGGTCACACACAATCTCAGCACCGCTTTTGCAAGTGTCGCGGTAGACAAATGAGCAATTTGCCGTCTCATCACAGTCGTAATGTTGCAAAATGGCGACGGAGGCCTCTTACGACATAACTCGTGCCTTTCAAACCACACAAGAAACTCGACGAACGAAAAGTTAAAAGAAATATTTAATGAACCATAGAATAGAAACTATCCTAACGAGCCTGAGATATTGAAACGCAAAATTGTATAAAGTATTATATTCTACAAACCAGGTAATATCTTCTATTTTGCTCCGCTGTCCGGTGGGTTCTTGCGGTCATAACTAAGTGCTACGGGAACCTGGAAATTAATCGGCGTCTAGAGGATTGCGGGCCCCCGTTTCTCTGCTCTTCGATACCTTACTAGTGAAATATGGTTGAGATGGGATCCCAACTACTGAATATTTCTTTCGTAATATTAAATTATTATGCCAGTAAAGCATTTGGGAGGTTTCTGAGTTCGTTTCGTTTTGACTTGTTGTGGTGCGGCGCGTGTGGAAAATTTAATTATCGTTCTGAGTAGTGGACTTCTATCGTTGTTATTCAAGAGGCGTATGTCTGGCGGTCGGTGACGTAAGAGTCAAGTATTTATTGGTATAGACCGATGACCTCCCGACAATTTGACTAGCAAAGTTAATGCAATAAATTCATTGCTCAATGCCATTTTAAGATGTATGTCCATTTACTTTGTTTTATAATCGCGTTTTCTTTGTATCTTGTCTGTTGCTAGCAATGTAACCTTGATTAGCTGACCTCCGTGTCATGTCACGATTAACTTTTAACACGCGATGATAATGCTTCCTAATGCATCTACTATAATTTCATAATACGAAAGAAAATTGCAAGGTTTTGTTATTGCTGTTATTTTGAATCGTAAGATAGCGAAACACAACCAGCGATTTTTTTATTTGTTTCTTAGGATACATGCTATAATCCCAAATGATGACCTGTTGTCAGGTTTTCTAAGGGACCAGTATTGTTTCCCTGAATCAGGATTTAAGGGAGGCTGTGGAAATCCCCGCTAGAAACATGCAGATGTCAGCCATTTGTTATTCAAATTCGTACAGACGTCGTGTCTCAAACGCACCCTGACATCGCAATGAATATGTAAAAAAGATTATGGAAAACTTTTGAGTAACACTAAAACAACTTTGTATGGGTTTTGGTGTGCACAAGTGACTCACTGTTCAAAGGAACAGCCTATATACGGCAAACAAACATTTCTTAGACTTCAGATCGACTACCTATCTTCATTCGTGACAGTATTACAAATAAGCGTAATAACAGCGTTATATTCAGGTGCACTTTTGTTTAAGGTTTTCACAGTATCGCGTTGCCAGTTCGCAACAAGGAATTTATATTAACCATCGGTTTTTATCGTGTTCCATTGACTATGAAAACAGTAATTATTGTTGTTCACAGCTCTCATCTAAATGCTTAATGCTTGTACGAACAATTTACTTTTAATTAAAGCAAAGCAGATCTTTCCCAGTTCATTGTTGTCGCTGGCAGGGTACGGTTGTGATCTCATTTTATTTGTTCGCTCGACCCTGCCGATGGACGAGAGTGAATTGACAAAGATTCCGTTACGCTTTTTAAATGTAAATAAAATTCATTTTCCTCAGTCAACACCCTCTTTCTATACCTATGTATTATGTTATAAGCCTTAGTTCCTTTGAAATATTTTCGCTGTCACACGTTGCGGGTTTTCTTCTTTGTCAGATTCCTTGAGCTTTTCTGCAGACACTATAATGGAAGGCTGTCATGATGCAATTCTTTCCACGACCGTGCTCAAGTTTTTTATTAAATTCGGCACTGTTCTAATAATTTATTAGATCATCTGTTTCCCTCGTTCTATTGATTTAATATTACGACTTTGTTTAATAACATAACTGATCCTAAATGCGTGTATATTTTTTTAGTGTAGAGGGCTGTGGACGTCTATGTTAATGGAAAACAATCGTGTTTTATTGTACTCGTAAGGTTTGATGGGCATATAAAAGTGCTCACCTTAAGGGAAGGGTCCGTGCCTTCACGATAATGTTTGCGGGATTCCGTACTTAAGATACCCTTTTAGGTTAGTCGCAAAAAATCAACTCTTCTTCATACATTTATTTACTAATGTAGCGATTTTCAGTGTTCGCATTATGTAAATATATCGTATACATGCTTTACATAGATGAAAGTAAAACTATTTTACTCATTATATGGCGGTTTATTGATAAATATTTAATGCCGACCTTTCAGATCCTTTAAAACATCGAATGTCTCGTGGACTCTCACCATGCGCCGCATTTATAAACTTCGCATGCTGCATCTGCTTGCTAGCGTCTGTGCAGATGCAGTAAAATTCTCAACATTAGTTCATATCGACCATGTAATAACATGGTCGTAATAATTGCCGATGATATTTTATATTCTCTAATACACTAAACAGCAGTTTCAATATATGTATGCCATTTATAATAATATGTAGTAGATACTAAAACAATTATGTGGGTATATCTTAACGTCAAGGAGTTTCATAAATATAGATGTTGCTAGTAGCAAAAGTACAGCTAAATAATCGAATCGCTTGTTTTTGTCCGTCGTTGAGCTCCTAAATATAGAATTAAAAATTATACATATATTATAATACCTAAGGTATATTAAAAGCTTTTTAGTAAACTGTCCGCTCACTGTTATCTGCACTTAATAGTTTCGGAGCTGTCTCACAATTTGTGAATTTAAAGCGAACTTTGCTGAAAATTCATTTGTTAGTGCATCGTACAGCTTTCTATTGCGAACGTAAAATAACCTTTTCATGATATTCGTATCTGAGTTTATCTTCGAACGATTTTATTTAAATTAATAAAGTTTGATCTCTGAAACTATTTTTATTTTATGTGCGCACGAGAGTTTTATATTCGTATCCAATTTTAAGTTTGATTATATTTATCTACAAACTAAAGGTTTTGTTTTTTTTTACGAAGAAAAGAAAGAAAAGAAATTGTTTAAGCGTTTTATGGTTCCACAGAGAACCATAAAACGCTTAAACAATTTCTTTCTTACTTAAAAATGTCTGTTCGGGAACATGGATGCTGAAAAAGATTAAATAATATTAATATACTAAGTAGATTTTTTTCAATTTAAAATATATTCCTTATTAAAACATTATTCAATCACAGGCACTGTCGTGTTTTCAAAACCATTCTTCCATTTAAGTCGATAATTCAAATTTTGAACTCAGACATCAGTCACGAAGTTTAAAAAATGTATAAAATACTTTCTTAAACTTAACAAAAACCACGATATTTCTAGCTTAAAAATACGATAAAAATTCAAATGCCTCGATTTAGGTTTTGGGTAGCGTAGTTCCAACATTTCATAATCATAACCTATTTCAAGTTAAATCGGCGCATGTCCAGGCTTTTAATTTAAAAAGTAACAAAAAAGTTTATCCATATTTAATACTCCGGTCTCGGTAGCCGAAGTTAGAGAAAGTTTGCGGGTCAAGGACCGTGGAGTCCTCAAAACATTCCCAGTAAAGTTTGTGTTCCGATGACCGTCTATGAATATTATCTAGACGGAGGGCCCTCGTTCAGAGTTGGAGGTGTTTCCACTGATATGATGATGGGTATTATGGACCGTAATCATTTTACGATAGCAAGAGACTAGTTAAAAAGGGATTCAGTGCTCGTACCACGTGTTTGAGCAGTCTAATTAAAGGTTGTAAGAGAGGGACGGCGCTATTGAACTTGTAGTTTCATTAGATTAACAAGTTGCGGTACGGGGCTTGATCTGCCCTTCTCTATGTCTGAATTCATGCATCTGAGTATGGCCACATAATACATGTGCGAGTGGTTCATGTGTAAATAATAATAATCTCTCGCGGACAGCAACACACCGGTTCGCGGATACGGCAGGACAAAATGCACTCGCTCGTAGATCGCGTCCATAGCAATTTGAGGCAACTAGAAGTATATGGACTTACCTTTATAAGTAGTAGTTTATAGTAATGGATCTGAGTAATAAATCATTAAAAAATAATCCTAAAATAAATAGGGCTCACCAATATAATACCTATGATTAAGAAAAAAACTATCTTAATTTTACCGATTTGAGGACACAATTCACAAACCATCGATATCATGATTGAACTATCTTCTTTACACGTTTATATTTTTGCGTAAATAGAAACGTGTAAAGAAACCTCGCACCTATATAACGAAGTTTGTAATTTGAAATTATATTGTAGGAAACTAGGTACATTTAACCTCTATGCATGCATATTTGCATTGACGTAATGTAATGTGAATTTATATGTATTCTGTAAGTGCCGATGTAGTAACAAACGTAAGGAAATAAAAAAAACAATAGACACGCAAACATTTTATAGAATTAAATAATAGTTCAAGTGTGTGGCGCACATATAGACAAATTTTAAATATTACAATCCTACATAGATAATTCAAATATATCACTTGTTATAGCCAAGAAGTGTGATCAGTGGACTGTGAATTCGAAGATCTCGAGGTAAATACGCACTCGAGATAGAACCTGCATGCCTGAGGAATCTTTTTGCTGTGGTGGACTATAGCCTAATCTGTTAAAAATGTCAGCAGATCTTAGATTGGGTCCGTAACGTTATTGTGAAAGTCATATGGTCGATCAACGGAAAGTCGACTGAACGTTTGTTCGAATGCACTTTACTGCGAAGCAACCTTTCATCGACAAACGCTACTTCGAATGAACTTTTCATCGAATATTTATTAATGAAAGAATTGTCCTTTCGAATGTGTTTTAATTATTATATCTAGATTAATAATTTAAATAAAATTATGGGAAACATATTTTTCGTCACATAGTCGTATTATTTCATACATAATCGAGGAAATCAATCCTTTCTAGATATAGTATGTACCATAGTTTTCCCGTAGATTTAGCAACATGAAATTTGGTGAAAAGGAAGATAATAAACCACAAACATAATGAAAAATGTTTACTTTTGCGATTTTCACACAAATTTTTACCTGCTAACTCAATACAACAACACCTAGTCTGCCCAAAGGATGCTTGAAATTGCATTGAAATATTAATGTATTGCGAAAAAATCCGTAAAAACCAGTTTCAATTCAATAACCAAAAGATTTAAAAAAAATGCCTTGGCCTACCAGGCAAGTCAATGCATTTACGCTGTGGCGTTCAAAATGTAATACAT
The DNA here is from genome assembly GCA_905163465.1 of Craniophora ligustri. Taxonomy (NCBI): domain Eukaryota; kingdom Metazoa; phylum Arthropoda; class Insecta; order Lepidoptera; family Noctuidae; genus Craniophora; species Craniophora ligustri. The sequence continues at coordinate 5,426,452 of LR990959.1, forward strand.
AAATTTGCAGTCATAGTGTAAAGTGCAGACTAGAAAGTTTACGTAACAAAACATCAAATCACTTTTATTTGTCACCACCCTTTCACGAACCGAACGATAAACAAAACATAAGAACCACTCATAAGAACGTTACATGGAAATACTCGAAAAACGCTCTAAACTCCTCAAGACCCAAAAAGACTTCCCACCAAATACTTGTTGTCAATGTAATTCGTTATCTGTAGATGTACAAACTCGATAGATGCAGATTAAAAAACACGCTACGGTTCACTAACTTTTTAAATAAATCCCGGGACATCAGACAAGGGTCTGTCGGTCCAACCAATTTGTTGTTTCCCAAATGTTTATTTCCGCTGCCACGTTTCATTATTGTTGCGAATTGAGATCAGTCAAAACTTTTTATTATTATCAAGTAAGTACCTACTTGAGCATGTGATGATTTTAAAAAAATTGTCGCCATCTGTCAGACATGATTTTAAATCTCAGGTGACGAGCCTAAATCCAAATTGAGCTGTTAATGTGCTACTATTGAAAAATATTTTCATTCGAAAACAAAATTTTGTTATGATAAACGGAACTATTATAGAATCACACGTGTGAATGTCCGCGCCAAAGCCTTTAATAATCTATTTACTCTGAACCTCCTAAACTTACTAAACCACAACCAATTTAGTTTCAGTAGATTCAGTTGAAATTTGGTTCACTACGAATTTCTGTTATCGAAACACATAACATATATTCCAGCTGTATCATAACTTCTCAGTGTTGTTATTGAATTCAAAACTTTTTACTAAAATATGTCGTTATGTCAATTGATTATATAATATAGTCTCAATAACTTAAAAACTACACTGAATATTAATGGAATAGACTCCTTGAACCAAGGTACGAAAGTTCCAGGAAAGATGGCTGGACGGTAGAATTTAACTTTAAGCAAACATCAATTTTTTCTGGCTAATCGGCTTTCAGATTACTTACCTTTACACAAAGTTCTAAGTAAAAAAAAAACCACTGTTTATCTGTTAGCGGGTCATTGACTTCTCTTGAATAATTAATTAACTTCTTAGAAGCCTTACGTCGAAATTATATTTTCCAATATCACAAGTTTGAGATTTCTCCCTTGAAAGCAATCTAGATAAAGATTACAATCACGAAAATCGTGTACAAATATAGACTTTATCAACAATCTACGTAGACTATATTTTCTACGTTGTTGAAGTAGTACCGCTAAGACTAACCTATTTCGTGTAAAACGAGCGTTTACGCTGAAGTATTGTACGTACAGGTTGTATAAATATTATCTAGAATTCTGTTCAGGCTTGGTGGGTGTTTGGCCGGGCTAGAGGGCTGACACGACGTCATTACGCCTCGGAAATAGGCACTTTTCCCCTCGTTAGTAACTCGGCGCTGTCCTCACTCCGCTATCAAACTACATTCATACTAAACTATCGTATGTGCTCTTCAATTAACGGCACATTTTTATGGACATCGAATGTACCTTTTAAAAAGTTTTTTTTTGAAAACATCAAAAGTTCCGTAAGTTAAAATGTCAAGTCTTTGGATTTCATAAGGCATGTATTGCTAGACTTTACGATTCACCAATTAGCACGTTGAATGTATATACACATATTTGCTATATAAATTATCGACTTTAATGCTTTAAATAATATCTTGTTTCTAATAAGAATGGCACAAGTATTTCACTTGCCATGTTTTATGTAAATGCATTTTTTACCACGGTGACGACGATCTTCCATCCAAATCCATCTTTGCCTATTCAATACTGCCCTACTCACTTCTCTCAGCTATTTTAAACTTTAATTGCTTGTCACATAGCTCATTTTAGAACAGCTGCAATTTTATGATCTTTTAATATGAAATTCTTTTCTTCTTAATTAATGTTCGGTAGAGCACAAAGCTACGATTGTGTATTTTTTGTATAGTCTGTACTGTACCGTACGTTTATTGCAGGAGTTTTAATTTCTGTAGTATTAATTATAAGGGTGCCGGCGATTATGATGCTTAATTGGTACCTTTGTTCTGGTTCAGAAGGGCGAAAAGGGATTTAAGTTTTAAAATACCACTTTAGATGGCGCTCAACCGGTTTGTTAATCAACGGCTGGGTTATTCAAGTATTGTATTTAAAATATTGCTCTTAGGCCTGTACTTAAATACATATTTTTATACGGGTTTGTAATAAAGAGATATAGCATTTCAAATTTCCAAGAATCGCTTGGCGTAGTTCGGTTACGCTATATTAAGTAAAATGTTGTTAGTAGTGTTACGTATTCAAATCAGCGAGTTTTACGCGGTTGTCAAAATATGTTTTATCTTTCACAGTATGTTATACGCTCACACGACCTTCAAGATTAAGTAGAATAGACAAGGTACACCGACTTAGTACCTAAGTCGTATTTTACTATATAATTTTATAATTTAGTTAGCTCGTAATATTTAAATTTAATTTAAATATAATTTATAGTATTTAATCTTTAAAAACACATGAAATCTAATATAACTACAAATTAACATAAGTACCCAGTGTTTACAAAGTGTTTTGTCAATAAATCAAGAAAATACCGTGCATAGCAGTGGCAGTGATATTTCAACCACCCAACGGATGAATTTGGATTTGAACATTTGATCAACAACTTGGTCAATCCTGGGGAGTATATTGTTTTATTTCATTCTATGGTTTATTACCCCACATTAACCCAAATTTTCCCATAACCACTAGCTAGGGCCAGTATGTACTTTCACTGTATGACTTGCAAATCCTGTTTGTTGCAATAATTTGCTGCTACTTAGCTGTTTGTTAATATTTCTATACATCTTTATTAAATCAGATATTAATATTTAGCGTCTCCCAGTGCCTCTATAAAGATATTGCCTAACTGATCATAATTTAATATTTACAATAATTAAACTCCACTGTGTTATCATTATAATTATAGGTCAAATTTAACTTATTTTTTATCTAAATCAATTAAGTATATACTTTAAATTCATTTAACTTTAATATAATTTCCTTAAATCTTGTCAATAGGTACATTCATTTCCTTCTACCCCCTACTCAACATCTCTCTTTGTTTCTTGCTATTCACCTGTCTATTTTCATATTCCAGGTAACTGGAATATTATATACTTGAAAATGATGACCCGCAATGCAATGGTTAGAGATATGGAGATTAAATTGAGAGCCACCCTAAAGGAACTGGAGTCGTCTAAAAACCTGTGTGCACAGCTACTACAGGAAAGGGACGACAGTGAAGTTGAGATTAAGAAAATCAATGATAAAAACACTTATCTTAAGAATGACCTGGCTGAGCTGCACATTCAGCACATGGACTTACTCGACCAACATGACCATCTTCAACAACAAGTGTCAAACTTTCATAGCTGTTCAGACACACATGAATTGGCATTGAAACGCATTTCTGAACTAGAGCTTGAGTTATGTGAGGCCCATAAGCCTATAGTATTTCTAGAATCAGTAGAAGCCAAAAAGCAGACCGATAACACCCATAGTCTGTATGATGAGTTGGTTGGTTGCAGTGGGTCCAGGGTTGAGTGCGAGACAGCTGTGACCATTGACTTGACTGGTGATGATACTGCATCCACATATCCTATTCTTTTTAGCAAAAATAAGTTGAAGATATATATTAAAATAAAAAAACTTATTAAAAGGTACAGCAAAGCCATAAAAAAACAAAACCTTTTGAAAGGAAATATTAGTTTAAGAAGGGATCGCTTACATTTAATTTCTAAATTGAATACATGTTCATCTCAGTTAGAACACAGTAAGATAGTGTATGATGTTGACACAAAAAGCCTGCGTGAAGAATTATTTCATAGGGAGGACATGTTAGCTGATATATTTAATAAATACGAGGCTTGTCAAAAGGAGTTAAGTAGGCGCATGCTGGAGGCAGGGGAACTGGTTGACCTAGTCAGGTATAATGCTGAGAGATATGAGTCTCTGACAAAAAATCTCTTATGCAGTAATTGTGCCTGCTCTCAAACCTCTCCGGAGCCCCAGTGTGATCTGTTGTTACCAACAATGTCTCAAACATTAACAACTTATAGTAATACAATAGTTTTTAGTGACCAAATAGGATCTGGTTTGGGATCATTGTTACATAGTGATGTAAGCAACAGTGTGATTAACTATTGTAATCATCACTTAAAATATAAGGAAATTATTAAAAAAATTGTTAGTTCTAAAATTCAGAGTAATACTATTGTAGTCTTACTATTAGGAAACAGTTTAGGGCTCAAGAAAAAGGATATTGTGGATGGTATAGACACCTTATTGAAATTGAGTGTAGGAAAAATTATGTTGTGTGCATTTCCTTACTCAGACTGCTTGACAGAGAATAGTAACAACAATATATTCAGATTAAACAATACCATGCACATGCTGACATGTCGTCACAGTGATAGGTTATTATATTTTGACACAAACAAGTTTGTTAGTGGATTTAAATTAACACAGGAAGCTATGTTTCTTCCTAAGAGATACAAATGTTTGATCGCTACTTTGATAGCAAACAATATTAATTTAATTATAAATACAAAGCCAGTTGTATCTAGCTATACAAAGCCTAGTCTAGTCATTGACAATGTGGACTATTGTTCACACGTGGGGAGGTGTACGCGAAGTATATCCTTGCCAACTAATTCTGACGTTGGGGCAGTAGATCTAGCTCCAGATTCTAACAATTATAATTTAAACTAGTCAGTAAGACAACAGAAGATAGTAATATGAGAGGCATAATATCTTCTGGCATGTTATTAACCTCAGCTGTGAAGGGGAAAAGTCTGAACATTCTGAAATTATACCATCAGAATATACAAGGACTCACTTCCAAAGTGTTAGAGTTTGAACTTTTCCTAGAAACATTCAAGTATGATATTGTATGTATTACAGAGCACTGGTTAAAAGAATACCAGATGTTACTAAGTTTTGAAAATTATCATGTGGCTAGTTGTTTCAACCGAAAGTTTATGATTCACGGTGGTTCCCTTATATTAATAAAAAATTCATTAAAGTCCAGAGAGAGAAAGGATATTGTCTCAATGTCTGTTGAACATAGTATTGAAATGTCTTGTGTTGAGCTGGATAAGCATATTGTAGTGTGCGTATATAGACCCCCAAATAGCCAAAACTATACAACATTTGAGTCTGTCATGGAGGATGTACTTAAACTAGTTTTCAATTCAAATAAATCTTTAATTGTTTGTGGTGATTTTAACGTCAATATATTAGATGATAACATGTATAGTAGTAAATTATTGTGTCTTTTTAAATCATTTAATTTAACTAATTTGTTCAAAGAACCAACTAGGGTAACAAGTACGTCTGCGACTTGCATTGATAATGTCTTCTGCAGCTGTGATTACTCGGATGAAGCGATTGTAAATTGTATGACCTCTGATCACAGCGGACAAACCGTCACATTTAACACTAGTTCTACTTTAAGTAAAATACAAATAAATACAAGGCAGATAACGAAAAGTAAAATTGAAAATTACAATAAACGTTTGAATAGTAAATTAATCAATCAAAACATAAATATAACCAATTGTAATAAACAATATTCAACTTTTTTCGCGATTATAAGTAATGAATTCAATAAATATTTCAAACTGAAAACCAAGAACGTTAGCTTTAGATTTAGATTTAGTGACTGGGCAACTATAGGCATTCGTAAAAGTCGGGAACGCTTATTTGAATTATATGAGTTAAAGTCATTTAATAAAAGTGAACAGTTTAGTCGATATGTTAGTAAATTTTCAAAAACTTTTAAAACAGTGTGTCAATTGGCAAAAAAAATATATATTAGAAATAAAATCAAGAGTGCCGAAAATAAGATAAAAACGACTTGGACAATAATAAATAATGAGAATAAAAAATCCAAAGTATGCAATAATGATAACGCACTACAAACGGCACGTGGTCTTATAACAACAAATTCCGAAATAGCTCAAGAATTTGAGACATATTTTGCGAACATACCCTCAACAATAACTAAGAATCTAAATTCTTCTCCCGCACTTTCCGGTGCCGTACTTAAACAGTATGTAACTGTATGTCCAGTACCTTTTAAATTTAAATATGTTAGTCCACAGTCAGTCATTAAAGTCTTTAAAGATATAAAAATAAAAGTAACTGAAGACTTGTGGGGTTTATCTTCTAAAGTTTGTAGTGGAATAATTAATACTATAGCACCCCATCTAGCTAATATATTCAATGAGTGCGTTGACCAGGGGACCTTCCCGGCTCTAATGAAATACAGTAAAGTAATACCCCTATTTAAATCTGGAGATTCTAAAGATCCTGGAAATTTCAGACCAGTTTCCGTTCTACCTGTACTTAGTAAGATTTTTGAAAAAATTATGCTTAATCAAATGTTGACACATTTTAATACAAATAAACTTTTCCATAATCAGCAATATGGATTCACCAAAGGGCGCAATACAACTGACGCCGGAGTGACACTTATAAAGCACATCTTTAATGCCTGGGAAGAGTCGCGAGATGCTGTTGGCATATTTTGCGACCTGTCAAAGGCATTTGATTGCGTGGATCATGATACTTTGTTACTAAAATTGGAACATTATGGATTTAAGCTAAACTCGTTGAGGTTAATAAGGTCATATTTGCAAGGTAGAATACAGAAAGTCCAGATAAACGGGGTCAAATCTTCTGGTTCTACTATTAAAATGGGTGTTCCACAAGGCTCTATCCTAGGTCCGTTCTTGTTTTTAGTATATATTAATGACTTACCGTACATGTGCCAAAATGGATGTGAGATGGTGTTGTTTGCTGATGACACTTCTTTAATTTTTAAATTAGATAGACGTTCACCGAATGTTGACCATGTAAATAGCGCCCTTCTCAAGGTCCATGAGTGGTTTACTGTTAATAACCTAGTGTTGAATGGGCAGAAGACTAAATGCATAAAATTTTCCTTACCAAATGTTAGAAGTGATGATTGTGACATAATATTGAATAATGAGAAGCTCGAATTCGTAGATCAAACTGTATTCTTAGGAATTAAACTAGATTCCAAACTTCAATGGGGACCGCACATTAAGGCTTTAGCAGGACGCTTGAGTTCAGCTGCTTATGCAGTTAGAAAAATTAGACTTCTTACGGATGTTGAAACCGCAAGACTAGTTTATTTTAGCTACTTCCATAGCGTCATGTCTTACGGAATATTGCTCTGGGGCCGTGCTGCAGACATAGACTCAGTCTTCATACTGCAGAAAAGAGCAATAAGGGCCATTTATACCCTAAGTAGTCGTGATTCTCTCAGGGAACTCTTTAAAGAAATAAATATCATGACTGTGCCCTGTCAGTATATCTTTGAAAATATCATGTACGTTAGGAGGAATATATCACTACATTCCAAAAGATGTGAACTGCATAATTATAATACTAGATATAAGTCAAAATTAATGCAGCCACAGCTTCGTCTCGCTAAAGTCCATACCTCTTTCGTGGGATATAGTGTTAGGTTTTATAATAAAATTCCAGAAATAATTTTAAACCTCCCAGAAAACAAATTTAAATCAGTTGTTAAGTCGACCCTATGCAAGAAAGCATATTACAAATTAGAGGATTATCTTCTAGATAAAAACATTTGGCATAATGCTAGTCCAGCTCCACAGGCTCACTAGCCTCATGAAAATTATATACTTACATACATTTTTTTTTTTAAATATATTGTTATTTTATATTTTTCTCTTTTTTATATTGACATTTTTACTAATTATACACGTTTACAATTTGACATGTTTGATTATACACTTTTACAAACTGACATGTATTAAATTAATAAATTAGTTTGTAAAATATGAGAGTGATGTTGGCTCTGATGCTGTCTTTGTAAAATGTAAAAATGCCTACCCAGTGCCAGGCAGTCTGAGCTTGTCATGCTCACTCAAATGTCCTGCTGATGGTGGCGTTGTGTGTCGGGTCTTTTTATTCCCTACAACATGGTTGAGTAGAGCGACGCCGATACACACGTCATGCTCGTGAACGGGTGCTGTCAGTTGGGGCTGGTCGGCTCATACATGTTATGGCAATCTAAAGTGGTTATTATTAGTCTAATTGCCTTTGTATGTAATACGTACGTTTCACATCAATCTGCACCATTCTCATATTGTTATTATATCCATACCTAAACCATTGTAAACGAAAGCAAAAAAAATTGTAATTTTTATATTGTTTAAAAGAGTATCTATGGAGTTTCTTGCCGGTTCTTCTCCATAAGACCTACCTTTTGGAACCGTGCAACTAAATTCAATTAAATTCGACAATTCAAAAGCACCTGTATTGGTCTAATTGAAATAAATGATTTGAGTTTGAGTTTGAGTTTAATACATTTATTTAAGTATACATATAAGTGTAATTAAGAAGTTTAAAATTAGCGGATTTTATAGAGTTTATGTAATTATGAGGAAATCTTGTTATTACTGACGGTCCTAACAAAATATTAAGTAATAACTAGATACATACTATGCAATAAATTAATTAGTACGTTTTAAGGCATCTCGAAAATTAGGTTATTATGTATATCTATCTACACACTTGCAACAGTGTAGGCCATACACAATGGAGGAGTTTAGCAATCACAAACGTCCGTGACGAGCAAAGAAAATCGAGTAAAGTCGACATTCCGACGCAATTTAACTCTGGGTCTCATCCCAAAACCGGTCAAGCCGAAATTCAAGATGGCCGGCCATGGCGATGGCGGGAATACCTACAATATTTACATTGACATTTGCGTTCGGGCGCGTTCGGTTCATGACGCGCGTGACCTTCACCTCGATCGCAGGTGAACGCGCTTGGAACGCACCCGTAATAACTCGGGCGCGACGACGCGTTTCGTTGATTATCCGACTGATGTCCCGACGACGACGTTTAAATTAATATAAATCATTAATTTAATAGATATTATGCCACGTGTATTAATTGCAATAATTTGTCATCTCAAATTTGCGTTGGCGTTTAATCAAAGATCTTCGGAAAGTAAGAGTTTTAGTAGATATGTAGCAAAACTAGACAGGTATTATTTACTTTTACTAGTAGTATTTAACTAATTACTATTATAGTTTTATTCGTTTTGTTTTTAAAAAAAAACATCTGGTCGTTAAGAGTTAAAATAAAATCCAGAATAATTTCTAATGCGACTTACAAAGTTCATACTCTCAAAACTTCTCTATTAGCCTCGTCCTGTATTGTAGGTATGTTCGAATACACAGCATACAGGAAACCAGCCTCCTATATTTTTAATTACCGTGACAGTAAAGATCCAAATAAAGATAGCTTATTGTTCTAGTCACTACTCATTCATTACAGTAATTACAGATACTTTATCAGTCATTTTCAAGGCTCGCTAATACTTATCTGAGGTTGCTTACTTATTCATACGATTGCCATACGTAAATTATGTGTTGATAGTCTTAAACTCTCATCATCTTATACTCGTATCTCTTAGGAAATACATTTATGTATGTAGAAAAGGAGGTTGAACGGTTTTTAAAAGGTCCCGTCACCTTATTTTACACCACATTAGCGTGTTACAAGAAAAACGTGTGAACTTGTTATTATTTCTGAATGTTTCTGATGTTTGTAGATTGGGTGTGAAGCAAGTAAGCCGTACGTTGACAGCTGCCACTCAATAGCGAAGCGGTGACGGCTACTAAATAGAAACCAACTTAGGTCACACGTCTATTTTTGAACACGATTCACAAATATGAAACATCAAAACTATTTAAAGTAATTACCGATTGAGTGACTGCGTGATGGACGTGAAGCTGTGATAGCCTAGTGGCGTGACCGATAATCTCGATTTTGAACTCAACCACTGACTTTTCAGAAGTTATGTCCATATTTACCACATGCTCAAACGGTGAAGGAAAAGATTGAGAGGAAACCTGCACACTTGAGAGATTTTTTTGACGGCATGTGAAGTATACCAACCCGCATTAGGCGAGGTGGACAATAGCGTGATCGCTCCCAAGTAAAAGGACCTGTGTCGACCAGTAGAACAATTATTTAGTTACTAAATGAATGACGCGTATGCTGTTCTAAAAAGATCTACAGAACAAAATAACGAAGAGTTTCGAATACCACACAAAATATCTGTTATGATTAATCGTTAGTAATATAGTGCTCATTAAGAAGAAAAGAAACAAACACATCCAACGATTACTGAGAGTGTAACAAAAACAAACGTACTTTGATTCGACGACAGCACTGTCTGCACGTACTAAGGAGCTAATTGAAAGATTTAAATACTTTTACGTTTGTTCTCTACTATTTAAACGCCTCTTGACTGTAGCTTGTCTTTCAGTCGCTTCAATTTACACCCTTGATTTTATTATTTTTGTTTAGAAGTTTTTGTCTGTAATTTTGCCCACTAGCTTGTATAAAGATAATCACGATTGAGGATTGGAGATTTTCACAAAACATATATTATAACAATATTTTAAATCACTTATTGAACCCACACTTATTTGCGAAATATGCGATCTTAATTTAGAATAATCAGTTGTGTCGTGGGTAAAAGTAGCCTGTCTTTCTCCGTGTCAATTTTGAACTGGTCCTAATCGGTTTGGTGTCAAAAAATTACATGATGTAACGAACCAATATTCAAACCTTTATAATATTAGTAGGAAGTTAAATACATATTTATAAATTGAATGTAGTTTTTAGTTAGTAATGGCCTGAAACATTTTTACGTTACACTTTGTTTGACCAATTGTTTACAAACGCCGCCTTCAGTTAATATGAATAGTTCTTAACTGCCTTTCTGAATAATAGTCCTGCCAAGGTTAGTCTCGTTAAACTAATATAGTTTTGTTCCCCCGGTTTATGTGAAACTGTAGACAAAGGCGCTACTGTGTCTAATAACTGTAGTACGTATTATGTTAATGATTAGGCCTGAAAGTTTCACGTTATCAATAGTTCAGTTGATCGTTCCATTAGGTGCTAACGAATACAAACAAAAGAGGATATTGTGTGAAGAGGCTCAAGGCCAACCAGTTTAATAGGTACTTGTCATCTTCATAGAGATGCTTATACGAATAAATTGTTCCTAGGCTACATCACCAGTCCACCTATTGCCTTTAATAGCACTTTATTTAATAGATTGTATTAATAAGCTGTCTGGATTGGAATTTATAGTCATTCATTTATTGTTTATGTAATTATGATGATGACACAAAGGAGAGGTAAATGATGACAGCACGATAACATATGGTATAATTTGACGTTACGGGTTGTGGGTTCGATCCCCGCACGGAAGACGATCTACGATCTACAGGTAGTTCTTCCGCGTCTGGGCGAGGCGAGATCCCCGAAGTTTAATAAAAGGTTTTACTTAAAACACGTTCACAGCTGTGTGTGACAAGAATGATTTCTGATGCTTCATCTCTAGTCTCATTCATCCGTTTTTGGTAAAATTGGTACTCGCGTATTAAAATAGGCACCTGCTTATTTAAAATTAGGCGTGCCATTTCGTGTTATATTCCAATGCCAAAGCGTAAGTACCTTTAGTAGGTATTAGCATAAGAACGATACCACTGTAATTAGTTATTCTTTTATTATACATTTTGCGTCAACAAAAGTATTGTAAAACATTTTTTTTAATAAGATGGTAAGATGATTTTTAAAGCCAATCGTTAGAGTCAACTCTAAGGAACTGGTTTCAGGCGTGTCGTGTCAGTTGAGGCATATTTTTTTTACACAACCGAGGCCAACGGCTAACAAACTTGCGATCCGCCTGATGGTTTGCTCCGTACCCTACGGAGGATCCTGTAAAAACGCTGAAATTATTTGTCTTCCGCTAAAATATAAAATATTTAAAAATTCAAACTCGTCTGAATTTCTGAAAATATCACATTCGACAATGTAAATAGTTACCAAAATAATATCAATAATACTAGCTCCGCTCCGCAGCAAAGCTCCGGGACGGTAGTTTATGACAACTTATCTTAAAAATAAAAGATAATCGTCTAGCAAGGTACGAGTTCATCTATTCGAAAATAATACGTGATCGGGGTCAAATGCAACAGTGCGACCTTTAAGCTTATTATTGCGCAACAACTTTTTGATTGCACAACATTTTTCAATCGTTTTCTCATATTTATTATTTCTATTGTTAATTTAATATTTACTCCTAGCACCACATTTGTACAAATATTCGCGCTAATATTGGTACAACATAAAATACCTACCTACGTATTTATATAAGATGAGAATCGTCTTTTTTTGTCTAAGATAAATCTAAGATTGATAGAGAATTAGATGTTTTCTATCTAGTTTTTATAAGACCTGCCTACGTTTTTAATTCATTGTGTTACAATCTCGCCGAAAGACTGATTTCAATTTACCTTTTTTTCATGACTCTAAAGATAGTTAATCTAAACTGGACGGTTGAGTATTAGGAGCTTTTTAAACCGTCAAAATTTATATACAGTTTATTTGCAAAAGTTGCATTCCCTTCGTAACGAATGTACGGTAGTGACATGTATCAAAGAACATATTAGTAAATGCAATCTTGTTTCAATGTTACGAGTCTGTACGTAGGTCATACGTAGTTATATGATTGGAGATGATTGACACAGCGTGCCGTGTATCGGAAAATTGAGAGTTACCAGGGGCTCGATTCCGCTGTATAATGATTTATTAGTCGAATCGCATGCCAACTGTCAACCCTACACAACTCACAGAATAGAACAGCTAACGAGATTAAACGTACCTACTGACTAATTTGACGATGCTAATGAAACAGGAAATATTTCTTCTTAAATGTATATAATAATGTATTTAATTAGATATTAAATTATTTAATTAACATAATAAATTAGTTGATGTTGTCTGGTATAACTTAAATAACTCGTTTCCTAAGCATCGAAAATTGAATATAGGTAGGTTAGCAGCACGGTACACTTATCGAACTCTATATTCTGGGTCTCGAACATTCTATTTTAACAGACCAAAAGGGGCACCAAAAATAGTCCCACAGCGGAGTGATTTCAGTGTTAGTTAAGACCCATTTACGTAGACACCAAGCCAGGGGGGTGAATGTAAATAAGATTTGAATTTTAAAGTAGGGTAGGACACGCGTGGTTGTATTAGCGGTCAGTAGTCATTGGAAGGAGCCTCGTGACTCGCGTGTGGCCACACGTTTTTTGTCCTAAATGATATAATGCCGCGGCGTTTTAGGGTTTTTAATGTAGCCAGGAATGTTTATACGCGATGTTTAAACTTTTTGTGGCATAACTTGTGCCTTTGTCCCTGAGTCATGTGAGGTTAACATTCGTTAAAAATGTTCGTAGAGTTTAGACGGTTGCTTTAAATGACGTCTCCTTGAATTCACCGCAATATGTTTGCTGTTTTTATTCTAGCGCATGTTTATGTTCGTCTAGTCTAGCGTATTTAAATCGTCGAGGAACTAATTACAGTCACAATAGAAAATTAAGTCTGGCAGTCTTACGCACGCAATTCGTGCAAAATAAAAAATAGACACGAAAAAAATACCTTTGTTTGTTTTTCAATCGTTTCTTTTATTCCACAAAATTCAATTCACTACGTATTTTTATCAATATTATAATCTGTATTATACGTAATGAAGCTGAAATAAACACACATTATAAAACCGAATTGTTTTTTTTTCTTTAAATCGTTTTAAATCACTTTTTACGGAACAAGCTTACTTTACAACATGCTTACTAAATTACGGATTGAGTGCCAATAATAATGTGATAATAAACAATATCCTCACTACAATTTTTTTGCGTATTTTCATGTTTTTTCGCACGATACATATGGTTAGTTCTAGTTATAAGGGTAATAAATTGGACCATTTTTTGCTCGTCGTGTTTTTATTACTACATCTTACTTAAAAATATGAGACCATATAGATATAAGATATAGTATTCCAGGTTTGAAGGGGCCAGTAAATTAATATTTGACATATTTTTTATGGGTAACAGACAAGTTACCCGAAAAAAAAAAAAATTATTTTTACAGTTTACAGCTCGTAAATTTTTAATTTTTAATATAACTTCATAAAAGCTAAACGTGTACAATAATGCCTACCACGGATGTGAAACTTAGCAACAGAAATGAGGTCGGAATGGAAATAACTCTGAAATAAATTTTAAGTGTTTCCGTCTTGTCCATTCCGTATAGTCCATAGTAGAATGCTCTATATGATTTTTTAAATAGAATATTCTCCAATGCGACGCGAAATTTAATAATCCAATAATTGTAATATGATAATGTATACCATACGAGTGAGAATTGGTCTGATTCCACAGAATCCACAGTCCACTTAACGCGTTCGCACGCTCGCCGACCGATTAAAACAAAACACAGCAGTTACTATGCTAAATTCACCACCTTCTTTCATTCGTTACACTAACACGTGCATGCTAGGTGATTTTGTAGCTAACAGGGAAGTGACACAACATTCTTGAGGCTGTTTTTATGTTATGATAAGCTAACCTGATCTTCGATGAAAATATAGACCTACATGTTTTTTGCAGATTTTTTGGCAAAGAAAGATGTGTCTTACAATGATATTATTTTATAGCAACACTCACACAACACAACATTTACACTAAGAATTGGATTTTCTAATGACGACCCACAGGAAAGTGATACTATTGACTGTATAGTAGAGATAATTTTGTCGGAAAAATATTTGCTGAGTTTCTATGCCCAATTAGAAACGGAACCAAACATAACATGAAAAAGTATGAATCTACGGCGTGCGCCTACGAATATATCCTAATTTGAAGAACTAGCCATATATCAGTGATACAAGATAGATACCTACATCGTAAAATATTGTGCCTCGAATCTCCCCTCGCATTCTGTGAATGGAAGCCCATATTTCCGGAGTGCGAGATCTCATCAAAATCGGATCAACGGTTCTGGATAATAGGGCCTACATACCTACATACATTTTGCATAGCTATTCTTAATAGACTGTACATACATGAACAAATATTTATACTGTATATATATGTACGCAAGGATTTAAGGCTATCGAGAGATTTTCATTTAAGTAATTTTCATAAAGCTATATTTTAATTTTTATGGATAGAGCAAATATATTTGCGATTTGATTTTGAATATGTAAATTATCTATGGGATTGTGCAAAATACTCAAACATACTAACTGCTTCTAGTTTCAGGCAGTGAGCTTATTGCCAAATTGTTTTTTTGTAATGAACAAAAAAGCCGTGGGATATTTTATCACCTAATAAAATATCATCAAAACTAAAGCAACACTTTTATAACTTTCCTATTCAGAATAAACTCCGAGCGATCTATTAACGAGGTATTAAGGCATAAATTCAATTGCTAACTATCCAGCATCTTAATTAAGTTCGATAGTTAAGACATTTTCTCAGAATTTTGAATGACAAACTATTTATTCAAAATAGTCTACAGCTCTGTAGACGCCGGTTGGCGCAACGAGTTTGCAACGCGCGACTCCTAGAGAATTAATAAGTGTTTATTTTTATTAGTTTGAATTTGCGTGGTTGTTAATAATGGCGCTAGGAAATGAGAGAGATGAGAGATTTTCGCGACGACGCATAAAGTCTGGTAAGCTGCACTAGGTCAGCTTGATAGACTATATAGCCACCCTTCTCGTCGTGAGATACGAGTCTTGTATGAGATAAATCAATTAGGGAACTTCAAACTAGTTTAAATACAAATTTTGTCGAGTTCTACAGTACCTACTGACCTTAGCCCACAGCAGTAGTCGGAAACAAAACGTTGAATAATATTGAACGAGATGTAAACAAGAAATAAAAGAGCAATACCGGTTTGAAAAATGAATAAAATGAAGAACTGAATAAAATGGTAAATTCAGGTGTTCGTAGCCGATAAGCGAGCTACTTATAAATGCACTATTGAAATCCCGATACGTAGCACCGAGTTTACTACGGCGCACCGATCTTTTTATAAATTTCAACGACTTCTCATAAATTGTATGGCCATAATAAAAAAAAAGTAATGTAAATCCTAGGCACACATTGAAATGAAAAAATAAATAACAAATAATTTGCATTAAATATACCAATCTGCCAACATGGTAATTCACTCCCTTTTTCCCAACACTGGGGCATTAAATGGGTCAATGATGATGAATAGAAATAAGAATATTTATACAGCGTTAAACTGGGGAAGAACCTCCGGAATTCTCAATTGACTTGGCGCACTGTAAACCTTTTTGAACCTTATACTGCTCCCAATAAAATTTATATTACAGACCAATTTTTAACTAAGTTATGGTAACTTCAAAATAATACTAATAATATGTAACCTATTTCAAAATAAGTTATATTCTAATATCTTTTGTAAAAGAACCGGCCATTTGCAAATAAGCGCATTCTGAACAAACCGGATCCTGGAAATAGGTCGAAGACGCGGAAGGGTGAAGAAGAATAGAATGTATAATATGTATTAATAAAATATAACATTCAGAAAAACATTCATACAAATTTTAATAACTTAATGATAGGCTATTTTGTCTAAGCTTATAAAAGGAATAAAAACTTTTGTTCTCGACTTTAACAATCTTTAAATTTCAAAATCTTTGTAAGTAGTGAATAGAGGAGATCGATCATAATGTAAAAGGCTCAATTTAGGTTGACAAGTCCGAAAATAAAGGGTTCGCCGCGGAACGCTTGTCACACTTTATCATTTTTTATGCTTTTGGCGGTGGCTTGATGAACATGGTAACACACGGTCTCCAGTGTGCCATCGGAGCAGGGTGAATGTAACGATTAAAATTTCAAAGACCGCTTGTGTATGCCATGTAGACCGAAATAGCGTTCCCTCTCGCTGGATTGACGCTCACTGTAGCACCACCCGATTTCGGAGTTGCCGTCAGAAAACTGTCATGTCACGCCAATTTTTACTCTATTGTTATGTTATTTAAATCTAATGTTGCGAAATAATAGTTACAAAAATATGTTTGTAGACTTATACGGGACGTGTGTTACTTACGATGCAGGAAACGAGGGGAGATACTACTGTATGTTTGCCGAGTGTCTGCTGCGAGATTTGTATCGTATTGTACATTTGTTGTCGAGCACTGAATACCAACATGATGTCACGTTTTATGATGTGCGTGATTGAATAAGGACCTAAAAGTTACAGATAAAATAATGTTTAATTTTGAAGAGGGTTAAAGTATCTTGTATAGATATAAGTATAGATCGTATTCTCTCGCGTGTAAGAAATTAAGCTTTATTGCGAGATGTTTTTTTGTCATTGCAAAATAACGTGAAGCCACTTAGTATTTTTTTACTTTTTTTATACTACTGCCCAAAAACATTACACATTACGTTGATATACTTCAAATATTTAAACGCTTAACTGCTTCATACTCATAGCATATAGTCTAACGCAAAAAAGCTCATCGTCCGAAAACATTACAATCTGCTTCAATTCTAGTTATAAATTCCTAGACGTCACCTCCCGTATGATATCAGTCCGCGTAATCTCCGCCATTCCAAGCGTAATGGCGCGAGTGAGTAGCGCGCCATTCTCACGTCGACGACGGCTTTAGTATCCCGCGCCATTGCCGAGCCCGCGCGCCGGACATCCGCCACGCCACGCCATTCCACGCCATTCCCCGCCAATGCCAACTGTCGCACCATACAATACCCTCCAAGGCGTCGACGTTTTGTTTTGTTTAATTGAAAATTTTCGTCATATCGCGGCCTATTGTCTTGTAAATAAATGTTCGCGAAATGTGAAATTTTGTCTCGTCATTTTCGCAACTAACCAGACAGTTAGTTGGCTTACTTGGTATGCAAATGAAAAGCAATTTCTGTATGCTTATCTATAATTTGATTTACGACAACCGATTGGCAATTCAATGATGCTCACTACTTATAAATAAATAAAGACTTAATTGACTCAACAGCAACAATGTCTCATTTACGTTTTATTGAGGTGCTATAAAGTTTGCCTAAAGATGTACTACGGCAAAGGACTTGCACATCCCATTCAAAATGTTAGTGGAATCTGTTATAGTGAGGGGTAAAGCGTAACTGTCGTTGGTCAACGGTTAGTTAACAGGGTGTTACTATCATCACGTAGCGTCGCAGGCTGCATTCGGCTTAAATTATAAGCTGTTAGCCGACTAATACTGCCGAATAAAACATAGTCTACTGTGCACAGTTGTGTTTTCAATAGGACCCGTGTTGAGGCTTATAACATAGTAGGCAGTATAAAACTGTTAAATTTATTAATTAATTTTACTGGTACGTTTTTTAGCAATTAGGTAGGTAATGTTAAGTCATTAGATTAATCAATTTTAACGGTATAAAAGAAGATAAAAGTATGAAAGTAAATGTATTATCAACTAGTCGCTGTATACCATAACTATAATTAAAATAATACTTCAAATATAAAAAGAAACTAAACCACACAGCTGTTTTAAAAAAAAACACTTTTTGGTGTTTTACTCGCAATTAATTAATTCGCTAGCAAATTAATCCGCCATCGCTTTTAGCTTACATCATTCCCTTCTAGCCCATCGAATGCTTATCAACCGGCGACACGCGGCCGCCAGAGGATTTGACGCGGAGATGCGCGCCCATTATACTGACCACACTATAACTAGAATACGTCTTGCTATACCACAGCTATTCAATACCGGCTAAATAAAACATTTAAAATGTATGTGTGGGTGTGTAATATGCACTGAGTAGGTATCATATCACTATTTCATACACCGAAATAAATTCAAACTCCGATTTAGACGTTCTGTTTAAGAAAATGCGGTTGGTGTGTAAAAAAAATATTAGACATGCCAGTAGATTATTTAGAATATTTTTTGAGCTAACGTAATATCTTGACGTTGTTTAATAACAAAAGATTTTTATTAAGAGATAAGCGGTAATAGAATAAACTTCCGAATAAAAACAATATCCACGAGACAAAATAACAAGTAGGTAATTAAAACGTCACTCATCGTGCCTGAGAAGGGGCCATAACGAAAGCAGTGACATTGATGGAGGATACTGATAAAACTAAATTAATTTGTAGAGTTAAACATGTTTTCGTCGAAGCATTAAAATTCTATTTGGTAGATAAATAAACAAGTCGGTTGGAGTTCACGCAATGGCTCGCGAGGGAGTAGCGTGCTTGTGCTTGACCAAGCTACGTCAGTTAGTTTGACTTTGTGTAATAACTACTTACTGTGAACTGCCGAATTCCCACCGGTAAAAGCCGCGGCTCTACTTTCGTCCCTCGAGCCTGAATTATGAAGTAACTTGTTCAAGATTGAAAACTTACTTTCAACAATGGCAAGTTAGTTTCGACTGTAGTTCTCCCTGCCAGGTAATAAGCTACATTTTTCTGTGTCCTCTCGGGAAATTACGTAAGAATTTCGGATACTGAGGAGTTCATTGTGCAACTTTAATCCGGGATTTTTCGCACAGGTTTCGTTCGCTTATTTTGATGGAGCCCATTTGTCTGAGCACGCGCCTGAATAAATGAATTGGACTTTGTTTCTTATGCATTATTACTGCTAGTGGATTAACGTAGAATAGGCACATTAATTCCAAACATTTTCATTTAATATCAAAGCCTAATCCATTATTTAATCTGCCTAAACAAGGCTGTGACAAACCGTAGATTGCTCTTTATCTGTAAAAATTAGGGACATCGATCCGCTTGGTACTCTGATAAGGCTGATCATTTTATTAATAAAATTCTATACATCGATTTTACAGATAAAAATAACACCACGCATGTGACCCCGAAAGAAGGCAAAAGTTTGCTGTATTTTTATATTGCCCTATAAAAATACAGCCTACCTACCTATATATATTCTTCAGCCCATCCATCCAAGGAGCAATTAAGAATTTCAGAAAAGAATCCGAACACACTGGTCGACCTGAAAACCAGATTCCAGGACCCTAAAACAAGATTCGATAATTAAAAATATTAATACTTTGTTTTATCTTCCAGGTAACCTCACCATGCAACTCGAGAGATTTTTTATACTTTGACTCAGTAAGTAAGCGCTTCATCGATCAATTAATCACTTTCAACGAATCCAGACGACGAATTCCCCCATACAAAACGAAGACCCATAACTCATTGTGAACCTAATATGAACCTCAATCTATTATCTCTTAAACGATTTCGCACCGAATGAATATTCATTTAAGGGTAATGCCATTCCAAAATGGCATTAAAAGAAAAAAATACGCTCTTCTCGTGAAACGAGGAAACTCATTTAAATTTTTGATTGTGAAGGAAAGCTCGCGAGTGGCTGGCCAAATAGCGCCGTAAGTAATCGAGAGGCCAATAATTTGTTTCTGACAGGATTCCTATTATTTTCTGTCTACAATAGTCTAAAACTATTATAGCCTCGCCTTGTTTTATTAAATAAGGCTTGAAAATTGTAATTTCGCCGTTAAACGTAAAACTGACCTTGCAAACCTTATTAAGAGGTGTGAAGTAATGTTACGTCCATTCATTTATCTCGTGAACTGACGGCGGACGGCTTGGAGAATCGTCTGCACATGTCGCTGGTTGTAAGACGAATGACCAAGTATCGCGCAAAAAGGTTTGGCCGTCGTCATTAGCGGCGTTAGGTTGTAACGAGGGAGAGTTTGTGTGGACGGGAACATTCTTCATATCGCGGCCCATTGCGCTGTTTAGGGTTCCGTCCACTGTCTAACGAATGGCCCCTTTCATTACTCGCTTTGTGGGTCTTTCACAACTATCTTTGATGTTAAAACCGCAATGAGCTTGTCGGAATTAAAATTTATGGGCGGTTATAAAATCCTTACAAAGCTAACGTATCCTTTGAAAGGTTGGTCCGATTTGTACTTATATTATACATATATGTGAACCAGTATTTTTTTAAGGCAGCTAAAATAATACAGTCGCGAGATTTGTATTTATTGTATAAATCAAAGAGAAATCGAAGATATCTAACAATAAGATACGGAAAAGGCGAACTAGTCTTAACAATTTTCTCAATTGAAAATAACATGATATGAGTTTTATTTTGCGATACATATGCCTGTTTTATAATTATTCAAAGTTTTATATATTAATTATTTTATATTATAATATATATTTAAATACATGGAAAGACGATGTAATACTACCACATGCTTAATAACAAACAACACTTCATTAATACCGAAGGCCTGAGAAGGACGAACTAACTCCATTAAATATACAAAACAAGTTTTCTCGCTTATAATTCCTTAAACACGGTAATTATCTGTTTACTTCCTAATCGCATTAAGGTATTTTTTTTATGGTGATAAGGGGGCAAACGAGCAGGCGGCTCACCAGATGGCAAGTGATCACCGCCGCCCATGGACATTTGCAATACCAGAAGGCTTGCATATGCGTTGCCAACAGCTACAGAAACCGTTTAGGTTTCTAAAAAAAAATACTATTACAGAAGGATAACGGGATACAGATGAATCTGGGGGAACTGTAGGCATTGTAGCAGAAGGCGTTACGCGACATCGGGGGAAATCTGAAAACGAGAGAAGACAATTGTTCAATTGATCAAGTATTATTGAGACGATACTAACACCGTCACATCAGCTTTGAAACATGATGCATATCTCTATTTCGAAATAGATTAGAATATGCTCCCATTGGGGTAAATCCAAATAGCTGTAAGCGAATCGACTTCACTAGGTATCTCAAGTTGTAAATAAAGTACTTATTAATATCGTTGGCCAATGAAGTCGTTGAATGAAGTAAGAATTTCTTTTATACACTATTTGGAAATGTAAACAGATCTGTTCAATATTTTTTTCTAGATCTATTATTTATTAAATGCAAATTGTATTAGACAGTCTAATAATCTCTGAGACGGTAGTATAATTTCTGAATAATACCGGTGTCCTAATTTTGTCTTGCCAGGCTTTTATCTTCACATCTTATATCGTAAGCAACAACTGGATTCGAACAATTAAGTCACCCATCCATACTGTCCGCAGAAAATGTGGCTGAAATGATCTTCTGACTTAGTTTCTCTTAGATAGTTAAACATCAAAAACAGTTACAACAAACATAATTACAATCTGCTCTCTACGTATGTTATTTCTCTAACGAAATACAGAATAAATTTAGTTACCACCAAAACAGCCAAATAAAATTAAACTAACAGGTCAAAACGAAGTTTGGAACTTGTGTGTATTGATGCATTATATGTCGGGACACTATGCCGACCTCACGGCTCTCTAATCCTTAAATAGATCTATAGAGGCCTCAGTAATACGTTTTGATAGTATTTCTGTAGTTGCGGATATACGCAATACCTAAATTTCGTATATAACAAAAGCGTTAGGGATAGGTCCAAAATCCGGTGGAGGCAAAAAAAAATCGCGTGATGATCATGACCATTTATTTGATATGTAGTCTTTTTAATTAATATCCATTTTTATATAACGTTGAAAGCGATAATTTATCACGAATATAGGACTAAGAAAATAACAAAAAATGTATTACAAAAATGAACTACACTAACTTTAGCCACAGTATAAATTTATACTGTGCTTTAGCTGTGTAAAATTAACCTGGGTACTGTTATAACTATGTTATACATATACCTATATTGTTTGTTTCTTTACTTATCACCGTTAATGTCATGAATCATCAAACTACATATTCTCATTGCTGGGAAAAGGTCTTGTTATAAAAAGAGTGCCATATTTCAAGCACCGTCAACAAAATCTATCTGGTATGTAAGTATATGTATTTACGACTATACACACGCACACAAATGATACCGTAAAGTCAGAGATATAAAAATAAAATAACAGAAACGGTCCAGTCTCTTCACCGCCTCTCGAAACACGCCATAAACTCCACCGCTCCTCATTCAAATCAATATGTTCGACAACTTATCAATAAGTTCGACCGGGACAAACGTCACGAAGGGCGAGAAAAAGGGTCTTAACACTTTAAGAAAATCACATAATTGAAGAACAGTAAACGGCGCGGAAAGTGGGAGCGACCCTTGGAAATAATTCTCTTGTTCGGAGACGTGCCTTTTGCCGGATGTCAGAGGACGGCCAACGGGTCATACATCATACGCGGTAAAGGGAACGGAAGGCGCTATGAAAAATGATTCAAACATTTAGGCTTATTATAATGTAACTTTAGATGTTATTTGTAAATACGACATAACATATCAACAGCCTTGTCGTCCCCGTAGGGTTAGGCAGGGGTGTACTAATGTGCACCCAATTTTCGCTACAATGTTTTAGTTGCCATAGTAATAGGATATGACAAAAATAAATATATCTATTAAATTATTATTTATTCATTCTTTATTTTGTAATTGATATTGTTATTAAACTGTACACTTTTATAACTTTACCAAAATAAGCACTCGTAAATCAAGCTTGTACTTATTATTTAGATCATTTGATAACACGATTGCCTGAGTTGCGGGTTCAATTCCCGCTAGCAACAAGTATCACCTAGAGGACTTTTCAGGTCTGGATATTTTTGTGCGATTACGAACCCGGAAGAAAATTCTTACAAGAGAGTTTTGGAAATAAAATGGTAACCTACGATATATACTTGATTAATATAAAACACATAGGTATGTTGTCAAATACTCCCCGTTGACATGATTCCTATTTCAATTCAATATTGTATAAATATTGATGTGCCCGATGTTAAGAAATTCCTCCCTTATGAGACACAAAAAACGTTATTTAATTTCGAACATGAGAATGTGAATTTTGTTATCTTTGTCGTTACAAAAGAATATTTTCACTATCGTACATCGTTCTCAAGGGTTTCTTTTAAGGAATTCTTCATGCGGCTAAAAATATCGCAATAACACTTATATTGAGAGTGTCGCGTCCTGACAAAAGTTGCCACAAAAGAATTAAGAAAGCAACCTCTCGAGTCGGGTTTTTGATTTACAATCGTGTCCAATTTTTTGTGAAGTAATCTATGGGATATGCATCGATATTTCATTGGCGATTTCGTGTATGTTTTTTTACAAAAAAAATCATCGTAAAAAAAATTGAGTTATTAATGTAACCTACATTGCATCGATGGTTTTAAGTATATTCGTCCACGTGTAATATATAGGGTAAAACAAAATTTGATAGCGTTATCGATAAACTGTATATTAATCTATGTTTTGTCTCTGCCGAACCACTTTAAAGTTACTTACCTACTTGAATGAGACAAAACAATAGATTTGATTCCAATTCGAAATAAAGCTCAATGAACATGAAAAAATTATGTTGGTATGCAACAGCTAAAAGTGCGAGAAGAAAATCACCTTTCCTCCAGAGTAAATGCTCATTGAACCGAAATGTAAGGGACAGTAAATTTATTTTCGGTCCAGTGTTAGTCCCACGATAAAATGAATTGGCATGACTAGATGGATTAACTCCAGTCAAGAGTTTTATTTTTAATAAGAAAAGTCTGATCGTTTGGGTAGAGTTATATTGACATACATATGTTAGCCTAGTAGTGTGAGACTTATTATTTTTATTTTTCGCTTAATGTTTATTTATCACATGCTCAAAGGGTGAAGGAAAATAGCACGATGAAACCTTTATGCTTGAATTTTTATTTTTACGCTTGCTTGATTTATAATCTAGTCCCTCTTTAATAAGAGGACAGTGGTACAGTAAATTCATTAATGCTAAGATTTTACAAGATCACAACATAACATCAAATTCGAATTTATTTCTAGACAAGAAGGTAAAAGGTTTCCACAGTAGTCCCAAGTATAAATACTCATAGGTACTCTATATTCTTATTGAGAGCAATAAATTATACATCACAATATCCACCCACCAATAGCTACCTCTAGAATTCAGGGATGCGTATACTATTCGCCTATGTAAATATTTGTATGGCCTACAGTTCGATTGTGTGTACTGAGTCTGAATGTTTGCGATTGCAATTTGTGACTGTAATAACAGACTGACCCACTCAGGGACCCGAATCTGTAAGAGTAGACTTTATATCGTATCGTATATTAGATAAATATCATCAAAATTGACAAAATATCTACAGAATGTGAACAGGGATGTGTCCTGTTTGTTTTTGTTCAATATTTTCTATGTGTGCCATAAAAACCTTTTTTTGAAATCAGCATAGGAAAAAAAAGTAAAATAAGGCAGCAATTTTTTAAGAATTTAAAATGATTTCTTACTTAATTTTCGGATAACCTGAGTTTTTTTGAGCTGTGGTAGCCGAGCGGTGTTGAGCGGTAGCTCAAACGGTGAAGGAAAACATCGTGAGGAAACCTGCATGCTTGAGAGAATTCTCGATGGCATGTGAAGTCTGCCAACCCGCAGTAGGCTAGCGTGGTAGACTATAGCCTAATCCCTCTCAATTGAGGAGACCCGTGCCCAGCAGTAAGACATTAATGGGTTGATGATGATGATGAACCTGAGTTTTAAATAAAATAATGAGTGTATCACAGAAGTCCACCACATGTCGATGAAAATTCCCTTTGAAATGTCCCGTTAGTAGATTTATGATCACCAGACGATAAATAGAACGAAATTTATTATAGACCACACTTATAATACTGTGATAATTTAGAATCGGGCATCTGGGCAGACTGAGCCGTCAAAGTAGTTATCCCAACTACATCTAATACATGAGAACTAGAACATCCTTGCGCATCCAACATCAAATCTTGTATTGGATAATGCATCTGTTGGCTAGGTCATGCGGGTATCTTTATCAGTGATACTCCTTAGTCCCGATGGGCCGAGGTCGAATCTATTGAGACCAATTGAACGTGGCTCGGAAACTATCAGTTTGTCACGCTATGTTCCAGAATGTTCCTTGCATATTAAGTTAATAAAACTCTATTGTTGGCCCGTTGGAAATAAGTAGTGTCAAGTGATTTGGTGGCTTGTTTGTAATAGTGAAAAAACTTTTGAAGCTAAAAAACTGTTTAATGTTAGAAGTAATTTGAAATAATATATCTTATATATAAAATTCTCGTGTCACAATGTTCGTTCCCGTACTCCTCCGAAACCGCTTGACCGATCCTCATGAAATTTTGTGAGCATATCGAGTAGGTCTGAGAATCGGCCAACATCTATTTTTCATACCCCTTAGTGATAAGGGTTGTCCACCAATCCCTATAATGTGGCAAAACAACGTTTGCTGTGTCAGCTAGTATTATTATATCCATCAGTGTTTTATTTAATACTGTAGTAACCTGATAATAAGAAAAGCTGCTTTAATTGTCATAAACCCATTGGTGTCCCGCAGCATAACACACAACATAACTATTAACTTTAAAAGTAAATAAATAAATCACATTTTGCGCTGTGATGTCAGACGATTGTTCCGACACGGATCGTGCTAATGGATCACCAGTTCATTACAAGTATGACGGAAGAAACATAATCCAATGAATAAAACAATCAATGACTACTACGGATAAGTATTTTGCACATGACGTCATTAAGAAGAGTATACAGTAATGGAAGACGTATGCATGTACAAACATATGTATGTACCCCTAATAATAAATAATCTTGTATATGTACAAGATTATTTGTTAATGGTATACGAATTCGAAAAGAGGTCATATTTATGTGTAACTGTGTGTTTTCGTTAATATATATTTCAAATTGTATTATAATTATTTACTTGACTGTTGGTAATAAAATAATATTTTAATCATATCTTTGCGTAGATAGGTAAACATTTCATTTTCGATATTGTTTTCTGATTGATTACAAATCTTATATGAACTCATAAATTATTGGATTAGATATTTAAATTCATCTTCGCATGTCTTAATTTTCTAGTGCATGTTAGCAGGCTTCACGCCATTATAGCCATTGTGAAAATTGCTAAGACATGTGGTTGTCCTCACGATGTTTTATTCGACGTTCTGTGATTCTTGCCTTGGACTTCTTAGAACACATCATCTTTACAAGTACAAAATCTCATAATGATTAAATATTTATGCTTTGACACTACGACCTTGACCATTTGGCCTATACAGACAGTTTGAATATTGGTTATAGCGCTACGTCCTGTGAATTAATTATTAAAACAATTATGAGAAATGAAGGTTTCCAAGGTATTGAACCTTGAATACTAATAACTAAGTTGGAATGTAATAATCATCATAATTCTCTAAATGATTTTGTAACGTTCAAGGAACTTTGATAGTATTATCAAAAACATACTCTGCTCTTTGCGTTTTAATACATAATTTTGTTTCTATATTAAATTATGTATTAAAACGCAAAGTTTTGTGATATAAATGGGGTAAGCAGTTGCAGTAGTCTATGGACGTCTGTAAAACCAGGTGTGATTCGAGCGTTGCTGGCCCTGTAAAAACCTGAACTAAGAATGAAGTAGATACAGATTCATATTTAACATTACGATTTTAGCGCATTCGTTAGAACATTTACAATAAAGAAATATTAGTTAGAGAAATGTAATATTAAAGTATTTCCTACGCATTACATTTATACAACGCGGAGTTCAAGAAGCACTACTACGTTTAAATATGTAAGCAGTTCTCTAGATATAACAGTCTTAGGGTTAAATTAATTTGAAACATCGCACCACTGTTTTGATTAATAATTCAATTTATAATAATACTGGAAGATTAATCTAGATGTGTAGTAAGATTTTGTATTGTAAAACCAGTGCTATTATGACCCGATACTCACTTAAAGGCTATTAAAAAGATTAAACTCTCTTAAAACTCTTTCTCTTAAATGTGGAACATATACAAATACTATCCTTTATAAAGCAAAAAAGTTAGATAGGTATATTTTAAAAGAAATAAAAACATTTCCGACAGAAATAATGATCTGAATAAAAGAACTAAATCAAAATCGGTTGAACAGTTTCAAAGTTATCATGCCACAGAAAGACACGCAGAGACAAAGATACACACGTTAAACTTATAATCACTCTCTTTTTGTGTCGGATGTTAGCAGATATTGTTTCAGCGAACCTGTGAAAGGAATATTTTGTATAAGCACTAAGGCAGGACAAATTTAGCACGTATATAAAACTTATCAAGATGTATTAGGAGATATTGCCGGGAGAGAGGTAGTGCAATAATGTTATCGACACCGGAACACGTATTTAGTAGACTAAATACGTAATTCAAAGTCTAACGTTCATCTCTTCAAGAGCCTTATCGATCCGCAGCTGTCAGCACGCAGCAACAAAATTACACGTAATTGCATCTAGGCATGTCGTATAACTTTCACACCTTGCTGCGAGAAAATAAAGTCTACCTCGAAAGCCGCCTTGAGAAAAATATACCTATTCCTGAGTTAAATAATACAACACTAGTAGAAAGAAAAATAGCGTTCCTACATTGGAAATTGTGGACCGTATCTCCGTCGTCGTGAGGATTGACTGACGCAAATAGGTTAGTACCGTGCATGGAACATTCGCAATTTTATACTTACACGGTTCAAGTCGTACTTAACATGCTCCGTATATCCCGTATTAGTTCATTATCCCTCGGGTTTTTGGACTCACGTTGGCGGATTTAGTTTGAGGTTTACGTGTCTGACCTAGTAATGATTCAACTTCAATCGTTAGTGAAATATAACTACTTTTTATTACGGATTTTGACGCGGTATATTGATATTGATATAAAATATCTATTGTTTATGATGTAAGTTAAGTTAAGTTAAGTTCTAACCATCACAAGGAACAAGACGAATAAGAATGATATCTATTCGAATGTAAACTGACTAAATAGTAAACTAAAGATAAAACTGAAAAGAACATGCAAGTGCTACGAAACAACGCTAATAAAACAAAGTGGAGCTTCAGACAGTGAAAATTTATCTCTAAACGGAGTACATTTTACAATCGCAATCGGCAACAGAATTCGTTTACATCCCTTCTTGTACAGTCGATGCAAGTTCATTGGATTAATTAGTTGTGGTCCTCGCTTTTAGGCTACCGTATCCAGATGCACTTCGATTTTATTTATTTTGCAGTTTATCAACTCATTAGATTCTCACAGCTAGCGTAAACTTTGGGCTTTGAGTATTTAGAATTTGAACTTAGTCGTTCTTTACATTTGGTTCATTATAACTTATTGTATAGCAATGTAAGCTTTGTTTATTGGCTTTGAATATATATTTCTTTGGGTTATCTTTAGAATTCATAAAGGGTGGGTAGAATTCTGGTTACGTCCGATTTGTAACTTTGGACTAAATTCTTTATTCGTTTTGTTGCTCATACACCCGCATCATTACATTTTGAGGCCTGATCTAAATACACGAACCGCATTCAGAATTCAGTTTGGCAAGCTCTACATATTCATCATCTTAATTTATGTCAAATCCAATACTAATCCCGATGAATAGAGCAAACGAATTACAATGAATACCATACAATAGATGACATACGCAACCGGTCAACAATTTTAACAATATGTTTCCGCCTGGTTTACTAACCGATGAAATCCACTGACAAGTAATATTGTAGGCTTGACTGACATAATAGAGTTCCAACACTTATATTTTGGATTCCGACGATTTTGTATCCATAAAATGTATTGAGAGAAATGCGTTAGATGTCCGAGTTTCCGCCTTGATTTGATTGAATACAACTATTTCATGTTTGCTTATTTAATGCATTATAGTAATGGATTTCTCTTTGTAGGATTATTTGATCTTATCTATGATCAGATTCAATGAAATAAATATACTATCTACTTTGCTTTTTTGCAGATTAGTTCGATAATTTTTTTAAGATTCAGTCGGGTATGTTTGAATATATAATAATGTGGCCACTTGGAAATATTTTATCTTCAATTCTTCATAATCATTAAAGTTCCTGACTGAACTATGGGTCAATAGAAACACACTGGTCTAGGGCTATGATAAATAAACGAATACCTACTAAATTAAGTATTTTTACTTATTTAAATATTACTTAATACACAATTATCTCTTACACTTTAATCTGTGGTGGGTCGCTGAAGTCCTCAAAACAAAATGTATTTCAATTGAGATAAAATTGTTAAAATGCGCGTAAACAAATTTCGTACACATCTTAATACTGATTAAAAGTGCCTTTGAGTACTTAATACTGATTAAGTAGAAAGTCTGCGGTCTGCGTTGGAACCAAAGTAATCCCAGATAGTTTTTGACTGGAAACTCATCAGCAGACATCAACAGCGGCGGCTGCGAAGACCAGTATATAAGACCAACTATACGACGGATGGTTAGAAACGTTTAGCATAAATTTATGTTCTCGAACAATGTTAGTTGTAGGTAAGCGGGTAAAGGAGTTTCTCCAAGTTTGATTGCGGTTTATTGTGCCCGCGACCGGTCTGTCGATCAAAGTCTAGTCTTTGTTATATGTTCGCGCAAATATAGACGACAGTAAACTTTCTACATAGAAAATATTTTGCAATCAGATTTTATGTTGTAGTGAAGGAAATAGCGAAAATTGGATGAAGTAGTTAAACTAAAGCCTTCCTCATATAGCTAATATTAATTAAACAGTCATAATATTGATATATTGGACTTTACGTGTTATATGAATGTCTGTCTTAAATAATATATTAATTATATATTATTTAAGAGAGGCGTATATAAACTCCCTCATTATGGCAGTCGATTAAAAAAAACCTTAAAAATATTTTGTTCCTATTAATACATTAAAAAATCCAAAACGGAGTTTACAGAACAGTTTAGCACGTAGTCTAGACGTGTTTTGCATTTTCGGCCGAGATTTTGAGTTATATTAAAGTAGGTACGATCATACTAATAATTTGAGTTGTCATTATTATCTACTTAAAAATAACCAACCGCACGTTATAAGGCTTCTTATAAAAACTGTCATTCTAAATAATTAGAGCCAAAATAATTGTTATTTAATCACAGAAAGGAACATTCTTAAGAAATTTCGTTCTGCAGCCAAAGAATCAATTGAAACATGTGGACCAATAAGTGTTAACCGGGGGCCAATTCCTTCAACTATTGTTGCTAGACCGCCCACTCTAGCCGCAACGTGGACTGAATCACAAGTACCTAGATACTTACTATAAGAACTCACACTCGCTGTTTCTCTACAAACTAGTAAGTACACTCTCATTTCGTTGTTAGTATCCCATGAAATGGCGGGCGAGCCATTTGCCATCAACCGGACATGACTCCAAACTCCGAGCTGCTACTAAAACTTTCATAGAAAAACCCAATAACACTTAGCTTGACCTGAATTGAATTGAACCCAATAATATAAAATACCTCTTGCTCAGTACTCGCGCTTATGATCAATAGACCAAACACGCGGTTTCTCTTCAAACACTTCTCTAAAAACTGTAAAACTCCCAACAATTATGTGTATCGTAATTTCGTCTCATATCGTCCCTGCACGTGACATGTTAATAATATTTCAAGGCATTTAAGTGCCGTTTCTACATACAAGAACTGCGAAACTTTTATTTTTTTAATACTAAAGACGTTACGCTCGCCCAGTAATGAGACTGGCGTATTATAATCGTTTTAATTTATTCCATTTACGCCTTCAAAGAAGGAAAATTTACAAATGAAGTGTTTCTACAATGTCGAGTCATCATGCAAATCAGTACAGCCGTAACCATCGGTTTTTATAACCAAACAATAGTCGACTTTGAAGTAACCTTAAGAACTCAGTCATTGAATTAAAGGTACGTTACCAATGGTACAGGACATATCATTTCTTTTAAATCTAGCTGAAATGGAACTAACCAATTTGGAGCCAACTCTCGGAGAGCTTTTAGCTAAAGACAAATTTTGTTTTTATTTGAAGCTTGATTTATATCGTGTAAATAAAACTGCAGGCGATTTTGTAGAGGTAACTAGGTACACGTTATGCATAAATTGTGTTACTTGTCCCACTACTGGGCTTCATTTGGGATAAGGATTACTACTAATGCATCATTCCTGTTTTTGTTTAGTGCGGGTTGATAGAACTGAACTTCAGCTGCAAACGCGATCTAGAAAATCTTTCAGGCATGTAGGTTCTCACGAAGTTTTTCTATTACCGTTTTAGCATGTGGTAGATAAGAAATAACTTCGAAACGTCAGTAAAATTGGGATTAAACTCAAGTTCTTTCAGTCAACTACTTTTTTACAGTTTACTTGTTATTTTGAATTCGTTTTGCAGTTAATTATTTTTTTAATCATTTTAATAGCTTGTGAATGTATTACTTTTTGCAAAAGCTAGGAATTCTTATCATAAAAACGAACCAGTAATAGCCAGTTATTTTCATTTGCTGTCTCCCTTTATTAAAAATAGCAAACATAGCTCGTTGAAATTACATTACGACGCGTAGGAAATAACGAATCAGTAAAAAACTTGCGGAAAATGGTAAAAAAACCTAATTGATATTCACTGGACAAGCATGGAAATATTTTTTAACATTATAAGTGAGAAAATTGTAAGGGACTTTTAATTTATACGTTTATAATCGTTTGGTTAAGATTTAAATCTAACCTTAGGGGAACGGAGCGCGATAAGCACGTGTTGAAATATTTATTAAGTAGCACCTCGATTACTTACTGATAAAAAATATTTATTTTGGGACTTGAAAAAAGGGTGGTGGCATTGTATATTATTTTATTAGGTATTAGATAGGTATTGATGTTGATCTTTAAGTACCTAGAACTTGACTTACTGAGAGTCCGCTATATGTCAAAAATGTTCACCTATATACATATAGACTAACCCCGGCAAGCGTAGCTCCTACAGTTTTATTGATTAGCTTTTATATTACTAGGAACAAAATGATTAAATAATTTATTTTATTATTCCCTTTATTTATTTTGCATAAAATACTTTCAAATTAAGTTTCACACATCACAACTACACACGCATTCGTGTGAGCTAGTCTTTATCGCGTGATATATTTGGCCCTAATTGGGCCCATAATGTTAGTAAATGGTATTATGGAAACGTCGGAGACGATTGAGCGTTCAACAAGTATACAAAAGGTACACTTCGGTTCAATGAGTCAGCCATGAATACACCAAGTGGCTTCAACAATGAAAAACACGAAGTAATGTATCAAATGAGCATATATTTAAAGTTATATGTCTGTTTCATTAATATTATTTAATTATTTAGGGGGCTAATTTTATTAGGCGATTGCACTGTTACGCATTTGATACCCTAAAATTTACTTCGTGGGTGTCAAATGCATATCTGTATGTCTTTACGATTACACAAACTGGACGTCTCTTAGGACTATCGAATCGTAAACGCAACGTAACAGTTGGTTTGATTTTTAAATAATTTTATGCTAAGGGTTACTTATGTCAATTTAATATTGCGACCTGAGTATTACCTTTAAAGTAAAACTTTAAATTTCTGTTAGGTATTTTTTTTGTTTATATATATATTTGGTTACGTCAATAACTTATCGTCGATTTTTAAAATAAGCTAAATACAAGCTAAGTTTAGCAAGATAATTAATGAGGCTGTAATCATCTCCAAACCACAAGGTACAACCATAACACTTAAAAGTTTACTTTAAATATTAAACGACTTGTTATGAATATGCAAAAACCTTCATACGTCGTCTCGAACTTCCTTGCCACAGCTTATCACTCACTCCATCAAAACCCAAAGAGACACGTGTCGTAAGTCAACACAAATTACTTGATAGTTATTGGTTATTGCCCATAGTAATAATACATAATGCTAGAGGAGTAGCGGCCATATTGCCGTGCGTTTACGTCGGCTAATATAACCCAATTGAGGCAGGGTCTGAAGCACCAATAAACAGCATGCGACCTGCTTGATGGCGTGGGCTCGCAGGAATTGAGCACATTATGCTTCATCAATAGATGTTAATGTCCTTGTGAGGGTGGAGAATACATACATTGGTATTTTCGCTTTCGATATTCTTGGGATACGTTGTCGTGGCGAGCTGATCAATATCTTATTATGATCAATTGAATTGTTGTGACCTAAGAGATTTTATTTTTGTGTAGGTACTTATTTTCTACTAATTTCTTTTGCTAAATGTGTAATTATAAAATTGCATCATTAATTTACTTTAAAGTAAATAGATGGTATGCTTATAGCAATCAACTTATTATTATTTTCTGTCTGAAAATTGATATTCAACAAAAATACCTCGTTTTATAATGAAATATACCAAATATCTTTACGACTTCCATTTGAAATGTTCATTAAACACATTTTCCCTCGCATATTCAATTTCAAAATAAACTTCGATTCGACACAATTTAATATCAAAACACTGAGCGTGATATTCCAAAAATCACAACGAGGCCTATCTTAGCCAGGGATGTATTCAAAGAAGAGGACATTTTACAATTAGAGAATTTTGTGTAAATATTACTTTCAATAATAACAACTACAGTACAGGTTGTTGAATAGCTATTGTTCAACGACTTGTGTCTAAAAAGGGTTAGAACGGTTTTAAGACTTGACTTACTTTTGCGATATTTTAAGAGATTTCTCATCAACCGATTAATTATTATTGGTATTACTATTTTTCAAAATTGGTATAAAATTCATTCTGCCGAATCTCTAGTCAGTAGTTTCTTTCTATATGAACTAATGCCCCTGAAAACGGCTCCTGAAGTAGGCATGATCACACATAATCGGCGCTCACGCATAAAACGTCTATCGATCGAATACATGGACTCGATTCAACTGAATAGACCGATTTAATCGAATGGGCTACCAATAGAAGTACCATTAGTTTCAATCAGAACGGTATGTAACTGCGGTCGTATAAATTATTTATTATCAGCCCATTCAATTGTTTTGGGATGTTTATTGTTTTATTGATAGAGTAGTCAATGGTAATGAACACTGACAGTCTATGATGCAGACATTATTAATTGGGCATATTAACTAGGCGAAATATATAGATACTGTCTGCACATCTGTCCGTTGATTTTATCGTTGTGATAATCATTTAACGGGTTAGAATTATTGCATTCGGCTTAAAAGTATGAAGGTTGATTTGGAAGTTTTGTATTGTAGTCAAAGTGAGAATAAATACTTAAAATGCTTGCAGTCTTAGTCAAAATATATTATATTTCTATCATCTCTGACGTCAACGCCTCGTTAAGCAGCCATACATCATCATTCATTGTGATCATTCGCAGATTATACAAATACAAAATGATATGAATGAATTAGGTGCCTTAAGTCTGAATATATGTAGACATTAAAAATACACAGACGCAAATTAATCGTTTGTCTAGTTTTTTTGTCCGTAATGTTTAAGAATAACAGTGAAAGCCGTGTCATTACTCTCATAAATAATATAAAAATCTGCGTAGTAATTGGTACAGAGTTCGTCTCTGCTATTTTTATGACTTTTCCCGACGCAATCATTAATCATGCGCGCACTGTATCTAGCGAACGGTACAGTCAAATTTAATATACAGACAGTTACCGTTTTCATTTATTATTTTAATACAATCTGCATTTCTATATTAATGTAGGTACCTATATATTTTTCTTTCATAAATGTGGCGAAGTTACCAGGACGAAAAGAAAAACTCATCTTTACATGCTATCTCCCTCTGATATATTTAATAAAATATAGGCATATATTAATATAATATATGCCTAGATTGATTTCCTTGATAAAATCTGAGTTTATTTGTAGCACTTGGGGCAGTCTCGGTTCTGATTACTTATTACCTAAACCGTCCATTAGAGCTGGAGTAATTCTTTTCATTACATAGCAGTCATAGCACGTAGGCATAAGAAATATATTATGAAAAACCTCATAATATAATGTTATAGTTGCTACTTGCTGAAGATTTGATAACCTTGTGGTGTGGCCTAAGGACTGTAAACTCGTCATGGAGTTCCATCCCGCAGCACGTATACTGACTTTTGGAAGTTACGTGCGTATTTATCACATGCTCAAACGGTGTAAGAAAACATCTTGAGGAAACCTGCATCCCTAAGAGATCGTCTCGATGGCATTTAAAATTAATGAACTATAGAGGTGTGTGTCCAATAACAGGAGACGTGTCCAACGGTGGGATAGAAGATAGGTTGATGATGAGTAGTTGCTACAGCTAGATATATCAGCACGCTCAATAATCAACACAGAAAATTTTCAAAATGAACTTGCGAGTCTAATTCCGTACGTTATTTAATTACGCTACACCGACGACATTAAAGCATCGATACACAAATAGATCATCATTATCTAAATCGTTTCAGCTCGATTGTTAGCAAGTGCCACAGTAATACAGTCGAGTAGTAACGATTACATTCAGTTTGTCGTCTCGTGATGGATAGCTGTTGTAATTAATTTACATCAGATAAGTTGACAGCTGAGGCGGAGCCGAGGCTTGATTACCGGCGGCTTTATTATAACTACATTAAAGTTGGTTGCTGTGTTGAAACTAGGTATGAAAAAGCTACACGGTTTACTGCCGTTGAATGTCTCAAATAAGTAGTATTTGCTTTTACGCTACATTGTCACATTTTTGACACTTCGTGATCGTTTTTAAGTTTTCCTATTTCGTTTATTATCTGGATTGTTGATATATTTGACTTTTTTTTACTTTTACCGTCAACACTATCTTACTTGTTGCACGTTTTATTTTTCAAAGAGAGATCTAATATATTTATCAAAGCTGTCATTTCTACTGGATACTATACGTTTAGGTTGGGATTATTTATATAGAACCTAGCGCATTTTTTTTTCATGCCTACCAGCCATTCTAGTGTTAATGATTGTAATGTTATAATTATTTTAATTATTGGAGCTCAAATTCAGAACTATGCAGGCTGAAACGATAATAATTATGTCGGCAGTCGGTTATTGTAAACAACAATTAATCTTCTTTATTGTATCATTTCTCTTAACACATTTGGTGATTTGGGTAATAAGCGTCTTTGTTATGAAAATATTTGACCGTTTAATATTGTTTGAGCATTTGTTTTATCATGTCCGACCGATCTTTTTCGCGTGAACTAAATCTTCATTGTTTTTGGGTGTCAACTGAGTTAAAATTGAAACCATTAGTGTACTCAGATGAGATTAATCTATGGTGTTACTTTAATAATTTACTAGGGGTCGCCCAGGTGTCGAAATTCAACCATAATCAATTTAAATTATTACGTTTTTTATGCATAATTAATATTTAAGACTCTTGTTGCAAATGTCCATGGGCGGCGGTCATCATTTACCATCAGGTGAGCCACCTGCTCGTTTGCCACCTTATCACCATAAAAAAATGCATTAATATATTTGTTTTTATAAACTCAACATTAGATTTCCATCTCGTGCAATATACCTACATGCGGTATAAATAAATAAATAATTTATTATAAAATATGTAGGTATTCGATTGCTTCCACCCCCGACTATTATAGAAACAAATTTCTTAATAAGTAATACATATTTTAGTTAATTAAAAACCTTCAAAGGTTCAAAAGTTAGTTCTGGCGGAAATGCGCAGTACAAAACAAATCGTGTGACGTCAGAGAGGAAATAGAAAACAAACCTGACCTACATTGTACAGAAATAATACTATACTGTTTTCGAGTATGACTCAGTTACTGAAAAGGGGATTGAATACTGGCAACATAGTACTATTTTACTATTCGCAAGTCAGGTTTATGTTGAACGCTTCCGAAGGCTTAGGGTTGCTATACACACAGTCGTACCGTCAAAATTTTATTTGGCAAGTTTATCTTGATTCGTTTAGTTAAAATGTAGTTTATACGGATTAAATTGCAGTATATTTATGTTATTTTGCTCCCGACGTTTTAGTGCTTTAAAATAACCTACGTACCTACCTAAGTACCTTTAAAGTAGACTGCGGTAGTTGTTCAATAAAAATCACTGTATTTAGAAATCCTTATTACCTTGATACCATCACGCCTATCCGAAGGGTTAGGTAGAGATGTCCTAATGTACAACATTTCGCTACTATGGTATGTTTAAGATCACTTGTAAAAGGGGGCGAGTCTATTGCCATTAACTGGGCACGAATTCTGACTCCAAGCTGTTACTAAAACATCATAGAAAACCCAATAACACTGATCGACCTAGGAATCGCACCCAAGACCTCTGCTATGCAATGCAAACTATGTCACACCTTCTGGTGTGTTCCTTGTGCCCAAAAGCCTGCACGAGGGACGATCTATGTCTGGCCACGTACGCTAACATATGTAGGTATAGTGATTTGAGATCCCGTCTAGCATCGTTTGTCATTGACAAAACAATAGACAAATCCATTTGACTGTCACAATTAAACTGACAAATTGTTTACTTTGTCCCTGACATACCTGCGTAAGAATAACATTTAAAAGGTTGATTGTGCATATGACCTTACAACTTTGGCTAGAGGATATTGGTAAAATAAAAGAAATAATATAAATATTCATATTAAATGTCAAGGGCCATAATGTCAAGGTTAAATAATGTGGCAATTTAGCGGGTTCTTATAACTGGCTACTGTCTAATGTTGTATGTGGCTTTTATGTTTTTCATTTGCATAAGCAGTCGACGGGTTGAGAAAACAAACCTACCTCTAACGATAGCTACACAACCACAGAAGAAATAATAAGAAATAATCGTAGGTATGTAGAGAATGGTCACTTTACGTCTCCCGCCGAAGTCGTTTACCCGCAGTTCAAATATAATTTCTGATGTAACTGACAGCAGTGACAGTTGACAACTTGACAGTTCAGAAGAGTGAAATCGGTATTTTTAATATTTCAATTGTTACAATTGTTGTTAAATTTACTATTTCCTTTCAATCAAGATCAAAATACTTTACAGTAGTCTTTTATTTCTTTATATCGGAACATAGTAACACTTCGCAGCTGTCTGTCTCACGCACTCATTGATGCGTGTATGAATATCATCTTGCTTTTGTAGTTGTAGTAGATAGGTAGATATCGGAATTGGATAACTGGGGAAGACATATCCGTAAATGTTGGTCATGCTGGTCATAGTGTAGTTCATACTATAACTAATATAAGTCTAATATACAATATATTAACGCCTAAAATTATTTTCTTACTAGTCCATATAAAAATAAAATAATTATTTAAAATTTTATCAAAATTTATTGCGTTTACTTTGGTAGTTAATAATCAATTCCCACATTTACGTTGAGTGCTTCGTATGGCGTAATGTTGGTAATAAAAAGAAATCTAATTTTACTGAATGGTTACCAAGTGAGGCATAAAGTTATTATTAGGTGCATGTGTGGTATTACGTCACGCGTTCCGTTTGCGTGTTAAAAAGAAATTATGAAGCTTATGATTTGATTGATAGTATTTAAGTGATAACATTTATGTGTAGATATTCTGTGCTTTGATTTATTTCATGTAAATAAAAAATTGTAGTGTTTTGTTACTGACAAAAATTTGAAGGCAATCTGTTAGCTGGTCAAATACAAGAATATACTGAAAAAACAATACATTAGAAGAGATTCGTATTTATTCACTTTTCTAGTACCTATATAAAACAACATAATCATCATTATCAGTTTATATTCGTCCACTGCTGGATGTAGGTCTCCCCTAGTGAACGCCACAGAGCTCGATCTTCAGTTTTTCTCATCCATTTGCTACCAGCTGTAGTCCCAAACATTTATAGTACGCACTCATTCGTCTATAAAAACAAGCCATACAGCTCGTTTGCATAGAAACTGTCACAGGATTGTTTATGGCGGGTCCGTTTTTATTCCGGTGTTGACCTATAAGAGATTTTACATGGTCTACAGTAATCTGTACGAATCCAATAAAAGGTACCGGTACCGATCCGACGAAATGTAAATCTGAAAAAAAAATCGGATAGAACGGGCCTTAATTCAGTTCCTGTGTGAAAGAGATGCAGTATCATACCATTAATATTAAATGTAAATTTTCTCGTTTAAATTATGCGGAGCTATGTTTATAAGAATTACCATTCATGACGGAGTTTGATCCGACAATAGAACTTTCTGGAAGAATTAAACCGCTTGAAAGTCTTATGTTTACTAAGCGTAATGGAATCAATGATCTTTATAATTTAATTCTAGGGAGCTTTGCATTAATTTCGCATTCTTTAGCCGATTTCTAAGAAAGGGGCTTCAAATTATTCTATGTAAGTATATTTTATGATGACATTTCTTCTGTATGGCAGCGAGTACCATTTGTATTATTACATTGGGTGTGTACTCAGACTGGAACCAACATAGATCATAAAATAATAGTCTATCTCGAAAATGAAATTGGCGGCAAATATCTAAACACCATTCGGTCGCTAGCCATATCGTGGACACAGATAATTGTAATCATGATGGCAATTAGAAAATAGTAGAGGTTTTGTTAAAACCAAGTTGAGCAATGGATGTACAAGGTTAAGCTGCTCATGCCGAGGTCAGTCTATAGATGGGTGGCCCACCGCATTTCGGAGTGCTGACTCTCCTGGTTGTTATACGCACACCGTCGGGTTCGGGTTTACTCGTTAATGACTACCATTAACGATTAAACCCGAAATCCCTGACTTCTTGAATCCGTAGGATCAGATAGCCGTAGATTTGAGTAAAATAATAAAATTTGGGCAGTATGTGGGTACAGTTGAACTAGGTAACTGACTATCTGATCAGGGGTTGGATCATCGCACGTAGCAAATATTTGTTCGATCTACAGTTGTTCCGGGTGTGGGTGGTTGTGAATGTAAAAAATTGTGTTTCTAAAGGCACCCGAGGCAAAGCAGGGGAAAATCCTCCAACATAGTTGAGAAAAACCTGGGAAGAAGATAGGCATCAATAAAAAATAGAACGGATCTATAAATCAATTTCATTTTCCGATCAATATATCCGGTATGATGACATACCGACATTGACCTACCCACATAAATTATTTATTGGTTGCTATAGTCGGTGTAGTCTATATACATAAGTCGATAACTTGGTTGATATACGCCATCATAGAGTTACAGGAACGAAAGGTCTGGTCATTTTAAATCGTCTTCTGTACATCGAATTCATTTAGTATTATATAGTCCGTCAAATCGATAGGTGTTAGTCGGAATCCCGTAACATGTTAACCAGTAACACTTAAAGTATTTTATATTTCTCAGTAATTGGGTTTCTAAGATCTTATGGCAGTCACTTAGTCCGAAATCCACATTATAATATGTAATACATATATGATAAGCCACATTATACGTATATAAAAAAAATGTGAATCTTATTTGAATGTTTAACTAAATATTAAGGTATTTCAACCTATTACGTATCAAAATATACGAGCAGTTCAATCGAACTAGTGATATATAACACATTACCCAGTTCCACAACATAGTTCGATTGTTTACTGCTAGTAACGTATCTGTTCATCTAACATGCTAATATTCGATACCATGTTCCATTTAACAGACCTATCTATTTCCCTTCAATATCGTACGACGCTCGACGACAGTCCTTTAATTGAATGTATGCCCATAAAGGTTTAAATTATGCATACATCTTGCAATCAAAACACAATTTTACGTCTTTGACACAAGGTTTATTTTTAGGCTGTGTTTAAGTTGTTTAGTATTCACAGGTTTGTCGAAGTATAATGTTTGTTGATGAAGATGAAGGGGTCATAGCTGTCTGGGGAACGTCAGTCGTTGACACTCAGACTTGTCTTATATTTAATGTATTGGAGCAAGAATTGTAAATTAAGATTGAAAAGCTTTTAGCCTTATTTTCATTGGGATTGATACTTGGTATTGAAGTTTGATCCATCATATTTTTAGTTAGTGTAACTGCTACTCTTAAAGAAATAGCGATTTGTTTCTCTTGTGTCGTCTGAATAAAAGTATAAACGTAAAACAAAAAATAGGACTATAACAGGTAGAAATTCGAATTTCGATTTAATACGTGTTCCACTCGAACAACCTCCAAATGGAACTGATTACACATGTATGCTGCGTAACAGGATGTCCGGATGTAAATCGCTCACAGCTGTCCCAGGCCAGATTACTTTTGAAGTTGATGAGAGCCTATAGAGAGGTCACGTTCAAGGGACTGCGGCCCTTGTGTAAGACGATCTGAAGGGTACCTACCACCGGGTCAATAGGCAACTCCTACGAGACAACCAAACATTGAGTGCCGTTCAAATAACTGTTTCATTACGAAAATAGCCACCGTCCCTAAGCTGTCAGAGTAATAATACTCATTATTCTAGAGTATGGGAAATATCGTTCTTGTTATTTACGATTATTGGGTGTCATAAATGGCACATTTTACGACACATGTCGGCAATGTCTTGAACTCCCGGCGTCAGAATCAATAAAGATTCTGACGCCGGGAGTACGACGTTTACGCGTCACATTCAAATTATTTACGCAGTTGGTATCGCGCAGTACCTACTAATGTTTATCCCTGTGTCTAGATCTGAGTGCTTGTGCAAATAGAACAAAAGCACTGCCAACAAAGTCTTGCTCGTAAGTGCGCAGAGCAACACGTGAATCACGGTCAACCTTCACACGAGTTTGAAGCAACAAGTCCCTCTCTTCAAAAATAAAGACGCCGCGCTCTGGTATCTCTCAATGGAGTACAATTAAGATTCTCCACGACTGCTGAGTGCCTGCATGCATACAGAGTACGCGGGCCCGCCCGTAAAACGCAACTGTTTCACAATTGCTATAAATCTCACTTCACACAGCATTGAGCGCCGCCACCGACGTATTTTCAGTAAAAATAAATTTTGTCTGATCGTCGGCAACCGTTTCAGACCTAATCCTGAAAGTAAAAGAATTTGAATATACAACTTTAATTCAAACTTCTTCAACGCTGTCAAAAACCCATTATATAAACTAAATATCATTTTTGTTATTTGGAAAGGTTTAAAATATTGTAAACTGTTTAGGTACATTTTTTGAGTAATT
This sequence comes from Craniophora ligustri, assembly GCA_905163465.1. NCBI lineage: Eukaryota > Metazoa > Arthropoda > Insecta > Lepidoptera > Noctuidae > Craniophora > Craniophora ligustri. Next base: position 5,469,372 of record LR990959.1, read on the forward strand.
TAAATTACAAGTCGTACAAAAAAGACGATGAATGGAACAGATGTTACAAAAAAAGGTTTTTAGATTCAAAAGAGCCTTACAATACAAGCTAGACGCGATTAATCACCTATTCAAAGATGTGTATAAAATATGACATAATGAATACATGGCATTTGATTTATTTGTATCGAGTTTTTAAAAAGCTTTACTTTTTAATATAAGTCGTGGAACTGCGACAATAGCCGAGCCAGTCTCCAGTAGCGTCCAAAGTTTCAAACAGACTCATACCACGAACCGTTGTCGTTGCATCTGACACCAAACTATTCTTACTGTTTTTTTCTTTTCACTTAAGTATTCTGCGAAGTTTCATTCCGCGCTGAAATCCCGACTCTACTACGATTGTCCGCTACCGTTTATCCGCTGACATTAATACATTCCGTGGCAGGTTCAGAGTGGGGCTTTCAATCTGGAAACAATGCGCGCAATGGACTAGCACCAGCTGTAAATAAAAGTTCCTTGATCTGCAACTTGAACAATGGCTTGACGCAAGTGGTAACCAAGAGGCGGAACAATCGGCGATTAAAATTGTTTATAAAACGCGGTTTGATATGCTGGTAGTTATCGCGCAAGCAATGTGTATGAAGTAGGTACACTCAATTGTTTTTGGTCGCTATTGAGATCCCTGTTATTCGATCGTTACTCTGGAAAGGTGTTTGCTATTTATACAGAAACTAAGCCAAAACTGAAATTGCTCTTTCCTCAAAAGACCACACCACTCTCTGGGCTTAAAAAGAGGCGTTACTACCCAGCATGATTCCTAACAGACTCAATAAGATGGTGGTCTCTAAGAAAGATTGCCGGCGACATCTAGTATCGACGAATAAAAACCGAACATTGCCTCATTAAAGTATCTTTATAGATCTACTTGAAGGGAAATATGTACGCATAAATAAAATGTATCATACTCATAATAATATAGTTTCTTCAAGGCGTTATTTTTATTTCATCCACGTGTGTTATTTCGTTATTAATAACATGAGAAAAAGCCTAATAAATTATTTTATGATGTCCTCCAATTAGCGTTTCCTCTAGTGTCAAAGATCTCTCATCTAATTTTAAGTTTTTTTTTATATAAAATTTTACACGCACGCGTGTATCTAATAGAGATGAAGGATCGGCCTATTCACCTTCAATCTACGTAATATTCTTTATAACAAAAACGTTTTTTTCTATCTCGAGTCATCATGTATAATAGTTATATCCACCGTGATTATAGATGACATGAAAATATTTTTTTTTTGTATTTGGATATAATAGAAAATGTTCTAGGCATAAGAATATAGCTGGAATAGTCTGTCCTAACTAGTCTTGCAATCTGGAAAGGTTCTGACTCATTAAAAGCTTTAAAAATATCACATCCCTTAATTTCCCCCAACACCGAAATGCCTAAAATGCACAAACAGGGAACGGCGGTGCAAGCATTGTATATGCAAAACGTTAATGATATGTGTTTACCTGCGCATGCGTTATACGATCCATTAGCATAATACGGCGCTCACCCACCTGTTTAACTCGGGCTAATTCTCTTGTGAAGTAGCCAGCCCGTAAAATTTATTAATTTTCATTATCCACTAACACTGAACGTGGACATTGGCACGGCTCCCGGCTAGCGTCATACTAATTTCCAATCAATTTTAGTGAACAAAGCTAGTTTTGACAGCGAGTGAATTCACTTAGATGACACTGTAATCAGAAGGATGTTTTGAAATTTGATCCCTCACTAAATAGAATAAAGTCGTTTTCCGCATCTGTTTGTGTTAAGAGTTCGTGTTTGTTACCTGGGATATGCTAAGGAAGTAGTGAGACCGAATAAAGCGTTAATTTGGTTCTGCCGTTTAAAATTCAATCCAATGTGAATAGGATTTAGATATCTTTTTGCAATGACTGCAGTTATCCGCCAAGAATATCAATGCTTAACCTTAATGCTTACAGAACTGTTATAAGCAGGCACATGCCGCTGCACAACGCACATCGCTACGATACAATCTGTTACGTACCTGTCACTAACAAGCCAATTAGTCGCCCAACTCGATCTGTCGTAAACTTACTGCTATTCCTTAACAACGACTTTAATATATAAATAAAACGATAATTTCAGTTTCCTGCCTTACCTACTTCTCAGCATTCAGTTTTGTTTAGGTTTATGAAGAATTGTGTTATCTACCAATACTCCACAATGCTTTCGCTCTGAATCTTCTGTTTATGTGTAGGTCTTTCCACATATGCTACTTATGTATTTTTGGTTTTAGACATATCGAATTAACTCAGGTAAGTCCATGTTTGCTCTCCTAATTAAGAGAAATTCGGCTTTATTCCACCACGGTGTATTCTCAGAAATTTATTAAAAACAATAAGAAAAATGTCTTATTTATTGTGTTTATGCTTGACCCTATCTTTGTATTGTAGCTCGTATCAATGAACTAATATAGGTTAAAACATTTATACATTTATTCCTTTACATTTTATTCCAAATAAAGAGAAGTGAAACGTTCGTGCCACTGAAACTATTTCACCTGTTACTTTATTGCTGTTACGGAGCGCGATAACATCGCTAACACCCGCCAAATCGTTTCCTACACATTTGAATGCCTTATTTACAAGTGCTGCGCTTCGAAAAAAAAAAAACAAAAGTTTTTGCTTTTTATCTCAAGTTCTTCACAAATGTGGTTTCATGTGTGATGAGATATCAATACAATTTGTGCGATTTATATAAATAAAAATATATATACGGACATTATGACACAGCACTATCTGGTTCCGAACTAAGCATTGAACCTAATAAATAAATAAATATATTATATACGTATATTATACGTAGAAACATTCCTGGCTTTGGTACAGATTTTCGTAAAAATAACAGAAATTATACCAATGTATAAACAATAGGTTTTCGCAAGTAACATTAGACCGCGATAAAAAATCGTAAAAATAATACTACTAATTCAATTATATTACTAAAGTAATAAGGTTATTACTCTATGTTATAATCCCATAAACATCCAATATATTAAATATTTGATTGAAACTGATTATTTCTTTTGTAGCGTTAAAATTGTATTAGATTTGCTTCTAAACCTATTTATTATTAAATTGTAAGTGCCTGTTACACCGAACTAACGTGATTTGTTATTGATGATAAGCCTGCGTTTAGTAATGTACTTTTATTATTAAACACTGTGGGTTTTGTACATATTTGATTGAACACGATAGAGTACTAGAAATGTTAGAATTAATTTCTTATACTAATTTAAATGGACAAGGTGAATATATGTAGGTATTCGAACATTTAAACGAATAATATTTTTTACATAAGCAGTAACTAAAATCTTACACCTATGTAGGTATGACTACTGTTTCAACTGCATACATAGTTATTAATAACATTTTATTGAATAATTCGAAAAGCTTTTGCCCGCGGCTTCGTCCGTGCAGAATTAGTAATTTCGTTAGCTTTGTACATAGTTTCCCAGAATAAATGAACTCAGTGTTCAGTAAATGAACATCACAATTTTCATAAAGACCAACCTATGCCTATGCCTGATTATAATAACAACAATCGCAAGTACGATAGCCGGTAAAAGATGCAATCATCATCATCATCATCATCATTAGCTTATATTCGTCCACTGAAGGCGTAGGCCTCGCCTAGTGAACGGCACACAGCCCGATCTTCAGCTCTGTAAAAATGCGATGTAATGACATTAAGTCATCGTCGTTATGAACTAAAAATCGCATTAAAAAAACACGCAATTTCGCATTAGATCTAACGTCAATATACTTCAATGCCTGATGGACTATGTAAGAAATTTCAAACTATATACATACACTCACGCCTTTTTCCCATGGGGTTAGGCAGTAATTAACTATTTCAAAAATCCAGAAATAATCGAAAATTTTTATTTCCATTTTAATTGATGTTTTATCCAACAAGGTGACGCAAATCAATAAAGACTCGTTATCGCTCATAGAGAAAATATACACGTTAGCTTTTTATTCAATAGGTTCAATGATCAGTGATATGAAAAATTCAACAGAGCTTACGATGTATTTCAATGTGCGTCATATTACTCGTGATTGATATGTAATATAAATATAAAAAAACTTTTATTTCAAATGATTCGTCAGTTGAATCATTTGAAACAAAGCCTGCAATTTATTCGATTTTTTTTAAATGTAGTAGAATGTGTAGGTACTTCTGTCAGCTTTTAATCCCGCTATAAAATACTCTTGAAGCAAAATCTAAGATTAATTATTATTAGATACCTACATCTACCTAATTTGCTAGTCACTCAAGATTGTAGTGATATTTTTTTTATTAAAAAAAAGTTTTTACTTATTTTTTAATTGTGTATCTCGTTTTGTTATGTATGATAAGACCTCAAACCTTAATATTTAACAGGGTATTTATTAATACCCCAGTATTTATTTATGCAACGTTCTTAAAAAATAATTATATTGTCGTCATATGGTCAGTACATAACAACCATGTCATGTTAGTGTCTAATTTTAATGTGTATTAATGAAACTTTAATGAGATAGGTCACGTATGTACCTACTCATGTTGCTTAGATAGCAATTGTTATCCAGGCTTTCTTGGAATTTGTTGACATAATACTTGTGTGGTTGAGACACAGCTGAGTAAGTGGATGGAGAGTACGCAGATAAATTGCAACAGATAATTCTAACACTCACCGTGAAGATCAAAAACAACTCATTTCTATAACGGTTTTAAATAGTTACAACTATATAATAAACACACTATATGGAAGCCGGTATCTGCATAAATGAACATCTATGCTCTGAATCTAAAATATGATAAAATTAGGTACCGGTATAAATTGTTTGTTAGGTGAAACGCGTTATTTATCTTGAATAGTTTAACCGGCGTAACTTAGTATATTTGTAAACTAACATTATTCACTATTTTATAGCTCTCGTACAGTTGCAGTTGCAATTCACTCACATGTCTCTCAAACATGGGTCAGTTCCATACGGTAGGGGAAACATATGTGCACTCCACAAATATAACTTATCTGTGCGTTCCGTACAGACCACTGTGTAACCATGTGTAATGTTTGCTAACTCGTATTGGAATATTAGTTTAGAATTACGATGCTCTGTTGGATCTGTTTCTAATTAATTATCTTTTGTTTGAATTTAAATTGTTCATAAGGATGGCTAGACTACTTAAATGAATGATAATAAATAGAGCTGTGAATTGTGAACTTTACGTGTGTGTGTTTGTATTCTGAGTTCAATTCCAAAACCAGGTCCACTGACTTCAAAGATTACGTGTGTAATTATCACATGCGCAAACGATGAAGGACACCTCCATGCCTGGGCGGTTCTCTCAATGACATGTGAAGTCTGTCAACCCACTAGCTTGCATGGTGGACTATAATTTAATCTTTCTCAAAATGAGAGGAGACCCGTGCCCAAATAATAATAGATTGATGAACAAAAGGCATGTGAAGGGTAAGAGATGGTTATAGGCAGACTGAGTTCATACTTCGCGGACCTTTTAAACTGTCTGCGGAGTGGCGTTTCGAAACAGGCATTTTTACGACGTCTGCATTCGTCTGACGAATCGTTCTACATAGTTATATGTAGTTATGATCTGAAGACAGTTACAGTTGAATGAGTCCCTGCCGAGTGGAATCGCGACTTAGTACCTAGGAAATATTTTCTGCCAGCAATTCTTTTGTGAAGTTTGTATTAAATAATGATCCAGCATTTTTTAATATATTTTATACATTTAATGATAGCATAGTTACATTTTTATAGAGACAACTGACTGTTGCCCGCGGTTTAGCTCGTCCTATTACCCCGTTTAAGTTGAAATTTCCATAAAATCGTTTTCATAAAATTCTGTTCTGACCTTTCCTGTGTATAAACTATTTACTTCTAGCTCGATTTTTCTTATTAGTCAATAAGTGAGTGAGTGGCCATGTTTTAATACATATTATGAAGATAATGTTATCTTCCATTAAACTGATTTATATGTCTGTATGAATAAGCTTTACCCCCACGCCACCAAAATACACACTAAAAGAACATTTAACAATTTATTTTTAGCACATATGTAACATAAGAATCCCCGACAACAACATTCCTATTATCAATATATTGAATGAAATTTACGTGTCACATTTTAGAATGAAGAGATATTATATTATTATTATTTTGATGAAAACCAGTCGACCAAAGAAATATCCTCAAGTTCATTATGTTCGTGAATAGTGAGTAAATATCCATAAAGCGCCATTCTGAGGTAAACGTTAAGGTGGGGTGGTAGCATTTTATCACCTCGTTTATGAGGCTACAGGGAGCACTGTACAGTATAAGATTTCGTTTCTCCGACTCGGTCTAGTGATGTATTTGTGTCGATAAATATCGATAATTCCTACGGTTGTATCGTTCGTCTTATTGTGGTTGCGGAAGTTGTGGTGTTGACTCCTATAAAAATCAGTCAGTTTATAATACGCGGTGTAGGGTATTGTAGCATTTAACAAATTTACGGTTGCTAAGAAACAGGGCAGGGGTAAAAATGCAACGAGTATATTTTGTATACTTAATACTGAGTTTTATATAGTTTTCTGTAAACACTCAGTAGCAGTTTGTAATCAAGACCGGTTAATAGCAATAGGCTCCACCTATGGGACCTCTATTTATATTATATTATAGACTCTTCGTGCAAATTTTAGATGGCACTAGTTTAGAACATCGTTCATATGTCATTATATTTACTTATCGAGCACCAAAAAATACAGGTCCAACAATTATGTCGTTGCGGTAACGCAACTTGACTCGGAGCTCTCGCATTGACATCACAATAGGATGACGTTGCGTTCGACGTTTGATTGACGGCCGAACTGGGCAAACTTTCGGTTAGCACCCGCATTGCGATATGTAATCAGCATTATCCCGTATTAAGCGTTTCCGCAGTCGAGTTAATGCAGTAATTACTGCGACGGTATGTGTAGGTGATTCGCGCGCAAACTGTAATTAGTCTGCCATTAAACCGCATAGTCGTGATTTGATTAATGGCGCAGGGGACGACCGTGCGTCAGATTCGCCACGCCAGAGCAATCCGTTGTTTTTCGGTAATCGATAAAACTCAGCACATCACTAAATTCGTACCTGTCCCTATAAAAAGATGTTTAAGGCGTATAAATAACGATGATGGCAGCTGTTACTACAACTGTTTTTGCCTTAGATAAACTTATGTAAATGGTAATTTTAGCTTAAAATGGTGTCCTAATATGTTTATGCTGTGTAACTTTCTACTAAAAGTAAAATATTGTTTTCATATTGTATAGTTCTTAAAGGGTTCTTATTGGTTTGATTTGTTTATAATTGAACCAATAAACTAGACTAATTTAGGATTCGTTTTTAATGAAGGAGGAATGAAGTACCAAATTCTTATTTAAATCTCTTATTTAGTAGTTTTAGGCTTCAAAATCCTTATTTTTTATGATAGTTATGCCTGTCTTGAAAAACCCGTATCTTTCACACATAATATGTAGTTATATTAAGGAGCAAAATCACATACAAACCTTATGATATACATAATAGTCGGTATTCAAGCGACCTTTGCTAAATAACTAGGTCAATCAGTCACTCTAACTCTAGGGTTCATTAAGATCTTAAATACATATATTCAGATTATTGGGTATAGGTTAGTTGTCATACATATAATATTAATGGTATAAACTAAAGCTGAGCGGTCGTGTCAGAAATTTGCTCTCGAATCTTAGGGCCTCACTCTGTCTCCATAACCAGAACCTGAAATAGTCCATCGTGTTTCTCAGAAGATGTGAATCCTAGAGGATTCTTTACACTATCACAATGTAATTGATATCTAAAAATCTACTTTACAGTACGTATTGTGCAGTAGTTGTGTGTCCTGCGTCTACCTCGCAGTTAGCTGGTTCATATTCACATTAAAAACATTACGCTACAGTAAAACTGGTATTTCGTTATGAATCTTAGTATGTGTCTAACTGCCTCGTTAGTCTAGTGGTCGTACAGTGCGACTGCCTAGCAAGAGGTCTTGGGTTCGAGTCCCAAGTCGAGCAAAGTGTTATTGGGTTTTTCTATGAAATTCTCAGTAGCAGTTCGGAGTTTGGATTTGTGCCCGGTTAATGGTAATAGGCTCGCCCCCTATTACATTGGACCTATAACATACCGGCGAAAAGTGGGTGTACATTAGTACACCTCTCCCTAACCCTTCGGGGACGACAGGCGTGATGGTATGTATGTATCTTAGTGTGTGTATAAAACCATTTATTTTCTAGTTTAAATTTTAATGAATGTTTCTCTTTTCAGGTACGAACTGATTACACAGTATATATAACCTGCCGACATTGTCGGTGTCATAGCGTGAGTAATTCCATTTATAAACACGATTAATTATTCAGCTTTATCACGTAATTACTAAAATAGACCACGATAATGTTTTTTATAGCCTAGACATTACAGTTTTATTATAAAAGTTGTTAGTTTGTTTAGCTGTCCATTATGTTATATACAAAAAGAAACATAATTTATAACTGTAATGTTGGGTGTTAAAGTATCTAGACAATGAATTCTTATCTGAAAAAGAGTTACAATATGTAGATACTTAGTACAAAATGTACAAATTATTAAAAAAAAAACTTCTAATGTTTTATTTTTATTTTAAAAACTTTCTGGAATTTGAAACTTGCAAACTTCACAGGCCATTGATAGATATCTCAGGCATGCAGGTATTGAACTCATAGCGGCAGTCGGCGGTGACCTCTCGCTTCCGGCCGTGATCCTATCCATGGTCGGGAGCGGGAACGCGTGGGATGCCGCCGCCTCTTACTGCGAGCAAGTTATGCGCGCAAAAGAGGCGGCGGAAAGGGAGAGAGAAATCACAATCTCTCTCCCGATCCGCAGTAGACGCACCGGGCGCCGGAGGGCGCAAACAGACCTCCGGCCTCCATGAGCTGTGGCCAGCGGGTGGGCGCGACTAGGGGAGTCCGCCGCCCGACCTGAAAATGGCCCCAAGTAGGCGGCGCGCGTGTTCGTCACACGTGCGCCCGCGCGGAGGATGCGAGGCGAGCGATGCCTCGCTCCTAGCCGGGGTCCAGCGACCAGAGCTGGACCGAAGCCCGCCGGGGTTGTGGTGCATGCTTTTGCGAATCCCATGGCCCCGGCAATTGGGTTGGTGGCGTTGACGGGTGCGGTTTTTTAGTCGGTAAACGCTCATGCGGAGTCCGACACACCCTGTCGCCTCCCCAGGCGACGGGAAGGTCCGTAAAGGATTTTTCCGCACTTAAAAAAAAAAAAAGGCATGCAGGTATCCTCTTAATGTTTTTCTTCACCGTTTGAGCATATTATAAAAACGCATATAACTAGGAAAAGTAAGTAAGTGGTCTTGGGTTCGAATACAGGGCCTTTGAGCTGTGGTAGCCTAGCGGTGTGACCAGTGGACTGAGATGTCAGAGGTCTCGAGTTCGAACCCAAGGCACGCACCACTGACTTTTCGGAAGTTTTATGCGTATTTATCACATGCTCAAACGGTGAAGGAAAACATCGTGAGGAAACCTGCATGCTTGAGAGAATTTCTCGATGGCATGTGAAGTCTGCAACCCGCAGTAGGCGAACGTGGTGGACTACAGCCTAATCCCTCTCAATTGAGAGGAGACCCGTGCCTAGCAGTGGGACATTAATAGGTTGATGATGATGACAGGGCCTTTGATTTCTCAGTCCACACCGATGGGTTATCACTGCTCGCTTGATTTATATTAGTAAACTTAATCACGTAATTATTTAGAGCAGCTCTCGCAATATTTGTTCTAAAGTCTAGACGCCCTGTTTTATTGTGAAACTTTTCTCGATTTAGTATGAAGTTGTATAATAAAACTTTGCGAGTCTTCGGCTAGTTACTGTGCCTGTTAAACTTATAAATGCTGTCAAGTGTATTGAGGCTAGAACGACCCAGATAATTGTGGTTTTTTTGTTCCCACTGGTTCAGTGAACTTACTAATTACGAGTTAAGTTGTAGCTTTTTAGATGCGTAAAATATTATGATTATTTGACATTAAGTTAACTTTAAATTTTCCGGAAATTCACAGTCAAAGCCTTTGTCGGCAAAGTTAATTTTTACCTTTAAACATCTAAACTATGTACAGTGAATTTGTGATGCTTTTTACTTCTGGGCGGATTTAAGAAAACTTTTCATATAATTACTAATAGTTTGCTATTAATGATATATAATTTGTGTTGTTCTTTTATATCTCAATGGCCCAACTAATTATTAGAAACGTAATGTTTTTTTACTCTTATGTAGTACACAATAAAGTATAATTGATGATCAAACGAACTTACCTGTACGTGAAGTTCGATCATAATTATATGATCAGCTTCATTCGACGCGATTAGTTTACATATTGTAGTTGAGCCTCCACGCTTCAGCCTTCACACAGATGTTTCTAGAAAGTAGGGAAAAAAAAAAGACACCCTACTGGCAACACTGTTAACCTAGCAACCCACCATCATAGCACTTTCGTTCATTTTGTTTAAAGTTATGTATATCTACCTATTCACAATTTTGGGTGGGATAATAAAGTCACGTTTGGGAGGGTTAATATTAATCGCGTCGAATGAAGCTGATCATATAATTATGATCGAACTTCACGTACAGGTAAGTTCGTTTGATCATCAATTATATTTCACAGCTTCATTCTTAGCGATTAGTTTACATATTGTAGGATGTTTAAAGAATTAAACTAAATTGTGAATAGTCCGGTACTTTTATTGATTTTTTGAAACGAATAGGTAGAACACAAAAAGGAAATAAAGTTTATCACATTTACATATAATATTGTAGTATTCTCGTGATTAAATTTTACAAGGCTCATTTGAGAGAATGGCTTGAGAGAATTGATTATTATCATTGGGAATAATTTCTCGATTATAGAATCTCGCAAAAACAGATGAAGCTTGACTCTAACCAGCTGTTTTGCGAATGACGTCTAAGTTAACCCCTAGTAAGCTAGCCTTGGAAGTGGCTGCATACCGAGTGCTATGTGCAGTAAACATAGTTGTATCTATACCACTATTTTTTAAAGTATCTTTAATCCAATGGCTTAACCTCTGAGATGATATTTTACAATGTGGTTTTCTGTAACTAATAAATAAATTATCGTTATCTAATAAACGTAACGTACTTGTTTTTTGAATATATGTTATCAAACAAGTAGCTGGACATATACGAGGGTTTTCGTGAAAAAAGGGCAGTTTTAAAACTGGTTGTTGACTATTTAAACGGGTCGTTTTTATACGATCTGGAATTTTAATTATGACCTCAGTATTTTCTATTATATTAATATTACATAATTTGATTAAGCATAACGTTTGAACTCGGTGTGCAGTCACGAGAGCTAACAATGTCGATAACTTTTTTGTCAACATTTCTAAATCAAGAGATTGAATTGGCCATAATCCAGCTAAATAATTTAGTACAATATTTGAATCCCATGTCAAATTATACTTTGGGGCTGTAGGCCTAAGATTAAATACTCCCTTCATGAATTGCTTGACACTATCATTATTAAGAAAGGATGACCCCAACAACAGCGCAATGGCTGATTTATGAGAGTTAATTGTGCCATACTGCGCACTGTTATAAGAGTTTTGAGGAAGGCCTTTTTAAAAAAAAGACAAATGACCTTAACTATGGTTTATTATAAATTTAGGCTAAACTTTAAACAGGAATTACAAATTTTGGATGAGAGTGTTAAGCGCGGATGTCGGATGCGAACTGCCCTATCTGAGTCTAGCTGAATCTTTTCTGTCATACAATAATGCTGACTAAGGATAGAGGTTAGCACTATTGTAAGCATTGATGGGATATAACACCTCCCCTCTTTAAGAAGGAACTTTAGGGTATGACCCTGAAGTTCATGAAAATGGGTCAGTAAAGTAATATATAATATTTAATATTTAAAAGGTTGTTCTGATAGTTGGAGGTGGTATTTCATCATGATCTGAATTATTATTTGGTGTTTCATTATCAGCTAGTTCCAGATTTCGTGAAGTTAACATTTTAGTTCTGCCCGATCGGATACATTTGTACAATTTAAAAGATATATACAATATTATTGTAATTACAATGATTATAGTTATAATTGAATAATGTGTCCCGTATTTTATAATTAAAGGACTTTCAAGGGCGTTGTCTAAATCATTTAATTGTTTAAGAAACATATTTTTGTTTAATTTTATATCATCTAAATCTAGGCTTAATAATGGAATAGGGGATACATTATTTATGGATTGATTAAGTTTCTTTATGTTACAGCAAGTGTCATTTAGTAGATTGAAATCAGGAAAGCTAATAGGAGTGCTTATATTTAGTGAATTATATTTAGGGATTAAAGTGGTGCTTGGGCAATATCCAATGCAGTTATTAGGAATTTTAATTATGCCAGTACCTAATATGTTTGTTTCAATGAGTTTAGAGTCTTTGCAATCTATGGAAACTTTGTTTGACACTGACTGTACATAAATCCACATATTATTCTCTAAAGGTTTCCAAAGGTCAAGGTCACCATAAATAAATTTTGTTTCACAAGTTTGTGGTATTTCGGTAATTACTTTAGACATAAATTCGCTTTCACAGGTAGGTCTAATATTTGTTACATAAACATTAGAAACATCACATAAGCGTTTATCAGCGGTTATTATTTTACAATAATTGAAGTCATTTAATGTACAATAATGAGTTTTATCTTTAGTCATGGCTATGTATTTTGAGCTGGGTATTATAAGACTGAAAGTATTAGGTTTATTCGAATTATGGGGTGTAGGCAAAGCAATGTTATGATATAATACATACTCTTTAATGGAAACCAATGGAATTTGTAATATAAAGAATATCTTATTATTCCCATAGTAAGTAACTATTCTAGAAACATTTAAAATTAAATTAATTGAACTTAAATCTAAATTTACAGGCAAGTCCGAGTCGTTAGGTAAGTACTGGTGGTTATCAGCAAGCTCTCGGAACAATTGTAGTGACGTAATCACAGACGGATGCAAGATGTTTTGATTACTGAATAGAACAGCGTTAGTTAGATCTTCTAATTGGAATGACATTGTTAAAATTGAAGTTTCTAAATTATCAATAATTTGATAAATATTTGAACGTAATAATAATTCGTTCATAACGAGGGTGACGTTTGCTACATTGGCCGAGAGTTTATTGATAGCTTTGTTTAAATTGATTTCATTAATTTTAATTTTCTGAATTGTGTCATTAAATGATGAAATTGTGGATTGACTTACTAAAATATTTTCTTTCATTAATGAAACCAATTTTTTTTGATTGTTTTGTAAAATGTTGATGGCCTCGTTATACTTGAGTCCATCATTTTCATCAAGGTTGCCAAATATTGTTTTTATTACAGAGCCTAGGCCTCCAATCCAAGCGCGCTTTGAGCGTTTTTCGACTAAATGTGAAATTGATAAGAATTCTTTACACATATCGTTATAACGGGCCTTTAAAGGTTCAAACATGTTAAAACAAGTGGTTTCTATTAAACCAACTTCTGTACATAGATTTTTTGCGGTTTCTAGTGTAGACTTAATATTTTCAACATGGGGGTCAAAGTGTGATAGGTCTAATGGCATTAAAACATTTAGTTGTCCATTATTTATCTTAAGATTGCCGAGATAGTCAAAATAAAGGCCAGGGCTCGATTCTAACTGTTGTACAAAATACTGTTGTTGACTTCGGGCTTGACATGTAGTTCTGTAAATTAATTAGTTTACATTAATTATTTATTTATAATTATAAACTTATGCACTATAAGTACTTATATATTAATTAGGTATATTTATTATACATTTATAATATTTGGAGACAAGGTAAGTTGTATTGTCATATCATTATAATAGTTTTAGGTATTATTACTAATATTTTACTTTATAGGTTGTTCCTGACCTCAGCAGGTTTCACTTGGTCGAAGTGATGTGTAATATGTCTCCGGTTTATCAGTAAGGTAAGTGTATTATTACCATTAATTTTAATTATTTTATAAGGCCCTTTCCAGAGTGGAGAAAGTGCCTTACGTAATCTTAAATGGTTTTTAAGGTACACATAATCGCCAGCTTTGTATTTTGCAGGTCGAGTGCGAGTGTCATAGTAAGCTTTAGAAGATTCCTTGGACTTATTGATATAGTCGATGGCTCTGTCGCGTGTATACTTAAGGCGGTGTTGCAACATTCTAATATAGTCCGGGTAAGTGGCGTTGGATATAGGCTCATATATCGAATTAGGTAGGAAGGGCTTATGACCGAAAACTAACTCGTATGGGGTATAGTTAGTAGTACTATGCACTGCTGTATTATAGGCCAACATGGCTGTGTATACGAATTTTGGCCAATTATCTTGGTTTTCAGATACATAAGATTTTAGATATTCTTTCAGTGTTGAATGGCTTCGCTCTAGGGCGCCTTGTGTTTGCGGGTGATAAGGAGATGACCACAACTGTTTTATTTTTAGAAATTTGCAGGTTTCTTTGAACATATCCGATGTGAAATTTGTTCCTTGGTCTGTAAGTATGATTTTAGGAATGCCAAATAAGGAAATGAAATGGATCAGGCATTCGCTGGTTTCTTCAGCGGTAGTACTGCGAATAGGATATGCTACTGAGTATTTGGTTAAGTCATCTTGAAGGGTAAGGATATATTTAACTTTGGCTATGCCGGATTCAGGAAGAGGACCTACTATATCAAGGGATAGTCTTTCAAATGGGGAAGTTGAGGTGCTGGTTATCTGCATTGGGGCTCGATTAATTTTCCTAAAGGCCTTGTTCGTTTGGCAAGAAGTGCAGTTTTTTACATAATTGTCTATTTCATTACGCATATTTTTCCAGTAATATTGTTCACGGATTCTGTTAAACATTCTGGTAGCACCTAGGTGTCCAGCAATGGGAATGTCGTGGTTTTCATGTAGAATTTTTTGGACTTCTGTAGGAGTGGGATAGTATATTTTGTTGCGATATATGTGAATTTGGATTCCAGTATTGTGAAATAGATGTGTAAGCATATTATAAATTTTTATATATATATGTTTGTCAAATGGATTTTTAAAATCAGTAATACTTATTTTATCAACAGGTTCACTTTCTGTTATTAGTTGATTGCGAATATTCTTTAATGATTCAAATATGTCACTGTAGGAGCAGGTATCAAAATGGTGAACTTTGGTGAATAAAAAGTAATAATTTTTATTGTTACACATAATTGCCTTATGCGACAATAAGGTTTTTTCGGAATTAATAAATGATTCTGAATCTGGGAAATTTGATAAAACTTCCTCAACATAAGGATTAGATTCATCAAGATCAAGGGATGTAGGTATTATTAAATTTTTGTTTTGGCTTTTAAGTAAATTATCGTTATGTTCTATAATTGTTGTATCATATGTAGTAGTCATGGGAGTCTTTAAGAACTTTGTGTATGTGTCCGCAGGTAAATTTAAATCCGGAGGGTTTATATCAGGATTTGGATATTGAATAGTTGGGCTTGGATCAGCGTTTTCGATCAAGGGTTCTGAGATAGGGACAGAGTCAAGAGGATTCTCTAGGCTTGGAAGATTGAGAGGGCTAAAATCATCAATTTCTGCGTTGAAAGGGCTAATATCTAACGGACCAAGATCTATTAACTCACCGTCTGATAAGTTTTCAGGGTTTACAGGGTTAAGAGGATTGACAGGATAGCGAGAAAGTGCATCAGCTGCCGAGTTTAGTTTACCCTTTCGGTATACAATTTCATATTCGAATTCTTGTAGTTGAAGCCGCCAGCGTTGCAGTTTGCTACTTGGGTCCGTATGGTTGAAGAGCCATTTTAAAGGTTGATGGTCGGTAATAATGACAAACTTGCGGCCAAACAGGTACGGTCTGAAAGTTTTGCAACCCCAAACTATGGCTAACAGTTCTTTCTCTGTAGTGCTATAGTTGGTTTCGCATTTGTTTAGGGTTCTGGAAGCAAAGGCTATTGGGTGATCTTTCCCTACAGGGCCTTGAGAGAGGATAGCAGAAATAGCATAATTGGATGCGTCGCAGGTAAGGTTAAAGGGTTTTGTAAAATCTGGATATATAAGTACTGGGGCAGTGACGAGTTTGTTTTTAAGGGTTTCGAATGATAGCTGTTGTTCATTTGACCACACAAATGGGGTATCTTTCTTTAGAAGAGATGTAAGAGGTTTGGATGATTTAGAAAATTCTGGGATAAAACGTCTGTAGTATGATATGAGACCTAAAAATGATTTGATGTCTTTTGGGCATTTTGGGACTGGAAAGTCTTGGACTGATCTTATTTTATTTGGATCGGGTTTTAAGCCATTTTCAGTAATAATATGCCCAAGATAGCCTACTTCCTTCCGTAGGAATTCGCATTTGTCGGGTTGAAGTTTTAAATTGAAAGAACGGAGTTTATGGAATACTTTAGAGAGGCTTTGTATGTGACTAATTAAGTCGTGGGAATAGATAACAATGTCATCTAAATAAACAAAGCATCTTTCGCCTTGAAGACCGGTGAGTACATTGTTCATTAGACGTTGGAAGGTAGACGGTGCATTTTTTAAGCCAAATGGCATTCTTGTAAATTCAAAGTGCCCTTGAGGGACACTAAAAGCGGTTTTGCATGCGTCTTGAGGCGCCATTTTTAATTGATGAAATCCTGACGCAAGGTCAAGAGTTGAAAAATATTTAGAATTGCCTAATTGGTCAAGGATTTCTACAATGTTAGGAATGGGGTAAGTTTCACCGATAGTAATATCATTAAGCTTTCTATAATCTATTACGATACGCCATTTCTTTTGGCCTGAAGCATCTAGTTTTTTGGGAACAATCCATATTGGAGAAGACCAGGGAGATAAGGAAGGTTGAATAATCTTTTGAGTAAGCAACTTTTGGATTTGAGTATTAACTTCTTGTTTATGAATTTCAGGAAATCGATAGGATTTTACGTTGATTGGTTGTTCTGAAGAAGTACGGATTTCATGTTGGATGGCATCAGTTGAGGTAAGTATGTCATTAGGTAAGTGAAATATATCTGAAAAGTTAGAACATACATCATAAAGAGATTCGCGTTCTTCAGAATTTAGATGTGAAACTCGAAGAAGTTTGAGTACTTCATCAGTTCTCTCTAAGCATGATTGTTTTGTGTTGCAAAATCTGTTAGATTCATAATCAACTGGATGTAGAGTAAGTTGGAGGTTAGAATTCAAGGTTACAGGTTCTTCAGAAGTGTTCAGGACTGTGAGGTTTATTCTATTATTAGTTTTTACTTTTACTAAACAATTTGCTACAAATAAAGTTTCATTTAAATGTTGGTCAAGTATGAGACCTTCTTTTAATTCAGGGTTAACAACAGAACATTCTACAGTTATTTCAGAACGTGGTGGAATTTGGTAAGTGGGATCGGTAAAGGTAAGTTTATTTTTATTTCTACCTAGGTTAAGAGATTTTCGATTATAGTCAATAGAACATTGGAAAAAGTTTAGTAAATCATTGCCTATAATACCATCATATGGTAAGTTAATTTTATCTACGACATGGAATTTAAAGGATACTGATTCTTTACCGAATATGAGGTTCATATCAAAGTTACCAAGGGTGAGTACAGCTTCTTCACGACTATCTATGCCTTTTAATTGAATTATATTATTTTTTAGTTTCAGGTTGGAGTATAGTTCTATGGAGGGTTTCTGGATGAGGCACACGGAGGATCCGGTATCGATGAGAAACGTTAGTGGTTTATTAGATACAGAGGTTAGTATGCGGACATGAGGTAATGATATTTTATTAGGATTGCATGAAATTTCATATATTTTAAGATCTTTTACATTTGAGTTTTTATTTTCAGGGCTTTGAGTTCGACTGTATTTATTCAAGGCTCTATTTGAGACCTTTTTGGGTTTTGAATGATTTTGGACTCTTATTTGGGACTGGATACCCGTGTGGTCCTTGGGTATAGAAGATTGGACTCTTGCTTGGGGCTGATTACCCGTGTGGTCCTTGGGTATAGAAGATTGGACTCTTGCTTGGGGCTGA
This sequence comes from Craniophora ligustri, assembly GCA_905163465.1. Lineage (NCBI taxonomy): Eukaryota > Metazoa > Arthropoda > Insecta > Lepidoptera > Noctuidae > Craniophora > Craniophora ligustri. Next base: position 5,487,503 of record LR990959.1, read on the forward strand.
TTACCCGTGTGGTCCTTGGGTATAGAAGATTGGACTCTTGCTTGGGGCTGATTACCCGTGTGGTCCTTGGGTATAGAAAAGGTGCCATTGTCATACATAGGTTGTGTAAAGGGTCGACGTTTAGGTCTCACGAGACACCTCCGTGAGCCCGTTATTCGTTTAAATGGTCATGTTCGTAATAGTTTTGGGTTTCGTCTGCACTAGTGGATGGCTGTGGTTTAGTGTCATCGTGAACATCATCTTCAGCAACGCAATTGATATGAGCAGGTTTAAAATGTTCTTGTTTTGGGCGTTGAAAGGATTGGGACGTTTGAGGAACTTTGAATCTATTGTTGTTGTATTCGCGCTTTCTGCAAACATCGATAGTATGACCTTGGGTTTTGCAGTATCGACAAAATGGAGTTCGGTTATTTTGGTCATATTGTTTTGCTATTTGAGGTTTATAATTATTAATATTAGGAGCACTAAACTTGGAGGGGTACTGAGGTTTTGGACGTTGCAAGGTCAAACTTTGAGAGTTTCGCTTACTGAGCAAAGTGAGGATTTTTTCTTCGGATGTCGCTAGATTGATGGCCTCGTTTAGGTTAGATGGATCTTTACCTCGGACTAAATTAGAAATTTCAGGCTTAAGGCCAAGCAAGAATGAATGGAGAGCCAATTCCTCCATCGCCGCTGTGCGACCAGCTAATTCACTTTTCTTTTTATTTGATAAGGTTACTTCAGTTAATAATTTAGACAGGCTGGTTTCAAGCCGCAACGCAAATTGACTGACTTGTTCATTATTAAGCTGACGGCACTCTTGCAAGTCGGTTAATAGATGAGCATAATGCTTCCGTTCCCCAAATTGAGTCTTTAGAAAAGAACTTAATTGTTCCCAGTTATCAAATTCTTTGATGGAACAGGCTGTTTCTGCTTTACCTTCAAGTTGGGACAAGATGTATTTAAATAATATTGCTTTTTGATTATCAGTAGCCAGGTTAATTGCATTATCGCAGTTTGCTATAAATGAGTTTAATTTTTCGCGTGTGCCATCGTAAGGTTTTATAAATTTGAACAATGTTCCAATTTGTACGATTTCCCCTTTCTCTGATTTTATATGGGATTCCTTTTGAGCCATTTTGTGTTAGTGTATAAAATTTACAATGAGAAGATATAATATATTACGTTACGGTATAATAGATGGCCAATAAGTTAGACTCACCACTGTGAGGTCTGGATAAGCGTAGGAGATAAGCTAATTCTAAGAATCGGCCGGTGACAATAACACTTACTGATAAATTGAAATTGAAACTATTATGATGACTAAGATTTAGTTGTAATATAATTGGTTAATTATTTATTAAAGGTCTCTATTAAAATAATAATTCACTGGTTTCACACACTTGTTTTACGTATTTTACGATTGGCTTTCACTATGCACTTTCACTGAGTTAGAGTTATAAAGATGTAACTTACAGGATCACGAAGAAGATGAACAGGGACATGGCTACCTTTTTAGGGTAGGAGCTGGAGACGACGATATCTGGATACGGCGAGGTTTCAAGGTGTTCGCACTAATTTAGGATTTTAACACTCGCGATAATCGACAGGATAATGTGTCGAATATACCTATATATTATGTGTATCTACAACACTTCAAGGACAACTGGGTTATAATTTTGGCACTTTTAAACACTCGCGGAATGTCACTGTTTATTTAACGTTAGCCCGGACGGAGACGTACCAGGGATACCTTCACCGTCGGTATCCCACCGCTGCCACCAATTTGTTATAAGAGTTTTGAGGAAGGCCTTTTTAAAAAAAAGACAAATGACCTTAACTATGGTTTATTATAAATTTAGGCTAAACTTTAAACAGGAATTACAAATTTTGGATGAGAGTGTTAAGCGCGGATGTCGGATGCGAACTGCCCTATCTGAGTCTAGCTGAATCTTTTCTGTCATACAATAATGCTGACTAAGGATAGAGGTTAGCACTATTGTAAGCATTGATGGGATATAACAGCACCATTATCAAAAAGTGTAGCAAAATAATTGATTACATTTGCGATAGATGGTTCTAAATAATTAACCTTAGTAGATTGACAATGATTGATCCAATTCTTAATACAACTATTGTACTGTTTATAAGTATTTAATGTAAGGGAGGATAATATAATATTAATTTAATTATTATTTAACGATTTTTGTAATAACGTTCTCCTGATAATTTCACGGCAATCAAGGTTAACGTCTTGCTCAGGTTGTGGGACGATCTGAAAGGACATTTCAATAGTTTATTGCTAGGCCCAAATTCTATAAAATTTGATATTGCTATCTTTTTTAAAAGCGGAAACCACGCTTGTGTAGGCCAATTTGGTACTATTATTATGCCCCTAGCTCTATCCGAGATAACTTTTTGTAATGTTTTTTGAATTAGGGCAAATGGAGGAAAGGCATAAAATAATAATTTTGTCCACGATATGGTAAAGGCGTCTACAGCCCAAGCGTCGGGATCACATTTCCACGAGACGAACCGTGGGCATTTTGTATTACACCTGCTTGCGAATAAATCAATGTTAGGATTTCCGAGCGTAATAATGATTTTTTGAAAAGCTTCATCACACAGTTCCCATTCTGTATAAGTGAATTTTTTCCGAGACAGCTGATCAGCATCGCCATTGTCTCGTGTATTTATATATGATGCAAATATTATTATTTTACGCCGCTCACACCAATGCCATATTTCTTCTGCAATTTGATTCAAATGATGGTACTGAATGCTCCCCATTCTGTTAATACACGAAATAGCAGTAACATTATCTATTCTAAGCAATATTTCACATCCAGAGTAATTTTTGGCAAATGTGTTTAATCCGAAAAAAGCTGCTTTTAATTCCAAAATATTAATGTGCATATTTGATTCATGATCTTTCCAAAATCCATAAGTCTCTTTTTTATCACAACAAGCACCCCAACCACTACAGGATGCGTCGGAAAAGATTTCCAATTTGAAATTATTAAATCTGAAAGGATTATAACTTATTTCTATATTTTTGAGCCACCATTTAAAATCACTGACCAAAATATGTGGTAAATTAATTGTTTGATCGTAATTGGGATCATTCAGAAGACATAAATATTTATGTCGTTCGAATTTCTTCGTATGTAGCCATCCATATTGGATGGCTGGACATGCTGAATTTAAAAGACCTATTAGCTTAGCAAATTCACGTAATTTACATTTTTTGATTGATATGAATTCCTGTAACTTTTGTTTTATTTTAAATATTTTATTTACGGTTAGTTTTAAGACCATGTCATGAGAATCAAATATAAATCCTAAAAATTTACACTGTTGGCTCGGTATTAAGCAGCTCTTTTCATGATTGATAACAAATCCAAGTTTTTTAAGTAGACCTTTTGTGTTCATAATATTTTGTTGGCATTCTGAATATGTTCGCCCTATACAAAATATGTCATCAAGATATATTACGGAGATGAAGCCGTTTGACCTTAAAAATTCTATGACAGGTTTTAATATTTTCGTAAACACATAGGGCGCGGTAGATAAACCAAACGGTAAACAGTTAAATTCATATAAGATGTTGTTATATATGAACCTGAGATATTTTTTATAGTCCTCATGTATGTGAACTAAGAAATACGCGTCTTTCATATCAATAGACGCCATATAACAGTCTTTTGTTATAAATTTTGATGCTGTTCTATAGTCCTCCATTTTAAAGTGGACTTACCACTTTAAAATGGAGGACTATTTAACGAATTTATTTAAACATTTTTGGTTTAGGTACTAGAAAAACACTTGATATAAATTCGTTTTTAACATGTTTGCATTCCGAGATAGCCCCCATTTTTAGTAAACATTTAATAGAACTACAAAAATGATCATGTTCAGCTTCTGATTTAGGACGTACACAAGGCCTATCAATACGAAAAAGAGTGCCAGTAAAGGGGATTTTATATCCGCTTATCCATGATAAAACTGTGTGATCACCAGTAATTTCCATCCATTTAGTGATGAAATGTTTTAGACGGCCAGAATATGAGCGTACCTCTATCGTCTCCTGATGTTCGGTTTGCCTGTCACACGTTCTGGTTCCCGATGACCCCGTTGTTGAGAGTTGATGGCTGCCGAGCGCTGGCCCTGTCGAGTTCTTGTCGCATACTCTGTTTTGGGAGTTATTTTCCGAGGCATTGTTTTGGAGTTTAAACGATTGTTTGAAGGTTTCTTAATAAAAGTATTTTTATTGAACATATTTGAACGTGTGTTTACTTGTTTAAGGTCAGCCGCTGACTTTTTAACTGATTTTGCAGATTTAAGTTTTGGATATATTTTCTCCGAATAAAAATTGTTTAAAATTTGTTTCATTTAATGTTTCCTTTAAATCAGGATTTATCGCCGATATAACAAACCCACGACGAGTTCTGGTGTCAGTGAAATGACTATCACATAAGAGTCTGCATGCGTCGCTTATAGGTTTCAAGATAGTTGTATAACTGTCTTTAGAAATTATAAGTTCTATTGCACGATTAAGCGCAGTGATAGCAACAGAAAGCTGATTTTGTTTAGCCATAAGCGAAGCATTTCTTTTGACCATATTGTCAGCTAATGCAACCTTTACTTCTGGATTGAGTAGTGGTGCTACCAGCATATCACAGTTTTCTGGAATTAAGTAATCCGTCATCAATTTATCCTTTAACTCTCTACGTAAACCTTTTGCGAGGATTTCTTGCCATCTGGATGCTAACTCTTTATGTGTTGGATTTCCAAATCTGGTTTCTGACATTGGTGCATCACCAAGCAGAGCGAGAATGTCACTATCTAACTCTGTTGAGTCCTGCAAATCCGTAGGTTCCAATGCTTTTGATGTCGAGGGTACATCGACAAAATCTAACAACGAATTGCGTGTGGGTTCCTGAGCCACAGATGTTGAAGCTCTGGGTTCGGTTACATTGTGAATTGTATCGATTCCTAAAACAACCATGGATGTTGTTAAAATGTATACGAATACGAAATACGACAATTTACTTGCGTATTATCACCACACAGATAAATTTTTGAACATGCAATCTTGCATTTATGTGTACATATTGTGAAAGAGGTAGCCCAGTTGGCGCCTCGCATCACAGTACTGTATTAATAAAAAATATTATCAGGTTATAGATATGCATCTATAATAAACATTATTACAAAAAAAAATGACAGAGGTAGCCCAGGTGGCGCCTCGCATCAACATTGTAATATTATTATTCTAAAAGAATAATTAAGATGGTCTTAGTAATGATAATCCATTACGTAACTTGACAGAGGTAGCCCAGTTGGCGCCTCGCATCAAGAATCAAGTTTTGGTTATAAAAATGAGGGTAGATCGCTAAAATTGCGAATGAAATCGTTGCGTGTTTGCATTTAACCAGTATTAAAACATTTTTTACTGACCTTCATTACTGGAATCCGATTCGTAATTATCACTTTCACTGTCTGAATATATAATTAATCTTTTGTACCGATGTGGGTTACTTTTTAATTGCGTTTCTAATTTTCTATTTTTATTTTTTATCCTTTCACAGGATAAATCGCGTTTTCTTTTGCTAGGCATAACGATGACGTTAAATATATAAACCGGTTACTTGAAGTCGTGTTGCGCGTGCGAAGGCTTGAGCACAGAAACACAGAATGAACGAAAGTGCTATGATGGTGGGTTGCTAGGTTAACAGTGTTGCCAGTAGGGTGTCTTTTTTTTTTCCCTACTTTCTAGAAACATCTGTGTGAAGGCTGAAGCGTGGAGGCTCAACTACAATATGTAAACTAATCGCTAAGAATGAAGCTGTGAAATATAATATCCTATCTATAACGATTCTATTTATACCATAATGTTTCGTATAATGAACAAGTTGCTCTATCGTGATTACCTAATCGATTATCGCCTATACATATTATTAATTTATCGGGTTTTAAACTAGCTATTAAGCTCCCATTTTCGCACCTAAACTGGGTGATTAATTGGCTAAAGTGTCGGACTAAACCATTCGATATTGTAACGTATGGACCATCAGTCTTTTGAACATACCTGAAGGTATTTGATTTAGGTACAGGTACCTTCCTTCATCGATCGTGTACATTTGATAGTTAATTTTACATAAAACATTCCATGTTGAACATATTTTTCGATATAATTCATTCTCATTTATCGATTTCTTTCACTTACGGGAATATTATGACATTGTTACAAAACAATTTTTTATGTATTTTATTGTGGTATATCCAAGATTAAATCTGTAAAAAGTTGTTTTATTTTAATATTCTAATTTTATTTTTAATTTGCCCCACCTTATTACTCTCTCGTGTGTGCGTTAACATAAACAAACGCATTTCAACACAAACACCCAGACCCAGTAAAACTACCAATGTTAGCTCCATGCGGAGATCGAAGCCGCAGCCCGTGATGCACAAGCTCAGTCACTACGCCAATTGAGTCATTAATTAAATGGATATTGGTTTGGCTTTGATGATGCAAATATACTTATTTATGGCTTAATTAAATACTCGTTTCACAAGTTATTTGTAGTCATGCAATGTTGTATTTCTTTCGATCAATTGACGTTTACTGCCGCATTTAGAGACATGAATTCACGTTATTGAATCATCAACTGCCTGTATGTTTGCATAATTTTACAATATATAGGATACAACGGTAATGTTCAAGTAATTGCTCATTATAATATGTAGCTAAATAATGTTTGTGAGTACTGGTGTTGCGTTTGAATTTTGTTCTTGGATGTACATAAGTAAATAAACGTGAGCTGTGGTAGCCTAGCGGTGTGACCAGTGGACTGAGATGTCAGAGGTCTCGAGTTCGAACCCAAGGCACGCACCACTGACTTTTCGGAAGTTATGTGCGTATTTATCACAAGCTCAAACGGTGAAGGAAAACATCGTGAGGAAACCTACATGCTTTTGAGAATTGTCGATTGCATGTGAAGTCTGCCAACCCGCAGTAGGCTAGCGTGGTGGACTATAGCCTAATCCTTCTCAATTGAGAGGAGACCCGTGCCCAGCAGTGGGACATTAATGGGTTGATGACAAGTAAATAGCCTGACCTCACCAATCGTTGAGATACCTACACTAGTGTTTCTTTAAATTAAATTATTGTAATTAAAGTGCCTCGAACTTGACTTTAAACACTTTTTCTTTAATCCATACTAATATTATAAATGCGAAAGTATGCCCGTCCAAGTATGTACCTCTTCACGGCTTAAATGAAATTCGGTATGGATATAGTTTGAGTCCTGGGGAAGGACATAAACTGTACTTGTCCTGGAAATCACCCCTTAGAAGGGCGAAAAGGGGGTTTGAAGTTCAGTTGGAAGAATCGATAATTTCTTCAAAGAGGAGCGTAGTAATAATTAAGCAGATTGATAAAAAAAGCTAATTCGATAAAATGATGAATTCTAGGCGGACGAACTCGCCGGAAAAAGCTAGTAAAATATAACACTAGCCAGAAGAAAATAGCAATGTTTATCGGTAAACATAGAGAAAAACGGCATAAATATAAAAAAGAAATAAAATTTTATTACTGCCTGTAAATCTTATCAAAATTCAACGAAGCTTCGAATTTATTATAGCAAAATTTGTTTGAGATCATAATCTTGTTGGCAAAATATTAAAACATGCACTGTTTGGTTTCGTTACACGCTTATTTTTTTAGTTTCATTTTATGTGTGTAAATAAAAATATACGTAGTGTTGATTTATGACATTTGTCATATACCCTAAAATTTTCACACGAGCCGTCTTCACTCGCCTGCAAAGCGAAAGCCGTAGGTACTCTATTTGAGGGCTATCTAAAATTTCCTAGACTTTGATGAATTAATTATCTGGCCGTGTAGATTGTTCTTATATTATTGGGTTTTCTTCAAATTGTAGGTGTTCAGCACATTATAAGTTGAGCAGCAATCGGAATAACACCAGTGACAGTAGATGGCGCTGTGTAATAATGTCCGGAAAATATTTATATGTATATTCCGGACACATAGTAGCATCAGACAGAAGGTTGCGATCAAAGATTACAAAATACTGAATAGATTAAAAATAATAATGAAAGCTGTATAACATTAAGCAGCTTCTTTGTTGTATAATATTAAGCTCCCCATTACATTGCTTAGGAAACATACAATTCTTTTTTACGGTGGTAATGAATCGCTATATTTAAAACAGGATATCATCAGACAAAGTTGACAAACAAACTCGATTCTTCCTGCCAAGCCTTGAGGGTGTTTGCGTTATTTTTATTTTACCGGCGACACAAATTGAGATTCCATTTTTTTTCATAAAAATATTCCTGCTACTTCCTTTAACAAACTTTCCAAGTGCCCTTATTGAATTTTCTCAAGTTTTGATAGGTTTTTCCGACGATTTCTTCTCTGTTGCTTTTCGTTGGAAAGTTGTGATGGTCGAGTAATTTACGTAGCAAACACCGTGTCTACTTTGGTTTGCTATTATTAAGTGTGCTTACAGGATTATAAAACATAAGGGCAGATTGTCCTGACTGTCAGTCTAGTTATTTGGGTAAAAACATTATTTCATCAAAATATGAATTATGTAACATATTGTGTAGGCAATGTCGACATAACTGTAGTTATGCCGTCACGACTAACCAAACAAACTTCTGTCGCAAATCGTAAACCGTAGTATTTTCTAATCCGATAATTACATAGTTGTTATGTTGCATTTAACATTTTACTGGGCACCCTCAAAGAAGTAATGAAGTCCGCGCCACGAAAGGCAATTTTAAACATTGTAAAAGTGGCGACTGGACGAAATGAGGAGTGGTTACTCTATCGCCTTCGAGCGTCATTAAGCAACATTTCTCTGCGTAAATTCGTACAACATTTAACTTTCTTGTCTATAAACTGTTCTAGCTGTGTGAAAATAGCACCTAATTACATTATCAATCTGTCTGTCTTAACTCTCGTGTGTGTTTGTGCCACTGGTAAAATATAAGCACTGATAGTTATGAAACGTCAAATTATCATCTAATATGAGCATGCCCATGAGGTATTTTAAAAATACCATTTTGTTGGAAAATAAATTCTAAAAATTTATGTGAGCTAACTTGGTACGAAGAAGTTCACAATTATGTGCGCAAAGAAAATCATACTACTATCATAGGAAATCTTAAAATTCCTTATTCATACACGTCTGCAATTCGTCCTTCGTTGTTTAGTTGACTGTCATCAACTATTCGATGACTGACTAGATTATGTAGGTACCAACAATTTTCCGGTAACATTTGTATAAAATAACCTAACCTCTTTCTTGCATGACAGAAGACGTAATTTTACAAGTTTTATAATGCAGTAGGATCCGTTTTATTAAGGCAGAGTTACTCGCCCGTATAGTAAACAGTAATAATCATGACTTATATTAATTGTATCTTACAGTCAGTAGCTGAGTATTTTACATGCATATTTAGGTGATTATTCTGATCATAAATAGGGATTACAATAGAAGTGCACCTACATAGAGAGCGGATCTCAACACAGGCAATGGGCCAACACAGACAACACTAACTCACTCTAGTGTTTTAGTAGCTGTTCTTGTATTTTTCGCACATGATTTACGCGCTCAAACCAATTATTCACTCACGTCACAGCAAGGCAAGTGAGGCAATCGCATCTGTCTATATCTGGAGCCGTCATTGTTGGGATGATGCACGATCTGTGCCCAGTACACGGAGCAGGGAGCAGATGGAATGGTAAGGCAAATCTATTGAGACCAGTTGTAAGAACAACCATCTTTATCTTGACGCTAAATGTCCCTAGGAAGACTTCTAATTCCAAATCATGTTAGTAACTAATTTTGTGACAATAAATAAATACAGATCTAAAAGATAATTAAACGTAGCTTCGCTTCTATCGTCAGGCGAAACAGTGCCGGAACAGATTGGTCACTGATATAAAAAAAAGTTGTAAGAACTCCATTTCATTCTTATTCTATGCCCGTTTACCATCATGTAGGTGCGTGCGATGCACGTGTCGTTAACGATGTCTAACTTGCATATCAACAGAAATAAACGATTATTATTTTGAGATTTTGTTTGTTCTCGTGTGTGCAGATTGTTTGGTGTTTTAGTTATACGAATTAGCAGTCATAGTCTATTTTACTGTTCCTCTTGTCACTATTAATGTCTAATAAGATTTGAAAATTTTAAAAATAGTTTGAGAGGTAGACGGCCCTTTTTGCTACATAATTATATATTTTAAAAGTATTTTTATACTAAGAAACAAATGCATTTCATTTGAGGCATAAGAAAAACCTGTCCATCAAACCGGTTCCCGCTCATCAGTGCAAAAATACTGGTGTAATATAAAGACCAAAATATAATAATTAAATTGCAGAAATATTAATATTTTTTCAAACGTGAATAACATATAAATACTATACCTATACATTAATTATGTATTACGTAAGCGACTTACACGTGTCGCGGTAGATCTTACGTAAAAAAGTAAAACAGGACAACATAAGAGAGACACCGTGTTTTTATTTGAAGTATCTTTAAGAAAACCACTTCAGTTACCTATATTGTATTCAGATAACTTAAAAAGATTTGTGGAAGATGTCTTATCTCCCACAAATATTTTTAAATTATCTGAAGAAGCAATCAAACGCCGCTTACTTAATTACTTGACAAATCGTACTGTAATTTATTTATAACAAACCATCATGCCTGTCGTCCCGTAGGCTGTTTTAGGCATGTAATAGAGGCGAGTTTATTTATAGTCTTAAAATATATGCCGACACACGTGTACGTTTGAGTAACTTCTTCAAAACCGCTTATTATGTAACCAAATTAATGTTTCTTTCCTGTTTTCCGTTGCCAATATTTTTATGTCGTATATCGAGTTTAAGAATTCATTTTTAATTAAAAGCTGAATTTTTCAAAGGCTTGATTGCTCCAAGAGTCCGGTTAACTTTCACTTGCCTGTCTCAGCCTCAAGTATTAAGACTTTTTTATTACTTGTTACCGGGGAAATCCCTATTACAAACAAACGCTTAGGTGCTCTGGTAGAGTTTCCTTAGAACTTTTTGTATTCAAAATATTCTATTTAAAAATTTATTATTACGTGGATTTTATTTTCGACGACCATTATATATAAATAATATTTGAATCAAAACTTAAGAAAATTTTTTGAAGCGACATAAACTCACAACAAAATAATTATAAAAAAATTGTTAAAACTTTATTTAATTAGACTTTGCTTGACTGATTTTAGTTTTTATTGTCAAAAGGGTTTACGATTCGATTAATAGTTTTTAAAAAACCTTATCTGTCTAGACTCATTAAAATGCCAAAAGATTTCAAATCTAATATAAAAAGTAGCACAAAATATTACAGTTTCCCTACCTAATATCGCATCGCAGTAGATGCGGTTATAATTTCACAACTCATGGCTAATAATAAACAGCGATTAGCGGGATTCCAGAAATAGCCCTAACCAAATATAGACCCGCCTTTCGCTGAAATATAAAATTTGGCATAAAGTTATTTTATTATAGCTGTAATAGGGATATAACACTTTAGTTCCATGTCACAAACCGATTTTATTAACCCTGTCGGGGTCGGACCGGGCCGGCGACACTGTCAATTTGAGTGCCTAACTTTTCCATTTAACTTTTGGAGGCTTAAATTTTTCCAAACATTCTTTTGAAGAGTTTTGTATCAGGTTCGGCGTCAACAATTATATTTTGGTGGTCTGATATAAAAATTGATTTATCTTGACGGTTTTTTTTGTTGGTGTTATTTTCTTTTATATAGAAATAGTTGATCAAAATTTAAATGTAACTACCTCGTTGATCTTGTGGTCGAATGTGTGATTGTTGAGCAAGAAGATGTCTTGGATTCGAAACGCAAAATATTGGGTTGTATGGTAATTGAGATTTTCTTAATTTTTAGTTGGGATTCGAGCCCGGTTGATGACTACTACATACTGGCAAAATGTGTTTTAATATTAGTACGCCTTTGCCTTTGCCCCTTTGACGGTAGACGTGATGGTAAATAAAATTATAATTAAAAATAAAATATTTTATTATGAAACACGTTGTGTGAGTGTTCTGTAAAGGTCTTCAACAAAAAAGTCCACAATTAAAAGGCTTAACGTATTAGACACACAGTGGGTCAGATTATAAATGGGGTAGATTAAGTATCCACTTTTAATTTCGCATTAATCTCCACGTATTTAAGTGAGAAGCATTTTGAAATACTTCCACTTAAAGTCATAATCAAATGTTTCCATTTCAATAAGGCCAATATTAAGGTACTTTAGAAGTCAAAATTGCATAGTTACACAGTTGTAACAAGTCAATATCAACATATTTATATCTAGTCTTATGGATCAGAAGGGTATTTAATTTATTAAAAAGAGAATATAAAACAATGCGTAAAGGATTTTACTAACAATTGTCATGAATTAACAAATCAGAATCTATAAATAATATCTCACGTCACACGTCCCAAAACAATAAGTTCAAATTGCCGCGCACATAGCGAAGTGACGATGGACAGCGCTCCATTCATCCTTATTATTCCTAAAAAGTTTTTATTCTCTTAGACTCTAAAACTAAATAAAAAATTGTGTGTATTAGTGTACACACGTAAGAAGTGAAACTGCTTTATGACATCATTTTTCGAAAAATGATTTACTATTTACAACTTCACAGAAATTGGTTGAATAAAGCTAAATTAGATAAAGTTTATGCAAAAGGCTTTTATTATCATAGACATGCATTGGTTAAACTAATTGTTTTCCAACTGTATTTTATGATTATTGATATAATGATGGTATCTACTCGAATAACATTGAATTTAAAAAGAGCGTTTGAATTAATAGTCTTCAATTTGTAGCTCTGTCAGTTCCAAATAATAGTGGGAACCAATCATAATCTTCTATTTATCAAAACGTCAATGTCACAACCAATAGCAAGTTCTCAATAGAAAAACAAATGGTCTTGGTGTATTGGAAAAGGTATAGTTTTCAGTTGTCAAACAAACATCATGTTGCTATGGTTACCTATTCAAATAAATATGGCGCGTAACGCAAAAATGTTACACAAATTTTTTTTCCAACCCCGATAAAGAAGTTTCAATTCAAAAAAAAAAAACAATTGTTAGTATTGCTAAGGTCTGAGCTATTAATGCCACTAAACTAGATTCGAGTCAACTAGTTGGAGATTTGTTCCAGATGACCTGTCTACTGCACTCGCTTCTCGACAAAATTACTTGTGCAATATTGACTGCTGTTCCAGAAAAGAGTTGTTACTTAAAAGTTCGACGAGTTTACTGCTTGTTGTATCTTCAACTGTGGCCTGTTTTAGATAGCGGTTTTGTTTTTATTATAATTTATGCTGACTTGTGTGTAGGTTTTTTTTATTACTCTGATTATTTATCGGCGACAGCTTGGATCAGACTTACGATGACTATTACAGCTCGCATTTTTTATATCCTTTAACTCCCCTATTTTAAGAAACCTATATACCGAGTCAGTAATGTACGGTAAAGGTTTATCATAAGGATGCGTAAGCTTTTTTGTCACTTTCGTGAATTAATTAAGTTTTTTTTTTAAATATAAGAATTGTGTCTTATCTGTCATCAAGTCGTGAATTAATAACTGGTACTGTGTTTTTAATATGCCATAGAACTAGAATTACATGAGAATACCTTTGCCTTATGCACCGAGTATATAAAACTGGTAATATTCAATAACTCTAAATGAGTATTGGCTCTAATACTCAAGATTTATTAAATTTATCGCGAAGGAAAACGGTTTCTTGCTATTTCGGCTCAGTAAAAATAAGCTTCTTCATAACACTAACAAAATAAATAAACCCTAGTACATCTGCTAGGAAACCAAATAAATGTTTCGTATAAGGAAAACCTAGGTAATATTAGTTATTGGCTCTCATCTTGCGTCCCAAACACTTTAATCCGACGGAGGGAGAGGAAACGCTAGTACGGCAGGATTTGGGCTATAAATTATGTAATGTAATAGCTAGGATAGTATTGTAGGCGTTATTAATAAGCCATGACGTGAAATATATTGCTTAAGCTTCACACATGAGGATGGTCGGGTGGATTCATGGTTCGGTCGTCGTTCTCATGACGTTGGCGAATTGCATACATGGGCGTGGAAGCTGTTGAGACTGCTTTACACTTTTGATAGATAGCAACGAAGAGACTGGCCGAAGTAAGCTGCTACCTTTGGAATTATATCTAGAAGATATAGAAAGTTTAAATATTGACAAATTATATTAATAATTTGGTATGCAGATAGTTTGAGTCCCAGATAAGAATATAGGATACTTTTAATAAGGTCTTGAATCGCTGTTTGTATCTTATATAGGTATGTAAATGGGATTAGATAATCTTATGTAGCTTACTTAATGTAAGGCTAAAATACCTAATATTTGATGTAATCCAAGCTAATCCAACTAATAGTGGTCTACAAAGATCTATGCATATAGGTCACTAGTTTTATTTTAAATAAACACACTTCTATAATAATATCTTGTGAATTACGTCTATAATTATTATAAGTATCTACTTAGCAGTAGTTAAAGGTAATCGTCGAAATTACTTTGGATTAAAGTTTTTTTTTGCTAAACGGTTTTTTGTTTCAACTCCACCATTGAGTTATTATACAAGAATTAAGTTGTTAATGTATTTAGAAAATTATACTTGCAAATCTGCATTGTTACCCTAAGTTATTTTGCACCACAAACAGAAACGTTCATGTCTCGACGCAATCAAGTGTGCATTTCAAGTTAAAGTCACTGTAAAAAATGCTTTTCCCAAGTTACCTTGAACGGTAAACAAAGTTTTTCACGATGTATACCAACGCCTTCCTTATTAATTCCGAACACCGGCGTACAGTCACACACTGTAAGCAACCCGGTTCACTCTACTGTTAAGAGGATTACTCCCAGCTTCACCGACTGCACGAGATTTCTTGGCAGTCCAACCTCCTTGCTTTTCCTTTTGTTGCTTGTAAGATTTCTTTGCGGATTTAAAAAGGTCTTTTTATTACAATCTGGCCCGCTATCGGCGATGTTCTTTCATCAGTTACAGATTCAAAGCTATTCGGAGAACTGCTCCTTAAATAAATTTAAATGAATTGGATCTCGTTTGGGTTATTGTGATATGAATTTGTTGAATTCGGATTGGATTAAATCCTTTGTGGATGTTGAATCTGTGGAAGACGTTAACTATAAAAGAAATTTTAAAATTCGATGTTTGTTACAGATTTCTATATATCCGTACAATATATTTCTATATTCGTACAGACCACTGGTATTTAAAGAGTAGGTATTTAATATTGAGTATTGATGTTTGGTTTGGTTTCAAATATAAATACTCAGCAAGAATTAAAAGTCCCGTGTATAAGATTTAATGAACAATTTTACGAGAACTACATGACGTTTCTTGAAAAACAAATGTGAGGTATACACATACAATAGAAGGTCTACCAATATTGTTTACTAAATACACCTAAAAAAATATACCCTTCGACGTACCCAACGGGGGTTTATTCAATAACAAAAGGATAGCAGATTTCAATTTATAAAATAATCAGCTATCCTTTCATTATTCAATATTCTGTAAAGTACTTTCCTTAAATTGTATGTATTTTTAGCGGATCTAAAATTCAATGTTGTATTCATGACTGGTCAGGACTATCTTTTTAATTCAAATGAACATTAAATATTATAAATTTTGAATTTCAGTTGAATTACTAGCGGCAGTATGAACAGCTGTTGTGTATTATAAAATATTTATTTTATTCTTTTTTTTTAGAATACGTTGCCCCACAATAGGAGATCTAGGCTAGTAGTTCATTTCAGAGATTATCAGAGATTCAGCTTTACCAAAACCGTATTATTTTAATTAAAACGAGAAAAGATTTTATGAAAGATGCTTGCAAAAAAGTATATGAAGAATCTTTTCCTCGTCTAATAGAGATGTGTTCTCAAAAAAAAAGAAATATATTGTGAGTCTTATAATTCAGAAGATAAAGTAGGTGGTAACCTTTCTATATCTTGGCACTAAACGAGTACCATGGATCTTAAACCATGGTGCTCGTGTGGTTTTCATAAGGTGACTACGACAATACGGTTGCCTTTTGCCGCTGAAAAAAAAGTGGATAAAGGCCATCAAACCTATCCCCAGACTTAGGCAGAGGTGTTTTATGTTAATATATGCACCCACGTTTCTCCTTCTATTATATATATGTATGTAATAGAATGCGAGCCTTTTGCCATTAACCTAAAAAAAAAAAACTGAGCATTTAAAAGAAAATTACATTAATCACAACATTAAACGCATAATGTCAATTATGCGGTGGAGGTCGTATAAATATCTAATTTAAATAATCAATCAACAATCCCAAACTGCGCTATAACACTGTCCTCCGCTTACCTGATCCAGTTCGTCGCTGCTACCTTTTAGGTCGTCGGTCCATGTAGCCGGGGGTGTCCTATACTTTGTCCAATTCGCTGTCTAATATCTAATTTATTTATTTAATTAATATATAATACATATTAGTAAAGTATTTCATAACAACTTTACATCAGCAAAAGTAGTTGTTTACCTTGACAAAACAAAATATTTCTTAGCACAAGCTATAAGTTAGCTGAGGGAGAAAAGTAAACGTTTGTGTTGGGCTTTAAAAGTAGTACAATTTCAGCGCTCACTGACATTTAAAGCTTTGTGAGTAAAATTTATTTACTCTTTGTTGTTATGTAAACAGTTTATGTGCTATGTGTTAGTGTATATATTGTAATCTATATAATTTTACCTCTATTCCTTTAATATTATTATACTAAGACTTCTGCCATTACATAAATCCAAATCTGAGCGGTTTTGTTTTTATAGAAAAATCCGTTAATAATTTGTTTGAAGTAGAAATCGTATCTAAGGTTTAGAACATTGAAGAAACTTCTTTGAAAGCTATTTATGTCATACTTATTAGGGGTATATCTGTCATTGAGCTAGAAATCGCTTAAAATTTAAATGCAATAAAAACACCATAAATCATTGAAAGTAATTCTAGAATGTTCTTTTATACTCCATGAAATTTGCCTAGTATTTAAGCGATTGCCGTTTCCATCACTGCCTAAAGTAAGTCCCAAAACCTCTGTAAATACTACACATTCAGGATGTTATATAGCTCGACTATTATTAACTTCAGTTCACAAGGTGTGCAGAAATAATTAGGTGTCAATCACAGTAGTGAATTGCAACTTCAGTATAATTCATTCTCGAATGACGTCTGTCATTACATGACGTTTCTTGGAGCTGTTCACAGCTTCTTACGTGTTCATACAGCGTTTGATGTTCTTAACATGTCCCTTGTCACAATCGTATTGATAAGATGAATGTCCGTATCAGTTTCATAGTCGACAATTTAATTATGAAGCTGCAGTTCAATATTGCTTTTAATTATTATTTCTGGCTTTAATCGCTACATGATTTGCATCGGTTGATTGTCCATTGCATCATGATGGAAATAGTAGGCCCAAGTCTCGCCTGAAGTCACACTTTTGTTTCGGAAAATATCATTCATCTTCAAACCATTTACTGTGTTACTACTGGGTACGGATATTCTTTCATTTGAGAGGGATTAGACTATACCTACATAGTCCACTGCGCTAGCCTAGTGCGGGTTGGCAGACTGCACTTGCCATCGAGAAGATCTCTCAAGTATACAGGTTTCCTCACGAAGTGTACCCAAATCAAACAAAACTTTTCTTATACCACCTACCAAGTAGGTATCACGTATAATATCAAGCTAGCAATACATAAAACGATTAGAAAGCACTATATCAAACAGCTAGTCATCTGCAGACAGGGAACGGAAACTATACCGATGACTACAGACTAAGTTTATCTGTCTTAGCCATGCACTTTGATCGATTTGCATCCGCAATACTATATTGGCTCCCGTCTCAAATTTCGCAGGCAGGTACATCTAGCTTATACTTCACTTTTGAACAGTATTGAGTGGGAGCAGAATAAAATACGTAGCGGGGACAGCTTGAATGTAGTTTTCGGTAGTCGTCAGAGACCGATAAGAAAGCGATATTCGCTACGAATGACAATGGTTTTCGTTCAAAATGTAGTTTTAAAAGTAATTAGACACAAATATCTTTCTACTACTATTATAAAGCTGTAATACAGCTTGGCATGTACATTGAAATTAGTTTACTCGTAAATATATCATTACCAATTACATGAAGAAAATCTTTATTAAATATGTAAATCATTCCGTCCCTCGTATACCTATGGCAATAATTTCACGTTTTTACTGCAATCGAATGTCAAGATAGCAATAGGTTTATTATTTCATAGCTGGCTTGAGGTATAAAGTCGGGATTTTAGTAACTTTGTTTGTTGCTAATTAGCTATCGTGTTGCTAGCAACAAAATCAGAGTTCAATATTGAGTTATACATATAGAGTTAGTTGTAGATAGCCTGGTCTCGATTTACTTGATGAAGATGTGAAATATAACTACTCTTTACGGTACATGATATCGTTTTAACCCGATATTTCGGATCCTTAACAATATCCATGGTCACGGGTAGACTGTACTGTCTGTCACTGTGACCGTTTCTAATCGATGAAGACTTTCATTTAATTCGGGGGCTTCAATAATATTTAGATATGTGATGATAGCCTACACATTTGTGATTCCTGTTTGTATGACAAACTACAAAACAAATCACAAATGTGTAGGCTATGTTTAACGTAAAAAAACATATAACTTTATTATAGCAAAATAATTGGTTTACTCGAAACTGTATGTTTGTAACTTGTATTAAACGTTGCCAACTAACCGAAACACATTTCTTGATTTTCATTGATCATAATTCACTGCTAAAGAGTCCTGTAAGATGTCACACAGAAACATAAGGTTTTTACAGTCACCACCCAATGCATGTCTCGCGAACTTTATCGAGTAGCAGAAACAGAATCGATTTATCGTGCACTCGATCCAGTTACGATGTTTACGAGTTGGCAAGAGTTTTGTGTAACTAGTAAAGCTTTACAACAACTATATTGATATACGCAACTCAGTGGTATTTAGATGAATGTAACTATTATATTGCTATTATCATCGAGAAAACACTAAAAGAAGCATGTTTCTGCGACATACAATGTCGTCGGTGAACACTGAATCAATTTTATGCTATAATACTGTATTGAAACGAATTGCAAGCCAAATTTAGTAATGAAAATATGTATGATTTATCTATTATTCCATCATTAAATTCGTATGGGCGATCAGTTTCAACTGACCTCTTAATATTGTGCTGTAAATGAAATGAGCTCAACATTGTTGGGAACTGAAGTCATTAGCTAAATTGTCGAACGCAATAAAACATATGACGAAAATGTTTTCCTACTCCAAGCGTAGCTGTTTAAACTAGTCAAGAAACCGCAGTAATGCGTGCAACGTTACTCTAAACGAATCAGTTTAAGCCGATATTTACGAGCTCTATAACCCGCATTGATATCAATATGAGTACAATAACAGTAACATAAAATCTCTGTGATGTCGGCTAGGTGCGCAGGCGCAGTGGCGGGCGAAACTTGCGTCACAATTAATTATGGTATTGCATTGTAAATTCTATTCGTAAAGCATAGTTTATTAGGCCACGTGTGCACATGTGAGTAGTTTTGGATACATGTTACGTAAATAATACTAATGGAAGACCGGATTTATAAAGTCAAGGAAGTGAGTCTCGAAATTTTAGGAACATGTTATAATATTCATAATCGTGGCCGTTAAAAATGTTTCTTCGCGATGTATGTTACTGTCCTAACAATGTTCAGATATTCTAAACGATTTATATCTTGATGACAGAAATGTTTTCGCTTTAGTTGTTTCATCGTTTCTCATTCATGCTTAAACAAGCGGCTCTAATATTTCTTTTAATATAGTGAGGTTTTAATTAAGAAAAAGACGTAGGTTTTTTTACGTACTTATGTGAAATGATTCTTTTACTTAGGGTTATTTATACGTACGTTAGAAACACATTGTAAGGTGTTACTATAATAATGATGATTAAATAAAATAAATATCCACTAACAAATTATCCCCTCTTTATTTCGTTCGTCAGCCCAAGACAAAACGTGAGATTATTGTCCGTAGTTTCTTTAATCCGTGATACTGTAAGACTACGTAGGTATACTTTGGGAGTTTCGAAAATTGAAAACTACGGAAACATATTTTTCAGCTTACAGTAAACATTTGATATGAAAGACAAACTTATTTTCGCTATTTTTAAAACTTCATAGAAAATAAATTAAAAGTTTATACCATAGAAATGATACTTTGAAATATGGCTCTTCTGAAAATTGACATCCTGTAACACTACTAGCACAGGAAAACTCTTCTATGCTCCAGTATACAAATGAAGCCCAGCACGACCGACACTTTTATATCACAGTAACCTATTAAACTGACAACTCGCGGTTTGTTTCTGGCATTCGATCAAAAGATCTAAAAACCGTTGATGGCTGACGCGAAACTCACTCACGCTAGTATTGTTGAATTAACATTGTTTTCTTAATGTTCCCGCTGTAATGGTGATCCGTTAAGTATGTATTTTCGTGCCTTATATATATAGGTACTGTCGGAAAAAGAGGTTCACCTATATCAGATCAGGCAGGGCAGCTAAATAATATTGAAATCCTGATCGAGAAATAAATTAAACATACTTGTTTTTATGTCGACTGTACTCTTTTTAAATATAAAAAAAAAATACATAGTTCATATGATAGAATCTATATGTCTTGACATACAATTTTGGGGTCTTCAAGTCACGAGATCGTCATTTGCCTTCAGGTGGCCTTATGGTTAAACACTAACCTCACCACATTAGGGTTATAACGTTGTATGTTGCGTTGCAACGTTATTTTATCTAAAAATATAATATAAATACATTAAACAGATAATTAGTTTTCCTTTTAACAAATCTTTTGTACGTCTAAAGTGTCTAACCAGTCGCATATGTGCCTAAGCTCTTGAATTATTGGGCTCTTTTGCTTAAATGTATGATAAATAGCTTCTGTTTTTGCATATCGCTAGGATAAAAATCCAATTAAGATTTCGAATGAAAATATGACATGTCTACGCAGGACAAACGCGGGGATGTTCACAAATGCACATTAACATTCTGAATAGATTCGAGTAATATCTTGTTAGAATAAGAAACTAGAGCACCATTACTTATAGTTGATTAGGCTCTGTTCGCGGCTTCACTCGCGCAATTGCCGATCATTATATTATAATAGTTTGCGATTTTTAAAAAGTAACAATGTATACATTATTTTTTTATAATCCTTTTATTAGACGAGATGAATATCAGAAATTAAAAGCTTCGTCTTAGAACTATCGTTCTTAGAATCATCAATTGCACCGAATTGATTTTCTTAAACTAACTAAATGTAGCATACGTATACACACACATAACTATATTAATAATAGATTAGTATTACTGTGCATATATTTTTTATTTCATGACGGTATTTCATTTTTAAATGACGATGACGCAAATCATTCGGTAGCACTATTTGCGGACTATGCGTCTTTTTTTTAATTTGGGCCGTCGTCGTATAAATGTGACGTTGAACATACAATAAGTCATCCGCCGCTGCAACGACGAATATGTACCATTTAGACGGGCAGTCCATCATAAAAGAGATCTATCAACGCACGTCGAAATGCAGATTGGGCTATTATTTGCAGGATCCATCATAGCTCCTGTATGCAACGTGGCCGAAGTGATGACGTGCTTCCGTTAAATCAAAATAGACTTTCGTGTACAGACTATAGAGTAACTTTTAAATCCGATATAATAGGTTAGTAGGAGTCTTCATAAAACTTCAGAATGAATGTCCTGTGTTCGTGTTAGGTTTCATATATTAATGGGATGAATTATGTAAACTACAATATGTGTAATATGTCTATATACACGATGACGACCTCTGTGGTCTAGTGGTTCGAGTACCGGACTGCTGATCACGAGGTCGTGGGTTCGATTCCCACAGAACACAAATATTTATGTGATGAATTTAAGTGTTTGTGTTCGTCTGGGTGTTTCTTATGTATTATAAGTATGTATTTACAAAAAAAATAAAAGTATATAAGTATTATATCCATTGTCTAGTACCCATAGTACAAGCTCTGCTTAGTTTGGGACTAGATGGTGCTGTGTCATAATGTCCAGAAATATTTATTATTTATTATTATTATTATTTATATTCTGCTGCTATTATTTATATGACAACTGGATTGGCGCAGCAGTCTTACCTTCTGCGGCAATTCGAATCGTGGTAGTGGCCAGTAGTGCAGCGTGAGGGGGGGCGGGCAAAGGGGGCCATGGCCCCGGGCGGCATATGAAAGGGGGCGGCATGAAGTGCCATGTCGTTTTTATACTACTAGAAAAGGGGGCGGCAAATTTCCAGACGGCCCCGGGCGGCAAATGCCCACGCTACGCCACTGGTAGTGGCAAATGTTTGTGTGATGTAGAGTGTGTAGTGGAATCTTTTGTATGTAGGTATATGATTACAAAAAAATATATCTATCAAGTGTAAAAACTATCCAGCAACTACCTAATATCTGTTAGACAAGGCTTGTTGCATAACTCAGAGCTAGATGTTGCTGTAAAATTGCAGATGTAAAATTGCGGATTCTATACGTATAATGACAAATAGGTGTATATGTGTTTAGAATTTACTCAGCACTGCACACATTTTTTTAAACAAAATTTGCAATTTAAAATGCAATTTAAATGTACTAGAAACATATTGATGTAAGCCAGTTTCTTTTGTTTGGGATTTGAGATCCAAAATCCATATGTTCTGCCCCCGTTCCGTGTTATGTAGAAATCAATATTATTCAATTAGTTAATCATGTCATTGTTCACCTAAATCAGACACCTGTTTATACTTCAGTCCCTTGCCTGATTACCATACACGTACACTTTGCATTAATTGTATAATTGGCAATGTCACGGCATCTCAATCTAAGGGAACTTAACAATTCATACTCGTTTGACAACCTAGTTGTCTACGTACGTGCGGCATGTGTGACCTTAATCATTATCAACCCAATTATTTTCCCACTGCTGGGCACGGGTCTCCTGTCCACCACGCTAGCCGCATGCGGGTTGTCAGACTTCACATGCCATGGAGTAAATCTTTCAAACATGCAGGTTTACTTACAACTTTTTCCTTTACCTTTTGAGCGTGTGATAAATACGTAGCTTCGAAAACTCAGTGGTAAGTGACTTGGCATCAAACTCAGAACCTTTGACTTCACAGTCCACTACTATAGGCTATCACAGCTGACCCTAATGAATCCAGATAAATAATAGGTATTGTAAATTTATTAGCTACAAATTATTACGAAACGGATCTGCGAGCTGTTACCGAGAAGTTGTGTGCAACCGGTAGTGGTTGAGGTTTTTCTACATATATTTCTCAGTGAGATTGTTAAGAACTTACAAAATACCTACGTGAACATGTAGGTAAATGCCATCCACATACATACCATATTGATGTACTAAACTGATTATCCAATCCGTTCCAACAGTTTTCTAATTTCTTTCATCGTACAACTCCGTTGAAACTTTACAAGATTTATCGCTAAATATTTTAATATTCTGAATAATGTGCACGATATAAATTTAAACATAAGTAGGCCGTGAATAGATGCTTTTAGCTATCAAATATCGAAAGATTTGTCGTGTACCCGATACATTCTGATCTCATTTCTTCAACGAGAGTGGTAGGGCATAGCGAGGTTTCTCGCTCAAATTGAACTGCCCGACTGGGGAAGTACCTCTGTCTTACAAAAGATCGCAGTGGAACAACTAAGATGTGTTTCTGATAGTAAATTTGCCAGAAAGTGTGGTAGATCGCTTATATTTTTTAGAAACCTGAAATGGTTTTTACCCGTTGGGCAACGTGCGACCGACATCTCTGGTACCGCAAACTTCTATAGGCTATGGTAACTGCTTACCATCAGGCAGGTCGTAAGTTCACACTCGTGGTGTAAAAAAACGAAATATAATTCTAATATACTATATACACAGTAAATTTTTGTATATAATTAACTATATACAAAAATTTTGTGTCACTGCATTGCGGGGAAGAAAATATTCATAACGCATTTATCAGAGTCAAGTATTTCAACTCGTAAATCCGTTTACATTTCGTCGCATGCACGTCTAATTTTAGATACCAAAAATACCCAACATTTTTATTCAGTAGATAAAATTAATCCACACAGCTGTTGGGTATTCCGCCAATAGTTTTGGAACCGACTCATTCCACAATATGGTACGTACAAAACTGTGATTGTTATAACAAATATCGTGAAAGATTACGCGTATTAAAAACTGCTTTGAAGATTTTGTATGAACGCAGAAAATCATTAGATATTTTTTTTCGTTTTATACCTTGTTACAACAGATGTTTTAAGCTGTATAATTCACATTTCAAGACGAACACTAACCCAGATTATATTATTATATTCTCGGAAACGTTGGGAGCATGTAAACAAATGGGACAGAGGCTGTCAACATTTTGCTGCAATATTGGGTGGGTATTTTGTGTTAATTAATTTCATGCAGGTAATTGGAATTTCACACAAAATTAGAAGCTGGTAAAAGTAACTAGCAGTCGGAGTAAACTATGATTAAAGCTAGCGCACTTGGCCATTCATTGTAGTTTTCTTCGCCCCTTATTTCGTCCAATCTGAGCCAATCTCACGTCACTATATCCGCCAATCTTCATTACCCACCCGACCCTCGACTTGCTTTTCCTTTTTGAATATCTATGCATAATGGTTCTTTTATACTAACTTTGATATTTAATATCATAATCTCATCATCCAGTATGCATTCATAAAAGTGAATATGAATTTTATCGCATACATAACGCACACTATCAATGAGGTCTTAATGTGTTATGGAGAGTATAAAATGAATATTTCATGCTTTAGTAACTAAAGTTTGTTTGAAGAAAATATATAGATAATTCTTTATAATGTATGACCTCGTTATCGAAATGAATGTGTGTATGTACGAATCCCGTCGATAACTAGCATTTTCATTTCCAAGAACTAAGTAATAACCTGTGCAGCGTTGCATATAGATTTTTTGTTTTTAATTCATCGTTTCATCTTAGTCTTAGAAAGAGCACGCCAGTAAATAGATACTCTATTGGATTCTTGATCTTTCATACATGATAGAACACTGTCAAACTTGAGTGTAGTATTCAACCATGCGGATTATTTCATCAACAGAGAGACTACACATAATCTCACAGCCTAAATAAAAAATAGAATATTCCCCACCATTCATTGTACCAAATCCAATAATGACGACACAAGTGGCAATTACAAGGTACTTACGTAATGAATGCCCGATCCTAATGACAATACGTATTAAGAGATTCATAAGGCCGGCAATCTCCGGGCCCAGTGACGCGGCAAGGAGTATCCGATCTAATTGAACAAATTACACGATGAGCGAAAAAGAAAATTTCTACTGTGTGGCATCAGGTGGGGTTTCATGTTTCGTGTTAAGATATTGTACTATTGGTTAGATGTGGGATAAAGTGAAAATAGATTTTACTCTAATAGACGTTAAGTGCTCTTTATAAGTGGCCAAATCTTCGATTTATACGCACAGGATTTCAATAAGTCAGCAGTGTGTGGGCTACCAACTAGAAATCTTTAACTTGGCAGTCGTACAACATTAGCCTATCATTGTTCTTACAATCATAATATCAACCGTTAGACGTCCACTGCTCTGCCACCGGTCCACCCGGTATCTTGTGAATTTCAGCGACCTTTTTCTGCCAGGTCCTCTTACAATACAGCGAAGTTATATGTACTCGTACCTATGTTTATTTTAAGACAGTAATAATATGAAGTGACCATTAGGGTACCTTTTTAATTTTACGACGTCGTAGCTGGCAGATGCTTGATATCAGAATACGGATTGGAAAATAATTTCCATTAGCTAGTTTAATCTTAAAGATAGCTTTTGCCACTGCTTGTGGTTTTGTCTGACTGCTAAGAAGAATTTAAGACTGAGACCGCGTTGGTGGAAATAAGTTCTACACTTAGGTTTCGGGGTCTTATTACTGTTGGTTGTTAAAGAGACATTATTTCTTACAATTTCATACGATTTCCCAAACTAGGAAATTTTCTGTAGCATCAGTGCGTTTGCAAACACAAACTCTTACATTCTCATATTGGGACCACTTTCTATTTATACTGTACAAATATTTCGCCTTTCGTAGATACGTACGTTTATGTACTGCAAAAAAAGGGAAACATTCAAAGCCTCTTCACCTGTCCGCACACAGAAACATAGGCTCATTTTTATAAAATCTAGGTCAAAAAAGGCAAAACTAGTGCAACTTGTTAATAAAATGTCTGCAAAGCTCTGCCAATTAACAAAGAACATTGTTGAAAGCTACGACGGCTTTGATAAATCGTTATTACCTACTTAGTTAAGCTGTGATTTTAGGTTTAGTTGTATTTTTTATATGCGAATATTTTGCTGGCTGGACTAGGCTAACTTGTTTTGTTTGTAAAGATATTTATTTATTTTTGACGGCTCGATTGACGCAATGGCTGAGCGATTGGGTAGTGCTTTACGGGTTGCGGGTTGGGTCCCCGCACGGAGCAAATATTTGTACTATATAAATACAGGTAGTCGTCCCAGGTTCAGACGTATGTGTATATGAAAAATTGTGTTTGTAAACGCACCCACGACACACGAGAAATACTCTCTCAATGATACATTCATGCTTTTTTCCCATAATGGTAGGCAGAAACTAAAGGACGCTACAGAAACGAGTTACATAGCTTTTTTGTTGTCATTACATAATAATATACTTATTATGTATTCGTCACTTGTGAAAAGAATATTCCTGCTCATCATGTAAAAAAATGCCCTTACTGGGATTCAAACTTGAAACCCTTATATTTGAATGCAGCCTTAATTACCGCCGCGAAATTGCAGCGTATAATCGTACACAACTTTCATAAAACACTACTCTCATATGAACTGAATATGAGATTATACAAAAAATATCTTAGTACGATGAAAAGAGACACCTTAACAAGTAAAAATACGGCAACTAAAATCGAAAAAAGGAAATAAAAAAGGAGAAAGATGAAAAGAGCACTTTGGACGCACCATAACTGTGAGGTAAACGTTGCTTCTTTCCTGATTTTAATGAGATCGCCAATCAGCCTAGCTCCTCACCTTACGAGAGGGCTGAGGGCACGGCAAAATCTATTTTAAAACGTTACAAAGCTATGTAGCTAAGATCGTTTATCGCGATTTCTATTTATCTTTGCGAAGACTTTGAGACTATAGCGCAAAGTATTTAGAAAGAAAATAGATTCAATTTTCGTATCTACTTATTCTTTGTCCTCTATAACAAAAGAAATACAAAGAGTACAATTACTTTCATAATTCATGTTATGATTACATCAGACAGATGAAAAATGAAAGAAATTATATTAATTAAAAGCGTCCAAAGTATAAATCCATGCCAATAGCATAAATTCGAAAGTACGTTTATCTCTTTACACTTTTCAACTGATTCAGATGAAATTTGGTATGGAGATAATTTGAGTCCCGGGGAAGACGTTGTCCCTCATCTATGTTCTTCCATATAAGACCATAGATTGGACTTCCCCAAAATCTTCCTTTCAAAGAGCGTAAAAAGGGGTGGACATTATGTAGAATCGGAAAGAGAACAACTGATTGATGAACAACCAGATTAGATCAAATGATTAATTCTGTGCAGACAAAGTCGCTGGCAAAAGCTAGTGAAATATACCTAACAGAAAGATTATTAGCACCGCAATGACAAACAGAATGCGAGCTATATATCAAACCGCTTTATAATGCAGTCACATCAAAACAAGAGTACGTCATTCCTAAACACATATTAGCGACTTCATCACATGAATAACGATAAATCATAACGCGCTATTAACTGTCTACTGTTACAAATAACGCTTTAATTAATCACTTAAACAATAACATCGTTAATAACGTTGTTCGCTTAAATAATATAAGAAAAAGCTGGTAATGCTCTGTAGCGTTTCGTTGAAGAATCTCGTCGCGGCATTTAAATTCTCAGACTAAAAGCTTAGGATAATTAACGTTATTTGTATAACTGGTGGCTATTATATATTTAAGTCATTTTGCAAACTATTACGGAGTATTGTAATTGTGTATTACATAATTAAATGTTGAAAATAATAGTGACGGAATCTACTTAGATAATATTATATTTGATTATTCATTATCTGATGTAGATGATTATTCTTTACCAAAGTGACTCGTTGTGTATCTGTGGAGAATGTTGGTGGTTGCACATTTATAAAATTTCTGAATTCTGAATGTATAATTGTTTGTTTTCCTGAACAAATAAAATAAAATAAGATGACATCTCTTTTGTAGGTTTATTATTATATTTAATATATTTAGAGGGGTTAGTGACCTTCTATGAGTAATAACATGAAAATGGGTGCTTATTAAATACAATAACGTGAACTCAGTATCATAAAAGAAAGTACAGAAAGCGATACGATAGAAAATTCAAACTGTGTTTTTAAATTCATTTAAATTTATCAGCGCAATGAAACTATTTGTGAAAGCATAACTTGTGAAATATAAGCACAGAAAATAGCGCAAACGACATTCTATTTGTATTTTCTTTGGAAAATCTGCGATATTTACATCTCATCTTTTATTTCTTTTATGTTATTATTGAATGAGATAGCGAATATAGGAATAATGCTCATTTTTTTTTGTTTTTTAATAGGTACCATTAAAAAGTGGTTTGTACGATGATAAAATGTCTATACAATTGGCTGTCTTTCTGTGTACTTAAAATAAATAGGTCTTAAATAAATGAAATTTTATTCTGAATATTTATTTATTTTTGAGTGATATTTGATAAAATAAAAAATTATAAACACTAAATAAACGATGTTTGCCTTTTAACAGATCTTAAATAAACTCTATTACAAACTACTACTAATTTTTAAAGTAACCTAGGTCATGCCCATGCATAGTCCATTAAAATTGTTTCGTTATTCATTTAGGACCTAAACAGTAATATATTCAGATATAAAAATCTTCAAAACTGATAACTTCCCATATTCTGCGTCGGGATTGAAAAGTTTCTCCTGAAAGAATACTTTAAGAGACCACTTAAAGTTTGCTATAATATTAAGAAGATAGGCTTAAACTTCTTCCATGTATGTTTATTAAATAACTCGGCGAGATCATGGAACGACCTACTCGGAGGTTCCAAAGTAAATGTTACGAGTATGCATAGCAGTTCTTGATGAGAATCTCACGTGAGAACTGGTGTTTATATTCATAGAACAGCTTTGGCCTGAATCTCATTAATATACCGCCATAAAATCCATAA
The DNA here is from genome assembly GCA_905163465.1 of Craniophora ligustri. Taxonomy (NCBI): domain Eukaryota; kingdom Metazoa; phylum Arthropoda; class Insecta; order Lepidoptera; family Noctuidae; genus Craniophora; species Craniophora ligustri. Next base: position 5,517,045 of record LR990959.1, read on the forward strand.
AAATATGTTTTATTTAAATATCTAATATTCGCGTAAGTATATGAAAACAGGATAATTTTAAATAATTTAATATCAGTTTATCTAATACTGATTGGTATCGGCACCTAAATTTATAATGTTATTGAGTCTGTATATCTAGATAATTATATGTGTTTCAAATTTTCTAGATTCAAACAATATATATTGCTCATAAATAAGGTTGATCTTCTTTTCATTAAATTTGTTTCGGTTGCGTTAATAAAATACTATTAACAGTTCGCCCACTTGGAAATTCTACGCACTAACTCAGTGGAGAATGTAAACAAAATCATAATAAATAGATTAGGTATCTTTCATCCACTTTTAAGATGCTATAAGATGATTTTTTCATTAAACGTTATTAATAATAGTTATTACAATAAGCTAAATAGAAAATGTGTTATGATAGCCTAGTGGTATGACTGTAGAGTCAAGTCTTGAGCTCGATCCCAAGGCATGCATGACTGACTGTTCGAGGTTTTGAAGACGTGCTTTTTTTGGAGGTAGAGCATAGCGAGATTCCTCGCTCAAATTGAGCTGCCCGACTGGAGAAGTACCTCCGCCTTACAGTAGTGGTCTTTCTGCGAGTGAGTAAGGTTGCCAGAGCTCGTTGGGAAGTGACTATTCTGACAGCATGGGTATTCCGTTTGCTGTCTGTTTAGTAATTCCAATTTTAAGAAATCAAAATGGTTTCCGCAGGGGTTGGCAACGCATTTTCAAGCCTTCTGGTGTTGCAAATGTCCGGCGGTGATCACTTACCATGAGGTGAACCGCCTGCACGTTTGCCCACTTATCGTTATAAAAAAACGTGCTTATTTATCATATGCTAAAACTTTGACGAAAAAAGTTCTGAAGAAACCTTCATGTTCATGCTGAAATAAATACTCGATTGCGTGTGAAGCTCTGCCATCCCGTACTATGCTAGCGTGGTAGACTATAGCCTAATTCCTCTCAAATGAGAAGAGATCCGTGCCCACCAATGGGACAATATTAAGGTTGACGATGATAACAATAAGGGATTTTAAAATAAGGTACCGCTGCTGTAAAATTCCAAGAACATATTGAGAACTTTACCGATAACGTTTCTTTTGAATGAATAATGTGTGCAAATAATTTCTTTAGCCACTAAGTTTATATATACTTATTCACTTCACTTTTCGTTCCCGAAAACTTTGTCTGTAACTTAATGTTTACTTTCCCGTGAAACTTCTACTACTATCTCCCGTCGCCGCAAACTACCGTCAAACGTCAACCCGATATAACATCGTGCAATATCGGAGTATGTTTGTAACTAACTCGATATCAACGTTAACTAAAAACATGCGACAACATTATGCGGTTTTCCGTTAGTGTGAAAGAGACAGACACAAGTTATGATGTACTGTCGTAAAGCGGCTGCATGGACGCGGAATTAAATTGGCCCAAATTGACTTATATTAAATTAAGGCATTCGGTTTTGTGCGCTCCCCTGTCTCCCGGTACTGTTACGTAGGGCTGCCACCATTGTTTCCATCGTAATAATGATAAACAACATGTACTATTTAAAGTACCTACCTAATTATTAAAAATAATTGTATTTAATGAACTAATTATCGAACGTTATGTAGCTGTTTGGCATCTCGATTTGACAGTACCGCAATGTTCATTCCACATGAATTGTTTTATGTTACATACGTGCTAAATAACAATAAACCGCGAGACTGTTGAGTTTCAGATGAAACCACACTGTGATTAACGTCAATTTAATAACTGTACCAATCATCAGTTGTCAAAATCAAATGATAAAATTTAATTAAACTTCACTGACATCCGCATTCGTAAATGTAATTGAATATCGTTCAAACCACAAACGGAATGATTAATTCCCTAAATTGTGTAACACGAAACTCTTGTTGGTATTTTCGACAACCCTAATGTTGTTGTATGATTGTTCAGATAATTTTCGATGCCAATTACGGTTGCTGGGATTTTAAAATAAATGTTTAATTATATCGTTCCATATACTTCACCTTGTTCTCGGAAAGGTAGGTTAAATAAAGTCATCTCTTATTATTCTGTAAATGAAATAAAATATATCTTTCTGTTTCCTAGTTCTCACAATCGAGGTTCTTCATAGAATGAAAGTATTTTTTAAATTTGTTTAGGTACATTAGCGTTGCGGCTGTTTGATGGTAAGGGCTTTGGCTTCGTGCTTTCTCCTGTTTTGTAATAATACTGTACGTATCAATTGTAATTATTTCCTGTGCGATGCCAAAATAAAACCCACAACCAGTAGCACAGACGCTGACCGCCTAGCTACTGCCAATCATGTCTCCAGATTATTTAGCTACACGCTAGCTCCACAAACAGTTCTTAGATTATTTCCTGGAAAAGTCACGGTAACTCCCTCTTATAGCTCGAAAACTTTCTTCGGACTAAACATTGTCGCCTAAGAAAAACACTTAACAACGAAAGTAATACAACGTGGCAAGTAGCTACGTCTCACTCTCCCGGGGCTCAGGATTTATTTTTCTTTTGTTACTTTTATTAGAGAAACTACCTACTAATAGTCATTAAGACTTACAACGAGAATTAATACTTACAGCCTTTCGCGATATCATGATAAATTAGGCCTTTGTCGTATTACATACTTGCATATATATTATTAAAAATATATTGTGTATTGCACAGGAGTGGGTACTGATTTAGGTGGTCTATTATGTGCTGGTGGTATGTTTATTAGCGAACAGCACCAATTTTCGAGACTTTGTGCTCCTGAACATTTCATATAAAACAGTAACCAGCAAAATAATCGAATTCAAGACGGTCTTGTGTAAAGCGGTGTTTGAAAGCACCTAATCGATAATAATAATTGTTATTATGTTCAATGCTACAATTTTTTGTTTCAATGAAGGTTCTTTTGGTCCGTATTTTTGCTTTTTTTTCGAATTTTGTCATAGGACACCGGTTAACAGTCTAGGTGCATTAGTCAACTATACTGTCGAAGTCTGATGTGCTTCAAATGCCACTTTTCCTCACACATTGTCCGTCGATGAGAAGGTGCATATTATATCTTAGATGTCCATTGTGTGTGGAATCAAAAGTCTCAACTTCCACCCCAAGGCACACACTACCGAGTTTTCCAAAGTTATGTTATCGTATGCTCAAACAGTGAAGGAAAACTGTGAACGAAATTTGTTCGACGTCGCGTCGTGTCATTTCTGCTAACCCGTTCAAGACTAGTGTCCTAATCTTTCTTACATGATATGAGTTGATGACAGAACTAGAAAAGCCTATTGATTTCCGATACGAAGTTAAACAGGATTCATGCATGCAGAAACTATATGAGGTAGTGATGAAGCAATAACTGTCGGAAGTTACCTCTGAAATGCAATAAACGCTAAAACTCCTACATACCAAAGTTCAGAACTAAATTTATTGAACATCGCGATGTACGTCGAATTATTTTTCATTGTCGACTGCTGGCTAGCACCCAAGTCAGCTTTTACGATTATACAGATTTTATAGTTTCCTCAATATAACTGTTTGACGTTATAATTTTGAACAAATGTATGGGAGATGCCATTTTTGATGGATGGCTGTTGTGTCGGTTCATTCATCTCTATGAGTCATCGGTTGATATTTTTAGCTGCTGTAAAGTTGATGTATAGATGTGTTTCATTTGATGCATGAAGCTGTTTATTTCAGTGTGTGGATCTGAATATACATTATGCTTGAGATTCAAGGCATATTTTCTCAACAGGCAATATCTTAAAAAAATATAATTTTGATAATGGTATGTATATTGTACTTACAATGGCATATGCTCTAATATTTTTTCACCCGACATAATTACAACACGATAATAATAATATATGCATAAAGACGAGAACTTTGTGACTTTTTTGTCAAGCCTATAAATAGATGTTAGAAAGGTATATATTCTCAGCACCTAAGTAACTCAATCTTGAGAAGAATGAGTTACACATATATTACACAGCTACGCCCACGTCCAACGATGGGATAGACTTACGCTTGATTATTTTGAGGTAGATCAAAAGGAATAGTGCTTATTGACGCTTAATTATTTAACAGAATAAATCCTACTTGCATAATTAACCATAAATGCTTTACTGTTATAAAGATGAGTTGTGGCTTATTATCATAGTTGACATACACGAAACTATGTACCTACTCATGTAATTACATAATAATAAAACATAGTAAAAATAATACTGCCGGAAAGAGAAACCGACTGCAAACGTCAGAATTGGACCAAATTGAATTGGAACAACACGGGAAGCACCAGCTTTCAAATACAGTAGATAACCTCCTCCTTTTTTGATGTTGGTGAAAAAAACAAGAGTATGGGTGCACATATGACAAACTTAAAAAAATATGTTGTATATTGTTTGCTTACGCCAATACATCATGACCTTAGTCACGGGTAGGCTGGATGCTGTAAACGATCCCAAATTTCGGGATTACATATAATAATATTCATAGCAAAAACCACCCGGTTTCACTATATAGCCTAATCACTCTCAAAAAACTGGATACCCGCGCCCAGCCGTGGTTCAGTAAATAAGTTGATTCAATAATGGCGTTAAAATAGATATTACAAGAAAAGGCTAACATAAAAAGATAACAGTTAAAAGAACTCACTGCATTTTAACGAAACTTTTGTTAAAAGAGATATCGTGATTTGATACAATAACAAGACAGAACTTAAAAAGTTTGCTCACACACTCCTTACATGCTGTTTAAACGATTTGATGAGTTCACTCAACATTGAATGCGTTGTTCCATCAAATATAATCGCTACATATGCTTGACTCATTTCTTTGAAAATACATGCAATAAACATCATCAAATCAACCGTTAGAGGTCCCCTGCTGGACAAGGTCTCCCCAAGGATCGCCACTGAACAACCTGAATCCGCCTTCATACAATACGATAATAATTTACGATAGTTACGATAATAACTATTTATCAGTGAACATTATATGTAATACTATTAATTAATTGTTTATTATCTTCCAAGTTCTTTCCCTTTTGTATTTAGTTTCCAATGTACCCAAATACCGCTGAGTATTTTACCGACAGGAGGCTCACCTGATAGTAAGTGTTCGCGAACACCCATGGACATTTGAAACACAAGGAGGCTTGCAAACGTCGGACCTCGGTAGGCACAACTTCATCTTATAGATATCGATCTAAGACTGAGCTAAATTATCTATCATGTTTAACTATTAAAATAGATTATTTAACACTATTTTTTTTAAATATTTGCTTTACGGTCGTAACTATTAGAGCTCATATAAAACAAAAATACTATCATAAACAATACAAGCACATGGCAAACATACATATGTATCAGCATTCAGTTCTACTCTATGTTTATAACATGACCAGCATCTATGTACATATATTTTAAAACCTCATTTAGTTAAAAAAGTACATGAAAGAAATAAAATACTTCACCGCGATACGGGTCAAACGTCTTTTTCTTTGCCAGATTGCCACTTGAAGCTCAACTCCAGCCTCTAGACTGACTAAAAGATTTTGAAGCTAAGATATTTCCACCTGGAGCCACCTCGGGTCGAGAGCTTTTCCAACGCGCATATCCTTTCATTTCATTGGAATCTGTGCCAATGCTTTGTTTACACATTCCAGTGCGCTTGAAATATTACTTGGTCTAAATATTGGAATGATATATAGTGATTTAATAGAGTGAATCGACTGTTCGTTCCGTTTAATATTTTGTTTATATTAATGATATTTGTGTGTTAGTATTTATAGATGAGAGGGCGGTGGGATTTGACCGATTGAGTGTCGAAGTCCATTTTGCGTCGTAATTTCTTCTTAGTATGTATCTTATATATCATATATACCACTTAAAGTGTAATAGTGATATATACATTCCGAAAAATCGACGAATTAACTTTCAAATAAGTAGTCAAGGGGGCTAACCAATTACTTAATACTGAGTTTAAATTTAAATAAAAACATGATATAATTACATTAATTTTACCAGTAACGAATCAAATCATATCCTATAAGATTGAAAAACAATTTTAGTATGATAACAAAATAATCATCTCAATAGCCAAAATCACTCATCAACTTTGCAAGCGCCAGTGCTTTAGCAAGTCAAGTACATGTGTGAACGTGGCATCACATTCCGAGGGTTTTCCGTGCCACCACTTCCTAATGGTGTCGCAGGCAGCCCCAGCCCGCCCTAACATATTGAATCTTTATTTAATACGTCCTTTCGTAACATCACATCGTAAAAACTAAATTCACGGACGACTTAGAACACGACAAAATATTTTTTGTGTTCTGACATTGGATATGTCGCCCTCAGATTTATAGTGATTGATAGTTTAGACTTGTGAAATACTTGGTTCTGTGTAGTATAATGTAGAAGTATAGTATAAAAATATTATGAAATTTATTCCGTTTCTTAACTATAACATTATAAATGCAAATGTTTGCTATGCGATGACGCCTAAATAGCTTTTTATTACCGGAATTAACAAATAGTCTAATTTTTTATCAAGATACTGATTAGGTGGAATCGTGGGTGGAAGCTAGTCCTACTACTATTATAAATGTGATTGTTATTCAATCATGCAAAAACCGCTGAACATATGGATGAAATAAAACTTATAGATAGTTTATTTCTTGGATCAACACATAGGCTTTTTACCAACTTGCCACGCAGGCCGTGCCGCGGGCTGCAACTAGTAAGTACATACATAAAAGCCGCGTTATACTGTCTGCTGCGTCATTCGAGGTATTTACGTATAAAGTCGTGTTAAATATTTATGAGTCAAAATTTTCCTGAGCACGATGCCAGAATATGCTCGTATTGCTGCTTGTTCTTACATAACACATACAAACTTATGTCAAAGCGCCATTTTGATATACACCGTATGGACAGTCAGTGCCATCCACTTTATACTCCACGACGTCGACATACCATCTCGCCTGTCGTCCTCGAAGTGATAAACAGAGGTGTACTTACTTACCCATGTGTCCAATAGGTATAATAGGATGCGAAGCATTTGCCATCGACACGAACCCAAACTCTAAGCTGCTATTGAGAATTTCACAAAAACTCAATAAGACTGCTCAACCTCGGAATCAAAACCTCTTGCTAACAGTCACACTTTACGCCCGCTTTACCAACGAGGCAATTCTCGCAGTATACACATGCACTAAACATGCATACAAAACAACAAAGTAGCAATGGTTAGATTCGTTTCTAGTGTCGAGTGCAGTAAAGTGAAACACAATGGCAACTAATTCACAAGGCGGCAAATATAAGTTTGTCGCCGCCTGTGCCAAAACAGTAAACTGGTAAAATTTACAACCAACTGAATGAAAACTAATATTAGTTGGCTAGGGTTGTCACTTTACACGCCCACTATTCTGAACACGTGATAAATATGGAACGGTTCAGCTCGCGACGCTCCTGTGTCATCCATTCTGCGGATATTCAAATTTATTTTTGATTGCTATACAGGTCTAGTGGTTGAAAGTGTGACTATTGTGGGTGGGATCTTTGATTGCCCAAATCGCAATAAGTGTTATTCGGTTTTTCAATTAAATTCTCAGTAGCCTGGGTTGTGTGCCCATCATCATTATCAGCCTATAGCCGTCCACTGCTGAAGGTAGGCCTCCCCCAAAGAGCGCCAACCATCCCGGTCTTGGGCAGCTCGCATCCATCCGCTACCAGCCACCTTCTTCAAATCGTCGGTCCATCCTGTCGCAGGTCGGGTTGTGTGCCCGATTTATAGCAATACGGCCCGGAAGTAGAAAATTAATGAGCAAAAAATTAGTATATCAATAGCTATTTTTGTACCAAACCGTTTGTGGATTTATCCGTAATGGTTTGTATTTATGTAAGAATTTAATTCGTCATAATCGTAATTTATCAAGATAACAAGAAATGGTAAAAATGTATTGGCCAAATGTGGGTCTATATCACACTCTACCTACCTCCATCGCGAATATAAGCGTGGTGATATGTAATGTGCTTTATGATGATAAGCCTAGCCACATTCGTGAACGGTTAAATGACTATATAGTATAAATTACGATATAGTATAAATATTCGAAAGTTAAGATTGCACTGATAAATTTAATTGGTATTCCACTCTTATATACGACTTAATACGACGATATTGTCTAGGAAAAATGAGCCATGTTACAATTGCAGTATGATTCTGTATAGTGGTGTGTAATATGAGTACAGTGACATCATTATGACAATATGTCACATATGTAGGTAAATCATCTGGATTTTTTTTCTTTGCCAAATAATTTGGTATCTAATATTATTCTTTATTTTCATAGCTGCTGATGAGATAGTAGCTCTAGAGTCTTTGATGTTTCTCGTGGATGCCGAATTCTTAGAGCGAGTTTTGTTGGAGAGCTCGGAGTGCCCAAAACGCAACTCTAAATGGTCATAGCAAACCAGCTTCTTCAGCTAGATGAGCCTATAACTTACGCTATTAAGACAAGAATTATAACTTACTAATGACGTAACTTTTGAGATCATCAGGCTACTAGTAGAACTACGGGGCTACTACTGGAATATATTCATAATCTAGCCCAAATACAAACTTCGGCTTTTAACCGGTTCAAACTTTTGCACCCTAATCTAGCACAGCCTTGGACTAGAAATTAGGGATATTAGTAGACGTCGTTTTGTCACCTCAATATGACCTAAAAGGGCCGAGATCATAGTTGTGAACGTTTTTCTAACGTTCACTATTTTGAGCGGACAGATAATTATGTGTACCTTTTTTTGTTAATGGATGGGGGGGAGGGGTCCTTTAACAGGTTTTCTGGGGTAAAGTACTGACGTGTGGGGTGTACGTCTTTACCTACTAAAACCACTCTGATGGTCACCATTAACACATAAAAAGTATGGCCCAAACCCTGTGCAACACCTAAAATGCACATTCCCGTACCATACCTATAAACAATATATAATTTGATAAATTCAATAAATATACAGGGTTAGTTGGAAAATACAAACAACCTCGCAGGACTAGATAGCTAACATCATAAGCAACAACTTTTGTTCTACGACTTTCAATAATTTCATTGATTTAATTTTTTTTTATTTCATACAAAACCAAATATTAATTTCATGATATCTTTACGCGCTTCCTAACTCTATGCACATAGTAAAAACCCCGCGGGACGCGGAGAAAGGGGGGCGCATTGCGAGTGCTAGCTTTGAACTTGACCGATTGTCCGATTGACCTAGTTAGCCGCCAGCCGTCGGCCAAGATGCGCGCGCGTTACGTTGTGTGTTTCCTTCCGTCGCCATATCGATCGATGTGTTGTTGGGTTATACCTTAGGTGTTATTAAAAAAAACAGATAGTTACAGAAGCCTATCTACATAAAAAGTGCGCGACACCGCTAAGGGACACGATATCTCACATCAGTGCAACTGCGTATTTGAAGTTAGAACTATTTTGTGCAAAAATGAAGCAACAAAAAATACGTGTTCAGTGACGGATCTTTAAATTCAACATTAAACAGAGAAGTCTCGTTTTTAGGCTACCAGTTGTTTCAGAGACGTAAGTAGATATTTGCTTGTCTTTCAATGGTTCGTTTTAACGTAACACACATGACAGTTAGGTAGGTAGGTAAGCGCCCAGCTGATATTAAGTAAGTAGTTTAACTAAACTGTGGAAAGCGTTAACAAACGATTACGTAAATCATTTTCACATACTTTGAAAGTTAAGATACCTAATCTACATACCTACGCATGATTTATTTGCTTTTAATAGTTAAATGAAGCCAGGTAAAGTATGAAGCGATTGTGGACTCAGTGTAGGTATGTACTCACTGCCTGCCCACAAACCCATTCGTGATCGTACGAGCTAAAATCAGACGGGGCAGCCGCGGGACAGCCGCGTGCGGTGCCTCACTTATCGATCCCTCAGAGAGCGCTGGCGTGGTACCTAGTTTATTTATTGAAATGTGCGTAAATTAATAATTTAATAAATAACACTACAAGGGTAATTTTATAATCGTTAATTAGGTTTAGAAAGCCTAGTCATTAGCGTAGGTGACGATAGCGACAGTGACTCGCTGTCGCTGTATTGTCTATTTAAAAAAAATATTTATAATATTAATTAGTCTCAGTACAAATATCCATTTTTTTTTTTATTATTTAATATTTATCTTGTAATAATATTGCATTCTTTACTATTTTATAATATGTATAAACATCGACACAACAGGCGTCCCGCTTCTACAAAGGCGGCGAGTATTTGACATAGGTATAGGTAGTTAACTGGCGAATATTGTGTATTATTAAGGTGCTGCTACACTAATACACACTAAAAAATGTTAGGCATTGCTACATTTTATTAAGAATTGTTAACTGTTTTAAGTGCTCCTACACCGGAGGAAATTGTTAACAAACGTTTATAACATTTGAAAAATCAGTTTGCCTGCAGTTTGGATTGCCCCTGCCGTGGCCTGGGTATAAATTTACAAACAAATGATGACAAATGTTTTATTTCGTTGCAATTTGTTAACTAACAATTTTGCTCAGAAATGTTCACTAACATTATCTAACAAGAAATCTTTTTCTAATATTATGATCGTATGTTTCTTAACAACTGTTTACTAATACTTGTAAACATTTTTAAGCAGTAGTGTGTTGAAGCCTTTATAAACAGCGCGAGAGTCACGTCGTCCTTCTTTATGAATGAAACTACAGACTTATAATATTCGTGTGTCATACAACAGAAACTTGAAATATCATTTTTTTTTCATGTATTGAGTTATGGCAGAACTCGTAGAACAAAAGTTGTTGCTTACGATGTTAGCTATCTAGTCCTGCGAGGTTGTTTGTGTTTTCCAACTAACCCTGTATACTAATTTCACAAATGCTGGTATCAGGTATTAAATGTCCTTGACCTTGTCAAAATATTCTAAATCTCGATTCTTTCACAGATAACCGATGCTTAGAAGCAATCGGGCTTAATGTGGTGTGATGACGTATCCTTTGATTCCACGATCCGCACCACGCTCGTAATAGCCAAACTAAACTGAGCATGCCATAACAATTCAAATGCGATCTCGTTTACAAACGGCGCTGCGTGTGACGTCACTCTCTAGTTGCATTATTTATGTGCCCGTTTTGTGTTGTATAGAATAGGGACTACTTGGTGACCGTGCCACTATATTTTACTTTAATAGTTCAGGATTTTATAAAAATGATAAAACTATTAAATCTGAAGGTAACTAGAATCTTCTTGGGCAATTTATATATGTTTCTGGAGATGTGGACTTGTCTTAATAAATTAGGGCGTAGATCAATAAATTGTCAACTTTAACACCTTAATTTTGTATCTGATCTACAAAGAAAATATATATTTAACATTTATTTGTGAGACTTTTCGTATTGCTATTACAACTCCCCTCTTCTTACTCTAAATGGTGGCACCCATATTCGAACCAAAATATTTTTTTTTGTATATGTATTTATTGATGTAATAAAATGAAAATCATAGTTGTTGTTACCGCCTTATTATTAATATACATCACTTAAAAAAACCATAAGACCTTAATGTCAAGAACCTTGAGCTCTGAAATCGTATCCTCCTATTATGATGTCTCCCCCACATTTGTGTATGACGCTTCACGTCCGATGCCGCGGGCTGTGTGCTGACACGAATGTACAAACTTTGGAAACGGCTTTTGTTAGCACGCATTTGGCAAGGCCGCGTTATCTGTGCGTGTATTATCGCTGGGATGAAGCAATTTTTTACGGTGTTTGGCGGTGGATTTCAAAAGACACGTCTTTCAAAATAAGAATAAATTAGTACATCAATATAACTAGCTTTTGCTGTGTAGAATTAGTAATTTTATCCAATCTGCTCATGAATTTTTTACCATCTTCTTTTAAGAAATTATCGATACCGCATCCAAGCTTGCACCCCTCTTTTACGCCCTTTTAAGAGATGATTACCGGAACAAAAAGTAGGTATTCTATGTCCTTCCTCGGGACTCAAACTATTTCCATATCTAATTTCATCTCACTCGGTTCAGCGGTTTAAGTGTGATAAGAGGTAATAGATAGACAGATATACTTTTTCATTAATAATATTAGTACGGATATACCTTCTTACTTGCAAGACCGTAATTATTATTTACGTAAGTCTGCAGTTTTAAATATAATAAGGACTTAACTCAAATAATATTGTCGTATGAAATAATTTCCCATTTGTATTTATTTGATGTAGGTTCGTGGGAGTTAGTGGGTGCTGCTTGAGATATGTAAAAAAGGAAAAACATATTTTCGTTCATGTTATTTTCCTATTTTACCAAACATATATTAGTAGTTGTTATAAAATTAAATTATAAGTTAAAATTACAATGAATATCTATTTTATTACATTATTCACACGACAACAGTTCGATAAACAGAAATTTATATATGATTTATAAATAAATATTATTCCTGATTCAGAAAACTTTGTTTATTTTAGTACTTGTAATTTTCTCGACGTAGACGTCAGTATTGTCTGGGTTGTAAACAAAAAAAATAACACCCGTCCAACAGCGTAAGAAGCAGCTGTAAGTCTGTAAGCTAGTAGTATTTGTTGAGACATAGGAGAATTTAATTTTTGTAATTACTTTTGATGATTGTCTGCCAAGCGTAGCATTGAACCGTATGTCAAGTTATTTACATGTTCATTTTCTATCAACATCAACTCAATTATGTCCCACTACTGGTGAGCTCAGGTTTCCACTCATTTTATCTCCAAGTGCGGGTGGCCAGACTTCACATGCTATCGGGAACATCTCTCTGGCGTGCAGGTTTCTTCGCGATGTTTTCCTTAACCGTTGGAGCATATATTCTAAATACGCATGTAACTTCATAAATTCAGTGGTGCGTGTCTCGAGATTATTCTCTTTATTTCTCACTATGGTATGAGCAACACTTCGCTGAATCTTCTTACTTCGTACCTGGGTAGTAGGATTCAGAAAGTGGACGTCAACGGAATGAGATCCTCGGGGTCTATGGTTACAATGGGAGTCCCTCAGGGTTCAATTCTTGGCCCATTCTTATTTTTAATATATATAAACGATTTGCCATAGCTAATAGGAGATTATAACGAGATAGTGCTGTTTGCAGATGACACATCACTTTTATTTAAACTTAAACGCAATCAAATGGTTTTTGACGATGTTAACAGCGCTCTCTTTAAAGTGCTACACTGGTTTAATGCAAACAACTTACTTTTAAATGAAAGTAAAACTAAATGTATAAGGTTTACTACACCTAACGTAAGACAGATGTTGCCCAGTGTATGCATTAATGGCAAGCAGTTGGACCTTGTGGACACCACTGTATTTCTGGGTCTTACTTTGGACTCTAAGCTTCAGTGGGGCCCACATATAGAGAAATTGTCCAAGAGGCTCAGTTCTGCGGCATACGCTGTTAAAAAAATTCGTCGCTTAACTGACGTAGATACAGCTCGTTTAGTTTATTTCAGTTACTTTCATAGTGTGATGTCGTACGGTATTCTATTGTGGGGGAATGCTGCCGACATCCAGACTATTTTCGTGCTGCAGAAAAGGGCTATCAGGTCAATTTACGGGTTAAGACCCAAATATTCACTGAGGGAAAAATTTAAAGAGATTGATATCATGACTGTCCCATCACAGTATATCTATGAAAATATGTTGTATGCTCACAAAAATATCAATCTTTTTAAAAAGGGTAGTGATTTTCATAATGTTAATACTAGAAATAAAGATAAATACATTATTCCTTCAACTAGGCTCAAAAAGATTAGTAAATCATTTAAATGTCTATGTATACGCTTATACAATACAATCCCAGGCCATATACAGAAACTGAACCTTAATAAATTTAAATCTGTGGTTAAGCGTAGACTTTGTGCTAAGGGTTATTATACGCTGAAAGAATTCTTGGAAGATAACAATGCCTGGGATTAAGCTGTTCTGGTGAACGAGGCTATCAGACTGAATTAATATTACTATTTTGTGATGATGTGGGGTGAAAATGACATTATTATTGCATTATTATTGTATTTTTTTATATTTTGACATTTCCTAATTATTTTATTAATTGACATGTTAAGTTATATTATATCTTAACTTATTATATTAATTTATTATTGATCACATAAGTGACATGAGATGTGTATTCAAGAGAGATATTACTGTTGTATTTATTAATTAATAAGTAGCCTGTAAAATATGAGACTGATGTCGACCTTGATGTTGCTTTTGTAAAATGTAAAAATGCCCACAGGTTGCCGAGCAGTTTGAGCTTGTCATGCTCACTAAAATGTCATGCCGATGGCGGCGTTGTGTGTCGGGTCGTTTTATTCCCTACAACATAGTTGAGTAGAGCGACGCTGATACACACGTCATACTCGTGAACGGGTGCTGTCGGTGGTGACTGGTCGACTCATACATGCGGTGGCATTCTGATTTCGTTTTATTTTGTCTTGGGTGAATAGTTCATACATTTCACTTCAAACTGCATTAGTCTCATATTGATGTAGCAAATTAAAATTGTAAAGGAATTGACTTCCTATATTGTAATTTTTATTTATTTAAAAGAGTATCTATGGAGTTTCTTGCCGGTTCTTCTCCATAGACCTACTTTTTGGAACCGTGCAACTAGTTTGACAATTCAAAAGCACCTGTAATACTGGTCTACTTGAAATAAATTATTTTGAATTTGAATTTGAATTTGAATTCTCTGTTTATTTTTATATAAAAAAAGAATTACATGTTTCAAATAATATAGAAACCACAACCTGCCCTGTAACCTAAATTGCTTAATTTTCATCACACTTTAATATAAGTAATGAAGAGAATTTACTTCTAATTAATCATGGTTTGGAACGGTTTATTCAAATCATATTCCGTACATAAAGAATGCTAAATTAAATAAATGAAAAGCAAAAATAAACTATTAAGTGGCTCTGTGAATTAGATTGAAAATAAAAAAAACGTCGATGTATTTCATATCTTGCCAATAATTAGGAGTAGTCGAATAGCCGCTTTTTTGTGGTTGCAAGCGTAACTGCTGAAGGTATGAAGTCCTGAGACCGATTCTCATGTCAAGCAATATCTGAACTGAATATTGGATTTAATGTAAAATTTCCAGTAGCGGCCTGGAGTTTGGATTTGTGCCTGACTGGCAATAGGATCGCCTCCAATTAAGTGGTCCTTGAAAACATACCGGCGAATTGTGGGTGTGCATTAGTAAACCTAAACCTCCGGTCCGCCAGATTTACTTAGGTTCGGTTTATGATGTCCTCCCTCCATGTTATTAGACATTTTAGGATTGTGTAACACAACTGACATTAAACAATCCATGCGTAGGAAGTAAGATCACTTGTCACTTCAAGTATCTTAGTTGTCTTTGGCAACTGAAGTCCCATCTAAAGGCCTATTCAGACGGAGCTACATACACGCTAATGGTTTCGACATGTGATGTGGATTATAGTGTCTCCTATTCTAGCGTTGTATTATAGCGTGCTTAAATAATTGTGTATTTAAACGTTTTATTATTTACAGCCCTTGTTTTGATTGTGTTAATGTTGTAATAATGGTGCTTAGAAATTATGAGTTGGTCTATATTGGTAAATGTAGATTTGTCAAAATAAGTATTGGATATTATTATAGAAGATCAATTTTGATACCTATAGGTATACTGAGGAAAAACGAGGAGGCCCTCGTATAATAGATAGTAGGTTTATTACCCATTACACGATTTACTACGGTACTTATCAGCCGTAATGGAAAATGAAAACACATGTAAAGTGGCTGGCGTAATGGCCTAATCTCTACCAAAAATAAAAATCTCATACCCAGTATTGTGATAATCAATGGGTTGGGTAGGGAAAAATGTTAATAAAATAATATGTGGATTAGCACCGTAATTATGATTACGCGAAAGGACGCCTTGGCGCAGCCATCTAGTTCAATAATCACCGGTTGTGAATTATATTTCCGGAAAGGAAAAAAAATGTTCTTATGTACGTATGATAATTACCTACATGAATATTATTATCTCACCAACAATTATCTTACTTTTACGACAACAATATATATTAAAGCTATAGGCAGTTAATGTGTCATATCTAGTAACTATATATCTATTTTTTACGAGAGCTGTAAAACAGCCACGCATCTTATTCTTATTAGTTTCTGGGAGGAGTGTGGATCGTACCGTATGCGTCTATTAAATTGGGTAATAAAACTCCGTATCGGTTGCAGGCTTGTACAGGTTCAATCAAGACATGTACTTATATATGTAGGTGTTTATGTATTCATACATCGTCAATCCATTTAATTGCCCACTGTTGGGCACGGGTCTCCCTCAATTAATAGGAATTAGGCACATTGTCCCACGTTTAGTAGCAGACTAGCAGTCTTCACATGCAATCCGAAGATATGGCTTCAGACATCATGCGTGCAGGTTTGACGATGTAGTCCTTTACCGTTAGAATCATGTGATAAATACGGATGTAACTAGGAAAACTCAACCTGGCCTTGGGCTTGAACTAGACATTTGACTTTACAGCTAACTAGTGACACCACTTGTCTATCACAGCTGGTTTCTACATTATTCTTTTAAAATTCTCTAAGTACGGGAGTAAAGCCAGGAACATCGTGTATCATGAATAAGAGTCCGCTTTGTTGAGGGGAACTGGCCGTGCACTCACTAATGAGCTCATTAACAAACGCACGACTAGGTACGGCCTTTGTAAAAGCAACTCTAACAAGTAGTCAAAAGCATCCTAGGATACAGGAAGATTCACAATTTCGTACTGGAGATGATTGTCTGTTTTAGGGACTATATCAAAAGTAATCACATATATCGAAATGAAACTGCTTTTAAAACACTGTTGGTAAAACACAATTGATTTTTAATTTTTAACTTGTCATACATTATTATTCCCATCTTTCTTATACATTACCGTCCATTCACACCTACATGCATCACGACTCTAAAATATCTTCACATTGATATTCATAACACTTGATAATATAATCAATTTTATATTCCACTCTCGTTCAAGTAGACTCGTCTGCGTGAACGAGGCACGGTACCGGCGGTAAACGACCAATGCATTCGCTGCAAACTGTTTACAATATCAGCGGATCCGTGTGTGAGTGACGGAGTTGTACCGTTGTGATTTACTAGCACTCGAACCGCATACTTGCGTCTTAGGCGAGTCTAGTCGAGTCTCTGACGCATTCCGTGTGAGTGAAATTTAAAGTCTACGATTATGAGTGAATGTCTGAATGGCTATTTCGCTCGTGCATTGTCTGCATTTAAATGGAGAAGTGATAAAAGATGAATGGTTTCGGCCATATTGTGACTAGGAACGAGGTGGGTGTATGTTAGCTAGCTTATATTAGATTTAGATTTATTTAATTCAAGATTGAGAGACTCATAATGTTAGTTATTACTTAAGATAAGTTTCATTCAAGCTAAACACTCCATCTGATGTTATAGGTTGATACCTATATACTCTGATGAGTGAGCCTCATTTTTTTTCCTTTTATGGTATGAAATTAGTCTGTCAGATTAATAAAGGACGTTCAGCTCCTAGATCTCAACGAATAGTTATACCCAGTTACGGCGAAAGATCATATTTCTTCCAGACTGTAATTAACTAAAATAAAATAGACTATGTAAGGCGCGAATAACGTGCTTATAATAACAATTTCAAAGTTATTATCACAGACTTAGGTTATTTGTGCGAAATAAAGTAGTTAACTTTTTGTTAAATAACACGGTATAACATCTCACAGTATTGTAAACCGGTTTTTTAAATAATAATTATTTGAAGTGAAGGATCTATAAAAGTTAAGAGTAAATTTTTTGTATCAATCATAGCTAAGATTAGACATTAGAGAAGACATTTATCATTTGACACTTCAAACAAAAAAATATTAATTCGTAATTTGTTAATTCATTTCAGTGGGTCGATTGTTTAGGTCTTTGCGTCGACGATTTTTTTTTTTTATAATTGACCATTTTGCCGGATAGAGAAAGAGAATTGATTCCCTGCAACATTTTATTTTCCGCAACACTAGTTTCCTTATTTCGGAACTAGATGGCGTTGTAAACAAATTACTCGATGTATATGTATATTGACGATTTTTTTCGATGTTTACATATTACCAATATAGTAATTAGTATCTATAAGTTTTACATATTAACTACCTTACATAAACCTTAAATTTTCTTATTATTCAAGATTATTTTGAATATAGTATATATATACTAAACATACGGCAATATAATCGACCGTCACGCCATGCCCGATGAATTGCAGATAAGCATGACTATTTGAGTTGTTTGCAAGCAGTTCCCTTCTTATTCAACGCTTTCGTCACCTATAGGAAGTAATAGACTGGTCTATTCGACAACCACAAACGGTAAAGGTCTGTTGTGCTGAATTGCATTAGCTTATTCATACCTTGCCATAAAACTTTATAGACTTGTCTCACACGTACGGTACTTTGTGGTGTTACGAGATTCACAGTTCCAGAAAGCTCTATGTAGGTTATCTTTCTTAGGCCTTCTATATCTTGGGATATAAACTTTGATGGTATGATTGGTGCCGTGGTCAGATCTTACAAACTGTAACTTATGCACACATAAAACTTATGACAGAACGGTACGTACATATAATTCTCAAAACTACTTTTTGCGGAATTACCACATTTAATACACAGCGATAATATCTGTAAGAAGTCGTTTTTTTTAAGGAATTAAGGGGGCAAACGGGCAGGAAGCTCACGTGATGATAAGTGATCACCTCGTGGACATTTGCAACACCAGAGGACTTGCAAATGCGTTGCCGGCCTTTCAAGAAAGAAATTTTAGTTTTAATTCAAGGTTATATGTACTGATATTATTTTAACCCCAATATCTCGAATCCTTTACAGCACTCATACCTCAGTTCTATTTTAAATTCTAATATTCTCGTAAGTGTAAGGAATCAATGTAATTTGTTAGTAATATTGTTATCGGTATAGGTACAAATCAAATCTTGGTACATGCATTGTGATAAATGAGCTGGAGATTAAAAATACGATTTTTTTTAAAACCAGATGTAGCTATAAACAAAACTCGTTTAAAGGATGATTTACAGTACATAGTCATCAGTACATACATAGTAGTCCTTCGTTACAGTGAGCATATTTCGCTTTCTGTAAGCGGGCAGTACATTGCAATTGCGTGTAAATTACGCGGGTGACGCAGATGTACCGTTGTGAATACTGTAATGCGTATTAGCGTCTCAAGGTGCGTCTGTCTGAGAGTGCACTGATATGTATTGTGTTTGGTACGAGCGAAAAGCGACCTTATTGATATTATCCGGGTGTAATCATACCTTACCTGTTAAAAAAAACTTATCTTTGCTCTAGGTCAGTATTCGTGCTTTTGACCACTAAGCCAGTCTCAATAATGTTCAATAATGCACGAGCCTTCCTACGATTTTATAGGGCTATAATCAAGCACGTCAGACACCAACGAATATCTCTCAAGCATGCAGGTTTCCTTACGATATTTTCCTTTACCCTTTGAGCATGTCATAAATACACGTAACTTCGTTAAGTCAGTGGCGCATGCGTTGGAATTGAACTCGAGACCTTTGACTATACTGGTCACATATGCCTGGGATATACCTATAGGGGGAAGTCCCGTAACGCCGGACGGCACCTAATGCCGGACACTGGTACTATTTAGACAACTGCGTGTGCTAGCGATTAACAGGCGGGTGAAAGGGGTGCGGGGTCACGTAACAACACCGAATCATAGGATTCACTTAGCCAGGAACGCGTGCGGTGACAATAGGAACGGTTGTTTGCTGTTTTTGGCGGGATACACTGCATTACGTAACATTCAGGTGAGTATTACTGCTAAGTATTTATGATCAATCGTTTATGTTTATTTTTAATAAAGGTAGCTTTTTATTGAATCTCATAATTTAATAAAAGTTTTTGAAGATTTCTCAAACTATTTTGTATAGAAAGTATAGTTCTGGTAATTCTTTGTCCCCTAGCATCGGACACTAAGTAGTCCCCTAACACTGGACAGTAAAGATGTTGTTTTCGTCAGAATTTATATACTTTATGATAACTGTTAGGTATACATTTTTCAGGAGACAGAAGAGAGTGATAAAATTAAAATGGAAAAGAAGTAAAGGAAGGGAAAATGGGAGGTGAGTATACAAACTGCAATTACTAAGGATTTGACTAAAGAACTATAATTGAGAGAATGTTCCTCACTGCTACAAAAAGCAAATGTGAAAGAAGTGAAATTATGACATCATCTCCATATAAAACTATTGTCGAAGAGAAAGAAAATGAAAAGAATGCTAGTGAGGAAAAGAAAAGAATTAAAACCAACTTTAAAACTGCTATAAATAAGAAAAAAGAACAAAGCAAAGACATGACAGTCAAGGGAAAAACGTTAAAACCAAAGGAGTAAAAGACAAAGATGAAGAGAAAATTAAAAAAATAAATGAAATATCTAACACTATCTGTGTCTAAAACTACGTGCATAGTGTGTTTAGAGGACTATAACGACGAGACTGGATAAAGTGCTCCAGCTGCCATGGTTGAGCTCGTGAAGCCTGTGCTGACATTCCAGAATGTTTAGACGCCTATATATGTTATAATATAAGTGTTAGATGTTTTAAAACTGTTCGATGCTAGGGGTTCGAATTGAAGTCCGTCCGGTACTAGGTGCCACTTTCAGAGACTGCTTCTACTTTCACCAAAGTTTATTTTATGTTCTTTAATATGTTTAAGCAGAAGTTGCATTTTCGTTCATTTATTTTGATTTTAAATATTGTTGGTTCACTAAAATCATAAATAAAGATATATTTCTCCAATTAGTTTTTTTTATATTTACTAAAAACCTTAAGTGTCCGCCACTAGGGGACTTCCCCCTAATCACAGACTTCAATAGTGCCTATACATATAAAAAGCAAATGACTAATAACATTTAGACCAGAACACATAATGTGAGGGTTAATATACACAGACTTTTTAATTAAAGGCCACCCGCCATCCGGGTTCACACGAACATTTCACATTCCTAAGCAAAAAGTTTTTCTTTCATTGAACCAATCATAGGTTATCGACATCGACGCTCACTTCATTTACACTTTTTATTGGCAACTATTCTTCTGTCTGATACTGATGCCTTCGCCGCCATAAATTATAATTACTAATGCATTTTCTAACACTTACAAGCTATGCCATCATTTACCGATGTCATTGACCTGTCATATTTCGTCGAATTAAAATTCACATAAAATATGTTACCGCAATAAATAGGTACCAAGCAAACTATGACGCATCGTTGCATTTGGAATAAAAGCCGAGAGTAAATATTTGATACGGAGAGGGATGACGCGACCGGACGGACGTATGTTGACTAGAATATTAATTACTCATGAACCTACAGAGCTTTTACCGTGTCCACTGCCCGCTCTCAAATAACAGTTTTTATTGCACTGCAAACACGCAAAAGAGCACAATATATTTTTTATATCAATGAAGCCTATTTTAATTTAATAATATTTGGTTTTGTTTACAGGTAAGGCGAACAAAAAGTTCAAAACAAAAGTAAGTTGTTTCGGCGAGAAAACAAACTTAAACTTGCGAATACTTTCCGTAACTTTCGTTTACGCTGTATTCCGCAATGTCGGGTAGCGCTAGTGTCGGCCAAACGTTACAAGCAGATGGTTCGTATCTAGGCAGGACACGCGTAACTCTACTTTGTACGCGAGTACGGATGGAAACTTACAGATGGCGTTGTTACAAAAATGCAGATCATTCTTTTTTATGACTTTCTTGATAATTTTTTTATTTATTTTTACTGTTTTTGAAACTGCATACTTAAATAGTTCTTCGTACGCTATTAAATTAAATTAACAAAAAAGTATCACGCTTATCTGTAAAACTTTAAACTAACTTTCGCAGTTCAAAGTTAATAAAAATTATGTAGCAGGAACAAAAGAATAAAATTTCATTACTTATATGATTTGGTGCTCAGAATTCATTCCAATAGCATAATATTCAAATTTTTATTTTTTAGGTTTAATTAACTAGTTCTGCGTTTTGAACAAGAGGGCGCTGTGTGAAATTGCTTACAAATCAAATTTATGATAATAATTTCCTAAATAAATGACTTTTCGCCAATCTCCAAATGATTGCAATAAAACAAAAATAAAGTATCTTTATTAATCTGCTGTAGGTATGTACCTATTCTATTGAGAGTTTTTTATAAATAAATATTATTCAAACAACATCGAAAATACAATCTGTCCTGTCATCCAAACATAAACAAATTAATATTGATCTTGATATTTTGCTTTGCGATTGTTGAATTCTTATATCCGTATATCCCTGTGACCTCATGCATTTCTTATGATGCCCGGAGCCAGGAAGCTTTTGAGACAAATGTACTGCCATCTAAATAGAATATTCAGTATTGTAGCATCCATTGTAGAAATTTTCATATTCACTGTTTAAACGGAATACTTCAACTGCGTGGAGAGCATTGTACTTTAGAGATGTCTTATTGCGATTGAATACGCGGATATCGTGGTATTGTCTTGGAGTTGAATAGGGGCAATGTGTATACGAGCAATTTATTAAGTATAAAAATCATAAAACATCATGATCTCCTGGTGAGAATTGAGGGGTTACCTCAGGGTATGTTCATGTTTGGGTTCTACATTAAGTTTTCATTGCTAGTCTGATTGTTATGTGACAAATATTTCTGGGGTTATTTGTTATATATATACTCTGTAAGGTTTAACCCTTTTTCGAAAACTAAAAGAATTTTCGAAACAATTTCTGCCTCCTCATCCTGTAAGTTGCCATAGACATCTATTTAGCTAAAACGAACCCAATAAAGTCCATATTTTCTCATAAATCAGAAATTACGGGCCTGCAATGACAAGCAAGCTAATGACAATAGGCTAGGTACCACGCATACCATGCAATCAACAGTCAGGCCACTAACCTACTTACCTAGAGGGAGATAATTCAGCGCTCACCAGGTAATTGTATGCCTGCTTCAATGACTGAGCGTTGAGCATTCATATTCGCACTAAACAACTGAAACGGCTTTTCACTCAACTTTGTAGAGCGGAGACAAAAGAGGCAATGGCTCAATGACTTAAAGCTATAAACACAGTGTGCCTTTATGTAGCGAATTAGCGATAGTAAGAAAGCCGCACATGGTTCTAATGGAACAGCGTGCGTCGGAAACTTAATGTGATACCAACTTAATTATGGAATAAATGGTAAACTATATTATTATGTATTATTATTTATACTCCTTTCTCATCGATTTTATTACTATTTTTTTATTAACCTATGTATAAAGTATACATAAGTATTTATTTTATTTTTTTCTATATTTCACTTCTCAGCTTCGTAACTGGCCGTGGTTTCACTTTCACTTTAGGGCCTATCTGAAAATCAGCGCTACGGCATTTTGTTATGTCGTAGCAATATGCCGAGATAGGGCCTGTTCGGTTCTCATGCAGGTCTTTTTTTTCTGTTTCCTCAAACTGTTTTTTCTTTTGGTCTCCTGCGTGTGGCCGAATAAATCTTTTTCTTTCTTTCTAAACCAAATATATTTCAAAACGCAGCCACTAGTTATTTCCTTTTGGAAATGTCACTCTCTAAAGGCGTATGCTTTTAACTGAGGCATTAGTCTAGTGATCACAAACGCAACTACTGAGTGAGAAATGTTCTGTTTGAATTTTAGATAAAACAAAGTATAGAAAAAACCTCTTGAATTTCTGTATATCAACTCTGATATGTGACCGCTTAATGTTAATAAACTCGCGTACCAAATATTAAGACCTGTAACCATACTGATGTGAAATTTTATGCGAACTATTGTGCTCGTCAACCTTAGTTCTTTGGAGTTATAGAGTTATATTTGTATCGATACAGCGTCATAGTTTTGAAACTGCACTGAACTGCCAAACGTTACAAATGCGGCTCATGAAACACACCCCTTAGATCTCGTATCCTATATCTAATGATATGACGAGTAGTATATAGTAGACTTATGTCTACGCTAATATGAACTGGTTATCTTAAACACAAGTTATTGAACAATTAGACTCATTGATATCTTAAAGTTATCATCCCCTTACCCTTTAACAATCTTTAAAAGGAAAAATAAACGCGCCGTCTTGTGAAGCTTAATGAAAATAAAAATCATTACCATGTCGACTAGACGTTGAATCTGTAAAAACTGCAGATCAGAGCTAAAGATTGCATTTAAATGTTTCATTTAAGTCGTCCAATGGGTTGGAAACGGTTAAGGGGGAAGAATACCTCTGGGAGCATTAAAATATGTAACGGGCAAAAATAACAGATGGTCTTCCTTCGGCGTAACGAACTGTAAGATGTAGGTACCTCTCGCAAAACAAGGCCCGTGGGCTCCCACAATGTTAGCTCGGGGATATATAAGTTGTTTGCCTAAAATATTGTTATTTACTTATCATTTTTGTGGCAAATCTGCGGATAATCGGGGTTTGTTTACGAAACAAGTGTCCTTTGAAAAGGACAAAGGGAAGGCTCTGTATGTGTTCCGAGTGTATTTGTTTGTGCGTAATATGTTGCTCATGTTTAAGTCATATGAGTTAATTGCTATTCATAAAATTATAATTCATATTTTGTTAATATTCGATTTAATGTTGCCATTATAACATGCATATTCACGATGGAAATGATTAAAGGCAGCGTTACATGCTTACTTATACGTGAAAGCGATTGAACTTACAAAATGAGATTGAATATACATAAGTCCAGTTGTGATCGGGGAGTGTTTATCTTGGAAAAGTCAGAGAAAATTTAACACACATATACTTATTACCCATCATTACTGTACTTATATGTTAATTATATTTCCCTCTAAATATTGAATGTTTTGGTCATACATCATCCTTGCCACTATAATGCCAACATTTTATCAAAAACAAATGGCAATCATTAGTCAAAGACAGTCTTGACAAATGGTTTCTAGTCCAATGAATGATTGATTCATTCGTTCAGTATTAGGCCAACAGGTGAACGGTGAACGTCTGATTTACTAACTCTTAATGCTTTTCCAAATCACTCGAGCCTAATTCTTTGGCTTTTCCCTTTTCAAAATCATGTGACGAGGGGTCCTGTCCAAACGTGGATTGGGTCCGCCGAGACGTTTTAGGGCTTAAGTAGATGGTAGATAAGTCGAGAGTTGGGTCTCGATGATTGATTTTTGGAAGAGTAACCTGTTTGATATATTGTTGTTAATGATATGCGTAAATGTTTGAGTGTTCATTTAAGGGGCATTTCCTATTTCCATAGTTATAGAAGTGGCAACCTTAACTATACAGCATACCATGAAGTCTAATACTGTCAATATACTTTTTATACTATTAAGGACGCTGTTACATTTTCGACGAACTCAAATTTAGGTATTTAGAGTCGCACACAGCAACATTACGGACACGCACACATTGGAACCACTGAGCGCTCGATTTTATACATCGCCTAAATAATCTTGATCCTTGTTATTATTTCTTATTTTTATTTGAATTGATTCAGAAAGTTTAGTGATCGTACTATTTTCGTGATAATTAAGTTATTTGCTACCTGGTGACCTATTGTACATTCGATACGAATTACTTTACGTTTGGTCTGCAGATTTATTTCTTTAATCTTCTAATTTATTTCGTTATATGTGAATTCAATGCGCTGTAATGCATTCACAATAGACCGAGTCATTCATGACTCGGTCTATTTTGCTATATCTCCTTAATTATGATTAATATATTATGTATTTATGTTTTTAAAAGACTAAAAAGACATAATGAAAAAATATTCGTTTATCTTTATTAATGAAAACTAGAACTACGCATACAAGAAATAAAATAACAATAAGAAAACTAAATTTAGTTAAAAAGTCACGAAAAACTTAGTCCGCCATAATATTGGATTTAGAGTGATGTTACAATATTTTTAGAGTTATTCATAGCAAGCCTATAATTTGATATCCATATTGTAGGAAAGCATAAAAATGTAGAAATTGTATTTAGAGAGACGTCATTTTATTTTTTGAGTTATTTTTAGTAAGTTTTTGATCCTCATGTTGTAAAGTGCATCACAAATAACTAGTCCGCCATGGGTGTTCCGGAATGACGTCACACAATTAAACATCCAAACATGTCTATACAAAATTTCAGCTCAATCGGTTGAAGATTCAAAATTGACTTGCAAGAATCCACCCGAACAAACATAATTAAGTAGTTAAATATATACATTGCAAATTAATAAAAAGATTGTCAAAAGTTTACGGTCAGAGATAGGCTTGTATAGTTCACGTACTAAGTACTAATAAGGATTAATCCCGACACTGACAAGAACGAACTATTCCTTTTCCTTATTATTACATCATTCTTTTAATACTACGTCGTTCGTTCGAGATGTCAGTATTCTTAGTCTCTGGTTCTAAACGAGTAGTCGCACGCTACAAGCAAGTAAATTTAAAATTTTAAAATTTTACACAACTGTCTGCGGTAAAAACTACACATACTTATACCAAAAAATACTTAACAATAAAATTTATAATAACATGATACCTATATTTCATTTTAAATTTAACTCAAAATATATTTTAAAATAATAATAATAACATTCTACTAGGCTTAATAAAATAGAAAATATCTAGATTATTATAATTTATAGTTAAAAAAAAATTAAAAACGTGCAATAAATAAAATAAAATAAAAATACATAAACATATCTAAAACAAATATAGAAATACTTATTATAAAATAATTATATTATACGATACTATAATGATACATATTTTAATGATACAATTTAATTTAATGTACCTAAATAGTTTTTATATTATTTAACAAAGAGCGCCTTCATCCTCTCTCCTATTAAAAATATCTTTTGCTGTGCCCGACAGGGTTCATAATTGATCCAATGTTTAACATGCCTACTAACTAATGTACACATTATGGAATGCAATAAAGAATTGAGTAACTGTAGGACTGTAGATATTTGAAATACTCTAAACGCGACTAAACGAGCGGGAGCGATATAAAATCAGTGTATGAATAAGTGGGATGCATGATAATATTTAATATAAAGAATAATCGGGTATTGTTAGAATTATAGGCAAAACCTGCAAAGTATGAAGGAATATAAAATGTAATTCACTATACTATACTGTACTATGGTACTGTTGTAGGTGGTAATAGTACCAGAAGACAGAACTAGTACATCTGAAAGTTTTACCTACTCAGTCATTCAGTGGCCGAGTAAGAACAAGCCTAGTCAGGGAACACCCGTCAGGAACGGAGTTGACATCTTAAACCCACCCATCAAGTCTCGACCTCACTAACAAATGCTTAACCCTACCCATCCTTTTCTTGAACTTACCTACAGACTCTTAATCCCAATTATTTTCGCCTTGTTTTAGTAAAATTTGATCTCACCCATCCATTTTTTCACCTGCCCAACAGTTGCTTAATCTCACCCATCTATTTGTTAACTTGCCCAACAGCACCTTAACCCTGCCCATCTACTTTCAGGCTTAATCTAAATCACAGGTTTAATATGACTTAACCCCACACATCCATTTCTTCACCTGCCCAACAGCTGCTTAACCTCACCCATCTATTTGTTAACTTGCCCAACAGCAGCTTAATCCTACCCATCTACTTTCAGGCCTAATCTAAATCAAAGGTTTAATATGACTTAACCCCACCCATCCATTTCTTCACCTGCCCAACAGCTGCTTAACCTCACCCATCTATTTTTTTACTTGCCCAACAGCAGCCTAACCCTACCCATCTACTTTCAGGCCTTATCTAAATCACAGGTTTAATATGACTTAACCCCACCCATCCATTTCTCAACCTTGTCAACGACTGCTTAGCCATTAGTATCCAAATCCCAATCTTATTCATCAATCCCTAAATAACATTCTGATAATAAATGTAATAATATTATTAAAGTCGTATTTACTTTTATTTAGGTTTGAAAAAGTATCAACATCTTCCGGTCACGATAAACGACTATATGAGTGTATGACACAGATTTTTTCGTAATTTATTTTTTGCGACAGAGCGATACGCACATGCTTCCACAAGCGCGTCCGAGCGCGGAATGAAAGTCCGCGAGTGAAAAATGTATGAAGAAATTTGCAAGCGTTCATATTTTTGCTGTTTATTGAAAAATGTAATGATTTAGGTACAAAATAATTAGTCGAAAGTATAGAGGACTATATATGCCGTAATTTTATATAACTGATGATAAAATATGCTCTAAGTTTACTTTAAAATGGTACGTAATCAGACCCTATTTTTATACATTTTCTGTGATTATTGTGATGGTGAAAACGGATTTATGGGAAAAATTTGTATGATGTCATACAATTTTTGTGATGCCAATCTAAAGATGAATAGATTACCTTTAAATTGAGCCCATAATATCTTCACATATATGATTGGTTATACTTTAAAATTGTACCTGAAAAACACCGTTATTTGTAGAAAAATGTAATAGCGTCCTTAACAGGATTATATATTTTTAATTAAGAGCTTTGTATCGGCGTTTATATCAAAGCAAATTCGTGTTCTTCGTAATACATACTTTGGTTCGCTTTCCAGGTAGCGGATGTAAAATAAAAATGCAATTCTATTCATATGGGTCAGTTCAGTAGTATCGAAATACGCCTGAGGAAGGGGTTGAATAATGTATAAAATGACCAACGGCTCACTGTGTATTCTGTTATTAAAAATAATTTTGTATAAACTGGACGACAGGCTTCTTTTGTAATGTAATATAATATACCATAACGCCCTCATCCCAAAAGGGTTAGCAGAAGAGTAAACCACAGTATAAACTACAGATCGCCAAATTGTTTATTTAGGTCCCACATAATACAGGGGGAGCCTGTACTCATTAATCGGGCACATATACCAACTTCGAGGTCCTGCTGAGATTTTAATAAAAATCCAATAAATCCAAAGGTATTTTGAAATCTTTTTTAATAGAAACCGTTGTCTGTCGCTACGAATTTCTCATGAGTTGTGGGTGCGTTTAAAAATACAAATTTTCACAATGCACAAACAACCGAAATACTTAAGTTTTAAAGAGTTTTTCGTTTTCTAATTATAAATTCATGTCGAAAGTTTTAAGCGTTTAGATTCCCTTAGCCCTATTGAGGATTTATTATTTATAAAACCTAATCATACAAATAAATCCTTGTCCGATCTGAGAAACAATTTAAGGTCACTCTTCGTGTCTATTAACTTTCATATTTCGTCTGTAAGTAATTAAATTCTTATTAATTGTCGTAATTAATTGGAACTGTTTGTAGGTCACATCATTTCTTCAAAATTAGTGTACCCAATATACATGTATGTATGTATGTATATTAATTTTATCTTCTTTATTGAATAAATGTTGACTAACGTTGTTTTTGTGACATGAGTGTTTTTACAAGTACACAAGTCATGACCAAGGCAATAAAAATGTTCGCTTACCTGAAGTGGTAGTCACCTCTCAGGTCTCAAAGTTCACTCCTCAAGCACACACCGCTGGCTTTTCAAGGTTACATGCGTATTTATCTCATCCGCAAAAGCTGAATGAAAACATCATAAGGAAAACTGTAGGTAGGTTATGTATGAGAGATTTTCGCAATGGCGTCTGAAGTCTGATAAATAAATTTTCTCTCAAATGAGATGATACCTGTGCCCAACAGTGGGACGGTAAATTAGTTGTTGGTGACGACCTTAAGTGGTTGTCAGTATTTCAGGTATACTGCTGTCCATTGTCATAGGGATGTCCACTGAGATCCACGGCTTTACGTGCCACCCGAAGCACGATGAAGTCGCGATATCTTAAACTCAAACTCAATCTGTTTTATTTCAATTAGTCAAATATTAAAAGAACTTTCAAATTGTCAAAAATGGTTGCTCGGTTCCAAAAAATATATCTTCTGAAGAAGAACTACAAGTAACTTCGTAGCCGACAAGAATCTTCAAAAGAATAATCAGCCATCCATACTTAGACCTAGGTAGGTGTAATCTTAACCGTATACGTGTCTGGGTAACCACGTAACCACTAGCCACTCAATACTTTATTCAATATACTACAAAGGAGAATTTATCCGTAGTGTGAGTAATATTAATGCGGCCCTCCCCTTGTAAGAAGCTTTCATAGGAAAAGATTGTGAGTCATAAACTATGATTTTTCTCTATGAATATTATGGCAGATGAGTGCTGAAGACAAAAAGCCCGAGAGGGACAAATAAATTGCTCTATTGTCTATTCATAACCTTTTTCTTATTACGCACTATTTGATTTTTGGCTACTTTGTTGTTTTTTCTTTCGTAATTTGCTGTTTTTATGTTACATAGATATTTAAATATAATCTTTTCATGAAAGTGTCACATATGACGACCCGATTAGCCCAGTGGTAGTTAACGCTGCCTACTGTGCTAAGGGTTCCAATCCTGGTAGGGACAAATGTTTGTGTGATGAGCATCAACATTTGTATCCGAGTCATGTAGGTATCTATGTATAATATGTATGTAATTACAAAAAAAGTATACAAGTAGTATATCACCTTCCGGTAACACAAGCCTCATTGCTTGCCACGGAACTAGATGGTGGTGTGTCATAATTTCCAGATGTACTTATGTATTAGGTATGTATTTATATGATTAACACTCATACTGCCTCGTTTGTCCAACAACTACTGGGTTTGATTACCGGGTCGAGCAGCTGCGATTTTCTATGAAATTCTCAGTGTGAACTCAAAGTTTAGATTTGTGCCCGGTTAATGATAATAGGCTCGCTCCGTTATACATAGTCCCTTAAACAAGCCCGTGAAAATTGAGATTAGCTCAGCAGGTACCTACGCCGCTCCATACCCCTGGATGTTGTAGTCGTGATGATATGTACTACGTGTATCATCAACCCATTAACGTCCCACTGCTAGGCATGGGTCTCCTCTCATTTGAGAGGGATTAGGCTGTAGTACACCACGCTAGCCTACTGCGGGTTGGCAGACTTCACATGCCATGAAGACAAATCTCTCAAGCGTGCAGGTTTCCTCACGATGTTATCCTTCACCGTTTGAGCTTGCGACAAATGTATGTTATTATTATATTATTACAGTGCCTAAAAGTAAGTTTTATGAACTGGTAATCATCCTACATTTGTAACATAAAACCTTTTTAATACGGCGTATGGATGACATTTATTTAAATAGATTCTGAATTTAAATATACGCTGGCAAGTTTTTAGATATAGATTAAATAAGTTTGTTACTTAATATGTATTAGGTTTTTTTTTATTCTTACCTATTCATAATATAATTATTGTAATTAGTTTAAACTTTAAATATAATAAAAAAAATAGCCTTTCTAGATACTATCAATTAATCACGCATAAATATCACATTAATCCCTAAATTAAATTAGCTTAGGAAACAGCTGTAATAAGTTCTGTTTCAATAAATTCCTTGTACTTACCGGAGATATTATCTACGTCCATAACATACTTTCATATTAGAGACCTTAGGTCCCAGACACACGTGACTAAACAGAACTTATCACAACTTTATCCGTGTAATCCCGTCTTTATTCTTCGTTGTCCAAATCCGAATGTTTGCTAAGCCTTGTCTTTTGTTCCCGCCAATAATAAGTGTGTCCCTTATTTGGGACGTTAGTTGAATTCTTGCTAGGGGTGAGATGTGAACTGCGAGGGGTGGAGGGGTGTGGTACATCTGCATAAATACGTAAAGCGGTCACGTTCGAGCCGACGACCACGCGTTTAACTTGTATCGTCTCTGGACAAGGGAGGTTCGTTTACACGGGCAAGTAGAGAGGCGAGTAAGTTGCTTTTAATTAAACTGTAATTTTAATTGTCTTCTATAATGCCGATATCTAAAGTTTTGCAAACTTGAGTTACGATAATAATGATACGTGTATTTCATACTGGTATATTTTATCTGGCATTTAAAAGAGATTATATATGAAAACAAAATCATATTTATAATCTGTCATACATATTTGAGAGCTGTGGTAGCCGAGCGGTGTGACCAGTAGACTGAGATATCAGAGGTCTCGAGTTCGAACCCAAGGCACGCACCACTGACTTTTCGGAAGTTATGTGCGTATTTATCACATGCTCAAACGGTGAAGGAAAACATCGTGAGGAAACCTGCATGTTTGAGAGAATTCTCGATGGCATGTCAAGTCGATAGACACAAGTAAATTTCGGTATTTTCCGTTAACAATATTAGTTGCATTGATTCTATGATCCATAGAATTTCATAAATTCTTTTTCCACAGCCATATTCCTCTTGTGTATATCACGGATAATTGATTAATTTTCTTTGTTACTTTATTTCTAGCCATATAATGTTTTACACAATCTTATAAATATTTTCTGTGTCTGCCTCTTGCCATTTACATCCATTATAGCATTTATATTCAAAACCTTCCTAGTAACTTTCTGGATTTTATTTCTAAGCATTAGGTAATATTTTTAATGCCGACTTTCCCTATTTCTACACAGTAGTATGACTCTACACTTCTACACTTGATATATGTATATAAAAAACCGTGTACTAAGTTCGTTGTTGTTAAAGATTTCTGTTAAAATACCTACCTACTTGTCCCAAAATAGATGTAACGTGTTCAACATACTACTAACTTGTCTTGACGTTTATTTTAATTTATTGTATCTATCTTCCACAGCAAATGTGTTAATGTGCGAACACATGAATAAATCAATTTGATTGCAAATCAATACGACCTATCTAGTATTTAGCTTAATTGCGAACATATTACCTAATTGACTCTGAAACTAATTTGACATGATAGATCTACATTAATATTAGCTTTAATGATGTATTCATTTTACTAGGTAAACTAAATTAAGTAACTAATGGAGAATTTGCAGAATAAATTTGTTTTTGTTTAATATTTATGTTGTTGTTAGTTTCATTTGTTAGTGTAATTTTTTTTCACTGTAGGTATGTCTGTGTACGACGTAAAATCGACATTTGCGATAAACCGCTTTGGACATATGATTCAATAGTGATTTAACGCCACGCTGTAGCTACCCAACGTATTACTGAACTGGGCTTATTTGTAAAAGCCATTTGCGTGAGGCACAATAATTTTGCCAGTACGAATTTTTTTTTTAATTTTCAATTAATTTTACTTCTATCTATACGAATATGAGATTTATTAAATAAAAACAATATTTAAGAATAACAGGCAAGTAAACTTGCCCGTGTGAAGGCCCTCACGCCCGTGTCACGGCGCCTTTATTTTCTATTTCCAAGGCGGCGTGGCCAGAGAAACACCGCGGCTAATCGTCCGCCCGTTTCCCGCCCCGCCCTACTAGGGATGTGCTATACCGCGTCTTCGTCTACGATAGGGTTTTAGAAATCTGGAAATGTCGTTCACAGATAATTAAGGAAGTATGACTTGCTAGTCAGTATGTAATGCTGATGTGTTGCTAATAAATGTGTTGCAGCTATAACTGATGCAGTAGCATGTATTCGTTTCTTTATTTAATTTTTATGGTTATAGCATAGTTTTTATCTCAAATTTCAGGAAAATTGTCATTGTATAACTTAACTAACTATATGCAAATTAACAACAAAATCTTAGAATTAAAAGTATAATAATCTAATGACAGATTTTCTAATTTAATTGACTTTGGAGTCAATTAAGTTTAATGGTAAAAAAAATGCATTATAAATTCTACTGGCTATCGATATATCGAATACTCCCATCACTACGCTGTCTAGATGTGTCTCGGCAAGTAACGTGTTCTTTTAGTGGTTTGTCCTATGCTTTTCTACCTGCTTCTTACAGATCAGTTTACTTGCTACGTACAATGGCTATGTGTGTGCAGGATCACCTGTGCATGTGTGCGTATTAGATATCATTATGGGTAGAAAAAAATTAAATATTTACTTAATTGTAAGGACAAGCATTTTATTATGATTTGAGAAATACATAATGACTGTTTGATTTTTACAATTCAAATTCTTTTTTGTTTTCATTTATTAGTTTTATTTATTGTTTATCATTTATTATCGTAAGGAACTCTTCTGTACTGAATGCATGATGGATTTTCTAAGGTGTGTGAAGTAACCAGTACTAGGCTAGCTTGTGTGGACGATAGCCTCCCCAGTAGGGGGACAGTAATCTTACAGACAGTAGTTTTAATTGTCTTATATTTCTTCATAAAATTATCCGGTAAGGTCGTTTAGTTACATTCCACAAAACAAATAAATTTTAAGTTTATTTATACAAAAATATACTACAGGTTGGTATTACATACTAACTTATTTACAAGTAGATTAGCTGATCGTGGCTTTATGAATAATATAATGTTTAACCAAATTCTACGGCACCATTTATATATAAATAATACACATTACCACGCCTGTATTCACTGCAGTGTTGGACAGAGTTACAGCGAATTATTAATAAATGTATTCTGCAATTTTTTCCGAAACTTGTGGCCAAAGTTTGGAAGTAGGTACCTACAACACAAACGGTGTGTCAAAAACTTGCGTAATCAACACCGAAGTACCCGTAAGTGCTCAAGTAGTACCATTGTTGGAACCTACTATCTTGATTTATGTATCGTCGGGAGACCGAGCGAGCCACCTGCTCCCCTAAGCTAAATATTCATTTGTCAGACTCGAATGTAACTTAAAAAGGATTGCTAATATCTTAGATGGGCTTTGCTTCATACTTTAAGTTTTGTTTACGTTTTCCGAACGTTAGAATAAGGATTTGTGGGACTTGCCAGGGTTCCGTTTTAATTAAGAGTGTTGTACAGTCTTTTTATTATCTTGAGTTATGATTTAATGTATCTGCTGGGTCAGTTAAGTTTTAATTAGTACGTTTATGCCATAGAATAACTAAGAGTAGGACTAATTAAATACAGAATTGCCACTGTTCCCACTCTACTAATGTTCTATGCCTGAAGGTGCCTGTGATGTAGACTTAATTCTGCACTACAGTCTACTATGTCTTTGAAGAAAATATAAACTAACGAATATTAATGCGTATTATATGTTTTATCATTGTCCCGTTCGCAATTTTTTGACTACTTACAATGCGTCTTATAAACTCATTAATTGTATACTATACATACATAGGCCGTAAGTTGTATACATAAAGCACATAATTGTACATCTGCAAAATTCTTATACTTGTTATATTTCCGCAATACAACTGTGAAGCTACAGGCGAACTTAACTAAGTAAATAAACAGATGAAGTTGAGTTTCCAATATTCATAACATCCTGTCACAAATATTGAGCCCGGTTGGAAATGTCAATGTTCTGTTATCCTTATTGACAAGCTGTGGGTTCCGCCTTATGGATTACGGGGCAATACTAATAAATATTTTAGTGAGGTACTCGTATAATGTTTGCATAAAAATGCCTAGTTTGCATATTGGAGTATTGATGTTGCCGTGTTCTACACTAAGTAACGTATATTGGTTAGATTTCTGTTTTATATAATTCATTTGTTTGTGGATTGTATAATCGCATATACAAAATTAGGCTATTGTAAAATTAAAAAGCAAAACGAATAAATAAAGACTTCATATTGACTTCAAGTTGGTTACGGCTACTTAAAACGATCAGGGAACATTGACTAAATTTCAATATGTGCTTGTAATTGAGAATTCATAGAAAAACACAACATTCTTACTTTGCCTGGATTATCATATCATCGATACTCGAAATACTTCAAACTTGAAGAGAATTGAAATAAAAACGTATTTTTCTGTAAATAGTTTACCTATACAAATAACAGAAAAATACCAGTTCCTAGTAGTTTCGGAAAGCGAAACGAGTTACTGGAACATTTTATCGTAGCATGTGAAAGCTGCCCGAAGTATGTGAAGCAAATATGAGTACGTAATAGAAAATGTTTGGTTTGGGAATATACATAATATTCTCCGTTTTTATTCTTTTATGAAATATGAAATCTATTTTTATTTATTCCCCTAGTAGTTTTCCTAGTATGTATTATCCTTGGTTCTATTAATATAATTTGTTTGATTATATTATTAACCCTTTTACTGTTCCGCTACTAGTAACGGGATACCTCTCTTTAGAAAGGGATTTAACTATAGTCTTGCACGCTAGCGTAGTGGGGGTTATATCCAAAAATCTCTTAGGAATGTAGGGTTCCTTACCTTTTCCACATTTATTTATTTATTGGGGAGTAAAATATAAATAAATTAAAACGACAACGGTTGGTTATCGTTAACAGAAAGTTCAAGATATTTGCCACGTCTTTTTTACGTTCACGAAGTGCCTGGCTCTGTGTCGCATGTGAAAGTGACCTGTCGTGGGTCTTATTATTTTATAATACGCGCGTGCTATCCCAGTTGACCCATAAGAGGCTATGTGTCTATGTGCTTCCATGGGCTAACTTCATTTAAACATAATCTATACTTCTATACCAATATTATGAATATGGTAGTATTTTTAGGTATGTGTGGCCACATTATGTATAAAAAAAATCTCCGAAGAAAAAAATACAATCAAGAACCAAGTCGCGAGGATCATCTCGTATAACAATAACAATCGAAACGATTTTTTTTAATAAGAATGCGCAGATCCAACTCGTAGAATAATTTTACATGAATACTAGAATATTTTCTTTTTCCGCTTAATGCACCTGAAGCTAAGATGTAGAAAGTACCTTGTTAGCGAATTACTTGTGCTCACATAATGTCTGCAGTATCTATTATGCGCTGTACGAGAACGAATGATGGAGTGATTTCCGCCAACTACGCGTTTAATTGGCCCTGACAAAGTACAGTCATCTGCTTACACCGTAATGTAACAGAAAATTTGTCAAGAATACGTTAGGAAAAAGAACATGTTGTTCTTGTCGATATTGAACTTTCGATTGAGGATGTACTCTAATAATGTTTCGAAAAAAGGTAATTTCATTGAAAATATCAAACTAGTTTTTATTTTTATTTTCAGTACTCAGTATAATCAGAGACAGCTGAGTATCGTAATTCATGGAACTATTTTACTCTAATTGGGGCTATGCAATCCATTAAATATAATTATTGAATTACTAATACCCAAGAGCTTTTTATTGTTACTTAAAATCTGCAATAAAACATTAACATTGAATGTTGAATAGATGTGAATCAAATAAAAAATAGCTACAGTTCATCACAGAGAATTCAAAAATAATTTACATTTTACTGAATTGTAACTGCAGGTAGATACCGTATTTATACCTATTCAATTATTACCTACCACTTACTGAACTCGACGAGGAAAACGAGAAGGGATAAACAGTAGGAAGAATTTGATCTGAGAGGAACCACTCGTTCAATTTAGACATGAATAATTAATTTTAATTACATCTACGTGCGCATCCCTCCTACTTTTCCTCATGATGAGTTTGTGTCTTTCAGACAGACATTTTGAATTACCGTCACCTTTTAAATAACTATCTATTCTTATAATCCTTTAGAACATAAAAAATAGAGTATTTCTTAAGGTTTTCACAGAAAAATACATGTATGTATGCCGCATTTGTACCTACAGTTAGGTAGATGCCGTTATCGGTGTACAAAATAAATATTATAATAATGATTAATTTTGAATATAAATATCTTGCAAGTTTCACTCATATTAGGTATGCTTCGGTGTGATTGGCGGCCGCAATCTATTGTGACCGTTATGCCGTAATAAGTATTATTCCATGTTTTCGATGGCTCCTATCTACCTTTCAGCAAAGAAATAAGGCTCTTTAATACCAGATCGATGCTTTGTTCTCTTCTTATTTTTGTGTACCTTTTGTTAATGTTGTGTAAGTAAAGAGTGAGGGACGTATTTACGTAAGAAAAACATAATGACAAAAAAATGATGAGTCTTCAGAATTGTTACTCAAAAAATATATATTGAAATATTGTTCAGTATCATTTATAAT
Organism: Craniophora ligustri; assembly: GCA_905163465.1. Classification (NCBI taxonomy): domain Eukaryota; kingdom Metazoa; phylum Arthropoda; class Insecta; order Lepidoptera; family Noctuidae; genus Craniophora; species Craniophora ligustri. Next base: position 5,555,156 of record LR990959.1, read on the forward strand.
AAAACTTGAACATTTATTATCTTTTGATAATAAATCCTAAGATGAAAACCTATTCAAATTCAAACCATAATACGAGATATTTTTTAATAAAATACCGGCCTTTTAGTATCTAAATACGACAGAAGATTTTGGAAAATATTTTATAAAAAACGGTAATTTCACTTGTATAAAATAATATTAATAAATAATATAACATGTTAAAACAGAAACCGCATTAAAATGGAAATCGTTAAAAAAAAACAACGAACGTAGAACAAAAGTTAGTCAAGAATAAGTCGGTGCCAAAGCCATCAACAGTTTAAAATACACTAAAGAAAGCCGCTCTTAAAAGTACCAGGCGTTAAGTAAACTAAAGAACAATTTGCATGGCCCGGCTTACAGTCTTTGGCATGAGTCGATGGCAACAGGTCGCCGATTTATCCACCCGGTGACATGATGTAGGCTAATGGAAAAATGTGACATTAAACCGGGTGTTTTTAAGCCACCGTTCGATCGAATGAGTTATGGCATGAGTTGGAACTGATGAACGAAGTGGGAATTTGTCTGCTCGTTGGTTTTATGAGATTTATTTCTTGGTTCTTCTTGTGTGATTTGTGATTTATAATGGTGAACGATCTGTTGGCTTGATTTGCATCGTTAGAATGGTAATTTCGAATAAAACGTTCTAAAAATTTCCGTTACATACCATCACGCCGGTCGTTCCCAAAGGGCAATGCAGAGATGTACTAATGAACACCCAAATTTGGCTGGATTTAGGTCCCATGTAGTAGGGAGCGAGCTGGACCCGAATCCAAACTCCGAGCTGCTACTAAGAATTTCATAGATTAACCTGGGAATCGAACCCAAGACCTCTTGCTCAGCAGGCCCACCGTAACTGGACCAACAAGGCAGTTTGTTGTTGTGTTTACTTCGCATTGGAATGGAAATTTATAAAAAAAACTACCTCGTACGATTAATTATTAAAATAATTAAAAAAATCCGAAACAAACAGACATTACATATTCAGATTTTTAACGAAAAACCGCTTTCAGAAGTCTCAATATCTTGCTCTATTGCATCATACCCATGGCACATAGCAATATGATTACAATGACCGTACAATATACATATGTATGTACATACATATCCCCAGTACGGACATTGTGTGGCCGTCCGCCGACAATTATAGTGTCGACATCTGACCTACCCCTTTTAGTGTAATCGTCGATAGGCAATTTAATTGACTGATATTCAACACAGATATTCATATAATTACAATTTATTAATTATTATTAACATGATCGTGATATACGGTATGATTACGATTTATTTTCCAATAATTAATAATTACTACATCGATTAATACATTGAAGTAACGAATATTTTCTTTAATCTACATAATTTGACTTATATTCGACAATATATATTATTGTACAAACTATTATAAAATCATAAAAATAAGACGGTATAAGTGCTCAGTTGCAATTTCATCAGATTTATAAATATGTGGACCAAGAAAACCATTTCTTAGGCCTGATTCATGAACTCATAAATGAATTAAGTTGGCTCGTGTACATGTACATAGTTCCTATGATAAAATATTGTAATATGTACAATTACTGATTAATATAAAGTATATTGTTTTAAATGTTGTAATCAACAACAATCATTACGAGATTTTCACAACAAAGTAGATGCACGCTAAATGTTACCTAAAATTTAATTGAATAAAATATGAATTATAAAAAATATTTCCACATTTAACACGGAGTATATTGACTAAAAACATTAAGACACGTGTATTGGTCTTATTAAGCTACTCAAACGAAGTCTATTAACATATATGTAGGGTAAACTACCCTAATGTTGGCACCCTACCAATTAATTGGCACCTTCCACTATTTTAACTATATTAAGATTATCAGAACGCAAAACATATTTTTTGAAATAGGAAAACATCGGTAGTTTTATACTCTATTGCCCTGCCAGCATAGAAACAGATGTATTTTCAATATGGTGCCTCAATAAGAAATTAAGTGACGTGTCTGAAAAAATAAATAAAATTTTGATTTTTTGCTAAGGCAAGACTAATTTTATTCTTGTGTATATTAGTTGATCTTTTGAATTTTGACTACAAATGTTATTTCATGTGATTTAAGAGTGCTTAATCTTATTTTAGTCGTAAATAAATTATTGTATTAATGGCGATTTTCATATTTTTTAACCGTGCTAACATTTGGTATCAAAAATATGCCATTAACCTTTTATTGGCCCCTGCCAATGATGATAGATCTATTTATTGGCATGTATCAATAATTGATAATTCTGTTGTGTTCATGATTGGTAACATTGATATTCGTTTCAGTTAACTAACATGAAACCAAGGACGAGAAATTATGTAAAAGTAAAATCAGTAAAGGTGAGGCGTAAGGTGTATACAGAGGAAAGTATGCTTTAAGCGTAAATCCTTAATGATACTTGTGTTGAAAAACTTTTATCTGAAATGGAAGACTAATCGAAGATGAATGACTTAAAATTTCCTAGTTACATGATTTATGACTGATTTTTTATTACTAATTATTTAAGAAGAATAACTTTTTCCAATAAATGCCTACCTCTGACTTTGTTTCGAATATTTTGAACTAATTAATGTTCCTACGCAAATATACCTATATCTATATATTACATTAATTAAAGCCCTAGAATTTAAAATAGCTGTAATATTGTCTTCTACTCATTTAAGTGTATACCCACAAAATGAATGAGGGGCCAATAATAGGTAATTTTAACTGCCAATAAAAGAGTTACCTATGCCAACATTTGGTTTTTTGAGACATTTCTTTATAACATAAAAACTATGGAATAATGTACTTTAAATTGAAATAAAAAGCCCTCAATCTTCTATGTGTATTTAACCAATATGGATACTCATTACCTTGTTAAAATTAAAAAGACATGCCTAATTTTTATGTTTTATACAAGCTACTCCTTAAAGTGCCAATAAATGGGTGTTTTACCCTATTTCAAAATATTAAAGACCTCAAGGGTAAAAAGTTATCTTACTACACCGTTAACAAATAAAATTTGAATTTCGAAAACCAACCCTTAAGCCAATCTGTCAGAACGTATCTATCACATGCTATTACCATGTATTGGTGTCTCCGTTTACCCACAGACACTGGACACTCCCGCCTGTCCGACCATTGTCCATCGTATGGTGCTACTATGTACTACTCCCCTTTTGTACGGCCGATTGATTACAATTCCCATTTACCTCGTTGTATAGGTACTAATGATTCGAACACAGGTGTATGATGAACGTATGTAATTACATCAAGCTCTGATCCGATTAATTTCGCATATTATGGTAAATGTTATTGTGTAGTGGCTAAGAGTCGCTTAAATGGACTTGGGCTAGTCAGTTTATATTATATGTATATTGAACTAGTTAATCTATTTTGATTGTAACTATTGTTGTTATTCATTATCAACCCATATTGTTAGTATATTGCAGACTACAGCCGCGAGCGTCAAAATCTGAGGCATAAATATTTATACCTACTCGAATTTTCCCTTCGCTATTTGAACGGGTTATAATTAATAAATAATACGCTCGTGGTTTCGAAAAGATAATGGTCTATACATTGTAGTATTTTTATTCAGTGCGGCTAAATGCTTTTTTAATTTTAATTGGTTTCATGAACATAGGTAATTAAGTATCAAAATAGATCGCATTTTTTTTCATTTACAGCTTCTGGTGTTATATTGTACGTTTTCGTGTACTGTTGAAAAAAGATTTTTTAAAAATTAAGAGTTACTGCTGCGAGTATTGTACAAAAATCTATCTATTACCTCTTTACGCAACCTGTCAATCGAACCCAGAACGTCACGTTACAGATAGACAGTGCCAAAATACAACTACTAAAACATATCTTGAGTTATTAACAGTGGCCGTCTTGTCTTAATATGGGCAAGTATTATTAAGAAATACTCAACGTAGTACTCCAAAGAATATTCACGCAGAAATGTGTTGCGTCACCTAATGTAGTATGTCCTGCTCTATTTATTGTTAATGTGTGCCGTTTTCAAGAGTATAGTGTACCCACCTATAGTTACTGTTGTCCCAGATATTTTTCTGTGCGTAAGGAGCGAACACATTAAGAATAAATACGGCTGTAAAAAAAAGCTGTGGTAGCCTACTGGTGTGACCAGGGGACTGAGTTGTCAAAGGTCTCAAGTTCGAACCCAAGGCACCACTGACTTTTTGGAAGTTATGTGCGTATTTATCACATGCTCAAACGGTGAAGGAAAACATCGTGAGGAAACCTGCATGCTAGCGAAATTTTCCTGATGGTATGTGAAGTCTGCCAACTCGCAGTGGGCTAGCGTGGTGAACTAAAGCCTAATCCGTGCCCAGCAGTGAGATGATGATGATGATGATGAGGGAGCGAAATATACCTGAAAATTAACGGAAACAAAAATTTCAGAAAACTAAATTCAGGTATTTGGATTTGTTAAATAGTTGAGTGATATTTAAACCACGTGGATCCGGGCTATGGTAACCAAGAGTCGTTTTGAAATTTGTATCCATTGAAAATCGAAAACCGACAACACAGAAGAAATACCTAAGTGAGGCAATGTCTTAGACATTTTCTTTTGAATGAATATTGGCAAGAATGAGTTACACACAATAGTTCTTCGATAGCATCATTTACAGTATTTCTGTGCGTTATCGTTCATAATGGTACCCTTTTAAATGTCATCTGTTAATGTATACGCTAGAGACGATTAATTGTTTGTAGGTATTGCATTGGTTCGGCTTGATATGCATCGCTTTAGTGATAACATCGGCTCTGGCTTATATATATGTATAAGGTATGTGGTACAGTTGTATTAGTAGTGAACGTAGCTTCACGATATTTAATGAAAAAAGACGACATAGTTTTATGGGGTTCAGCTTTCTTGCGTAACCATAAGAACGTTAATATTTACAAATAATATAAAATGATGCTTTATCACGCCTGAATCCTTGAACGGGTAAGCAGGGGTGTACCTGTGCACAGTTAGAATTTGCTGGTACATTTTAAATCGTATGTAATTGTGGAGTATATCTGTTGATATAATTATGTTTGTATTATGAGATAATTATCTCGTTGAAAGCTGTGTCTTCATATCTAAGTGCTGTTATTTCATTGTCTACGCGGCACAACACTACTATCATCAACGTTACAGTTCTTTGGAATAGTAAAACTCAGATCCAATTTAACATAATATACAGTTATATCATATATATGTATATGCAAATATAGCAAGTATACTGACTATTACTGACCCACTAGAGTAAGGTAGAGCAGTACAATTACTACGCCCACAGATCCTCATGATTAGGGAACTTAAACATGCTAAAAGGAATTGTTATAGCCCTCCTCCCCCTATCAAATTTAATTCCAAATCCAAACTAACTACTAAAGTTACTAAAGAGAATTTCAACGTAGTATTCGCGCAAGTTTTAAAATCGCTAAGTATGCATTGATTTTTTTCACTTCGGAGAACAAACCTTTGATTCTGTTTGTGACCCGTAATGTTTAGAACGTAGTCCTAAATAAACTTAATCAATTCAGGTTATAGTCCAATTGTTTATTTTTTAACCAGAACAAGTTTCAATAAAACGTAAGTTTTAGTCAATCATTTTGGTTACGACTATATTCGCACAAACCTACATATTACATTCCACATCAAAAGCCCTCGCAAATGACAGACAACATTGTCAGTACCGCCATACTATCATGTTTTCTCGAAAGTACTGACGATGTGTATTGAAAATCGTAACGAAGATAACCAGAGAGGCGTATATCACATAAAAATAAAATTTATACACCCCTATACCTGCAAAGAACGCCTACAAACAATGTTAGGGAAAATTCAATCTCGCAAAATAGAAAATATTTTTACGGTCAATGAATACCAAAGTGTGGATATGTTGGGTTTATAACGGTGGGCTTTATGTTGTATATGGGGCAGTGTTTCCCAAACTATTCCCATGATTTACGCACCTCTCTTTTTTTCGGTTGGGAAAATGCGCCTTATGTAGGTATACCTACCGCTCAGGGTTGTGAGACGGTTATGTCAGACTTTCAGGTCAGGTGGCTGTCACACCAACTTAAATAACTAACCCTCCTGCGCTCTGGCGAGATTGTAGATTCGCTGATGCTCAACAATTTTGGTGAAAGCCCAAAATAGCTGAGCCTTCCCGTCTTCCCTTCCTTCCGACGACTGGAGATCCAAAGATTGGCCGCTGACATTTTACATTCACTCCTATGTTGAATACGTTTAATCCAATTCTTATCTGATGAAAAACCCAAGCTACAGGGATTAGGACAGAACACGCAATTCGAGGAAAACCCCTTTTTGGAGATTAGCTCTCAAATACACAATGGCACACAGTAGAACTGTGTGGCTGGCCAAAGAGAACTAATGTTCTCTTTATCGTATCCTGCCACTGAACTTGCAGTAGGTTCCCCGTGTATTATGCAGTCAATTAATATATAAATCTAGGTGCACGTGCACTAGAAGGCTTCACTGTCGGCGGCGTTGCTTTGATACATCAAAGCTCAATAGTTACAAGACCTTAATTAAAGCAGCACTCACTAATTACTAATCCGCATATACGTATTGGACGCATTGAATACACATTCAATGTCTTGTGTATGTCGGACAGATTGCATCCTCTATTACTACTGATAATCGAGATGTTACGTCTATTCTAAAGCAATATGTGCTAAGACTCTTAGCACACAGATGCTGTAGGTATATTGCTAAGTATTATTGCGATGAATTGAAATGTAATGTAATAGCTTCAGCTAAACCATGTCAAAAGTAGTGTTTTTACACAAGGAACGATATTTTTATGTGTAAAAAGAATTGTTTATAAATAAGTAGTTATAAGTATAAGCCTTAAACGTATTTTTTTATGTAATAGATATAAACATACTTAAAGAAATGTTCTGATACAAAATATTTCTCTGAAACTGCACAAGTGATCCAAAAGAAAACCAATGTTTTAAACTGAAATATTGATATTGCTGTTGCTGATTATTATTTTTATAAAGAATAATACGTACATCTATGGTTTTTATGTTACATAAAAACATTATTGTAATTTATTTATTGTCATACTACTAACAGGAATATAACCTCAAGTCATTTTGTAAAAACTACTATTTAATGTTTTCGATTTAGTTATTACTGTAAATTAAAAAAAATGCAAAATACATTATAAGTTGGTAAAAATAAAATAATGGTAATAGAATTAACCGAGAATCACGTCCTTGGCAGAACCCCGTGCTCCGAGTATAGCTAATCATTTATTCATTCATCATCCATAATTATAAAGTCCCATGATCCAGATACTTTGAATCCAAGTATTAACCGCCTTTGTTGTGTGGTTCTTTCAAGGAAAATTTTAAATCGATTCCCTGGCGCTTTCTTCGTTGGGAAACCAATCCCCGAGCACAATAAGCTCGCTTACAATGGTGGCTGTTATACCGCGATGACGAGAGTCGCGACGATGCTTACAGCCCTTACGCGAAGGATTACGCTATTTAGGTACGTACCGCGTACCCACGGAGGTACGACAATATTTTTATGCATTCCTCTTTGAATTATTGACTTTTGTGAAACTATTTGTGTACTTTTTTCGGTTTTTGCGAACAACTGAATGAAAACTACTTTTTACGGTTATTATCGCAGTACCTATATTGATATTATTTTCTCTCGATGTTTTGCACGTAAATATGGATGCTCTAAACTCTAAAGGATCCGAAAGGTGGGACAAAAAAGTATTAATACACCGCGATAGAAATAATTTTATTTCAGTAGACACTGAAATAAAACGATTTCTATCGCGGTGTATATTCGCGTAAATGTAAGAAATCAATTGTGTAGTAAGTTGTGACAGGTATGTCAATAAGACTTTATGCCTAATCATCATGGTAAGAAAGGCGACTTTTGATGTGATGCTATACGTAACTTGTAGAGTGCTCTAAATAATGTACTCAAGTATGATGTCACGTAGAAGCACATACGATGTTTCTATGACGTTACCATGTCAGCTACATAGCTAGGTCTCCCCATATCTAGTAACTAGATCTTCAAACTACTACTGGCGGGAAGAAGGCAATATAATTACCTGGCCGTTTCCTTGTTGTTAATGTATAATATATAATTAAAATAGTAGTATTTACAATTATATTATATCTTTGTTCTTTAATTACGAATGGTAAGCGATATTATTCATCGTGATCTTGGCTCTACCACATGCACCTAAAACAGAAAACAATCATCTAAATTCTACATGATACTAATATATAATGTTATTATCGTGTAGAATATACGCGTTATCAATAAACCGCTTTATTAATTCTGTTTTATTGGGTTTGAATTTTAAACATATTAAGTTACATTTTACATATTGCTTTATTAATACTTAATAACCGAATGTAACTTTGTCTGGAATGGAATCAACAGAATCCTCAAATAATCAATACTGTCGCATTAAAGAAGAAACCGTCATAAAAAATGTCCAGTAACCCGCAGCCATTTAATTCATTTACGTTAACCGGCCGTAAACGTCATTGAATTTCCGCCGACTGTTCATAAAGCCATCGCGGCATAATTACTTTAACGTATTTATTACTACACAGTCATGCTTGTCGCGTCCATTCATCACAAGATTTAACAAGAGTAAGTATTTTAAATTGATTTCGGCGAGTTTCGTCACGGATCATTTCGGGCGGCCCCCGGGTCCATTGTGCCCTTAACGACATTACAGTCAGAGAATCCAATGGATTGAATAACCTCGATATTACTCAGTATTACTTATCTTCTAATTTAAAGAGAGCTTTTTTTCTCGTTAAAAAAGTCGCTTTGTCGAAACCCTTTTTTCTCATTGGAAAAGCGGAGACTTGATTCGTTGGGTATTTATCTAGTATTATTTCCGTCTTCCTTTGAATCATCTCCGTTTTAAAGAAATAGGAAGATCTGGATGTCTATTGCGTTATATCCACAGTCTGTGTTAATAGTAATGTATGGAAATCAAAACAATATTGAATGATGTATATAAAAACAATCCCTATTTTTCTTGCGATGTCAGTTCACCAGTCGTGTTTAGTAAGGAAATAAAAATCATGGAAGAGAATCCTTACCATAGAAATGATCTAATGTTATGTCATTAGACATAACTGGGCGTAAAAAACAGTTTCCGATGGGATACTGTTACCGTACTAAAGTTTTGTAGATCAGTATTCATCCTGTGAAATCCATTTCGTAATTTAACTTTTTAAACATTTCGAAATAAGTAAGAAGTTCAAACGGAACGGAGCGATAGACTTGCAAACCGTGAAACCTTAACTAAACATAGATCATACAGTTTTAGGAAAAGGCATGAATTAGAATTTATGGACGAGTGTATTATGAACTACAGCATACACTCCAGGATCGGCCACGGCCGAGCAACCCCTTCAGAGTTGCTAACTTCCATAAACTGTAACTTCTTATTATCGGGCGGGCGATATAGTAAATCTTTCTCGTGGTATTATGCATTTTAATCGATTAGTTTCACAGTACAAGATGTATCAATATTTAAATTTATGTAATGAAAATATTATTTTAACCAAAAACCTGATATGAATTTAAACGAAGACATTAGAAGCAGTATGATTAAGACTTTATATCATACAGCGATATAAAGTCAGTCGTTGAAACCCTGATACTTGACGCTTGTACATTATTTTCGTTTGTTATAATAATACAACTTAAAGAGTATATCTTAAATACAAAATGCCAAGCACATCCAGTGACTATACGTTAATGTTGTAACAAATCAAACTGTAAAAACTTGGGCAAAGATTCCTGATAAACGACTGGTTCGAATAACTTCTGTCTGTTTACTTATTTGTGCTTCGTTCTGATATTAATCGATTTGTTTGAACGTACCGGTCGTGTGAACCGCGAATGTAAGTCCATGGTCAATACTAAAATTGTTAATTTGCAATAAATGTTATAGCGCAGTTTATTATTCAAATATCATGCATGAAATTCTAATCAAATCATCGTCATCAACATTTGAATGCAAAAACCAACGCGATGTTTTTCTTCGTCATTTGAACATATGATAAAATATACACTTTATAACAACCATAACCATGGGGTTGACATATCCTTCCTTAATAGATAAAAACCCCGAATTACAAACAAAGATTTCAAAAAAAAAACAACCATAGCCTAATCCTTTTCGTATGGGGGAAGACCCGTGCCCAACAGTGGGATAGTAAATGGATTAATGATGATAAGTACCTACTCAATAGTGGCTAGAAAAATTAAAGGCCGAGATGAAGACAATTTGAAACACTGTAAATCTATCCGCTACATATAAAGCCGTGTATTCACAAATTCTTGTAAGTCAAGAAACGTGATGTGCTGTTCATAATTCATTCGACGAATGGAGACATCTTCGGAATTTATATTTTAGTTAATCTCTCGTATGTGAGGCGGAGATTGTTACATATGGTGTTGTTTTGTACTCCAGTTATACATTCTGTCCTTGTCTGATACTTGTTGAAAGTCGCAATTACTTGCGAAGCTACATGAAATTTAAGAACGCTGTCAGCCTAGTGGTGAACAAGTGGACTGTGATGCAATCATCCTGAGTTCGATCCCAAGTTATGCATGAGATAAATGCGGCCGTAATTTTCATCAATTTAGGACGAACATTACGGGCGTTTATATCACAGTCTTAAGAAAATTTCTCGAGTGCGCGTGAAGTCTGCTGACACGCTGCGTGTCTAATGCGTGATGGGTAGGTACTATAAGCCTAATCGTTGTCAAATGAGAGGAGGAGACATGTGCCCAGAAGTGGGATGTTGATGAATATCATTAATAGAGAAAGGACACGGAAATTATACGACTTACGTATTTTATAAATAACTAAGTATCTTATATTTTATTATCCATTTGAAGAGAAAAAATATTGTCTACATACTGACGACTATCTACTACATATCAATGAACATATCGAATAATATCTGTTCGAATCAATCGTTATTATTATTGCACGCTATGTTCCTATATTTATTTTGCAATGTTATTTCGTTTTTCGATTCCCGCCATGATTATTTTCATGATACTCGACACAGGCCTCTTGCGTTTTCCAATATTTTTAAAACAGACCGAGAGTTTTTGTATCATATTTTCACGTGAAATATTTTAATGGGTTATACTAAAACAATCGACCGTAAAATGTTGTGTATCTAAACTAACGATGCATCTGTGGAGTTTTATTTCAATGTTTTTATATTTTATTCATATAATAATTTGTGTTCGGCACGTGCATGTGAAACGTGTTTACACCCTGTAGTTGTACAATGAGTCTGTGGAATCTACCCCGCCCGTAAAGCAGAACAAAAGGAGATGGGTAATAAAATTTGTAAACGTTGGAATGATACGCGCGCTTAACCCCGACTGCGCTCTTTGGCGACACAGAATATAATGAGAACGAGGTAATTCGTCTCGTATGGCTGAGCAGTCTCACGAAAAATCGCCGACAAAATTGTAAATTACACGCACCGCCCTTAAATGTTTAGGATCTAGCCAAGACTGCTAAGCTCACCGTTTGCCGACCCTTTATCCGCTGATAATATGAGCTCTGACTTAACTTTATTCGCCTTAATTACAAGCGTTGTTTAGCTTACTAATTAAAACCTCGCCTTCTAATCAAATTACCGAATAATGATAGTGAAGGTTACTTTGTAAGTATTTTATCTTTAATATCTTATTAAAGTGTTGTCAAGTTTTTTCTTAGTAGAAATAAAGCGAACACAGCCACGAAGCTAAAAACTGTCTCGAGTGAAAGTCGTTTAAGTGTAGTGTAGCGAGACAGCTACGATCGTGCGCTCGTAGCACAAAGCGTAGCAGCGTAGAGGCTTAGTTGGCCGCATGCCAGCCTACCTGTTGTTACTGTCATGTTCTTAAACCTGAGCCCGTAGGCCTCGGCCTCGGCTAACTGTTGCATGTGCTTAAGCGCAAGGAAAAAGCCGAGAAAATTATATGTAGTATTCCATTATATTAATAACGAGATTCTATTATATCTACGAAGTATTTACCGTAACATACCGTGCTACGACGGTAACAACGACTGTAATAAGTCTGAAGACAATTTAGAACATGTATGATTATATTATTTTGTGGCATTTTAGTTGACTGCGCCACAGGTTTATTCCTCAGTTTTATTATTAAGAAAAATAGCAAGGAGAAAATTTGAATAATTCAACGTAAGTTCATAGTGCAGCGACTGTTTAAAGAACTTTGTATAATTTCGACATTTCAGGTGTAGCTTTAGTATATATGAAAAATTCAATTCTAAATTGTATTTTATAAAAAGTACATGACAGAGATGACTGTCCTGCCTTTAATATGTCTGGTTGTTTAGCATTGAAATAATACTACTTTTAACTAACTTTATCGCGGTGTATATTGTTCCTATAATTTCAATCCGCGTTTCGGATCTCATACAGTTTCCTTTATTATTTTTCTTTCTTGTTTTTATTAATGATTGACTTCAATGTAGTAGTTTAGCTTCAATAAAAACTTGCCATTAAAAATAGACTGTTATTGAACCTATGGCTCAACTACTTCATTGGATCAACAGGGCCATCAATTAACAACTCACGCGTGAATGGTCTCAGAAGGATTTCAACAAATTCGATAGTTGTTGAATAACTTGAATTAGTTGTATTAATTGGTTTACTAACATTAGCATTCGCAAGGATGACTGACTATCGACATGCAAACAAACTGTGAAACCAGATGTATTGTCATCCCAGCCCTAGTGTTATATTCATAACGTATTGTAACACAAGCATAATATTTCTCAGCATAATACATCTCTTGTTTGTTGCTTAAAAACTTTTTGCGCCAAATCATAATCCTATATAATAAGTAACGCTATAGAAGAGAGTCTTCTTGTTTTATTTGAACTGTTATTTATCTTTGTTTTTTTACCAAAAATATTAATCATGAGGATCCTGGAAAGATAACGGGACAAACTACACAAATAATTGTTAAGTCGTCGGTCCTTGTCAAATTACGTTAAAAGATTCCGTTAGATAGATTCATAGATACTCGTACATACCAAGTTAATAAAAGCGTTTTTCTTTGTGGAAATAAGTTAGGATTTGACCATAATCTCACCTGATGGTAGGTAAAGGTGTGGTATAGAAAGAATCACGCTTATCTAGAAGATACCTATTCACTCGTGACTTGAATAGCGTGTTAAAAACGCATTTGCGTATCTTTGCTTTGTGGAGAGAGCCGGACCACTCTCATCATCATCATCCTCATCAACCTATTATTGTCCCACTGCTGGGCACGGGTCTTCTCTCATTTGAGAGGGATTATGCTTTAGTCCACCACGCTCACATGCCATCGAGAGTATCTCTCAAGCACGCAGGTTTTCACACGACATTTTCTATCACCCTTTGAGCATGTGATAAATACGCACATAACTTCCGAAAAGTCAGTGATGCGTGCCTTGCGTTTGAACTCGAGAACTTTGACATCGCAGACCACTGGTCACACCACTAGGCTACCGCAGCTCAGGACCACTCTCGATCACGTACAATCAATCCCCCCGACGAAATCGTGTGAGTACCCACTCCTAGATTAATCCAAAATCTATAGATTTGTCCTGAATCACTAAAAAGAACTCCAAATAAACTGTGCGCTGAAATGTTTGCAAACAACGGTGGATCAAACTAGATTACGAACGTATTGGTAGTAAACAAATCCATTTGCCCACTGGCAAATAAAGCGTTTGCCCATCGATGCCAAACAATACGAATACCTACACTGCATACCTTTTAGTTATTTTATGAGACGGGGGATCAATACACGTTCTGTTTGGCATCGGTTAATTTCGTAAATGATATTGGATAGTCGATTTTTATAAAATTGTTTGACGCTTTTATTAGCAGGCTTTCAAATGTTTGGATGGGAATATGCAAATGATATTATGTAATTACACACATTTGTAATAAAGAATAGCAGAATCAAACTAAGCACGTGATTTACGTCTTTCAACACTGACGCAATACCAAGAATCTAATAAATTAATGTTAAAACCAGGTTTTGTTTCACCTCACATTATATTGACAGAGGGATCTCCCCTGAGTAAACTGGGTTTAAAGCCGGCACGAATACAAAATTTCTATTTTGGCGTATGGGATTACGTATGTGTGTGCTATACCTGGGACCCATTCTGCGGTTGTGTGTACAGTTCAAATAAATTGTCTTGGATGAGAAGAATTAGTGGGTTGATGGGCTGACGTGTTAATCTTGGGTGTGCGGTTTTTGGGTAACTAACTGTTAAGCGCAGTGCTGACCTGTGATATGAGATTGTTCATAGTTTTGAAGTTAAACAGTTTCAATATCAGCCGGTGTAAACGGCATAGAATTGAGATATGTCTATATATATACTTGCGTGTTGTGGGTTATCGTGCCCTCACTAAATCCAGTTGATAATATTAGTAACGGTGGCCTTCTGCTCATTCAGTCAAATACGCGGTCTGGTCTCGAAAACTTAGCCCACTCGTGTTTACATTTAATATCCGCGTGGGGCGAACGGAACCGCTTAACATTCGCGCCGCAAAAAACCTTTCAACTAATCTTGAAAGGTAGTCTTAAATCCTCGCCTAGCATCAAATTCGATAACGTCACCGTAAAAAGAAAGGAGTCAGTATGTTACCTCGGTCTCGTACTAGAAAAAAAATTTTCATTTATTGAACACATTAAAACTGTGGGTGAAAAAGCTAAACGTAACTTTTATGCTTTGACTAGAATATCTACGGCTACATGGGGTTTATCTTTTCATACATTAAAAACCATCTATGGGGCTACTTATCTAGGCTGTATGTGCTACGGAGCACCTGTTTGGGCCGATAGGGCCACCATAGGTGCGGTACGACGTAAGTTACTTCAAAGTCAGCGTCTAGCATTGATATTTTTATGTAAAGCATATAGGACTGTTAGTACGGAAGCACTACCAGTACTCGCGGGAGTGCTGCCGGTCGATCTCGAGGCACAACGACGTGCTGCAATGTATTTCGCTTCAGGAGTGCACTTAAAAAATGAATTCCTTTTAGAACGTGACCGGGCTAAGATTATTAGATTGTTTAAACCCCAGGCCGACGTTTGGGAGGAACTCTTAGACGAATGGCAGATAAGGTGGGATTCTTCTACTAAGGGCCGCCATCTCCACCAATTCTTTCCATCCGTTCGTGAGCGGCTGGCGAGGACTTGGTTGGAGGTGGACCACTGTGTTGCCCAATTCCTTACAGGACACGGCAACTTTAAAAGTAAATTGTTTTCATTTAAGCTTGTCTCCTCACCATTGTGCCCTTGTTCAACGTATAACTGTGAATACGAGCAATCTGCACATCATATCCTGTGGGAGTGTAGTCTATGGCAAAGTGAATATTATGCTCGATAGTTTGCAAATTATATCTGGGGTGATTTATTACTCGGACCTTGTTGCGACTAGGATGAATTTCCGTGCGTTTAAGCGTTTTTGCCATACCTATTATTGGAATCAGATATAATAGCTCACATTATTAGGACCCATAACTTATTAATTTATCATCCGTGGTGCCTGGCAACTGGGCTTAACTCAGTTGTAAACATCTGTTCTCATATCAATGACATGTAAATTCTATTCTGTCTCTCGCTTGATAAGGAGGGAAGTGAAAAAAACTGATATTTTTCTTACTCCTCCTATATAACTTCATGATTAATTTCGCTGCGGGTTCCAAGACAGTTAAAATCATTCCCCTGGGACACGTCGGACTTCATTGTCTCGACGATTTTCTGGATAGTTACTATTGTTGATCCTGGTTTACAGGAGTTGCAGTAGTAGGGATTTGGGTGGTGGGCAAGTCCCAAAAAAAAAAAAAAAAAAAAAAAATAAAAAAAAATTAGTAACGGTTAGATATGTATATACATTATCGTAGAGTGTAGTATCGTGCAAAATGTATAACTGTTTTTGTTGCGTCATGAGTTCATGACATGCAGTATGAGTGCACATTTAGATGCATTTATAAATTCATTTATGAATTATTAGCGGTTATGAAAATTGACTGGCAACGGCGCGGCGCCAGTGACGTTATTAGACAAAGACAAAAGTAAATAAATATATAGTTATAATAATTTATCTTTGATCCGAAGCATTTCAGGCAACCTTTTTCCCATTGATGACATATTTCATTCACGAAAGAGAAACGTACAATGAAATTCATATTACGCTTTATAGATGTTAGAACTATAAAAATCCCATATTCCTTAAATAAAACGCACTACATAAAAGACTGGGTGCTCCAACAAATAGTCCATGAGAGTCCATAATATTCAATAGCGTGCTAGATAAGCCAACTGGTTGTAGACACCGAGCTGTTCTGGCTAGTTGCCAGGGAGACCTGTTGACTTGCACAAATTCTAATGATTTCTCTTTTTTTTTCATGTAATAGTTTTACTATTTGAGGTCCAATATGTGGCTAAAATAATCTTGAGCTTGTCTAAGGACTCTTTTGTCAGTCAAACTAATAATTTTTATTATTTGTGATTGGAATTTATAATATTAATATAATCACTTCAAATGAGGTTTAACAATAGATTTTATTGGTTTTAAATGTTATACTTTAGAAACGTTTTTTTTTATTTCGTTTAAATCGCGACATCAACTGTCAAGTCGTACCAATTAACATTCTATACAAGTTTAATAAAGATTTGTGGGAAGCCTTACAATGGAATTTTAGTTCTTTGCAGTCTCGGCATATCATATCATAGTCTTTGGCATATAATTATCATAAAGCTTTCACTGTACTAGTTGTAAATATTCCTAAAATAATTAAAAAAAAAAACAAATGAAAGCAAACACTTGTTTTTATTTCGCACTTATATTCTGTTACAATTGTTGTTTATTACCGTCTTTTGTTTGTAATTTTCTCGTTCGGTCCCGTAATTAACATTTTGATTATTTTGTTTCAGGTAAGGCGAAACAAATGGAGCTGGCAGACAACATACTTAACCTTCGTCACTGTCCTAACGCATTAAAAATTCAGTAGGTATCTAGAATATACTCAGGAACTTACTTCTATTATTAATGGGTGTATTTTCCTAGTACTTGACCTTAGGCTTAAAGGACCCTGTCTGGCTGCTATTGTAAGCTTGCGATTTAGTCTAAGACTCTCTTAACTAAGAGAGTCTTAGACTTAATAAAGTCTGACCTTTCTATACTTAGGACCTACCCGTAACAAAAACTCAGAGTTCAGTACCTGTAGCGAATCAGTGTATGATTTCTATTACCTACTCGTTAACTTGTTAGGTTTAATGAACTCCGATAGTATTTTTTTCGTCTACATATAACTAACTAACTATAGTCTGCCACGCATTGCTGTAGCACTTTATTGTTGAAACAATCTATGAATCCGGGTGCATATTGATTACAAATTGTGTCAAAATTACACCACAATCAGTTCAGAACGTTTAGAGTTTTTGAAGATAACACAAACGTGATTTTATATCTAAAACCAATATTATTCTCTAACAAACATTTAAAGTTTAATATTTTGCAATCGGATCCCTTAATCGAAAAATTGTTTTACACACGACCTATATAGCAAGCAATACTCTACACTATTCCATACACGGTAGAAAGATCGTTCCTACTTTACGTGATTTCCCTACCATTATAATAGGGGTGGTTTTTTTTTCATAACTTGAGATTGAATTTTGCCATTTTCTTACTGTGAATAATAAATATGCATGCATATACCAAATAACAGTTGTTTTCTATAAAGAGTCTCTGAGCTCTGACCGTGAAAATACAAACAGTCAAATCGAAAGCCTTGGAAAAGCGGGCAGGGCTTCTGGTTGACTACAGAATCCTAAAAATTACTTTATCTGTCTTCTATTCTTTCTAACCTGAAATAAAACGGTGATCTGTAAGTGTTGCTTCAATTTCACCGGGTGCTTATCCACTTTTCTTATCTATAGTCAAAGGATTAGTGTATATAGCCCATTACCATTCATATACAACATTCGCGAGTGCTTCGGGGGGTGACTCCCAGTCAAAGCCAAGAAACATCCATACCCTGACAGATTCCAGGATATTCTGTTCCTTGAAAAACAGGCTACGTCCATTTCGGTTTTGGCGAAAAATAAAAATAACCGTAAAGATAAAACATTCAAGGCTCCAGTTCTTCAATGAAACATAAATACCAAAGAACCTACCTTTATCTTATATTTCAAAAAAGGTAGCATATAAAAATGTCTAACATTGTAGCGACGCCCGTTCTATTGCAGTTATTAACAATTTTATGTTATTCTTCACGAAACACGCTCAGGTAACGACACGAAAAAAATGTTATGTAATTCGAAAAATTCTAATTAAGGTGAGGCAGCTGGCGTTCTGCTTTTTTTTAATTTTCCAGTCGAACTACGCCGTCAGATGACGCGAAAGATGTTTCAGGCCCTAAAGTAAAACAAAGTTGTGACCTCCTTTATCTCGTGTCACATCCCTCCTTATTTTTATTCATCGTCCATACCGCGCCGTGTTTACGTAATTTCACTGGAAATTTTCTACAGAAACGTCTCTTAAATTAATCACTACATCAATTACGTCATATATACCATTTCCATTGCATATAAAACATGTAAAACTCCGTACATATGCAAGCAACGAATAATATCTGTGGTATAACACCGCGCACAAATAAACATAGTTTCATTTAAAACACGTTTGTTATTTAAAATCCGAACAGAGATGGATGTAACATGGTGAATAAAATAAATATTAAACCGTACGGTACCTACTTCCATTTGATATTTAAATTTAAAATATTGACATAGCTACTATTGCGCGTATTCGATTACCGGTTTTCAATTCGTTTTAACGCAGCTACGGCTTGGCCTCAGGGCTTGCAGGGAAACATACAGTTCATAATTTACGAGATTCACGAGCGGAAACAATGTCCCAAACAAAATTGATAATGAAAACAATTTTACATCAGAAATTTAATCGAATTACGAAGTTTAAAAATGGGATCTCACATTCCCGATCAGTGTTACGCGCGCAAAAAGAATTTATTGGTGCCAAAGGCAACTTGATTAATTTAAAAAATTAATTAACTCCTTTACGTACGCAAAACTATAGTCTCGGATTTTATTTAATATCTTATCGGCTCATTGAATTTTAATCTTCAATGTTCCAAAAGTAGGTAGAGTTGGTTTAAAAGAGACCCATATCTTGTTAATTAAATCTACTCAGTAGGGTGCCTTCAGGCGGCGGCTCGCGTCTTCTTTGCCTGCTTTTATAAATGCTGCCGAATTTCAGACGAGACATAGGCAAGCTTTAATTTAAACTTGACTTAAAGGGCGCTTAAAAGTATTCGCGTTTATTTAGCCAAGTATTATATTAATAGCTAGTATACAATGACAAAAGATTTTGTGCGTCCTTTTGCAAAGTTTCTTAAGGAATTTCGGGTTTGCCGTTATTGGCTATCGCTCGTAGGTACTGGCTGTAAATTTAATGTTTATTCGCGTTTGAAGTAGGAAATTAAATGATACCTGTTTGTTAAGTAAAATTTAATTACAGCTGTTTATTATAAACTTATTTGCTTTGTAAATATCAAGTCCATCTTGTATTGTAATAAAATTAATTGATCTCGGGTATTAGATAATAATAACAACGAGAAAGCAAGTAGTTAAGTTTGATTTTTAGTTTTTAATGGAACTTTATTTTTATTATTTCTTGGTCGACTTGGTTAATTTGGTTTACCTTCATAAACTAGTCCTGCAAGCATTAGGATCAACTTAAAATTCGCTGAATTTTCTTTCTATCGTGTCACTCAATAATATGTTTTATAGCTAAGTTATATAAGGGTGAGCCCAAAAATCATTAATATAAATAATGATCCTCTAATGTTTTCCGATTAATCATTCTCGCTCATAGAAATTAGAAGTAGCGCTCTTGGCTAAGTAATAACCAAGTTAATCAATGCGCCGTAGGGTTAAGTACCTACCTAGGTCAGTCTTTAGATGGGTGTCCGTTTAGAACATATTAAAAGCCGCCGTACTTCGGAGAACACATTAACCTGTTGAACCGGATATCATACGAACATCAAAGGCCTGAAAAGCCTGACAACCAGTTTATCTTTAAGATATCGGTATGGTCCAATAATTGGGTAACGGAGGCCTGATGGTTGTCGCTTCGTGTAAAATACTGAAGTAAAGCCTAAAAGAAGGCTTAAAAATATTACATGCTTTAGTTCTGTGGTACTATTTGCATGATAAAACCAGTCAACCGATGTTCTAGTATCCCACGCTAAATAAGTCTACACATTATCCTTCAAATTCAAAGTATGCAGAGAAAACCCAAGCCCAAAGCCATTTGAAAGGAAAATATATAATAAAGAGCGTTACAAAGCGTAAGATAACTGAATTAAAACCCCTTTGTTAGGCCTTCCAGTCCGGTCCGAAGGTTGTTTGATGGATCGGCTCCACGATTATGTTGAGATTAAAATTCATTAGCCATATGAGATCCGAGGACCGAGATAAGATATCAATAGACCCTTAATGAAGTTGTAATTTATAATGTAAGAATTTTGGGATTTAAATGCCTCGTCTTTGTGGCGTGAAATTGAAATAGGTGTTTCTTTTGAACGTTGCGTCACGCTAGGATTTTTCCTGTATCGTTTAGAAACAAAAATATTTGCTCCGTGCGGGGATCGAACCCGCAACCCGTGACGGACACCCGATTGGTCAGCCACTTGTATATAGTGCGTGTGTTACTTTTGTACATTGATCGACATTTTTACGAATGACTTTGTTTTTTTAAATAAAACCTCTTTATGTACTTTCTCGATTTACAAAAAAAAGGCAAGTTAAAAGGATTGGTAAGATTTAAGTTTACAAATTGGTGTAGGAGCCAGATAAAATTTTAATAAAAATGATATCAAAGCAAGAGGTCAAATTAAAATAAGGAATCGAATTGATTTAGTATTTTTACAGAAGTAAAACTACTTTTTGTGTATGTTTTTTTTGTGTATGTAGGTTCCTTTACAGCATCCATTGTTACAGACAGACTCAAGACCCAACCTCTGCCCCGTTTTGACACACCCCCGAATTACATTTAGATGACGATTTTTCAATGTTTCATAAGTTTTATTTCCATGCCTAATAATGCGCATCACGCGATTCATACAATAATATACATTTCTGTGTTACTGCTAATTTATTTTGCTATCGCTTAATACATTGCAAAAATACCAGTTATTTGTTAAAAAAAGAACTATTTAACTTTGTATATTTGGTGTATCAATATTAAATATCTGCGGAATATTCAACAAGAATCCTCTGAGCCTTGTGTGTCGTCGAACTTGTTGATTTTTGATATTCCTTTTTGATGTGATATGCAATCGTTTGAAGTACATATGAAGCAGAATTTATTATTTTATTTACTGGGCGACATCGGAAACTGCCGACGGAAAACATCGTCAGTATTTATGTAAAGCGGAGATTTTTCTGCGATATAATTTATAGACCTGGACAAGAACATAACAAATATTTAAAATTTCAATGAATATCTATTTGGATTTTTGTTTCTGCGACACATGTCAGGTTATTTATTATCACTAATTAACAGTTTTGTTTAACATTATTGCATTGTTTTACACTCACATAATGTAATAGTAAACTGTTGCTACTAAATAAATTATCGGAAACCCATAACACTTTTCTCTACCTGGGAATCGGACCCACGACCTCAGCAACCGCGTTATAATTATTATTAATGTTACATCAAACTATAATATAAATGACTAGCTCACCCGCGTAACTCCGATTGCGTCACCTAAGAGAAAGTGGTTAAAGAAATGAATATTCCTGATTCTTTTTTGGAACATCAAATTTTTCACCTATTGATCTCCACATCGCTGTCAGTCACCAACTTGTTCTGAACAGAAAAGATGCGCATTGTTGGTTCATTGTTTGTCGACCCGCATACCGCGGCCGCAACCGACCTCTTCACACACTTGTTTATGATTACCACCAGATTTCATTGTACTCGTTATAAGAGTGTGAAATTTTCAATTATTTTCAAATTAATAAAATAATGTATCCGGATATTGTGACTCAACGCCATTTAGTTCCCAAATAAGCTAATAATGTTATGGATACTTGAAAGTTTGTTTTGTTGTATATACAACCTACATGGAAATATCCATGACTCGGGTCAAAAATTACTACGTCTGAGTAATAATCATTCAGATTAATCAAGAAGTTAAAAGTCAAAAAGTAAAATTATTTTTACTTTATTGCTTTAGCGGTTCTGGGTTCGGTTGTAGTTTTAGCTGTACCCGGCTAATTTCGCTGGTACGATGCCGGTAAAATTTACCTAATCTTTTTATTGATACTGGTGACAGATGGAAGAATATATGATTGCTAGTATTGAAATACATAAATATACTCGTATATAGCGGTATACGTAAACCTTGTTTCAAATTCTTGTCGATAAATTCGCTGTCAGAAACGCGCATAACCTTTATATCTACTTTATTTTTGCACCCCAATCATTTGAGTGCCAAAGAATACTGATTAACATGTGACCGGAAAAACCGGCGCTGAAAGGGTTAAGAATCCATCAGCATTGGCATATAGTACGGCTTAATCCATCTGTCAACATTCTCAGTGACATTTTAAAGAAATTAGAGCCTTCTATACTCTGAAAAGGGTTATGTATCGCGGAGCACTCTAATTTTCGTATTATAAATTAAATGGACACATTACAGGTCTTTGGTAAATGTGCTTCGGGCAAGACCCCGTACAAAAGGGGCCGAGCCGGCTCTATTATTGAAAAAGGGGTGATCAAAGCCAAACGATACGTTTTTCATATATTGTAGTCGTTTTTCTACCTCTGTTTGTACAGGTGTATTGCGAGCGAACATTCAGAGATGTAAAGTTATTAGAGTGCTGTTCGTTCCTGTTTGTTGACAAAATAAACTGGGTTTTAAAAAGCACGAACACATCATTGTTTGGTATTCGTTGTGAAAACATTGTTTGTTACGTGGAAAAGAGTTGTTTCAACTTTTTAACGCAACGTTATTACTTAGGAGTACCTCTACAAAGAGCTTACGTATCTCGTTTAAGCCTTTACCTAGCCGAAGGCTGCGTTAATGTAATGTAAATGTATAAAATAAATGGCGCAGAAAATATGTGGCTCACTCCATAAATAGGTCAACTGTACATATATTTCTGTGAATGCTAGTTCGTATTGGCTGAAATAAACCTTTAATCTCTTAGCGTGAATAATATTAATGGATGTTACATTAATGCATTAACGTTAAATAACAGGCATAACATGAATATTAGTGAAATGCATAAAATACACAGAATACATAAAGTGAAAATGGAATACATACATGGTTCCATTTAAAATATAAAGCACCCCTGAGCCTCTAGCTATGCCTTAAGTTATAAGCGAATTGGATGTCCTGAATTCAACATTAATTTTGTTCGTAATTATGACAGTTTTTATTAATAGGAATAAGTATTACATAAATATAAGAGACCTTTGTTAGAAACACAAAAGACACAAGATACTAGTGTAATTTTGTATCAATTGACAAATAAAATTTCCAGCCGTAAAATGATCTAGAAGCGTTACGAATTACGATCTAAAACAGCTCATCTTTCTTTCTAGTTGGGAACGTATTTTTTTGTTTGTTGCCCATCTTCCCTGAAAGGTTTTTGGTCGACTGTATAATATATGCCCAACTGTAGGTATTTAAAAGGATTGATCAGAGATTAATTCATTCGCTTATAAATTAATCCCTTTTCCGAACGGTCGTTGGTTTTATATTATTGTATGCTACAAAATAAATAAATACTATTTATATACTGTACCTACAATGAGTCGTGTATGACAGTGAAATATTACAGAGAGAATAAGCTTCGTTATTCAGTACCTTGCCGTACATCCAATTAATTTGATTTTTGTAACCGCTGTAATGCAATTAATGGAATATTTTGTACCAAAATTTTCGTTCCTGAATTGGTTCTTTTTTTACTATAATGGCGTTTTAAAAAAATAAGGTTTTTTTTTCTTAATTGATACAAACAAAACGTGTTAGGTCGTCGTGATTGCTGTTTTATTTTTTTACTTATATACACTTCTAATTCAACATATATACTTATAAGGTACGGTAAAGTACCTTACCGTATATAAGATGAAAATAAATTGACATTTCAATTTTAGATTTAAATACTGACATATGGCTTTATGTCAATAATGTGCTTATGTTTGTAGTTTTTTTATGATTCTTAATAATAGTGCGTTCAATAAATATAGCGGATGCTTAATCTTTACTTTACGTTAAATTAAGCATATTTGGAGTATGAAGTTGAGAGATGTAAAGATATAATTTTAAACTTCACAATTGAATCATATTGTGATGTTTTTGTAATCAGTATTTAAAAAACCTATTCTTGTAGAAATAATCTTCAAGTCTGTAGCTATCATTTTCAAATTTATTAAAGAAAACCTAAATTCCTTGTACAGTTATTACCCGTAAAGGTTTTCAGTAAGTGCACAAGAAAATAGACTATCATAATAAAATCTTAACATTTTTTCCATGTAACAAAGTTTGGAAGACTCACCTTACACTATGAAATCTAGCTGAAGTTTATGGCAAATGAAGAAAAATTGTGCACAACGCCGAAGGTCGTGTCGTCGACGAAAATAGGGGAGTAAACTTACTGGGGCCACTACATCACATTCTTTCTGACAGCGAATATTCACTTTGTCTTATAATAAAATGCTTCTTCTATAAGGTAAAATTTATAGAACCTCTTACGGAGATACCAGCGCTTCTACTTTAAAAATATATAAAAAAAAACAACAACAGCAAAACCATAATACTAAGTATGAGAACACCCCATCACGTAGCTATATGATCGATCCATCAAACAACAATGGAAACTGCCAAAATAAATAAACAATATACAAACTCGAAGAAGTTACCACTCAATAACGTTAAAAATGAGCTCTCAAATAGCAAGAAAATTGTTTTCCAACCCAACATCGCGCGCGGTACATCGGCGAAATGAAAAGTTTCCCTATCAGCCCACTGACACATCGATTGGCGTTTACATCTTTGTAGAAGAAATTGTTCGAGATCATGCAAAGCAACATGGACCTTAAGCCGTAGAACGAAGCCTAAAGACGTCTTTAAAGTCGCTTTTTCTGTGTTGATGGAGTAGACGTTTGCGATCTGCCATCCGACTATTGGTAAGCAATCCATCATTCACGAGTGTGAAAGGAACAAAAGCTATATAGGATAATATCACATCTAAATATGAGATAATACTTAGGCCCGTTTCGACCAACAAGTATGTTGAGGAAACCTTAATAGTTTTTACTAATATCGATGAGAATATCCCGTCAAAACTCAACAATGTACATCGAAACGTTGGGGAATTCTTAATGACTTGGAGGATTAGACTGGATATCTATTTGATAATCGATTACTGTTATGGTCAGGTATGAAGCGTAATAGGTGGGTTGTAGGTACCGGTAGGTGTGTGGTGTGCAAGTAATTGCTTTCATTGACATGCCGGTGCTGCGAGCCACGCGGAGAATGCCTATGCAATTAATCGGACACAAACGTTGGAAACCAGTTTATGGAGTGATCCACCATGTGTAGTGGCGCGGTATTGACGTTCCTTCCTCATCATTGTGCCTTGATAGCTCCTTTATCTTCGGAAACGTGTTACATGCTTGGACGCAAACGCATGTAGCTTGTTCTAATTTTAAGGTACCGCTGCAGGTTGACATACATTTTAAACAAAGACGTCATATAGCTTCATTGTATGTATATTATATAGTAGGAGTTTTTGTTAATTATCATAATAGATGGAATGTGACCTTCCATACCTTTTATGCACTATTCATGTATGTTATGTATATATTTGGTACTAACTTATGTGAAAAATAGATATAATAGGGTTCTTGTAGGCTCTTGAAAGCATTTTTACGAGAAAATTCTATGTTAAATTGTAAACTCACTGTGACTCTATAAAAATCTGAGCGACATAAAATATTCATATATGTAAAGAACCCCACATCGTACTGTTGTCTTTTATTCAGTACATTATAAGGTGAAACAGTGCTGTTTCAATATAGAAACGTAGATTTTATATGACAATTTTATAGTCTGAATGTCGAATATAATTCTGTCTGAACAATAAAGACTAGACTAATTTATGTTTAATCAAAATTTTTACTATGAAGCGGGTAGTAAAATTTTACGTTAGATACATAAAATATACGTTAAAGAGAACATTATATAAGTGAGCGATATTTAGATTAAATTAGTTGTATTTAAAGGACACTGCCCTGTAGATCGTAACGTGCCGCATATAAAAACGAGTTTCAGGTACGAAGGAAATACTCTGAACACTACAACCTAATAAAATTGCTGCACCGCTCCAAAACGGGGTCGTGGAAAAAATGTTCTCACTCATTCTATGGCCCATACCATAGGTATTGGAGAAACGTAGATTTTTTGTAAATCGGTAGGACTTTGGCTATTGAACTGGTTATGAACGAAATTTTTCAGGACATTTAAAATGACTACCTCGTTGGACTAATGGTCGGCAAGTGCGACTGCTGAGCAAGAGATCTTGGTTCGATTCCCAGCTCTAGCTAATGTGTTATAGGGTTTTTATATGAAATTTTCAGAAACCAGTTCGGAGTTTGGATTAGTATGTTGTTCGTGGTAAAACATACCGGAAAATGTAACGGTATGTTTCTTTTCAGGGTAATAAAACAAAGAGTATTTTTAATTCACTTATTAGTCACACATTCACGACAATATTGTAACTGAATACACGCAAACAACATGATTGGTAATGAATGTTAGTAATGAGTTTGTAGTCAGGTAGAAATGAGAATGCTTGACAGTGCAACGCAACTGACATGTATGTAGCGGTCGCTGAATGGAAACAGAGTATTGGTTACATTCACTGTCGATTTGGAGATTAGTATCTACTTTGAAGGGCCTTTTGTGTTCAATGAAGCTTTGGCAGTATACTGATGACGTGTGCATTGTGTTTGGACCCATAGTAATACGGGTTGGTACAAATTAATTGGCAGATGCATCCGATATTCACTGTTTCATATTGGTTCCGTATTGACTAGCCGTTTCCGCAACCTGTTCTGTGCGATTATATATTAATATTTTGATGGTTTTTAGTTTTGATTGTTATTAATTTTTTATTGTTCCTGATATATTAGCGCGCAATCAAGCAGCCTTTGTAGTCTGAAATTCTCAAATACCAAACCACAACGGTTAGACGTACATTTATTCGGCGTCCGTGCCGGTTGCTAGGTAGGTACTATCGATAGAATATATAAACATAAACATTACTGTTATTAGATGAAACTAACTACTAAATTGGTAACATTGGTTTTGTTGACTTTTCCATTGATTAACTTTTTATAATATTTAGGTATTCCATTTGTATTACAAATTTTAAATTAGTAGTCTCTTAACTAATTATACATTTAAAAATAAATGTATTGAACATCGTGTTTAATCATTCAGTTTCATCGTTTTCAATGTAATACTTCACTGTTGAACGCAGGTGCTCCCCCAAAGAGCACCACCCATCCCATATCATCATCATCATCAT
Organism: Craniophora ligustri; assembly: GCA_905163465.1. NCBI lineage: Eukaryota > Metazoa > Arthropoda > Insecta > Lepidoptera > Noctuidae > Craniophora > Craniophora ligustri. Next base: position 5,582,930 of record LR990959.1, read on the forward strand.
ATCAACTGTTAAACTTCCACTGCTGGACATAGGTTATAATATAATATACTAGCTTCTGCTCGCTACTTCGTCTGCGTAAAATTAGTATTATACGGCTTTTTTTTATATTGAAAGCGTCGGTTTTGTTTGCGACGGTATAGATGGCGTCGGTATTTGTGGTGTCGGTTTTTGTGGCATCAGTATTGAAAGCGTTAATTTTGCTGGCGTCCGTATTGATGGCGTCGCTATTGATGGCGTCGTTATTGCTAACCGGTTATGATGGCGTCGGTATTGTTTGCGCTGGTATTGGTGGCGTCGGTATTGATAGTTGGTTTTGATTGCGTCGGTATTAGTGGCGTCGGTATAAATGGCGTCGGTATATGTGGTGTTGGTATTGTTGGCGTCGATATTGTTAAGGTCGGTATTGAGGGCGTCGGTATTGGTTGCGTCGGTATTGTTGGCGTCGGTATTGAAGGCGTCGGTATTGGTTGCGTCGGTATTGTTGGCGTCGGTATTATTGACATTAGTATTAGTGGCGTCAGTATTGTTGGCGTATTGGTTGCGTGGGTGGGTATTGATGGCACCGGTAATGGTTGCGTCGGTGTGTTGATGACGACCTGGTAAAGGTCGCTGGAATCCGCTGGATGCGGGTGGCGCAGGACCGGTCGTCGTAGAATTATAGCGTCCACTGCTGGACATAAGCCTCCCCGGCTTATGTCCAGCAGTGGACGCTATTTAGCTAAAATAATGATGGTGATTGAACATAATCATATCTAGGTTTTTTTCCACACCTATTATTCTATATGATTCAGTCACTGCAAATTTAACTTTTTAATGCTATATAAATATATAGGATTACAAATTATTTATGCAGTTGGTGTATCTAAAAAACGGGACCGAAATATTTTAGGTTTTTCTTGATTTGTACAATCAACAGTTAAATAATTTAAAGCTTCTAAGTCTGTTAGAAGTGCCTTAGAGTTTTGATGATCGGTCAGTCAGTGAGTGACATAATTAAGAAACTTTGACTTGTTATTATTATTTTTATTTTTTTTAAACGTTTCCCCACATTAGGATTTTCTCCTGTATCGTGGGTGCGTTTAAAAACACAAATGTACATATACACAAACGCCCAGACCCGGAGCAACTACCTGTAGAACGTACAAATATTTGCTCCGTGCGGGGATCGAACCCGCTACCCGTGACGCACAAGCCGATCGCTCAGCCACTGGGCCACCGAGTCGTCAATTATTCTTATAAACACGGTATATTTCAAATTTCATTCAATTTGAACAATTAAAATTAAATGAAAATTGAAATATACCGTGTTTACACAATGCGTGCTTGAGTGAAAATTTAGGCTTCTAGTTTAATTCACAACGAAGTTGCGATAGGGGGTCTAAAATGGCCTGAGTTGGTTCGAGAAAAGATAGTACGGCCGTGCCGCTTTTTTGCTCGACTTACGTCGTTACCATGGCATATATCCGTAACTAAATAATAATAATCTGTGTATATAACCATTATACTCTCATCACGTTCAATTGTATGTGAACAGCAATAGCAAGTTGAGAAGTGCTATTTACACGGTTTAGTGAGATGCCTGACTCAGTTTGCGTAGCATACTTGGCTTTGGGGGAATGTTGGACTAAACTCAATGTCGTCATAAGCCGGGGTGATGTTAGTTTCCCGTTTGTCTTCCTCACTACAGTTCACGTAAGCTCAAACTTGATATATATACACTCAGCAACTCATCTTCTGTTTGCTTTTCGAACTAAAGAAGTTCTTCATTCTTCGCCGTGTACGTTTGGGAAATTTGTCTTATATGTTTGAATTTGGTTTTGTCTTATTACACGTTGTTAATTAATTTTAAATGTGCTGTTAAAAATCTTTCAATTTAATAAAGATAGTTTTAATTAAAATAACAAGTGTTTTATGAAGCACATTTTATAGTTAGGCGTCTTTTATATCTTTATACTCATATAAAAAAGTGCATACATTTAAAATGTTCGGTAATCAATCTCTAGTAGGTAGGTAATTTAATAGAAATTTTTGTTAATATTTTTGAAAATAGAATTATGAAGTCGTAACATATACATATTTACCTTTCTTTGAAAATAGAAAAAACATGGCAGTTACCAACCTAATTATTCCCGTCCAATTTAGAGAAGTAGATTCTCAAAAGAATTAAATAATGAACAAACTGAATATGTTATTTCCTCGGCCTCATTTTCCCGAAAAAAAAAACAATGATGCTATTCTCTGAGTTCATCTTCTGAAATAACGTAATAGGGTATTACGCACCATACAAGAACAATATAAAATTTATTATGTACCTTATGTTGTAAGTAACCGAGAAATGATGGTTCTGTTTAGATTAAATTAGAAGATTGGCTTAGTAATTAAATTTTTAAATGTTGTGTAGGTAATTTATTTTAATCGTAGTTTAGTTACAATCTTTTTTTTTGTATTTTTTAGCATATTTCAAGCTAAGATTTTTAGCTTGAAAAAGTAAAGGTGGCTCCGTTGGCAGAGCGCTCTGCCAACGGAGCCACCTTTACTTTACACCTTTACGTTCGAATCCCGCCTGAGGTTGAATTTTTCTTTCTTAATAAAAATTTTAAAATCGTAGTTTAGTTTTTATTTATTTTCGAAATAAATATCAAATTTACTATCACACGAAACAAATGTCATAAAGAAATAGATTTGTCATTTTCGACATCTTTTGTTCTTAGTTTTCGTAATTTTGAGTATTCCACCCCCTTCAAATAGCGATTATATTTTTTGTTATTTTTCGAAGTTATACAATATGGATACAAAAAAATATGGCTTTTAACTACCTAAGGACAAATTTGAGATACTTTCCGTAACGTAATACCCTATTATAATATCAGACAAATGCTTAAAACAATTACAAGTTGCGGATGCAATAATAAAAAAACAATATAACAAACAGGGGTGCGTCACACACAGGGGTAGTCAAATTGAAAAGCTTATGACATCGGAGGTTGCTACACCGCAATCTAACTTGCCAAATTAATTTATGACAACCACGTGATGTAGGGAAAACGAAGTCAATTGCAATCGTGGAAGAATTTTATTATTTTCAACCAATTTAAATAAAAGATACACACACATCATAAAATCTTTGATTTGCCAAATCGGAGTATAAAACCTAAGATTGCACTCATAGTAGCCACGTTTTCTATCACCAATAGGACTGTCTAGTTTATTATATGTATAAAGACAAAGTTAATATTTAATTACAAAGGCTTTATAGAAAATATCATTCCATTAATAAACGAATTATATTAATAATAATCAATCAATTAAGAAGATTCTTAGTGTCTGTAATTCCAGTCTATAACAAAATTTCTAGGTCTATACAAATCCCACATGTAAACCTTTATTGCATTAAATCACGAACAAATCCTAGTTCACAGCTAATATCAAACCGATTCATCTTCATTAACCCACTGCCGAGACAAAATCTGTTAGCATAGCAACATTTTACTCTGTGGCATAGCTTTTGTTTTCAGATCTTCAACTTGGCCGATAAACTTTTAATGCGTTTTTCACTTTGTTACGAAATACTTCAATCGTCTTAATTAGGCCCGAGCAGGCGGCAAATATCTCGTTACAAAGTACCGCACGATGTTTTTGTAAGATATAATAAGCTTGCTTATTAAACTAATTATGTGAATGTTTGCCATCGTAACTTTTTGGTAAATAGGCAGGCAAAGGTTTTTGGAATAATGGAATATTATTGACCTAGCGGGAGGACATCAAATTTTGACAGATGATGCATTTTATGACGAAAACGTTAGCTAAGGAAGGAATTTTATAAATTCGACCTTTAAAGGGGTAAAATTAGGGATGAATGGGTTGTATGGAAATCCGTCATTTTTAAAGTTAGAGATGTGACATTTAATACACAAGTTTTTGGTTAGAAATAATTAAAGACGCAATTCGCCCGTTAAAAATGACCTTCTAAGAGGGTGAAATAGGGGTTGAAAGTTTGTATGGGAAATCCGTAATTTTTGACGAAATTGGGACAATTTTTCGATCCGAAATTGGGTTGAATTTCCAAAAACGACAAAAAACGTATGCATTTATTTTTGTCGAGGAGCTTGAGTATTAAATTTCTTCGTTCTTACTTTAAAAATGACGGACTTCCCATACAAACTTTCAACCCCTATTTTACCCTCTTAGAAGGTCGTTTTGTAACGGGTGAAATGACGGGGAGAAATAAGTATTAAATTGCGCGGGCGAAGCTGCGAGCAACAGCTAGTTAGATCTATGTGTTATTGAAAGGTGGATAAGCAGTAGTACTCCCCAAGGATAGGCATCATGGTATATTGAAGAGCTGTACGCTCTTCTTGATTAAATCAATAATGTACCTATACAGTGATACATAATAACATATTTAACTACCCCATTTAACGCAATTATTTAATTTCATTATTTATTTAATACCGAGTGCACATCGGCTCAGTATCGATATTAATTTTTAATACGGATGCAAAACAACGCTCGTGTATTATTCGCTTTAAAAATATATATGAAATGAATCAAAACCAGAAAGATTGCTATGTTAAGCTCCGTTAGTGTTGTGCATTAATAAACGGTTATTTATTTTACAATGGATAATAACTGCCATGTATTTTACTTGTTAATAGTAGTTGTAGTTGTAGGTGCCATATTGAATTTTGTATATTAATTTTACAATATTTATAATTACAACAATAATACAATAATAATTGATTGTTCCACGTATCAGAGGATATATTTCTGTTCGTAAACTGACGTCACATATATTAAATGGGTACGTATACTGTAACAGTCTTTTATTCATGATAAATTAATATAATATATAGATACCTATTAATACCTTTTTATGAAATTATGATTAGCCTAAAACAAGAGCCTTAGGAGGGTTATTTTTTATATCGCTGTATTTTATTTTTTTATCGATTTTAGTGGACAAACGTTGTCGTTGTTAGTGAATATCTCGGTTCGATTCATAAGTTTTTTCGCAGCAATAGGCTCGTCTCCTATTCGAGATTCCCTTACAATCCGTTTATTGTAATGATGTAAAGCTACATAAAAAGGCTTTGTGAATAACAAAGTCAATAACCACCACATTCACAATTCAAGAAAGACTTTACTAAGTTGTGTGGCAAAAGGTATTCGGGCACAAAGAAATCCCGGCGCACACGGCCATACGTCGTCTCATCATGTAAATTGAATACGTTAACAAACATGCAACATAATTGCAGAAACTTATTGAAACAACAAACGGAACTTAGCTTTGAATTGACTTGGCACAATGCGAGTTGCGTCCGCTTGTTTACACTAACTTAGCGAAGCACTGCATCCCTGTGATTGCAACTTAATTGCCAACTTAGCGTTTAGAACAAGTTTTAATTCTTAAGGTATTGTACAAACTTATTGTTTGTTCACGAATAGCGAGCTTTGTTAGGCATAGTTGCAATTAGTCCCAGTCGCAATCCCCCCTTATCACTCGAGTTATGTGCTAGATTAAAGAAAGTTATTCGTATGTAACGATAAAGATATTGTTGGAGGAAGGAAAAAGATTCTTGGAACTGATGAAATGCTGAATAATAGTAGTAAGAAACAGTAATAGGATATATTAGGAAGACGTACAAAATCTAGCTACTTTTGCTTTTGAAATAAGCTCTCGTTCCCGTGGATACTTTTTAATATATTTTAATCGGACTAGTGTTCTTTTTTACATTTTCTGCAGATTTTTAAGATCGCTCTGATAAATCAGCGCTTTTGACTAGTTTCGTTGCATTTCTACCTGAAAAAATATTTAATAAAGTGGGACATTAGATATATTAGTTTAAAAGAGCTTTTATTTACTTTATAATTTAATCGTCAATAAATGGAAATAGCCATGGAAACAGACAAAGGTTATTACATTCTATACAATGACATAATTGCTCGTATTTGTACATGATACATAAACGACAAATCAACGGGCATGATTGGAAATCATCAATCATTCTAAAATTGTACCATATGACGTTGCATATATAACATTTTATTCAACTGAACACCCGGGCAACAGTGAAATGCGTCAGTGGTGACGTCATACCGCAGGTTCACGTCATTTCCCCCAAAAATAATAACCGTACATAATTCAAGAACGTTTGCAAGCCAGCGTTTTGCAGACTTTGTGCTTCAAAATGAATTATGACTAAGAAAAGCTGTAATAAATTAGCAGATATTCCTATTTTCTACGTCTCGGGGATGTGAGAAAATGATATTGTGCGCTCAAGCTTACTTACTTATGTCAGGCTTGATAAGAGACATATCTATACTATTATATATTTTTTGTATTTAGCATGAAGTCTCTTCTCAAGTAATCACAAAGGCAACTATAATATACCTAATATTTATCTAAGATTTCTAATTTATTAATTGAATAGACTCGGCCCAATTTTCTCATAGAATTCATTTCATATTAGCTACGACGGTGGAATAGGTATTAACAAAACAAATTGAATTTAATTGATATTCAAAAGCAATAATCATTTTTAATTGTCCCTTTGTCTTTAATATCTGTCCAAATAATATCAACATTTAATATCGGTTTTTCAGCCGTATTTGAAGCTCTTTATAAAAAATATTGTTAGCCTATTTTCACACAGGATTACATTCATAAACTCCCCAAATAAAATCTAAATAAACGTGACATGTATACAATAAAGTTGGAATCTTTTTTACCAATTGTACGTAAACGGAACGGATTTGTATGAAACCATACACTTTATTGCATATTAATCAACCGTGAGATTGGCAGGATGCTATCTGATACATGTTTCCGACTTTATGAAACTGTAAACATTTAGAGTAATGTTTACAGTTTCATAAAGTTAAAATTACTTGTAATATTTTGATGTCTTTATTATACATTGCATTGTTGTGTTTATTTCTTATGATTAACCCAGTTACTGTCCCACTGCTGGGCACGGGTGCCCGCTCCGCACGTAGGTTTCCTCAAGATGATTTTCTTCATCATGTTGTTACTGACTTTTCGAGCTTACGTGCAAAGCTCGAAAAGTCAGTGACGCGTGCCTTGGAATTGAACTCGGGCCCTTTGACAATATCATACAAAAAAAGAGAACAAGTTAATTGATATTGATTGCACACGATTTACACAAGTTAATAAAAGACAAATAATACAAAATCAAAATAAAGACACTCACAGTAGTAGGTATAACAATACAATTTTATGTGCTACATCGTTGATTTTCTGCCGAAGTCTAAGACCACAGGTCTATCGTCAATAAATTATCATATAGTGTCATAGTCGGTCACACCACTTGTCTAGCACAGCTCTCTATTGCGTTGTTATTAATATATCTGTTAGCCTGTTTCCATCAATGTTCAATCTGATGTATTATTAACATATTTACCACGTATCTACGTATGTCACCTACCATTGTAACGATTAGGAAATATATTCCGTCTGTTAAGCTTGGACCAGAGCAATGAACCTATTCTATGGAAAAAAACTTCAAAAACAAGTTATGATTATAGACCTTAATAAAAAGAAAATAATATCAAAAGTGCTGCCAAACAAACAGTGTTACACTTTTAAACCGTGCAAATTACTTTCAAAATGTCGTTACCACAGATTTTCTGCGTAAGTCTAATTTACTAACAAAACGGCTAACAGAGGAGCAATACCATGAATCATCACATTCCAGCTCCCCCTTTATTTACGATAAACTTCATAAACTTCAGTCATGTTAATCATACTGTTATGATCTTACTGCCATTATAATTTAAGCAACAAACTTTGTCCGCCACTCGAAAGAATAAATTTGCCGGAGCCGAGATGATTTAATTATACCAATAGTTAATTAATTAATTTCGAGGGTATCCAGCGTTTGGGAAGAAGCGATAAAATAATTAGATCCGTCAAAATTATAGAAAGCCAATCGCTCCCCTCCGAATTGATTATTCCGTTAAACATTTAAGAATGGAGATTTTAAATTCCTTTTTTATGCTCAAGGCCGTGCTCATTAATTGTTAAACTTTTGTATCAATAAATAATTAAGCTTGGGGTATTAAAATTAGTTAAGGATTACTTAAAAGATTTTGTTTTGTTTATTTTTGTAAGGCGAGTTCAGACGTTTATATTATTTACGCAATAGATCACAAAGGTGTATTTTTCTTTTTAATTTCGGATAGTTTTGTTATTTACTTTTATTACAAGCTCTCAAAATAGAGAAGACCCGTGCCCAGCAGTTGGATAATAATGAGGAATGTTGATGATGATTAATGGATTTGAGTCCGACAAGTAATAATAATCTGCCCGTCCAGTATTTCAATAAAAATCTATTAGTTATCGTATTATGTCTGTAAAAGTACTGAAAACCATAGGTATAAGTATATTTTATTGTAAAATATTTTGGGTTTGGAGACATTCATTTATCCAGACTGATAATATATTTTCGGATTTCATAATATTTACCCATACTCCGTAGAATATGAAAATGATCAACAGTACCTACCTATATTTAAACATAGCAGTCCGCCCCAGCTTCGCACGGGTAGATATAAGAATTATTTAAAAAAAACTTCAATTGAATTTTGTCCTACGGATCCCCAATATTTTTTTTAATAATAAGCCTATGTTTAACACGGATAGCGTAGCATTCCAATGGTGAATGAATTATTCAAATAGGTCCAATAGTTCTGGAGACTATTCAATGCAAACGAACAAACAATCAAATCTTTCCTCTTCAGTAAATTTAAACTCTGTGAGCGCTTAATTCAGCCCAATTTTCAACCTAAAACCCCCGGTCTAGTGACCTTAGTACAATTTTTACTTTTTCCTAGTAAAAGGATTTTACCTCGGCTGTCAGCCCGCGGCATAGTTAGCCAACTCTATATTAATGCATTCATTAATGTAATTAATGGAGTTGGGGTAACTGTCATAATAACAACTTCCCCGACTCCTGAATAGTTGAGGAGCGCGGTTTTCCTCCGTGGAAATATAATACGGTCAATGCACGGCTGGTATTTATCATAATTAATCAAGAACATTGGAATTTTATTAGACAGGCTAGGTTTTTTATAAATATAAGTACAGTTTGCTTATGAAACGGTTTCCATGTGCCATATACGGTTTCGACAACATATTAATTTTGTTTTTGAGTAGGTATCGTCTTTGATTTCTGTCAGTCGTAAATCCAACATAATTTCTAATGAAGCCATATAAATATAATTATGTAGTACATAATGTCATTCAAAATAGATCTAACATTAGATATGTAGAGAGATATTTATAAAATTGAGTGAAGTCATTAATTGTAATTTGTTAACGACATAATATCCGATATACTGACCACATCGTCACTTACCATCAGGTTATCAGTCAAACACTAACCAATACTTGATAAAATGAAAACTTTTTAACAAAAAAATTAAACCGCCGAAAAACTGAAAAGCAAAAAATAATAAACCTTTATTATTTAACGTCAATAAATATATTTTAAACTAATTTAAGTATACCTATGTAAATTTGAGTCGGCGCCAAACAATCAATAAACGAAGATCAATAAATTAATTTAAATTTAAACGAAATCTCCAGCGATAAACATTATAACGTAATTTGCTTGTTTGGCGCCGACTCAAATTTACTTAGGTATACTTGGGTATGAATAGTGTTAAAGACATCTGATTATAGTAGTCGTAAGTAGTATTTTATACTGATATTCTGCCGCATCTGGGTATACTAGTACCTGAGTCCAACATTGTTGGGAAAATGCTCGGAAGGAGATGATTCCGATTCATAGAATGAGCACACTGTTTTCTTTTTTGTTCTATGTTTTTTACCTGGTAAGTATTGCTACTGTGTGAGTCTGTAAAGTATTGGCAATGTACCGTAAACTAACCTTTTATTGAAATTACCCTCGCTAAAATTAATTAAACAATATCTGAATCGTAACTATCTACAAATCTAAATATCCAATATGATTAGTAATCTTCCATTCGTGTTTCGCAGGAAATATGAAGCTATCGAATGATTAAAACAATTGTCTATCGATGTTAGCCCTTTAATATCAAAAACAGTTCTCACAGTTAATTCGTTTTATGTCATTCAATTAGTGTAGTTAATTAATTTATTGTAACGAGACACCCCTAGGGACGGCTCGATACAACCGCTCGACATTCGATTAAAACTTTGTGTCCTTCCCGATACATATTAACGTTGTGCTGTTTGTTTGATTTCGTACAGATATTTACCAAATTTTCAATATAATTTTATTGATTTGGTAAGGGATAAGGAAGGGAATGGTAAAAAATGTTATTTCATTTTTTTGAAATTATACTATAGAACGTGGTTGAGAGTTGTCGTATTCTAAAATTGTTGATCAAAACATTATTTACCTTTAATTCGGTAAAAAAATTGGAAAATGGAAACTGATTTTGTATATGTATATTTGTATAATGAATGTTGTTGATATTTTTATTTTTTCCTTATTCTAAACAGACATTCGGGTGTCACTTTCTAAGTACCAACAAAGTAATTTATCGCGGAAATAACATGAGTTTTAAATCAATTAATGTGTTAGGTCTGTTTTCGGTTTATCCAGATGGAAAAAGAAAGATTTTTTTATTGAAATAATATTGCCTCATCTTCATCATCTTTAATTTTCGTCTAATAAAGGATACACCTATCTTATCCGATGTTTTTATATACATTTTTAGTCCGCTAGTCTATTGTTTAATGATGAAAAACGTATTAGGTGCAATAATTTGTTTCGAGAAAGAGAAAAGTGAAATTCTAAATTTCGGGAGGGGTCCAATTCACATAGCTTAAGTTTGGGGTTCGGTTGACAAGTCAATACAAGGGTTGACCATTCCATACTCGGGTATACCACATGTACATAAATAACTTCACGACTTTTGCCCTAAGGGTAGGCAGTAAGTAGGTAGAACTGAACTTGTTGCGATCCATACATACCTATACCTTTTCTTCGTCGGTTGTAAACAAAATATAATGCAGGTACTATACATAATTTAAGGATTGTTTATATGTATTATTATTCGGCGAAAGTGTCCTCTGGACACAAGTGCGAGTGGCTATATATATTTATTTCTATAAACAACTTTGTATGGCGCCAGCATTCCCCTAATAACGGCTCTCTAAGAAAAAAGAAAATAAAATTATGGTATTTTATAAAGTTCACACAAAATATTATCAAACACAAATTAGAGTATCACAATGTAACAGAGTATCTAAAAAACGCTTCTAACAAATTTGCGAGAAAAATATTCAATAGTCGTATGAAGTTTACGTACATTATATTGTATCGCGCCTGTCCGTACGTCCGACGTTTATACCCGTCATAGTACAAACAGTATTGAGTCGTAATGCGGACTGATCTCCCGCGACCGGCCGTGCATTCGCGCCCATATATTATTCATAACGTTTTCAACGGACCTAGCGTCCCACACGGAATATTAGAGAGGTATATCTACCGAGTTTATCCCGGCTTTCCGAATTCATCGTTAACTAAATTGTTTTCAACGTTTCCCCCCCTCTATCGATGTATACGTGGCGAACTACATATAATACAGATACCCAAATGATACAAACAGATGTTGCATATTAGATGTCGTAAACTTTTTTTGAACCGCTCCTTAATCGAGATGTAAGTTATAAAATTATTTCTTCGTTCGAAATCAAATTATTTAAGCTATTAAGTTTTGAATTATGATGACGTTACGTTCGTGAAGAGCAAACGTCTTTTGTTCGTGTTTATTGAAACCACACCCACACACACCCAGAGATACATTTCATTCCTACATTTATGAATTTAATTGACTCGTGAATAATAGTATGATTGTAAGACATCAGACTACACTACAAAATGTTCGGGCCTTGAGGGTTCAGGCGTTAGGAAAAAGTGGCCTTTCTATACGCAGTAGTCTTATTTATTATGTGTTTAAACATTCATTTATTGAAAAACTAGCCTGAGATAGCCTACTGTTGTAACCAGTCATCTGTGCAATCCAACCACTGAATTGTCGAAGTTACGTGCGTATTAATCTCATGCTCAAACAGTGAAAAAACATCGTGAGATGATCTCAACGCCGTGTGAAGTCTGCCAACCCGCACTAGGCTAGCGTGGTGGATAACAGCCTAAACTCTCTGAAAATAATAGGAAACCCGTGCCCACCAGTGGGATATTAAATGGGTTGAAGGGGATGATCTAAACATTGTTTATCTAAGATCTAAGCTTGTAATTATTCTGTCACCAACATTATTTCCTTCGTGACCAACATTTGCTCAAATATTGGCTTTTAATACAATTGTTGTTTTGTTCCCAGGTTGGCGCAGCTATGATGTCCTGTCCTCTTCCACTGCCGCTCCTGCCGGCACTACATCCACAACCAGCATTAGCCTCAGACTTCCCCATCCACATTGGAATAAAGGTAATGTACATTTGGGGCGATGGTTTTATTATACTCGATGTTGGTGTACGTAGTTTTAGTGGTTAATTAAACGTAAAATAATGTTGGCTGTATGTTTTGTGATTTAATTTTCCTTCAGATGTTGTGTTTCATATTTAATATTGTTTAGTAATTACTCTTTAAAGTTCGTTATGTACTTTGAAACTGATTTCGAAATTTATGAGCCACTTAAAAATATACTCCTTTGTTAATAAACTTTTTATTATTTTGGCCCAGTTTATGTTATTTTATATATTTCCAAATTTTATTGAAATACAGATATAGAAAGTTGAACTTTGTACTTATATTTCAATGACGTAAATATATTGCGAACTTTATGTATAATTAATATCCTACTAAGCACACTAGATTTTCTAATCACTTCTAGATCCAGATTTATGTCAAGACTCAGACCCGAACTACAGCATTGTGTTTAAACAGTGATTTAGTGTATTCGAGCACAGAAATTAACACTCTGATATAGCTATTTCATACAAATTTACACTAAGTTATTTTAGGCAAATAGCACGATACTAATATATAATAGATATAAAGTGCTATAAAATCTATAATCACTACAAATACTAAAAAAGCGAAGTCTTGGTTAACTCAGAAGCTGAACGAATGGCCTGTACACCAAGGGGTTCCAGGATAGATACTCGCATAGTGCAAATATTTGTACAGCCTAGCCTAAGCTGTTCAAAGTTTGAGAGATCATTCCAGTGTAAGCAAGGTATTATAGAAAAAACACTCCATAAAATACGTTCTAACACTACGATCAACAATACATGTTTAAATAAAGTCTCTATGTGTGTATTTCTATCTCTTTCCAGACACTATATTTATCTATATTTTTTAAGAACACGACTATATTCTTCACTTTATTTCCAACCTCCTCTGTTTACGATATAAAGTCGTTTGCTTTCGTTGGTAAGTAGGAAAAAAATATGTAATTTAATCTGAGCGCTCTCCAACGAGTTTCAGGCAACTTAAATTGCGAATATATCAAAGCTAAATAATATGAAGTAAACGAAAGAATATAAGGTAACTTTGAGAGTCGACGCTTGCTTTCTAAGGCCCTGTACACATGCACGTATTTAAACTAAACGTGAATTATTAAAGATGTATTTTTTTTTTTTGTATGACTGCTTTTCTTATGCTGTGTCGTTGAGCGTACCAACGCATTTTTATAAATTAAAAGGTTTAGCTGGTTTTGAAGTTCTCAAGACATAAAGTATATATTCTATTCTTTCTCACCTTATTTTGACGGATGGATCATTATGGATTGATAATGACAACTACATATTGAACATGTCTTACATTTTTACACAATAAATGAAGTCTTGCAAAATTCTCGCTTGATAAATATTCAAACACCAGGTATATTGTATTACAAAAAAGCTTCACAAAGCATTTTAATGATATAAAATAAAAATAAATTATTACTTTTAAAATTTAAACCGCGAAACCAGTACACACACACAAACAAAACAAACCGCGGACATTATTAAACACTCGTTACAATTATGTGACTGTACACACGATTGCATATACAGGGGTTGGTCAAATAAATGAGTTATATTTGATAACTGGCCGTAATCGGCTTACGGCAACACCTGAACAAAAACAAACTATTAGCCAAATTAATGCCCAACGAAACGTTTCGAGATTACCAATAAAATAAATTGACGCGACATGAACATCGATGATATTTATATACAAAGTGAATCGTGTATTCATAAAATTATGACGTCATTATTGTTTAACCATTATTTCCATCATTTTTCTAGCTTTTTGGAGGTGTTAAGCGATTTAACAAACTTCCGCCATATATTCCATCCTTCTTGATTTCTTTAGAAAATGTGTATTTCTGTTAAGAAATTTAGTATTACATAAAATGAGTGAGTGAGAGAGTGAGAATGACTAACGAACATTTACCACACAAACTTACAAATTTTCGTGTTTATAATATTAGTAAGATCTAAAGTTTCTAAACTCGATTAATTTGAAATGAAATAATAAATAGACTAGAAAAATACAAATTAAGATCAGACAAATATTTTACTTTGTAAATATATTAGCAGAGCTCAATCTAGTGGTTTCAGAGTTAATGAATAATAATTAGAATTACTTATTCATCAATTGCTTTGAAGATATTCTTTCATCTAATCTCCAATTATTGATATTCGCAATCTAGATATAGATTAAATATTTTAATTAATTTAACTTTGCCGGTAAGTATTAAAATTTGAGGCGCAATGCAGATTGCATTCCTAATCTTTATCCCATTCAGCAAATTGAAATCCATCCGTCATTGAAATAAGATAAAAATATCTTTGGTCAAAGGATATTTTAATAAATTAGTTTTTTCGAAAAGAAATATTATTTGTCACTAGGATTCACTACTAGGTACATAAATCCATCTCATACATTCAGACAATTATTTGTTTCGTGTAGAAAATCGAATGCGCGACCCATTGTACAAAAAGCGGTCGCTCAATAATGGCGTTTATCGAGCCGTTACATACTCTCGTAATAATAATCATCATGTAATCCCTAAATGACCTACTGCTACGCTCGTACTCGTCTGAGATTAAGATTTAACAAGGCATTGTGAACTTTGGCTTTATATACACAGTGGTTAGTTCACGTTGGCGTCTTTACACACCTTAATCGAAGTATATAGTTCCTGTATTAATAATGTTTTTTGTCTCCGCTCGAGTAATAAAATCACTGAAACAATATATTGCCCCGTATTTTTATGCAATTGAACCAACCTTTAAATTTACAAACTTTGGAAACGACTTGAACCATTGTTCTGAATGTTAATACAAAGAATGAATGAATGAATGAGGATAATTCCTTGTGAACAATTCACTTTAGACGAATAACGATGAGTCGGCGAGTGTAAACTGTGCCTTAAAGTATTACTCGCGGAGCTCTGTCGTCATTCCAGTATCAATATTTGAGATGAACTTTTGCCCAATTACCTTTGCAAGTTAAACCGTCTTAATTTATAAGTATTGATTCGTGCCGTGCCGACTTTAATTAGTTTCCAGCTTTGAGACACTCGCCTCATTTATTATCTGTTAGAGTTGTTGCTACAGTTGAATTGTACACTGTAAATTTAAAACGGAATATATTATTTATTAACCGAGATAAATTATCCTTTGTTTATATAAAAAACTTGAGAGTAAACGGGGAATTCAATTTGTTGTTGTTCCTTTGTTTTACCAGTTATTAAGTTATAATAAGATATATACAGAAAAATAATAGCAGGAAAACGCGCCGTTTGAAATCCTCCCAATTTGTACAAAACAGCGGAGTCGCCGAGCCGCATTACCAAATAAAATTTAACAAACAAAACTGTTTGCGGAAACTTCTAAGTATTTTATACCGGGTCGAGCACGCTCAATTTTGCACCGGCGAAGTCATCAAAAAACTATTAAGCTGCAACTACACACGTGCAATTTTCTAAACGTGCATTATTACAACAACAAAAAAAAAAACAAGATTAGCGCACGCCACGATGCATAAGTTTACTCATTAAACATCAATTTCCCCAAACGTCAGAAGAGCAAAATATGAAAAATTTGTTGTTTGCAGTTCGCGAGCTGGAAGGCGAAGTTTATGAAGAATACTTTGAATATGCCACGAGAGCACTTTCTTAAGTTACGCATCTTATTCAAACTAAAAGAGTTTATATTTCAAACACTATTACTGCGCCTGTCAACTTAATTTACCCTGTTGATTCAATTTTCGTCCACGAGTGCCATATTTCAGTAGTCGTGGAGATTTCAATTCATACATATTTGAATAAATAAATATGCATGAAACCAATTTATAGAGGCCGCCTGAGTCGGCCGCCGGCTGAGCGGTACAATATCAGTGCCCTCATTAGATGTATCCCGCTGCTACGGGCGGTGTAGTCGCCTACGAGTTTTGCTACGGAAGCGCCACGTAGCTGCTACGATACAGCTTTGTCGTTTATTGTCTCGTATTTGCGGCGCGGGCGGCCTTATTATGTGGTTTATTTTGTAATATCCCACTTTTTTCATTTATATTTAACAATATTATGCTGTAAACTTTAATTTTCAACTTCATATAATTCAAGTGGGCGCAGATGGCTAAAACCGAAACCATATTCAGGATTAGATTACACTGTATGATAATGTCGCTAATAATGATCAAATTATTTAAAGTAATGGCTCATAGAACACACACAACGAAAGTTCAAAATGATAGCTTGATTAATACTCATAGCTCCTTCATTGGTAGAATCCAGCTGTATAGTTCCCAATTCAGTAGAATTCCCATAACTAGGCAATATCTTCGAAATTACCATGTGATTTTTCACTTGTGAAGTACAGCATCCTTTGATGTTGCATGTTCCTATTTTTTCTTTGAATATGAGCGTGTCTTGTTTGTATTCAAATTTTTTAACTTTAATGACGTCTGTAACGTTTACTTTGTTATTACGTCATTTTAAGGCGAGTCCAAAGCTGCGCTCGTGCGGAAACAGTGTGGTTTACATCTTAGAAACATAAAATTATGCGGTATAAACGATACATTAAAAGTGACAGTTTGAAAAAGGAACCTATCCTTTTAAATATAACAAGGTAAACATCCTTTTATTAAAATAAAACTATTTTGAACAGATTTAACCCCGTCGTATTAGTCGTTCCCCGACGTTTTTCATTACAGGACACACAAAGACAAACATTTCTTTTATCTTTTAAAAGTTATCCACATGAATTTAAATTAAAGGTTAGGTATTTACATTTACTCGAGCCGATCATCAAGCTGACTAAAATATCAAAAATAGACTGTCACTATTGTTAATAACCAATAAGTTATGATAGGAAAAGGAATAAAAATTGTGTATGAGAGAAAATAAATAAAAATTAAAGAAGCAAATAGCACACGTTATTTTATATTGATCATGAGTACGCATTGATTAATTCTCTACACTTCGCTGGAACGCGACCCTGCATTTTTTTTAGGTGCGGAAAAGTCCTTTACGGACCTTCCCGCGTCGCCTGGGGAGGCGACGGGGTGTGTCAGACTCAAATAAAAAAATTTGGTTTTAAAAATCTAAAACAAATCCCAACTTACTTTATTGTAAGGTAAGTTTTTAAAAAATATGAGGGAGAATAAACAATACAGTTTTCATTTTACATGGAATCTCTAGCCAGATTATTGTCCATAAGATCAGAATCTTAACATTCCATAAATGCTTACATTCAGTAAACTGTTGTTCAGTATGTTTTACTTGAATTTATAACTAAGATATGAAAACCTTATTAAAAGATTTGCTAGAGAAGATTTCTTAAACACACCTCTCATTTTGATTTTACGTTTCATAATAGTTTCCATTATCAAACGTTACAAAAGTAGTAACAAAATTCATAGATTTTATTTCAGAAACATATTTTAAACGCCTAGTTTCTCTTCCAATGACTTTCCACTCTATATATTTTCGTAACCGTCTCATTCAATAAGTTGGCATTGAAAAATGTACATAGCAGCCAAGTTTTAGAGATGCTCGCTGTAGGTGGCTGTTCGCAGTATAATAATGATATGTAAACGTCGGGTCGGTTTCAATACCACTATTTCAAACAATAGATATCAATGACGGCGGCTGTTGGAATATATTTTTAAACTGATAAAGTGAGTAAGTGTTGTAAGTAACTACTTTAGAGATCTCGTGTTGAAAGCTGCAGATTGTCAAGGCCTAACAACCGCAGTTCGCCGATGTATTTTTGGGTTACATATAATATGGGACACAAATCCAAACACAGAGATGCTGATGCAATATTAAAAAAAAAGAACCATTCACATTTTACTCGACCCAGGTATAGAATTCAGTACATAACTGTGGAGTATAGAGTAGGTACATGACTGCTTCCGCTGTGCTTACCATTTAAGCTGATAGTATCATAATACCATCAATTATTCGAATAAGGGTACAAAATATTGAACGAAGAGTAATTAATTTTCAGTAAAATAAATCGCAACTAGAAACAAGTTACTTATATAATTTCTATGACATAAAGTATTGTTCTTCAGTTCCTTGCAATAAAATTAAATATTTACTATATTAATAGCAAATAAATTGGTTAAACTAACAAATACTATTTACAATAACATAATAATTATAATATTTATGATCATAATATACCGATACGATTTAAGTCTACCATTAATAAATCAGTATGTTTATGCCTGAAATAACCTTAATGTTATTAAATGTATAGTTACTAAACTAGGTAAGAACGTACCCCAGTCATACAGAATCATTAACAGGCAGTACCATAAAACTCGAACTACATAGTTTAATTGAGTGCGAGTGGAACTCATGTAGTCTTTAGGCCTTAGGCGATAGATAAGGTAGGATTAAACGAAATCCAAACTCTAAGTAAGCTATGAAATATGAGTCTCCAAGTTACTTTGCGTTCATTTGGCACAGTCAATATCTTCAGAGTATCGGAAAATATACGCTGCGGCTTCGGGGGAGAGTTTTATTGGCGGATTTACTAACAAGACTTTTTAGTATCAAGTTTAGTTCCTACATCTTGTTAGGGGGATAAAAACTAAAATGTTTTCAGATTTATCTAGTCCCTTGATAAGCTGTAAAGGCAGAATTAAGGAAATCTAGATTTTTACTCTATTTAAGTGCTTTATTATGTTTTGAATTTATGAATGTTGTGGATGTAGGCTATAATGAATTCTAGAAACTGGAGTTATTTAATCTGTATTCTATATTATTGTACACTTACAGTTAAGATACATATACAAAACAATACAAAGATTTTATATTACTTTGACGACAGAAAAAGCATGTTTTGTGTTATTCTTTCGTTGGGTGTGGGTCTATACATACAATCTTCATTCGACCAACATAAAAGATAATAAATGATTGTTTGAAAAATTCTACGATAGTAGTCCACCGCAATTTAGTATAGTTTATTAACTGTTTTATAAATTTTAAATCATAAAACTTGTTAGTTTAACCTTTCTGCACCTAATTTTTAAAATGGAGCTCTAAAAAGTCTACATCGTTTTCATGAAAAGTTTAATTTATGAAACTTTGTTTTATATCTCCTAGAATATTCTATGAAGCAAATCTAATTACTGAACGGTCATAATAACCGAGACAGCGAAAGCCGTCATAAACCATATTCAAATAAAACCAGTATTGCACCTTAACCTTTACAAAAAGCCTCCATAGCCTCAAGTAATGAAAATTATAAAAAGGGGGTTCATTTCAATGTAAATGATACAACGACGGTACATCAGATTCTTTCCAATAAACAAGACGGAACGGCCGCGAACAAAAAACGACTGAATATTAGAGTTGTGCTAAATAACAGAGCTTTATCTAAGGAACAATATAAACGTCGCGGCCAACGCAATAAGCGTTCACTGCTTAATGGCCGCCCGTCCGTCATCTTCCGTGCCTCGCCTTTGTCGATATCGATATTTATATTTATCGACCAACTGAAATACTGTTCACGTTCGTCTTGTCGGCTGTTTGAAGTCGGCGTAGTGAAGATGAAGGTAGTAAAATGTAATGGTGCTTTGAAAGCGGTTGAACACAGTGTTTGGCCGCGTTTAGAGGGCGGGGGTCAGATTTGGGTTAATTTTGGAGTAGCGTAGAGATGTATAAATATTTATTGATGTACTTTAGCGACTTGATTTTCATTGTTACACGGCAGCAGTAGTCTGAAGTTAGACATATAAGAAAAAAAAGACTAATATTCTGAAAATTTATCGAATGCGAAGCCTATTGTCTCTATGAGAGCGATAAAAATTAGATTAAAATATCTCGCCTAGTTTTTTCACTACCCGTTTGGTCGTGCCGTGGGTCAAATCCTATATCCTAGGGGCTAATGATTGCGCGATGAACCTTATTTAAGCATGTCATATACAACAACAAAAAAAATGTGTGTAGTAAATAGTAATACATCGACGATCACACAAGCCTCGTTGCTAACTTGAAACTAGACCGCGTTGCATAGAAGTATCCGAATATATTTATTTATTCATCATTAAGATCAAAAAGATATTGGCTCTGTTTGTCGTAAAACTTGAGACAATATCCGGTAAGTGGCAATTATTGCGTACTGGCCTCATCTCTTACAATAAGTAAATTATATGTTTTTTGCCCCTCAACAGAAATTTCTCTTATTTATTATGAATAGTTGAGACAATCACTTGGTACATAACGCTATGTCTCCACACTGATGAAAACGTTCTTCACGAATTCACTAACACTGTGGAATTTCTGCAAATGCATTATACTTTTAGTTATTCTTGAGAGTATTCTTGGAGTCGACGCATTTTATTTTTCATAATTATTACAATAAGTCACTGTCAAATGAAGAATTATATAATATATAAGGTTTAGGGCATCTTTTAACCCTAACATTGACAATTAGATTAGCGCAGGGGTGTCAGTGCTATCTCCCGTGATAACGGTCTCGGGTTTAAAATCCGTAGAGGCAGTTGTGCTAACATGTATGTGTTTTGTTCCTATGCATAATCGTATGAATAATGTCGAGATGTTTTTACGATTTAATAAATCTCTGTAATGTATCAATCATCAAGTATCCGTAACACAAGCTTTATTGTTTATTTTGGAACTAGAAGACGCTGTGTGAAAAAGTCCAAATACGTATATTTATGTATTTGTTTAAAATACATTTTAAATATCGTATGGTAGTGTTCATTGTCTCAAGAACAGGGTAATATCTTCCTAATGTGGTTGTAATAAAGATTAGTATAGAAAAGTTTCTATCGAAAGTTTGGGGTGTGCCATTGTCTCGACACTAAGTGTTTTACAAATTTTCTTTTGCTGAGCATTTTTATTTTATTTGGTAGTATTTATTTAATGTAGTGATGCGGCAATATAGACAGGCAGATATTATAAGCTGATCTGAAAAATAAATACACAAAATCAACACTTCTGTTTTATTTACCGCGAATATTGTATAGTTAGCATTTGCAATCAATGGATACGTTTATCAAAGAGCACAAAGTGAATTATATATTTTGGCGGCTTTTTAATAACGATTTCCTTTTTTTTTATTCGGTTTTTTACTTCAACGAAAAAAATAACGGTAAAATGATACAAGTGGTGCGCTTATTATTTTTTAACTATTTCCAATGAAAGGATTCCATTTATTTTCAAATATTTATTTTATTTGGTTTTCTGTTTTTTTTTTCAAACAGAAAGTTTGTTTGGTTTCAATTATAATTATTCTCGCAATGATTTTATGTTATTTTGACGGACATTTTAGTTTCAGAGATAGGTTAACAGAGGAAATATGTGAGTGTAATGCATGCCAGTTTTCTACAATTGGCACTTACAACAATAGAAAACGTATAAAAACGTCATTGGTCAACTCTAATTAATACAGCGTTTGCTTTACATTCAATTTCATAGAAATTCCAATGAACTTTAGGAAAATTATCACGCAGAATGATTTTGATATAATTATAATTTGCTGCTGTGTAATTGGATATGCGAGTTATTAACAAGTCACTCACACGAGTAAATGTAAACTATAACACTCGTACGTACACAATACATGTTTGTTTGTCATTGTGCTCTGCAAAATTAACTCTAGGCCGCCTGTGCAATATTGGAAATATATATTGTTTTATTTTTGTACGATATGCACCGCAAAAAAATACATTTAATAAATATGTGTTGTGCATTTTACGTGTTTATTTTTGTTGACATGGAATATGTTTTAAAGTAAATATAAATGTAGCATAAAGGGAAATTTTACTTTATATTACAAATGAAAAATGTTCAATTTATAAAAGCTGTTGTCCGATATCAGTGACTAGAGTAAATGATAAATTATGTACTAAATCATTCTTTCGTTTGAAACCCTGAAGTTATTTAATGGAAATATTTTCAGCACAAAACTTCTCCGAATGACAGAAACCATGTTCTTTAACACTGAATGTGTGGCTTTTTTTGAGTAATATCGGTGCGAGTTTTTACAATTTAATAGACTAACATATGTAAAAGGCTTGCGCTAGACTGCTTCTTAAACAACCATTTCTTATTAAGATTTTTTATTAAACTTTATAAATATGACGCAAAAAAAACCTCTAGAACGCTTTAATTTTTTTACGCTCAATATAAATCAGACCTGAGTTCCCATTCCTTCTCATGTACGTAAAGTGGATTATCGTACATGGTCTGAGGCTCTTCATGACGCTAGACACTGTATTTACAGCCTAATTAATAACCTTCAGTTGTAATTCACCCGGTTTGTGGCGACCTCCTGTAATGTCAAAGGAATACCGACCTGACCTGAAATTATGTAATTTCCGACTAGCCCTGTCTTAATTGCTAGCTATCTAATCTTATGATTAGCTGGCCAGCTTAGGACAGATTGTTGTGGGCTTTAGAGTAAGCAGAGATGGGTTAGCGTTAGGCAGATAGCTTATCTTTCATTTTCTTTCACACACCTTACAATGGAACGCCCACATATACATACATACATATATCTAGACCTGAAATTACTAATACACGAATATTTTATTTGGTGTGAGAATTAGAACCACGGTGATTAACGTAGTACGATAATTAGAACACGTAGTGAATTCTATCCTATTAAGCTTATAATGTTTTATTTTATTTATGAGGCAGTTGCTGTATGTATTATAACATTACATCTTCAGGATATTCGTTCCCCTTAGAATTCTATGGTCTCATCTGCCCGTTTATTTTAAATACAGTGTATACAACGCTTCGGCTAGTTGGTGTGCCTATAAATAAATGAAAAAACCAACTCCAGTTTATTACAATCGAGCCTCACTAAGCTACCTCGCTCATGTACCTATCGTTAACTTTTATCCCATTGGTCGCGCCGTTATGTCTTATTTGCAACACGTACCGTAGCTTTATATTTCTATACGTTGTGTAGCGTTGGCAAAAGTTTTCTAATAAAGGGCTCTCCCAATAGGTAAGTTTGAGTCGTTCGCTCTTATTGCCTACAGGTGACAATTGATGGCGATAGCTCTTTTTAACTGACTTCGTCGTGAAACTTTTTTCGGACCTAACAACACTTAACGATGGGATTTCGCGTTATTAGTGTATTGTTTTGTATTTTACTACGTATATCGATGATTTTTGGGGAGAATTTAAAGGTTTTGTTGGATTTCAATTGCCTTGAAAATATGTAAAATTTAGTTTTCCATCGTGAATTAATGTACAAAAAAGTCAGCTTTTCTGTTTGTATCTTAGTGGTCCAAGCGAAAAGACTAGTATGGCGAAAGGATACGGTAAGCTTGTTGTTAATAAATTGCATATCAAAAATCTCGAGTAGGTAGCTGTTAGTAATTATAACTTAAAGACACTTTAATCTGCTCGTTATCACGGGAGCTGTAAAGGGAATTAAATAATATCAATATACTACAATCAAATCTGTTATAAGTAATTTTATTTCATTGTAAAAGCAATTAAAGATTAAAATATACCTACATCCACCCCATTCTATATCAGTGCTATCATTTAAGATATAAATTTGTCATTACATTATTGCCTATTTCAGTTCGGTACTCCCGAATCCTTTGATAGTGGCGTAATTACTTCTGTTCGCATGCCCAGCAGTTAATATTCTAAAATAACACACACAGTATGACTGAAACACTGAAACACTGACGCAACATGATAGCCATATTAGTAAAACGCCTGAATACATGACATAAATCAAAACTATCCAATCCATGCTCGTCATTTTATAAATGACGGTAATCCATTTCTGCTTTGATTCTAATAGTTGGGTAACATGTTGGGTAAAAAGGCGCAATATATAATGTTTAAGGTTGTTATCATTAAAAAGGGCGAGGTAATATATTTATAAATTAATTTTTAACGCCGCGTTAGCTGTAATTGGGGGTTTGTGTGTTGGTAACGATTCACGCACAATTCATACGCGCCTTTACCGAGGCGCCCACTGCTTCGAGTGTTGTAGATTGGGACAAAACAAATAAATGTACCGCACAGTATTACTGTCGGAGCCAATTAAATTGTTCGTATTTTGTCACCCGCTGTCGCAGAAAAAATGTTTTATTGCCAGTATTGTAAAAGTTTACAATACGTTTACGTTAGAACTCCATTGCGATAATTTATCCATGCTTTACTGTTTGAGTGGTTTCAAACTTGTTTGGATTTTTATTGCATTACGATAACTGTCTTAAATGATGGAGTCTGTTTTATTTTCGTGTTTTATAAATTCAGTTTATTTTTATAAATAGATCTTATGGAATACCTATTTTTTTTTTGTGTTTGTGTAAATGGTACGGTAAAAACAATCTCATTAGAATGATCTAACCGTACCATGAGGCCTGCAACAAACTTTCTAAAATTGATATTTAGTGTAAGAACACACATAAATATATTCTGATCCAAAATACATGTAAACTGCATAGATTTTAAACAATTGAATCGTTTATTTATTATTATGATTAGTAGTATTATGATGATTTAATCGCCAAATGATCGAATTATTTTTTACTTGATATCGACTGGAATGATCGAAAAAATTGGTCTTTTCTCCTCTATATAAAGTTTTTACTCAAACTCCTCCGATTTTAAGATTTGCATAAGACAATGTTTTGTATTAATATTTCAAATTTGATATATTAAAAACATGCATCTTTTCTTTAAATTAATCCGTCAGAGGTACGATAAATTTCAATTTTATTAAATGTAACCTATTACGAAAAGTTAAACACAATGTAACAATGAAATGCCTGACGTCACGGTTCAGTTCCGCTCGCTTGCCGTTTCGGGCCGTTCCGGGCCGTTCGGGAAGTCTTCAGGAAATTGTGACTAAAACCAGCACGGACGCTTTCCGGGTCAAGACGACTTAATCCCTCTCTGATTAAGTACACTGGCGGAAAGATTGTTGGCGATAAATATTTTGTAAGACTTGCGAATAACGTTGATTCCCGTTCATGTCGGGAATCTATGAAATTTCGATGTCATTCATTGTTGTTTTCTTTAATATGTATTACACAGTTTTGTATTTTTTTCTTGCAGTGTTATTGGGTTTTTTCAATGAATTCTTAGTATCAGCTCGGAGTTTATTATTATTAATAGTTATATACAATTTCAAACTCGTACCCGCTACTCAGAATTTCAAAGAAAACGCAATATCACAGCTTGAAATACAAATTTAGTTTTATACTTCAGATCCCTAACAATCCAATGAGAAGTTGTACACACTTGATACAAATGTTGCCATACCATCTTTACTTTACTAACTACACAGGTTCACTCCCCACATCTGCCAAGTTTTAAATTCTTAATGTAACATCAACTTGCTCAAAACTTGCTTTAGTACGAAAATGACGTATCCATAATATGCTCCGCTAAAATCATAACAGTATACAGGTGAATTTTCCAGGTGAGCGTAGAATCCCTTATCTGGGCTAGATTTTAATAAAAAATTAAGAAAGTTTACCAAATATTTCACTCTCATAACATAAAAGAAAATATTAGATAAATTCTATTTTTATTCTTGTCTAATATTTTCTTTCTAAACAAAAAAATAAACATGTCGATTAAATGCACAATAAAAAAAAAGTTTTGTTTTACAACCTTGTTGGCTCAATTAATGTGTATCTACCCATGACATATAAGTCATTAGCTTTCTAGTACTAATAAAGGCTGAGCTAAGCTGCGGACAAGCAGACAGACGGATGGACGTGTAGATGCAAACAATAAGGGTTTTTGGTTGACTACGAAACTCCTATTAAGCTTTTTCTCTTTTCTATTCTCACATAGAATACATAATCTACATATGTTCTCTTTCAGAAACAAAATAACATAGGTCCTACCTCAGAGAGTTCATAGTATTAAATTTTCACAACTTCAAACAAGTACCCACATAAAGAAAAAAATTTTAAGGTTAAAGTCTCTACTGTTGTAACGGAGTATAATTACTGGTCTTACGTAAGATGTGTTCAAAGGAATATTAGAAAACATGTCCCTAATGGCTCCATTTAAAATGCTAAGGACGCAGCCAGACACATTGTTACATTAAGCAAAGAAATCAGATACACAAATGAATAATTGGACTTACTTGGGCTACGGTTCGGCTAGATTTGTTATTCTAGAATAGATAGATAGGTGGTCAAATATGTAGGTATATATATCATCTCATCGTCAACCATTATTGTCCCACAGCTGGGCAAGGGTCTCCTCTCATTTGAGAAGGATTAGGCTATAGTTCACCGCGCTAGCCTACTGCAGGTTGGCAGACTTCACATGCCATCGAGACAAATCTCTCAAGCATGCAGGTTTCCTCACGATGTTTTTCTTCACCGTTTGAGCTTGTGATAATGATATGCACATAACTTCCGAAAAGTCAGTGGTGCGTGCCTTGGGTTCGAACTCGAGACCTTTGTCGAAGAAAGAAATTTTAAATAATAGATTAATATTTGGTACTAGCTTCCGCCCGCGGCTCCGCCAATGTGGTAGTTTGATAAAATGTACCTACCTATATCCTTCTCGAAGGTTCCGTCTTTTTCAATACCAAAATAGGTTGAGTTCCCACTACTTCCATTAATTGCTAATAGCGAACATAAGCTCTCGTAATTCAAACGAAACCCGAACTAGTAAAAACTGGGTATTAAAATGAAGAAAAAAAAACAGTTTACTCGCAACCGTTGCTTAACTTCTTTAAAGGAATATCCGATCAAACGTCGATGCAAACTAATTCCGATGAGCAAACTCGAAACTCGCTTAAAAGGAAAAAACTATTTTCCCCAGTATCCGCATCGGCAACTAAATTGGTTAGCTATTACACTGTCGATTTAACGTGACGATGTTAAACTCTCAAAGAGTACACTCACTATCTCCCTAACCGCTAAACACGCCATTACTTTGACCGATTGCATCTCTACTCATTTACCTAATGCAACAATATTGATAATATACTTGAATAAGAAATCCATTAAAACCCTTCTTTCATAATTCCATCACAGTAAGATAACAACTGACGATAACGCTTAACATTTCAATGTCTAAGTAAATATTCCCGTAACGTTCTTTTAAAACTAAAACAAGTAAGCTCACTGATATCAAAAGATAGTCGTGTCCACAAAGTTAAATTACTAAAACACCTCTACTTATACAAAGTTTTGGCGTACTGCATCTGAGATCCAAATAAAATTAATTTCCCAATCTGTTGTGACAGCTGAGACAAGCATTTTGTTTTCATAAACTCTTTATAAAACATTGAAGTTGATTAGTTTACTTACTAACGTTTCGAATTAATTTTCAGGACCCGCTATTCTCCTGAACTACGCTGGAGGACAGTAAAAAGAAACTTTGATAGTTTAGTGTAAATAAAATTAAAGTGCTTAAAGTATAAGTGTGGGTTCGGACGTGGCGTCTTCCTGCGCTAGCGACAGACGGTCGCATTACGTGAAATGGTCAAGGTAATACCAAAAATATATATGAATTATTCACCGCTCTCAATTTACGCCACGCTAACCCTTTCGTGTGTTTGGGGCTTCACTTTGTAAATACATTTCTAAATCACTCACTCACTGCCCGCAAAACAAAATCAAATATACGGTTTAGGTGCGTAGAATGTATGATTTTTTGTTTAGAATTACAAATTGTGTGTCGCACTTTTTTACTCTCTCTTTAAACTAGCCATCCACTTCTAAGCGTAGCGCAAGCGAGCGGAATGGTTGCGTTTTTTATAACCCGAATTACAATCATCACAAAGAAAACCAAAATAAAAACCATGTGTAGTTGTATCATGACAACTCCAGAGTAATCTATATTATAAATATTTTGTCCGAAATAACAGGATTCCATGTTGCACGATAATACAAATGAATGCAGCGAATACATATGCGCTTTTGTTTCTCGTAATCTCGTAGTCCATTTAGTCTGTATAATCTAGATAATGCTAAGTTACTGAATCATGCGAGCGCATTTTCCATTCACTAGATGGATTTTTGAACTTTTAAAACTTTAAACAGTTACGAAAAACGCTTTTCAACAGCAGTTGTGAAATATGCGAAGTTAAATGGAATTATAGCATTCTTGTTCGCTTGCGCTACGCAAAACTCTGTGTGTAGTCAGGTTTCACGATGTTTAACATTTCACATAACACACATTGTGTTCTGCCTAGTTTTGTTCAAGTTTCAGTAAATATTTCAATTCTCTGATTGTTCTGTTACAGTATTTGCCAACTCTAGAACACTAGCTGTTTCATTTTTCCCTTTTGTTAACTCGCTGTCGAATATAAATGTTATATCAGGGCACTAATTAACTCTATGTTTGACTTGTATGTTTTATTAATACTAAATGTATCCTGTGTTGTGACTGTTTTATTTTAATAGTAAAATAACATGACTGAGAAATTGTAACGTATTTATAAAATAAATTAAGTTCGAACCAAAAACTGGTAGAACTTGTGGTTTATAAAAAAATACTTTCATATCGGTTCTGTTTGTTTGTTTTTCTTTGTATGTAATTAATAGATTAATTGATTTCCGCTACGTGCAACGAAATCTTTTTGACGGGAACATTGTTTCGATTAATGGGAATTTCAATCATTGTTAATAATATTGAAATATTTTCATCGATATTAAAAATTTCGGGTGGTCAGGGGTAGTGTAGGGGTGGGTATGTACTGCACATTTTCATATTAAATGAACATTATGTGGTGAGTATTGTTATCCGGTATGATATTAATTCAGCACTATGTAAAAGCTCATTACAAATGAGGTTTGGTCGACGTGCGGTTTGTTTTGAGTCTTATTTTAATCCGCTGTGTTTGACAGGTTTAATTTAATGCGGTCGGCAAATAATTTTGGTAATAGTGTAAGTTTTGCTAATATTTACTTTTTGGTTTATTTTACAATGGAATTAGTTTGGCGACGAATTAGGCCAGTATAATTGAAGTTTCTGCAATTTTCATTTAATTTAACACTGGAATTTGGAAAACCAGTGACTGTATTATCCATTTGGAAATGTAATTATTAAAATTTTGGTTAGCGACTACGAATCATTTTCGTTGGACAACACAACCTATGTAATGTATAACGCTAGCAGAAATATATAGAATATTATTAAAGAATCATTAATTTTAAATGTACACAAGTACGTAAATAATTAGTTTCTGGGAAGCTGCAACGAACGAACATCATATATTTATTCATTTATCACAGACTGCCAGCAAAACTCAAACAAAAGATTTATATTCAAAAGTAACACATCATTGGTTGTTACAATTTTTTTCATCCAGCGCCGCCCACACTCCCCCTTCTTCCACCTCGTATCACTTCTCGCAAACGCGTTCTTTATCCAATTATCCGAAGATAAATCTCACCTGCGACTGCAAAGGAAATAACGTAGGAAAACGTTGTGTTAGGGGAAAGTTATATTTTCACAAATCCAAGCTTTTTTCTCGACGCTCGACTTACAGCGGCGACGTCACGTCCCGTTTGTTACGGCTTTTGTTTTGAATTTAATTATCGTAACGTGTTCATCTTAAGATATGCAGTCACGAATTAAATTGTAAACAAAATGCTTACGTTTGTTTTTGTATTACATTGAATTGTTGCCTGTGTCTTTCGAAGACGTAATCAGATAAATTTACAGGTTTCATACTGAACTTACGATACATAAACATCCGGGATGCCCTAGATATCAATGTTTAATGGAAAATAAATGTATTTTTTTTACAAAAGAATCCCCATTACTCATAATAACACGATTTATTACAATAGAAGAAAATAATCGTTGATCAGCAATCTGTACATAGAACAGATCTCGCTTCCTTGAATATCGTCTCTTAATCCACTAACGTCTCAACGACGTCTTATTTCGGATAACACTGTTTTTTTTTTCAAACTAAGAAAAAATCCTCAGCCACTAAGTTACATTTTCTAGAAATAATACCGTGATGAATCCATGTTCCTCAATCATAGAGAAAGCGGATTATTCTTTACTACAAACTACCTAATTACTTCACGCAAACAAACACAAACTTTGCTTAGCACAACTTAGTAAGTTTCACTAGAACCTTCATACTGTCAGGGGATCAGAATAAGGAGGAAGTTGCGAATAGTTGTAATCTTACAAGCCATTTGCCTTAATTAAAAACAAACGATTTTCAAGTCAACGAGATCAGCATCGGACCATAAACAACGAGGAAATGCAAGGAGATATTGATACTCAGCTAATTACCTATTAATCAAAGAGGCAATACCTTTCAGCCTCTTTTGTCTAAGAGCGGAACGTTTATCATCGACAATTTTGATGGCAATCTTTAATCATTAAGTCCCTATCATTGCTACCCTTTTCAGTAAGCTGTAGCTGTAGAACCCGGCGCGAACCTTATACCTTAATATAGAAAAGAGTTTTATCAACTGGTTTAGGTACTGTCCCACTGCTGGGCATGGGTGTCCTGTTACTTAAGGGGAATTCTGCTGTAAACTAGTGCGGATGCTTCAAAGACCATTATTATACATAGGTAGTTTTATTCTTAGAATGTGATAAATATGCACATAATTCCAAAAAAATCTATCGTGCTCGGAGATTGTTCTTTAGACTTTTCAGTCCGCTAAGCAAACATAGCCATGCAATATGAAACAAAGCACACTTTTCTCCGAAATGGGCTAGAGTTCGAGTTACTCTCCAATTTGATGTAGTAGCTATTCTTGGAAATGAAAAGAAAAAAATATTGAAGCAAAAGCTATCCTACCTGAGATGAAATTTGGTCATTCAGATGTGCGAGGGTAACGGACAATTAAAGTTACGTTAAAATTAATAATATTCGTATAAATTAAATACAACTTCAATCTTATAAATAATGATCCATTGTTCTAGAAAAATCCACATTTCATAACAAGACTCGATTTCAAGAATATAAATCCAAACGTTACATCCAAATCAAATCACGAATCCGCGACAAGGCTGTAATGTCTCAGAAAATTCACAGTATTATCGAAAACCATTTTCGGTGAAGCGAACCGATTAAATTTCATATGCTTCCGCGATTCGCCAAATTAGATCGGCACTCGAAACGGTCAAAAGTCGACACCGGGTCCTCCACGATGATATGACGCTATCCGTCCTCCTTACAATCACGGGGAAATTTAAAAAGTAAGCCAGACGGGTAATCTGTTTGCACGCCTTGGTTCTGTACTTGAACATTTTATTAAAAGTCACAAGTATTTGCACGATCGAGAACGATTTTTTAATTTAGATTTTACAAATAATTTTCTTTTAAATTATTTGATTTCTGTTTACTGAAGTTAGTTTTTAATCACCAATTTCTTCCAAAACCTTGCCGCGTTTTTTTTGGTCTATAATGTTATCGCACACTACAAAATCGCATCCGAGCTTTATTTCAAAAACTATTTTAAAATACTGACTGCCACCGTTCACTTGCAGGGCCGCATTGAATATAATATCGTTACATTTGTTTTGTTTGAGGGAACCAGCCGCCGCAACCGACAGGTAAATATTGAACCAAGATTAATAGGGTTCCGGACTACTGCCCGCGGTACCCAGAAACGGGAAGGAGATTTTCTCTCTTTCCTCGCGGGTCGGAAGCAGATCCCATTTCCTTCGACTACATCAAAGTGAGATAGCAATCGGTTTTTTATTCGAATCAGCAATATTTTGAACGACGTCAACTAGTTAGTGGCTTGTGGTCTGATCGGGTTCCTACGATAGGTAAATACACCTCCGTCGCGACCCTCCGGGACTCAATTTGCATCGAGTCTTATTGGGGAAAACGTTTATGTTTATTACCTGACTACGGGGATTACTTTCTACACTAACGTTTATACACAGATTTTGTAGGTTGCGGCAATTAGGTGCTATAAGTGTGATAAACTAGTGGCTGAGTGGTTTAATTTAGTGCGCTGTTTTCAATTAGTATGCTGTCCTAAAAATATATTTGTAATGTGTGACGTTCTATGTCACGAATTAGTAACTTAGGATTTATTTTATATATCCTGTATTTATTCAAAATTAATAATAACTTGCTGTGTTGCTTAATAATGTCTTGCTGTTAATTGGTAGTGTGACCGGTTGATTACAAAGTCAGAGGTTACAAATTCAATCCCAAAGCCTGCACCACTGTTTTATCCAAATTGTTTGCGTTTGCATATTTATTATGTGCTCACGGTGTACACACATCGTGAAATATGCCTTAAATACCCTAAAAAAGCTAGTGTGGTAGCCTAAAATTTGTTTTTTTTTTTTTCTACAATATGTCTACTTAAATTTGTACCAAAAAACTAAAACATGCCTGTGAATTGCGGGTTAATAAAAACAGTATTCACACTTATGCTTCATGGTTTAAGGATATAAGCTTTTTAGATACGTACGTTCCGTACCTGGATATTCTTTTCAACAATATACATATTTTATAAATATTTTTTGTCCATTGGCACATGTAGGTAATTGCTGAAGTTGATTGCTGCCTCCAATCGGCGCCGACAAGTAAATTCAATTGACTTTTAATGACGATTTTTTTTTGAATGCCATTAAGGGTCGTAGCCATGGCGCTTCGTGTTGATCAAAAGCATTGTTTAATTAACAACAAGAGTTAATAATTACATTAAATAAGTGCACTTTTGAATGTTCACTAATTTATTGGTCTAGTGCTTGTAAACGCACGTGGTGAAGTCAAACTGAAGTTCTGGCTTCGATTCTTAGCTACGATTAATTATTATTATGTTGATCATCTGCTTGATGCAATAAAAAAAAAAGAAAATGTTGTATAATTATGTCTACAAGTTGGAATAAAAATATAAGTTGAAACCGCCGTAATTTCGTAAACATAAAATCCAATAAGTTTAATTATTCCAAACTACCATCTCACCTGGTAAATTATCCGTCAATACCCGAGGGTCTGTAAAGTTTACATTCAGCGGGTGTTGTACGCATGCGCGGGCCGCGTCTCGGGTGACTAAGTGATGTATGGGCCCGGGGTGCCCCACAATGCGCCGGAGCGGAACGACTCACACGGCCCACAGGATCAATTCTACTTTCGCTCTCGAACTCGCGCAGTTAGGCCCTGTTCAGTCATTTTTATTGTGGCTGCGAAGACAGGGTTGATAACGTAATTTTTTCATATGGAATTCTATTTGAATGGATATCTTATTTTTAGCGTTCTTGGGTTGATTTTTGCAACAATTCATCCCTCAGCTGTTGGTGCGGATTTTTTTGGAAAGTGGCAATAACAACCTTCTAGAATTATTGTTTCCATATACATATATTATTTATATAATATGTGATATAAATACCCAAATAAATTCATTTTTAATTTAACGAATAAAAACCCACTATAGAAGAAAAAAAAAATACAAACGCTAATATTTCTATTTCAGTCGGCTTAAAAAATAGTTCCACTCTTTTCAATAAATAACTAGGTCTTAGTTAAAGTGAGCCCAAGAGACATACATACTTTCTGAAGTCTGTCACAAAAATCGAATACTTTAAAAAAAAAAACAAAATAAAAGGGACAATTATTTTAATCAATTTGCTTTGTCTGGTCATGGTTGCAAGCATTTTGGGGTCGATTTCAGTGTATATGAGAATTTTTGAGCTGCTTGAAATAAAGTTATATTAACTGTCATAAATTCTCTTAGAACAGACTTGGACTTAAATCAAAATTCTTGGTAAATTGTGCTACGTGAATTGATGAGAAAATTTGCATAGCCATTTGGATATAAATGTAACAGCTGTTTACACCATTACGTGCTAGTTGTAAAGACTGTGGCACACTCACTACGTAGGTACTTACCGTTATTATATAAATTATAATGTATTATTCAGAAAGGGTATATAAATCAAAAATAGAAAGGGGAATAATATTAAAAATACGAATTAAAAAAAAAAATAACATAATGATTTCGTACACTTACGCGAATATTAGAAATTGAAATAAAACTACTTTTTACGGATTTTATCGCGGTATATTTGGTATTATTTTAACCCGACGTTTTGGATCCTTTACAGCATCCATGGTCACGGGCAGACTGAGGTGTTGGTCGTCTTGAAGTCATACTTACTAATAGCTACCCTACATTTTCAATTATTATTGACAATCCGATTTACACAGACCGAAGGACACGGTGAGCTCGTTCTGTGTAAATCGGATTGTCAATAATAATTAAAAATGTAGGGTAGCTGTTAGTAATTATGGATGCTGTAAAGGATCCAAAACGTCGGGTTAAAATAATACCAAATATACCGCGATAAAATCCGTAAAAAGTAGTTTTATTTCAATAACATAATTTCATATTATTACAAAGTTAGATGTATGATTTCCAAATCACTTAAAAAGCTAGAAAATATTATATTGATATATTTAAGAATCTACTAATTTTATTTAGGCTTTGCTTTGAAATCCATTTAAACAGCTGATTAAAAGCATGTTGAATAACGAAAACTGTATGGAAATCCTTGAATCATTCTAGGAGTGATGATGTCACAGATGGACCGTCAAACATAAATGTAGGAATATCTAAAAATAGAATCAGTAAGAAAACATTTCTTTCTAATCTGCGTTATTGCTTGAGTACTATTGAATTGACCTGAATCTCAAGTGATTTTATTATTCCCATTTACTGAGTTTTATTGGCCTGATATTAGGTACTATTTTCTAAGATGTTTTATAAAAAAAATTAATGACATAATTGAATATCCCACGGCTGTGTAAGGGATTAGAGTACAGTCCACTACACTGGTCTGATGGGCGGCAAACTTCACAAGCAGTGTCGAAAATTCGCCAGATTATCAGATTATATTCATGTGTAATCTTTGGTTTTTAGGACAAACAGCCAATAGCTTTAGTTCTTGCCCATCATTGATAGAAAATCAATCCGAAAATGTTCATTCAAGATTATGAGCTAATTTTGTTCTACGAACTGACAAGAACATATATATTTTTCCTTTTTCATTATATTGTGTGAAATTGACATTTTAATTTTTCAATCAAGCATTTTAAAAAATCTCGTTAGTATTTCATGTAAATCTAGTTTGCATTCTACCTTGATAAGTTTTAAGTAGTTATTATTACATGGTGAAAGACAACTTCCTATAGTATAGCTATGAATGGGCCATACACGAGAAATTTATGTTCTCTGTGAACAGGCATGACTTTACATTTATACTTAACATAATTTTCATACTCACAAACACTGCTTCTCAGTTTTTGCACATATTCCCCTATCGTTGCATAATAAGATAAAGATTTTGACGAGGAGAAGAAAAATTGACTTAACATAAACAACATATAATTGAAATAGTAATTTTGAATCCATGAATCCATGGTAATTTTATACACTTCAGCGAATATTCGACATTGAAAAAGAAAATATTGTTTACCGAAAAAGTAGTTCTATTTTAATTTTAAAACGGTTTGTCTATAAACTGATTTTGAAGATTGAATATATCTTATATTAGTCACGAGTTTAATAAAAATAATTATTAATGGTATAGGGCCTTATATTACTCAAATTATTTTATCAATTAACGTCTATAGGTAAATCTACTTATTGCATCCATGGGTATGAACGGTAGAGGTACCGTTTACAATCAGCTATTTTTAAATGCTACAAACGCAACTCTTTGTACGGATTTGTTTCCCTCAATAATCAAGTTTAATTAAAAGGTTCATCAGATCCTAATTGATCGTCTTAATGCGAAATTAAATTACTGCTTGAGAAGATCCCAAAATTAGTTTGACCTAGACAATGGTGGTACAGTGAGGGAATGTTCAAATATTTGTAGATTTAGTCAGACGGCCGTCGTAAACCAAAGATATTGCCTTAGTATTGTCTCAAAGAGATTAGTTTCCTTACTCATGTGTTGCTGATACTGTTTGAAATCTGTTATTTATTTATTTGTCAGAATTGTACCGCTTGGAAAAATGAAATATGTAATATAAATATTTGTCTTCCTTTTAATAACGAAATAAAAATGTTATTGTAGGTTATTCGAATAATAATATGTGATTACTATTGTGAACATTATATTATGTTTATTGATCTAGATCAATAAAATTATATTTGTATCACAGCTGTTAACTTAATGACGCGAACAGCAAACAAACAAACGTAATCAACTAATTAGCCAACACGTTGCAGTTCTATTCCACGTTTCTAAAGCTCGAACATTAGCTCATCATACCTTCCTCGTAATTCAATTTTGTGTGCCCGTAATTAATTTAGTACACAAATGACATGTTACCGCCGTTGGCCACAATTATATTTGGCTTAAACCGTACATTGACTGCGACATCGTCAAACACCCGCATCGTTATACAAGTTCGCGTTGATTAAAGATATCAGTTTCGTGAACCTTTCATTAGAAATGGCACAAAGGCGAACGCAATTACATCTACGGCGACATCTGGTGGTCTTATCGTGAAAGGGCTGCATCTTAAGTTGCCGAATTGACGGAGTCTTGGTACAGACGGCTGGAGATAAAGATCTGAGATGTGTATTTATGGCTTTGTACCTGAATCAAGCGAGATTCTGGTTAAATAAATGATAACATTTTGTTTAATTATAAAATATTAAACGATTTCTTCGAATCATAACAATAGGTTGAACAAGGTATGTTTTCTTGGATCACGCTGTGTTGGTCCAGTTATCAAGTAGGTACCCTAATACCTAGTAGGTATATTATTAAAAAAGAAATCATTTTCGATGAATAATAAAGAATTTTGAATTAACAATGCACCAAGCATAGCTGAAAAAATATATTTTTAATTGATTTAATCTAGGTAGCTTTAATTCTCGTGTCAATCGGGTTCTTCTAGGTTAGCTAATGTGAGAGACACCTCTGGTGCTGAAAACTTTCTTAGGCTACGGTAACCGCTAAGCTAGTTTGGTATAAAAAATCAGGCAAACTTGTAACCAAGTGCAATCTTATTAATAATACTTACAAAAATTTATCAACCTAATTTATGTGAAATTTAAATATTATACTCATTAATCTTCGGTGGGATCATTGTTCGATACGTAATCACAAATTATTGAGCAAATAAGAAGTCTAATCCTTAGGCAATATTTGTGAATGGTGGGGCAAATGTAAGATTTTGAGTCCTAAGTTCAATCCTAACCTTACAATGTCATGTTGATCTTTAACCACGTCTACTTACTTTAGGTTTTTATCTATTTAAGGGAAAGGTAACATAATAAGCCTTTAGGTTTAGGGTCTCGGCAGACGATGGACTTTTAACTACCGCAAATCGCAACTGTTTAAGTCACTGATTGGCGGACGACATGAGCTGCGAGTCTACGGCATGAGTTACGGCACAGCGGCACAAGATATAGGCCACACTCAAGCCTATCAACGGAGCAAAGAATACTTGCTCTGCAAGTATGTATATATTAATTAGCCTTAGCTAAATAAAGATCCTTTTTGCCACAGTGTAATTTTTTTTGAGCAAAGTGTGTGTTTATGTGAAACTCTCAATAGCAGCTCGAAGGATTTGTGCCCACTTGACGGCAATCGATATGGGGTGAATTAGTACAGCTCTGCTAAACCCTTCGGAGGCGACAGGCGTAATGCTATAAAAATAATAAATATAAATTCTTAAGTGTAATCAATTGACACATTTTTATCCTACAAAAATTTTACAATACACATAGTGGAGTTAGATACCTGTCCATTGGCTTTTGTTCAGAATAGTTTTCCAACAATCCGTTCTCATAATTTTATTGTAAAGGAATATTTGAAAAATCACTATTTTTACGTCGAATCCGGTAAAAATGTGATGCTATTGTTCTTTTCTAGTGGCGTGCAAAAAAAGATATGCTGTATTTAGGTATAGAATTGTGCGATAGATGGATACCTAGTTTGTATTTTTTTAACTTAAAAGGCATTTATCATTAAAAAGTTAGATTATTTTGATGCGCTATTCCATAAAATGAAAAATGATTTTTAAATGTTTCGTTACCTAAACAGGTACACGGTCAGTTTGTACAGGCTCGGCAACATGTGACCATCACCTCCGATGATGCATATGTCTAAAGGCTACTGGCACCACAGGCGGGATTAACTAAGCTAGATTGCCACTCATATGACAAAAAAATACCATAGATGAAACCATAATAAATTGATAGCTAAGTAAATATAATTATATTTATAAGAAAAATAGGTACGTATGCACACAGGTCTTAGTAAGCTTAAACCAAGAGAAAGTAAACTGAAAATGATCATGTTCTAACAAGATCTTTTAAGTTAAATTAGTGGACGAAATTCAGTTAAGCGTTTACTCAGTACATTTCAGTTAGTCGGTGATCAAATAAATTCGTTGTTCTAAGGATTTGGTCATACAATAATTCTGATTTTCATAAATTTATAATTATTATTTAGATTAATAGCTTAAAATGGTAATAGTTTGATTGGATGAGACATATTAAATAAATAAATAAATGATGAAAATGAACAAATTTTATCTACAAACATTATAAACTGCATTTTAATTTCAC
This sequence comes from Craniophora ligustri, assembly GCA_905163465.1. NCBI lineage: Eukaryota > Metazoa > Arthropoda > Insecta > Lepidoptera > Noctuidae > Craniophora > Craniophora ligustri. Next base: position 5,621,927 of record LR990959.1, read on the forward strand.
TTAGCAAATAATACGAAGCGGAGCAGCGATCTCTCACTCATTTAAATTACCTAAAATAGACATCGTGATTCAAAACGATAATTTGTAGAAAATCAAATTCTGTCTCAAAACATCGTCTGTTTTGCATTACGTGGAGACAAAGCCTTAATCTTTCCCCCGGAGCGGGATCTCTTGTTTAAATGTTAGTATAAAAGCCCCGCTGTTAGCTCTCGCCGCAGCGCAAACAGTGTGTGCTACGCCGAATATTGACGGCGACTCGTTTGCAAAGATAAAGATTTGTTTTTTCTTATAAAGATACTTGTGTGTATGTATCGTCACGGATTTCTTTTACGTTAAAATTCTGACGTGGAGCGTGAACAGATTTGGTAAAGGCGTTGTTATTTTTGGGTTAAATGTTACGGGATTTTTCGTCAGTCGTAAAACAAAAACGATGTTATGAAAGAATTACGAATATTATAAGTACATACTACTTAGTCTTGTTGATCAAAACATTGTTTTTGACTTAAAATGCCAATTGAGGAATAATTATGTCACTGCTCACTGCGCGTGCAATAAATTTATACAAATTTGATTTACAATATACGTAGAAACATGGAAATTTTGCTTCATTTTAAAGAAAAAAAAATCATTCACTTTGTATTTAGTGCATGTTTATGTACATACAAAAACGTAATTAGTTTCTCCGTATGATCTCTAATAGATAGTTATTTATGATGAAATAATTTCGACCAAAACACGCTCATGTTTTGGCGTTTTATCAAAATTCACAATTTCCAACGAAATGTTTTAATTGCAGCAAATGACAAAATAGTTTCGAGCATAAACCACAAATGAGATTCTCGAAATTATATATTCAACATTATTAAAAAGGAACGCCATATTACATGGTCCATTTCCAATATTGAATTTGAACCGCGCGTAAAGCCAACCACACAAACTCCTATAACTGCTAACTTCATATGAAACGATATGAAATTTCATTTAAATTCAGTTCAGCGGTTATAGCGTGAAGATGTAACAGACAGACAGACACACATTCGCATTTATAATATTAGTATAAGTAGGTATATGTATAGTCAACTTTATCAACCACGCTTTGTGGAGCTGATGATCTGTCTATCATCTGCAAACAGTTATGATGTGTTTTGTCGTATGTAGTGTACGTCAGAGCTCTATATCCTTACAGGATAACTCCCCCAAATGGCATTTATTTAAATTGCGTGTTGCATCTAACACAGTTCATAAATAATAATTCTGTCACAACAACCGACTTTAAATGTCAGAACTGTGGTTCACCCAGTTAAAAGTTATGATCTAACAAACATAAAAAAACAGTTGAATCGAGAACCTCCTCCTTTTTTGAAGTCAGTTAAAAACAGCCTTTAGTTATTCTATTTGTGCGGTATGCTAAATATTTTACATTTGATAACTACGTTGCGGCATTTTGTCACAAACTGCGGCAAATGTTATGTCATAATAGCATCAAACTATAATAGATTATAACATTTTCATTCGGAATGTATAAAATAAATGCTAAAATATATTTGTCACATAAAATAAAAATCATTTATCAAATTGAAGCCATCTTGAAGATGTTAGTAAATGTTAAAGTACATAACGTTTTAAGCGGCAGGGGGAATACCTGTAAATACACTTTCGAATAAAACTACTTTTTTATGGATATTATCATGGTTTAAATTATTGATATTATGTTATCCCGACCCTTTATAGGACCATGGCTGTAGGCAGTCTCTGTCCGCGATCACCGGGTTGAAAATAATATCAATATAAAAATAAAATACATGAAAATAGTTTAATTTCAATGTCTAATATTCGCGTCGGTGTAAGAAATCTATAAATAGACTTCCCGGTATGAAATGTCGCATATTAATGTGAAGCCGTATAAACCTACACAAGCCTACACCTGCACAACCTGTGTTGTGTGTATATTATGTCAAAACACGCATATTGTTAACGTTTTATGTGTAATCTGTAAGTAGCTGTAGTTCAAAACGCGTGGTAAAAAGCGTCAGGCGCTTTTCACCTTCGCGTTGCGAAAACGTTATATAATGTTACGTAAATTATGATGATAAGGCACGCTTCAAGGACATGTTGTTTCCTTACATGACAACAGAATTTAATTTTTTGCTCGTGGTATAAAAATGTTCAGTGTTTTTATGTGGTGGTTTGTATTTTGTGTTGTACTGTATTGTGTAAAAATTGTAACCAAAACTAATATTAAGATTTAATGTGTTACATACTATTAAAGTAACGCCAACTTGGAAACTATAAGTTCAATTTAGTGAATAAATAAATATACTCTGTTATCACTGATTAGCATGATATTTAGAAGTATTAATTTTTTATATGACAGATCTTTTTATTTCGATATCAATCGTCAAGTAATCCTTATAGGAGTAAAATTATAATTTAAAATATAATAAATAGATTTTAAGTTGGCCTTACTGTAATAAACATTATTTTATGTGTTTTCGAATTGCATTTCAGAAATCTATTTTGTATCCTTTATTGTAAATACCTCTTTCTCCCAGATAAATTAAAATATAGTGTTCATGAGGTCCCTATACTAATTACAGTTTATTATTATCTACTATTTGTGTTGAGCACATTTCAAACTAAATTGCTCGTTTTTAATGTTTGTCTACATTTTGTTGCAGGTAAGTGGCGAGTTCGTATTTGTTCAGGTAATGGACGTGAGGGTATTTAAATATTGTCTAATATAACAATGTCAATATTACATCGCATCATGGTGCGGAACTTTCTGTTAGCTGCATGTTGAACTTTTAATCAAACCTATTAGCTGTACGCCAGTTTTAGGGTTGAAAATAGACCGTATTAGCCCTGAGTAAAAATCTTAGTTATATTGTTGGTCTTTTCGACAAATATTTTTGGAAGAACGAGCTCAAAGTCTGAAGATGAATTGACAAACGAGACTATATTATATTACGACGTAAATTGAAAAAAAATAATTAATTGCAATATGTTTTTATATAATTTCAAAGCACGCACAAACATAACGTATTTTACTCATTTCCTTTTATAATTTCAAATAACTACATGCTACAGCTACACAACGTTGTTGCAATGTTTCTGTGCTGTAGCTTGAAGCTATAAACACTAAGCTGTAACGTTCCTAATTAAATATTTCCCGCAACAATAAATTATTATATGAAAATTAGCTCGCTAAATATATCGTACGCTTATTCCGTTGCGTACGGCACGTTCGATAAATAATTAACCAATTTTAGTTTTCGCTTAATCGGCTTTTTAGAAAACTCATTTGACTGGCAAATTGTTTTACGTGTCCAAGCTAAATGAATATTCACGGGTAATGTTTGGGCGGTAGCCACTCTATTATCTGGTCCCGTCATGTTTTTTTAGGTAGCCTGAAAGCAAACAATTACTTACATTAAAACGTACCTTAACATCTGTAGTGAAATAGGCACATATATCTTTTTTGATACACATCGATTTTGGTAAATGACATTGTTAAGCTACTTTGTTAAGTGTTAAGTTTTTCTTCATTTAGTGCGCTGGTAAACTATTTAAGTCAACGTTTTTAATTACTGTAAAATATATGTTCCTTGAATATTTATGATATAAATATGACATACACGAAGTGTAGTATTAATTGTACATCCTAAAACATACCTCTAACTAGGACAGAATCAAGTAAAAAAGTATTTGTAAGAAATATTTTTATCATTAATACGTATGTAGGTACTGCCACCGCGTTGGCCTCTGAGGGATGGTACACATTACTTACCGCGCTTGAGAAAATTACGACATAAATTAATATTCATATAACTTCGAAATATCGGAACCTGCCTATTTAATCTTAAAACCTTTTGATTTACCAATCTATGCTCATCACTACTGTCAATTGAAAAAAAAAACAAGTTTAAATCCTAGTGTGGGGGCTACGTTAAAAAAAATATAAAACCGCAATAAAATCCGTAAAAAGAATTATAGTTTTTCTATTAATCAGCCCTATCGGCGCAAGCAATGTGCTCATTGAATGAGCAATTATATAAAGCGTGTTACTCAGTCAACCGCAAACCGGAACATCAAGTATCCTTACACTGCGACGACTTTACGAGGGTCGTAGAAGCCTTCGGACGCTGGCCTGTGAGCTTACGTCAACTGTGGACATCTTCCGGGCGGAAAGCACAAATAATTCACAGGTTGGTTTGCAACGTTGTGCTGTTGTATTATAGTTTACTATGCAAAGCCGCATATGTATGTGTATGAAAGGAGCACTGGCTATTGCAAAATGACTAATTAAGTAATCAATTGTTTAATGAATATTTACAGTATATATTATTTGCCTCGTATTTTTATTTTTGAAAAAAAATAAGAGAGTTTTATGGCGTAATTTACCTTACAGAAAATATTTATTCCTGATATAAGAATTCAATCTACAATTAGTCTTCGGTCAAATTTTATAAAACATTTGCTTTTGTTGTGTTTCCAGCTATGGATTGGTAAAATATATTCACCAATTAAAATCGTCGGTTCTATCGGGTTACCAAGTGATTTTCGTGTTATTCGTATCTATCAGTAGGATAACATGTAAATATTGTTGAAAACGATCCTCTTTCAATTTAGTTTCAATCCAGAACTGAAGTATATGTTTCAAACGAACACTCTAACCGTTTCGCAAACAATATATGTCGGCCGTCATACTTCAGGCTTGGTAAGCCGGTTGCAACCCTGTTCAATTAAACATATAGAATTACACTGGTCTGCATAAACCACTACTCTCTGAAACAGTAATAGCGTATGTATCAAATTCGTACGCAGAGTTTAACTAAGTCCATTCATGTCTAGCTAGGGTTACCAATTACAGTACATTAGCTTATGCCTAGTCAGGCAGATTGCACGCTAAGCCGTATGAAACCCGAATACATTATCTGAGAAGACGATAAATAATTATTGACCCGTTTTTGTGGCTATTGTTGAGTGATCTATATTTTATATTGAGGTGCATACATAAGCAATACATACTTGTATGTTTTAAACATATTAAAAAGCTAAATTCTTCCCATAAGTAACAGCATTGCCCAGCAGTGGGACAGTAATGGTTTGATGATAATGAAGTAACCGCATATACCGCCATATTTATTTGAGTTATTATTTAGTAGGTATGTTCTCTCACTTCACAAACTTCGTTCTAATAATATTAATATGCCACTATAAAAAGGTGTAACAAGTAGTCTCTCTCTAATTTAAATGACTAAGAAAAAAAGAAATCATGCAAGATATCGTAGGTTTGACCCAAAACGCAACACAAGGTTATTAACTAGGTTGGTTTGATGGATTCAGCAAGATTTAAAATCTTTGAAATATCAAATATTTCGTGTTGTGTCTTATTTGTGGCAAAATATTTCGAATAAATAAGGTACGCCACTTATTCGCGTGTCTACGCGAGCGGGATTACATCGGCATATCCCCAATTTTTCAGACTCACATTGAAATATTGCAAAAAACAATGAAGCCGAAAATATTCGCTAAAAGAAAACAGTAAAACAATAGTACCCACCAATAAAAACTAATATCAAAATTGACGCTAAACCGAACTAAAAATCCAATAACCACTCGTGAGATTGAACAAATGGTACCAATTTTCAAAGTCGTCGATATATATTGTATTCTACTTTTATCCTTTAGTCCGTGCATCAAATGCATCCTTAGAAAATAAGCGACTACAATACCGTATTACATGAGAACCTATGTTGGAAAAATGTTCGTTCACGGAATTGAATTTCACTTTGAAACCGGCTCTTTGTTAGCGAAGGTAAGAAAACAAAGTATTCGTAAATAAGCTGATATTTTACTATTCTGTCTGAACTGCATTACAGACTGTAAGAATTTTATTTTTTTTGTTGTTGCTAGTGTCACTTCATTAAGCTTGCATGACTGCTATAGGTATAGCGGACTAGACTAAGCCATGTTTGAATGGTAGGTCGGTTTCTATTTATTAGTTTTTCTAAATATTTATCATAGTTTTTATATCAAACTAGCTTCCATAATAATCATGAGATGAGATCTTAATAAATTTTCACATTTATAGTTGTAGAATAATGTGGGTACTTAACTGAAAACAAACTAATAAAAAATAAAAAAAATAATATGGCACCTCTTTGAAGGAAAGTTGTTCACAGTTGCTGAAGTTCAGGTTTTTTTATTAAATCTGAGTCTAAAATAATAATAAACGGTAAATGCGAATCATCTAAGTAAACGATGACCTAAATGAACAACAAGTACATCCAATAAGGCCTAAAACACATTAATTTAGATAAGAAAATTTCTACTTACAATTAACGAAACAAGAGGGTGTCTCAATCCAATTTACGCTATAATTATGACGTCATCGGAGAAGGATTTAATTAAAGACCTTTTAGAGGCCTCCGAGGTAATTGGTGTTCAATGAGTCTTTCGTAGTCCGAGAGCCTCCAAGCGCCGGCTGACTGATTATGTTACAGTGTATTTAAAAATCTTTGTTTAACTCATTTGTTCCAGTTTATTTGTACTGCCGCTGACACTTTGAAAATGAGCTAAAATATTTCCAGGTGTATTTTACTGCGTATTTATTTACTCTTACCAATTTTGACAATGATCTTCAAATAAGCTTAAGAAACAGATAGTTTGAAATGAGCTCATGAAAATAGGGCCAATGTCTGAATTAAATATTGACGTAACACAAAAAAACATAATTCAAGGATTTTTACTGGAAAATAACATTTTAATATTTAATGCTTTTAATAATTCTATTATACATGGTAAAGCTCAAAGGGCGCGTCAAAACTTACTGAAAGGAGTTTTACAGTGTGTTTAAAAAATCTAATAATATAATTAGAAAAGTTTTACCTTTGGCAAAAAATAAACTATAAGGGCAGATATAACAATATGAGTTTATTTAAAAGTTTTACAAGAAAAAATTAGAAGACTATCGTAAACTAATTTATCACTCGCAGTATCTCGCTAGATAGTAGTTGTGGTAGCCTAGTGGTGTAACCAGTGGACTGAGATGTCAAAGGTGTCGAATTCGAACCCAAGGTATGCACCACTGACTATTCGGAAGTTATGTGCGTATTTTTATCACATGCTGAAACGGTAAAGGAAAACATCGTCAGGAAACCTGCATGCTTGAGAGATTTGTCTTGATGGCATGTGAAGTCTGCCAACCCGCAGTGGGCTAGCGTGGTGGACCATAGCCTGATCCCTCTCAAATGAGAGGAGACCAGTGCCCAGCAGTGGGATGATAATGGGTTGATGATCAATATCTCGCTAGCCTAGTGCGATTTTCCGGACAGATGGACATTCCATCGAGAAAGTCTCTCAGGTATGTAGGTTTCCTCACAGCGTTTTCCTTCACTGAATTTTTTTATTCAGTCAATAATATTTCAATCCCAAAAATATTATTGGTTTTAAACAGTATTCATTCAGTATCAAGATAAAACTGTCAGAATTAATATGCATTAATGTAATAATTATAATTATTACAAATAATAGTACTGCATACATAAATCCTTTTTTACACAGGATAATTCAAAATCGGAGAATATTATTGTACATATCCAATACCAATATTGTTTAATATAAAATAAACAATGCGAGTCGCTTCGGCATAAAGTCGCTTTCAAAATACACCAGCCGCAATATCAATATTAAAATATTAATTAACGGTTCCGCCTCTTATAGTCTATTTAATGCAGTAAAAGCATATTTTTAATATGCGGTGGAAAACGTTGGACGGGCAGTCATTTCGTTGGCAAACATTCCCTTTCTTGGCCCCCAGCACAAAGGAGATGTGCTCTTGAAAGTTAATTAAATTTAAATATGTGTAAGCGAACGCGATAGAGCGTGTTCCCTTTGTATTTATCCTGCTTAAAACGCTTAGATTAAAATATCTTCTAGATTTTTCTTAGCTTATTGTGAGAGTTTAGTGATGCAATTGAGATTTTTTAGGGTTCCGTTGCTTTTTTGACATATCTACTGAATGTTTCTGCAACTGGCAACTTTCAATAAAAATAAAAGCAATTAGGGATTTTAAAAATGGAACTCTCTCAGAACCTGTTACTTTTTAATTTATAAGACTGCCATTTGTTTTTTTCACTGTAGCGTCCTGTCGAATATTGTGTCGTTATTACAATGTTTTTCACCAGTGAATATGTTTATTCAATGTGTTTTTTACGATTTTGACTACCTATGCCTGTAGTCAGCAAGAGAGTTGCCAGAACCTTAATGAAGTCTTATGTCATAGTTCTGTGTATTTGTGGTTCCAATAATTTAGAATTAGATCATTTTTTTATCGACGTATGTACGTGAAAGTCGGTCAGCTACGGGGTACATATGTAGAATTTAATATTATCTAGGTACGACAAGTCTTTGAAACCGACTTATAACTATGTATCAAAATTTAAACTACATGATATTACTAAGGCACTTAAATATACTACTAAGGTTAATTGGTTACTACACTTTGAGGTCTGTATATGTCCGTAACTCTGTGGCGTTTTTGTTCCGTTTATAAAGGAATACAAAATGGAACGCGAGACCTAATTAATAAATTAATCCGATACAAACAATTTTCAATAAAAGGCTTACGCTACGCTTAGCTATATGTTTAAACGAATATTGTTTTATAATAATTATAAAATGAATATGAAAACTTCCGACTTAAGCTACCTGTTCACTGGAGAAGAAAGAATATTGGCTGTCTATACTGTATAGAGAGTAGAACAGAAAATGACAATGCTCCGTTATGCCATTTTCGTTTCTTAGCTTGGTTCATTTGACAGCTGGACTGAGGCGTTACTTTTAAGCTCCTCTATGCAAAGTTTCATCCACTTAATGTTAAGCGTTCATAAGAGCCTGTGTTGTTAAATTCAACTCGGGTTTTCGATGATTCTTCTGTTCTAATCTTATTGTTCTTTGAGATAATTGTGCATGAAAAATATTATACTACACTTTTATCTCTACTTCTAAACTGTTCCTTGGAATGTTGTATCCTTATAATTCTACTTATGATCGGTTTGACAGTCTTCACTCGCTAAAGAGAAAATTCAGGTATCCCCGTGATATTTTCCTGTACTGTTCGAGCAAGTCATATGTAGATACGCATGCAACTTAGAAAAGTCAGAGGTCTTGGGTTATATAGTTCTTATCTCGAGTACGATCTCCAGACCTTCGACTCCATAGATCGCTAGTCACACCATACATAGTGGGCTATTACTCTTCGGTACCTACGTACCCATGATTTCCTAAATGCAGTACCTACACAAGAAAGAGCCACAAAAAATTCTACACTAAAATACTAGCGGTATCTACTTACACCACAAATAACATTCCCTTGTCATATGTTAATTTGTAACATGTTAATTCGAAACGCCGTAAGAAAAACATTGGCCGTTTTGTACAGGGGTTCCGTACAAAGGTGTCAAAGTAAAAATTTACATTGAGTCATTGTTGCATAGTGGAATAGTTCGGCTTTGGATAGTCACTCAGCTGGAAATATATATATGTATGTATTAATGTATTTAAATCTGTACATTTGTGGATTACATGTCCATTGTCTATCGTTTCACATCATAACTAGGAGCTATATAAATTTATGTGCGTTTAAACTGAAGTAAAGCTGAGATGAGAACTTATCTTCACACAATCTTTTTTGTATTTTTTAGCATATCTCAAGCTAAGATTTTTAAATATTTTTTTTATTAAGAAAGAAAAATTCAACCTCAATCGGGATTCGAACCCGCGTCTTCTGGAGAGCGTCTGGAGTACTTATGAATTTTCTTTCTTAATAAAAAAAAAATTATCTTCACACAGCTTGATTCCCTCCACTTCAGTATTTATGTTATACTTTGTGATAGTTTTCATTTTCGTCTTATGTTTTAAGGTAAATTATGCATTATATTTGAAGATTTTCTGCAATATACGATAATTACATTTATTCGCATGAATCCAAGTGGGGTTATGTCATTCGCGTTCTTTTTGTTTGTCTTTGGCTGTCGTTACCGTTATAGATTCTAAGCGTAAAATAGTAACTTGATTGGAGGGCTGTACTATTATAATCAGAACTTTAATAAAACATATTCGAAGGGAGAATTCTAAATCGCAAAACGAAAATAAGAAAGTAAACTAAAGTGATAAGAGTTTTTTAATTTAATTTATGTAGAAGCATAGATAATTTGATGAATAAACTTACCATATATTCAGTGTATGAAAATATTTGTTGTAGTTATTCTAACAACAACCAGTATTAGTTTGCACTTTGTTGCCTATGAATAGACGTACGTCAGGGTACCTACCTATCGTCTCATTCATAAAATCGAGCGTATATTTAGTACAATACTTGCAATACTGAATGCTATAGAAACGGGCCCAGATGTTCTGTGAAAGGCCGATTACCGATGTATTCCTCGAAGCCTTGTCTGCAATGAGGATCCTCCCCGCCGCATAGCTTTAATCTTCAGGTGTATGTTCCCGAATAATGTAGGTATTGTAAGTGTATAGCAATAGTGATATCGACACCACTGCACTATAATTTAAACAACATCCTTAAGTGTTGCTACACCGGGATATTCTAAAATTTGTAGCTTTAAAACATTTTACATTTTGTAACATTTTTGTTGTTTTAATATAAGATTTGTAAAAAAAATGTTAACAAAAAATTTAGATTACCATTTTAAAATGCGATGTACCAGCTTTATATGTATAATTTAAATGTTTATTTTTGGGTTTTACGTAGAGTTTAGACTTAAATCGCTCTGATCCCTATTTTGTAATGCCCTAACCATGGACAGAAATAATTGTGTTATTTATGTACAATTATGCTTCCCAGAATTTCATATCGTTGACGTTTGACAAGTAAATTCAAAGTTTGCTAGATAAGCTGCAGAGCTGGGAAAACCACACTAAGAAACATATGGACATGTGTCGCGAATGCATATAATACATCGCAATGTTTTTAGAAGCTCACACTGTACCTACACAAATATAACGGTACAGTTTTTGAGCGATGTAGTACTAGTTCGTGGTAAATTAAGATTTGATTAGAGTAACCGAATAGTATTTTCTAATCCGTATTAATGTCTATGTATTTAATCAGTTTGTGAGCTCATTAGAAACTGTTTTCACTATTACTTGGAAAATATCGTCTAGACATATATAATAAATACATTTATGTGCTAATATGAATGGTATTATGGTGTATGTTATGTTTTTTGACATTAAACAGATCTATTTCAATAGATCATTTTTTTTTTTTATTATTGACCTGGCTTTAGTCTTGCTTGATTAAAAACACAGCCTGAAAGCTGATTTTAGGTTCAATACGAAAGCTATAAAAAAATATGTTCCTAATATTACCACCAGGTGGATTATAAGATCCTATCTGTGATCCGGATTTAGTTGAACGACACGTGACGGTCAATTTGTTGACAGGCAAATGTCTGTTCCAGAATTTATTTAGTCAACCCATAAAAAAGCACTTAGTTTCGGTCTTAAACAGTAATTTGGCAATTTAAAGGCAGCACGATCAGTTTAATGGTATGATTGATAAAATGTTAAGAACCACTAACCCTTTTGAATTGAGAAAGTCGTTACATTTCATTCATTCTATTGTAAAACAGCCGAAAATTTATCGACTCGAAAAATTCGTTGAATTTTTTTTCTTTCGTCCCTTTGAATTCCACAGCTATCTGGTAAACGAATCATCATCAACTTATTACTGTCCCACTGCTGGGCACGGGTCTCCTCTCATTTGAGAGGGATTAGGCTATAATCTACCACGCTAGCCTACTGCGGGTTGGTAGACTTCCCTTGCCGCTCTATGGCATCTCTCAAGCATGCAGGTTTCCTCACGATGTTTTCCTTCACCGTTTGCGCATGTGATAAATACGCACATAACTTCCGAAAAGTCATTAGTGCGTGCCTTGGGTTTGCACTCGAGACCTTTGACATCTCAGTCCACTGGTCACCACTAGGCTACTACAGCTTGACCGGCGAACGAGTAAACGAACTATATTTTAATTAAAACAATTAAATTCGATAGTTTTCCGCTTTATTGACTTTTTACGGTTACATATTGTAAATAACGCTCATTCGAGTTCTGTGTACCGAAAGAGTACCGAACGGGCTTCACCGCAATTAAACAGCCGGCGAGTGTTATTCGATAAAAAGCGATTATTGAAAATTCAAGTGTAATGTACCGTTAATTACTGCACTATAATTAATTTTGCCAAACAATTATTTTGAACAATTGATTTTAACTGATTATAGGGTATTTAACTAATAATCTGTAGCTGCAGGCAAATGGTGAATGTAGGTAAAACATATTTTGACTTGATTTAACTAATTCATAAGCATGCGTACTGATAATCAAAATTTTGTTTTGTAATCAAAACCTCACAAACATTGAATAGTTCTTTTATACAAGATATTTATAAACAAAAACATGTAGTTGAATGAAATACTTCTTTTTGATTTAAAAAATACCTTGGCCATATTCTGAGGTAGTTCATAATACGAGTCTAATAAGGCAAAGTATTTAATAAAGGACAACAAAAATGCCAACCTTCGTCTGAACATTTAGATTACAAAGTTGCTTAAAACCACAGACAATAGACTAAGACATCTCTATCTATTAAGGTAACTTCCGATGGCTAGCAGCGGGAGACGCGCGTTTTACTAAAACGTTTCTTAATTAATACCAAACTGTCAGAGTTCCGGTTTCCATAGAAACATCTAGACGCGCGTCTAAATGAATGCCGTCTGAACTGTATCTAAGTCTTCCAGTACTAGTAATGTCAGATTAACGAGATTTCCAATATTACTATATCTGGAACATCTTGATATGAAGTTGCAAGTTAAATCAGACTAATTTGCGGGTCGCTATCCCATTATTTCCGTAAAATCAAACGGAATTGATGATGGTTAGGGATATTGTTGCGAGATAATTGTTACACTGGAGGCAATTAGAGTAAGTGGAAGGCTCAGATAGCGGAAATTGTTAGAAATTAATCTAGACTCAAATTCGCTGACGTACATGCTTAGAACGAAGGTAATAAAACTATTGCAGATCAAAAATATAATGTGCCAATATGACTATAAGTTATTAGCTACTAAAAAATATATTAAAAGGATCATTAATTACAATCCATCTTTTTTAAATGAGTTTATTAACCATACAATTCCCACCTACCAAAATTTGATAGTTTCTAATTTATTTCAAATTGTATACATAAAATAGGAAACTGATCAGGTACATACCTAAAACATATTCTATTTTAAAATTTCAAGACACTGAATACTTATCATAAATCTCCTAAGGTGTTAAAAGCCTTTTCTACCTAGGGATTAAAAAACCCGTTTAAATTTATGTCATTTATTTGTCATATTCCGCGTCCATCCTTAACATAATTTATATAAAGAAGCGCAAGTGGGTGGTCCTCTTAATAAAAACAAAAGAGCGGCTAACTTCTAAAGGTAAATTAATTAAACCGGCGCTGACGCTGAAGCTTGCATGTTATTTCACTAAAAAGGTAACCACGTCTTCTTTCATGTAAATAAACGAAGCATAATTTATATTTAAGTTATTAAACTCTTGTCTAATACGTTGGGATTAGTTGTGTGCTCTTATTCTCAGAACAAAGACGTGTGGAGTGTTAAGAAATTAAAGAAGAGTTTGGATTTTGCATTCTCATATTTGGTTTATTAAAATCGCTCTGAGCGGTTCTTACATGCTTAAGACGTTTCTTATAACAAATCTAGATCATAACGATGAAACAATGAATTAGGGGATTAAAATATGTAGAAAAATACTACTTACTACTAGATACTTAGTATTTTTGTTTACGTATTTTGTATCTTGTATATTTAGGCAAAAATATTCATGTTACTCTATTCATCAGATAAGACAAGGGCTAACCAAATCAAATCAACAATAAAAATAAATCTACGTAGCTACATCCATTACAGGCACAAGTGTAATGAATGTACTTGTAATTCACTCCGATTTTACGAAGCGGACAATGAATGTGATGAACATTTCCTCCTTCATATGACACCCAACACCAATCAGAATCACAGAAGGAGTTCTGCACAGAATTATCCAATTCGTTACATAATAAAATGGAGAGGTCTCACCCGCAAGCCAATGGGGCATGCCAACAGAATAGCTTCTATCAATATGCTAGGGTCTTTCTTACGGCTACATACGTCTTTATGGTTCGTTGGCCACGCCAATACGTGTCTTTGGAATTAAATTAAGGATGAAACCAGATAGGCAGCCGATTTTGCGGTGCCCAAATTACGCGCATGCTTTCTTATGCGAAATTTAGGGAACTGATTGAGATAGATCGGGGGATTTCGGTTACATTCGTGATTAACTTGCCTTATAACGAACTAGACGATTTAGTTTATGTTAATAAAATGGAAAGAGTATTTCCTAAAATATTGGTGGCGCAGTCAGCAATGGGAATAAGTAAAAAGAGGGGATACAAAGCACAGAGCCCTGGCTCTGTGCTTTGCTGTGTGAAACCTCTTGCTTATAGTAATTATGGTACGTTTAGTCATATCGGCCAGATAAATGCCTTAAAAAACACTATAAGGATAACTTTATTACCTTATTTATGTGCCTACATAGAAAACTAGAACTTCTAAACACTGCGCGTGATGGGAGGGGGTAGCTCTCCTTGGGACTTGATTAGTCTTTAATATTTATATTTAAGGACACTCGCCAACCTTTGCAAATTCCTACACTGTCTTTAAAAATCCTTATAACTACAGAATTGATCAGATAAACAAGTGATAAGCGCGTTTTACGGACCTCATTCAACACCAAAAGTATGTGAATAAAAAATACAAACCTCCTTGGCTTTTGAGACGTTGAAATTAAATAAAAACAAAAGTGCACCCAAAAAAAATATGTAAACATTCAGAACAAAAATATGGAAACCCACTTTAGATACAAAGGAAACAATATTTCTGCTTGATTACATTACAAAGTAACGCCGGCTACAGACTGTTTGAGACAACAAGCCTTGAAACCAATTTTGCATAATAACTTAACGTGACAAACGTCCTAATTGGATTTTGTGTTTTCTATTTGGTCTGCTTTTATACTGTACGTAAATATAAAAATCAACAAGTGTATGTATAGCTGTAAATATGTTAACTTTTTTCTTTGGTTTTTAAGACCCTTTATTTTGTTCCGTGTTTTGTATAGTCATTGTCTTTGTACTTATGATTTTCTTTCTTGGAATTTATTAAGCTTTTCATCTGAATAGTTATAAGCTGTATGTAAGTCAACCTTTTTTCTTTGGTTTTAAAGGCCCTTTATTTTGTACTGTGGTTTGTGTAGTCATTGTCTTTGTACTTATGATTTTCTTTTTTGAAATGTATTAAGCTTTTCATCTGGATAATTATATTTTGTATCAGGATTTTTTGTGAGTAGCTTTGTTTTTTTATTCTAAACTACTGACTGTGCATAGTATATTAATAAACAGATTAAAAAACTATTTTCTTTTATCTATATAATTATATGTAAAAATAAGTTGCACTGGTTTGTGTAAGATTCAGAATCTCAAAAAAAAACCGGCTAATCTCAAATTTTGACACGATACACAAACCCCTGCAAAGATTGGTTTTATTCGCCAATGCAATGAAAATGCTACTGCAAAGCGTAGCAGGTTTGAACTAGTAAATTATAAATAACTTGAATATCCGTAATAATTGCATCAATTAATGACATAATAATCTAATAATCAATTTAACAAACAAGTGTGAGATTAATGTAAACAGAATTACAGCTATTTATCTATAAACTAACTATTTACCCGACTCGTTCCGACTTCGCGGGAATAAATTTAATTTTCTTTTTATTTGGAAAAGCTCGACGGTTACCGTGGAAGACTTGAAGTTAACTAAGTACCTTGGCAACGACATCACGAAGGCAAGCTTAGTCTTGGCAAAGTCTCCAGTGGTTACTGCGAGGCAAGCCGTTGTTTCATGAACGTTGAAATAATAATTCCTTGTTATTGAAGCGTGAATTATTGATGCTGTGTTGGTTTTTTTTTTGTTCTTGCGTTATTACGTTTTCTTATACGTTTAGGTTCGAGAGTACCTTGCCAGAGATATCTATACTATTAGTATTAATACTTTTGCTTGATGTTTACATAGTATTATTTCTTAGTACGACTGGTTCAATTTTTTGTATAAATCACCAATATGTTTGTCGTGGAAGAATATTGATAAAACAAATGATACCTTGTGCCCACATTTGCTCAATAGATTAGCTTCTATAGCAGAATATATCAACAATATTTGGTTAATATTTACTCTCGATTATTAAGTAATTTCAAATCATTATTTCAGTAAATTTTAATACAAAAAATTAGTCTTTTCTTTGTTGTTGAGGTCCTTTCAACACAAAATTATATTCATGATTTAGCTAAAAGCCACCGCCATTATCCGGTTTGTTAAATTTTTAATTAGAATCGGAAGTTATAACTTGTAAACCTGACATAGGTACCGGTTCAAAGTTCAACCGTAAACTTCTCATTGTTTATACAACTTGGAGTTTGGAAAGCAGGTAAGTTTTAGAACATTGCGGTTTTAATGATCTAATATTAAACGAACGTTGAGGGTATTAATTAAGGATTCCGTGGCGTAATAGCGATAGCAAAATTATAGGCGCGCCTGTAAATGTGATGCTGTGTTATGGCTCGGCGCTATGCAACTTTTGTGTTAAATTTTAATAAGGCTTTGGATATATTAACGCGGTTTCACCGTGTAACAATGTGTTGGCCATAATAGTAGCGGCTTTAATGTAATATTTACCAAACAATCTATATGAAAATTGAAAAACTTAACGTATAACACGTTATTTAGCAACTGTACATGTATTCCATGTCTCTTATATCAATAGCCTACGCCGCGTGTTGTAATTGACAGTTTGTTCGTTGCTTTTAGTTCAAAAACTTTTCAAATCGTTCGTTTGGCTGTCGCTGTTAAATTCAAAATTGTACGCGTCAAAAACGATAGTCTC
This sequence comes from Craniophora ligustri, assembly GCA_905163465.1. Classification (NCBI taxonomy): domain Eukaryota; kingdom Metazoa; phylum Arthropoda; class Insecta; order Lepidoptera; family Noctuidae; genus Craniophora; species Craniophora ligustri. The sequence continues at coordinate 5,639,004 of LR990959.1, forward strand.
TTTTTTCGTTTGACAGGTGTCAGATTTGTCACTGACGCGTTGCCACTGACTAAGCTTAATTTACAGGGGCCGTAAACTCACCTGGAAGTGACTAGTAAACGGAATTGTTAATGTATTAAGTTTCTGGTGGAGAAATATTTGAATAAATGAACATTCGCAGTCGGTTTGAGATGCTCTAAGTCTGTGAGCTAAGCCTCACGGTTAGAGAAGTTCAAAGCTTTTGGATTCAATGCGAATCTGTTCAGTACAAACCGCAACATTAGCAGCCCCTGATCTTGGTTTTAAATATAAGATGCAAAAAGTTCTTTATAGCTTACAGTCTATTATATGTATTCAAGTGTCTATTTATTAAGTGACTTCTTGGTCCCTATACATATAATTTATGATTGATATGTAGTATCGACGACCCAATTAGTCCAGCGGTAGTTAACACTGCCTACTGTGCTATGGGTCCCGGGTTCGAATCCCGGTAGGGTCAAATGTTTGTGTGATGAGCATAAACATTTGCATCCGAGTCATGGATGTATCTATGTATAATAGTATTTACAAAAAAAAAGTATATATGTAGTATATCAACCAACTAGTATCCGTAACACAAGCCTCGTTGTTTACCACAGAACTAGATGGCGCTGTGTCATAATGTCCAGAAATATTTATTTATTTATTTATCTCTGTATTAATTCTCTGGGAACAGATTATAATCTTAAGTAACACTCATCTATTTTCGATTAAATATCTATGGCGTGATGTAGCAGTATTGTCGCTAAAATCACTCAAATAACTACCTAGTATTTAAAATGTTTTTTGATATAAAAATACAAGAATACACACGTAATATATAACACAGAATAAAAGTACCTTCGTTGGTCATTATTAATTATTATCTGTATTCTGTGGTACTTAGCCTGGTTATTATATAAAGTTAAGTTTAAAAAAAACTGCATATGATAATATCATTCATTTTTTTATTTTTAAACCTTTAAATTACTTCTTCCAGTAAATAAATGTATCCGTTCGAAGAATCGTCATTTATTTGCTGACACGGCGCCGTTCAGTTAATCCTACTATGTCAGCTTCGCGACCTCTTTAATCCTTCTTCCCTTTTTGGCAAAGCCCAAGCCACCGTGGCACACTTTATTCAGATTGATTTTTTTTCTTCCTATATATAAGTTGAGATTTTCGGCCTGTTTGTATAACTTTGAGTGGTTCGCCGAATCCGGCTTAAGAAAACGTGTATGCTTCAATGTTTTCCATTACACATCCTGGAATTTTCAATTAAATGTTGGTGTACTAATTGAGTATCAAAGTTGATGTGTGGTATAAGTGTCCTTAGACTGTGAACACGGAGCATGGAACTCTGGCGATCAATGGTCTTTTCATCAGATTAATAACGTCACTTAACTAACTAGAGCCCGGCCGGACTTGCATACTTACCATACATAAGAGCCATTCTCGGGTATCCCCAAGTTATTTGGCGCGAAACTTGTAAGCAGCTTACATTTCGGGCCCTCCACGGGTAATATTCGCAAAATTACTCGTCTAGTCTCAGTACGTAGTTATTTGAATAATTGATGCGGTTCTCGTGAGCTCCGGCAAACATTTGCGATCCGCAATCAAGGTCCAACTTGCTTCTGTTACCTCAAAGCTTTCACTCGCTTGCATTTTGATGGGAGATACTATAAGTATTTTGTGTGCTATGTAGAAATATAGTCTTTAATCTGTTTCGTAATAGATTACTTATTTGTTTGGCCGTTCATTTAAACAAGAAAATATCTTGAATTATTTGAATAAAACTTTATTTGTGAAAATAAATGCCTTTATCAACTAAGTATATTATTCAGATGTTTAAATCATAACAAGTCTGGATGAATTTGAAAAACAAAACTTTCCCTTTGTCTCGCCGCTAACAGAATCGCAAAATATTCCTTTGAGAACAAATTCAGCATTTTATTTAGTATTAAATACTATGCACTATGTTTAAACACAACAAATTTGTTTTAAACTACCTTCACCGTATGTAATGAACACGAAGTCGATACAGTTAAATTGTCTTCGCATACAAATGGTGCCGAACAGTATTATGCTCAAATGTTTGCTGCGAATGCTCATTTTGACGCTCAATTCGGACTCAGCTCAGGCACACGCAACCGGTTGATAAAGCCTTATTTGAACTGAAAATGAAACCTTGGTATCCAGCGATAGAAACTGAAATCTATTCAACTCAATCTATACTTAACACTCTGTTATTTTATTGAATGACACAATATAGACAAATAAGTATCACGAAGTGTATATGTGAAAGTTTAGTTATGTACAAACACTTAAAAATACAAATTTACATATCCAGATCAATATTCTGTTATAAATTACATTTTACTATATTATAAGAGCTGTGGTAGCCTAGCGGTGTGACCAGTGGACTAAGATGTCAGAGGTCTCGAGTTCGAACCCAAGGCACGCACCACTGACTTTTCGGAAGTTATGTGCGTATTTATCACATGCTCAAACGGTGAAGGAAAACATCGTGAGGAAACCTGCATGCTTGAGAGAATTTCTCGATGGCATGTGAAGTCTGCCAACCCGCAGTAGGCTAGCGTGGTGGACTATAGCCTAATCCCTCTCAATTGAGAGGAGACCCGTGCCCAGCAGTGGGACAATAATGGGTTGATGATGATGATGATATTATTATATGACGAGTTCGGTTTGTTTTTGTAAGTTACAAAAACTCATAAAGTTCTGCACTGATTGAGCGTATATTTTGATACAACATACAACCCGTTAAAGATTTTTATCTTTAACTACAACGTGCACAGTTAGTAGAGATAGGGTATATCTAGTCGTTTTGTAAAAACTAACTTCGATTAAAAAGAATTTGATATTGGATTATTTGTCGTATTTTGATATTTGAAAAGCCACTACTACATTTTTAATTCTTATTCTCGACAGTGGTCTCCATCTGTTACTTTCGTAGCTCTATGTAACCGTCCATTTCGTCCATGTCGTGACGTCATCGGCAGTGGCGCGCGCCAGTCATGAGTACTACTAGTAACTGCAGTTTATTAGCAGCAGACTGCATTTGGGATTACGTTACATTGTAACGTTATTTACTTTATTTTCTGCTATTTTGTAACATGTACCTTTTCGTTGTAATGATTAAAAGCAGGTTACAGTGAATATTTGACATTTAGAATTGTTTGAGTCGTACAGAACAACACTGCTAAATATGAAAAGATGGTGATATTTCTATTGCATACTAGCCCAAAGAAAATTAAGAGGTCGCTAGAGATTGAACAATTATACAAATGTAATTAACTAATGAATCAAATATTTATACATCACAATGCGACGGAAATATATGTTCTATTTAAAATTTATTACGAGCTAGAAAGGAAAAAGTAAACAGTGGTGCGTTGAAGATTTTTTACAGATTCATGCCTAATAAATAAGGAATTTTAATCAAATTCGACAATGAAATAAAACTACTTTTTACGGATTTTATCGCGGTATATTGATATTATTTAAAAAAAATCGTCTCCAAATATCAATCCATCTTCTGTTCGTAAGAAACTGGCGCAAAGAAACATTGTACCATTCATTTAAACTTTATTCGCCACAGTTTACTCACCAAGCCCAATAGAATTTAAATGGCTTGAAATAAAGAGCGAGTGATACGACAGACGTTCCTAAACACAGTTTAGAAGGCACCGAGACGTCGCGAGCGTGTGACGCATACCAGATTCGAGCAACAAGTGACTTCGAATTTTTATCTCTCTACCGTTTTCTTACAATCATCCGTCTGGGGAAATGTAACCTACTGGATAATTTAAATTTTGGGGAACAGGGGATTTTCTTTTTTTAATATAGGTATATTTTTTTGAGATTTTATTCTCCGTATAATTACTATTAAGCATTTATGATTAATATATATTTTTTGTTATGTATGTATGTAAGATTGGACTATATAATGGATGGTATTGTCGTGCTCCCATTAGAAATGCAGCTCAATTAGTTTGAGTACGTGCGAGCATGAGATATCTGCCCTATTTTTCCAATGTGGTACTCAGAAAGAACTCACTGCGTAGTTTTTATTGCACTTTCTTCAAAGGACTTTGATTTTTGAGAATGATTGGGTTTTTTTGTTAAAGGATCAGTGAGATCAGTAATATTTTCTAAATTACACACTATATAATAAAAAAAAAACATAAATCACCGGTGGTGGTCACTTTACAAAATTTATCTTTAATAGTTTTAATAAATAAGATAACGATAAGATAAAATAAATAAAATATGAAATTAAAAATAAAATTAGAATAAAATATAAAAAAGTTAGGTATTAGTATTCTTCAGACCATATCAAGACGTCTCAAATATGACTGAGCGTGTAATGCGTTGCAGTCTAATGGTTCAGGCTGTCGTAGGATGCATCGCGATTATTCCTCCATTTAGGCTTTAGTCATACTACGACCGGGATGTGAGCGGTAGCGAGAATGAGCAAGAGCGAAGGTGAGGCGATTATGGAGTGATAATTTACATTAACACCGCATCTATCAATATCGTTCAAGAAATACTAATGTTTAAATTTATTTCACATTTATTTTAAAAATGAACTGGTCCCATATAATTCATGGGTAGTATAACAATAAAATAACCATTAGCACGTTAAAAGATTTCTCGCATAATTAATAAAATGAATAATTAAATAATTGAGTGACTGACTTCCCGTGCCAGACCAGAGGCAGGGTGGGTGTATTGCGCTCGCAGCGGTTTATTAAGTGACCAAAAATGTTGTGTCTTAAACAATATACCATGAATCGTCTGGAATAAACTAAGAGGCCATATAATTGAGTTTATAGAGACAGCTATAAATTTCGAGCCTCTCCGCTCTCCGTGTGACGTGTCTCAGTCCTTAAAACATTTGGAGAACACTCCGTTCCTCGTTAGGGCAGACATGCCCGCTATGGCTTAGTACCGCCATGATAAATACGTTTTTAAACTTATTATTAATGTTACTTTTCCGATTCAAAATTCTGTACAATTTATATTGCTGGTTTTAAAGTTCTGTCAATGTTTTTGAGTATAATCGATTATTTTAATAAGTTGTATAGATTGTAGGGTGTTATTAAAGCCTTTTTATATGACTACCTAGCAATTAGTAGAATTTAATTCACTGATGTATTATTCTTTCCTAAGAACATTTAACTGACAGTAGGTTTCATTGATAACCACAGATACCAATGAAATGCAATCCATCGATATGATTATTTCATCATTTGGAAGGTTAAATTAAATTGAAAATTGGCACAGATATTAGGTATACTAAACACGTTTCAGTAAATTCCCCAATTGTGTTCGAAAATGGAACTTATGTACTTTTACTGATCTATCCATTAAAGTTAGGTAAAAACTTAAGAAAGAGGAAGTTTGGACAGGCACTTACCACATCGTTAAATTAATTAAAGTCATAAAACATCTTTTTCCCTCTCCGAAATCAGCATGGGGGGGAAGCCTTACAAGTTTTATTTTTACATCATAATGAGGCCTCATTTGAATGTAAAGTAACGAATTTGTAAGCCGTAGTTTCCACAAGATTCAGTGTACCTTCATTTAAATTTGTGTTGACCTGTTTTACACTAGGAACTTTACACATTTAGATTTACTGAGAGTTTTGGAAAAGCATTGTTTACCGTCAAAATGTTTTTTCTCTCTGTTATGTTCTTCAATGAACAAATAATTTATTGATGTTTAAATATGCTAGTGTTGAACGGATAAGGCCTATTTACCTCATTCGTGTTCACTGGCCTGGAGATAATAATTTATAAAAAAGAAGCAAGAAAACTTGGTGCCGACTATTACGGTATTTTATCACAATATAATGTGTAGACAACTGGATATAATATTTTTTTTATGTAAAGTAACATCGTAATAGAAAAAGGTGTAGCAGTCGATTTGCACCATTAAATAGAAGAAAGGGTTGAGGGTTCTGAAACCACTGACAAAAAATATGTCTATCTACTATACGATGTCAAATCACATAATTTGTTTTAGGTTAAAAAACTATAAATGCGTCGATACACCGTTACTACCATAACTCCATATTATATGGTAATAAATATACTTAAACTATAGTTAAAATATTTTCAACGAACAACCTAATTGGTAGGTATACATGCAACTATAGACCGACCTATGTGTGGATGTAAAGCAATTAGCTTGTTCGACTGTACATACGTATATTTAGTAAGAAACTATGACTAATGTGAATAGAACTGAATACTTCGTTTCGTTATTACTCTATCTTCGCAGAATTACTATCAGTTATTTCATCATTCGAAATGTCCAAACACGAGTGCACTCGGACGGTTTTTACAATTTCTGGAAAAGCTCGAGCCCAAAAGGCTGGGCATCAACGGAAGGCTTATTCAGCCTATCGAAAATCCAAATTCTCTGGTATACGGGCGCTATTGACTTTTATACGAAAGAGATTTGCGTCGGTGCAGCCGCACTCGCACCACGCAGTACTTTGTGGTCCGTGTTTGTTATTAACTTAATTGAAATATAGAGTAGGTAAATAGTTTATACAATGCACGGGGATCTTTTTCTTTGTTTAAACGATTAAATTATTGGCGGATTTATGCCCAGAACATTTTGTCAAAACAGTACGATAACCATACTGTTTAATCAAACAAAAGTTATTTTTTTATGCCAATTTATAATGTGTTCGGTAAAAATAAATGCATGTAGTGCCATGTTATATGAATATTATTGTCATAATTGTTGGTCAATAGTCAGAAACCTAAAAAATCTAAGGTCCAGTTTATCTTTAGGGCATTGGCAATGCCCAGAAATTGAATAGAATGAAATAGTTTGGCAGTCACTTTGTGCAAAATCTGTTTAGACTGAAAGCCCAATCGGTATATCCTAGAGAGAAAGCTCTGAAAATAATCAAAGATGCTCGTAAACAAACACAAAAGACCAATAGAATTTTCTATTGACCAAAACATTTCAATAATTTTCCCGTCAACACCAGATTCGAGGAAAACAAATTGACAAATTAGACTATAAAATATTTAGGGAAAATTGACTTAAAACCTTAGCACTACCTGAGTTAAAGCTTCTTTACATCAAACGGCATAACAAATTCATACATAATGTATAAACGGCTTAATGTAGCTGGCATGAGGTCAGGCCGACTTGGCATTAAGAGCTTTCGGAAGGGACTGTGGGGGAGGGGGTGGGGGGGATACCAAAGTGAATATTACAACAGAGATGTTCTTGTTTCACCTGCCATATCCAGTCCCCTTTGGTACGCACTACGATTTGATATCAGTTCACTGGTCACTGTTAAAACCTCGTTAGAATCACGGCTTATAGCGAACATAACGCTGCTATTGGCCGGTAGTGAACCGTTCCGTGTTCCTTATTGTAGATATTTAACCTTTCGAAATATCTGGACGTATGTAATAGCGTGTAATGGGATAATAGGAATAATTATATTATTGTCGGTATATTTGGTGACGTTACTTACCTATTTTAGTTACGTTACTTACCTAGTTTCCCATGTTTTTTGTTGTTTTTTGGGATCAGAATTAATATTCATAGCCCATTCAAATTAATAGAACTTAACCGCTTAAAATCTCTAAGGTATAAATCGTTAATGTTTTCGAATTTATTTTTATTGCTTTTGTATATTTTCCAAGTTGTATTTTCTCAATTCCAAATAAATCTTCAACAGTTTCTTCACCCTACATATAACGCATGAAATTAATTAATTTTGTAAGGATGGTGAGATTGAAGACGCATTTGCATAAGTTTCGCGGATACGCGCGACTTAGCTAGTTATGGAACTAAAATAATATCGTTGTTAGTATGAAACTAATATTTTTTTTCCAATCTAAAGCTTTTTATTAGCTTGTGTTAGTGCTTAGACGAATGGAGAGCAGTAAAAGGAAATGAGGAGAATTTTGAACGGCTTTGAACCGCCGATCACATACTTAGACTAAAATTAACATATTTTGATACAAAATTAAGTTAGAAATTTAATCTAATACCTTGCCAATCTTAATTTTTCAACGCGTTTGTATTGCTAAATAGATTTCGTGGATAATGTACTTATTAAACTATATTTATTTCATCTATATTTCAATCGAAGTAGAAACACAACAGATTTTTGTTCATAAATAATTTATAACTATATGCTAAGAGATTACCACCGTCGATGCACACGGCCATTTTCATTTTCTCGTATGATTTAATGTGAGGCAACGAGGCCGCCTCGTTGCGCCCGCGGCGCGTACTGCGTGGGCCTATTTCAATTTACTCAACTTTTACGAGAATTTTCTCTGAGAATTGCTTCGTAGGTCTGTAGTCTAGTGCGACTGCTGATTGTCGACCAGTGTTTTTGGATTTTTCTATGAAATGATTTTTCTATGAAGTGCCCAGTTGATGGCAATAGGTTCGCCCCTCATTACATGGGACCTAAAAAATATTGACGAAATGTAGGTAGGTACATTATTACACCTCTGCCTAACCCTTCGGGGACGACAGGCGTGATGGTATTTTATGTTACGTTCAGGGTAGTTTCCAAAACGCTACGCTACCCACGCAGATTATAAACACAGCTTTAGTTAAGGCTTCGGGCCATGTCTACTAGGCAAACTTCAAAGCTTTTAACGTGGGATCTAAAAAACACATGGGACACATAACAAATGAACAACGTCGCCTTACCGAAGTGGCTGAGGTCAAAACTAATTCTTAAGTCGCGGCGCACCACTGACGCCGTTTACATATTGAGTCTATGAGTTCTATCTTTTCTTTCTATGTGTAAAAGCTAGATAGTTACTATGCCGTAGGCTATTAGGTTCAACTGAGTGAATAACCAAGGATACTGGCACTGTGTATTGGATTATATAAACGTAATATAAATTATTGTAAAGATCCATATGCATAATTATGGAAATAAATAAGGGAAAATGAAATTCAGCTCTACGTCGTGTATTTAAAGATAGCCGTCAATCAAACGATACGATTAAAGATCTTTCAATATCGTCTTTACTAGTATTCTGGTTACTTATGATATGATATTTTTCATCCATATAAAAAAATGTTTTACATATTATACCGCCATATCAATGATATTATTTTAAGGGATTAAAATGTAAGATGCCCGTAACAGGCAGATTTATTTGATACTACGGGGGTGGCAACCAAGGTTACGACCTGCCTAATGGGTACCGTAGCCTTTAAACGTTCGCAACACCAGAAGTGTCGCTCGCGCGTATCTGCCTCTGCAGATACAGGAACAAAGCCCATTCTAGTCTCGTATAAACCTTTGTATCCCAAACCACCGTCAATTAATCAGCAGTCGACATACATATAACTTGAATCAATTATTACAAACACTTCCCCCCGTTTAATGAGAGGCGCGATTGTGAAAGCCTTATCTGCACTTAACAAACATACTGCCATTAATCCAGTGCGTGTCAAACTGTGCTCCTGCTACCTTACCATACAACCGCCAATGTCCAATTACAGGATAGGTTATGTTTAAACTTCAGCAAATTGTTCACATTATCATAGAAAGTAATAATGGATAGTACTTATTTAGTGCCGTACTAAATGTATCTCAGAATTCTCAGATTTAGTTTTAAATATTTCTTGTTACAAATACTTAGTGTTTCTAATAGGATTTAAAACTGATGAGACTATTGGTGCAATAGCTCAGTAGTTAATAGCTAGTCATGTTTGTACTTTTACCGAGGGTCCGTTTACTAACGAAGGGAGTAATAATTAATACGCAATAGATATATCTATAAAACGTATAATTCTCAACCACAAAGCTCACACAAAAGATAAAAAAATCAAAGAGGTCGTTAATTTCATGTAACGAAACCATAGCGCGATCTAATTCGATCCCAACGCCATCTAGGGAAGCAAAAGGAAACTTTGTGCATTAAATGTAATTGATCGCGCTATGATTTCGCTACGCGACCCAAACATGCCGCCCACCAAGGACATATTGACAAACAGAACCCACATAAAATATGTTCTTCATTACTGCTCACCCAAGTAAACATAAAAATTATATACTGAACAAACAGGAAGTAACCTTTTGTTGACGAATTACAATTAAAGAGGTCCTTGGGGACAAACATTGATACACAATAACTCTATACAAGCCAGCAAAGTCACCAATTACAAATGTCATTTTATTCTTCACAATTCTTATTACTATAAGCTTATGACATAACTTAAACTACTACAACTTAATTCTAATTTATGTGGTAACTGGCAATACACATAATTTCGATGTCGGTCTCTTAATAATCGAACTCTGCGTACGTAAGGTAACGACTCTAGTTATTCCGTCTGGTCCACAATGCTTATGCTCAACCTTACCCAATAACCACTTGCCTGGAGGCATGTCATCCTCCTTTACTAAAACAATGTTCCCAATGGATGGTTCTGGATTTTGATGAGCCCACTTATGCCTCTGCAAAAATTGATTGAGGTAATCCTGCGACCAACGTCGCCAGAAATCCTGCATCATTCTCTGATGGAGCTGCCATCGCTGTAAACTGTTTACGTTGGAACCTTCGTAATTTGAATCCGGAACTAAAACAGGTGGCTCACCGATCAGAAAATGACCAGGCGTCAATATAGTAAATTTATCTTGATCTTCTATATACGACAATGGCCTCGAATTTAGGCAAGCTTCAATTTGCGCCAAAACAGTGGCCATCTCTTCGTAGGTTAAGGTAGAATTGCCGATTACTCTCTTAAGGTGGTACTTGGTGGATTTTATTCCTGCTTCCCAAAGACCCCCGAAATTGGGCGAGTGAGGAGGAATAAAATGCCACTCTGTGCCGTTATTAGAGAGGTATTCAGTTAATTCCGGGTTGCAATTGGACCTTTCTTCATTAAATAAGTGTAGCAACTCACGCGATGCTCCCACGAAATTCGTGCCGTTGTCGCTGTACAACTCAGCGCAACGGCCACGCCTTGCCACAAATCTTTTAAAAGCAGTCAGGAAGCCTCTGGTGCTTAGCTCGCTTACCGCTTCGAGATGCACTGCTCGCGTGGACATGCAAATAAATAATGCTATGTAGCCTTTGTAGGCTTTATTACCGCGTCCCTTCGACATCCTGATGTTTATCGGCCCCGCGTAATCCACCCCACTACACAGAAAGGGTTTGTTTGGTGTCACACGTGCCAATGGTAACTGCCCCATCAATTGTGTCCTAGCCTTTGCTGTATAACGTATGCATTTAACGCAGTGTCTAACATACCTTTTTGCCAACAGCTTAACTCCTATGACCCAGTATTTGGAACGTAAATACGTGATCATAAGTTGCGGCCCACCATGCATCGTCTTTTCATGGGAATCCGCAATCAACAGTCCTGTCAAGAAGCTCTCCTTGGGTATAAGGATGGGATGTACCCGATCATAACTTAATGAAGACATCTCCAACCGCCCACCAACTCTTATAATCCCCTTAGTGTCAAGAAACGCATTTAATGATTTAAGACTACCCTTTGTTTTCTCCGTGTTTCCCTTTCTTACATTTTCTAACTCGTCTGATTCTTCCTGACTTTTCTTCACACATATGGCTAATGCTTCCTCAATTTCTGTTTTGGACAAGTGCCTCGAACTATGTTTAGTCGATGACTGTCTTTTTAAATTTAAAAATCTTCGACAATAGGCTATCACTCTGACCAATCTCGATAGTGATGAGAACTTATTCCAAAACGATACGTCGAATGCAGTAGTGTGTACCTTCACTTCTTCTAAGTGGGTGAGGAGATGTTTCGGCCTTTTGTACTCGACATCCTGCTCTTTGAGCTTATCTGGGCCGTTCCACCAGATAGACGTCGATTTAAGCTCGATAGGGGAAACACCGCGAGAAGCACAATCTGCTGGGTTTTCTTTCGATGACACGTGAGACCAGTGTTGTGTGTCTAGCATGGTCAGAATGTCAGAAACCCGATTAGCCACGAAAGTTTTCCAGCGGCTGGGGTGACTATTGAGCCATGCCAGCACCACTTCACTGTCCGTCCAGGTGTGCCAATCCACCTTTGGAATATTTAACACCTCGCCTACTTCTACTATCAATTTAGCAAGGAGAACTGCTCCACATAGTTCTAACCTTGGAATCGACACCTGTCTTATAGGTGCCACCTTCGTCTTTGATGTAATAAGTGAAACGTGAATGTTACCCTGATGATCAACAACTCTAAGGTATACGACTGCTGCATACGCCATCTTGGACGCATCTGAAAACCCGTGCAGTTCAGCCTTCAAATCCTTCTCCCCTAGACGTAACCATCGTGGGATTTTAATCTTCACCAAGTAAGACAAGCTTCTATGGTAAGTAACCCATTCTTGTAATAAATTGTTTGGAATTTCCTGATCCCATTCTAACCCAGCTAACCACAATTTTTGAATGAATATTTTAGCTACAATAATACTCGGTGCTAACCATCCCAAAGGATCAAACAATCTTGAAATATCAGATACTACTTTTCTTTTTGTTACAGGTGCAGTAAGCGGTTGGAGTTCTACAGAGTACTGGAAGAAGTCATCGTGCGAGTTCCAGGTAAGTCCTAGTATTTTAGTAATGTTATCCATTTTTATCTGTAATTCTTCGTCTGTAGATCCGTTCTTCTCCCTTATTTTATCCAATAACCCTTGACTGTTACTCCTCCACTTTTGTAGTGGAAACCCTCCCTTAGCCAAAACTGTATTCAGTTCTGTATAAATTCTGAAGGCTTCTTCCACACTTTTTGCTCCTGTCATCAAGTCATCCATATAGAAGTTATTTAATATGATTTTCTCTATCTCTGGCTTATCTTGACACTCGTCATGTGCGACTTGATGTAAGGATCGAACAGCCAAATATGGCGCTGAAGCCGTACCAAATGTGACTGTTAGTAACTCAAAGTCTTCTATTTCATTTTCAGGATTGTCTCTCCAGAGGATACGTTGAAAGATGGTATTATCTCTATGTACTAACACCTGCCGATACATCTTAATTATGTCCGCTACGAGACAGATTTGATGTATTCGCCACTGCATAATAGTGTGACGGAGTTCCGCCTGTAAGGTAGGGCCAACTAATAAATTGTCGTTAAGTGACATCCCGTTCTTACCCTTGCAGGAAGCATCGAATACAACCCGGACCTTCGTTGTATCCTTGTCTTCCCGAACAACGGCGTGGTGAGGTAAGTAGATTGCCTTATTATTATTCTTTCCGTGCTTTGAGACCTTTTTCATGTGATTTAACTTTATGTATTCTTGTATAACCTTGACATAATCATCCTTTAATTTACTATTTTTCTTTAATTTAATTTCTAATGAATTTAATCGTTTTTCAGCAATGTTTCTAGATTCACCAACGCGGCTGCTGGGATTATCCTCACGTAGCGGCAGTCTCACTATATATCTTCCATTAGTGTCCCGTTCCGTGGTTGATGCGTATAATTTTTCACACCGATTTTCTTCCTCCGTAAGCATTCGACTTGGAGATGGTTCAGCTTCCAACTCCCAAAATTTTTTAAGCTGGTCATCAACTTCAAGCCTTGAATGCATCACGGTAATATGTGAGAGATTATTTGTATAATCCCCTTCACAGGCGCCAGACAATATCCACCCTAACTTGGTGTCTTGGGCTAGTAGAGTGCCACTAAGGTTCTTCTTAATGCCTTCTTGGATGACTTGGCTGTAAACCTCAGCTCCTAATAAAACATCAATTTTATTGGGTCTGTAGTATTCAGGATCAGCCAAGACATCGTCGGTCAAGTCTACCCATTCTATCCTAGTTACCTTTGTAGCGGGAAGAAGGGCTGTGACTGACTTCAATACGAAGGCATTAACCTTTATGTGGAAGGTGGGGTCTACCCTAGATCTCATATTTATGACAACAGTGGACTTGGACGTCGCACTTTTGTCCCCGCCTACGCCTATCACCGTTTGCCTTGAAGGCGTTTTCTTTAACCCTAGATATTGGACCGTGGATTCCGTAACGAAAGAACCCTGCGACCCTTGGTCTAGCAAAGCCCTAACAACTCGATAAGTCCCCGCTTTCGACTCCGCTTTAATCAAGGCGGTGGTTAATATGACGGTCTTCCGACCGCTTCCTGTCGAGAGACATGCGACTAATGGCTTGCTTGACCCCTCCGCTTGCGCGGCTACTTCAGCGTTACTATTGCTGTCCTCCTTCATCAACCTTCCTGCGGTTGACGAGGTTTCCGCGTGAGCTGTATTACTTCCCTCATCCGTAACAGACCCAGAAACACCCACCGGGTGTAACAAAGAGTGGTGGCGGCGTTTACACTCCTGGCACCGTTGAGTGTTTTTACAGAACTTGGCTGGGTGGTTATCATTTAAACAAATAAAGCATAAATTGCGTTCCTGAGCGAAATTTCTCCGAGCGTCGTTTGATTCTTTACCGAATTTCTGACAGACCCCTATCCTATGATCGGCTGAACAAAATGCACATGACACTGCCTTTTTTTCCTTTGCGACATGAAATGATTGAGTCCCCTTTACATATCTATCCTTGTTTTCTACCTTATAGTCTAGATTTTCTAACCCTCTAAAGCGACTATTTAAGTAATCAGAAAATTGTTCAAAAGTAGGTAAGTCATCACTCGCGTCTGAAGCTACCTTGAGTTCCCAACCTTTCCTGGTCTCTTTATCTAACTTACTACTTATGATATGTATAACTATGAGATCCCAGGACGAAGTATCCACTCCTAAATTACTGATAGATTCCAAACACTCTGAAGTTGTTGACACGAGCCTTTTTATTTCACTAGCCGATTCACAAGATAACGCCCTTTGCCCTAATAACCTTTTTAATATGCCATTTGCTAAAAACTTTTTATTATTGTACATTTTGTCTAACTTTGCCCATGCGATTTTATAGTTGTCAGACGTAACTTTGATGTTACGTAACAATAGTTCTGCCTCTCCAGTTAAATGACCTTTTAAATAAAAGAATCGTTGTGCATCGTCAAGCGACTTGTTTTCATGTACTAACCCTATATATAAGTCTCTAAATGTTTGCCATTCGGAATACTTTCCCGAGAACGACGGTATTTTTATTTCGGGCAACTTAACTCTGCTAACTCCTTTTTCACTATGACAACAAGACTTTGTATCGACACTTGCATTAGATACATTTCTGTTTGATAACAATTCTTTCAATTCACTTTTAAATTCTACATAAAATTCTTCAACTTC
The DNA here is from genome assembly GCA_905163465.1 of Craniophora ligustri. Lineage (NCBI taxonomy): Eukaryota > Metazoa > Arthropoda > Insecta > Lepidoptera > Noctuidae > Craniophora > Craniophora ligustri. The sequence continues at coordinate 5,654,245 of LR990959.1, forward strand.
ATCATACAGGTTACATTTAACATAACTAGAATTACACAATTCAACCTTTTTTATTGTCCTTAATATTTCTCTGTGCGTAGACGTGAATGTGGACCATAACTGTTCTAAATTTTCAAGACGAGTTTCTAAATAGGCAATAGTCAACCTCTCTTTAGAAGACTTCTTTAAATTAGATTTGGCTTTAAGCATTTTAGATTTGACATCTTCCTGTATATCACAGAATGACTCCATTTTTAATACAATCAACTTTTAAATACAAATTAAGTAGTAAACAAAGACAATAAATTAAGATGTTGGTACACTTAAATTTTATGTTTAGATAAACTTATAAGTCCCAATTATTCTATACAAAGTTGAATATTTTACAAGTTTTTAATACTAATTCACCTGGGTCCTAAATTCGGCATGGATTCCCCGTCTAAACTATTTTTGTCTTAAAACTATTAAAGTCCAAATTTTGAGAAAATATTCTAAGTCACTTTACTTTAAAATTTCTATCTTCACGGAACAAAGTTAAAGTTTAGATGCACGGAACAAAGTTAATTTCTTCGAAGTAATGAGGTTGTAAATGTACTTACAGTTTTTCCTTGCACTTACTGACACCGACACTGGCACTAAACTGACACCACACTTATTCGAAGAAAGTGGCGCCCTCTAGCGGCCACGACCACCAAATCGCCAACAGCTGCTGTCGCCTCCTCCCGCGCGTCGTTCCTCCGGATGACACCACCAGGCTGGTCTGCCTGGTACTCCAAGATCAACCCGGCTCCACCTCCTCGGCACCTCTTCAGGGCACCCGCTGAAGGTGTTGATCTGGACAGCGATCCACTGCCCAGTACTGACGCGTCGGGTGGTAATTACTACCACCACCGGTAATCACCAAAACACTCGCGACCGATCCGGCTCGAAGGACCATGTACTTTTACCGAGGGTCCGTTTACTAACGAAGGGAGTAATAATTAATACGCAATAGATATATCTATAAAACGTATAATTCTCAACCACAAAGCTCACACAAAAGATAAAAAAATCAAAGAGGTCGTTAATTTCATGTAACGAAACCATAGCGCGATCTAATTCGATCCCAACGCCATCTAGGGAAGCAAAAGGAAACTTTGTGCATTAAATGTAATTGATCGCGCTATGATTTCGCTACGCGACCCAAACATGTTTCTATACAGCACAAATGTTTATATGACTCTTTATAGTTGTTCTGGCTCTCAATATATATCTATCTTTAATATTATCTATATTTTTTTATTATCTATAAAAAAAAAATTTTCCCCACACTAGGGTTTTTCCTCTGTCGTGGTCGTATTAAATATATCTGGACGTATTGTACGCAGTACCTACTTATATTGCACGCATTTACCTACTTTCCCACTTCTAGACACGAGCTTGGGATCTGTAATATGGGAATTCAAATATCATACAATTCATTAAGTCCCTAACTAGTAAGCAACAAATTTCAACTAAATATAACGGTTTCAATTCCGAGTAAGGGTCTAATACCGCGTCATCAAACTTTTTAAGATACACAGAAGTCTTACAAGTAATTTATTAACAATGTCATTCCGCCAGAGGACATTTACAAGTCACAAAGCAAATACGTTTTCGTATTCATTCTCCAAGTAGGCCGACCAAAACAGGCCTGAGGACACAGCCTAAATAAACCTACGCTTGATACTTGCTAACCGCTATAAAGTCACAAAGAACCCATAGTTCGGACCTTCGGAACACTGTTGACGGGGCCAGACAAATATTCATATTTAATTCCTTGAGGCTTTCAGTCCGGCTATTATTATACAGACATTTTAACAACTCATAATCTCTGTAGTGATTTTATTTCATTTAAAAGCGTGGAGTTAGTGTATGGAGTTTAGTGTCAGCAAATTTTTGGCACCGTGCAACTAATTTTCACAATGACAATTCAAAACACTCGTAATTGCTCTACGTACTTATAATAAAAAGTTGGAGTACGTTATTCCGATCATTCTTAACAAATACCGTGAGATTTTTTTACAAAGACGGGTGTGTTTACAAACACAAATGAATTCTTAGATAGAAATTAATCGTAAACCAAAACAAAAGACTATCGCAAACATAATGTGAATGCTGATATTTTTAGTGTTTTAGTAGTTAAAATTCACAAGATATTGTTCTGTGCGTTTGTACGATAGTTTTAATAAAATAGCTGTTAATGGTTGTACCCATTTATTCACCTATCGATAGGTTTACATGTTTTATTTATGAATTATATTGTTCTATCTTTCTAGTGGGCCACATTTTTTACATAAATGTCCTGTTTGAGCTCTTGACAATGACGTTAGGAAAACTTTTCATTAAGTTCGTAACTCCTCGATCCCCACTCCACCAAACTATCAATTGCCATCGTTTTGAAATCCACACGGATTCGACTATCTTGTGACATGAACCATATCTCGTATTTTCCTCTTAAAACGTATTCTGCAATACACGAATTTATTGTGTTGTTTTCTATTGTACTTGAATACCTGCAATCGATTTACACATACATACGAAATCAGTGAAAATTGTTCAATACATTTGTATTTTCGCTTGTAATCCCCTCCCAGAATGTGCACTGTAATCCCTCAATATTACTCTTTTAAATTGGAATAACATTTAAACGAAAACCTGAACAATTTTCCTATAGTTTTAGATCGTATTAAAAAGTATGAATGTGAAATATCAAATAGAAAAGCATTACGCAACAGATTTTTTTGATAAAATTTGGCCAGCGGGCCATGTTTTATTAATTTTATTTATTTTAAAAATATGAATTTTATCAGTTTCATTGTTTTTCTTTAAAGGCAGTTAAATTAAGCATCGAAAATAGTCGTAAAGTTAATCTGTTTGCATTAAGCTATAATAAAATTCAAGTTTTTTTTATTAACAGTTATTTTCGAAATGAGGGATGTCACAATAAAATGAATGACATGATTCATTAGCTTGTTTTTAGCTCGTTTCAATGAAGTGTCTAAAACAGTGCAAAAAATATAAAAAATATAAGTTAAAAAGCTATGATGTTATATCTACGTGTGAAACTAATTATCCTTTCTACGTTGACTATCCCAGTATTGCGTTCATCCCTTCACAGTGTTAATCTAAATATCCTATTCTGTTTGTACCTGAAAATTTGGTAGCAAAAACACGGTGTGCGGTCAAGTGGTCCCGACGCCAGCAAACACAGTATTGCATTAAATAATTAATGATACTTATAATAAATTCTGTTTTTAATTTGATCTGGACCTGACGCCAAAGTTTAGTGTTGTAGTCACGACTTGACGACTCCACGTCATGTATCGATGTCGATTAATTTTGCATGGAATGCACTTATGTGCGATGCGTGATTGTGAGTTCTAAAAAAAAAAAAAATAATAAAAAAATATTTACTATTATTATTTTACTAATATTACAAAAAATATACGTATACTTTTTATTTTATATGAGTGATTAAATTAAATACGTATTTAATTTAATCACTCAATATTTTACATTTATATTCTGAATTTAAAGTATAAAATTTTATTTTTGGATATATGTATATTTAAAATGCATCGATAAAAGAAGCACAGCACTAGAAACCGCACAGCCCTTTCCCCAGCGCTCCACAAAGAATATTCTGAGCCTGCTTATGAGTGCCTCACCGAATGAATTATATCTACGCTGACATATTACAGTGTCTAAACTAATTTTGTACTTAGAATGTACGTTATTATATTATGAGATGTGAAATGACCTTACCTTTTTAATTTAAGTGTAAAATCAAATCAAGTCTCCTGCTAAAAGTCCTCATAACATTGCATATGAGTCTTGCTTTTTTCTTCAATTTGTATCAAGTTCTTAAGAGATTTGAACAAAACCAATGATATAATATTTAATTAATTAAGCTCGCCTTTGTGCACAACACTAAGTTTAGGTATTTTTTTATTTATGTGGTGTTTTATATTTTGTGTAAAATAAAGAATAAAATAAATAAATAATGGTTAACCCTCGTTCGTCAAGGTAAACATGAATATTTTAGATATTTCCGATTTAATAAACTCCACTAACTAAAGATTTCTCGTGTAATTTGCAGCAAATTATTTCCATTGCGTGAACGATGTACGAATTCACTGACACCGGTGCATTTCAAAATGATCCGAACAACAAATGTCTGACAATAACGAAGAATTTCAGAATTGATAATTAGAAACGTTGTTCGGTTTATTCAGTTGAAATTTTGTTTTCGCTTTAGTGTTTCGCATTACATGCTCTAATGGAGTCCGCAAAATGGGAAGTGGATTATTGTACAGTGGCTGTGCTTTCATTAATTATAATGATTTTGTCCGAAGTATCATCAACATTTTGCTCTAATTTGGACGCGCTTCAATATCAGACAATGCGTGTCTGCTCCGTAAATACATGATTACAGTCTACACCGTGTATTCATCCAAATAGCGCGATAATGATCCTTTGATTATATTAGATATTAGCTTTCGCCCGCTGCTCCGCCCACGTGGTAGTTTGATAAAAACTAGCCTATATACTTCTCCAAGCTTCTGTCTTTATCAATACCATCAAAATTCATCAAAATCCGTTCAGTCATTCACGAAGGGAAATAGGGATTCATTTTATAGGTATAGATATTATACAGATTTATTCAATAGCCCAACCTAGTCCAGGAACTACAGACTCTTGAGGATTATGTACGGACGTATAATATCTAAATTAAAAGTAAAGTGACGATTCCTCTTCCTCGCGGCAATATTCGTCTCATCATCAAACACCAAACTGATAAAATTTATTTGAAATTTATACCATTATTTCTGATAAAATAATGGTACGTAACTTATGGAGGAAAGTTATTAGGGTATATCAGATGATTATTATTTACATTATTATATATAGGTATCGCACACTCACTGCGTTCTTTAAATTAATTCCCTATCAAAAATAATACGGATTTGTCAATTGGCGACTACGAGTATCTTACGCGTAAGGTTCTAAGTAGGGCACAGTTTTAATATCTCATTATTTATTTTTAAAAATTCGAAACGGACGCATTAGTATGTAAAAAAAAACATATTTCGTCGGCGGTGACGAGTTTTTTATTGAGATATAAATAAAAATATAAAATTTAAGTTCATTTACTTGTTGGAACAATGACTTATTGTATGTCTGTGTCACTGTAAAATGCCGACGTCCTTGAGCGCGGCACCTTGCCAAGGCTTTTGGCCTGTTTATTCTTACTGTACGACTCCCTATTAAGATAGTGAGTTTGTATACAAAGAATTATTCGAGAGAAAATAATAGATACAGGCCTGCAGTCTTGTTTCTAGTTAAACCTGTTTTAGCTTCATTCGTTATCGTTTATGGTAGTTATATGTAATTGAGATTTGCTAGATGGTATTTCTATCACTCCCATTCATTAAGCTGGCGCCAAACAATTCGTGTGTGAGAGCCAGTATCCGAAACGGTATTTAATTTTTTAAATTGTCTGGGAATCAAGCGATTCCCCCTCCCCACTCTGACCCTCTCTTATACCCTCTGAACTCTCTTATACTTATATAGTTTGCGCTTTCCATCAGGCAAGACAAGATTCAAAAACATCCAAATATATATTTAAAAACATCTCGGCATCTTTTTATCAATATTTACAGGTCACTTGATATAAATAATTGTATTAAATAACCTTTTACAAGGAAAGTACTTAAATTCCTTACCACGTATTCGTATGTACTGCTTTCTATCATCATACAAAGTACCCTAAGTTTGAGCAACATAAACACCTGGTCTTATTTTAATTCAGCCGAACAACTTAAGACGCTCATAGCAGAACTGTTGTTGAAGTAAGCAACCTCGATGCGTGAACATAAAACTAACATTGTGATCATTAAAACTTAGCTGCAACGTCACACCTGCGTCACCTGCATTGAACTTTGGATCTAAGAAGTTCAGCTAAGCGCAACCATCCCGGTGCATACCCGTAACTGTACTAATAGCAAATTACCGTGTATGTGATGCACACTGCAGCAAAAACCAGCTCGGTCCCGATACAAAAAGAGCATTTCAAGCGCACCATGTACGGTATCCAACAAAGCGTAAATGCCATGGTCAACCATCGTAACGGCGTGATCGTACCGATTTTTTTGTCGTAATTTATGCCTTATTAAAACAATTTATTCGGTTTTGTTCTCGGATTCCACGGCCGATTTACTTGCATTACGATGCGCTTGTGTTATGTTTTCTTTTCTCCATCCGTTATTTTGTGTTTCTTTTTCGCGCGTGTTGTGCTCGCTGGTTTCGGTGTCGCATCACTAAATGCTTATAGCTATAGATTTAATATTTGAGTAATTGTTTTCTTTTTGATAATTTTCATGTTTATATGTCATAAAGATTACAACAAAACGGCCTTCTCTCCGATTAGGGTTGGTTGGCGACCTCTTTCTTTAATATTAAAGTTATTATATTTAATATACATTTCTAGGTCAGCTCCAAGTCTGAAGGTCAATTGAAATAAGTAGGTAGATCAATCTATGAGTGCTGAAATAATTCATTTATTCTCAGTCACAATAAAAGAGCAAAGACATTACTAACCTTACAGACCGTACGACATTCACTTTGCGTAGGTTGCAAAATAAGTTAATCCCATTAAATATACTATTCGTTCCAAATCTATGACATGGCTTTTCATTTCACTTTTATCATACATAAATAAGCAACTATAGGTAGGTACTAAGTAATTTATTACGGTATTGTATAACTGTCTTAGACTAGTCATTAAGTATAACTATTATAAATGAGCCTGCGAAAGTAATTTAAATTTAGACTGAAACACTAAATTCTTTCTTATAATATATTTGTTCTATATGAAACCATTCGCATTAAGCAAACAAATTGCTCATTTAAATAAAATTAGTTCAAAGAGAATTTCTACTGTCATAAAACGTTTACTCATCGCATTCTTTAGCTAGCTTATTTAAAAATGTCTACACCTGTTGTTTAAAAGTGTAATAATGTACTATAAGCGCTAATATACGGATCAAAGTCACATACATACATACACTCACGCATTTTTCCCATGGAGGTAGGTAGAAACTACATAATGCCACGCGCTACGGTCTCTGCATAGGTACCACTTTTGCCTGGTCATGCACGCGCGCCGGTTACGAGTACTGAGTACTCTTTGAAGGAGTTAACCAATTAGATCGGTGTATGTCCTTCTAGGGCGCCCCCTCCCGGCGTTTCCACTGACATCCGCTTTATAATTTCCTTTCGTCATTCATGCTCTCAACATGCCCAAACCATTTCAGTACATTCTTCTTAACTTTTGTCTCTACGTCGTCTTTCGAACCACAACGTTTTCTTATCACATCATTCCTCAATCAAAGTCACAATCAACACTAAAGTAATATGGTAAGGTTTCGTTCTCACAGCCCAATGTTAAGGTCACGTTACATAACACGGCTCGTAGACGGCTTGGCGGCGTGCGCGCAGGGTCAACGACCGGGGCCCGCGCGGGCGCACAACCTAACTTTGAACTGCGGAATTTGCACTCACATGCCTTCTAATTGCACACTTACATGCGCAGTGATTCATACACACGCGTTGGCGGAAGGGGGGATAAATATTTAGACTGTTAGATACGTATTGCATGATAGATGCGGAAATTATTATGACTAGGTACGATCTAACTCTGTTGGTGAATATTGTTTTAGTGACGTTAAAATAGAATAATAACAATATTTATTGTAGACTTTTAAAATACTCAACAAATGTAAACCGAACCGTATCCTATTTCTTACAAATTGTAGTGGTATATTTTTCAATATAATAGCTTGATTTTAACAGTTAAACATAAGAGGTCTGTAGAATAATATTAATCAACTTTCCATTGAATTAAATACATGCAAAAGTTCCCATTTATGATGCTTTCTCATTTAATTATAAAACCTTGCAACAGTCAAATATACTAATGGTAAAAAACAAATAACAAATATTGTTTATCTGTGTTAATTGGCTTAAAAATAATCTTCTCTTGCCTTAAATTTAGCTCTACTTTGGAGAACTCAAATAACTCTCCTGTCTCTATAACGTTCATTAAAACGTTAAATACCGATTGTACATATTCCGTATTATAATCATGAAACACAACCGCTAACATTCCTAGATACGTTAATCTCATTAGTTAGGTATAGTAAGATACACGTGGATACATTGTAGGTATTCAGAATTCACTATATTATAAAGTCGGAGGAGTTTACGGCATATGTCTGTTTGAACGCCACAAACTGGATAATTATAAAACGGATTTTCATATGGTTTTCACCAATGGATAAAAGATTTAGATGTATATAATCTGCTACCCGTGTGAAGTCACGTCAGGGTGCTAGATGACTAATAAAGGTTGCTAACTTTTAAAACAAAGTTTGTAGAAGACCATTTTTGTACCTTATGCGTAAAAAATATAGATAAATCTCTGGTCATTTAAATACGTACTAAAACATTTAGGTATCTAATACAAATATATTTACAGAAATTCAATGCTACAAAAAACATTTTAGTAACCCGAATTAAAGCTAATTTAACAATTAAGTACATTACAAACTTACTATGAAGGAATAAGGTAGCGGATCTGACAGTATAATATGTATTGATTGTCTCCGTTATATTGATTCAATCATTCGATTCTTGGATACCTGTCAGAGAACATCTTCAAAACCTGTCAAGTTACCACATTCCGTAATTACTGCCGCTTGTTACACCGTTAATCGGAATTAATAATTAATTCTACTTATCAAAAACAGGTGCGTTTGAAGCGTACCCTTTGTAGTTACCAACTTACTAATCGTCTCATCAACTCGCGACGATCTTGTTATAATATTGTCGTTAACAAATTTCATTGCGTTGCGTCTTAAAACTGAAACGGGTTTTATCTATGTTATTGTATTACTTCGTAAGGTAATTAATGGCAAACAAAGCATGTTTTAAAGCTGGTAGAAAATATCAGAATGTCATTTCTAGAACAATGTAGGTATTTTTATGAAATAAATTCATATTCATCTATCCATATAGCGTCTCAATCGGAACATGTCTCCTCTCAGTTTAAAATAGTTTATTATAGAAAGCTACATACTACCTAGTCTGAACCCAGCCTAGTGCTTGGTAGACCTCACACCATCAAAAAAATCTCTCAGGGTTCCAAATTTTTCGTTTGTACTTGATTCGAAAAGACAGTCTTTTTAAGTCTTTACTGCAAAACCTCGAGACTAATGTCTTAAACCTTGGTCTAACCTTCCTAGAATAGTTTGTTTATCATTGTTCATCATATTAATAACTAACGATTATAAAAACCATTAACATGACTCATTATTAAATCTATGACAAGATTTTACTTAAGGCATTTGCTTAGTTAGGTATTTCACTTGCTGTTAAAAAAAATTGACTTTATTGTTGCAAAATTGTATAAATTAATAATACGTTTATGTGAAAATAAATAGAACTTTCCAGGAAATATTTATAGTAACTAAAATACAACAACATGGTTTTTCGTAGAAACAACCTATTTTCCGTACAAATAATGTAACAACAAATTATTACCTACTTATAAACAAATTGTTTTCCATTTATTTATTATACATTGGTAAATTTATTTCTGTGGAAAATGTTCAATAATATAGTTTTATCGTTCTGTTTCATTTTCGATAATGTTTCTTTCAACTTTATATTGACATAAGTATGTATAGATATCAGTATTAATATGTATTTATAACTATTCGTTTTTAATAAATATATGACAGTAGGTAGTCATACTCAAGAATCACAGAGAAATATATCAATAGAACGAACGAATGTTCTAACGTTTAGTAATTAAACACGAAACATAAAGTAATTCAAACAATACTAGACTATTTAGACTTGAAATTAATGTACATTTATAAGCTTCAGTAAAGCTCTATCATTGCTTTATTAAATATTTGCTCACCTTAAAAGTATTAATTAATATTCAACTTAATAAGACTCTGAATTGAGTATTCTCTTTTGAGATGTATAAAAATGTGAACACAATATCTAAGTATCGAAGTGATAACTAATATTAAGAATTTCTATATAAAACGTTCAAAATACCAGGTTAAGTACCTACTTATAATTATAAAACATGCTTAGGTACAGCATTTTAAAATTCTACACGTCTACAGAAAAGTCCCAAAAATAATTGATAACAATAAACTTGTATTGAAATATCACATAATAACTTAAAACAAGAATAACACTTATTTTTCGATGTGATACTCGTCATACTTGTTCATCTCGATAAATTTCATAATTACATCGATTGCTTCCATCGAATGATTCGCCATGTCCACAGTAGATTTTGTACACGTTACTGATCATCGGTAATCAGATGTTTAAGATTCTCGGCATCGCAATCGCGCAACGTGCCAACAGCGTGTGTGCGTTCAAATCCGTTGTTTACTCATTGGCCACTAACGAGGGCGTAATCTGTCTCGAAAGAAAAGATCCTAAAAGTAAATGATGTTCAACGTTAAAAGGTGCCTAATCCGTTCTAAGCGTGTACAATGGGCTTACACCGCGCCTCTTCAGATGTCCTCTAACGAAAGCCGGACCTCTGAGATCAATGCGATTTATCCCAGTTATCCTGCTAGAGATTTCCGCAAGATAATGCCTCTTATTTGCGAGTCGTCGAGTCGCCAATTTATTTTATTATATTTATTTTGTTTATATGTAGATAGTAGAGGAATTCTAGTATGATTTCATTTGTTTTATGTAACATAGATAGATACTTCAAAAACACCATAATATGTTCCAGCTTACATTTTAGATTGACCGTTCAGAAAAAAATATTATTCTGTAAAACTTAACTTTTAATACAAATAAACTTTCTTCCTCAATTTGTTACCGAATTGTCGTAACAAACTAAAAAAATGATAAAAGCTTATCAATATTATGTTACGATCCAAAGTTGCAGAGTAATGACGGTTGATAGTGCAATGTTAGTGTTGGAGTTGGAGTTAGTATCCGTTGATGTGTCGGTGTCAGTGTGTGTACCGCGGAGGCTGAGCTCGCGCGGCGCAGGCGCCCAGGTGAATCAGGTGGGCCCGCCCCCAGCGCCCTCCGCGCGACGCGGCGCACCTGCCTCGCCGCTCAGTCCACCGCCACACGCCGGCCTGGCGACTTGTGCTCCGTGCACGACGCCACTCTCTCCACACTCTCGCGAGCCCTGTGCGACGTTTCTCGCTTCTCCCGAACGCTCAGTTTCCCGCTCCCTCGCGACGACCCGGCCCTTCCTCAACTAAAACAACTCGAGTTTCGACACTTTCGACGCACTTTGCGCGACGCTCGAGAACTTGTGGAGTTCCCGCGTTAAGTTGAAATTAATTTCGAAGCGCCCGCGCTTCGAACAAGTCGGTGGTCGGGCACCTCTGTCGTGTCGGGAAGTCGGCGGCGCGCGTAGCCGTCGGACGGTTGGAGGTCGGCCGCGGATGCGGTCGTGAGAGACGTGTGCGAGGCCTCGAGGAGGCCGCCGGCACGCTGTTCCCGCCGCAGCTCGGGTGCGTGTCCTACGTGACGCCGTGCGCCTGCTGCCCGCCGCTGATCCTGCAGCCGGCACCGCACCCGCACCCGCTCCCACTGCCGTTGCCTCTCCCGTTGCCCCTTGCCCTTCCGCTCCAAGCCCTAGATCCTCAAGTCGCTAAACACCAGCGACTGCTGCTCTCTAACATGGTAAGTCCACGCGTACACCATTTCTCGCTTATCTGCCAACGCCGCCGTGAGCACTCGACCGATAAGTTTCTACGAGTAGAGAGCACAACGCTGCAAAGTTGCGAACAAACGGATCTGATAATAACTCTCTCGGGCCGCCGACTAATGTATAGCGATACAATCGCGCCCTCCATGCCATGAATGCGGCACAAGTATCGCGCCGATCAAAACTTCACACGACAAATAAATAACAATTATATTTATTGCGTAACATAGTCTAACAGCGACACTTTCAGATAGGCGCACTAACTACAACTTAACTTCGATCGTAAACTATGGACAAGTTGAAGTTCGCATGCATAACTTAAGCATATTAACGTCTCCGCTGTGAATTTAACTTGGGGTATATTGATCCTTTGGGAATATTGAAATTAATTGATCTAGTTTTGGCACTTGAAATTGTTTTTCACACTGGAGTCTTTAAACTTTAATTTATGTTGTATTTCACACTCGACGTGCGATGTTTGAGTTGAACAACTAACGTAATAAAATGTTCCACTTGCCAAGTAACAGAAGTTGAATATACTTTTAGTAATGGGTGCGAAATAATGTATTGCCGTGTTATTTTTGCCAGATCATGCTGAAACTGTAATCTTTTAATTTGTATTAACGGTAACAGGAAATCTTGAAAGCGTTTTTCCTTCAGCTGATCCGAGTTTGTTATTCTAAACCGAAACAATGTTTTAACTCGTGCCGACAACGAACTCAGTCAATGTAAACTTTTAACACAATTTCGAATGCAATCCCAACAGGAGTTAAGAAAGGCGGAAATCGAACGGAGAGGTCGTCTATCGTCTATAACAAAATCAAGTTTTGTTTACGTTTCCATTGAGATTTCTTATCTCGTTTCCGAGGTAGCAGAGGTACCGTTGGCCGCACCCTGACTAGGAAAGTAAACGCTGATGACAGAAGTTTGACTTAAATGGAAGTCGTATCAAACTTTTCTCATTAAGACCACCCGTCAAAGGTGTGTTTATGTTATTTTAATACTTGCGCGCAAATCTGATTCGCAACTCCACAGAAGACTAGCTCTTTGATTTTGAATAATAAAATCAACACTTTAAAATTAATACCAGCAACTTTGCAGCGATATTTAAATTAGGTTGGCACGATACTTACGAAACTACAGAATTCCAGTAGGAAAAATATATATTTCTGTAAGTACACGGTAGTCAGAGAAAAGCCTTAAAACAAATAAAAAATCAAGGTTTGTCCCGAAATACCCATCACATTTGAATTGCGGGATATGGGTCGTCAAATCGATACTAATAATATTCATTTGAATAAAATCGTTTGAATTTTCGTCACGTCCGTCAATATTCAGAGTTGCGACCATATAAGTAACGGCTCACGAATATTTCCACAGAATCAGGAACCATTAGCATGCTAAATTTCTTCAAGGAAGTCTGGCGTCTAGATAACGGGATACCCCATACTCGACCTAACTATGCCTATACCTAACTTGTCAGAATTTTATATAAAGGACGCAGAATATAACTGTTTCTCTTTTTCAAATTTGTGTAATAAAATAATATTTTTGTAACTATGTAAGTATGTTGTAAAAGGTCTGAAGTCTGAATTGTGTAGATAAAGTCTATAAAAAAGTAGTAATACCATTCTCTGTAAAATCTATTAACATTATAGTATCCATTCATCATCATCATCATCATGTCAGCTGGAGGACGTCCACTGCTGGACATAGGCCTCCCCCAAAGATTTCCACAACGACCGGTCTGATATCCATTGCTTTTTCGTAATTATATTCTAGTCATGGACATAACGCGGTCCCTGTAAATAGTCCTGAACCGTTCAGGTTTGCTATTATAAATGTAAAAATTACTTTAGATTCAAAGATATCAAGGTATTTGTTACTCTTTCATGCAAAATATTAGATACGTCACAATATCACAAATCAATCATAAATTTAAACATAGCAAATAGTCATTAAAATCATAACTCACAGGCAGCAGCAGTTCAACTTCCAAAACAGAATAACTGAATAAGATTTAAAATGTTCCTAAAAATCTTAGAGGCAGCTAATATCTATATGAGACCTAAAAATATTATCACCATCGTATGTTAAAGAATAAAACGTTATTTGATTCTAGAATATTCTAATTATGACATATATCTTCTTAACTTTCCGTGATTCTATATGAGACCGTCGTCTTCGAATAGAAAATAATATAATGTTGGAGAAAGCTAAAATAACACATTCACGCCACATATTCATAGTTTAATGTAAAATAATAATCACACATTAGACTACAGAATATAACTTGGTTTTATATTTTTAAATGTGCACTTCATATATTGAATTATTACATTACTTCAAATTCATAGCTGGCTCAGGTTTTGGTAAGTGATATATTTAAAATTAGCTGTCATATTAGAAAAGCCAGTATTTTTTATGCACATGACCTAGGTAATCATCGTTGAAACGTTTTATTCATAATATATATTCGTTATGTGTAAATGTTCACAACGGAAAATTTCGATTCGCAATGTCTGTATACTCAATTAATACGACATTTAAGAAAATAGCCTGAATCCAATCAAATATACTTGTAATATGAAACCATCTACAAAGAACTACTCTATTAAACAAAAATGAATCGTGAAAATGTATGAATGCATTGCGCAAACAGCAATATACCTAAATGGGAATACAATAATGATAATCTGTGCCTTAAAATTCTTAAGAGAGATGGGTGAATACTTGTAAGAATGACTAGGATATAGCAGTTAATAACAAATCATGTCAGTACTGGAAGCGGCGCATCGCGTGGTCTGCCCGCACCATTATATCAGTTTCTCCACAATTTCGTTTGAAAGTCGCTCGTACTGTGCGACCGCGCGAAACGGTATTCGCCACACAACTATGCACCTAATTGCATTTATACATCTAATGAGTGTATTAATTCAATACAACAATAAATTACCGATGCAAAGAACGGATTCTGTCACGTGATGCAGTGTTATTTAAAGTTGTGTGATCTGAGTTTCACCCGCAGTGTTTGTTAACAATGATTTTCTCCTGATGTTTCTACAACAACAAATTAGTTGTTCGCATGCTCCAGACGTGTGGCGATAATGGCTTTAAAATTAATTAATGAATTTCAGGTGTTTCGTGAGCAAAAATGCAATAATGTCGTGTTGGAAAATATCTTCGCGGTCCGTGACGTGCTTTTCTTTTAAAGCTATTAAAACCTTCGTGCAGGATCGCCGACGGAATTATCATTGTCATAATGAAATTTCCACATTTGACTCGTTGGCGTGTTTATATCACGCATAAACTTGGAATAGGTGTAATAATAAAAAAGAGCACGGCCACCGTGTACCGTTAAACAGCTTTTACCTAAAATAAAACCTAATAAAAATATTCATGTCAGATTTCGTAATATTACAAACATTTTCGTCATAATAATATAGGCACCAGAATCACAAAATAACGGTTTAATATCCCTACTTATATTAGGGAAATAGAGGTGAAATACATACATTTATTTCAGTTGGACAAGTTTAGGTACTAAGTACTAAAAACATCAGATTATCATATGAATTCCAAAATTAAAATTGGATCGAATTTTTAATCCATATCTGCTGTTTTAAAACTGTTAATAACAGTTTTAAAAATATATAATTGTGTAATAGGCAGGAAAAAGAACGCTTAATATTTAAAATGTACAAAGAAACCTTAACTATTAATTTCTGCGAACAATTAGTACGTATCACGGAAAATAAAAGAAGCAATACCTCTAAAAAAACTCAAAATGCTTAAGTACAAGATCATAAATTCAGTCCAATTCTCTGCAATAAAACTATACCTAGCAATTTGCGTATAAATTCCACGAGCTCCAGCCGTTTTTTCCTCAAATTAAATTAGTATAAAGTAAACCAGACGCATTATACAATGGCCACGAACTATTTACAGCTAGGGCGGCGGTGGGCGTATTTGTTATTCTTTTGCTGCGCGTGCGTGCCGCCGCGTTCGTTAAGCCTCTTCATAAACACTTTTTAAAAACGATGAATCTAGTTTTACACTTTTGGGCTACTTTTTTTGTTGGCACTGTGAATTTTCCACGCCGTTCGGTACCAATTAAACCTACGAGGAAATTACTTTGGTCACTTGCAATATTTTACACAGACCAATTAGTCAAATTAACTCTCTTTACCGTAAGAGTTTTTACGCTAATAATTAATATATTTTGATTTCATTGACAGCCTTTATTTATGATATATTGGGTAGTTAATCTAGAAAACCAGCATAGTAATTTATCTATATATGTACCTATATATAAAGATATAAGATACCTTTATCTATACAAAATTAATTTATGTATATTTACATAGATATTATCCCGTAATTATCATCCCGTTATAACCACAACCAATTTAAAAAAATTCTCATAACACATGGAACAGAGACAGTATAATATAAGCTGCTGTATTACTCGTTATTTCTATAAGAAGTCTATACAGTAGCTAAAATAGAACCTAATTGGGAATTTTAGGATTACAAATAAAATTCAAATTAATATATTTAATTTTTAATCATTAAACCCTACAAGAAGATACGAAGTACGTACTTAACGGTAAATAAATATTTTCTTTGGGGCCTCAGACTGGTCATTTTATGGGCACACATAAAAACCCGCGTACACTCCGAGAGGCCCTGTTGCGTCACCCTGAGTGTTGAGAAAATCTGTATGATAATTACACGTTGTTATATCAGAAGCGATCAGCGATTGCAGCCTTGTGACTTAGGTAACAGGTATCTACGATATCTAGCGCTGTTCCTAGCGGTTGGCACCACTCCAAAAATCTTTCAGACCTTCTATTTAGCCAGCCTATCGTGGAGCAGGAGTAAGATAGGCCGCTCCCAATTGAGGTAGCATTTTGGCAACTTTAACATTCGGGGGACTGGGGATATCAGCAAAAACTACATGACATTAATTTCTACGTATAACTGATAAATAATATCATTTAATTTCACTTAGCGTACATCACATTCACATCTTGACATCAGGTTTATTTGCCATAAAATAGCTACTTTACACGAATGTTCTTAAAAAATACAGTTTTTCCTTTGTATTGTTAAATAGTACAACTTAACAACTCAACTTACCTCTCTACTGTTGCGATCTTTCCTTATATGTATATATTCCTTGGTCACAGTAAACTTGTCGTCAGGGAAAGAGGAAAGAAATCACTCAATTATGTGATAAGCCATCGTGTCGCGTTGTCGGTAACTTTAGTCAATGCAAAATCCGAGTTAATAATAATATATTAAAGAATGTGTTTCTGTTAACTCCTTATCTTAGTAGGAACTAGTTCCCTCTAATACTTACACCTATTTAACCGCAGTATGCGTAAAAGTAATACACCAACAATGCGTCAAATCTTTAAATATGGCGAAGATCTTTTGGGTTCCCTAGTCGATGATGATTCTTCTTAAAGTTAAAAGAAAATCTACCATCTACATCGAAGTACGCTTTACAAGTTACCGAATAATACTACGCGTGGTTAGAGACATACAATAGTCTGGATTATTTCTCTCATGTGTTATTAGCCTCTACAGTCTAAAGTGATTAAATATACGTAAAATTGTAAATTAGGTTAGTGAAATCGTGTGTTACAGCTACTTTACTCAATTGAAAATATCTAAAGATCGAATATTAGAATAAAATACCATGTGCAATTAATTCAGTCCATACCTTTGTGTGGCTTCATGTGTAACCACGATTTAACCATACTACAAATTGATTTAATTATCCTAAATATGTTCAAACATTAGGTGTAAACAGTTCTGATTGAATAGTCACCAAACCTAAAATAATCGAATAATTAGAACTTTCAGCTTTGTGACTCTTCTAAATTAATTATAATTTCTATACTTTCTTTTAACCTTTTACTTAAAAAGGTTTTTAATAATAAATTAATAATTTTGCATGTGTCTTGCCTAGTTGTTTTCGTACTCTATAGACATAGACTCCGTTTGTAATTTGCATCAAACAAGAAAATACTTCATTAAAGAGATGGGTTGACCCACTTACTGTCCCACTACTGACAACGAGTTTTCTTTAACTTAAGAGGTATATAGGCTTAGCACTATACTGGTGAACATCATACGCCGCAAAAAATAAATCTTTGGCATGCAAGTTCTTTCTTCACCGCATGTCCTTGATAGGCATATGAATTCAAAAACACACTACTAGGCTATCATAGCTTCACTAACAGGTGTACCTTATGTACGTACCTCATATCGCTACCGCCCACAATTTGTGCCAGTCCATAAATAATATAAGGTCATCGTGCCGACTTACAAACCGGAACGGCCGTAGATTCAAGTGTCTGCGCTAAAAAACTAGTCTCCGAACTATTAGTAGACACTTTTGTCATTATTATACATCTGTATTGCCGATATTTATCGGCAATTATAAGCAATTTTGTTCCCTTTGAACTTCATACCTATCGTAATTTAGAATATTGAGTGATATGGAGTTTAAACAGATAACCAGAGAAGAATATAAGAAAACCGCTTCACTCAAAGCATTGGCCTTTAGTCTACGATTTATCTAAGCTAGAAGTTAGGTTATAAATTCAATAGGGAAAATATGAGTTCTTGAAATCGACCTTCAAAACCTCTAAATTATGGATAAAATTAATGTAATAGGTACCTGTTAGTAATGTGGATTAAATCAATTATGCACTCAGTAATGAGTTGTTCATACGATTTCGCTTTATAGTAATTGATTTAGTATTATTTAAAATTGTTGCTTCAGTGTTTGCGTGTACCTACTTAAGATTTTCCTTAACATATAATTTTATGTAAGTTAAAGGCCGATTCATAAGTTATTCATATATTGAAGTTATCCTCAACAAACAGATTACTTGAATGTACGTAAGGCATGCGATACTCTTTTCTGTAAGCTTGAATAAAACATTCGCAGTCGATGAACAGCATAACTAAGCCAAATAATTATCCAATTTGCACATAGCTTAACTTAAAATATACATCATGTTGCATTTAACATAAACCACGAAATTCGCGATGACTTTATTAAATATATTTCACCACTGAACTGAAAAACTAGTGTACATCAGAGTAACGAATTTTTCTCCCTAATTACTTGGTGTCAGGGCGATTGTGCAGGAAATGCCCCGCCGCCGGACAAAGGCGTCCGGGACGTTCATTAATAGGATCTTTCTAACTGCAATTTCGCTGAATAAAACCCTCGTCCTCACTGGAAATATTAATATCGGGCAATATTCAACCCGCCGCGGTAATAGTTATAATTTGTTTGTTTTTGCCGTGAGAACTCTGATACGCTGATACAATCGCGTTTTTGTTGCGCTCTTTATGATGGTGTTGTACAGTCGGCAACAAAGCTTTGAAGCTTACACTTTGTTTGCAAAGCAATATGTCAAAATCGTACGCGGCATTACGTACCGTCGCGTCGTTACGTAAATACCTAGTGTAAAGTTTGCGCGGCGCCGTGCTGCGACGGAATTCTTTTAGTTTCGTTGCCACGTCTCCTGGATTTGTATATAATGTCTTTTGGGACCAAACTGAAGCTGTCGAACTAGAAATCTTACAAGTTACAGCAAACAAACAAAAATTGTGACAAAATGTAACGTATCTGCCTTTCTAGGGGAACGGGAAAAAAGATTAGCTACGAACGGTTACTACCTACAGCACTATTAAGAATACCTATAAAAAAAATAAAAATAGCCCATCATATATTTTTTGAAATATTGTGCTGCAACTAACTACTTTTACGATAAAATAATTTTAGCAGTTTCAGAAACCCGTCAAATTAATAAAAAATAATATTTAAAAAGGAGGACATTAAGCTTACTTCCCAAGACAAAAAGCTTTTTCACTTCACAATTGTTGCTGATACTATAACAAAGAACGTAGCTAGAAGCATTATGTCTTTTAAATAAAATAGAAACGGTACTTTACAGAAAAAGAATTGAAAAAAATTACCTTCTTCATGATGCAGGTAGTAAAAAGAAATAGGAAGCCAACTGAAAGAAAAGGCTGTACGTAAGCTTATTAATTTCTTTTTTACCTGAATATTATTATCCCCTTATTGTCTTCTGTTAAATAATGAAAAATAGGACCTCATTCTCTAATGCGGAATGGGAAAGAATCACTAGTAATGTTATAAGACTCTTATATTTGTAACAAGGAGACTTTTATGAGATTTTAATCTGGCCTTTATTTAAAAAGTATAGACCAAGTATAATAAATAATATAAATAAAAGAGATAAAGAGTTGACTTCTGATTACGGGAGGAGAGTAAGGCTAATACTTTATTTTCGATTTCTAAACCGACTCCGCGATACTTGATTGTTTTGTGAAAATTATTGGGAAGGTATAAAAAAGACAGTATTCATATTTTCCTTCGTTCGAAATTAATGATTAGAACTTGATGTTTAGGGCCCTGCTACGGCCTATACAGTCTGTAAGACCGCAAATGTGTGAAACTTAATGTTTGGAAATATAAGGGAATACGCTTAGGACCTAATATTTTATTTCATAATATTTTTGAACTCCTTGCTTTACAAAATAAAAGTGTTGCCGTATATAGCTAAGTCATTCATTTATTTACAATGTTCCTAGTTATTTCGTTTCTAAATAAGTCTAAAATAACGAGGTGTACCTAGAGCATGAAGTAATACAATTTTATAATATTTTCTAACATTGATTTACACGGAGAAGGGACTCTGACGTTATTGATCTCGACCCTGTTGAGATAAAAATATTAGATCTTCCTCCACTTTATCTTACTAAACATTTTCACTTACAACAAACTTTCCTTATAACAGTGTATCAAAACTATTCACTTAGTTTTTGAGAACGTCTACCTACTTTGTTTTTCTATTTTATTTACACGTTACAATAAGTATGACTTCTCCATTAGGATACGATGGAGTATTATTCCTGAGAGAAAAACACTACGAACTCTATTTCTTAAACATATAATAAAGGATTGAAACTTTCTCTCCGAAGGGAGTTCAAAGTTTTTTAACAGTCTTTGCTGCTAAAACAATAGTTTGAAACTTATTCAAAGATTATTTAAGATACATTTTAGTTAAATAATAAGTTCAGTTTTTCTTTTAGAGGATTTTTTTCCCGTGAAATGAGGATATGAAAAAGTCATTTACCATCAAAATTAATGTCGTATCTAGATGGACTCGTTACGATAAAAACACATAAAACACTTCAGTGTTTATTATAATGATACTAAATATTGTTGAAGGATATTTTAGGACTTTGAATATAGTCTGAATTTCATGATTAAGTCTAGCTTTACAAAATAGAATAACCACCAGTTCCTCATGTTTTTTTTTTCATTTTATGAAACATTAGGTAGGTTATTCCATTTAAGGACAAAAATAGCGTGACGTATCTCATTCTAAGAAACTTCTTGTAGAATACAGAGGAAAAATGTGTGTGGAAACAGTGAAAACATTATCGACAATATTGGTTTACGTTGGAGTAATAACGATCTAGATATGAAAACTATCGGCCGGTATTGAATCAGAAGTAGCGTGGGCGGGTAAAAATTTTGCGTATGCATTGCTAGAGCAATATTTCGGTTATTTGGAGTTGTGCCATTTTATTTTGCAGCGAAACTAATTATTGGGTCTGTGTGGTTTTGATTTGTTTTTAAATAATGTGCGATGTCGGTCGTGTGCTTGGTTAAATTGCTGAAAATATGTTGTTATTTAGGATCTCGACCTTTTTATAATATTGTGCTAACTGGAATCAAAAGTACTAGCTGTAGATTCTCAAGTAATATTTGGATACTAAATATTACTTTAGAATCTTTCGAACCTAAATGATGAATATTTATTAGGTACTGTATAGGAAGCTTCTTTAAAACACCTATAGGTCGTGTATTGATTATTTTTGTTTGTGTGATGATATTATAAACACAAAAATTTATAATAAAACACTTACAGTTAGTTAGTTTTAGCAAACAATCTTCATAATCCGCATGATAAAAAATTAAACGTGTGTTCCAATAGTGAAATCAGTTGACAGGGAATTTTATTATATTTTTGTTTTGTTATCCAAGTTATAAAAACGTTTAACTTTGTTTGTAAATTCATTCTATTTTGTTTTATGTCCATATCTATTGTAAGGATACAGGAGGTGCTCAAAATTGAAGTGAATTTATTATAAATTTTACAATGTACACGCGCATACGTTTACACTGGTAAACGTATGCGCGTGTACATTGTAAAATTACTGCAACTTATATTGTCATACTTAGGTAATTATTTAGATATATATAACGTTTATATTTAAATAATAAAATGTTTTGTTTAAAAAGGAGACAATTTAACATCTACTCAATTGTGAGTAATGCAGACCAGAGCACAAGCTCGTATAAACAGTATTATAAAATATGACGCACCGTTTGTTTTCTTTTCATTATAATATCTAAATGCAATTTTAAACCAAAACATCTCGTGAAATTGCGGTCAAACACGTATTCGTTACATTTACTTTACGGCAAGTGAATACGGGTTTAGCGCGGAGGGCATGGCGCGAAATACTTCGAAATTTCCTCTAACAATTTTATATAAATCGTCCAAAACATAAAATATTGGTTTCGTACAATATTTTAACTTTCATTTTCTTGTGGGGAGCGATAGTTTTGTTGTTTAACCTTCTCGTGAGCGGCTATAACTCTTGGAACAATGGCGCGGGCTGTCCAGAAATAGCTGCGGAAAACAAACACGCGGCTTACGGACACCGCACTCGTTGCGTACACCACTAACTAACATTACATTATAATCTTTACTGTTGCTATTTATAAAGAAGATAAACTTGTGAATTAAATTTCTACTCGTTCAGATCCTTGAAAGCAGCACTTAATTAAAAAAATAGCGTCAGTAACGTGACATTGTATTGAAAACGTTAATTACAAAACACTTTGTAAAAATTAACGACGCCACGAACCCCTGAGGTTAACAAAGCTTGTTAAGAACATATACGTTAGCTCATATATTCTTTTTATTTCACTCCCACTAATTTACTGGTAGTTTCCGCTGCAGTTACGACGTTAAAAATAAAATTCACACATAGTTACGGACAAGAGTTGAGATTCGAGTTGGTCGATTGTTTCTAAAAACAATTTAATACCCGGTTGAGCTACACAAACTGGTACAATGCGGCAGCATTCCCAACTGTAACTGAATCAGTTTCAACTTCATAGCTGACTGCGCTCCGAATCAATAGTCCACACTGTAAATGCATGAGAGATGTATTAATAAAAAAATGTAAAACGAATTGCAGCAAAAAATCTTGGCTTTCATCGCGTAGCCCAATGGTGAAACGGGGCATGTCCTAATGTAAGCAAATTGCCGTCACAGCCTTTCAGCGTCCGGCCGCGGCTATCATTCCCAAGATAAGCGCTTAAAAGCCTCATGGAAAACGCTTTCAGCAGGCGGACTATTACCGGGTGTTTCCATACTTTTTGCTTTGCCTCTAACTGGCCGGGCGGAGTATCTTATATCGAACGCGCTACGTATGAATGTTTTGAGTGCACGATCCAAATCTACGTCTGTTGGTTCCTCGTTCCGGTTTTAATACCCATATAAGCCGGGACTTAAGAGTTTATCACAATTTCCAATGACGATATAAGTCCATGTAAAAAACATAAAATAAATGCTAGCATCAAAAAAATTCGCTTTACATAAAAGGCCGGTAAATTTTAAAGAAATAAGTTGATGTCAGAACAACCTAATAATCTTAATGCATTAGATTACAAAGGGCTTACCCAGCGAAGGCGAGTAACGGGCGAAGAGGAGTTCTTTTATTTTTCTTCTTAATATTAGATTTTATGATTATTTTAAAAGGGGCAAAGGTTCTTTGCTACTATACATCAAAAGACGATGCCATTGATCAGACATCTTTATCGAATTACGTGATTGCGTATACAAAACGTCGGGTACTTTGGAGTTCCTTTGTGTTCATTTCTTGTTGGTAACCTAGGCGGGTGTGTGCGGGGGTGCGGCGCCGCGGAGTCGGGGGGCGCGGTATGTACTTGCAGCGTAATGCCGCTGCACTTGCCCTGGTCAGGAAGCGCGGCGGAATGCAGTCAGTCGCGTTTGTACCACCGCGTGGGGAGGGGTGCGGGGCTGCGCGAGGGCAATGCACGCGGCGCCGGCGCACCTCGCTGCCTCCCATTCAGTACATCTCACTGATGCTGCATTTATTTACTATTCTTAACGTCCAGCTTTTTCAACCGCAAACTTAACACCGAGTCCAAGAAAATGCCACGAACTAACAAAGCAACTCACTTTAAACCCGCGCTATAGTTGGTGAAAGTTGTGAATTGCACACGCCATTTCGTTGTAGGAGCTCGCATGAATTTGATACTCGGTTGCATAGTTAACATACGTTGTAAAACTTGGATGAAAGTCGTGGCGGATTATCGATAGTCCATAAATTACACGTCGTAAGAGATAATGGTAGAGCCAATTTTAATACTAAAGATTATAGTTACATTTCGCGGTAGATTATTCATCAGTGTCATTACGAAAATGTTGTAAAAAGAAGCCAGTGTTTGCAAACAGGCGAATTAGTATACGTCACTCACACGCACACACTGCCTACTGATGCACATCATGCAATGATACGGCCCCGTCATCGCTTTGAGTCGGCGAGTGCCGCAATTTCACTGTATGCCATGCGTTCGGAACGCGGCATGGGTTGGAATGCACTCGTTATATGCACACCACTCGAAAGGATTACCCACTAGTTGGCGGCGATTAACTGGCGCGCTCGTGGTTCGCCAGCGCCCCGCTATTGGTTTGTTTCCGAACGTAGCTAACGTTTGAATTTGGAATGTTGTTTTGGTTTTCGAATAACTTTAATTAAAATTGCTATTCTAAACTTTTTTG
Source organism: Craniophora ligustri (assembly GCA_905163465.1). NCBI lineage: Eukaryota > Metazoa > Arthropoda > Insecta > Lepidoptera > Noctuidae > Craniophora > Craniophora ligustri. Next base: position 5,678,962 of record LR990959.1, read on the forward strand.
CATTCAAATTGCAATTCGTTCTATACCGATCATTTTCGTGATTCTCTGTGAATCAAAAGGTTTTTTTTTTCAAATACCTGAAAGAACATCAATATTTATAAACAAATGTTTTGTTTGCAGGTACGTGGGTGTTGTTAGAGAAAATTCACGTAGATTTCATTCATTTACAACTGCGTAAGTAGCAGATTTGTTTTATTTTGCTTACTGTGTTTTTTGTTTTCCGTCTAATGATACTAATGACGTGACGGACCCATTCATTACAAGTAGTTTTCGCAGAGGTGTAACAATACCCGATGCCTGATAAATAGACTGGTCTAAGTTGAACACCTTAATGACTATCTGGGCAACCACACCTCGGCAGATAAGTGTGCTAACTTCGGAGGGACGTCAAAAAACTTAAACAGCTATTTCTCAATGTCTTTGAAACAACAATATCTAAGTTGGAGTAAAGTAGTTCATTAATATTGTAGTTCAACATCTAGACTTAGTGTCATTGCGTTTGAACGGGAGTCTCGAATGGTTGCCAACTTGCTATTATACGGGAGCTGTGAACTGGCTTATACAAACAGAAAGCCTTTTAGTCGGTCCTTTAGGTTTCAGGTACAGCGCGGATCGATAGCTAGCGATTTAGTGACTATGTTATGCTAAATTTGGCTTCGAACCTCATTGTCGGTTACAAACACTCCGTTCACAGTGATGCTGTTAGCGGGACGTTTTTTAATTATAGCGTTTCGATTGCACATACAAAATATTGTGGTCTATCTACGTACTCTTGTTAAAACGGTCTTATAAATAGTTGCTATGTGAACGAGTGCTTACAGCTCAAATCTATGTACTATGGAAATATGCGCTACTATGCCCGCTATGTAGTCCTTTGAGATACACAGAATCAGATGTTAAATGCTTCGACGACCGCGCTTATCTCGTTAAAGCACTTACCCAACGCGCTATATTCCACGCTACGTTACTAGTCGGGATCAACATACAATAGCCAAAATAGTTCCTATTTGTACGGAGGGAGAGGAATAACGAAATAACGTTTCATGCAAATTTTTTGTCGATTGAAATCATTTGATATTGAACTTCGAAGATTATTACAAATAAATCCTAAATTCGTATATCTAATAGAAGTCAGGTCAGGTCTTATTTTGCTACTAGAGACACGTACGAATAATAAATCCTACTTATTTATAAAGTTGTAATTTTGACTGATATATAGGTATGTAAATACATATTATCATGCGCGTCTAATACCAGTTCGAGCAATAGTTTCAGTTAGTGCCTGAAACATTATGTAAAACCACATCACTGTCAACTAAAAATACTCAATCCTCATATAACATTCTTACTCACAACATATGCAAAACAGCGCACAGAATTCCAAATTGAAATATTGCCGACGCAGCCCAAACTCGAAATTTACATTTTGCCGGGCAGTTTATTCTGGTAGTAAAATATCGAGTAGTGTGTCGCGGTCCCCAGGTGTTGGTTCAAACGACGCAAGTTTCACTAATGTGCGGCTTAAATGATGACAGTGTTGCGGGACTTAGCCGGCCCACCTGTGAGGGGACCGCACTTTTTGGTCGTGAAAAATGGGGCTCCTGATTATTTATGAAAGCCTGGTACAAGAGTAATGGGATGTTTACTATGTCGCCGGAATTAGTTGAGAGTTCACAATAAAATTAGTTTTTTACGTAATTTAAAAATATGTATGTGGTGTAAGCGGTGGTGTACCTTTCCGTCGGAATTATCTTGAATTTGAATAAATATGTCTATTGAAATTGTTTGGAGGGTAAATCTCAACGGCAAATTATCAATTACAGGTAGAGACGAACATATCATTACTGTGTACTAGAATTGAAAAATTTCAAGCCTGTTTTCCCGTATAATCAAATTCGATTCCCTGTGGGATTCTTACAAATCACCGGTTGCTTATAAATCGTTCGTCTCGTCAGAGATTTATTCGTCTCTCTCTCTCTTTCGTTCAAATCCGACTCCCCGAATGTTCGTCGGTTGTAAACCGCACTTGGCGTAAATTACACACGTAGGTATTTGGCAACAGTGTTTAAATAGGGGGCGCTTAAATTTGTACCCTTAAGTAGGGGGTAATAGAGGAAGTTTGCGCGTCTTACGTAATCGAACCCCTGAGTTGGGACTGAACAAACCAAGTTTTTATCTGTTAACTTTAGAGTATATTACGAGTGAGTGAGGATGGATTTATTGACAACAAAACTGGCTCCTGCGAGAATTTTGGGGTGAACGATGATTTATTTATGGAGCCTTTGAGTTCTTGTCCGTACGAGATTTTTATTTGACAGCGATAAGGTTTAACGACAGTTTAACTAAATCCTTTAGGTAATAGAAAAAACATTCACTGAGTTTAACTTCTCCATAATTTTCCTTGAGTGTATAAAATTAGTTTTACAACAGATCTTCTCGCTAAAAGCCTTGAGTACCATCTCCTTTACGTTATAATGAACGCAAATAGTCCTTCTGTGCGCACGTCGCAAGATCTTCAATTACAATTCACATTGTTACTGCCTGCGACCCCGCCAGGGAACTAAACTTAGTGATCTAATTGCTTCATGTCTAATCGATTGTAAGTCGTGTTGACTTCAGATCGTACCTGTCGTTACACATAATAGTGTTGTAAACGTGTTAATTGTCGGTCTTTTGGATAAATGTTGAATGGAAACATAAGTGGCGTAGATATCTACTTGTCTATTTTTGCATTTATCTATTAGTAATCTGTCAAAATTATTTGTGTATTGTTATTATTATTCTTTAAGCTTTATACATATAACTTTAATAGTCAAATTATGTAAACAAAACAATACATTCAACAACTGGGTCTAATTATTCGAAATAGTTTCTGTGAAAGGGTGAGCGCGTGCATTTTATCCAACAAAAAAATATTATAATAAACACAGGGTGCCCTTATCACAGCACTAATAAATAATAAATTTCACACAAGTCCATAAAACAGGCGATCGCACCCCCATCACTAACAAACGAATAGCAATTCATACATGCAAGTGTATCGGGCCAGTATATCGGGCGAGTATATCAGGCGAGTAATGAAAGTGGTGTGGGCTGAACCCACCATTAATTGTAACAGGTGTCGATTACCGACAGTACTTTTTCTATCGATAGTTTTTTACGGTTCCCCGTTACTGTTTCCATAACTATTGTCAATGGTTTGATATAAATATAGGGGACGCAAATGGTGCTTTTATTTTTTTCGACTGGTGTTGTATTTTAGTCGAAATGGTGTTGTATTTTGGGTTATTTTTTATCGTATTCTTCAGTGGTTTCTATTATTTTAAATGTATAATATTCCTATAGGTACATAAAAATAGAATCATCTATAGCTCAGGTACAAATGTCTGAACTCAGACCCCTCACTTGGAAGGGTAGGCTTAATACTGCGGCGATAATTTGGTCGTAAAAAAATCTCTTTACCAAAAATATCTTACAAAATTTAATTTGGTAATTTTTATTTTACTGCTTACATACGTTTTTAACCCTTATTTTCGTTTGGGCGAATATAGAAGTCGTAAAAATACATTAAGAATTCCCGCAATGGCAAAATTTTCCTGCAAGCTTTTAAGGTCAGTTACGCGCATCTAAACAGGGCAAATAAACGTATATTCAAATTTGTTCTTACATTAACGACGGCTATTAAAACTTTTTTTGTAAAATTGCTGTTTTTTTGTGGAAGTTTTGACAATGTTTACGTTCTACGTAAAATATAATTTTGAAGCTATAGTTAGGAGTGTCGCGGTATTTTAAAATGAATTGTAAGATAAAACCATTCTTATTTCATATTTAAACCTATTCGTATTTAAGAAATAAGTTAAATGAATTTAAAGTTAATGACTATTATCTATGAAGGAAAGCCAGTTTACAAAACAAATATATGTATAGGCCAATTTTTATCCCAACGTATATTCGCATAAGTATAAGAAATAAAACATATTTCTTTTGAAAAGTAGACTCTTCCCGGCATTGCTTTTCAATTTAAACCAAATATTCTGGCAAACTAAAACCATGAATACAATTATCCCTCGGGATCAATCGCTTGTTTTGAATACCGACCTTTAAGATTACCCACACAATGCAATGTTTGACAAATAAATTAAGCTTACAGCATTTTGGTTGGTTCATTTATTAATCAGTACTACCTACCTACCTACCATTATCAAGCTCGCGGCAGACATGATAAAATACGATGATAAAAGGGTGACCGAATACATAAAAACTATTGATTTTATTTTTTGTACCATTTCGTCCGTCATGGCTGTTATCAATTGATTAATGTTTCGGCTGCGTAGATACTGAATTTATGTTGAACGTGTTGGTTTGTTAATTGTTAGCTGTCGCTGTAATACTATGATGCTTTTACTTGACACGTATTGTTTTCGTGATACACATTTTCGTTTTGTTTTTACTGTTCTTGCTAACTACGAGTATAAGTATTTGGAACATTAGCATTCCATCGTTCAATAAGTGAAATGGAACATATACATAGTTCCACATTACATGTCTCACCTATAATTAGATATTATTTACACTAGCAACAAAAATAACGTATACTTAGGTAACATTAAAACGGTCGTGTACACATACTCTTGTTCACGATGTAAGCACTCTATAACTTCATAAAACCAACACTGGTACGTGACACAAATAATTTTCACTTAGACCCAAGTGTTGGGAACACTAAGAATTAAGTAGCGAGTACATAAATCGGTTCACGAGTTCCAGGTACAAGAGATACCGTGTTGAGAGAGCTTTGTTTAAACACACGCGAGCGTGTACAACAAACTTAAATCCTCAACCTGTACCCCAAATAAGCACAGCACAGTTGGGACACTACTTATACTTCACAAGCTAATTCTTAAGTAAATGTATACCTTTTGGAGACTTTTAGGTGATAAATTATCCTCGCGATACTGTGAATAGTACCTGTGATCAACGTAAAATATCGCAGAATATAGTAGGTTCCGTTGAACCTGCGTTCCGTTCTTACGAAAAATAACTAGTAAAATACCCAATATGTCGAATATCCTAATGTTGCCATACTCTTGGTTTTAAATTTTTTAAAATAAATGTTGTTAAATTATTTAGACCCATTGTATACCTAATGTATATTTTCTATGATACAATTTAATAATTTTATCTGTTATTTTAACCACGAAAAAATCACATAAGAAGTCTTATTGAGGGTTCTGTTATAATAAATTGAATTCAATACACCATTAATTTAATAACAATTATGTGTCAAAAAATTTAACAAAAAGTGTAATTACTTACATACTTTTATACCAACAAATTTCAAATCAGTTGAAAAGTGTCATAAAATAACAAAATACTTACAGTAATGCAATCAACTTAACTAATACACAACCTAGCCATTAACATAACTTATGTTCCCATCTAAACATAGATTAATATCATCAAACTAATAAAACATCGTGAAGATAACGGCAATCAAGTTAAGATACGAGTAGGTATTTAACCCTAACACTAATCGTAAGTTCTTTGCAAGATATTCGCACGCTTGCAACTTAGCTATCGGCTCTCGCCAATTGTTTGGTTAGGTAATAGACGGCAAGGGGCTTAACGGACCCCGGTCGACATTACACGGTTACATTTAGAAACGATAATTACCTATTAAATTTCACGCACGAACGATTATCTTAATTAATTTGTGTACTATAAGCTCCGCGTTTGAGTTTGTGATCGTGATACATCCGATCGAGTTGATGTTTTTTTTTTATTCTAACTTCAGTTATTAGCGTTTCTATAACTTTACCTCTCCGAGGACCACACAAGTTTATTTTATAGCTTATAAAACAATTTATTATGTCACCGTGTCGTAAAGGTGTACTGAATATGAAGATTTCTATTTGACGATGTTGTATATCCGTAAATAGTTTTTGATTGATTAAATCTGCTGGAATACACGCGTAATCCGAGCCGCAACAAAAGCCATTACATTTTTCCTTTTGTACTTAATATTTGCGTGGGCATTGATAGGTAGATATTATTACCATATATTACTCCCTTTATAGCAAAGTAAAGTAAACTCAGTGATATTTTCAAAGATTAAACGCTCATAGTATTTTTATCATTGTTTTAATAAGATAATTGTCCCCACGGCCTTGGTTTAAAACAAACGTAAATAAAGCCGAGCGTTCGCGATCTACCTCAATATAAACACGCAGTGCCAACAATAGGTGTAGAGCACTTTAAATAATAAATCCATATAGAGTTGGTTTTACGAGCGCATTCCGAGCCGAACACCTGTCTGTAATATCCTCCTGTGTGTACTGCGTACCAAATAATTTGTGTACCCAGCTTTATAGTTATGCTTCGCGCATCACTATGCACTGTGATCAACTTTTGTATTTAGTTCCAATATCGAAAATGGCCAAAACATTTTTTTACAGTTTTCCATTACCATTGGCACTTGAATGACATTCATATAGGTCGGATCATTTTAATTAGTATTGCACTCTTCGAAAGATTAGTATGAAACACTCGGATTAAAACAAAACAAAATGAAAAACTCTATTGAAAACGGCTTTGCATGGAAATGTTCGTTTCAGGGAACAGGTTGAAAACTCTAATCCACTTAAAGATGCTTGGTGAATCTGTCTGAAATGGCTTATTTCATTGCTAACATTTAAACTATGCAATTCTGAAAGAAAATAACAATGATTTGTGAAATTATTCGCTTTATGAGATATACAATCAGGATGAGAAAACCGGTGAATCGTATCTTCAAGAGTTCCGTTCCGTTTCAGCCCGTCCATTGCAGTTTTTCTGTCCAAACTGCTCCCACACTCTTATAAAAGTCCACTTTAATTGCTTTTTTTGTGCTTTCCAAATAAACTGTTCAATAGATAGGTATTAATAATATTTTAAATTTATTGTTCATATAAAAACTCCTTTTTGAAGTTATTCGAATTAAAAAATGGCTTCCTACCGCTCCAGTTATATTAAAAATAATTGTAAACCAGTGATACAATTTAAAATATAAATGTTGTGAAAGGCCGGCTTCCGGACCTGTTTGCCAAGAAAATTCACACTGAAAGGTTATCATTAAACAATCTCGGTCCCTTAAGTTGTTTAAACAGCGTTTCTTAGAGGCTTAGGCCCGTCAATACATTCGGTTAAGCTTTCCTTACCCAATTAATTAGCTGTTATGAAGATCAAAGACGCACCAGTTTGCGATCTCTGTGCTAAGCCTCCGACCCATTCAACTTGGTAACGAGCCTGACAGTTTAAGTTTGCTTCAATCCTTCTAATACAATGTACAGCGTGACTTCTGTCAATCAACTACGTATCTCAGTTTGCACCAACACCGCAGATTTGGGCCTACCATTACCAAATATAACATCTATTTAGATGAGCTTAAAGTTGTTAACGGCGTGATATATTAGATCACTTACGTCTTTGTGTATGACAATGAAAGTTTATCCGTTTTATTAGCGATCCACACTGAATAAATTTACGTGGTCTTTGTAATAGTGTTTAGTAAGGATTAAGTGTTAAGATTTGACTCGACCGAAGTCTGCAGTTCGGTCGCGTTCGATAGATAATATTGGCGTTAATCTGTTAGCGCCTGAGGAGGGAACGTTAAATAGATATTCGGATTTCTCCAATATTTGTATTGCGAAGTTGGACGGCGATGGTACTGCGGATACATGATATTAGCTCTTATGTGTTAGCAGAAATGAGACTGGATATTTGGGATATTTGAGATGTTATTATTCCTTTTCAAACTTTCTACCTCATAATTTAAATTAATTTCAAAATTAAAAGTCAATTAATTAAATTATTATCCAGTCGTGTGAGACTAAACATTATTTTAAAAGAAAATTATAAACGACCTCACTATTAATGAATTACAAAAACGCGTTCATAACTACAAAATGTTTTTAAATGTGTAGTTATAATACTACAAGCCACATCTTCAGTCTATTTAACATACAATTCTGTAGTTAATGAGTGAGCTGTGTTAGCAGACGAAAGTCTATCCCCCGCCGACAAACATTTTCTTTGAAAGCAACAAACTAGTATGCATATATCATTCGCAACAATTATATTTGTATTTGGTATTCAGGTAACACTAGTCCAAAACTCAAATACTTAACTACATATTAACAAATATGTTCGCGAAAAAAACGATGTTATTTTTAAATATGAAAAATGAGTCTGCTTTTCGTAAGTACAGCGTCCGTACATTTCGGGAACTGTTATGTTATCGTGTGTGAGTAAATTATTCGCTCATACAAGAACATACTTATAATTCTAAATAGCATTTGCATTTATGTAATAAAATCAATTCTTTGAAAGATATTTTTTTGTCAGGAGTCGCATTCCCATATCGCGTTGTTTCCTTACAGGGAGGGATATGTGTCTGTTACGTTCAAGGAAATATTCATAACCGCACGAAATGCGTTCGAAATTTTTTTCACGTATCAATACCCAACTGTCGAACGATTACCGACCAATTGAATGGAAACACTCGAATTTTTCTTCACGTTTTAGACTTCCTGTATGGAAGAAATTTAGTGTGAAATAGTGGTCGTACGCCCGCAATTATTGAAGATAGCGTCAAAACGAATTAAAAAATAGCATTAATATCATCAGTCATCACTCACCGTTATTTATCCACTTTAATGAAACATTAATCGACTACCTAGCTTGTTCATTCATATGCTGTTTACATACCTGACCGTTTTTTTTTTCTGTATTGATGTGTCTAATACAAGTTATTGCCTGTAGCTCTGCCCGCGTCGTGTCTTGATAAAAAGTTACTTATGTACCTTATGTATCCTACCTTATCTATCTATCTATCTTATGTGATTATGTGTTACATAAAGGAGGTAATAAATCTATGCAACCGTTTTTGCGTGATTCAGTAGCAAGAGTACAAACTTTCACATAATTCATTAATTTAATAAAACGTGCCGCAGTGCAACCAAGTTTGTTGATAAAAACAATGTTGTAAACCATTTTTGTATGTACAAGATATAAGAATTTCCGATTAATTTAAAGCACATGGCATGGCACCCATCTCTAGAGACATTTCATTGCAACTCAATCATTGTATTAAAAACTATGTGTGAACCAACAACAAAAAATAAATTCAAAAAACGAATCATGTATGTTCGAACTGGCCGAAAACATTAACAAAAGCACATCAATCAACGGTACATTTTTATCTACGCATTCCGATTTCAAACTGCATTAAAAATAACGTACGGTTTTAGAATACCCCCTCATCCCATCGCGTCGGCTTGTTCCGGATATTGAAGCACGTAATCTGGCTACAGTATGTCTCCATGGCAATTTATCGAACGATGAATGGCTCACCCATTATTTCCAACCCTTAACCTACACCTTATTAATATCTACATAATTTATTGTAAATTGCATTTTGCAGTGAAGCCGTGCGTGAATAGGTGTGGGATTGAATCTTAAAAATGTAGGCTCGGCTCATTTTGTGTTATGAAAACATCTAGCTATTTTTTAACGTTTAAAAATCGTTTTACAAACTATGATAGTGTACGTATTGTGTAGTAAGCTATAACCTAATCATTTATAAAAAAAATACAATCTTATTTTAAAGTATAGGTACTGATACCAAAATCACTTTCATTAAAAAAAGACACTGATATTTGCAACACCTAGAGAATAATACCAGTATGCAGTAAGGGCAAATATTCGTGTAATCAGTATAGAAATTTATGTAAGAACATACCAAAAAATATCCATAATATTGTCTTCTATGTAGTATCCGTAATTCCGTAATACAAGCCGCATTGCCTCTCTCGGAACGAGATATCAATGTGTAAAGACTTCTGAGATCGTTTATCTAATCCTAGAAATGAGAGAAGTTCATCCGAAGCCTTCTATGTATATCAAACAACACATTCTTGAATTATTATCAGCAGTGTTACGTCACCCAAGACTATAAATTCCATCATCAGACAAAAGTATATTAATGATTTATTGATAAGGAATGGTAGCTCTAATCATATGAAGTGTTTCTAAAATCACCATGATCATTTATCATGGTGGCATTACCTGAATAACTTAGTGGCTTATTCCCCTCCTTCTATATTTCATAATGACCATGGTTTGCGTTAAGTCCGATGGGTATTGTTGGTAAATTAGTAATTGAGAATGTAATAACGGTATTGTTTATTCAGGATCATTATAATAGTAATATCCTTTACGCATAAAACTTTTCATGTTCCATTTCTTCCCACATATGGTAAAGAATATTAATAGAATAGACCTAGAATTTGCCTCAAGAGTCATGCATAAATTGTCAATATCGATAATGAAATATTTTCGTCGTGTATCTTATATCGAAACAGGCTGACGGTTATCAGTAACCGTAGTCTATGTACGTTTGCAACAGGGGTTTCGGTTGCACGTTGCCGAACCAGCACGCACCTTTATATTCCTGTTTTGAAAAACACCAAAAAACGGAGCATTTTTGGATTCTTAAAGCAGAAAAGTTCCCGTGATATCAAAATAATAACTCCCTTAACGAGCTCTGGCAAACTTACACCATCGCAGAAACACCATTATTATGGTATCACTACGGTCTTCTGCAATGTGGGGAACGGGCAGCTTGAGCAATTTGAGCTCTCCAAAAAAAGTATTAATAAAGTAAAGACGAGGGTGTTACTTCAACCGGTTCTAATTCAAACGTCTTATAGTATGATAGAGAAATAAGTGGACGACAAATAATTACGATATCGTCACGGTGTTGACTCACGAAGGGCTACTTTATGTCCAGTAAACTTAACTTTAACTCAGAACTAGGGACACTAATGACTGGTTTATTTGTACAACCGCGTCTGTGTTCAGTAATATGGAGGCAAAGCTGGCAAGCCAACATTATTTAGAATAAGTTATTAGTATATTATTATGGTTATGATTAGAAGTAGTGAACATTAGTCATTAGATAGTCAGGCGTCAGCTGTGGTAGCCTAGTGGTGTGAGATTTAAAAGGTCTTGAGATCGAATCCATGGCACGCACCACTGACTTTTTGGAAGTCATGTGCGTATTTATCACATGTTCAAACGGTGAAGGAAATCACTTTGAGGAAACCTGCATGCTTGAGAGATTTTCTCAATGGAGTGGTCCTTAAAAAAAATAATTTAGTATTAATGGAACTCAGTCAATATTTTGTTACAGTCAGACTATATACATATACTACCAGTAGTAGTTTGGAGTTGTCAAAGCTTTCGACTATTAAAGAGATTTTTTTTATACACTCGTCATTGAGTGAAGGCTATTTTCTTTTATACCACTGTTGCCAATCTTATGTAAGCCAAACCTTCTGATTCTTAACTATGTGCACTGCCTATCACCCACAGGAATTGCAATTTTTGTCCAAAGAAATCTTTCTTCCGTCGGTCTTATAATATGTTTATCCAATTTTTCTTGCTTTGCCAAGTAATCAAATCTCTACGAAATCGTTTTATTTTCTCCACCATATTGTAGTCATTAAATTACAACTTGTACGAAACGTCCCATACGTAAATACCCATATTATCATGTCCCGAATACAGCTTAAACATAACAATTTTCTGTATAACCCACAAAACAGCAACTAAATAAAGGTAAATAATGTCTAGAGTACATACGAGCTCATAGAAAATGAATAAAATAACGCTAGCTCTACGGAAGTGTTTGAATCAAGCCTTAGTTCCAAAGAGCATGGAATACGAAATGTGCCACTCGTAGCACCATTCAGCAATAATGTAGGGCTTAATGAGTCTAGTGATGCACCATTAAGTTACCCATTTCCGTTGACTCGTACGACTTACGCGGGCTCCAGATACGGGGTCTATGTATGTGGTTTTTTTTTTTCATTTACTTATTGTTTTTTCCCCCGTTGCCGCTGTGGACAAGCCAAACAGTTTGTTTTCTATTCAGGAGTAAATCTTGCGTTATAGTCATTAATAAATAGACATGTACACAACAAATAAATACATAAAAATACTTAAATAAATAAATAAATGTAGGTATGGATACGCTTCTACAGGTTTTTATATTTTTAATTATCTTCTTAACGTGTAATTAAGTGCTCTTAATAAACTTAAACAAATACGATAGGTTGCGTGGATAGTGGTTTATTCTTTACCGGTAATGCTAACACGCTAAAGCAAGTGATGACTTTCTACATAAATCATTTAATCAGCCGATGTATCTTCGTCCACTTTAGACTTACACCACAACGCCAGATCTGTAAAAACGCCTTGATCTTTTCTCATAGGGGTTGACAGAAGCTACAGACCGACAAGCACCACGATCCTGCCAAACCACTTTTGCTTGTACCACTTTCATACATTGGGGGCTTCATAAAATAAAGTCGGATACTAAAAGGCTAATTTTGCGAATCCACGGAAAAAGAAAATGCTAGACTGAGAGGAGATTGCGCCTCAAAGGATTGATGATGAATCTGATACCACATCCGTTGCTAACCTACAAAAATCCCATGCAACATTAGAAATATGCTTACGAAATCCCGAAGTGTAAACTAAATTTAATTTTAACGCTAAAATGTTCTTAGCACTTGTTAAAGCACAATATAAAGCGTGTGCGCGTTCAACCGTCTGTTTTTTCTCACTCGCCGATGGCTATCATAGTAAATCACTGCACTCGTATCTGGTGAGAAATTTATTTTTGAAAGCGACTATTTAAATACTGCTAAATTACTCCACGTATTCTATGCTTACTCAAGCACAGTGTATTTATGTCTCTGGATTGATTTGAGGCATGATTATCTCGTTATATTTAGATTTAGAGAGGTACTTAGCGGTACTTCAACGAATTCAAGTTCTAAAAGCGAAGTGTGGTACTGCTGAGTTCGTCGGGGAAAGTATCAACGAATTCCCAAGTAGTCTTTACTGTGAATTCAGTAGCTATTAGCTAGCAGTTAATAGTAGTAAGCAAATGTGACAACAATTATTGATGTCTGAACATGTCAAAGTGCGTGGCATTCATAGGCTATGGCATGTTGATGCTTGTTTATTTTTATCGCGGTTTCAAATAAATATTGCGATTAATGCGATAAATAGAACAATATTTACAAAATACACATAAGTTAAGCTTTTATGTTAAATTAGGGTAAGTTTTAAACCTGGCTCTAAAATAAATAAAATAGAAATTAAAAATATTATTTATTCTGGGTTTATCGTAATACTTTAACATTGTGGTAAGACATGAAAATAAGTCTATAATATCACTAATCCTTATGGATCAGTATCAGGTCAGTATAACTGACTGCGATGAAAGCATCTTAACCTTGCAGATCGACACACCGATGTCAATCAGGATCTACGTTCTCATGTGTGTAACTGTATATATTTCTCAAAGAAAAACAACAAAGGCACCGCCACAACATTTCGCACATGACATCACAGCACCACACAACATTGTAATGCTCGGCGCATGCGTCGCGCGTTGCATAATGCATCTAATGACGCGACCCGTTGCCCTTCCGTTTCCTGCGCGGCATTAATTAGCTTTTACACAGATTGCGTTTACCTTAAGGTGTTGCTAGATATTGTGTATTGTTTTGGGTGTTGCCACTCGAAACTAGCGTGGGATTCAGCGAAGTTACAGCGAGACGTCACGTGGAGCTTAGCTTATTTAAATGATACACACATTGCATATAAAAAAGTTAGTGTATAGATAGTAGTATTTATTTCTATATGTACACAATTTTAATTTCCGAATAAACTTGGATAGACTTGCACTGGGGTAGTTATTATTTATTGGTGAATGTTTCCACAAAATTTAGTGCTCAGCTAGTGCGAGAAAAGTAGTCAAAAAAATTGTGTGTATTAGTGTACACACGTAAGAAGTGAAACTGCTTTATGACATCATTTTTCGAAAAATGATATACTATTTACAACTTCACAGAAATTGGTTGAATAAAGCGAAATTAGATAAAGTTTATGCAAAAGGCTTTTATTATAATAGATATGCATTTGTTAAACTAGTTGTTTTCCAACTGTATTTTATGATTATTGATATAGGTAATTATGGTATCTACTCGAATAACATTGAATTTAAAAAGAGCGTTTGAATTAATAGTCTTCGATTTGTAGCTCTGTCAGTTCCAAATAATAGTGGGAACCAATCATAATCTTCTATTTATCAAAACGTCGATGTCTCAACCAATAGCAAGTTCTCAATAGAAAAACAAATGGTCTTGGTGTATTGGAAAAGGTATAGTTTTTAGTTGTCAAACAAACATCATGTTGCTATGGTTACCTATTCAAATAAAGATGGCGCGTAACGCAAAAATGTTACACACAAACATCATGTTGCTATGGTTACCTATTCAAATAAAGATGGCGCGTAACGCAAAAATGTTACACTAAATTTTTTCCAACCCCAATAAAGAAGTTTCACTTCAAAAATAAATCTATAAATCACAAAAAAATCTAAAACTTTATAATAATTATAATATTATTTTATTTATAGCTATAAATGATTTCTAAACTTCTTTTGAAACGTGTGATAAGATTATTTGAGCACCTTTCTCTTTCACACACAAACATCCGAGCACTATCCAGATAGTAAATTATATGTGTGATGAAACCATTTGCGCCTTGCTCATATATCCGTTTCCGTGTAAAATTAATTGGGCCGTAACGCACGGAAGGATGGATGACAGTCACAACTCATGTAAATTGCTGGTGTCTTAGAGCTCACACAAGCAAGATGGCGTTGTTTATATAAATATCATCATATTTTAAACTCCCAAATATATATTAAAGTTGTATACAATTTATGCCGAAGCGAATATAACTGATAAACTGAAAAGCCGGCTAACAATATTAAGGGCAGAGTAACCATTAATTTTCATTGCAAAATAAACCGCGCGATGTACCGAAATCTGTTTTTATATAACGTCTGGGTAGCATTGTTGGATACTAATCTAATTAACCTTAGACACGAGTCCAAATGTGTTAACGGGCGGCTCGGGGAGTCCGGATCGGCCGTTAACCACGCCAATCCGGGGCTTATTTTGCTCGGAGTAGGTACCTTATTCGGGTGCGGAACCGTCTCATTAGCATTCATCGTGCGCTCGCGGCCGCGCGCTCCCGAATAAAGCATCTGTTAAATGTCTCGTGCTAGCTAAAACTTGCCCGTAATTATCTGTTAACATTCCCAAGTTTGACCTCGCGAAAATCTTGCGAATATTCCCTAACTCCGGTCCGGCCCACCGGAGGCGTTTTACTTCCCTAATAATCGGGCTCATGGAGATTTTTAATGAAAAAGATTGTTCGCCGTTATTTAGAAAGTTTGTAAAAGGGATCCAGTCTGAAGTTTGTTTTGATTTAGTGTTGCGCACCGAACGTTGATTGTGTTCTTCTGCGCGGTTTTGTATCGGATTAGACGTAATTAAAAAAATCCGGTCTGTGAATAAATCCTCCCTATTCATTGGGACCAGTGACACGAATTAATGTTTTTTTTTTTAATTTTTCGTTCGTGAATTTTCCCCGCTTATTAATCGCGTATGAATGTATATTTGCTTTTAGAAAGTTAATTTAATAATTCCATTTCACATCCGGCCCGTATCGCGAGGGTTTTGTGAAAGACAGCCATTCATTTTATCGATGATTCAAACCGTAGCCATTCGGGCCGCTAATGGTTTTCAAATAAACCAGTGCTATTTATTAATGGTTCTGAATTTGTATAAAAAAGGGTTAAATCGAGCTAATTGATACCCTACGTACGCCTTTTATTTGTCACTTATCGACTTTTATATTCAGGCATTTAAAATTTGATACTAGAATGTTAACCAACCTTAACAGCCAATATGCAAGGCACAAAATTTATTTTAAAACTATAATCGTATATAAAATTCCTTTACATTAGATAACTATCTAGTGAGCGTATTATTATGCTAGATTTACCGCGCACTTGGCATTTACAACCATATTATGTGTATGATATACATAATATGGCTGTAAATAGGTACTTTTCATCTGTTAAAGTTTTTATTTCTCAACTAGAGAATATAGAAATTATTCTACATAAAACAATCTCTATTAGATATTAATAAAATAACCATTAAGTTATGAGTGCTTATAATTCAACCTATTTTTATTTAATTGGGTGGGAGAAGTCATTTTCATCCAATGATATGGGTTTTTTATTATATTTGCACCGTGAGTTTAATGGCGGAAGAGTCAATAAAAGTGTTATAAGTCTGCATCAATCATGACTGACAGAATAATTCAGTCCGACCTTATCGTTTGAAAGTGAACTGAATGTATTTTGATAGACTCACAAAGGTATGTCCCCATATTGATTTTCAATTAATCTTTTGTCCCCTTTTGCGTTTAGAGGGATATATTTTCCTGTGTCGCATAACGTTGTAAGTGTGATTTTTATTTATTTTCATTTTCTTGTGTTTGCGAGAGTACACTGGCCGGATACTCGGGGATCCGCCGGTCGTCGTCTCATTCCTCTACATGCTAAACAAACATACGTGAATATAAACATTGAAATCGTATGGCGATGTTATTCATTCTATCGATTCGTTGTCATATTTTAACTCTTTTGCGTTTGTTTATTCTGTGATGTTATTTATATCTCGTGTAGAGAATAAAAACATCGAGTTGCCTGATTCACAGTCACTTGATGTAAAATAATAAACATTAAAAAAATACAAAACAGTTACTTATTGTTTAATTTTAAAATATTATATGATATTTTATAGCGAAATAGGCTAGTCGCTTATATCAATACCACACTTTGTTTTCAACAAACGCATTTTGTTATATTTTTAGATCAGTTCATTACACCACGCCTTTTGGAATTCTATTATAGGAAGCGTGTGTAAGTCTGAACATGTATTTCCCTATGAAAACACCATTGATCTTTTTTTTTGCAGAAAAATAGGCTGGCAGTGGAGCGATAGCAAAAAAGGCTCGATGAATAGCCGTCTGCACCGGAAAGTCGGAAAAAATCGACACAGATTCGCGCCTGTCCGTTTTATGGTCGATATGTTAATAAACAGTGGACGTGCTTTGAATAGATGGGATTACGGTACAGCCTCGAATCTACACGGCCATACAAAAGATTAATAAAGACCCCAGAAACCAATAAAACTACTATGTACCCCTTAATGCATTTATTCATGTAAGATTCATGTAGATATTCATATTTAATCTCTTTCAGCTTGCACATATTTTTATAGCGACCATCAAAGCATTTAACAACGTATGAGCTATTAAATTATTTAGTTGTAGCTATGTATAGCGTTCCCAAAATAAAAATCAAAGAAAAGCCGGTTGTAATTTTAGAAATCGTAATGTTTCCTGTTTGTTTATTTACTAGACGCGTCATACGCATTGCGTTGGACACGTGTGGCGGGTACCTACACGGAACTGGCGTGTTATAATTTTACGTTCCTCACATTATTTTAGGACTCATTTCCTTACTGATATATGTCCGTATTCGAATTACCTACAGCACGGCTTCGGGTGTCGGTATTTCACATTCCACCCTGAGACATTGCGAATTAATTTAAACATTTTCAAAACATTTTTTCCAGAATAATTCATGATAAAATAGACGTTACTTTATTAAATTTCTTGCTACCTGGCCAGGTTGGCTCGGCAAGGCTTCGCTTTATGGCCCAATTTAAAAAATGTTTCACATTATATGGGGAGAAAATAATGCAGTGTAGTCTTACTGAGAAATTAAGGGGCTTAAATACGTTTTGTACCTATATTACTTTAGAACGAATTACGTAATGAATACAACCATTTACAAACAGAAGGAAGAAGTGTGAAACGTATAATTTCTTTAAAAGGTTTGCGCCGAAACGAGACCCAAAAGTTTATCGGTATCGTGTGACCCGCCAATCAAAATGTTTCCTAATTTATCGTTTCAAATGGGTGCCTACTCCCATTGAAACAAAGAAAGAAGTGGTCAAACAACTCGTACGAACAAAGCCAAGTTTTTTAAATTGGGGACAGAAGTCGCCAAGTATTCTGTGATCAAAGGAGAGGAGGCTTGGTGCCAGAATCAGCGAGGGGCCTCGACTTCAAACCACCTCCAACATTTGTCTAACCTTGGAATGCTTCCTTTGAAAATGCGAAAACTAATTCGTAACAGTTCTGTGATTACTTCCATCTGATCTTTTTTGTTGTCGTGTTTAATGAAATTGAAAGCCTCTTTGTTGGAAAACTATTCGAGGCATACCTCCAAAGGAAATCTACTTTTCTCGGTCAAAGTATTTTGTCATAAAAGTTTAAGCTTACAGTTTCTATGTGAGTTGCTTGAGTGTAAGGTACGCATATTGCGAAGGTATGTTATTAAATATTAGACACATTGTGTATCTTAATAGGGGCGTACCTCCGTCGGTTGCCTGTTTCACTTAAGTTTTAGAAGTTCCGACAACGCATCTTCCCGGGTATTGTTTAAAGTTTATTAAGTTTGGAACATTGCATGACGTAAGCCGACGTTGGCTGGGTAATGAACCGAACACACGAGTGACTGTGGGACTATTTCACAGTTTCGCTATTCAACTGTTTTGTTTCGCGTCATATTTGTTAAGGCGTGGTTATTATTACTGTAGCACTCCGCAACAGAAAGTTAGCGATGTAACTGAGGACGACAAAGTTTGTTTGATTTAATTAAATTGTTACTATTATATGTGTATCTGAGATTTTTGTAAAAATACCTAGTATATTGGAACATTTACGACCCAAGTATTATAGTTTTATCAATAAATTTTTCAAATTTCTCATTGTTGTTTCAGGAAAATTCCATGACTTTGTTTTAAATTATTTTAGTTAAATTAATTTTATTTAAGTCCGTACAACTTATGTCCCGCATAACTCATGATTTTTTTCTGAAATAGCTATAAGCTTACCAATACAGTTTCGAAGATTCCATGGTCACTAAGGCAGTGGTATAACGCATTAACAGAGTACCATGACTTTAAAAAAATACCTCATAACCCCACATTACCTCAAACCGTATCCATACCTAAATTCGCGAAATTCACCGTACATTTACAAAGCAAACACGGGTTGGTTTGTGTAATTAGTTAAAGCACGGTTAAGTTTAAGACATGACGGTGCAACAAGTTCAACTGCATTAACTTGTGATCAGCCGCGAGCACCGATGTTCACTACTACTTCGCGGTTGAAGCATTTTCATACGACTACACTTAGTTATTATGACTGACGTGCTTTGTGAAAATTAGGTACAGTACTACTTGATACCGTTCTAGAAGTTACCTGTTGTTTTGTGAGATCATTTTAATAAACAAAGACGCTGTCGTAGCTTATGTACTTGCTTATTACTGCTGCTTAAATTGCTGAAGTTAAAATAATATTTTTTTTATTTTTTTCTGGATTTCGTGATAAATTTGGAAGAAATATATGTGATATACTGTATACCTATAAATAACTACGAAGGAACTACGTTCAGCGACGTTTGAAAGCATTTAACAAAAGAAAGAAAAACATTATGATAGACATTTGAAATCTTACAGCTTAAATACTGAAACGCGATGAATTTTTTTAGGAGCCAAGTATTTTGCCTGAAAATTTAAAGAGACAGCAAAATATTTGAGGTCTACTTAAAGTTGTACTTAGGTTATGTAGTTCTCGAAAACCTTTATAAAATTTTTGGTGTTTTCTTTTTTTTATATTATCAAATGATGATCCATTATTTTTTTCTTTCCGGCCATTTAAAACATTGTACAACTTAATATTTTCTATAATGAGATTTAGACTTCAACATTAGGAAACATTAGGCTTAGATTTTGTTTCGGTTTGGTAAGTACTTGCGACTATCAAGTAAGAGATGCCTCAACCGTATAAAAGAAAACATACCAATTGTTAAAATAATTAGATGCAATTATAAAACTAAATATCATTTACATATAGTTTCATATTCAAAATCATTATCGAGTTACTTACACCCATTTACTACTACTTAATTTCACGGGTGCCAATAAATACAGTTGGCGCGTATGTGATTCATTGAGCATTGCTCACGCTTGCCTTAGCGCGTAAATATCGAGATCACTACCTCTTATATCGCCAAGAAATCAATCGAGTATACTCCGGATAAACGTTGACGGAATAGTGTTTTACTTTTATCTTACGAGGGTGGCAATCAAGCTTACGAGTCGAATCACGGTAAGCAGTTACCGTAGCCTATGTACGTTGGCAACATAGGACGTGTCACTCGTGCGTTACTGACTCTTTAAAAACTTTTCCAATATTTTTTTTTGGAGATCCTCCAAAAATAGGAAGTGGTTTCGTAAAATAGAGTTTCTATACGTACAGCAAACGGTATACCCATGCAGTCAAGATGGTAAGTCTACTAGCAAGCTCTGGCAAAGGTTTTCATAGGTTGCCAGTCGCTGAGTTATTCATCATTATCAACCCATTATTATCCCACTGCTGGGCACGAGTCTCCTCTTGTTTGAGAGGGATTAGGCTATAGTCCACCACGCTAGCCTACTGCGGGTTGGCAGACATTACATGCCATCGAGAAAATCTCTCAAGCATGCAGGTTTCCTCAAGATGTTTTCCTTCAGCGTTTGAGCATGTGATAAATACGCACATAACTCCCGAAAAGTCAGTGTTGCGTGCTTTACGTTTGAACTCGAGACCTTTGACATCTCAGTCCACTGTTCACACCGCTAGACTACCTCTGAGTGATTCATTCGCAGAAATACAATTATTATTGTTTCGCTATAGTCTTCTATAAGGCGGTGGGTCACCCCAGCCGGGCAGATTCTAACGAGATATCTTGCTAGGCCTTACCTCTCTAAACAGGTGAAGGAGAAAAATAACTGAAATTGAAATTAATTCCCGGAACTGTAAATTTCGTGTATGTGTTCGGATTATCACACCATATAGTGGCATTGCGATAATCCGATTGAAGTACTAGTGTACTTCATACCAAATGGTATTCAATTCCTGCACATATTTCCAAAATACATGAACGCAATTCGAGGCAATACATGAACACAATGTCCAAATTTAATGTTCTGCGAATTGTTCGAATTTCAATAGAACGACACTAGCACAAAACATGAACGTACTTTTGTATTCCTGCTTCTATTATTAAGGTATTTATTAGCTGCTGATTTTTATTAAAACACATTAGAACATTAAATCGCTTCATAAAGAGATTTTCTGGCAATAAACGATTTTCATTTTCATCTAATCGCTAATGTGTATTATCGTCTATACGTCAATAATTAACTGTTAGTCGCGTCACTATTATTCGTCCTATCGAGTTTCTGTACTCGGCTACATTGGAGCAGCATTAATAACAGAGATCCATAATCCATTCTCCATTACCGTCCTTTGTGTGCTAAACGTTTATTAGCGGAAAATCATTTTGGCCTTTAAACTGGTCCCTCGTTTGATCGACTTTCAGTTTTCGGTACAATAGCTGTTCAGATTTGGGTTAGTTTAATGACAAACTAATAGGTGGTCCAAAATTGAACGGCGAATGGAAAACGATCGGTAACGTGTTACTGTAGGTGAACAGCTGTTTACCTTACCGACTGTTTGTGGGGAATTTCTGTGGAATATCGTTATATAAGATTATTTAAGGGTTTTTAGCACTATGTGTATGACTATTAAATAATGGTAAAATGATAGTTTTGAGTATGACTTCAAACGTTCCTGAAAAAAATACATTTATGTTTTTAAAATCTTCATGTCTATGTACTTAGTTATCAGACAAAATGCAAAAAAAAAACCCAGTATTTATTCCATACAGGTATTGAATCCGCGATGCAAAAGTCCATCGATTAGCCATTGCTCCAAACATTTATAAGTTACACATATAATCAAAATAAATGTTTGACTTTTTGTCCCACCATGATAATCTAATAAACTAAACTAAACTATTAATAAAATAAATTCGCCTCAATCTCAAAGTGATTCAATTTCTCGGGCGTTTCGCAGACGCAGATTGAAACATCGGGACGCATTCGCCGAATCCCCAAGAGCTTGTTTCTAGTTGACGTCTATTTGCATGACTAACCACCCCTTAAACCCAGGGCCGTGGTCAACAATGGGAACGTTTAGCAATTCGCTCTCATAATGAAGTTAAGCGGGGATTGTGGACGCCACCCCTATGAATGGAAACAGAGCAACGTTACGAACGTAACCGGCTTTGTAAACAATGCATTTAATACACGAGGTCTGCTAATTGGTATTGCAGTTGATTATTGAAAATTAACACATTACTGATCGTTGGTATTTGTGCAACGTTCTGTTTTGTTAAAACAATGATGCCTCGTTTCCACGATCACAAAACATTTTTTTCCACTTGCGTCATACAACTAATTTTATTGCTATACATTTCCAACCGCATTCTGCGGTTTGAGGTTTTCCTTCTAATAATGACAAACCGAGTATGCATTTATTTTTTACTGAAACCATTAGTACGGAATATCATCCTTCTTCCTTTACAAGTGACAGATTTTCCATAGAAATATTAATTGCAGTATCTTAGAAGTAAAATTTCCTGGAATACTGAATACGCATTAACTTTAACCAGAAACTTCTTTCTGAAATTTCAATTCTCATACTTTGAAAATGATAAACTTACAAACAACCATAATCTATATGGCTTCATATTAACTTTTAATAATTAAATATTTTCTCTTTAAAAAAAACAATAATTCAATGACCACGTAATTAGCCACTTAAAAATATATATTATATAAATAAAACAGAAAAATATTTGTTACTGACGAACTACTAAGAAAATAAATACAATCCAGGAATTGAACGTTCATTGCTAATAAAATCCGGGTTGCCTACAGACAAGCCCTCGAGCAAAAACAAGCAAAAACAAGCAAAACACAGGAAAAACATCCGATTAGAATCAGTTCACTGAATCTGAAGACACGGGGAGCAGTACAAAGGACTCGGCACAGCTTTCAGTCTACAATTGTTTGTCGTCGTAAATTAACAAAATATTTTTAAATATATATATAAACATAGACGTTTTGTTAAGGTGTCTTTGAAAACTGTTACATACATACTTTGACTTTTTGGCGAATGCACGTTCGTGAAATGCATGATTGCAACGGTTACTAGAGGTACCGTATCTCTTTTATAATGCGACTGAGTTTCTGCGAAACCAATGCAAAAAAAATTCACTGTGTTTGGTCTAAGAAAAGTGACCCACAGGGGAATTGTGCTACACGACCGGTTGAAACCAAACGTTACTTAGATAAACATTTATGCACATAACCCAAGCTAATAAAATCATGTTATAAAACATACCGTGTTTAGTTCACATCACTTGACCAAAAAAAACAATACCTACTCACAAAGAAATTGCTCGGGATCGTGCGATTTAACTCACAGTACCCCATAGAATTCCATGGAATTGGTGCATTGTTTCGCGCGCAAATTGTAGGAGTATTCTAGGAATTGGTTTATACGAACTCGAAATCTCTACCATAAGTTTAAACGCTCGATACTCGCTAGCGTGTACCGACAAAATTTTCCTACAAAATCATGTCGTCTAGCGGTCACATTTCATAATTGGTCGACAGTACTATTCTCCAAGGTGTCATTTGTCATATATAATAAATAACACAAGGTATTAAAATGTATGGTTTGTAGCGGAAGATATATGTATCTTTAACCATACATTTTAATACCTCTAACCTGTCGCATTAGAAACTAAAATAATTGTACTTTTTACGGCGACAAAACGATATACGCTATCGAGCATACCTATATTTGAAACTTATGGTAGAGGAACTACGGGAATAGGTTTATATGAGCTGCATATAACAATATTTCTCTTTTGTTCACAGGTGAGTGAATCTTCACTACTTGAGTGCAGCAGCGGGCGCTACACAGCGTCCGATACGGTGAGTCTATTTCAAAAGTTATCGTGTTCCCTTTGGCCCTGTATATAATCACGCCTATTCTATCATTTCAACAATACAAATGTTCTTCGAATAAATAAAAAGAAATACGATATAACTACGTATGTATTATTTTAAATTAAATATTTATATGTATTTAAAATAAAAACTTAGGTATATTAGTATGTGATAATTCTACGATGAGTTTTTGGCGATATATTTATATAGATTCCTTTTAAATAAATCAGTAGTAGCTAGTAGGAAATGTTTATGGCTTTGGGTGTAGTTTTATAAAAATTCTTGGTACAGGTAACCTTCTGTGGCTTCACTAAATCTATGCACTGTTTTTGAAATATCCACATAATATATGTAATATATTATAGGTTTACATAATTATGATCTCAATACAGTTAATAAAACAGTGGTCGCTACGATTTGAAACTTTATATCCTCCTCCAAAAATTATATAAACGAAATGTCCAAATGAATCGTCTATTTGTTAGCAAATTTGTTTCCCTAATATTATTTTATACGGAAAACTTGAAGGACCACGAAAGTTGTTCAAAATTGTAATAAGACGTAAAAAAGTAAAAGATACGTCGAAATAAAAACTCGGAGCTAATCAACAAGACTTTTTCATACTTGTAGAAGTATCAAAGCGAGAGTCGTACTTCGGTAAAAGTTATTCGCATATTTTTTTCCACTGCGGACTCTGCTACACTTGCGTTAATATATAGGTTAATATATCTTTTTTATATATTTTACTCTGATTTCCTGTATCACTTATTTCCCCGGAATAGACACCATATTGCTTCAGCATGTATTATATTTTCCTGAAGCGTTATGTGGCATAAGAAATTGCTGGGGAATAACACGAATTAGTGTAGTTAAAATATTATATTACGAACATTATTGAGAGAGAATAAAATAGTGAAAAAGATTGATATATACAATTTATATTTTATTGCTATATAATATTGACGCAGTTTTCATGAGTATAAATAAAAAGAGGCTTATTTAAAGGTGAGCGTACATTAATGGCCGCGACTGATCGTAGGTATTTTTATTACTATAATTATGCTATTAGGTACTGTGCCTTTGTCAAATGTATAGAAGTGATTGCTCTAGATTACCGCGCTGCAATATGCCCAGCTGTGGTCAGTCGTAAAATACTCTTGCCTGTAGCTTAACATATAATGAGGTGTCCAATGTAAACAGGACCTTACTTACATATATTTTTATGTAGTCTTTATTGTCTGCAGTTACTCCTAAAATGCTTACACATCGATATGATGTAAACAATAGAGAGATCTATCAAGATTTGTCTTTAATGCTGAATTCGTAACGGCAATTTGCTAATTGAAACAAAATCCGTATCATAGCAAAAATGTTTTCGTATAGCCATTGGAAAACGTAACTCAGCAGTTGGAGTTGGACGCATCGGCCCTCCGCGGGCACTCAGCCCTCCCCCGCATCTGTTCACGGTTCGGATCCAAAGCCTAATTACGGCCGAGTTTTTACCACCTCACCCTAACATGTTCCCATTGCACCCGTCGGCGAAAAACTTCAAATGTAACTCCAATGAATTTAAACTCTCGCATACTGATTCAGTGTCCAATATTCCCTGCAGCTATGCCTCCATCTACAACGCTCCGCTAAATTGAAACTTAAAAACCTCCCGCCAAGGTTCACGTTTCTACTTAAACATCCATCTCCAGGGAATTAAACTGACGCAATCAAGCTATTTTAAACTGTACTGTAAATAGTATTAGGTCCAGATTTATCTCGTTAACGATAAACCATTTTCGAGCTGGTTAAATCTCAAGATTCGTTCGTACACCTCGAGTTTATAATTACTAATAACTGTAATTACATTATTTATAGTTTTTAAAGTTTCAACATCGCTTATTACTTTTATATAATACGGAAGGTGAGTTAAATGAAATAATGAAAATATTTTATGCTCATAGTTTTTTGTATTGTTTTCTATAATTTATAGCATTTTAATAATGTACATTTTAAAGTTATATGTATGCAGAATTTCAATAAAATGTAAAATGGCACAAACAACATGTGCGAGTTGGTATGATTGAAATATGACAACACTTCTGCGAATTCGGCATGTACGAATGCATCGAATGAATGCTGAATAATTAAATCGCAATCAAATTCTACAACCTGTTTGGGAATTCCAAAAACCAACGCAACTATGGACTACGATGTAATTGTACTTGGGAATATATGAGTAGAAAGAATTTCATTTAAAAATAGTAGAGCTAACTTCAGACGATCGCGTGCAATTCGTTCGCCGTATGTTTACCAATTAGCAATGAGATCGCGTTTCACGTAGGTATATCCCATTCCTTTTTTACTTTCATCCGATATTAGATTCAAGAAACCCTTCTGGTGCGCTGTTCTGATCTCCTATTCGAATGTTCGCAGAATAAGAGATGAAGTTATATTATATTGTAACGAATTGCCCGGTTTTATTTGTAGTTACAATTTCGATACGTTTCCATTCGATCGCAGCATACGTTTGGATAGCTGAGCTTATATTTAGGTAACCGTGTTATTCAGCGACGCGGATTATTCCCTCGTATGTATGTACGTTGTGTAGCAGCATGCAGGCAGATAACAGTCTCAATTGCAGAGCGGCACTCGTTGGATCGCCTCACCTCGCGCACGCCGAGCCTCGACGAGTTTTTGAATTTTTAAATTACTCATTGTGCGATGGAATGTTGCCAGACGCATTCCCTCGTACAGCCGGTCCTCATGCGTTTGAATGTGCACCCAAATCCTTGGGCTCACGTCTCATAATACAGTGGCTGTCACGTCCCCGTTGAATCGTTTGGAGGTGCATTAGGGTATACGCTCGCAAGCCTAGAATGACGTCCCCCGAGTGTGATACTAACGAATGTCGTCCTAAATTTTTGATAGATAAAGTCGAAATATCTGTGACGGCCGATTGCACACTTAACATCTCTCTCGTAAACAGTACAGACTATTCCAGTGCTCTCCCACGTAATCCGTAACTTGACTCACGTTCGTGATGCTGTAGATAGAGGTACGTGTACCATAAAAACAGCATGATTTAAAAAAATTAAGCCCACCATCGGGTGAATGTTTGGAGTTAATACAGATATACTTAGGTTAGGTGCATGTGTGTATATGTATATCTACAGATGTGATACGTTTTTAGTTGCTGTGTAATATGGCGCGTGCTATTTCGTGCTAAAACTACGAGGTATTTCTCAATAGAAAAGTCCGATAATACTTTTTCCGACCTGGTAATCAAACGTAGAACCTCGCTCAGCAATCGCGTTTCCGTTCACTAGTGAGATCCGACCAGTGAGTAAATCTTAGAGTCAGTGGAGTAAATATCTGTATCATATTATGCAGTCTGACGTCTGCATGGTTTGCCGTTTCGAAAGTTAAAGTTTAAGAATATCGTGCGGGAAGATCATTCACCTGGAATGCAACTAGATAAGCGTAACTGTATAGGGCGTTAACAAAGACCGTCGAGACGCTCTCGTAACCAAGAAAGTTATTCCACTTACGGCGACTGAATCCACGACTGCTCAATTGCTCGTATATTCTGGAAGTATTTTGTTTATGTGGTATGCTGTAATTTAATAAGATTTAAATACAATTTTGTCCCCAGTATTGTATCAAATTCAAAGTTATATACGCGTACACTTTACTGCGACAATACCAAAAGCAGATGACAAGATTTTATTTTTCTTAAATTACACCACAGTGTTTTGTTAATGAATGCTAACATGTCTACAACTTGATGTATACGCGTATCACTGTGTCTAAAGGCGGCCTCTTAAACGCATACACGCTGACCATTGTCTTTCATACAAATAATCGTCGAAGTCATCGACAGAACCCGTTCCACACGGCGGCGTACCGCGCCGTAGAATGTTATTACCTCGGTACCCGGGAAGCGCAGGCGCAACCGCGTGCGAGCAAGATAGCCGACGAAGAAAGTTGGCAGAGTGAAAGAGACGCTCGCCGTGGGAGGAACCAAGGGGTCAGCGAAAGTGCATTGCCACGGCCGCAGTGCACCGCACCCGATGGGAAAAGTTGTTCTCCGTGCGCGTAGAATATCCTCCAACACGGAAAATTTTATGGGAAATATCATGATATGTGTATCGACACCGTTTTAGAACGATTTGATTTGAATACGCGATCCATGTTATACAAAGTTATTTTGTGCAACTTACATAGTTTTAATTTTACGACCATTTCGTTCACTAAGTTCGATAGTCACTGGTTAGTTATATATTATTATTTTTTCGGTCAGTGGTCATGTGGCAAGAGTTGAGAAATGCTAAAGTCGGTTTCAACGATTTTAACATCAATCACGAATGTCTGTTTCTCGCAAGGAATTTCAAAGCAGCTCAGTTAACTGGAGGTAATTTAAAAATATGAAATAATGTTCTGAAAAATCTTGTTAATTCATAATGAAGGCTGATACACGGCGCATAGAAAGAGCACCCTCGCTCCAGTTTCAATTTAAAGAAAAGGTAAAAATGAAGCGTGTCAAGTGGGGTTCCGTACTCTCGACCAGAACAGAGTGGGCCTGTTGCCTGTCGGAAACAAAGAGGGTATTTTTCGACATAACTTCTCCTCTCTTTGAGAACTTTCGAATCACCTGAGATTTGCACCCTTGACTTCAATGGTTCATCTCGTTTGTTTTTTGTTTTTCAATCCTGTATTATTTCATTATTTATAATTTTTTATTTGAATCTACAAGTATCAGTATTTCTGTCACAGAATCTTTTAAATTACAAGCCTTAATAACTACCTTCCTCTGCAATACTGTGTAAGTGGACTTTACAAAAAAAGATTTGAGTTTATTTCGGCACCGAGACTCAGTCATGAGACGTACTTACCTAAGAAAACAACTTGTAAAAGTGACTTCAAAAGTTTTATTCACAGAAACAAATATAATTATTCATTGGTTACTTATTAAGAAACATAGAATAAACTATTTCACCACAACAAGTTCCACATCTCATCGATTCCAGCGAAGTTCCAAAACTCATAAGTTACTTAAGGAGCATTGAAGAGCCTCGCGAGAACGAATATAACGTTCAGGTAGGTCTGGATTACAGCGCTAAGGTTGTAGTTTAATATGCAACGAATTTAATAGTTAATGTTCGCGACGAAGCAAGCTCGTGTGCTCGCAAATTACTCCACACTTATTCCCTAGAGGGGGTTGTTGGAGATTTATGTTTGTGCTTCAACTTGCTGACACAGGTCGGCACTACAGAATCTGATTCGAGCCGCTTTGCATGCATCGCGAATATAATTGGCGCGGACGGATGCACGTAGCTAAATCAATTTTTCTCTTCACGAGAGTACGGCTTTGTGAGTTTTTGTGGAGCGAGTACTTCTTATAAATTGTACATTAAAATACATATATAGTATCGTACCTACCATTAGAAA
Source organism: Craniophora ligustri (assembly GCA_905163465.1). Lineage (NCBI taxonomy): Eukaryota > Metazoa > Arthropoda > Insecta > Lepidoptera > Noctuidae > Craniophora > Craniophora ligustri. The sequence goes on from LR990959.1 coordinate 5,708,361, forward strand.
GCTCGAAAAGTTACATATCACCGATAGGTACTAATATTACCAGTATATTTTTAGGTCCCATGTAACCGACCTAAAATCCAGACAACACCACACTGCTTGCCTTAGGAATCAAAACCCGAAATTTACTCTAAGCAACAACTCAGAAAAAGTGCTTTAAATTATACATCTATAATAGATTTTAAGTACGGTTATATTATTTCAAGTTAAAGACCGTTTGCTCTGAAAAGATAAAGATCTTTGCAGTAGGAGGCCAGTGTAGCTTTTATGATCACCCCACATAAAATACATAGATATAGAGATATTATAGCGGGACATTTACAATTATTTTACTCGTTTCCTCATACTCAACAAGCCATCTGAATGGGAAAAAGATTTTCGCATAAAATTCCTATTTACCGGAGCCCGTAACACTATATTGGTTTTATTTTCTGACGTTATCAAAGTAGGCCTGCACTTTATTATCGTAGTAATATTCTATTTTACCGCGTTAATAAAGACCCACAAGGATTATTATATTTATGTCATTAACTTATAATGCTCTACTACCACTAAGCAACGTAACTGAACTTAAATGAATGACTAACGGTACGCTTAAACACATTCGAACATAATTTCTCCATTAAAATACAAATTCATTAAAACTTGAGTTCATAGTAAGATTTTAACTTTTTATGCTAATAAAATTGTTGGAAGTAGATAGTACGTACTAAATTTCCTGAAGTAGGTTACAGGGAAAGTATTTTTAAGTCGCGTAAAAATTTAATCACGACTGTTAATTGAATACAGGGGCGGCATCGCTGGAAGCTGTTTTAGGCCAATAGCCGCTTGTGAAGGTTTAAAAACGCAACTTTTAAGAAGTTTGAATAACTCATATTATTATACTATTAAACCTAGAACGATAACAGATGAGATAGAATTAGGAAATGTTCTGATCTTCCTTATCATCCTTCAAAATCTGATTGCATACTCAGTTTAGATATACCTTATGTTTACGATCGTATTGGATAATAATAATAAGTCTAATAATAAGCTGTGGTAGCCTAGCGGTGTGACCAGTGGACTGAGATGTCAGAGGTCTCGAGTTCGAACCCAAGGCACGCACCACTGACTTTTCGGAAGTTATGTGCGTATTTATCACATGCTCAAACGGTGAAGGAAAACATCGTGAGGAAACCTGCATGCTTGAGAGAATTCTCGATGGCATGTGAAGTCTGCCAACCCGCAGTAGGCTAGCGTGGTGGACTATAGCCTAATCCTTCTCAATTGAGAGGAGACCCGTGCCCAGCAGTGGGACATTAATGGGTTGATGATGATGAATAAGTCCTTTAGTTCTGGGCTAAGCAACGTAGCTTGTGTTACGGATACTAGATGGTTATATTTTAATCTTGTAAATATATATACAGCATACATTCATATACGGCATATCTTCTATGACTCAGGTGCAAATATACAACTGGCATTCGAACCCGGTCTTACAACAGAAGACAGCCTCACTGCTTCTCTAAACAGGTCATCGATATCATTCTATTAATACAATTAGTATTATTTATTACTTGTAGAAAAGGATAGAACACGACTCTGATATACATAGTTGTCATACTTTACAAACTTTGATACAATGATAATGATGAATCGTTTCGTAGTCGTAGTATTTAAAAAGTCACGTATACCCCTAAGCCGGTTTCTTTTAATAAACCTAAACTTACGTATTATATAATACGTATATCAGGCCCGGTTCGCTCTCTGTCAAATCTCAATCAAAACTGTACACTTGTACTATTCTCTCTTACTTGAAGTTCGTACCGTACTTACAAGATCACAATTTACCTTCTAAATAAGTAAACATAATATACGTCCTTTTAATTTTGTCTATTTCAGACTTTACTCGAAGAAAAAAGTCATTTAGTAAAGCAAATTTGCCTTACTTTTATAATAGACACATATTTCAAGTCGTAAAAAGTTTGCTAAGTCTCTAATTTGGGCCCAATTAACGGCCAATTATTAAATAATTCATCTAACAACAGATTACATATTCTTTGCGAATATTTCTAACAACTTTTTAATTAAAATTCTTTCGTAAAGTCGAAATAAATCGGTCTGCTGATAATTTCAATTTCCTATTTCGAAGTTGGTTATTCTTAGTATATCTGTTGTTGTATTTTGTTGAGTTTTAATTAGGTTTTTCGCTCTCACATGATTTATTTTGGAGTACTGGACAAAATAACATGTAAGGGTACGGATTATTTATAATTAAATACAATTTGTATTTACAAATTTATCTCAAATAGAATATTATTTGGATTTGAATTTTAAGAAATATGCGTAGGTGATCGTGATTAGGAAGCAAAACTTTTAATTTTATTAATTTCAAATTTTAAATTTTATTAATTTCGTTTATTATAAATGCCTAAGTTGTGTTCGTGAATTAAAATAGTAGAGTAATACACCTTTATATTGACTTCGTTTCAAAATGGTGTCACCGTCGTTACAAAGGTATGAAAAACCGTCGCGCATTTTTTCATTTTCTATGTAACCTCAGTAGACCACTCAACGCGATTCCTTTCATAACTATGACAGTTGTCATACTGAGCGGGCTTTTAAAAAAACCTATTCATTTTGACCTCAAGACGACACGGGACTTAATAACTGGGGGCTGGGGAGGCCGAAAACGGCGGCGAGTGAGGTTTGCATCATCATTACGATTTAATTTCAGGGTAAAGCGGCCGTGACAAAGTCTACCGTGCCATTATTCTGTTCCACCTCGCAGGATGTTTAATAAACAAATGACGTGGGGCCTCATAATGACGCTCGGGGTGCTACCTTCCTCTCATCTTTTAGGGTCTATTTTAAAGTTACCGCCATGAACGATGTATATTTTACGGATGCGACATCGGACAACTTAAATGACACCTTTCGGCGCCACCGCCGCTGATAAATATTAACACTGAGCTATATTTTTCTCTCGGAGTTTTAACATCGCCATTTCGTCGCTATCATACACGTTCGGTTATAAATTCAACTTGAACATTTTTGTGAAAAAAAATATCGTTCCATTTTTATTCGCGTCCCCTCAAACTCCAAATTCGAATAATTACTCCGAAGATTTTGTTCCCTTGGAGCTGTAAAATCGCGAATGAAGATAACAAGCGTTTTGCCCGCTCCACAATTCCCCTCTTACTAATTTATTCGTGGAAGTTCTTGTCGTTATAGTCGTATCTAACATCATTCGTGGGCTTATACTTTATCCGTTTAATACCCCCAGCATATGGGAACGAGCTATATCATTTACTTGAGAATTTATCAATCTACTTATGAGAATTACGTTCGTGTGTGTTGTTGTACAAATTCAATCGGATTATAAAGTTTTTTGTCGTATCATTGTCGGTATTTGCTCATGAAATTCATATGTATAACTTGGCAGTAAATAAAATCTATTTGAAATCTGCCGATGACGTGTCGGCATGTCATAAGTCGTAACATGTATTGTTTACATTATTAACAAATGGGTTCGATACTTCCACAAACATTAGCACCTGTCACCGTGTCGCTGTCTTAATGACAGTATTTATAAGGAAAACTCGGCCGAACACGAAAATACAATTTAGTAAAAGGTAGAAGTTGTCACAGTAACGCAAGTGAAACATTAGGCGGGCAGGGCGTCGTCACGTGGCGGTATGCCCGCCCTCCGCGCTTTGCCTACGATATACAACAAATTACTAAAAAACAATGCTCACCTAATGTGTATGTTCGAGTTCTGAGGATTGTATTCAAATATTCAAATCACAGACGCGTGTAATTGCCGTATTTTTGGACATAAATACCTAATATTAATGGACTTCTATTTGCGCATAAATATGGATTTGTTTTTAAGCTTTAAATGTTTTTTTTACGTTTGATTAATTGTTTGTGCTGGAAGTAGATGTTACAGGACACTCACTAGCTTGTGATTGATAATCGTAATTATTATTTTTACAGTATTTAGTTTAATATAATATAGTGTTCCTACATCTGTACACTTTACTCGCTAGAATACGCAGTCAAAACACAGCAATGGTGTTACTAATCTGGTATCGATAAAAGAGGCGATTAAACCAACGGAGGATTAATATATGACGAACTCGGCCCACGGGGCCCATGGCCAGCAAATCGTAGCTATCCCCACAAATTTACCCACAACAAACCACCTCGTGAGAACCGGAACGAAGATTAATCGCCGGTATACGGGATTACGGTAGTTGTGGTGGACTCAGGTACCTATCACTGTTAACTGTGAAGCTGTTATGACCCCTAATGGTAACGACTGTGAGCTCAAATTGCCGTGATACATTGTACTACAAAATCTAGGCCCAAAGGCATTTGTTCCTTAAACTTCCCTATTTAACAGCGTTATTTCATTATAGTTTAATGTGAGGTAAAGGTTCTATAATATATAGCCCACGTCTAGAGGAACATCATAATTTACTTCAAATCACGTAAATTACTACTGTAAATCATACAAATTACTTCAAACGATTAAAATACAATACAATACAATTACTTCAGTATGAAAACGTTATGCCAAAAAATATTAACGATATTTGTATGAATCAAATGTGTGTATCAGAGACCGTCTTTTGAAAAACGCAATAAAAAGTTTAGACATCAACTGACTAAATCTATAAAATCAAGGAAAACGAGCAGTTCCAGCGAGATACGTCACGAGCAAGGAGCAACGTACGAAAAAATAACAAAGCATTGGAGAAGAGGTCCGGATCTCATTTAGACAAATCGCTCGTAGCGGTCAGGTCAGATACCAATAACAAGGGCCACACGTGCTATTGTAGTCCATGTCGTCATTAGGCCGCTTCCGTATAACTTAACAACTTTATCTTTGCAGTACACGCCGCTCTTATTACAACAGTATACGACGTAAATTTGAATGTATCGTTTAAGTCGGCGAGAGTATACCCAGAGTCCCAATAACGGACGTCGTCGGTCCCTCCGACGGATCCGATAAAACAGCGTCGATTTCTCTTCTCAATAAATTGTTGCTCTTTGTTTATTATTATCCGCCATTGTTGGAATAATTATTGTTAGTCGTTATAGTTGTCATTATTTAACTGTTGTGACTTATACTTGAAACAATGACTAGTTCCCGCGAAATATATATTTTAAAGGTACTATTTTGATATATTTTTTTATTACTACTCTAGGCGCTTATTTGACAAAAAAAAATTATAGTCATTTAAATTTTGTTTTCATAATAATCTAAATATAAATTATAATTTATTAGCTAAAACAAAACACATTTGCTTAAAACATCGTATTTTATACGAATCCTTTTAGAAGAAATTCAGTAACATTTTTCACATTTAAATGTTGAAAGTATGACAGAATTATATTCCAGGCTGGTCTATTTAATTCCATATTAAAATACAAGGTACTGTTCTACAGCAAAGCAAACGGCGACTTGTTTCATTTTAAGTCAATTACCTCACGGACTACGAATGTATAGTAGGAGTGTTTTTTGTCTCACGCGGAGGTGAGCGCGGATTTGTTCCTTATGCGTACGGCCCGGAACCTTCTTGATAACTAGTCTAATGGTATCGTAATAAAAGCGATGCAAGTTAATGCAAGTTAAGCACGCTAATTAATAAAATAAACTATTCCAGTTATGTGTTTTACAATGACCAACTCTAAAAAACCGACCGAGTTGGACTCGCGCACGAAGGCTTCCGTACAAAATTAGGCAAAAAATTTAGGTTTATGTATGGGAGCCCCCCTAAATATTTATTTTATTTTGTTTTTAGTATTTGTTGTTATAGTGGCAATAGAAATATGTACATATTCTGTAAAAATTTCAACTGTCTAGCTATCGCGGTTCTTGAGATACAGCCTGGTGACAGACAGGCGGACGATCAGACAGCGAAGTTTTAGTAATAGGGTTCCGTTTTTACCCTTTGGGTACAGAACCCTAAGAGATATCTACAATGCCTTTGAAGCGTTGCGTCATTTAGATTTAAAATTCAAAATGCATTTGTAAATTTCATTGCACTCAAACAATCTTCATTTAATGACATCAAAAAGCAATTATTAGCGGAGTTTGCATACAAATCTCTTGTTGCGACGCTATAACGAAACGTAATATAATCCTCGGTGACTCTACTTACTTAATTCAGCAGCTTCCATAATAAAACACGCGACAGTGTATCTCGAGAGCAGCGCAAACTCGGACTTGTTGCATTTAAGTTAATTAATCCAGGGGCTAGATCAGATAAAGTCTGACTCGAAGGACCAACCTCTCAGACTGCCTTATGCCGACCCCGAACCACATTATTTTTGAAGAAAACACACTCCTTACTAACTTAGTTGGCTATGAATTTTAATACGTATGAGAGTGTAGGTACTTATCTACGTATTTCAACGAAATTTATACAAATGTACATTACATAGTTAGTAGTATTTTCAAGCTTGAGGCGTATAAGACAGCTTTTAGTAAATGAGCATAATTTTAATGAAAATCATCTTTCACTTGTTCATTTGAGACGATGTTTTTACATTTCAAAGCTATGATTTTTATTTCTGCAGTTATATTAAACACTAGTCTTAGAGTTTAGTTAAGTTCTTAGTTTTATTTAATCTTAACCTTTATAAATGATTAAATCATACTCTAATAGAAACTCGTATTATAATTGTAGTTTTAGAATTATTAAGTTAGGTAACGTACCTACGAACCGAAATTACAATTTGGCAGCAAACATTTCTCGAAATACCTTATTGGAACCGATCCGATTCCGGAATAATGTTTGTCCACAACAAACAATGTGTTGCCATTCTTTTTTGAGGAAAAGCAATCTAAGGATAAATATTATATCAGTTCACGGCAATCGGTCAAAGTTTCCTTCATGATTTAGGAAATGGGGCCTTTATAGTTTTAGTAGATGGAGTTTTTTCTCTCTTTTTTTTCTCGAGTGTTTTTAACAGCCATCAGCGATTCCCGTGATAGAAAAGAAAGTTATTTAACACTGTCAATGTATCTGTAAAACTGTGGGGGTATTTTATCGGTATTTTTACTGTAATAATTGTGAAAAAGAGCCGTTAGGTATATTTATTTATACTATGTATGTATTTTTATATATTTTTTTATGTAATTTACTAATACTAATCGATACTACTAATATACATTGGCATCAATTTAATCGTATTTAACGGTTTCAAAATGTAAATTTCAAATTCGACATCATTTGATAATTTAGGGTTCGATTCCAGCGAGAGACGAAAAATCGTTATGTAATCCATTCACAAAAGCGCGTCATTTGGTTTAAAAAAAAGGATTTACTCCCCTCGGCTTACCTGTAAATATCTGTGATGATGGAATTAGTGCGTGCGACAAGCATCCTAATGCCGTCTTAGCTGAGTCAAAGAATTGTGGGCTCATACAAACTGCCTCTTGATTCTGCGTGCCTGGTATATCTGAACAATTATATTCGAAAGAAGTGAAGTAAGTAGAAGTGCAGGCCGAATTATACCTACATTCCTGCTGAATTATACCGACGATCGTAAATATATTTGCAGATCTTTATAAACTGATTTTATACCTAAATAGAATACGTAGTGTCTGGGGAACAATACAATTTTCCGCTGTGTTTAATATTTAGCTTCACGGGTAAAATTATTTATCACCCACGAAAATGTGTTTATAATGTATTTATGAACTTACAGTAATGAGATAAAATTTCCATATTACATTTTTTAAACAGTTTTACAGTGGAATTAATCAATATGTCGACCACAGCAAAATTTTATTCAAATTACGTGAATAAAAATTGAAATTCAACCTCCACGTTCAGATTATGAAAATTTTACGCGAAATTTTGCAAACAAAGGTTCAGATCATAATTGCTTGTGTAATGTTGTCTGGCCATGGTATTATAATATCAAGGTCATTTTGCTAACGTAGAATGAACAAGTAAAATTAAGCCTAGAGGTTATTTTCTGGGGAAACGAACTCGTCTGCCTTTTCGGCATTGTCTGATAAGTTGTATTACTCTAGGGATATCTTCGATTTGGTGATTTGAATGATAATGACTGGGAGGCCTATACCGACATTTTCCTCTTAACGTTTTCTCGCTCAATTTTCAGCGTAAGAATTACTTACTAGAGGAAGTGTCAGTGTGTTCATTTGACTGCGCTTGAACTAGATTTGGAGCTACTTTCACTAAGTTCTGGTATTTCTTAGTATTCAGCCAGATAAAATGCTTACGTAAGCGTAAACCCCTGAGTACTGCTCATTTTGCCTTTTTCCGATTTGAAGGACAACTTTAAAACATAAATACCAACATTAATTAAAGAAAACAGTGGTTTTATTTTGTTTAACCTGTTTAAAAATGAACATCAGCACGAGTTTTTGGGGTCGTAAGTAAAGTTTAAATTTGTGTACACAAGGATGAAACTCAAGTTCTAATATACTTACCCGTACGAGAATAAGATGGTTCAGATATGTGACGTCATGAAACGTACCGTCGTATGACGCATGTGAAGTAATTAGCACGCGCACAGATAGGACAGTGCGGGTAACATAATTAGTGTTCCCGTATGCTTAAACTTATTAAATGTCCTATTACAAAGTTTCGAAGTATATTGTATTTGATAATGGAAATTGCGAGCATTTAGGTCAAAGCTTTTACGCACAGCAAATTTGACTAAAATATTATTTCGCCACTTTGTGATGATAAATTATGTGACATGGTTATTTTTAATTAAAAAATACATAAACGGAGTTAGAATTAACTGTAATGAAAATTACATTGAAATATCAACAACTGCTAACTATTCTACGCCGAAAATATTTAATTTAAAAAACAATTCCAGCACAACAAATGTTCTAACAAAAAGTGCCCAGCCTCAATTAACACAATCCAACTTTGTCGCGACGGTTTCAAGATAAAACTGGGAAAAATGTAATGGATTGAAGTCAAACTTGCCGTGAAAAATTTTAGTCAATGGGGGAGATAATTTCCTCGGAGCAACGACAGGAGTGTTTTATAAAATTCCCGTGAAAAATTGTCGCGCGCTGGCGGCCTAAAGGAGTCCCTACAGGCCAAAGTTGCCGCAGTAATTTAGCGTCATTTGTTTGCTATGAATATTTATTAGCTGATCGGAAAACAATGACCGTATTGAAATTCAATGTTCGAATTGAATGACATGTTTGCGTTTGGGAAATACTCATTTTATAAACTTGGTTACGGCGTTCACTTACAATTCTCATAAAGGATACTGTTTAAACACGAAAAGCACAATTGTTTGTGGTAGTTCCGAATTCATTTTCAGTTACATTTTCAGCTACCTTTTTATAGTAAAATTTCGTTAAATTACAAAAACAGCACTTTTAATATATTAAATATAACTTTTGAAATGAAAATCTGTAACGTTCGCATGACTGTAGATTTTTTTTTATATTTCGTGCTTTAGAATCCTTTGCAACAATTTTCAGCCTTTTAAAACAAATAATTATGTTGTAAAGTGACATTCTAAAAATACTACTGCTAAGAGTGTTTGTTGCTATAACAAGGTTTAATGGCAGCATCATTAACAATTTTGATTTGATAATAATTAAATTGTATTAAATCGTCAACAAGAATAACTGCACAAGTTGCAATTATAAGTTAGCTAGTAATAATACAGCGGCAAAAGTACTAAAACCTCGTAAAGCGCGATATTTAAATTCGCCGCGGCAGCAACTTTGCCGCCAGCGACAATTCAATTACAACTAATAGCCTCTGATTCATGTTTGTATTGCTAATTAGTCGCCGGCTCAAGTTTTGTCACTCCTCACTTACTGCCGCGTTCCCGCCCAATGTACTCGCTGTTTTGTTTAATAGATTGTTCTTTGTCGGCTGCGGTTGAACGTTAAACATCGTCCGCTTTTGTTTTTCCACAAATTAAAGCATGTCTTTTCATCTTGTATTAAAGTTTTGGTACATTACCGCTCCGACTACTTTGAATGAATTGACCTCCAAGCTAAAAAGGAACCTAACCCTAATTCATGAATTTACAGTCTACCATTTATAAGTGCAGGTTCTCAACTTCACGCTTTTCCATCAAAAAAATCTCTAAGGCATGCAGTTTTCCTCACTGCTTGAGCATGTGTCAGTGTCTAGTGATTGAGCTCGAGACCATTGCCTTCACACCCCATTACTCATACCTCTAGGCTATCACAGCTCTATATCTAATATTGAAGTGCGAAATAATTGTCAAATTTGGTTCATATCTGATTAAACTATCTGAGTAGCGTGTCTATACGCGAACCTAACCTTTTTCAATTCATACACTCACGCTTTTTCCCATGGGGTTAGGCAGAAAAAGGCAAGTTGGTTAAAAACACGTGAAAAATATTTTATTGATCCCATACAAGTAGTTATCTGATAGTTCGAAAGGGTTTCGTGTAACAATGGATTGTGAGGATAAGTTTATTCAACAAGCGAATTTCCTTGTGGTACTTGGTACAAGAAGGAAAACCACAAATCGACAAAATATCAAAGGGTTGGTGAAAACTAACTTTCTGAAAACACGGTGGCGAGAGTTATGTAAGTCGTAGCGGACCTGAAATAAGCGTTTGGACCAATAGAAGAAAACTTGTAAATCCTGCGGAGTAACCGCAAGGTACACGCGACCCGGGAATTAAGGAGCTCGACGGGACCGTGTTTCTTGCTGTCCTGTAAATAGCCTTAGTTAACGTGTACAAAGGTATCTAAGGTAGGTTTACCAAGATTGTTTTGTGTGTTCTGTAGTTTCAGTCTTGTCCTTTGAAAATTTCTTGTATTGGTTAAGTTCTGTCATAATCTTTGTTGGTGTTTAGGATTTGCGGATTTCAATATTGTAGAATTATCAAACTCAACAAAATTATTAAATTTCGTTTGATGTAGCGCTGAAAATCCACAAAGGTCGTCCACCGCATTTAAGGTTTGGAAACGCATTTGTATATTGTATATTCTAGTCCTGTGATCAGATTCATAGGACTTAACACATTCACTATTAAATATAGCTGAGCCATTCTTATACTATTGCTGGATATTGACTTCCCCCAAGGAACATTCAAATTTTCAGTTCTTCTTCTTCTTAGTTACTCTAGCCGCTACAGCTTATTTACCATCGTTATAAATAATAAAAAAATATTCCATAATTAAAAATTAAACGCATTTGGGGCTGCGATTGGTTTGTTTCGGCTTCGGCTTGATCATAGCAACTGACGTTATAACGTTACTTTGGGTAAATAAATTCATATTACACATTCGAAAAACGCTTCGGTGAGTTAAATAAACTTATAATAATCACTGTTCAATATTTATTTACTAACAAGTATTTCCTATAACAATTTCAAGCAACAATATCTTAACTAGAACAGCCAACAAGTGCTTTTAATCAAAATATAACGTACCTTAAAGGTTGTGGAGTACGTCCGATAAAACAATGCCGCTTGCACGTGAAGAGCCCTCCATCGCGTGGCGTAATAATAGAGGGGCGAAGAGATAGTGATGGGCTATTGTTGGTATTATTATGGCCTTTATAACCGTTAAATTATATACGTCAATTTTTTACACACGTCACTGTATAAAAAAAAACTACATACATACAAGTTCTCGAATGACATTTACGTTATTTTCTTTTTGTTGGCATTTTGATGTCAAATAGAAATTAAACAATTTAAAACAGTTCTTCATTTCACCAGTAAGTTTTAAGACTCATATAATAAGAGAAGAGCTTATTATCTTTGCCTGAGTACAAATCCAACCTCTGAGCTGTTACTGAGAATTTCTTAAAAAATCCTGCCCTGACAGTAAATTTTCATTTCGTACAAACTCATTGAAACTGATTCATTTGATGCAGTCACTACCCTTATATGTACAAACATGGTTTTTCCCATTAATTAAAGATACGTAATATAGAATTCACCAATAGATCATAACAGCCACCGATAATGTCACAAGTATAATTAGCCTGTTCAACTACAAGTGTCAAATAATAAGAGAGACTTACGAAGGAGTTTAAATGGAAAAGGAATGCTCAAAGGTTCTCCTGGAAAGTTACCTTCTTCGGGATATTATCGGAAAGGACACTTGTGTCTAAACTTGAGTAAATGCAGTAAGGAATGCAAAAGTTAAAACAAGCTTATTTATATAAGATCAATGATAGCTAAACTCTCTCATCGCCTTTTAATAAAGTTCTAAAAAGCACTTAAACTTTTTGAAGCTACCAACAACATTGATAAGTACTCTAAGAAAGTACATATTGGTACCATTTTCTTAGTTCAACTCAACAAATCTATATCTCGTTTCAAAAATAAATTCAGCGCAATCTCACACAACCACGATCGGTAAAGAAAACGACGCAGAACAAACTCAATATGATACACCATCTATCTAGCAGTGGTTTACTCGCAAGAGGTACAGGGAATCACAGATACACACTCATAGTTGGTACTATTGTATTGGCAAGCGAGCGGGCCGCAGCGACCTGTTGCTCCGAACTATTTTATTAGCGTGAGTGTGTCGGCGGCCCATTCTTTACGGCTCTTTTGTTGGCGTGCCGTTTAGTCCCACATTGTACCAGCGTCGACGTGATTGGTCGAGTTTATAACGCAAACACGAGGCATATTTTCCATTTGTGCCATCCCTATTCACTTTTGCTTAAATTCTGGGTTTGTTGGTTTGATTGTGCTATATTGTTTATAATTTTGGATGTCGCTCTCGTTAATTTGGGATAAATTTTAAAGTTCACGCCTTGGGTAGGCATTCGTGGCAATAATGTTCTGTGAAATCTTTACGGTCTAAGGCCTGTAATTTTCATTTGCGTCGACAGTCGTAGTCGCTTTAATCGCTTGCCCTTGTTGAATATAAAAATGTAAGATATTCGCCACTTATGGAAATAATGGATACATAAAATAAGCAATTGGTTCGCAAAAATGTAAATTCTCGTGTTCGTGGCACCCTAGCAAAACTGCATTGTTCATCCGGCTCCCGTATGTCAAGATTGTCATCCGGATAGACGCCAATGCGGCCCCCTGCATAAATTGAAGGCTTCGCAGCCGCAGCGTTGCTGGGAATTTCCCTCAGGGTTTTCAACACAGAAAAAAAAACTGGATTCATCTCCCACTTCCAATACTTCATCTATAATTCAATATTCGCTATTACCGTCGACGACTATTTACAATGCTAATTTACGTGACTAATTCGCCGTAAGAACACTCGAATGAATAATCGGCGAGAATCATTGGAATATCATTTTTTGTAGCAATTTCGGCTCTAATGTGCTCGAATAAAACCGAGTATAGCATGCGTCGAAACTTAGGTACATTTGCATCTAAATTAGAAATCAAGCTCTTGCAAAAAGCAAATAAAAGTTGGATTAGTCCGACTGCGCCTTTAAAGCATTTTTTATGTGCGGCAATTAATTAAGTAAAAAATACGATACAGTCGTGCAAACGGCGAACAATTTTTATTTACTTTCTTTAGTATAACTGAGTCAAAGGAAAGTTATGACGGTTTTTTGAACTATCTTGCTTATTGGTCGTCTACAAATATCATCAAACTAAAATTTTCTTTTTGAAAAAAGCTTTAAACGAGTAAAGCTCCCCCTAGACAATCTTGTAACTTTATATTAAGTTAGGAAATCGTTTAAAGACTACCACGGAGCTCAGACGTCGGGTATCGATGCTTTCTTATTTAAGCCAACTTCCCGGACTTAGAATTCAATAAAGCGGCCAACGGAATTTACTTCTCTTTGACTAAATAGCTTAAAAGATTAATTAAGATAAACTTTCATCGGATCCGGTTAATGTTCTAGCGTAAACACTTTAATTTTGCTTGAAATAAGTAAGTTTTGCATTGGGATTGAAAAAGTTCTAAGTTCATAAACAAGCTTCATTCAAATAGTACGAACATCTCTAGCGTGATGCCTTTTTCATTCGTTGGCAAAAAAAAATCTTTTAACATTTTAAGTTCATCAGTAAATAGTGTACAACTTTTTATAAGATATGATTAGCACTTCAGTTATGTTTTTAAGGAATTAAGGTAACAATAATACAGTTTGTAATACTAGCAATACTAGGAGTATTTATGGCGTTTTGTCACTTAGTAACGTCAGTTCTACGAACTGGCGTTACGTTAAGATTGTTTTAAATATTAAATAGGTACCCTAATTACTGGAATGATCGTCAAAATGAATATCAATGTAAGACTTGAAGTCTTATTTGGCATCAACATCAAACTCAAAACATATTTGGTAATACGACAATTTTAATTTTGGCGACCACTCCAATAATGATTAGAGTCTCTATTTTATATAAATTGAACAATCTTATAATATAAAAACGGAGATGATACTGTTATGATACCAGAGTATATTTCCAGGGGCTGAAAACATTTTAACCGTCGCCCATAACACGGCCTAGTCCAGACCTCGATTAGTGTGGATTACGTGGTAAGCGCAATAGGTTAGCACAATGCACACGATTGCATTGTCATCGCATCTCAGACGGAAGAACGTGACTCCATCTCCCTGTAATCCTTGGACACCTGCTTTTCAAATCTTCATTTCCTTTGTGGCAGCATTTATTTGATGCGAACTGTTATGTTGTATTACGTGTTGTTTGTATCTATTTTTAAGTGAAAAAGGATAAAACATGTATTTTGTTATTTTCTTATTCAATCGTTTCTTATCGTCGTATTGTCCTTTTTTATTTGAGAACTGAAGCTCTTAAAGAGTTCGTATCATAAAAGCTAACTACATACATATTTACATATTCAGTATAATGTAGGTGTAAATAATGTACAGCGATCGAAAACTCTTAACTTAATTAATATTTTCTACATCTACCGGACTGTAAAAATTCAATTATACAGCATATTTTTTTTCAGTTTTGATTCACATTTTAATTGCGGATTAGAGATAAAAAAAATGATGAATTGCAGCACTATCTTCAATTAACGTGATATAAATGCATCTCAAGTGCACGCTGAATAAAAACAGCTAACCCAGCGGTCCGTTGAAAATATTCGCCGGAGTTATAAATAGGCGCTTTCATCCGATGAAAAAACGTGGTCTCGCACGACAAATCGCGTGACGCCGCCGGGATGAGCGAGACGCATCGATCGTGACGCCCCGGCGGAACATAATCATTTTCAAGTTACTAGGTCTAGGTGAGGATCTCTAAGTGGGACATTTTTAGTGCGACGTTTCGCATTTTATAGGGCCGTATGTCCTGATGATATTGATTCCTAGTTTATGTGCCCATCAAGTTTTTCGATGAGGAAAGGGAATTACTGGCAGCGATGAATTTAGCTTAGATCTGAATGGTATAAGTGTTCTTATGGTAAGAAATTACTGCTGCTTCTTGATGGCCCGCCGGGTTGTTTAATAATTATTTTTTTTTTGACGTGAGAAATTCAAAAGTTTTAATTTCGCAGTATCTTGTTTACAATAGGCTCGCTTTCTATCTGCACACCACATACTGGCAAAACCATGGGTTATGTTTAAATCCACCAAGATACCTCTTAGGCTAAGCCTAACGGACGAAGCTCGGATGGAATCGTAATGGAATGTTCAGTTATATTCTATGTTCGAAAGTTTTTGATATAAATTACAATACACAACATTCCGTTCCGCCTTTTGCGTGTTAATAATTAGTAAATGTCGTAACAAATTTTTAAAACTTCCAAAGTCACGTCTTGTCAGTGGAAAAAAATATATCATCTTATATAGGTACCTACTTAAATGTGTCTTGTTAGTTAGAAAATAATAATATAAAGTATTTGGAGAAGCGAAGCCGTGGACTTGTTGAATAAATGAAAATCTTTTCAGTTTTTTTTGTATACGGGTGCGATGGGGGGGGGGGGACTTTGTTTCATAATATGAAGTGAATTCTGAATAACTGATTAAATTTAATCATTCATTCTGACAACTGTCAGGCAATCTTTTTTTCTAAGAATTTACTTGGAGAAATTACGAGATCGAAAAAAAAATATCCTATATAATCCCATGAATATTATATTTTGATCATTTTCAAATCTTTTACCTGCTGCTCATCAAAGAAAAAACAAATGTTATGTGTACACAGATATGTATGTCATGGGAACCCATTATAATAATATAACTTATCGATATTCCTTCTGTTTGCCGTATTCATACTAGTTCGTATATTAGCTGTCTATCTTAACTCGTCATATCGACTCGTGCCATCGAACCAATTCATCCGAGTTCGAAATACAAACAGATCAAACGTTTAGATAATTCATTAGAGTAATTCAGCGTCAATTTCCAAGGAAGTAAACGTTGGACAAGTGAAATGTAATCAAAGGGTACAGATGCCTATCTGCCAACAATCTAACTGACGTTTGCTTGGAACTCGTGTTTAATTAAACAAACACATTTTGATCTGCCGCCCTTACACGTACAGGTTATCAATTGTTTGCGTTGCATTTGTCAACAAATGGATATGATGCTCATAAAAATGTTTTAATTTACATCGCCGAATGTCTTAATTCTCGTGCTGTCGTTTTTGTTAGACGTGACAGGCTGAATTCGATTCCTAGCTAACGGATCTGTGTAGTTAGCCGTAAGTGGGCTTAGTTTTAGTGAAGTCAAAAATGCCAGCAAAATTTTCTATCTCTAAGACCTTTTGTACACTAAGAAAAGAGTTCGATGTATATCAGCGAAGTGCCTTCTTACTTTCTTAATCGTATTTTTTTTAAAATTGTTATAATAATGTTTACACTAAAGATATTCAATATCGCTCACATGCTTCAACATCCTGTAACATTGTAAGTTGATAGTTTGTATCAATTAAGCGTTAAAGTTAAGCATCGGATAGGCATGCGCCTCGGATCGCCCATCCGAGTGGACGATTCAGAGGAAATGACGCAGAAAATTGCGCGCCGCCTCACGTGGACGCAATATCCTACGACGACTTCCAATTATGCAGATTATGTCGCCGACGATACACTTATTACAAACGTTACTTAACGGTGTTGATGCACTTGACGTATTAATGCGAATTCGGGAGAGAACGCTCTTCGCTCTTAAGTTGTATGTGCTACTATACACATACTATAGTACTGTGGGTATTTAAAATTTGCATAGTATCAATCTGTAGGTACGTTTAAAAAATAGGATGAGTATGTTACAATTTGATGTGAATTATTAGTTAAAATGTAACATAAATGAATATTAATAGGTTCTGCCCGAATTAGGAACTAGAAATCGTTCTAATGGACAGTGAGTGTACATCAGTTTAGCGCTACGTTAGCTTTGGGGGAAACAGACGTGTAGGCGTATCTAGACGGTATGTCAATAAATTTACTGTGACGGGTCAATTCCCGAAATAGAAGGGTTTGGATGACAGTTCACCATCGTGGCATTGGTACTGTGGGTTGGTAGACACTTGGCACAGCACATCTTTTACAAATACAGGTTTTGTAGCTATCACTACTCACATTTTATGAAATTACAATTGTATGAAATTCACACAGCATAATTGTAGCTGGGACCGCCAAAGAATTAGGCACAGGTGTACTAATGTACACCCCATGTAATAGGGCGCGAGCCTAATCCAAACTCCGAGCTGCTACTGGGAATTTCATAGAAATACCCAATAACACTGCTCGTCCTGGGAATCGAATACAAGACCTCTTGCTCGGCAGTCGCACTGTACGACCACTAGACCAACGAGGCAGCCGTGTGAACTAAAACAAAAACCAATGAACATTATTCACCGCCGCACCGCACACGTCTCAGAAATGCACGCTGTAAAAATTTAGATGATCGCAAGTAACAACACGTGGACCACGGCAAGATGTTTAGTGCACGTGCTCATGTGAGCCGAGGGGCAATCTGCATAATGAGAAGTCAGGGGTTATTGCGCGGATCGGACCAAGTCGCCAATTTCCCGCCTCAATTGTTATGGAGACTGGCAACGCACACATTGATTTCTATGGCTCTTGCCGGTTTATTCCTACCAGGTATGTTGAGTACAAAATCATGTATTGGTTTTGAGTATTAGTATTTCTTATTTTTCGACTGTTACACTGATATAATAAATCAGAACCGCTGCTGATAAGCATCAGCATAATAATATTAGATTATTCTATACAATGGCATTAGTCTCGTCCCTTATTGCAATGGCTCTATAATATAGCTTTGAGTGTTATTTAGATTCTATTTTATTTGCTTTTTTTTTAAAGCAACATCCATTTGCTTCGCTTATAACAAATAAAATGAGTTAAACTTATTTAATAGCGATAAATGTGATTCAGATGTGAGCCGTTACATAGCCGACTCTGGTCACGTGCTTCACCCAAACGTTCACATCTACCGATTGCCCACTACAGGAGCTGCGGCGAGTTTTACGGTCCTTACGATCCGTGACTCCGTATCGCTAAATAATATCATACCCAGCTTTATAGTTTTCCGTTATTCTTTCCTTTGGCAACCCAACGTATATTTAAAGTTACATTACACAATATTCAAGCAGCGGTAATGTATGATTTTGGTATTTGAGTGTTGCTAATGACGAAGCGTATGGCTTCATTTGACAAGGCAAGGCCATGAGTCGTTACGGCGACCTTTCTTTTTCAAATCCGCTTCGTGTCAATAAATAATGGGATGCGAACGTGTTTATTTCACGACACGAAAGGTAAATAGCATTCTCTATCAATCAACCTTCGGGTCGTACATAATTCAGCGGAGCTACGACGTTTCTCCCGACTTAAGCAACTTCACTTCGTCATATTATTGTAGTGTTGTGCTTGCTCATCGCAAACTCCGGCTACCTCATCTGTCGCGGTAATTCAGCTTTTCTTTTACCTTTATTTCGTATTTTACTGTGTATTTAATTTATGTTTTGATTCAGTTATGTGTTTGGAAACTTTGGATGGAAGTTGTTTAGATAAAAACTCAGTTGATCTAGTATCGGTTACTTGTAAAATGTTTACCTTTCAAATTTATAAACTTCATTAAACTATTAGGAATTTCTATTAATAGATCGCTAAGTCGCAAATTACTACTAGTATAATATATCATGTTATAAACAATTAATCTTTTTATATTTAATTACAAAGCGGTATTGGTTGTTTATAAATTTCAGACCCATAAGTAATCCATGGAAAATGAGGCGGATAGTATATTAAGGTTAGTTTTTAGTTACAACTCTATATAAGTTTCATATACTACTTACCGTTTGTTTTCCCAAATATCTTAGAAGAAAATATTAAGCCAGTATTAAACTAAGAAGAAATGTAATAAAAGGCCCGTAATAATAAAATAATAATATTTCGAACATTCATTATTTTTTGATAATTTTAAGGTCTTTTATTAAATACAAAACCGTAAAATTATTAAAAAATCTCGAATTTGATTAATTGTTTTAATATTAGTATATATTGACGTAGCACTTTCGTAAGATAACCCTAATTTCCAACCGCCTCAAGTATCATTTCGATACTCGTAACATTGTTATTTTATTCTTCTGTAAAAGAAAATATATTCTTAACATTGGCGGCATCGTTTACTCAGTTGACATGGCCCCAATTACCTGTCGATTGATGGCAACTGCCATCAACCTACGGCAGATCAAGTTCCGACCACTTGGCGCCCGTTTCACCCTCCGACGTCTCTCTTATCCCCCTTCACAGTCCGCCAGACGTATTTGACAGATTTGCCCCAAACCCAAAAGATTTTATTGACCGGTTATTATTTTATTTTATGGACATCCACTCTTATTTCATTGGCCCTAAGACGGAGTTACAGTTTTTGTCGCTCGATTATTGGAGCAAATCTTTGGTCACATCTTACGTTTTTATTGAATCGAATTCAGTGTAGATGGCTTTTAGGATTGTCGTGAACGATGTGTAATACGAGTTTTATATTTGTCATAATATATATGCTGTATATTGTCCTATATAAAATATGAAGCTTATTATTTTCTTTTTTTAATACAACTAAAATCAGAAGTGTTTTGAAATAAATACGGGCTATAAAATTGTCACCTCACAAAATATTGCCAGCAGCACAAAGGAGTCAAGAAAAATATAAAGTAAAAAGGAACAAACAAAATGGTAGGAAATGTTCCAAAGCGTGTCTTACAAACCGTTCAACGATATTGAATTGGATGAAAATAAAAACTGAAGTAGTGTCCTGTAAAGTTTTCGATCAAAGAAAATTACGCTAGGCGTGGAGAAAGACGGGCGCTTGGTCTTTTCTCCGGAGCCATTGCTCTGGAGCTCTATAAAATCCCTTTCCTCGCAACATATCGTTCTTTTCTCCCCAAATTGCGGCTGTCCCGACGCGGCAGACACGTCCAGGTAATAACGCAATAAACCACTGAGAGCTTCCCCCTGGAAAAGCGATCGAGTTTTCCTTCAACCTTTCGAAAACGAGTTGTTCCTCGATTTTCGTAGATGCAGCAGTGCGTCCGTTGGAAAACTAACCTTATTTTGTGATTGTTTGTGTTGATTTTGCTGGGATTGGAGTGGTCTCGAGTGAGCGGTGTGCAATCGGTCAGGTTGCCTGACCGCGGCGGCGTTTTTCGCGGTACGCCCGCTTCACTGTGGCCATCACTTTGTGTAATTGAAAACTCGATGTGCACTTGTACGGAACACCCGTTTACAAATAAATCTTTTAAGGCTTAACATATACCAGCGGTTAGATTAATGCTGTTTACATATATGTACACTATTCGGAACTTGTACTAGCGTCGGGGGGAAAGTAAGTTTAGTTTACATGATGTTAGATGATTGAGAAGGTATACGTTAAAATCGCTTATGAAATTAGTTTAGTGAATATCTTGTATGGATATATTGAAGCTTCAACGAGTACCTACAATAATTAAAAATAAAACTTAGTGCCGATTAAAAACAAAGTCAAAATCAAATATTTTATTTCAATTAGACCAATATTACAGGTACTTTTGAAATTTCAGAATAGGGTACGGTTTCAAGCGGTAGGTCTTATGGAGATGAACCGGCAAAAATCTCCATAAATACTCTTTTAAATAAATAGTATTTCAGATTAGCTTAAAACAACAATAAAATAATAATTGTATTGTCGATTGTTGCAGGCGTGTAATCTTTTGTTGTATTGCTTTCATTTCAGTATTTCTCAACACAAAACAAACCCTTAGGTACATCGATGTTTTATATTTTCACTGTACCCGGTACAAGTCCGCGTCTGGTTTAAACCATTAAGTAATCTCCTCGTCGGCTTCGAAAGCGCCGGCTAATGCACCTCTAGTTGGTTACTGCTCTAGGGTTCGTTCGGAATCAGAAACTACGTTAGTACTTATTTTTCCTTGTACATATATTCCAAGTATTTAAATGGTATATAGATATAGTACAGAGTAAATCGTGTTTTTTTTAAACTATACAAGTTAATGTGATTTTTTTTAACGAATGCTATCACAGCTAATTAGGCTCGCTATAAATATTTGTACACAGTTGTTTTATTTCAATAACTAATAACTAACCTCAAAAGTAATAGGTAATTTTTTATTTTTTTTTCCAAATTTTATTAACATGGTATTAGATCCTTTCAAAAATATGTTCATTCTCATTTCACATAACTCTATTTTATTCGTTCCAAACTTGAAATGTTCTATAATATATTCACAATAACGTGAGAACACATCAATAATCCTTAGATATTGACAGATTCGGTTCATAAAAACAAGTAGGGTTAGGAAAAAAAGAAATAAAATTGTATTCAGAGAGGGGGAAGGAAACTGGGTAAGTTCAATAATGGTATTTGTTGCGTTGAACCGTCGGGCAAATAAACTGAGAAGCGGTAACTTGATGATCGGCCCGCTATAGTCGGGAACAAAATCGGATTTTAATTAAGGGTCGCTTTGTCAACTGCTCCTTTTAATTTTGATGAATAAAGAAAATTATTTATTTGGCGGAGTTAGCGCTTACCGTGATTTATACACCAAGTTACGGACATTTATAAGGCATCGCCCTTCTCAAGGGAAATATCTTTTTCATAATTTTGCGAGTTTGACGCTAACATTAGCGTTGCACTAGAGTCGACGTAACAATGAATTTGTTGATATATTACGTTTTTCCATCGCTTGTATATCGCTGCACTTAGAATTCTATTTCTATTAGAGTTAAAAAAGGCTTTACTTTCTCGGTTTGGCTCCACGTATCAATAATAATGTTTTTATATTGTCTTCATAAGTTTTATTTTTGTTTCAGGTATGTTAACTTTTTTGGTGATTTGTAAATACTAGTGGTGAGTTATAAACTGATAAGAAAATATATTTCGGAAAACTATGAATTTAATATACGAGTAGGTACAATAAAGTTGGCAAAAAAAATTTTAGAACTGGACTTTGACATAATATGTTCACTCATATTACTGACAGCAACTATTGGTATGAGTAAATAAGATAACAGATATGATTTATAATTTGTATGTTTTAGTTAAAAATAAAAAATAAAAATTTTTGTTTTATAAAGTAAAGGTATACTTCTTTCTGAGAATAATTATTGTCAACTGGCAGAACAAGGTAAGAGATGAACTTTTCCTATTCATAACACTAATGCAGACGGTCGTGAATTTAACCGATACAAAAGGATTACAGCGTTATTAAACTTGTAAAATTGTTTTCTCGTAGAACTTGCCGCGTAGCGCCGTAGCTGCGTAGCGTTCGTAGCTGCCACCCTCGTCCGTAGTAAATCTTTTAATCTCTTTACAATGGTCCAACGTCATAAATTTGACATCTGTGACTTTTTTATTACGATATTCGAAAACGTGTCCCCTCCCAACGGTATGATAAAATCGTGTTTTATGGACGCGGGTCCCGTCAGTTCATTATTTTATTCCATTCAATCGATTAAATTGGCCCTTTATACATAAAATCACTACGAACGGTCAAACTCGATTCAAATGGTAAACATTATCAGGTTCCCGTACCTACCAAATAAAGTCAAATTGTAACGGATCCATCGGAAATTGCAAAACTAAATATTACTTCAAGTTGGCAAGTACAACGGCTTCAGAAACATACAATTTCAGTTGCATCAGCTATCAAATTACATGGAGGCAAACGAATCGATTCCTGCTGTTAACAAAAGCAAGGAAAATTCAGACGTGCCATGAATAAGTAATTTCTCTTAAACGCTATTGTTAAATAAACATTTCTAAGATATTTTTAATGCATAAAAAATGTTTTCAATGGACAAAAGCCTCAGGTTACATTGTGGTTTCAATTCATTTTCGTTCGCAAGTGATCCTGTTTTGTAGTCGGGAGGGCTCGGGTCTTCCGATGAATAGATAATATCCATCTAGCTAACTGTAGTCCTATCATGAATCGGCAACTTTGGAGAAAACGGTGAAACGAAATAATATTTCTTTGGTATTTTTTGTCGTCTTGAGACGCTCTAAGATGAAAGAAGAGCTTTTAATGAACATGCTTGAACTCATTTATAAAGTTAATAACATCCTGTAGAGTTCAAATAAATTATTTCAAAATAAGGATCAAGGTATCTTGAATGCTTTTGGAAACCTTCCTAGAAGGGTGATAAACATAGTATCTTCAAGAATTAATAATTATCTCATCGAGCGTGAGGTTCTGGTTTTAATTGCCAAGTCAAGCAAAGAGATATTGAGTGCTTTACTACATCATTATCAATGGCATCTCGGTGTTTGTATTTGTGTCTAGTTATTGGCTCGATCCCTAAAATTTGGAACTTGAAATATACCGGCAAAATCTGGGCATATATCAGTACTACACTGCTTATCTATATAGGCGCAACAAAAGTATGTGATGAACCTGAAAATACCTAACAAATATGTAAATAAACAATGTATTTATCGTGGTTTAAAATAAAGATGAATATATATGGCTTTGCCAACACATTCTGATCAAATATATAAATATTGATTATATTTTTATGGTCTTGTTATTTTTTTTTATAATTTACCTAACGTTTATCAACTCTTAAATATTTAAAAAACACATATAACATAACCAAATAGTATAAGATAGTTATGTTTTAATTTAATGATCGTCAAAGCATAACGCAATCAAAGTCTGCTGTCTCCCAAACTAAAAACCCTGTATTTTGGGAGCCAGTTTAACTAAACTGCCTCCCAAAATACAGTGTTTTTAGTTCTACACAGTTTACAGGGTGATTACTATCACCGTTATGTTCACATAATATACTTCATGTATGATAGCATTTAAATAGGCTTATTTTAATATTGTATAAAATCCCCCTAAAAGTATTCTAAAGATTCTGATCTATTACAATATTTCTATACCAGAGTAGGTAATACATTTGATTTCAAGTGAGCAATTTGGGACGCCTTCGAACAAAGTAGTCTATATTATCATTATGACATTACTTTTGAATAATAAAACAGGCATTCCTACTTTTATACAAGGTGTTGGGTAGTTATTTGCTGACGTAAGTTATAAAACGTTACTCAGCGCCCATTATGCCGACGTTACCTAGTTACTCAAGAACTTTGCCGTAACAAAAACACACTCCCAGTTATTGCGACACTCTTAATACTGATTTTCTTTTCTTTTCCCCCTAAACCGGAGCATTTTTATGCTCATCCTCAGAACTTTTGCAATCCAGTTATATCAGCTGTGAAGAGCTGAGCAAACACAAAAACTTTTTTGGTTTAATCTCCGCTTTTTAAGGATATTCATTGAAATTTCACGGGTTGCTTGAAATAATCTGCGGCGACGTTATTTTTGTTTATATACGATTTTAAGTAACTCTCCCACGCGTCTCTCGTAAGCTCTTACACGTATAAAAGAAATCGAGTTATTTTTTTCGTTAAAACAACCAAAACTTTCTTCATAGGTTTGTGTCTCGCTCTCCTTGCAAACTTTTGCAGGCACTTTCAAGTTCTATTAGATGTCTTTAATAGTGATCAAATATGTATTGTGCAATTATGTTGCACTTAATGATAATTAAATATTTAGGTATAAATATCCTGATTTTCTTCCATATCGCTGTCTAGCTCCAAACTAACAAACAAGGATTGTCTTACGGATAGTTATTCGATGATCAGGTCAGTACACTACTTTTTTTTCGTCAATTTGGGATATTCAAAATATGAATGACTCAGGTACAAACACCCATGTAAATCACACATATCTACATAAAATTTTGCACATTCCAGGATGCGATTTCAAGACTTGTAAATAAGGCCATCGTGCAAATTGGGCCATCAATAATAGTATAATAAATTTAACACTTTGTTTTTGTTTATTTATAAATTAAGCTATAAGTATTATTAATTTTGTGACAGGCTTTTGATAAAGAGGAGAGAAATATCTAAAAATAATCAAACTGTATTTTCGTCAAAGTATTTGCTTAAAAATTTTGGACAAATAGCTGAGTAAAATAATTTGTTGGTGTAACGATTCTCTCTCGCACAGTCAACGTCTCGGCGCGTAGGGAATTCTTATCTTACAAACGCAGCACTTTGATTATGAAGGAAAGGAATATTTAAAGAAGCTTTTGCGTGCTTTGTGTTATTCCCCGACGCATGTGCAAAATTTATGTATGAAATATGAGCGAGCATTACATTGTGAAAGTATCTTTTACGTTACTATTTTGTTTTTTTATTCTTTGTTACTATTCTTTATTTTTCGTAACGTAATTTTTCTGTTGACTTTAGTAGGTAGCGGCAAGTTACGGTACGTTTATCATCCCTATTTTCTTGCCGTAGAGGTGCGCTACCTGTGTATGGTTGAGCGAGTTAGATAACAGTTGGACCTCGGCCGAAGTGAAACCTTTAAGAAACTTATTCCGGTCATTGAAATCGAGCCTGATTCGATCGCATCCCGGCTCATTCCTATCACTTATTCATCAGGCCATGAATACTTAAGTCAATTTACGTGTCGTAAGCTAAGCAACAGCCTCCTTCGCTTAATGATATTGCAGTAACAGTGATGTGTCTGTGTGGGTTAATAGACTATCAATTTCTAACGAATAAATACATAAATTCAACAATCTTTATCAAGGATTTTACCTGTTTGTCTACTTTCATAAATTTATAAAGTGTTTTCCTTTTATTCAAATACATAAACATGCAAAATTTATCAATTTCTGTGAACATAACAAACATACATGTACACAGTATATTAGATATCCTTAAGAAACAGATCTAATATATTATACGTTTATCATTATTTAGAAAGTTTGTTCAAAAATGCAATGTGCATTAAATCCCGTTGGTAGCTATTAGTTCAATTGCTTGAATTCTTTAACTGTAAAATACTGCAACAGAACTTTAAAACCACTCAATTTGGACTCTAAAACTTCTTAAGCCACTTCGCAGAAAGGTTCCGCGAAGAATTTATTCTTCGGGCTATTTACAAATTTCCGCTGAAGTTAATTTTACGACTAGTGTTTTCGATCTTAACAGTAATTCTTTCGTTAATATCGGCACATGGAGGGCTTAACCGTAAAATTCACAACATTTACTACATTTTGGGAATTGCATGAGCGTCTTAATACGTAGCTATTCGGTATAGTTCAGTAAATGGACCTCACTATATGGATATGTATTATTATTGTTTGTTGGTTTAGTAAAAAGGTTGTTCGCTCCTGTTACTTTTTATTTGGAGTCTTTGCTCCCTTATCCATTAGGAGTATCTACATGAAGATTTCTCCTTATTTCAAATAATCGTAGAGAGCAATTTAGCTTGTTACAGGGGTCTTTATTACTAACCTAAGTGAACTCTCTGACAAATAAAAGGGAATACCACCAGAAGGTCCAATAAGGGAACAGTCAAGTGTTCCTTTAAGTTTAGTTAGGTTATTATTATGATTTCTCTCCTCACATAGTATTGTTTTGGCAATAGAGTCAAGATCTCAAATAAATACTACATGGATTCTGTATGCACAATTGGACAATTTTTATCATAATTAACCTGAAACAAGACTATGAAAACTGAAACACACTAAAAATACGAAAGCTAATCATGGCACTCCGTTTAAAAATAACTTACTAACAATTTCATACGTGCGGGGACTGGCAAACTTTTTAATTTTCGTCTATGAGCCATATTGTCAACGTTCATACATTTTTAGTGAGCTCGACGAGCTGTCGAAGTACCAGGCGTGCAGAGTTGCCTGGTGGCAAATTCCTGTCTGCATTCATAAGATTAATGAACTTGTAAAATTTTTAGAAATCACTAGTTTGTATACTCTCTCACCTACCTAACATTTTTGGGCTCATTTGCAGATTAAATACTTTGATTTTTATATAAATCAGCGTGTAGTAAATAGTAGTTAAACAAAAATGATTCTTTTATTTGCTCTTACTAAGTACAAATTCCAAGTTCGGTTGAAACTTGTATTGGCCGCATTGCTATGTAAGCTACACTGTTCGAGAAGTTCTAAACGGTGAAGGAAAATATCGTAAGAAAACTGTATGACTGAGAAACTTTGTCGACAGCGCCGGCAAAAAGTCTATCAATCCACACAGGCCTACAATATAGTTTATAAAAAGTATGTAACTCTTTTTTAAATTCATGACGATTTTCGGTGGTATATAAAAATATATCACCGGTCATTAATACCAGACTGCCGATTAAAAAAGCACATAACCATCCCTTGCCCCATCCAGCCTCTGCTTGGTATTTACAAAACTTCATATATCATGAGATTCATAAGTACGTTTGTCACATTGCGGATCCTCTGGACGAACGACGTACCGGGCGTCCAGAATCAGATGAAGGTGTCAGATGGCCGTCTGCAGAATGCACGTGCCAGCGTTCATTAGTGGACAGATGCGTCTGCAATTGGAATCTAATCCCAGTGCTTTACTCCTGGAACAATGTTACGTCGGACTGTAATTGACAGCTGTTTCGAATGCTGGCCCGTTGGTGTTTATGGTTCATTCTGTTTAGTTCAAGAATTTAAAGAAAAACAGGTTCAAAGTTATCAATTTATTGCTGCGATAATAATTCGCCTGTTATTTTAGAATAGCAATGTTGCAGTATCCAAAAATGGTGCTAATTTAAATTCAGGCACTCGAACATATTAGGACACGACGACTCGATTAGCGCAGCGGTGTCGAAGTCTGCTTTCTATGGTAAGGGTCTGGGTTCGAATCCCAGCTCGATGTTTGATCTATGTAATCACAGTAGCCTTAAAAACCGCAATTCCGGTACTTTTTGAAGTTTATAGAACAAGCGTCGTGTTAAACGTACGTTCGATTTAAAAAGTGAAAATAATCGCAAGCTGCCTAAGGGGGCGACACGTCAGCGACACGAGCGTGCGGCAAAGCGGGAGATCTGAGGACAGTCGCGCCGTGAAATTTGTCGTTTGACACCTCCGCTCCAACGGACCGCGCGCGTGCGACAGCGTTTCCGCTGCGATTATTATATGTGAGCACACGCTACGCCATGTGGAAACGGCCTTAGGGAGTAAATACAACTTTTATCTAATATTCAAGGTGGTGCAATTTTTATGGATATTTATTGCATAAACATGTTCAGTCTGGGTCCTCGATATTTACAATAAAACACATTGCAAAGTGTCAAGGGATTTTAATCGAATAAAATAAAAGTTATTCAGTTATTGACTAAGTTATTTGTCTTTTTGTATCGTTACAAGTATAGAATGTTGTGTGCTATTATGATATTTTTATTATATATATATTTGTGTGTTAAATGTTATTATGATGCGCATTTAATATTCTGCGACATTTTACACAGCACCATCTAGTCCCAAACTAAGCAGGAGCTTGTACTATGGGTACTAGACAATGGATACAATACTTAAATACTTTTTTTTGTAAATACATACTTATAATACATAGGAAACACCCAGATGAACACAAACACTTATATTCATCACATAAATATTTGTGTCCCGTGGGAATCGAACCCTCGTGATCAGCAGTCCGGTACTCGAACCACTAGACCACAGAGGTCGTCAAAATAATATATTTAATTGTTAAATACTTACGGTAACAATTCTGATCAGTGCTTAACTATCTCAAACTCAAGCGGCCTCAAGCAGACTGAAAGAGGTTACTCGAATCTAAATGTCGTGAAAATAATAATTGCAGTTTTTTGTAGTAAACTGAATATACACTACTCTTTGTTCAAGATGCTCTAAGCTAAATAAAACTGCGTTAATCAATTATTAAGCATGATTAAGATGCGCTCAGTCCATGGACCGGTCGCCATTATCTGAACACCAAAAGCCTTCCGAATTACTCTAGACCTGTATATAACATGACTTTTTTTGTACCAACCTAATCCTTTAACTAATATCCAGAATCAGCATACTTTTTATAGATTTTATTAGGTACTTAATAATGGTCTGGAAATATCTTTTTGCTTTAATATAATAGTTATGCTGCGTAAACTAACGACATTTCACAGACCAATTAGCATGTGAGAGTTTTACCCATCATTACTTATTGAGCTTTTCTTTGAAAAATAAGGTATCATATTCAGCTACCTTATATGAGTTGTGTGACTTATTTTGAATAGAATTTATTAAATATTCATCAAATAGCAGGCAGATACAAGAATAAACTGTCCGGAAACTGTCCGAATATAAAAACACTGGACGACACGAAATTAAAACCTTTTTTAAATTTACAACGTACATTTTCATTTATAATTAAACCGTGCTATTTATTACATATTTATTCATTAATATATTATTACGTCAAAGGTGACATCTTGAAAGCCAGATTATATCCACCAAGAAGATTTTAATATTGACCATTATTTTGTGAAACTAACAAATTCGATTTTTAAAATTCGTGACGAAATAGTTCTTTTACTTATGACGTTTTTTTATAAAGACAGGCATTATAGAAACCATTTCTGAACATTAAGAAAAAAAGAAGGGACGCAAAAGTAAACATTTAGTAATCTGTCAAAATATTGCAATTACGTGCGTTAATATTAAAATGTTGAGGGTATTGTGTTAAAAAGTATGTCAGAACGTCATTATTGTGCTAGTCTGTCTTCAGCTATGAGTTTTAATTAGTTATTTGTTTCAATAATTTTGCTTTTTTCTCTCGTGTTTTCTAAGTTTCTTCCAATTGGTTTTAGTTAAGTTCACAATGGTGTTTAGCCTTCGTGATATGATATCCCGTTTACGGTACACATACGACGAACGCGACTGCTTACAAGATGTTCAGGTAAAAATAACAAAATATTCTCGCTATGTTATTCAATATTCTACATTTTACTAGATATTTTCTCAGTTTTTTTTTGTGTAGATTAATAATATCTAGTAAGTGTAATTGTTTAGAACTTCAGAAATAAATACACAACATATTTTACTTACACTTTTTACTGCCAATGGGCGGTACATTCTATACATTTTTTTCTGAACTTGTTTACATTATAATAATATTAATATACTATTACTTATACATAGTGGACTTCGATAAAACCGCACAGTTTGCATTATATTTTTTATACTGTTTCAACAGAGAATTATCATTTTTATCTCCGTACATAAATAAGCATGTTACAAGTGATCATTAACCATATAAAAACGCGAAAACAAAACAACAGCTTCATTCACTACACTCGTAAATTTTTTTACAAGTGTTCTCGTAAATGATATGATATCGGTGCTAGGTATTCAAGTCACCAACACAAGCTTACACACATACGAGTACGTAGGTAGCACAACTTATGGTTCTCGTTCTTCGCCGTGTCATCGCGCGAAAATTAATCATCGAATGGTTATATAGCCTGCCAGCACCTGAGAGGTTACTGTTTCCTAACAATATTAAGGTCGGTAGCACTTTTGTCGAATACTGTACGTGTTGGGTTTCGTCTAGTCACCACGGTGTTGTTGTTTTGTGAACTTTTGTGGGCATGTTACGCCACTATCACTTTTATTAGGAGTTTTGGGTAGAACTTGTGGTACATTTTTGAGTATGTTACGTTCAAATTAGTGCATAAGAGAGTGCAAACGGAAAGTTGGCAACGTCGCAAATAGCTGTCACATATTTGTCTGTTTATTTTTTAAATCACCGAATGAAGTAATGCAATTTTTCGTTGACACCCTTTTGAAAGGTAGCCTACCGCGTACTCCTAGCCGCGGAGGAGCCGAGAACCATGATCTATGTTTTTCACACAAGAAAAAACAACAAAATTGAAACAAGTGACTAACATTCAATTGTAAACACAGGATGAACTATTGTATCAATCAGTCTTAGCCGACTAGTAGTCATTGTTGTTCGGTATTCCTAATTACTACACGCTTATACCCATATTTCGCGTGATTTTATGAATCACGATAACAGCCTGTTAGTTTTATTATACACTAGCTGCTTCCCGCGGCTTTGCTCTTATGGTATATGCTAAAAAGTAGCCTATGTGTTGTATGCAAAATTTCATGCAAATGTTTAGTTGTTTTGGCGTGAAAGAGTAAAAAGCATCCATATGTTTATATTACATTTATAATATTAGTAGGATACATACATACATTCACGCTTTTTTCCCTTGGGGGAGGCAGAAACTACAGAATGCCACGCGCTTAGATTCCTGCATACCACTTATTATGTGGTATATTTTAGCGAAAATTCTCATATAAACTTAATGTATTATACCTACCTAAAGTAAATTAGAACTGCTAATAACAAGATCAATTGTCGAATTTGACTCACCAAATAGACATTTCTTTTCCCTTTTGTTATTTTTTCTTAATTCTCAGCATCCTTTGGTAACAGGAAAATCTCCGCAAAATGGTCTCTAATTTCATTATAATAATTACTTAATAGCTTTTTGGCCCTAGCATATTAGTTAATGACTTTGGAAGTACTACCCCATTTATTAGACGTAGGTAATATATAATATTACGTCAGTAAATATTGTACTGTCTATAGGTACTGTGCCACGAGGTTTTAGTACTTAGAATAGATAATTAATTACTTTATCAAGGTCTTATATACTTAAGACACAGTTTTGAGTAACATGAAGAAACATACAAAACTCAAAAGATCAAACAATAATAATGATCAGTTCTTTTTCTAATTCATTAAATTATTATTAATTTTCTAGAACTATAATCGTAAATATTCGTAACTCGCAGTCTAATATTACATTTGAGGATTTATCCATTCCTGTCCATGGAACACATTGATGAAAAAACAGACTTTTTATTTCTATTGCGACAGATTCCCACGTGCATTTCTGCTCAGGAACAAACTGTAGTTTTGTCGATAAAAAAAGAGATAGCAAACATAAATCAAATGGCAGTGGAAGGCCGGAAATTGATACCATTCTGACGTACATACCTTCTGTCCCCTCCATACATAAACTTGCTTAAAATGACGTGAATGCTCAACTACGGATTTTGTATGATCTGCAGTAAATGAGAAATGAGATTTATTGGCGTGAGTATGTAGATCTTTCACTTCCTAAACGCTATTACGATTGTATCCTTGAACGGTGGAGTTACAATTGCTTGTATGTTTTATATCCCATGCTATATGACCATTTACTGGGCTTAATATTTTTTTATAGAAAAACCCTATTACAGTCTGCTTGACCTAGGAATCTAATCCCAATTTTTACTATCAACAAATACGTACGGGACCCATAGACCAGTATTTTAAATTAACAGTTTATGAGTGTTGGATTACAGAAAAATGCTGCTATTCCGGCAAATAACTTTTATCACAGAAAAGTAATTGAAAACATATAACTCGGAACTCATCCCGAAAATTAGTCCGGCTTCGCAATCCAGTCTAATCGCTGCAACTGTTTCGCGAACCAATTTTAAATTTTAGTGAAACTGCGGAGGGCATTAAACGTTAATGCACCAACAATATTCCCCGGGACGGGCCATCGTAAAAACTTTGCCCACTAGCCATCCCCCGGTTGCAGCGTAAATACGAGCGTTGTGCACTTTGACATTGTTTTAAAAAGTCAATTTCAATAACGTAAGAAGTTCCGACACGCCGTTGATGGCTTTATAATAAATGCCTTCAAACTTCGAACTCATTATTCAATTCATTTCTGGCTTATTTATTGCGGATATTATTTGCAACACAAATCCAATTAAATTATTCGCCGAAATTTAGCAAAAAATCCATAATTTTTTTATTAATAAATAAACCTCTCGTCAATATAATTTGTTGATAAATGGAAGAGAAAAATACCGAGTCAAGACTTTACCTTTAGAAACTTTATAAAGGTTTAAATATTCTCAAAGCTATAATACAATATGTCTGTCTGGTAAGACTTACAACTGCAGTGGTATTTGTTGTTGCTGGGTTGTGGAAGCGAAGACAGTCTAATGACCGTATCAATTTGAAAACTTACATTGCGTGCTAGCTTGGCAGGCTAACCTTTGCCCGAGGTGTTTAAAAATGTATAAAAACAATTTTAAAAATGTACCAAAAGACTACCTCGTTTGTCTTATGGTCGTAAGTGCGACTAAGAGCGAGTTTTGCTTGAGACGTTGGGTTCGATTTCCAGGTTGAGCAGTCTTATTGGATTTTACTATGAAATTCTCAATAGTAGGTCGGTTGGATTCCTGTCCGGTTGATGACAATAGGCTGATCCCCCTTATTAAACGGGACCTAAAAATATCGTGTATATTCATACACCTCTGGTTAACCTTTCGGGGACGACAGGCATGATGGCATGTATGGACGAGTATGTTTCTGTAATACAATAAAT
Organism: Craniophora ligustri; assembly: GCA_905163465.1. Lineage (NCBI taxonomy): Eukaryota > Metazoa > Arthropoda > Insecta > Lepidoptera > Noctuidae > Craniophora > Craniophora ligustri. Next base: position 5,742,031 of record LR990959.1, read on the forward strand.
CTACCATTACCTATCTAAAGAAAAAAGTTCAGTAATATTGAAGAGTCCCGCCCAAAATATATCGAATACCACAAGGGTAAGGAAACTGTTATTGTGCAACGTGCAAGCAGGCAATTCACGTCCCAAAGGGTTAGCAAGCGCACACATCCGCCCGGGCACAAATTTATTTTTCAACGGGTTAGCCAGTATTGAATTCGGATATTTGTTGTTAACCAACAATTCTTTGTTGTACCCAAATATTTAAGGAGAAGATTTTTAAAGTATATTTACTCATCTATTGGATTTTCTCTCAATTTCTATAAGAATATTTCTTTAAATTCAGTCGTAGGTACACTCGTAAGGTTTACTTGTGGTAGTTAGATAATAATATGTTCAACTTATCTTATTCCTCAAAAGTGTTGATACGTTTATTATACTTCTACTCGCTAATACTATGCAATAAACCAATGTTAAAATTAATTTAATTACTACGATTTCAAATAGTAAAAAATAACATGCATATTGAATCTACGAATGAATTGTATAAAACACTATTTAAATTGGTATAAACCGTTGTGAAGATTTTTTTAAACCCTATCTATTCCGCATATAGTGATTGAACGTTGCTGTAGCGCATACCAGATCTCCATTGATTCACGTAGTGGCGTATAGTACCTACGTGGTGCACAGGTCGGTCGCTTACCCGAGAGCTAGGCTTCACATTCCACGTGTTCAGAAGTTACGCTAGTACCAGTAATTGGTATTCAATGCACTGGACATCCCTACGATGGAAATTTAATTATTGTAGCGGTTTTTACATGCATTAATTTTAATCTTAAATGAAAACTGTTACAGAAGATTCTGGAATATTTCAATGTTGTCTGGATACTCATTAATGGTTCACTGTTCAATTAATAAGGCTTCCGGATGATTTTATTCATTGCGTTCCGATGTCGATGATAATTAAAATAAACTACACGATCATGAAACGCTAACATTGAAAATCCCTCACGTACCATTATAGTATTAATGAAACTCAAAAGAGCAACAAAGTGCATTCAAAATTAAAATCGACACACACAATCAACGCCCTCATAATTACTGTGTTAATATTTACATCGACTGAAAGTTTAAACATGCGAATTGCACACTTTTCCACCAATTAATGTTTTGAGTTAAAATCGACCAACAAAGGCGGCCCTGTCATCGTTCGAATAAACCCGTAAATGTTTACTCGACACATCGGTTGCTGTATGCATCAATTAAAAATATATTACTTGCCGGGTTGACTTCCGCTTGTCCGGTACGATGGGTTTCCCATCGCTACTCTCGCACGTGCTTGCGCAGGGCTGCCAAAGTGTAAGTTTAGCAAAGACATATTTTTCGTTTCGGTAGGATGTTTTTCATAATAACCATGATAGCATAAGGTTTATTACATCCCGCCACAAGTCGAAAAGTGAAGGAATTTTGTTTCGCATTAAGAATGAAGTCTTGGGGCCTATTTTGTTATGCCTTCACTATACTCAGTTACAACTATACATATAACTGTATGAATTTATTTGTACTTTTCGGGGTTGTAAAACATAGACATTACACACTAAATGATAATTTGAAAAGAACTTAATCATATCAACCCTACGTGCAGCCTGGCCGCGCTAACAGAGTGCGTGTGTTCGCATTCCTATTCGCCATGCATGCTCGCATCACGTCGTCGCATCGCACACTGATCATTTTTATTCGCTCAAATGAACATATTTGAACAACTTTTATCCTCACCGTTTAACTTTCGCTGGATTCGCTCTGTTATTTGCATATGAATTTATTGCGACATATTTTTTATTCATAATATTGATCGTTTAACTACCGACAAACTATCAGTCAATTTCATGCATTCCATATTTGCAACTAAATGTTCCAAATATTGAATCTTTATGAGATTTTTCAAATAGCTCGGTGTTCGCGTCTATTGAATTCCGAAATTGGAATGCAGTTATCATATTTTCTGAGCGCTACATAATACAATTTTGTAGTAGTACAATGCATTCTTCGTTGTATGAGATTTATCCGAGATATTGTTTGTATAACATTCCTGTCTTGATGTTTCACGTGGAAAGATACGAAAAAGTGACATAAGATCGTGTTAAGACATTTATAAGTCTATTACGATAATTATAGGCTTCAAATCATTAAATACACTGTGCCTAATCAGTCCTTTTATTAATAAGTAATAAAATATGTAACACACAATCGTTGTTATTGTGTGTAATTTTAATTAGCTACTGAATTAGAGACCACAGAGTACATATTGTCGTGTTTATACATTAGTGTAAGTGATACATGTTATTCGTGTAATAGATAAGCATACGCTCAGCTTGTCTGGACAGAGGGTCGGCACACAAACATGTCAGTGATCACCTGTGCGCCGTCGTGTCAAACTTCTTTGTGTTGGTCCGCACCGACCATTAATATGTTTCCGACAACAGTTCCGTTTCTTTTGTGCGGCCGCCGTAACTTACCACCTAATGATGTGGGTTAACCGTTTAATATATACCCCTTGGCTAAATAAAATTACCTACTTAAGTCTTTATGAGCCTTCTAAATAGCAATTAAGGCTACTTATGGCATACTTATGATGTACCTTGTCTTCAATTTATTTCACAAATGTCGCTTAAAATTTACAATAGGTAAACAAAATCTCTAATTACACGGATAATATTGCATCAAGAAAACTACATATGAAAATTCTGAAAATATTTCATATCCCAATACTTTATGAGAATATTTCATCAAGTCCATATACAAAAATTTAATCATATTTAAGAAAGGCGGAATGTTTAAGATGAATCATATGTATGAAGCTAACCAAAATCTTTCAATTTTCGTGAGCAGCTTAATCGGTACGTAAAAAAGTATCGACGAAGCCTTCTTTCTCGCAGAATATGAATACAATAATACCCGAAGATTTATCCGCAGTCGGCCGCTATACTTGTTTACACGAATTTCACGAAGCGCGGAAGGCTGCATATTTTAAACCTACCGCCCGCTTGCTCCGATATGTTTATCTTGGTCTCATCTCGATATATTTATTGGGAAAAGCCACGATCGGGATCTCTCCTTATTGGTTCCAACGGAGAACGTAATCGGTTTTATCTGTTTATTGTTATTGTATTTTAATATAAAATTCCGTTTACATTTCCACCAAAATTTCCCACCACAAATTATGTTAACTAAAGTAATATTTACGCGAGTTAATTTAAGACTGTTTGTGTTGGAAACGAAACGTTTTCTCGTCAAAGAGGTGTAATTCAACATGGAATTAAAACTATGTAGGTACGAACGTGTGTGGAAACATGTAGCATGTTCTGATGTTGGCTTTTCATCAGCATGGTAATCGTGCAAAAATATTGGCTGAAACACGGCCGAAGCGCACCTGCCTAGAATTAAATAAAAATAACCCGCCGAATGAGCATCAAAATGAACGCAATGTGTAATTTATGTTCAATGTTTGTGAAACGGAACGTTTAGCATATCAGGATCTTAACGTGTATCTATTATATCGCTTGTGAACATACTGATACTTATAGCACATACGAGTAACAGGCATGCAGCATGAGACATGACACTGAAAGAAATATCATTAATTTGATTACTGTAGCATAACGATACATTACGATCCAATTAGCTAACGAACTGCGAAACGGCCATTGTTTATGTCTGTATGTGTAGTTTTTGGTAGTTTCTCAGTTTTACGGCACTATATGTTAAGCGACACTCGTAAAAGTGCGGTGGCCATGTTTTACACCGTCCGTAAACTAGTAGAAGTGTCGTTGTATCGAAGAAAAGTTGGTCGATGTTAATGTAATCTATTCACATTGCGATCGACATGGGACACACACGAAATGTAGCTGGGAAATATCTTGATTCAATTTGTCCAGTTTTATAAGGCGGTTATAAAAATGAAATTACCTACAATATTATTTAGTGGTCTTGCTACATGATTTGATATATTCTTTATTTTTTCAAATAATTGCGAACGTGCGTGAGCTATAAAAGTGTGCTGTGGAGGCATTATCACGCTTGCGTTCTTTGCGGAGTGAGCAAATATGTATCTAGGTTACAGTACTTTATATTCAAAGTGACACGTGGCGCTACCTATCGTCGCTCCCACACGCTTAGTTTATTATTAATGCGTGAATTTTTTGCGATGCTCTCCTTCAGTGCTAAAGTTTTAAAGTATCTACCTATATAGTAAGTTATAAAAAGTTAGAAAGTTGTTTGTTATAAATATTATTATTTACTTACGTGCCAAGATTTGGACCTGCATATTAAATATACTAGGTATAATATAGTGTTAGTGTTGTCTTATGCATTGGAGACGTATCTTAACATTTTCGCATAATAGTTTTTTTAGACAAAAAATATCTAAGAGGTACGTAATACTTATTCACTTTTATCACAAAAGTATACCACAACCTACAATAGTAAAATTGAAGGTCTGTAATTACTATAATTCCTCGGGTCTATCCCTCATTTCACATCCCTATACCCTACTGAATAACCATGTATAATAAAAAAATATATAATTATTGGCAACACATTTCCATCATAAGTCACATTGGAGTTTAACCCACAGCCGGCAGTAGTGTGCCCGGCACTAGCATTGGTTATAGTAGATTAACGGAAAACTATTGCCAGTAAAAACAGCGCAATAGTAACTGTGCTCCAACGGCACGTCTGTAACGATTTATTACGATACCAATGGCGTTTTCGGACTCCGCAGTGGCTGCCGGGGTGTTACTACACAAATAAATTTCGATAGGGCCGTTCTCTTAGAGACGTATATTGAAATATGTTCGATATTTTATTACGTAGCCTAGTGAATATTTAGTTGATATTTTATTTGTACGGCTTGAGTTTATCTTACCCAAAATGAATATGTTTTTCGTCTTTTACTAGCCCTTAAGGACAATCGGAAGTATATCAATATAGGTGTTTTATTTCGTGTAATATCGGAGCATATTAAATAAGATAATATATATACGTATTTATCTGTACTATTTGATAACTTCTTGGGATTTCTTTATTATTGATACTGGACTTTAATTAACGATGTCCGAATTGTGTAGGTATATTTTGAGCAAAAATTAAATCCAATATGGAGCATCAAATGTGCGTGCTAACGGTATACGGTGTTGGATGGTGTGCCGTGCACGGCGACCCGGGGTAACCGCAGTCACCGCTGTCAACATCAGCTGTTCCAGGACCCGGGGCTACATAGTTGTGTTCACTTAATGTTACATGTTGTTTGTCTGTACTCGGCCTATATTCAACTGTGTGTTCATTTGTTTCAGGTAATTTGTTCGATATTTCGAGTTTCTACTGGGATATGGTAAATTAGTATCTTAGATAAGAAATATGGTATTACTACGTGTTACTTATATGATTGTATGAGGTAGTTACTAGTCAGTAATATTTTGTTTTGCCTTTTACTTCTACGGGGATTTTTTTTTTAGAATCCATGTATTTACCTCGAATTAATTGAAATAAAAGTACTTAGACAACAGTCGCGAAAAGTATCGTCATATTATCACGAGGAAATCTTGAACAATTTACTTACAAAAAGTAAACCTTCCTAAGAATATGATTTAGTGAAAATTGAATACGAAACTAAATCTCCTATGGAGCAGACGTTGACGTTGTAAAAGTACCTATTTGTTCACAACGCCAGCACCCTAAATATCAGAAGTTATCTGAAAAGACCGAGACAAGATGATGCTACGTCTCGCTCCCTCGCGGGTACACGCGGTGTCTACGCATTGTAGGTGCGCGAACCTCTTTCCTTCACAAAAGCCTCCTTTATTATGCTCCTGTGTAGGATATGAGGAAATTGGCTGAATATGAAAAACTCACGTAATCTTCGCGGGTGTGGTCCACAATATCCTGCACTTGGCTCCACGAGATGATTCTTGTTAAATCATAATTCAATTATTATATTTCAGTTTTCAACCGTCATAAATAAACCTAAGAAGTGTTTTTATAACAAGGATCTAGACCTTTTTTTTGTTTGTCACACTTATAGTTTGGGTAGATATAATCGATTAGTTATTAATTAGCGTGTGTTTTGTTTTATTTTAAAATAATTCGTGTAGAATGTATGTACACTTAAAATGAGAATGTTGAGCTACACATGAAAAGTACAATTTTCTCTTGAATGTCAATAACAGAGAATGGACGCGTTCACATTTTACACGCATCCATGAACATGACACCTGGCGAAATAAAGCCTTTCGTGTGGGCAGCGTTCATACGGGGTGTTTATTGTCATCGGAGGGCCGCACACATATTCGGCGAGAGGCGAGCTGTTCGACCTAATAAAGTACGGTACTAGGATTCCCCGACGTCGGCAGCGAGAGTCCGCGGAGCCGGCTGTCGGATCACGATCGGCGTCAGAACCGCCTCGGGATATAAATTCGGTATCTTTCACCTGGAACGCTTCAACGACCGACGACGGCGACGCCACGCGCCAGTTATGAAAATTCCGACACTGGAATTCCAACTCACACTAGAGATTTTTGCTGAGCTTTGCGGTTGTCGTCGCGCGGATTTTTTAAAGAACGGAGTCTGTTACGTTTATTTCAGTCTGCGTTTTATGGAGGCGGGAATGTGCTCCGCTTTGGTTTATTTGCGGGCCGCCTTTCTCATGAAATTGCGCTGTTTCATTGCTTACGAGCCATTTTGAGGTTCTCGTTAGAGTTACATTTTTTATCGTGATGTATTTTTCTTTGCAAATTGTCTATAGCAGCGATGGGTCTTGTTTTATTATTTCCGAGCCGTTATAAAAACCATCCAAATATTTATCACGCTGTAACGTTGTCGCACAGACGATAAAATAACAATGCTGTCGTCTGGTGTGCCAGTCAACAGCGATTCATAACACAAAGTTACAAATCGATTATCTCGCATACAATTAAAGTCGTCACGCAAATCCTGAACGGATATCGAATAACAAATGACGCGGCTAAATAGGGTTTTTGAAAGAAACCGAACATAAATTGCCAAAACCCATCAACCATTAACAATTACAAAAGAAAGGTAAGGAATGAAATGTTTTATTCATTCCGTTAACGAGAAAATTACCGAGAGGGCGTCGGCGCGCCGGATCCGATTGCAAGGACTCCACGAACCTTTGTCTTCGGGGAGAAGTGCGTCCAATGAGCACTTCAGATACCCGTAGGTACCAATTAGGGACAGCATGTTACACAAGTACTTTATTGTATAATTCTACGAAATTGGAAATATAACACGAATTAAAACAAAATTGTTAGGAGCAAGCGAAGTCAATCGATCGAATTCACTGAAGAGCTTTATAGCTAGTCATCAAATTATGTCCAGGAAATGACAAGCGCGCGCCAAACGTCCACGGTCCACGGTCCACGCTTTACAATGTAAACACAGTTGATGTGAACGAGCCAATATGTGGGTGTTCCACATATTGGCATGTACATCACAGTATTCACCAACGCTTAGGTTAGGAAGGATAGCTATCATTGTTATAATAGCGAAAGTGCTATTTCCGATACACTTGTCAAAATATATTTTTATTTAATAACTACATTTGTTTACCTATAATTCGTTGTCTATTGTGTAATAATATGTACCTACACGCTAGTTCCATATCTGTGTTTACAAACCCGCATTGTCAGACTTATTTCAAAAAGAGACAACGGTTTTTCATACAGAACTGTTTATTCTAACACTAGGTTCTATTGAAAAGTTACGAAAATTAGCCAAAACGGCGTGTAGAAAGTTCTCTAACCATGAATGTTCCGTTTCAGAAAATATAATTTTATAACGGTATCACAGGAGATGCATTTTCTAGGCATTAATTGTCTCAAGAACGTATATTTTGACCCGAGGGAGGTATCATTACGTCCTATTACGCAGGAATCCAAATTAAAGGTCCCTGCAAGACGGAGTCACCGCTCTGCTACATTGCTGAAGAATTTAATTAAATACTAATAACAAGCCAATCTATACGAGAAATAACTGCTGTTATTATTACAGTTATTCCATGATTCTGTAGCAATTTTAATTTCATTACTAGCATCATAGCTTCAGATCAAGGGTTCACTAAATTGTATCCAAAGTGAATGGAAATATAAACAAATTACTTGTACTGTTCCACTCAATTACCTCGTAACGTAGCTTCTTTTTCATATATTTCACTATTAAAATATTGCCCGATTCCATAAAATGATATTGCATTCTACAGGGTTGAAAACAAACAATTCGCGATTACATCAGGACTTGGCAAAATCTGATTCCACCCCAACAACGGGGGCTAATTACGTAAACTTCTTTTGGGTCCAGTACAAATTCCGAATGCGCTGTAAAGAGTGCGAATTTGCATCGAGAATATTTTTCGTCAACAATTAGGTTGTTGGGCTTTTGTCTGTACCGACCGGGGGTTGGTTTTAACGACGTTTTAAAAGATTCTAACTCGAGACCGGGGGCTTATCTCGAACGTGCTGCCTGCTTGTTACAAAAAACCCTTTATTAACTTTACGAGGCTTTTAACGAATAACAGAAATAAATATGAAGGTTTCACTTTACAACGCGGTGGTTTTATGACGCCGGAAACTTTACAATCGTGCCGTAATGTCGTTACCACCACACCACGCTCCGCACAGATACTCATTGATATATACGCGCGCATTTATTTTCATTTTCGAAATGAAATTATAACTCCTAATGAATTCCAGTCCATGTGGTTATCATTATTATTTCCTATATATACCTCGGATATTAATTCAATATCCATCAATATGTATTCATGGAACAGAAGCGTATTGTGCACATTCTATCGCCTTTTGTTGTTATCGGCAATGCATCTAAAAACAATACGTATGGACATGCATACAACATACCAGAAAAGCCAAACCAACCTTTTGAAAAAAATTCATACCACGTCGTAGGTATTTAATTTCTGTCGGCTGCAGCGAGTCCGCAGTCCGGATATCGGGTTTATTATGAGATACAAAGCCTTTGGACGGTCGCTTTCTGTTCCACTGTTTGATTGGTGGGACGGGCGCCGCCGGCCCTCTGACGCACCTGAAACTACAAATACGACAGGACATATCATTTTACCCGTGTCCACTGAAACCGGAAGGAAAATGCAAATGGATTTTCTGATAGCATTTTCTTGAAAACAATTTTCTGTATCTGAATAATAAATCTGAATATTATTAGGTATATGTAGGTACTTTTAATATATTTTGATTAAAGCCATGAGTATAAATATAATACTTCAAAATGCTTTTGTCTGCACTGTTTTAGAACTAATCTACATTATTTTATGAAGGACATTACTCCGTGTCGTGTTGTCAAATGAATGGGAGTAGGCAATAGGTAGACAAAAGCCTACATATACCTACATAAGTTCGAATACCGCTCCAGATCGTATTAAACTGAAATCCTTGTTCGCGTGATATTTTTAAATGATGAAAATGTACGAAATACCAGTATTGTTTCGGATTTTGAGAATACGCACCTTACCTGCGCCTCCAAAATTAATTACATTGAGTTTTTTTTTTTGGTCGCTAAAATTAAAAAGATTTCCTTTTATACGTTTGCGCTGTGGTCGGGTGATAATTTATTTTTATACCCGCATTATTTTGTGAACACGTTGCTCTTATTTGAATTATAAACTAGGTTTTCCCAGCACTTTACTCGCGTGGATTCGCATTTATTAAGTTTACCGCAGAAGCTTTCTGACTGCAAAACAATCGTGTACAATTTTACTCTCTACTCCACTTACTGCATATCGTAAAACTGTTATAAAGACATTATTGTAAACGCGATATTACACTTCAATGAGTAAATCTGATCTGTCATACATCCCACATTTCATTTCTTTTTAGTCCAAGCAATCTTGTTTACTTATTATTTTACTTTTACTTAATTTTATTTATTATTTTAGTTCCGCATTTATAATTATTCGTTTATTCATTTTTAATAGTATTTAAGTACAAACAGAAAAATAAGCTTAGCAGCCTGCAATCATAAGGTTACTGTATAAGTATTTCGTGAATTATTTAATTTAAAATGTATTATTGGTTATAAACTTGGAAAGAGATCTTATTTATTATCTTAGTCTAGTAATGTAATAAACTATTTTTAAATAATAAAAACAATCTCATAATTAGTTTAATTTAGAGTTCTGGTTATAACGTCATGATTATAAAGAATTTATTATTGTCGAGATCTAGATTTACTATTCTTACCTATATTTTTCTGGGATAAAGACAAAGAAAAGTATTATAATACAATACTTTAGCGAGCTCAAAAGCACATTTATCTTAGACTTCCCTCGGGGGATGCACACTAACTCTTTGTTTATTTCGGGTGATAGAGGTACGAAGTCATAAAATAAACCATTGAATAAATGACTGTGCATTTGACAAACGAGCATTCACAGATATATCCGGCAATAGACGAGCAAAATGATCCTCCCCAATGTATTATATAATATAGGAATTCCACGAGGGGCTGGGGAAACGTGGTTGTTGGATTTGACATACCTCACCCTGTTTGCTTGTGTTAAAGAAAATACCTGGTATTACCTTTACCTTCCACGAAGTAGGTATCTAATTTAATACTCAAAATTACAAATATTTCATTACCACTTCGTAAAAGAGTATAGGTACATTTGAGGTGTAAATAAAGCTCTGGAAACACCGGACGGGCTCTCAAAATAATCACGACGAATTAATTCGTCAAATATGTACATTGCATAAATAGAGCGTAGAGATTATAGAACAGTAGAATGCGGTGATTGGGTTACGTTTGCCATGTTAGCGGGTCCCACCCCGAGTGTATGACGCGGTATTGTAGGGAGGCATTACACACAATTCTTCAGAATCACAACACAAGGCTACGCGAGCCCGTAGCTCATACTTGTTTTTCTTAAATCTCTCCGTGAACAACTCTATTATGGGGAATCTTGTTAACATTTGAAATCATTTCTCTGCCCCGGGAATAATGAGTTCTGTGTTTTCATTTGAAACTCCGGTGACTTTTGTTTAATGGAATGATAATACAAATGCTTGCCTCTTTGTAGTGAGGGCCGAGAATATTGTTGTTTTTCCTCGGGCGGGTCACTTTAGTTCCAAGGGTAATTTCATTATTTTTCTAAAAAAATTGCTTTCACAAATGAAACTCTGGACTGTACAATCTTAATGTTGATTTATGCCCTTTGAAATCCACTTTTGTTTATTTAAAGTAATTTAAGCAGATTTTTTTCCTGTTTTCGGGTTAACAGGGAGATGTTCTTTTATAAATTCTAAATAAGGAATGGAAAGGATATCAAGGAAAGTATTTAATTTAAAAAATAAATTTATTAAAACGTAGAATCTTAAATCCAACTTTTATGTCCCTGCCCTTCATTAACAAATATTTTATCGTAGTTCAGGAGTCTATAACTTAAAAAATATTTTCAATCATATTCTCTATTGAGTAGGCACCGAGTGAAAGTTCAAAAACATTAAAAGATTGAGCCAAAACATTTAAAAATTTTAATATATATTCTTATGTATAAAACTATACAAAATATAATTTGACTTGTTTCCTCCGGGGGTGTATTACAGCAAGTTTTCGTCTCGTAACAGAATATTATGTAAACAAATTTAATTATAGCCTTGAATTAGCTACAATGGCCGGCTGCCGTCGCTGTGAATGGAAAACTTTGAAAACCTCAACTTTGTCCAAGTAAAGTTCCTCTGTATGCACAACAACGAAAGTATTTTGCACAAAAAAGTGGTCTGCTTATTTTCTGATAAGTGCCTGGTATGTGGGGTGGATATTGAATGAATTTATTTTCATTCAAAAATTACTTAAAAATAAATATTTAGGTAATTTATAAGACACTATTTACACTACCTAATGTCATTTTTTCAATTGTTAATTTCTACTTCAATTAGCTAATCTGCTTATAAGCATTTATTTATTAAGATGCCGTTCATGCAATTTATAAACATAATATAAACAATGTTATTTAGTTTTCTAAACTCTTTTAATTACTCAAACAGAAAACATTTGTTTTAATTAAACAATACGTCCAAACATCTATGTTTTATCGCTCGGTTTATAATACGGACGCATCCCTAAACTTGCACAATTTATCATAAACTATCTAATCAATTTACAAAACGATTCGGCGTTTAATATCAAATCCACGTTTTCTCAAAGGTTTCGTGGACGGAAATTACGGCATTGTGCTAAATAAATTGTTATTAATGACCAAAACGTTCCGTACTTCCGAATAACAAAAGCCGCTCGTATTTTGTGGATAAATTTCGGATTCCTTGCATACGCTTAGACGTCGAGATTATAGATGGAGATTTTTCATCACAGTCAATATAACAACAGGAATAATTAAAATTGATAGTCCCTAATCGGTGTTGAATTTCTAAGTGATATTGTACTTGTAAATAGATCTATTAAAACTATTAGTAAACGAAATGTTGAACATTATTGTAGTTATGAAAATAAAACGACTCGCTCGTTAACAAGCATTTAACACTAGTAATATAAAGTGTAAGATGTATAAGTTTATTGAAATTTAAACGTAGACTTCATAAAAAATATACACATCACTAATCACTGTATGGTGCCACATCACAATGGAGATTTTACATATTTAAGTCTGTATTCTGTATTAAGATATACGTCTTACAGACTAGGTGTATACCGAATATGTTTTAGCAACTTTGTGAGTTAGCGGCTTGAACAAGAAGTAAGTAAGGTGATGTCAGTAATTATTCACCGCGCTCGCCACTAAGCGGAGGCAGGTTCATATTTCCTATGAACAGATAATCTGCTCTCAGCATTAAACTTGTAAAGTGCTCCGCTCCATATGTCCTCAGTAAAAGGGAGGGATGCTTTCTATTCATACACAGTGATACTCTTTTACGGTTCAAGCAAAAACACGCCAAGCGCTGGCGAAAGATAAACCCCGGGGCGGTACGAACGCTGTTGAATTTTACGATTCCGCTAAGCCGCCTTAAAGTCGAGCCCTTCCTGAATATTTTGATTTATTTATAGGCGTGAAAGCGTAAAAGGGTGGTCCAAAAACAATATACCGCGCCGTTCAGCTGGCGCGCTACTTGGGACACTTAACATTATACGCCCCTATGAATAAACCTCCATATTTATACCCTCTCGTTCTATGATACATCATTCCCGACTGACACTGAACTCATAATCGTAACTATGCACACATTACGCAATTCCTCCTTGTAATTAGTCGCAGAAGCCCAAACAAATTTGCGGCAAAAAAGTTTTATACTTAATTCATTAGTATGTGATATAATCGTGTGAGAAGACGCAGGCCGCATTAAGCACTTGCCGCTCGCGAGTCGCGCTTCAAACACTTCATTGTGATGCTAATTTAGGGCAGTTCTATGAATATGGGGGCGGCACTCCCAACGCGCACACTTTTTGCCTCACCGCGCTAAATTAATTTGAATAATACCGCCGATAGGCAACGAGCTCCGCCGAAATGTCTTTTATATGAATTTCCGACGTGAAAACTCCGTTACGAAGGATAAATATTCTTTTTGTAACTTCAGCTTAAGAACACATAAGTCCTATGTGCGTGAGCTTATATTATAATTATAACAAAAGTTAGAATCGGATTTTCATTCTGTTATCTCTTTATTTCATATATTTCTATTGACTTTGTACTATAGACTTAGTATACATCTTCTATCGAATAAATCCAAATGGATTTATTCGATAGAAGATGTATACTAAGTATAAGTATAAGTGGATCTTTTGATTAAATAATCAAAAGATCCACTGCAGCGTTTTTCTCAACATCTCTTTGAGAGTAAGCAAAACGAATGTTCCATTAGACAATGGAATACACTCTCGCTCGCATGGAGCCCGATAAAATAAATTTCACTTAGCTGTTAATCACGTCCCTAAAGCGTGTGTGTGTCCATGTACTCGTGCAGGTAATGGCGTGAGCACTAAGACAAAATTGGCTTAAGTAATCTCTCGGTTGGAGTATATCTGCGGCGGCTGTGAGCGAGGCACAGACTGCCAGTCTCGGGCTCCGCGCTCAATTCCACCGCGGAATGCACTTGAGTAACACGTACGTGTTCGTCATAGAAATTACTCAGGCAATTTTTAAGTGAGCCTTTCCCGTTGCAACACTTACGGGTATTCAAACCCGTCCCTATATGCTGGAGCACTTAAAGGAGGTAAAGCCACTCTTAAACAAATGAAAGAGCTTTCGTTCGTCGTTTTTGCCTCACGGCAATCCGCTTTACTAAAAGGCGGTGAAAATTTAATGCACGTAGAATAAAAGTATCTATAAGCACCTATTAGGTAGGGAGCTGTGAAGGTTATGGGCTGGCTTGTCAGGACTATACTGCCGACGGTAGCGGTTATTTACAACTGCCTATCATATTATTAGTACGATGTCTAAGGAGGAGTATAGGAATATGGTTACACACTCCCAAGTCGTGCCTTTTAACACTTGTTTGACTTCGTATTAATTATTATCACTCGCTTGAAACGGTGCACAAAAACTTCGTGAGAAAACTTATATACCCAATTAATATTCTCAACGGGGCGTATGGAGTCTTCCAATTCGTGGTGGTGCTCAAATTCTTACCATGAGATTCTTTCTACACCTATAACATTATTGATTACAATAATTGACAAAAATATTTGTAAATAAGATGCTGATAAAATGCTACTATTTATATACCAGTTACCATTAAGATATGTAAGAAATCTGCGTACGCCAAGATTTAATAAAGGAAAATCAAAACTTGATAAATAATTGGTTATATTTTACATTGAATATTAATATTAAAGTAGTTTTTTTTACAGACACATGGGCATGTGTCCGTAAAGTGTAACTACGCCGTGCAATATTATCTTCAAAAGATTATGTCAATTTAAGGTTCATTTTTGTGCGTGATTAGACGTAGAATGAACGTCGCTCGCCGCGTCGCAGCGTTTTGTATAGACGGGCTTTTTAGCCTACTCACAATACGCCCCCGCCGCTGTAATGTAGACAACGGTATTTGATAAATGAGTTGAGTTTTTCACGTGAAAAGACTAACGTTTTACGTTCAAACCTGAGCTTGTTTTGACAAAACCTCTGCGGTTCCCACAACGGAACCTGTCGCAATGGAGCCCTCTCGGCGTTTTTCTAATGAATTGTGTAGGCAACGAGAAAATAACAAGGAAAGCCCTCGAATGGAAGATAATAGCAGTGATAATGGAGTTCATATTGAGCTTGTTTAGTGAGAAATTTTATCGAAGAACCATAATTACAATTATTTAAGGCGATAATCTTATTTGAATTTCACTCCATTTCACGTACAATTCAACAATCATAAGATCGTTCGGTGACATAGGTACGGGATTGTTTGGTTTGATTTATTATTAAATGTGAGTCCACCTATTGTATTCTAAAATATAAAAATTACATTATTCAATCGCTCTGAATTGCTAAACTGTATAATTTAGTTGCTTATATTCAAGCACTACTCATTCCTTTTTTCATAAAAGAATTACTATGTGTATTAACTTCCTTAAAAGTTACCGCTCCAAATTCCAATATTTCTAATTTTGACGAAGATGGAGCACACGACTTGCTTTTGTTTGACCAGTCTTCTCTATTTCTTAAAGATTAAATTCCAAACCCCTCAAAATTCACTCTGTATCAGTTTCACGTCTCACTCCCACTATCTTTTTAATAAACCCTATCCAAACTCCAGAGCACTGCGGTTCAAGTAATAACACTAAAACTCCTACAATATTATTTTCCGTTACTCAGCTGCAGCAAAAGCGTTTAATATTTAAAATAATCACAATTTTGTTCGGAACGGTGTCGACAGCTAATGTTCGGCGGCAAACCGCTAAACGGCCGGCCCGCACTATACACAGTGTAGCTATGTATATGTATATAGCCCCTGACAACCGCGACGTATGTTTGCCCACAAACTGTTTGCTCGCATATCCGTTTTGCTACCTATTATTTGTACAGAGGATTAGACTATAATTTTACCCAAATAAAGGTATTGTTTGCCTTATTGGTTCTTTGGCATGAATCGCTTGGCAATTGGGAACTGATTCGGGTTTGTTTAATGGGTTATTGTTTCGAGTAACGGTTTTTTTCGTCACAATCTATTTCGTATACATTTTAATTTTCCTGTAGCTAAGATAAGAGTACTTCAAGAAAAATGCGATTAACTTTTAGCTTTATATTAAAAGTGACATAGTTTTCTTCAGGTATGCGGAGATGCCAGTGCTTTTCTCGGAAAATATTTTTGCCGCGCTCATACTAATTCAGTAGTCAAGAAATACCTGCGCGTGATTCGACGGTGACAACAACTAACTCGCTTATTTTTTTTATAACCCTCAGTAAATTGAATCGTTTTTAAGTTTCTTAGGAATACTCATGATTTTAAGAATCACAGATACTCGGAAGGTCTTAATTTCGATTATTTCAAGGACACGTAATTATTGAAATTGGTATCGTTTTAAGAGCGTCTTGAATTTCTCAGGAATGTTCGGCTCGATAAGGGCGTCATTAAAACATTCTCCAATCCCGGAATTTGTTAGTAAGTACATACGGTTACTCGGTACAGGGTAAGAAACTTTAGATCATAAGTAGCTGTATCATACGACTTTGTCTGGGTATAATAATTTACTGTGTGAGAGTTTTGGTCAAAAGTTTGTATCATCGCCGTTTATGACGAATTATTTAAAAGTGGTTAGACTGCCTCTATTTCTGTGTTATTCTAATATGTCATGTCAAGTGTATTAAGAATAGCGCAAGAGCCACTTACGAAATGCAAAGGGGCATTGGCAAAAACGGCTACGAGCTCTTATTTAAGAAATTTATAAATTTGTTATAGTAATACTATATCATAATTTCCAATATTCGCTATTTGAAATTAACTTAAACAAAATAGTAAAATTTTATTCACCCTGGTTTTGTAATATTTCACGGTTACTTTAGGTAGGGAGCAATGAGCAAATCATACCGTTAAATAAAGTAATATTGTGTGCATTGGGGAAATGCGAGCCGAGTATAATGAGCACGCCTAAATCTCAGTCAGTCAAATTCATTATTAGTTCTGCTTTGTGCAGCCGGGACAAATTGACGCTTGTTTAACTAGAACACTCCTATAATTAAATACACAAGCATTTAATCAAGGTACTGTAACACTGTAAACTCGTGTACGTAATCCTTCAGATATGTTATACGATGCCGACGTAACTCGAAGTAACCCGACGCAACCTGACGTCAGATGGATTAAGCGTTTCACTTACGCGGCAAGAAAGCTGGGTTGAGTTGGTTGAGCCGATCTTAACCCGCAGGCGCCGCGGGCCGCGTAGGACCTGTCCTAATAACCTGGTACAATAGTGGCCCTGAACAAACAACGCTCGCTTATTGCTACTCGGTACTCCGCAATAACAGCGGTAAAAACAATAGCGCGGCCATGCTCCTTGTGATTGCGGCAGCGGCCACATTGTTCCCATTACGTGGAGCAGCTTGTGTCAAGTTGCAGTTTAGGGTTCAATGGAATGTAAAATATTTCACCTCATGTAAATTATTTTCTTTGCAGGTAAGCTGCCCTGTTATCGGTATAGCGGATTATACATTCGTGAGTTTCTATATAATAATATACATGTAGTATGTGTGTGTAGTGCAACTATATGTATTGTTATCTTCTTTTGAATTACTTGATCATTTTAACATGTGTATTCATAAAAAAAAATAGCACAGCTTGCTCGTGAAAATTTTATTTGGTTAATACTTTTTATTATTTCAATTGTCATTTGTAGAAAATTTACATCATCACAAAAGTTACCTATTATATTTTAAAGATCCATATTTGTTCCCGTATGACCGATCAGGGATTATCTGGAAATCAATTCGTAACGTGGTGTCATTTGTCGCATTCGCTGCCAAACACTCGACAGTCGGTTTTAATTCGCTGATATCCACCTTTGATCCGGCTTTTCGCAGATTATATCGTCGTACGATAGCGTTTGTCCAATCATGTTCAAAACGACTTCGACACGTTCCAACTGCAATCAAAGTTAACGATGCTATTAGCGATCAGATTATAATACGGTTTCAGGTTTCGAATATCACGTGGCTGGACACAAATTTAGGCACATGATTAATTTAAAACAACTTATACCAAAAACATGATTATGGAACCACACGGCTTAGTCCTAATAACCGTAATAAACATCAACGGTAACGAGCAATAGGCAGCGATTCGTGCTGATGTTACACTGTTTTTATACACGACCGGTACATGGGAAAGCTTTCTAATTGCCGGAACAATGCTGAGCCGGTTATTTGCCGGCGGCATTGTTTTTGTCCGCGCCGGTTCATTTTACCCCACCTTCCCCCGGGTGGGAGATTAATGGAATTTGAATACGCATAGCCTTTGTGTTCGGCTTTACGCGTAATTTAAGCGTATACCGGCCCGGTGAGTCGGCGTTTTGCTGCCAATCTTACGGTTAGACTCGCAGGTGCGCGACTTCTCTCATAACTGTTCCCTACCTATAACGACGCGTCGCCCCTACAAACCCACGTTTGCGCCCGGCGAGGTCCTTTTTCGCGAAGTCACCCAGACTAAAATTGTATTTTTCATTTGTGTCATATTTCACTTGCTCACCAAGACCGCTTGACCTTAATTGATTCCCAATTGTATTTAGATACCTTCAAAAGTTTGCTTTTAATTACCATTTTAGTGTAGGTTAATATATTTTTGATAACATTCCCCCGCTGGTCGATAAAAACTGTCATTATTTTGGTTGTCCCCTCTGTTGCCGTTCCATAAGCGTTGTGTGCTCAAAGCACTATCAATCATTCCCTTGCGCCTAGACACGTCGAGAAATAAAATGTATTTGTTCGATTATGGCTATTTATTGATTTTATATGAAACGAGCATCAGTGTTCAGCAAATCAGGCTTCTGTTTTGTTTCAACCGCTACAATTATCCTCATAATTACGTGCGCTGCTAATGTAACTCAAATAATAGATGGCAGTATGTAATGTAATCGTTATAAATGTACACATGTGAAACAGTGGAAACTGCATATCAATCAGCTGAAGGCAGGCCTGTTGTTGAGAGAATGCTGCAAATCCATTAACATAATTGAGCGGCTTGTATCCGGGACACTTCACGGTCCGGATCGTGGACGTCTTTGATGGCGTATCGGCGTAATGAGGAGCCGAAGCCAGTGTCATCCGCCCTAATGCATATTTACAATAAGGACGACGAATTGAAACGCTACATTTTGACAACAGACTGCGCGACTTTTTCTGGTCTATTAATTCAACGAATTTTTGCATTCATACTTCTGGTTCCATATTCGTTCAGTCATACATATTTTTAGCAGATTTTTATATGGAATACCTCGGAATTCTTATCTATTGGCAAATTAATTAAGAGATGATCGATTTTGTACCGCAGTTGTTTGAACAGCTCACATTCAACCAATCACTTAATGAAAGCCAATACATTATTTACTTTTTACATAAATTGACGAGCCATGCGTCCACAAACAAACAGTACAAAAACAAAGTGCCAGCAAAAATAGCGTTTACCATACAACGATGCTTTATGAAATTTTCGAAATCCCCATTTAATTGGGCGCCTGTGTCGCCACAAATTAATTAAAAGCGCTGTGGGATTTTATTAACTTATTGCAATTATATTTAAACGGTACGATTACAGGGGCGAGGCGCGGCGCGGCGCGGGTCGCGGCATTGCCGCCTAATGTCATTGCGAGGGCGCTTACACGCCGCCTCGGAATTTGATCAAACTCCTCGTAATCGGGGACAAATAAATCTCACCATTAAAATTAACGGCGACCTCGGCGGCCCGCTTCCGACCTCTTCACTAGATTTATAATCACCTTTTAGAATATCGCCACAGCAATGCTAAGCCGTTGAATAGTTATTAGTAAAATTATGCTTAATGGACGTGAGATAATACCATATAATGCGAATAATAAAATATGATTGGTAGTTCTGTGGCTAGAAATTACAATTTTAGAAACCTGTAGGGAATTTAACGGGAAAGCATTCATTCAATAACCACGACATGCATTTAAAGAACATAAAATTAATAGTATTAAGATTTAATCTTGAATGAACGAGGCTTGAAAAGCGACCGATATGACCGATCTATTAAACCACGAATAAACAGAGTGTAGTGTCTCGTGCAGGGTATCGCAATTCGCAATTGGAGGTCGCGATTGATTCGGTAGAATGAATCACAAATATTCGTTAGGCTTACTGCTTCTGACACATTTTAGGTAACAGATTGGTGTAGGTGAGGGTCCGCCGACCGCCACAGACCACCGCATTGACAAACGACTCGGACCACTTCATTAATTGCGGGCCAGTCGGCCGCGCGACCGCCTCTAAATAATTCACATACGACTGCCCTCACACGCCGCAATCTACAGCGGACATGGCGAAAATTACGAGCTCGTTCCCTTGACGATTTTAATTTATTCGCCCTAATTAATTTGGATTTTTTAATACTTCAGTATTGGCCCGTGACGATGGGGTACTCAGCCTTTATCTGTATTTTATAGACATTGATTAATGTGAGCTTATATTTTGCTACCTATGGTCTACTACGGTTTTCTTATCAGCCGTTATTATTTTCAATAAAACTCAATTCATATAAAAAGTTTAATACCGGTGTCCAACTTTTGTTTTAGATCGACTTAAGTGAACTAACTTTTAGCACAACAGAAATTCATTAAAATAAATCAACCAACAATTGTTAAAATCACGATATTCGCTTGCAAATAAAATGTAATTTTTAGTTGGGTCGTTCGCACTGTGGTTAGCCCGATGATACAGTTGCGTTTAAGGTAATCCATTACCGAGCAGCAGCGCACGCATGCGGTTGTCGTTAAATACACGTATCACAACCGTTACTCGTTTAAAACTATCATGCTGTACACGCTGTTTAATTGGAAACGGTTCTTCGTTTTTGTTCGAAATATCAACTATTCACTAGAAACCAACTACTTATAATTATTTTCATCTAGAAACTAATCTAGAGGATGGATACTATTAACTGAACTCCTTCAATAAAACTATAATCAAAAGGTTCGATGAATACGTAATATCTTAATCTGAGGCGTCGAATGTCGATTGTGCAATAACAAGAGGTTGGATGAGCAAAAAGCAGCTGCGGACCCACTCGTAATGCTCGTAACTAGAGCCGTTACGCAATTCGGCAACGGCCTAATTGATTCCTCGCCCATTCGGCCAGACGGGGCGGCGCATTATCGAGCACAGGTGCCCCTACTCTCCGGTTATTTGCCTCCTCGCGACAGACGCCGACAATATCGGCCCACCTCTGACTCAAGATCCTCGACACCCGTTTCACCTTTAATTGTATATCGGAAATTCTTTTCGTGACGTGACTCGATAAGTAATAAAGTTAGAACACGACGCTCCTAAACGGAAATGGCTTAATTTTCACCGAGTTCAGATCTCTGCATCCGCACTCGTCCATCGCGGCGTTTACCCTCCCCCGCCTATTACAGAAGTGTGTAAATCGAGCGAGTGTTCGGCAAGGTGAAATATGGAGAATCGCTGGCCGATTTGTATGCGCGCTGAGTTCGCTCTAAGTAATTTATCTGAAAGTATTTTTGGTCGCGGGCGAAGGGGTGCGCACCTCGCTCACTCTTTCCTTCCAATAGCAATGTGTCTCCGCTCATTCAATTACATTAAAAGCTTAATTAGGAATATTAGCAAAGTGTCCTCGTTTACTTCCATACTCTTTGGTAGTTGGTAAATTTTCTCGAGTTTGTTGAAGGATTCTTCAGAGCAGACGGAAGTTGTGAGATGCTTAGATGAAATGCGGCTCGCAATTAGAGTAATGGACGGTAACCTTACCGGGTGAAATTAACGTCGTCTATAGTAAATGTAAAGGCACACTCGGCACAATTAAGTTGTGGAGTAGAGAGAAATTGCAACAAGTGCAACGGGCCTCGTCGCGTCCACGCTCCATTTAACCCACTCAGTTTGCGGGCGATTCCGAAACCTCCGCCAGCTCACCTTCGCATAAACACCTATTACATATTACGTATTGTACAGTTCATTGCGCCTTGTGCTTCAATACATCATTTTACGGAGCACTTAACTACAGCTGTATACGCTATAGCAGGAGGCAATGCTAGTGTAGTGTACTATCGAGTTGTCGAGATGCTGTCAACTTGAGTCTCATTCTGTTAATTGAAAACTTGTCCCGGCGCCTCCAACCGCGTCTCTATTGTTTACCTCAGCTTTTCGATTTTTTCCACGAATCTCCTCTTTTCATAAGTATCTCTTTTAACGAGTCGTCTCCGTCCTTCGTTTATACGGGTTTCTTTTGGACTTCTTACAATGAAGCGGGGGATGCACAATTGGTTTTTCCCGTTTTTTCCGTTCTTTGTAAAGTATTTTACTTTTGGGACGATGTTGTTTGAAGGTGCCTTGGCTCTTAATGTCAATGCTTACATAACATACACGCATAAGCTTTTAGACAGATCACTAAATATTTGCTCCAACCGCTCATTTTGAAATATTAATTACAGTTATTACATAGTCATATGTATACTTACAACCCGCATATAAACTAGAATAAAGAAGATGTCATTTTATTTGGTCTAAAAAAGAAAAATACACCCGATAAAGTATTTATTTATACTGCGACAGCCACACCATTCAACCCAAACGCAATAAAACTAAGTACTTGGTTCAGTATCACTCGGTTCCTCAAGTGACGCTCCATCACTATCACATTCCTCCTTACACAGGCACGTATGAATTCTTTCTACCCTAGCCTGCGCACAAAATAAATTAAACTCTTTATTCTTGGGTACAAAGTTTGTATTCCCATGTGTAAATAAGATACTTGTTGCTGCCCCTAAAACGGCCGTACACCGGATCAAGCTGTCTTGCCGAACTACCGTTCTTCCTTCCCCATTTCGGGGAAAAACAAGGGAAAAGTGTTTTTGGGGCGACAATATCGCTATCTGTTCGCGGGCACATAATTTGTCGTACGAGACTTGGACACCCCCGATTTGCCTCTACGTTGCCCTTCGGAGTGATACTCGTATTACTGTTATTCTGTATGGGTCTGTGTTTTATGCTATGGTTTTCTAGCATAAGTATTTATATAACTTTATTATTTGCATTTTGCAACAAGTTTTAGTTTCCACACGGATAACAATAATTTGTATGGCCCATCAGTTACAATTTACGTTAGATCTCGCAGATCAAAAAATTTGCAACTTGTAGTCAACTACGATGAATTACTTCTAGACCCTAAGATCGTGAGCCAAACCAGTATCTGTACTATTTCAATTCAATTCATTAATAATGATCAGGATTGTACCGAGTCCAAATTAAAGAAAATATATTTTCTCGGAAGCCGCATAAAAAACGTTATATTACCTTTTTATTTCACTTCCAGAGGTGACGTTATAGCTCATAAAAACTTCATATCTATTAACTTGCATGAATCTTGGCTTACACTTAGCTTTCCCCATAACACTACCATTTCTGTTATATTATATATAAGTATATATGTCTTTGAATATTTCATGATAAATTACATAACGGTAGTTTTGATAGTTCACGCGTCACAATATTGTGCGGATTTAACTTTACGAGAGAAAATAAAATAAGTTATTTTTTGTAGATATATTTTGTTTGTTTTTTCTGCACGACATTTCAGGTTATTTACAATACAATTTTCTAGGTTTTGTCTGCGACTCACGTCTGAGATGCTCACAAAAATAAAATAATAAAATTTTTGGACTTCAAAATAAATGTAAATTAATATTGTTATATTTCAATCCAATCTTCAAAGAAATATGAAAATTTAAAAAAATGAAAATTTCCAAGGCACTCAATCCGCTTTGTATGTAGGTATATTTGTTGCATTAAGTTCGTATATTACAAATAAATAAAAAGGTGAATTCAATGAACTGCAAAAGCGTGTTAAAATTTAAAAAAAACATTTATAAATAAATTATGTATTACTATTGTAAAAGGAACTCCTTGATGCTACACTAGTGCTGGATAATTAATTCCTTTTATGTAACTTTTCATACATGGAGATTGCTGCTTACTTTCAACCATCCTTAGTTAAAACTGACTCACTTGTGACAAAAATAACTTATTATTATTAAGTACATAATTTAAATAAATTAAGTAACTGTGATATGAAGATCCTTTATCACAGAAAATGTATTATTATTATTGTTGAAATGTGTTTCCCTACCTGTTTCACATCAAACAAGCGCTTCTGGGGTAACGCAATAACGCCCCTCACACACCGTTGAAATTTACCTTATTAATTTTGTTACCGTGAAATAATCACACAACCAGACTCCACTGATCCTTCAAATTATTTCGGTTTAGTACAAAATGTGTAGGTTAATATATACCTACTTCTAAGTCAAGGCGTACACTTGAATTGGCATACAAGCAATTGTTCATTGTATCGATCATAGGTTTAATAAAATGCTTTTACCAAATGTACTTTAGTCACACGTATAAATACTGCAGTGTACATTGTATTATATCGCCAGGGCGGCAATCTAACTTATGGCTCGCCTAACGGGGATCAGTTAGCGTAGCCTATGTTTTGCGAAACCTCTTCATTCCTTATTTATAAAAACCCCAAACAATGTGAAGCGAATTAGGTTTTTTAAATATAGTTACTACATGCAGTCTACTAACGAAAATACATACTTGAAAGTTGAATAAAACCAACTAACACAGTATTCTCGCCTCTCGCCATACCTTTAAAATGTACCGTTGATTTTAAACAAACCGCCACAAAGTATAGGTATGTCCTCCAACACTGGGCCATAAATAAATTGCCAGTACTTGCTTACAAGTGCGGTCTGTTACTCCCACTTATTGAAGATCCCGTTGTACCCCGACACGTCTTATCGCGACGTATAATCTTAATTTGCAGTTAGTTAACGGTATCCCTGTAAAGGATTACCTAAGTAGTGTTTTAGTTCACGAGCGGGTTCCGAGAAATTAGTGGTGTTAATTAATCGGGGGATATCAGTGAAACTTAACTTTAAGAAGATGAAGTAGGTATTTAATAGTACTTAGTAGAAATTTTCGCCGTTTATCATTAATCTTTAAGGTAATAATCTACTTGAAGAATATAATAAAAATATTAATTTTATACTTACCTTCGTAACACTTCAAAATACCTAGTATTTCATGATTAACACTTATCAGTTGATATTGGCCAGTTTTGCCACATTTTCCTTGTAAATGTAAACACTTACTAATTTTAACCTAGCTTTGTCAAACGACTTTTGTATTTAAGAGGTAAATTTATTTTCATGCGGTTCTATATCGTAAAACCAGATCCTTATTCACTCATTTGACACAGTCAAGCACTAGGTGGATTAACTTGCACCGAAATTCGTAGCACACTAGATATCCGAGTAAAAAGGTTTGATATAGCGCAAGCTTAACCCGTGGTGGCGGGAGCACGCGCGTTTATCCACGCAATCTAGCTTCCGTGACGTCAAGCTCTTTTTGTCTGCCACACAATCTGATCGTCCAACTTCGTCCCACTGAGTTATAGCTTCAGAACTTACCACTTCACCCGACCACGCCGTCGACAACTTTAAGGTCTACGTGTCTTTATCGGTCACTTTGTTCCAACAAAAACTTTCTAATAAACTTTACCCGCAAACTGACTCGTTTATTAATACGAGTCACTTTTCAGTTTTCAATCAACACTATTTTAGTCTGGTAAACTTTTATATAATATTAATATAAAACGTGCTTTGTTTACCCCTCATTTTCGGTAAATTACGTCAAAACTAAGGGTTATGACAAAGAAAACACAAAAACTTTTCCAATTACATATTCAACGACTCCGCTCAGAAGAAATTCACCAGTCCTCGAACAAACGCCTCTATGAAAAGAAATCACCGAATAGGTGAGCGCGGGGGTAAACTCACGAGTAAACATTTGCGTATGTAAACTGGAATTATTCACGAAAAAACTTTTAATGGCGTCCCCGGAGTTCCCGTCAAACATTTATCAACAAAAGAACGAACGTCCCGCAGGCGATGGAACTTGAAATGTATGGAAATTACCCAGTCACGAGCGGGAGAACAATTCACTAACGTCGGCATAGGCAAATGTTTTTGTTGCAGCTTGTTTCGTTGTGTAACTTGTTGAGATTTGAAGTTACAACTACAGACGCGGTTAGGCGCTTATGACGCACATACATGAAGTATAAAAATCTAACAAGCCAATCCATATGGCTTTGAAAATTAAACATTCTCCGGGTACAGATTCAAATCTACGAGTGATTCGTCAGATGTTCGCCGTCAAGCGCACGTAGCCCCTCGTTGGGCGCCAAATAACTCGGAACGGAATAATGAACCGCTTCAGATTCTTCAGCAAACAATCCCTGTCATTGCTCGACTGCAGAGAGAAGATTAAAATTTCATAAATTTTACCTACTACTAATGCTGAGATATTTAAACTTCATATTTTATAGTTTCTTGACGTTATGAAAGGATGCAAAAATTAGAAACTTGACTCAGTTGATTACTAAACATGGACCTTACTATTATTTAATATACTACTATTATTAATATTACTAAACGTGCATCATTATGAATGTACTTATTTTATAGTTTTTTTATTTTGCCGATGTCTTGATACATTGTGTTAGACGGTCTCCCTAATTTGGCAGATTAACCAAAGAGGTAAGATAAAATAAAAACGTTTAGAACGGACATCGTTTCATTTGCATTTCAATCAGAACGATATAGCCAGTGGAAAAGAAAATCCGCTCCGTCGCCTTACTTAAAGCTTTTGAAATATTCCTATAACTTCTGATTCTAAGAGAAAAAAAGCCTATTTGAATTGGAAAGATCAAAGCGTAAAAATTTATCGTTACAAAAAAGCGCGGCAGGAACGTCCAAAAAGACGTCAGGCACTTATTATTTCAACAGAGCGAGTGTCTCGTCTATTCTCTCATTCTATTTGTCTTTTCGATTGTTCCGGTGCATGGACTCCTCCATTACTTGGCACTGAAAGGAAAGTTTTGTATTCAATTTGGTATTATAATTCCCATTTGAAGTCGCCACGCACCATCGCGCCGACATCGGCTATGTAAATGGGCGTTTCCGAGACTTAGTCGCATTTTCACCAAAAAAAGTTGAATAATTCCATGTTGAAGTTTTTTACTCTAATCTGTTTCTTGATTTTTATCTGTTGTGCAGCGTAAGAGTAAAATAATAATTGAAGTGCTATCAATTATATTTTTATCTTTTTCCATCCCACCAGACGTCAATCGATATGGAAGAGTAACGTTAAGGTTGGGCAGTTATTTATATAACCACTTGCAACTCCCAGTAAATTCTTCAGTTGTGTAAATATTTCCGTGTGCTTACCTGACGTGAATTTTTATTCAGCTTCGCGCGCTCAGCTCCTTCGGGAGACAAGGAAACATTTCAGAGTTTCTCTTCAATTTAAAATAGAAACTTATCCCTCGGCTACCATAAAGTCTGTATTTACCATAGAAATCCACCTAGCTCGCTGTGTTCGATCCTAACCGGTGTCCACGCTGAATCCACCTGGATTTAGAGCGAGCACATTGGCTGAACCGCGCCTCCGATAGAGGGACTTGCATCTTCGTACAGCGCGACAGGTTTTATTTTACGATATGTTTTTCGCGACCGTTTCGCAGATACTAAAATAATAAGAGTTTTACGTCGCCGCGTATTATGTAGCTTTTATGGCCCCCCGAGCTCGGCTGAAGCGCTGTTATAGTGGCTTACGAGGGCTCTTGTGACGAAATAATTAACCCAGTGTTGCTCGTATTAGACTCCGCTACCACCTAACATTCACTACTTATACGTTTAACATTTTATTGTGCTGTTTGTACGAAATTTCCTTAGATTAGCGATGTTTTTTCTTTGTGCAATTTAATAAAAAATAACGATGCCTCTGCTCCTTCGCTGTGGGCTATAACTCAATAAGCAGGATAATGAGGTTGTATCTTTATGTTTTGGCAAAGAGTACCTACTAGATCACTTTTAATTAGCGAAACGGCAGAGGTTCTTATTCAATTGGATCCTTCACTTCACTCGACATTTCGTATTATGTTATGAAATTGAAATAGCAATAGGGTCTATATTATGTTATTTTAACGTTATAATTACTCGGTATGTATAATGTTTTCTATGTGAGGCAGTTGATTAGGATATTAAGAGGGAACAATGTATAATGAGGCACAGCGATCACAACTATGAACGGTCATGTTTACTAGCGGCGCAAAATCACGATCGAGATATAGGAGCGGGCTGGACGTCTATATTCCAACCAGAGACAAGGGACCGATAACAGATTACCCGCAAACACGTTTTAAATTCATTTCCCGACCCGAGCGCCGATCGCTCCCCGATAAAATGTGGGGACGACCCGGGAAACGGGGACATATTTACTTTGTCTCCCCGCGGCTGACTCCACCGCGGCCACTTCCCCGGTCAGGTAACGTTCCGAAGTGGCAAAATATTTGTCCTGGCTCGTTACCCGTCTGTTCCGATTTAAGAACATTAGCTACTCGCAAATCTGGACTCACTTTTAAACTCGAATCTTTAATGTTGTTTTTTTAACTTTGACCTCCTAAGGTAAAAGGAATGGAGAAGCAGGAGAAAAATTTGGAAACCGTATTCTATTCGTGATTCTTTTCACATTCGAATCAAGTTTTAAATACCATCATCCCTGTCGTCTGCAACGTTATACTAGGTAGGCCAATGTACATCCACATTTTGCTGGTATGTTTATAGGTCCCATGTAATACGGGGCGAGTCTATTGCCATCAAATCAAACTCCGAGCTGCTACTAAGATTTTCATAGAAAGCTTTTTTTCATACAAGCTTTACTTCAAAACTTTCCTTGAGGTATCGGAAGCCCTTACTATAAGACTAATTTATTTGTAATTTAATTAACTTCCTAAGCCCTAGTATATCTAGTAATTTTATTACCTAGTAATGAATTTCCTTAATCTCTACATTGTGGTGTGTTGTTGATAAGCGCTCGAAACTCGTAACATGGTTGTTGTAACGCTACCAGGCTTACAAACTTGCACCCTGGCTAAGTCCATTAACGCGTCAGGAGCTGTGGACAGTGTTTTGACGCCAGATATTTTGATGCACAGCGCTTTTTGGCACCCGCTCGGCTAACAACACTTGCTTTATCCGGTCAATTGCTTTGTGCAAGCCTTTGTACTAAAATTACTTGTTTTTATTGGATTATGGAAGGTTCTCACTTCTCACCGAACTTTATTGTTCGACAATTCAGTTTTCACGTTTCATTGCTTTTAGATTGTTAACAGGCAAGTTTAGTGGCTGAAATAAAATAATTTTCAATCATTTAACGATCCTTATACCATTGCTATTTGTAATTCAATTATTGTTTCAATCTTTCTATACCTGAGAATTACCGCACATCGTAATTTAAAAAAAATTGCATTAAATTTACCCTTATGACCTTTTTATTATGGTTTTTATTCAAATATTACATTGTTCAAAGTAAAAAAGTTGTTTCAGTTTTAAATTAAAATGTTATGTTTAAAAAGTTTATGAAGAGAACCTAATAAAATTATGAATGTAAAAGTAACATTACGTACAGTTTGCTCTTTCAGTACAAATTAGGATTTGAGCAAATGCACACGACCGTTAGTATAACGTGAAACGCACTAAAATTACTGTCTATGTCAGCGAGTTGATATTTGATGTTAAAGATGAACAAAAAAAAATTGTGTGTATTAGTGTACACACGTAAGAAGTGAAACTGCTTTATGACATCACAGAAATTGGTTGAATAAAGCTAAATTAGATAAAGTTTATGCAAAAGGCTTTTATTATCATAGACATGCATTGGTTAAACTAATTGTTTTCCAACTGTATTTTATGATTATTGATATAATGATGGTATCTACTCGAATAACATTGAATTTAAAAAGAGCGTTTGAATTAATAGTCTTCAATTTGTAGCTCTGTCAGTTCCAAATAATAGTGGGAACCAATCATAATCTTCTATTTATCAAAACGTCAATGTCACAACCAATAGCAAGTTCTCAATAGAAAAACAAATGGTCTTGGTGTATTGGAAAAGGTATAGTTTTCAGTTGTCAAACAAACATCATGTTGCTATGGTTACCTATTCAAATAAATATGGCGCGTAACGCAAAAATGTTACACAATTTTTTTTTCCAACCCCGATAAAGAAGTTTCACTTCAAAAATACTGACTTCGTTTGAAAGATTGAACTAAAATTGTACTTGAACGGGGCATATAACCTCTTTTTTTTTACGATAGCTTTCATGTAGCATCGTCAGAAATCAATACATTGGATTTTTTTATACCCATACTGTTCATCGATCTTAATCGATCAGTTTAAATTATAAATCGTATGAGTCGTGAGTAACGCTGAATAATATGTAGCGAAAGCGCAAATTTTGGTCATTTTGCGTAGTGTCACTCCCAGCTACACTGGCCCCGATACAAAATTTAAATAGCGAGCTAACTTTAAGGTAAATAATGACCCATTATTTTAGTTTTTATGACTAACATACACATAATAATTTAAATTTATTTCGTTACAGTCTGTTTTCCTAACTTGGTATATTCTGGTGTGTTTATAAAGACGCTTCTCGTCAAAAGTATAATAAATTGATTGTTATTTGGAACGCTGATCACAAACTATTATATCAAAAACTGTTTCGTATCAGCTTACTCAATAATTATCCTGACATACAAGTATACAAGTAGCTTAACAGCTTAGTATAACAATAACATTAACATTTAGTTAGTACAATATGCTCTGCAACTTGGTATCGGTGGATACTGTAGTTGGAAACTGCAGTGTGCCTCGTATTACCACCTCCGGGGTCTAATCAATAGCTGCACTGGCCAATGTTCGCTACCATACTCCAAATATACACTGTTATGTACTTCCTAATTAATTAATTCGCTCGTCACAACATGTTAGGCTTCCTTTGTCTTTATTTGGCAGCATTTCAGGGTGTATTCATATTAACCCTTGTGTGCTGGTGTGGCGTTTTTGTCGGCATAAATAGCAGTGTTTGGTATGTTTTTGGCGCTAATACTATAGCATCGATACCACCTTTATATAGATAAAGAGATTTGAGAAAATAGTTTCTCAACTGATACCTAATTATTAAAATCACAAGCGAAGACATTACTACTAAAACTAGATAATACTATTTAAACATACTTAAAATGATATTGATTTCTTACATTTACGCAAATATTAGGATAGTTTTATTTCAATACTTACTATGACTGTACTTCATTGAAATCATTCAAAGGACATTAAGTGCTGAAGCCTTTCATGGGAAAGTTAATGGAGATTTCCACTAGAACTAATTTAGAATGCTGTTCTCTAAGTTGTTAATGAGACAAAGTATCCAGTCCAGTTAGGTTTAACTTTGAGAAAGAGGTCACTAGTCGAATCCAACTGCATTTGAGCAACTTCGCAAAGAAAAGACGTACTTTTCTTCAGAAATACCATAGTGTCTTGAGAGAGACGTGGTCACTTACTTTGTGCCTGATAAGCAATCTCAATATCACTCAGAGAGCTATGAATAAATATGAAAGACCTTTAAAAACAAAGAATGACAATTTAGGTTACTACCAGTAATGCATCTGATAACTGTTGGTCAATTCTAGGAAAAGGTATAAAATATTGACGGAATAGGGAATACACTTTTGTTTCATATTATGTAGAATTGTACATTGTCGTTACAGAATACGCTGCGTGTAAAATTAATACCTTTGATAACATTTTCTTGGCCATAACACAAATAAATCATTCGTTCATTAAATAAACTTCTTATGAAAAGAGAGGTTTACTCTTCTTAATAATTATTATTTTAATATCAAATCTGCACAGACTTTATCTCGCTTATTACTGACCAGCTAATAAAACTTCATAACAGTTTAATGATAATTAAATATTGCCATCCAACGTAAATAAATATAAAGGACTCGCTTCAAAGAGGTAAGGTGAAGAATAGGAACGAAAAAGTATTTAAATCTCAGCCGTTTTTATTTATCTTTGCCAAGCGCCGCCAGTGGTTAAATATCTGAGGCTACCCGCCGCTCTCCTGGAGACAAATGTAAACACACCAGTGCCTTTGAAACGTCATCCGCGAATACACGCCTGCATACCATAAATAGTTTTGGCGTAAAGTTAAATTGTTTGTCCCGTATGTGATATATTCTTTTTCATAATGGAATGTATTTTTAATTTTGGTACAAAAATTAATGATGTTTTCATTTTCTACATCTACCAATAAGTAAATGTATCTCGAGTACCTATGCTTTATTCCGACGCTAATGGACAAGAGAGAGAGTGAACTGTATAATCGTAGTAATTTAAATAAAGTTAAAGTTATTATTTTTAAATAAGTCATGGATTAGAAAATAATCATGGTTAAAATTTTATTGATCTTTATAAACACTCAGCGCGTGAAAGCCCTTAAAGTATTTTAACCCCTTTCAAGAAACAAAAAGTGGTTACGAAGTCAAAAAGTTTCCACTCCGCGAAATTCCCTCAATAGCTGAACGAAACATATTTCCTTGGAGTTGTTTTAAAGATGGCATACATAAACTAGCGTCGGATGCGTTTCCTCAAAGACACCGTATCAGCATAAGCTGTGAAACGGTCCTCTTTGACGCAGCCTTACGAGACGACTGAAGGGTGTCACGTTTTGCATTCTCTCTTAGCTATTCGGAGTGCGATTGTTACTATCGAGAAACTAAAACCATGATTATACCATGGTAGATATTATTATTGCTGAAACATGTGACTGTTCATTTTTTTTTATAAGCAATCAGTGCGTATTTTTATTGTGTATTCAATGGATACTTAGGTTTCCGTTAAAATAACTTTACAAAATGTGAAGTATAACAATATTATTTTATTCAATTTCGTTACAAAACGAGTGTCATTCAAGGAATTTTTTCACTTAAGAAAATAAATCATAACTAAATTCAAGTGATTCCATATTTTGTTTAACTGATGCTTCACGTGTCGATATACTAAATCGGAGAAGCGTGAGAGGGCTTGAAATAACAAACGAAATCGCTGCCTTGTATTGGGCACAATATAACATTTGGAAGGGAAAGGGAAAATATGAAAAGGCGGAATATTGCCAGACGAAATTACGATCGCTTTAGATTCCGTACGGCCCATTGAGGGGTGAATTGTTACTTTCGTACATTGCCATAAAGAATCTATTTGTTTTTCCTTAGTCAAGTGATATCGATTGTCTTCCATATAAATGTGCTAATGTGATACAAGCGAACCCATTCATAGGCCATTGTAGAGGTGACAGCTTTGAAATGATATTCGGGATTTTATGTTTAGATATATGTCATTCATAATTCTGGCTGGCACGAGAACTTTGTTTTTGTGTTTTCTTATCATTGTGCCTATAATATAGGTAGTGCGATAGGCCAGTGGGGCTGGCGTATGATCGTACATATCTGGTAATAAAGTAAATGCAGCAGCTCTATATCCAGCGCTTGCGCAACATATTATCTGTTACATTTTTTGTGTGTCTAATGTAATGTAATTTAATTTAGATGGCGATTATTTAATTAAATTGGTCTAGTTCCACTAAGTTTAAATTGTCTACGGCGTTGAGATTTACAAGAAAATAATCATGGTCTACTTTGCTGGCAAATAAATAATCTTCTATCCTTTTCCCATTTGTTGTAAGAAGGACATATCACAATAAAATAATGATGATTGATTCGAATTATTTAAAGATAATTATATAATGTATATGATTATTACTAAACGTACATGTAACAACCTCGTTGCATCAGGGACTAGTAACATGTTGGGATCTACATTACAGCTACCAGTGCACGTCGAACTAAAAGCCTAGTTAGCGGCGTGGGCGGCGCCTAGAGAATTGAATATTAGCATTAACAAGACAAATGTGCCGTTGGAGTTTGATAGTTTCTCATTAGCAGTCGGCCGGGCCAGTCTCGTCACAACAGTCACTAAGCCGCTTTCCCACAACTCCTTCAAGTATTATAATAACCTATGGATAGTAAAAACTGAACTAACGTGGTGGAACTAACTAATGAGACAAGGTCTAGTCTTTAGTGTAGATAGAATAATTTTAAAACACCTCAAAACGTTTTAGCTTGTTTTTTCGCTCATAATAAAGGTGGTCTTATCTTACGCACCCGGTTATTTATATTTTATTTAAATGTTTGTACCTCAAAAATATTTAGGACATATTTTTTAGTTTAATTTTTAATTTTGATAAACAATAAATTCAGCTCATTTCATTGGTATGTTCCAGAGAGTGTATTTTTTATAGTGTTATGACGAAACTCAATATGGTCTATTGGTCTATTATCATCTTTAAAAAGATTATGCTAATAAAAAAATACATGATTGAGAAGTAAAAATAAAACGGGTACTTATATGTGTATATGTAGTTTTGTTTTCGTATTCGGATATCGGCCCTTATAGCCTTCATATTAATCTTAGTTCGTAATAAGCCGTTAGTTTGTAACATCCATATCAGGACGCAGTGTATCTGTGATTATTCTTCCACTCGCTAGCCGCTCACGATAAATAACAACCATTAACGCGATTCCCATAGTCGCATTAGGCTTTATTAGATCTACTGGAGTAACTCAATCTCATCCGATCGAAATAAACTGGGCTTTGTATTAATTTTTGTAAAATCTAAATAAGAAGGAATTTCTCATAACTCGTATTTTCAATTACAAAAATGTGTCTACGTAAAATAGTTCTTTTGCACATTTATGACTAGGTTTCATTTGAGTTGTTTATAAAATAGTAACAGTCATAAAACACAGCAATGTGCCCACTGCACTTAGAGTCGTATCGTCTCGTATGCAAATGAACGTCGCCTGTAAACGTTGCCCTTTGTTTCTCTCGCTCTATATCTGTTAACTTTTATCGCACAACTTTTCTCGAGACCAGATTAGTTTTGCTCTAATAGTATCGTAAATTGAGCGGCCATTAAGATCAAGTTTAGTAAGCGTAATGATTCGATCTATCTTATAACTTTAACGAATACAATTTAAAAGCATATCGTAATACACATGGATAGTTAATACCCGTTTAATTAATATATTGTTGAGAATAACAGCACAGTTCGCTGCATTGATCCAGGCGTTAGCCCGACATAGTTCGGCCGGAGTTAAAATGGCACGCGAGTTGCGCTCGAGTGGCGGCTACCTCCTGACGCCTCTATTCGTTACTAACCAGGCCCCTACAAGTTACAACTTAGTTCACACAAACTCGCAGCTCCTACTTTCCCTATAAAGTAGAGTTGTGACAGCGAGTAATGTCTCCTTATATTGTTCTGGGGCTAAGAGGTTTGTCTCCCACTTGTGATGAGAATTGTTAACTTTCACATCGTCTCGTATCAGCCTAATTTATCGCAGTCACTCGTTGAATTTTTAATACCTACAGTCTACACACATCTCAACTACTATAGCAAGCGCAAACGTAATAAATTATGAATGGAATTTATATTGCTGGGCAGAATCGAAGAAAACATCGTTACTGCTTATTAATGACTGCGGAACGTCTTAATATCCGAGTTCGAGCAAAGAGTTTGGGCGATAATCGATATTTCCGAATATCGATTATGAAGTTAGTGCGAAAATCATCCGGCGCGGGTGGGCGCTTGACAAATGTCCGTTATAAGCGCAGAACAAATTGGTGCAATTAATTACGAGTGGAGCTTGGCAGCGCTGAGCCGGCAAATATTATCAAGATCGTTAATTTCGACATCTTAGTCGAAGGCGGTCGGGTGGGATGATATTAAGCTTTAGGCGAACGAATGTGCGCCGCACACGCCGTGACTAGTGATGATGGGAGCGAACTACGTACGTGTGCTTAGTGCGCCCGTCTGATTCACTCACAGACTTGTTAGCGTGGCGTGTGTCTACACGCTACTCGCGAACATTACCGGTAACGTTCATAATACTTCGCTTAGTTACTGACTTACTATATTTTCCACACAATAATGTGTCTCAAATTTTACCCACTTAAGAAATTTGCTCTGTTTACATTTTCGCGTTCTACACGCATTAGATATTCTTTAGTAAATACTCTTATACAAAGTAAAGTAAATAAAGTATTAAAGTAACGTACTATGTATTTTCTCACGTAAAAAGAATTTACTTTTATTAATTTTCCTTATAACTTCAGTTACCCCCTACTTTTAATCAAGGGGAAATAAGTTAATTAGCACTGTCTGGGCACGAAGGTGAAAAATTGTTCCGTTAAGAGCTTAAAACGAATTACGGAGATTAACATAAACGGTTATACAAATTATGTAAACTATATTACAGTCGGGGGTAGGTATGGTATATTATCGTATCGGCGTCTTGTTCGCAACATTCGTAGCAAGCTGTTACGCAAATCCTTGTAGGTATGTTTTGTTAACGATTCAATTCCGTCGAGTTGCTTGTACCCATAAAACATGAATATAAAATTGTGCGAGTAACGCATGACTCTTAATGAAAAGTATATTATCTCACATAAAAACATTTTACGCCCGTTTTCAACGCTGGTTATTAAATTAAATCATAATTTACACACGTCGAGTTAAATCAGACTGTAAGCTCGTGAAATCGCAATAAAAATTATTAGACTCGTTACAGCCTTTCCACGCTAGACCCTTTTATTTTTTTCATATTAGATTCATTCTCAGGAACAATGACGTCATAAATGCCGAAGCGATTTTTCATTCGCATCGTAAATGTTCGTTTTTTCTCGGTTCTCCCTATTTTATTCGGCCACAGAAACAAGGCACTCACGGCACACATGTTTTATGATTACACTATGACTATTATGTGGGCAATGTTGATGATATTTTTATATTTAACACCAATCTCTATGGAATTGGAACGAAATTGAAATGATCATAGCTAAGAAAGAGGAAAGAATAGAAAAGAACTTAAGCTTTTTACGCCACAGTTCTCTCATACCTTAATCGTGTTTTATAGAAATCGAATATATTTTCAGTTTTTGCATAGGTAATTATTTACAGCTTAGCTACGTATACCACCTATGCAACCCAAATGCTACTTGCACTTGGGACCAATGAATGAGACACCTCATTGATTAAGTCCATTATTGTCAATGTTCGATAAGACAATCCCACTCTGTTTGTGATATTCGATTTGAAGTTACTCCATTTATTTTGAACGAATGAGAGTTTGACATCAATAGCTGCCACTGCAACTAGCACAGTAGGTTGCCTCGTGCAACGAGTTCTTGCAACTACAGAAACTAAATGTTTTCTTAAATTTAATGTCATGCCGCTTTTACTGGATTATCCTTAATCATTCATTTGAAAATTGGTGGTACAAATTAAACTACATACATAGCTCAATGTCTTACCTTAAAAAGGATTGTCCTTATTATTGGGTCTGTGCTAGTGGCAAAATGTCTACAAACTATCGGGCACTCGCCCCCATTGCTGTAGGTATCGATTAATGATCTCTGAAGAGTGTCACTGGCACATAAATATTTCATATGACACGATAGTGCGCTGTCAGCCGTGTTTATGATGTTCATAAAAATCGCGTTCCGCCAGTTTTAGTAACAAATGGTATTATTTGTTATATCTGATACTATCGTTTTCACATACACAGCATTTTATTGCAGATGGAATTAAATATTTAAACACGTAAACATTTTTTATGATGGTCAATCCTTGTCTGACAATTTTAGATTTAACGAATTAAAATATTTATATTGATAAACAATAGGCATGTGTTCCAAAGAACACAAAGACTGTCCATACCTTAAATTTAAAAACAATATAAATTGTACCTTTTGAAGTGATAGGGTTGCTTCTTCTTCACTCTTTCCCATACATAGAAATTTATGGGAGAGAATGTCATTGTACAATTTAATATCTCTGCCACCAAGCGGTATAAATGCGGGTAGCTTCGATACTATCCTGAAGATAAATGCCAGCAGTCTGGAATACCCTTACATCAAGCACTGCTGTAATATACATGCTCCTTATGGTGTTGGTTAAAAAAATACAAAGATATGTTTATCTACGTGTCTGTCTATTGTATACGGGTGTCATTTTGTGCCTAAGTTAAATAGCTCGGTTTTAAGGTATATCGAATACTGCTCGTAAAAAGACTGGGCTAATGACGTCACACGGATGCTATACCGCAGTATCGGCATACAAAAGCGAAGTCACATTGTTTGCATCTCAAAAAACAAAAATCATTGTTTGTTATCAAAAGCTAACAAATAAATGTTTTTCAACTTGTACGCCCATTAGATATCAATACATATTGAGATATATAGAAGGGTATGCGGGCATTTTTATTGAATATTTTCTTTCAATATAGAATCTCATTTCATTTGGGTTATCTAGACGTTTCCTCAATAAAATAAATAATCAAGCTAAGTAAATAAGTAATGTGATTAGTGTCAAATATACTATACTGGTAACTTCCGCAAGTATCAAAGATTATTTATTTATCAAAACATTTTGAATGGCACTATCTATAAATAATACCAAGATCTTTGTGTCCCATCATTCCCGAAACGTCAGAGTTTCAGGATATTTTAATATCAGTAATACATTATCCGTATTGATTTCTAACAATGGACTTTGATACTCGCCTTTGACCACGTAAACATTTTATTCCGCGTCCTTACTATCAGTAAAAAGGGCTCGCAGTTTGTTCATCTGTTATAAGTAAACCTTTCATGTATATTTTATTCCCGATATTTTGATATGTGGTCCCCTTGTATCACGTTCATTCAAATGACATATTGGAGGAACGTTTGAGTATGTTTCTCATCGAGAAAAGATCCACAGTTTTCTTTCGAGAGTAAAACCAAATACCATCTTGTGAAGAACCAATCTAGGGAATTGATTTCGCGTCGTCGGCCCCATTCGTACATACCCACGCACGTATTATATCTGGTACAATTCGGTTTTTTATTATTACATATATCACAAACATTGAATAGTTTTACTTTTAAAGTGCGATTTGCTAGATTAAGTTTACCATATTAATTCATTTACTTGCTATATTGATGAGACTCCCGACAAGAAAACTTTAGCCCCATATTTATACCTGATGTCACCATTGTCTTAATCATGGACGCATCATTCTTCATTAAGTTGAAAAATTGCAAAGGAAACGATAACTGCCCTCTTTCCCAACACAATCTTCCGCAAAATTTTCATCCGTACTGTTCTTTCGTTGTTGTGAAAAATGTTATTTAATTTCGGGCAATTATTACACGCGCTCTACGAAATTACTCCAAGGAATAGGACTCGCGAATGTTGGTTTTATTTCAGAAAGAACACTCCTTATTCTACAATGAAAGCTTTATGCTGAAAAATGAGATTCCCGCTGTTACCTTTATCTGTTTTTTATAATATTAAGTAAAATGCAAACAAAGGGTCACAGTTATCACAAATGCGAAACTAAAAGCAGAAAGCTTTTCTTTTTATTGTAGTCAAACAAAATCTGCATACTTTGTTTCACTGTTTATTATTCCCTTAAAATATAATTTGACGTTGTACGTTCGTTTTACTTATTAAATAAAGCTTGTAGCACTCTACTAACAATTTGAAGGGATTACGCGCGGTGTTCCTAATAACAGATTAATTTAATGATTTACATAAAATTCATAATCGAATATGTATGTTTACATAGGTCGGCGCGTGTGTCAGTGTCATTTTTCGCGTTACGAACAATTGATGTGTTTTGCCTTTATTAAGTGTCTCGTGTGAGTGATAGCCAGGCGACGCGACGTACGCCAGGTGCGACTGGAGCGAGCCTCGCGATACAAAACTCGCGGTGGTGCGTCATTTGTACGTTTTCTTTATTACGTAGCGTGATTTATACCTTGGCCCGGTGTGTTTAACTGCTGAGGTCTGTCATTTCGCCGTCTTAAATTGAGATTGATCCCAGCCAAGGGCGGGTTGACGCGTGTGGTGGCGTGTCCCGGAATTGTGTTTTTGTTTTATTTTGTTACGTTTTTTTCCTTCTGTACCGGGGGAGATGACATATTCGCGCATGCAAAGTCACCTGTCAATATTTTGGCAGTGAAGCGGCCTTATTTCTCGTCATTTTAAGGATCGGTTCCCATTAGTTTGTACTATGTGACTTCGATATTTATACGTTTTCTATTTGATAAAGTGTAATTATTGTAAATATATTATAATCATTTTTATATTAGACATAATACGGAAGTAAACTACAATATAATCAATAATCATTTACGGTTAAGGTTTAGCGAATACTTTGTCGTAACGCATAAGCACGATCTGTTATCCTGCTCACATTTATAATTTTTTCACTTAGGCAGTTGCGTTTTAAATTTTCTTCACAGTACTTTGATTCATCTAGTGTAGTTGTTCTTTTCTAGCTTTTTCCTAGTGTTATAAATTGATATTAGAATATTACAATTTTCTTTAATGTTTTTTGTGTCTTTGTCCACAGAGAGGCTCAGACGAGCTTCTTTCGCAGAGTGGCGTCACCGTCATGGCGCCCGCCGCTCCGCATCACGCCGACAACAACAACCAGGACTCTGCTGCGAAAAAGGTAAGCCGAATCAAATGTTTTGTAGCGTGATGATGACCCGATTAGCGCAGCGGTATTAAAGGCTGCCTTCTGTAGTAAGGGTCCTGAGTTTGAATCCCGACAAGGGCAAATGTTTGCGTGATGAACATGGAAATTTGAACTGAGTCATGGATGTTTCTATGTATAATATGTATATATAGCTAGTGTTCGTAACATAAGTCTCGCTGTTTAGCTCGCAACTAGATTGCGCTGTGTCATAATGTCCGGAGGTTATCATTATTATTATCATCATCATCATTGATTTTTTTATTATTAGATTAGATCTTTTTCGTTTTGTCCGAACCTTTTCCCAGTAACGTTAAAATTGACACCAAATTCACCTAGATAGGGCTGAATATCAGTATTTTACACGAAGTCACTCCTTATCCGAACTCCGCAACCGGATTACATGGCAATACCGATTTACGAAGGCTTTCAGGCATTTCAGTTCAGGTCTCTTGACTCCCATTAACCATTGGAAATCATAGGTAATTGAATAACAACTGGGATCGACGGCCTAACATGCTCTCTAAGTCCAAATCAACGAGGCTATTACATACCCACAAGCCTCCCTTCATGTCTATATACAAATACTTAATAGGTATGCAGTATAGCACGCAACATTGACTACATTCGCGAAATGTGTATGTATAATACTACCTTGGGATATAAAAGGGCGGAGTAGTCAAATGTAAGACAAATAAAGAGACAGTGAATCTTGATATTTTTAAATAATAAATAAATTTGAATACGACACATTTCGATATAAACTCCTTGGTAGTTACATACATAATGTGCACGTATTAAAACAAATACAGACATAAGTAGCTACCCTATAACTTATTCTTTTACTTACCATTTTAACGGCACTTCTTTCGCTGAAATGTGTAATTAACTGAAAAACGATTAATCGCGATAAAACGGCGGAATCGCGAAACCGTAATAAGTATTAAAATAAAAGGTCCCTCGTAAAAAGCCAACGTGCCATAAAGAGCTACCCTGAGGGTTTGGGGGCCAAATTTTTATTAATCTCCACCCCTGAGTTGTCGGTACCGGGATGATTTTTTACATATAGAAATTAAATCAATACGGTTACAGGTTAACCCTTATAAGTCGGTATACACACCTGTAATTAAAAATGTATGATTCTTGTATTAACGATTTTATATCCATTTTGTCGGGATTATTTTGGAACTAGGGAAAACCTCTGTTTGACAAAAAATTACTCCAAAGTGATTGGCTTAAAATTGATATAAAATCACTTTTTACACATTTCATCGAGTAATATTATTATATTTATAATGTATTTAACAAATAAGGAACCTACTTACCTTATAATAATTTGAATACCAACCCCATGTAAAAGTAAATTTCAATGTTTCTAAAACAATTTGAAGGGCGTACACAAAAATAACTTCCATTATCTTATTTCTTTGTACATTTTCTCGTTTCACTCCTTCCCTAGATAATTTATTACGTTTACAACGAGATGTGATATTCTATCAGCCTCTTATTATATTTGTTATTTTTAACAATTGGGATTGGCATCTATTTGGGATAATTGGCGATAGTATTACGTGCCTTCTTTTTTATCATAAAAACGGACGTGAAGACAATGTTTATAATTATAATAATTGTAGTTACTAGTTAGTCCTTTCGTCTATAAATAATACAAAGTAATAATTTATTTTCCATATGTGTGACATCTGGGGGTATAAATTTGAATGACACTTAAATTTTATGAGTTCGTGCTTATCTAAAAACCGAATTATGCGTATATTTCTTATTTGATAGAATAATGACTATGTATATGTAGAATATAACTATCGACTGCGCTGATAAACCACCAAATGAAGCTTTATTGCATTCTGTTACAGTTATAAAGTGTATGTTAGTATGTTATAAGTAGGTATATCTACTTATTTCGCATAAAAAGACCGATTTATTACCCGTCAAAAATACGCAATTCTCTTAGGCATAAACAATGTCTAAAAAGAACTCAGTACTCATTTATAAACCGCAAGAGGTAAATAAGTTTTAAAAAATCTCCGAGCAAAACTCGCACGTGGAGAAAGGCAGAAAACAATCAACGAAGAAAACTGTTATAAAAACAAACAAGGTCGCAGTTTTGGATGTTTCGCGCTGCACAGTTATTTCATCGTGTATTTACATAAATACACGGCGAGTTTTGCATGCACACTTTGTTTGTTGCTGTTCAAACAGTTCTTTGTTTGTCGAGACCAGTGCCGGCCGTGTTTCCAACCACCAAATGGATTGCATCATTCATTAAAACAGAATAACGTGTTACATTCTCTGTCAGATAATGTTACGTT
Organism: Craniophora ligustri; assembly: GCA_905163465.1. Lineage (NCBI taxonomy): Eukaryota > Metazoa > Arthropoda > Insecta > Lepidoptera > Noctuidae > Craniophora > Craniophora ligustri. The sequence continues at coordinate 5,785,116 of LR990959.1, forward strand.
TTTTTACGTTTCCAGTTTAGTGAGCGAAAACTGTTAGCAATTCTTTAAGAAGTTAATAAAAATGTTGCGACTTTAAAGCGGACTCAAGTCGCTGAGTGCTAATTAGGTGTACTTCTTACGATGAAACTGCGATTTATTTTAATAAGGTGCGATTTTAACTCGTCTGAAAACTTGAATCTTAGAATTTTACGCCAGCGATTGTGTGCCTTGAGATTGTGATAGTGCTTTCTCGAAACTCGGATGAATACGACGAAATCTGAACAGTTGGTTGGCCCAGGTAAACATAAATAGCCACTAGTATGTTCTCATTCCCAAACCTTATATTTTACAACGCCGTAGGTATCATTTACGCAAATTAAAACGAAGCGAACCGTCTCGTTGAAAAGAAACCATTTTCTTATTCTTCCCGCAGGCAGTTTATTTCCCCCGCTGTCACCGGTCATTATGTCACTGCGAACATAAAATATCATACTGGCTGTTGCGTATATACAAGAGTAATGCTTTTTTTTTCAATTTGTATAGGAATTTTATTAAACAATTATTACGTTTCGTTTATATTTCCTATTTTTTTTTATTTTTATCATTAGTATCCGAGCTAGCATCGACTGAAAATCAAACGCGTATCAAAAAAATACTTACAATATACTTAAAGGAGTTCTAAATAATCTATTACGTATCTTCACAATTTACTTTCACAAACTAATTAGATCTAATTAAGCTATTACACGAGTGTTCCTCGTTACCCAATATAGAAGATCCATTAATTCTTGATCATCTGATCTCGAACAAGATTCATTAAACGACTCCCTATCTCAAGCAAAACAAGGTAGCCATTTTAGTTCCGCGGCGTTTTGCCGTCCATTTACTCTCACTTGTTAGGGACGCCCTGAAAAAACCTCGCCGCAGTAATCTTAATTACATTGTGATCTCGTTACTGCTCGGCCTTAATTCATAATTAAATAGGAACGTGTCCCAAAGTTGCTTATTTATTTGGTATATTATGGTTGTGCCATTGCTCCTCTTTTTATTCTACCATGAAAATTTAAGCAGTGCCTTTTTGCGACACCCCTTCTCCTTTGTTGCCCTGAATATTCATTTGGTGCCTATCGGCGGAATGGCGACTCGTTTTTAAAAGTATTTTTTTATGTTCTCTCTTTGTGTTGTACTGCAAACACTTCATGCTGTGAAAATATTGAAGGAAAACTCAGAGCGTCTGTTTTATTTACATATACGTACTTTCATTTTTTTTAATATTTCAGACGTTAAAGAAATATAAAATACCTACACAAAGGTACTTTTTGCTGTGTGTATTTCACTTAAATCGAATTGTTTACCTCGTCAGTTTTAATAACTTATTTAACAGAGGTGTCTGAAATAATGCCAGTGTCAGGCAGCACCTTTGTAGAAAACACAATAATCAACCCTCGTCCTCTTTGACCGGGTCATTAATGTCCAAATCAAGTAATTAATTATTTTCCCCGTTTTTTTTTCCTCATTTTCTTGACGTTTCCTGTAAAAACGCAGAGGGTTTGCCCTGTGAAGATCAATCAAATCAAAAGATGCTGCCCGGGGACTGCGTTTACCACTACTTAAGCATTTACGAGCTTGTCTTACGGAGTTACGACTTCTCTTGCACAGGTTGACTGCTGATCTTATTTGGAAAAGAATTTACGACCTATTCTGTTCCTTTTTTCTTATTCATTGGAGTACCTTATTGTTATTTTCTTTTTTAAACTGACCCTTCCCAATGGTAAATTACCTGGTTAAATTAAAAATGGTCTCTTTGTTTTATAATCGAATGAAGGTACAAAGGTAATAATAGCTTTATGTGGCAAAAAAAGAATTTGAAACGGGCGTAGCTAAATATACTTGCGTATTGTGAGTGCTAAACGCGTAAACAAATAAGGCGGCCGCGCTTATTGACTTCGTTAGTATATAGTGAAGTTGTTAATATAACTATTACCATCCATATTGCTTAGTTAGAAACCGCGCAAACAAAATTAGTTAAGACTCATTACATTTCTAAGTACATACAAGATAAACTTAAGATTTTAATAACGATCCCACAAATTAAGATCAACATGTATACGACTGGTTATAAGATATAATAGAAGCCACTCGTCCTTATCGATCCCGTTCCACGAAAATTCAGTAATCAATCAAATGATCTCATAAAGATATTCATTGCTGGGCACTTACTATTTTACGGCTAGTTTTAGGGGGTACTAAAACCATTTGGCTATCTTATTTTACGATTTCCTACCACGAACACGAGCCGAGCGTCTATTTGAACAAAACCTTATGGTACGTGTGATTTAAGACACTCTTACAAATCAAGGGGAATGTTTACCTTAACGTTTTGTTATTGCGATTAGATTTTCAGATGTAAAGTCTATCTTGTATTTTGAATAGTAGGTTAGTTACGTTTATATCATAACTTATTTATGACTGTATTTAAAAATATTATGATTAGCAGACAGCATAGTATAACCGGTGAAACTTAGGTACATTAGTACACCTCTGCCTAAACCTTCGCGGATGACAGGCGTGACGGTATGTTATGTTTTTTCTATACTTTATATTTTTTTATATCAGGGAATAAGATCTCCACTTAAAATCTGATAATTCAGCATAATAAACTATGATAAAACTCTCCTGTTATATGTAATTAAGGATTAACTGCAAACAATATTTACTATGTAAAGGATCCGAAACGTCGGGTTAAAATAATATCAAATATACCGCGATAAAATCCGTAAAAAGTAGTTTTATTTCAATGTCTAATATTCGCGTAAGTGTACGAAATCAATATTTACTTCAATGAATAATATTCTTAAGGCTGGAAGTTGCAATGTGATTCAGGCCCAACCAGGTCCACTATTAAAAGTTTACCGCCGCAAAGTTGTCCCATTCTTATGCATGGATGAATTAGCACCTAGCTAAGTTAAGTGTGGATGTTCGACCAGCTACCCAACGAATTTTCTTATAAAAATGGTTATTGGGATTACATTTCTTTAGTCTCTTGATTAAATTATATAATACCATATTATTAGGTTGGTAGAAAGGTCTTATGAAAAATTATTAATGTTTGGGCTAGGTAACCAACCTATGTTGAAATAAGTTGGTTGCGTCGTTTAGTGGTCAATAATTTATTTATACGAAAGTAGACACCCCATAAAACAACAATACAAATTATATCAAGTGTTAAACATGAATCGAGTGATAGAATTTATACGTCAAATTTTTATAATCGTACTTTTTAGTATAAAATAATGTATGTTTAGTATCGATAATGTGGTCACCCAAAGCATCCTAAGTAGCACCACCCTATCTATTAAACTACTTACCAGAAAATTTAATATGAACTATTCTTGCAGACATGTCCTCTTCAATATGTGAGAAGAAAATACCAAAACTAAAGAACTCTACAGCACCAATGTATAGCCATTTTTACATGCGAATATTCCCAGAAATTTTATGACGCATTCCATAATCTAGTGGTATCATATTGGATGTTTTAAACCGGAGAAGAGCAGTAAGTTTATCGATTGTCTCGTCTGAACGTATCGCGGTAACCAATTTCCTGCACCTGATTTTTACAACATCTCCCGAGAGATAAGAAGCCGTTGTAGTTTCATTTTTGTGACTTATTTTATTAAATTTTAAGGGCTATATTCCGAAACACTGACTTTACTTTTAAGTGTTATACTAGCATAAAAGCTTTATTTTAATAAACTAAATCGTTGAACATTTCCTCTAAATTTAGAAATTAGGAAACTAAGCGTGTTAGGCAGGCACCATCCTGATTCGCTAATTAGCTCCTATCAAACTTTCCTTTTCCTTAGAATTAGTTCTTCTAAATTAAGAGTTAATAAGACGCCCAAGAGAATTCCCAGTCTATCTATCCCTTAGCTAATGCAAATTTTAGAGTAAAGTGTGTAGGTACTAATAGAAGTTGCCTATCGAAAAATCGAAACTCTATGACGTTAAGATGATGGCGAATTATCTAGGATACGTACGTGGATATTTCCACGGGGGTCACGACCGTCAGTAATGTACCAAATATAATTTTATTTTCCATTAATTTATCGTAATATTTCAAAATACATAAATACATTTTCAAACGATACTATTTAAATAACCAATCAAAATGAAATTAGTTGAATATGAATACAGTTTAAGTAAGCATTTGTTGTATGCCAAATTTGCTAATTACCTAATTAATATGAACGCAAATTTGGAAATATTTTATACGATTATTTGATGATATACAATAGCACTAAACGGGTTCTCAAGCTGTATCAAATTATATCATTGATGATCGGCAATGAAATACAATATTCCACTGGACGGCCAATTAAAAGTTTCAACGGATCGACTCCAACGATTTCTGGTGTAATAATGCTCTTGAAATTTTAACTGCGGATGCAACTCCAAGTGCGGCGCAAGGCATAAGAATCAATTATGGACCGTTGTTTTATTTTAACTTCGAAATTAGACAACAAAATTGGTGAAGTTGTAGGTCTACTTGAAAATGAACACTACATAGATATTTACGAGCTGAATCAGATATACAAAGACGTTAAATATGAATTCTAGGTACTTTTAGTTTTTTCGTGTGTTCTCTTAACCCCATGTTTTTTTTATAATGATTCTACATTATAAAAAAAAAACATGGAGGGTCGTTGGGGACTCCCGATAGAAGTGAAATTGCACGAAGGCCGATGACGCGTGTTTCTCGCTTTTTTTCCCCTAAAGTACATACATATATACAGCATGCATATATTATGTAGCTCATGGAAAGCGTTCGGTGTCGATGATGCGAGTTCCATGATTTTTGTCCCCCAAAAAACTTATCGTCATATTTACCTACGTAGCGTCTGTGGTCGCGAGCAGAAACATCGCTGGCACATGGTAACTTGTGCCTCATACCTGCGGTACTGAAACTTTTATCGAGTTACTACCAAACGCCATACTAAATTGGAATTGTTATTAGTTCAAGGATTCGATACTGAAGAAAAGATTTCTTAACGATATACATCATTTTAGTTTACTCAAATATTATATTGACCTAATTGAAGTAACTGCACTGTGATTTCATTCAATGCCGACTATGTTTTATTTAACTAGTAAAATTAATCTTGATTTGCAATACCAAGCTGCAAGATGCAAGCCAAGAATTATTCAAAATTTTACATACTTCAAAAAAATTGCCTAATATGTATAAATGAAATTAAACGTAATAAAATGTTAGGTACATGTAAAAGGTACTTCAAGTCGAGTTGAACATTTTCTATGAACATTAAGTACGCTTAAAGCAAATAAAATTGCCTCAAAAACGTCTCATTCTACATTAATCTTAAATATGATGTCCTAATATTACAGCGTTAAACGATTCAAGATTTTATACATCAAAATTGTTTTAAGGTCCTTCAACAATTCACTTGAGTATCTTTACTAAATTGGACGAACTAAAAGCCACTTAACACCACTATATTAATTTATTGTACGATGTACGATATAGCTGAAAGTTTAAATCCTCTTATGTGATTACAGTTTCGCATTTGTACATTTTAGTTCAAACATAGATATTTTTTGTATCGTGGAATCGGTCACATATTAAGCTACCAGTGATATTTTTTTGCATTTCCGGTGCCAACTAGCAAAGTTTTATTGACGTATATATCAAGAGTTACTTAAAATAAGTATATGTAAATTACTAATTAGATGCTGGTAGTACCATGCATATTCTCAGTAGAAACTAAGGTTTACCCCACACACTAAAGTTAAATATTCACAATATTGATCTACAATATAGTGTGAATTCATTCTGCCAACATAGATAATATTATGTAGGTCCTTCTAAATTAATTTAATCAAAACCCGTTCAATTATAAACAGCGCGATAATGTAACAAACACTTCCATACAGTTTGATAAACCATATCGCTTTCGAAATTTGTATTCACCTCGTCAATTTGTTGTACACAGTAGCAGCCCTAGACAGATAAGTGACGATGATTGAAAATATAATTTTCCAAGCTTCGCGAACGGAAATAGCAAATATCACTTAACATACTAAGTGTCAACAAAGATATTTGATAATGCTACATGAACTTTAAAATTTGTTAAAAAGGGAGACGGAGGTCTTAACCCTACCGTCTGTGATGGGGCCGAGCCTGACCTGAACGCCACAATCGGATTAGAAAATAGTGACAGCACGGTCGACGTAGGGACGTTTGTCAACGCGCCGTAAGCAGAATACTTAGTGTGTTCAGGTACATTTGACTCGTGTAACGTTTACTTAAACGTCCCTGTGTAAGTGTTCAATTACAAGGGAGCTATACGGTTACAAATTCCAATGCTCGAGTGTTGGAAATTGGTAAGTTATATTACACTTTAGACGGTTAATGTTAGGACTTGACATTATATTTGTACCGACTTAAACCATTTCAAAAATGTTATATATTTCTTAATTATACATAGGTACAATCTTTGGGTAAGTATCACAAAACAAACTAAAACAATTACTGCTATTAGCATAAATGTTTTGCTATGAAAACAGAAAACAAAGAGATGGAAACGATGGGTTGAATTAAATTGTTCACGGAGTTTTTCTTCAAGGTAAAATGTTTTCTATAATTAAACAACCACTGAGAATTCTTAAATACAGAAGAGACAAGTATCGCGTTAGGAAAACTTGATGACGTAAGATTGTAACAGTGGAGTCATAATTTTATTCTTAACGCAGTAAGTTGTAAGTTTAAAATACTATTCTAATCAATGCAATATTGATTAATGCATTTTACCACACTACCTACGTCAGTTCTGTATAAACTACGATTGCGTTAGGTATTTAAAACTATGTACATTAGTAACCTACCAGAATTATTGATAAACACATACGTTGTACAATAAAGGACCTGAATATCCAAATATTGATTAACTAATTAATTAATTGTTCGACAAAATCTCGTTGATGAATAAGTAGCCGTCGGCACTAGTGTAGACGTTGTTATAGATAATGATATGATGCCATAGACGCGGCCAAGTGAGAAATAGTGTTTCAATAAACACGGCCGGCGCGATCACCGGGAAAATTGACCGATTCCGGGTAATCCTCACAGGAAAATGTCATACGATAGCTTTTTTTTCTATCCAAAGAACCAAGCCAAAATTTAATATTTATGGATGAAATGTGAGACGAAGCGGATGATTTAAAGTGCCTGATGTGGAAATCGTTCCTCGCAGATTTTCTGACCCAGCGAAAGTAATGTCCTTCTTTACGTTTTACGTACCAGTTGTTTTCTTTCGTGATAAGAGAAAATACCGAAATGTACCTCCGCAAGGTGGGCGAGCGTGTGCGACGATTTATTCCTCCCCTTACAAGTCACTTTGGAAAAAATATTTTTTTATTTGTTTGTTTACGGAGATTTGGCTCTTTTGATGTCGATTCTAACGAAATTCGGATTGTTCAAAAATATCATATCTGTGTCCCGACATTTTCTTTTAGTTTGCGATTTGTTGTTGTAAATATTTCAATATTGGATTATGGTTTTTTTTCTTGTGTGAAGAGACGTAACACAATTTATTTTGGTAAATAGTTTCTGTGACAGGACTAAATTGTCCCGTAAATCTGAATTACAGATTATCTTTTACTGGATTTTTTATAACAATTATGAAATGTTTCTCTGTTTTTTACACACTTCACAATACTTATTCAAAGTGTTAAATTTAGCCAAAATATACTCCTACGTAATGGAGAGCGAGTAATTAAAAACTCAATAGCATTGTATTAACAGTATAGGTTCGAGCGGTCTAGCTACTAAAAGCCACTGGGGAACAGTTCGCCAAGTGTTTCGACTTTTCCCTGCACTTTTGTCCGACCAGCTGCTCACTTTGTCTGAACTTAACAAGGTCGAACTAATAGGCATTAGACTCATTTGTTACACCTCCACGCTTCGCCGCCCGCCAAAGAACGTAAAAAGGGAGACGCTTAGATAGCCCGCTACTCCCCAAATCTTATTCGCCGTTCCAACTGAAATATCTGCTAAGATTTTCACAGAAACATGATTTTAATTGTAAAAATATTAGATAATCTTATTTTATTACAGTTTTAAGTTGTTCACGAGCAGGTATACGATTTATATGAAATTAGTTTTTGATTTGCTTTTCAATCATAATTTGCACGGGGAAGGTTGCTCTTTTCACTTCAATGAAAAGTGGAGTGTCATACAAAGCTACAATATATTCGGGACTCGGTTCGAGCCCGCCGCCGTAATCAAAAGGCTCTCTCGGGAACAATGGCGCCCACATCGGAGTTGGGCCCGATAAGCCTCGACAATTATACTACATCGACTTTTCAATTATCCACCGACTCTTCCTCGCGAACAATGCTAGCTTTATTTATGTATATTAGAACGGTCATTTTATACATTGTGTTCCTTTTACATTCGCGTTCGTTCCACCCAAATCGAACCCATTCTAATATCGAGTTCGAATCGTCACCCTATTTGAAGCAACACTACATAGGACGGACAAGAAATCTAGTAATATTTTTTTTAAACTGAACCTTCATTAAGTCTTTTGAGCCTAGTTGAGTATTTTTATGGATCTAAGAAAGTCTGTCAGTTTATTACTTTGCATTTAACAAGTTTTAATTATTTTTCCTTTTTTGCTCACAGGTGAAACTCGAACAGAATGTTGGCAAACCGTCGCGGGTCATCCACATACGGAACATCCCCAACGAGACGACAGAGGCGGAGATCATACAACTGGGCCTGCCCTTCGGGAGGGTTACTAATGTGCTTGTGCTTAAGGGCAAAAATCAGGTAAGATATATTGTTGTGGTAAATGTTTTGTTACAGTAATTAGATAACTTACTGAACCCGAGATTCTAGAGTTGGTTTTCTACCTTTCATCCTAAATGATAGCTGGAACTTATAACATCTACGTATTTTTGCCGACTAGCGTAGCAAATGTGGAGATAAAACCAATTAAGTACTTTACGAGTGGATCTATCTTCATTTCAAACGAACACTGGTGTCATTATTAAGCGTAGCATTTCAATAGCGACGAAAGCAGATTAGTCAAAACTTAGGCCACGTAACTGATCTGGCCTCATTTAGCAAATGAAGTCGTCCATGCTACTCTCGTTACAATGGCGCTCGCCTCCGCCGGAAGCACAACAAGTGGCAGGCACGGCTTGTCCGCAAATAGGCCACTAACCATTGTGACAGCTTACGACTACCCACATTTTATTGAGGATGCAGTATTAGAGACTTAGGGAAGATATCAATATAGTCAGATACTGTTTTGTCAAGTATTAGAGAATAACATTTACCGTTCTACAAAAATTTGTATGAAGTATTCTAATAGTTTGGTAGTATACTCCATAAGTAGTACATATGTAGTATACTAAATGTATATGTACATAAAACACGTTGAATGTTAATTTTTATAAATTTGTTTACCCAAACATAAAAAAAGATCCTCAACATTGAAGACTCAATATGATTGACGCTTTGTATATTTTAAAACAAATTGTTATGCTTTCGATGGAAAGCAATTTTTATATGATCGACTGACGTCCCTACTAACCCCTGTCCAACGAGCGACGTTTATCTATTTCGGGGTCAAAAAATGAACTGTGAATTTGGAATAAATATTCACTCTTATATTTTAGGTCCCTTCCTCATTTTTACCAGCTTATTTTAAAAGTACACTTTGCGTATTTGAAACCCAGGGGAGAGATTGCATCTAAAATTGTACATTGCGGAAATTAAAGGCGATGACATCTAATATAAATTTCAATTTGGGTCGAGAAGGGCTCATGAATGAATGTAGATTACAGATACATTTACCGTGATTGACCGTTTTGAATGATATTTTATGAGTATATTTTATTCAATTCCTCTGCGTATTTCTGAACCTCCATTACTTTTTAATATAAAACTAAAGGCATCGGCAATTCAAGTCAAGTGTGCAATATACGGGGGCGTAAAGTCCAGAAACAAGTTAGAGAGGTACAGTTAGTAATCCATCAAAAAGTATGTTCACATGATCACGCGAGCGCGAAGTACTAGCGTGCAGGTTATAAGGCGACATCCAGCCGGTTTTACTGCGTATTTTACGTCAAAACACCCACCAGGCACATGCAATGAGAAATTTACGATTTCCCGCTGACAAATTAAAAATGAGTTAGTTTACAACCGAGAAATATAATAATAAAAAGAAAATCCTATTACGAGAACGCAAGAGCAGCCGCGACAATGTTATCCCGTCTAATAAATAGCTTGTATGACATCCTCCCTGTATATAGCGCGGCATGAAGGAAAACAATCTCTCTTGTACCACGAGAAACAAGTCGAATCCCTTTTTATGAACGGTCACAGGCTCTTTACTCACTTTTTGTTATGAAATATTCTGTCATTTTCTAGCCACGCTTGAGGTGTAAAGTAAAATAGGCACTCTTAAATGCTGGCTTCCAATACTTTAGCAACTCCAAGTTTAGCGCTGTTTTAAAAGAAAAAATATAGTTTAATTTAGAAAAATAAAGTCAACATTTTTGTTTTATGTTTTCCACAAAATTGTTTCTTGTCTTCAATTCTATTGCCGTGAAACGGAATGGAAATGGGTATTTGTAACAAAATAGCACTTTATGTCAATTGAGTAACTTACTAACTCAATGCGCGCCGCAATCCGCGAGAATTCTAAAGACATCGCGAGCCTTTTTAGGTTTGTTTTATGAGTAGCGTTAACATTATTATTTTTACCTATTACTTATCTATGATTACATTTGAAACTTCATTTTAATGCTAGCAACACTTCAGTATCTGTATCGTCTATTACTTGTTTATCTTGATGACGTTGAAATGAATCGATAAAATGGTTCAACAACAGCCCGACTGCTACATAATATATTTTAAGAATATAATATAATTATGTGATTTGACACGGTTTAAATTAGAATATAAAGATATGACAGTAAATTAAATATTATTGAGTTTTAAAGAAATACTAAAGCGCTTACAATCATATTTACTATGTTCATATTTATAATTACTCAGTGCATAAATATTATAAAACGTTCGTAAAATCAACATACCGCTGAGATATATCTTAGTTAGATATATCTCATTAATATAAAGTAACGAACGTGGTCAAAGCTAGTCCTTTGACGCATTCGGAGTGGATGATGAAAAGTATCGTTGGCATTCGATGGTTACCGGACCTGTGAGAGTCCGGTTACAAAGGCGCCATCTGTCGAGAGGTGGGCAAACATCGATGTGAGTGGGTGCGGACAATCGCTCCCACTCTCGGTGATTAAAAACGAAAGGCGGTGACACTATTTTACGATCCTCACTCGCGTGACAGTTACGCTTCTGTTAATTTGAGCTGCATCGATTTTTATTTGAAACACTTTTCAACTCTTTAGATTTTTTGATAATTTACTCGGTGTTAGATAGTTGTAGTGTATATAAACTGCAATTATGTTTTTTATTTAAATAACAAGTCATTTAACTAAGCATACGCAAACAACTTCAAATTTTAACGTTAGCTACATATGCATTTCAAAATCAAATAACGCCAGTCCAGGTTGAACATTATTATAAAGCAAATACAATTTGAATATTGCTCTAATCGATTGTTGAAATATACCAAAAATATCAAACGTGAACATTTTAGTTTACATTAGGGTATATCTGAATTTGCCGCAGGCCTCCCCAGCTTTCATTGCCGTGTATAGGAATATTTTTAATTAGCCCCGGGCAAGTGTTCTATTTAATTTGCGGCGAAACACACACAAAAAGCGGTGTGTTTCGCATTGTCCGATACTAAAAGCAGGATACTGCGGGTTTGAAAACAACGTGGAATAGTTGAATTTTACCCGTGAAATGGCGATTTAAATCATAACGCGTTTAGAGAATGATGCAGACTAGGGATCAGTCTGTATGTGTCTGTTTATGTATGGTCGGGGGATCGGATCCGATTAATTGGACTCTATAGACCCGGCAAACACAAACCTAGTTGGGGTGCGCCGCATTACACTACCGCTGTTGTTAAACAATTGATTTATACTCCACGAGCTGAGCGGGCAATTTGTACGTTTTAACGACCCCGCAAAAGAGTTGGGCAACTATACTCTATCTTAACTGTTACTCGAGAGGTACAATATTGTTAAAAATTTGATAAAAGCAATACAAACACATTTCATACGTCTCCAGATATATTTTTTAAATTAAAATTGAGTCATAACGTATTATAACGGACGTCCATTAGCTGATATGATGTTGATGACAATTGGTCTTAAAAAAGTAGTTCAAAGTTTTTCTCGTCAAAAAATATCATCCGTCTCTCTATTGTTCCACCACCGGGGTCTACCAGAAAACGCCTGAACACTGTTATCTATGAGACTGACCCAACGTAAGTAGTTTCTTTTCAGTTTTGCAAGAAATATGTCACCTCCTTCCCCACTGGTGAATAAACTTATGTTACTCTTTTACACGAGTAAGTCACATCCTGGTCGTATTTTGCTACCAAAGGAATTGGTCAGTTAGTTTTTAAATAAGTAGTATATTGATGTAGGAGATTTAATAATAAAGTATGACCATTATTACGTACCTGTGATGTCGCCAGCGGACTGTGATGTCAAAGGTCTCGAGTTCAATTCCTAGGCAAACACCGCTGACTTTTCGAAGTTATAGGAAAACATCGTGAGGACATCTGCACCCACATCAGCAATGAGAACCGTGCCCAGGAATGAGGGTTGATGATGATGATCATTATTTGTGCAGGCATTCCTTGAAATGGCGGAGGAAATATCAGCAGTGGCGATGGTCGCGTACTTCGGCGGCTGCGTTGCGCAACTTCGCGGCAGGGCCGTCTATGTCCAGTTCTCCAACCACAAGGAACTCAAGACCGACCAGACCCATAGTAATGCCGTAAGTATAATTTATTTTCCAATTCCTTCATTATTAAGTATTTTCACATAGTTATGCAACAGTTGTCATTTAATACTTACACATAAATTTCATTATCATTTTTCTTTCTTTTTTAATACATACATTATAAATGTTGATTTATAATATATGTTTTCTCTGTATTATATTCTGCTAAAAGTAGGATTTTCAGTTATAAATTCTAGACCAACAGGTAACAACCCAAAATACGAAAACTACAGCACGAATGATAAGTAGTACCCTAGCTTTTCAGTTTTTATTAGAGGGTTAAGATAGGGTCACCTTCGCACTAGTGTAAAAACCTACGGACTTTTTAACAATTGCGGTAGGTAGGTTTCCCTAAGTAGGGTTCGGCTTCTAGCTTCATTGAATACGGTTGAATGTGGGTTATCAATATTTTTGATCTAGATGGGATGTAATAGGTATATTATTAAATTTTTCTTCTGAATATATAGAAAATAATAATATCTGGCGTCCCATTATGCTGAAACGAAACGTTATTGAAAAAAGTTACCGTTACGTGTTAAACATTCAATAATAAAAGTAACTAATTAGGATTACGTTCACGGGCGCGATGGGCACAAAACGCGGGCACTCAATACGTAATAACGTAATGACAGTTCAATTAACCCTATTACACAACAGCGGGATTATCGTGCGGTATGCGATCGGGCATTAAAGCCGATGTTACAATTGGGAAACCGACCCCCCAGCTGTGGCCTGCACTCGACCTGTTAATTTAATCTTTGTTGGGGGCATCAAGACCCAACAATTTAGATAACGGTATTGAATAAACCCGCATGCCGCGACGGGACATAGGCGCCGGCGTTGTTCCGATTTGATTGAGTTACTAAACTATTACTGTTCTGTCTATACATTCGCTGTGAGACCGTGCATGACGTGACTACTGAATAATTTCACTAAAAGTCGCCACGTTTATGTATGTAGGTGAACGTATGTTAATGGACGAATCACTGCGAACTGTCGCGTGTATGTTATCCATTTGGGAATATTATTCAATAAAATGTCGTAAGGACAATTATGTTATGCAAATTTAGGAAAAAGGATATCTAAGAACTACAAGTGCAGGTATTTAACATTTTCTTGAGAATGTACTTACGACCCCTATGGACAACCTAGGACAACGGGAAGGAGTTACGGTTTTAAGTATAGTCGGTACAACTCAAGTATACCCAGCTACCTCTTATCCACCAATATAAAATGAGTATCATCCACTAAGTATATATGGCGTAACAATACGCCATCTTGATTAGTCTAATTGAAAAAAGAGAAGAAATAAAATAAAAGAATGATATGGCCATCATTATGTACGTGTCTATATTAAAATTATATTGTGTGCAAAACCATCTCATCCTCGAGATAATATTCACACTCTATAATTGGTTCTCCATCTTTAATAGCATATAACATTACTTAAATAAAAATAACGTTTATGTTCATCTTCAAGGCACTAAAAAATATCCTTAATCCTTTAATGTCGACGTGTCGTGTTGATTGCTTTAGTTTACGTTCTTATTGTATCACCGGTCACCTTATAATTACGATGACAGCCATTCAGTACTAAACCGTCCTTTATGTCCCTTAATAGGCGGTTGTAATCAAATAGACACGGAATAGATTGTCCAAGTTAAACTAAAGTTACCCTGGTTAAACTAACTCACGGTAAGGTAACTCACCCTTTAGGAACTCATTTGTGACTACGGACAGGTTTTGTCGTTGAATCTGCTCAGTTAACTGCATGAAAACGTTAGTTAGCTTGTTATATCCTCTAGTTTGTCCCTAAATGTGACTTGAGGTAAACTTCGTTTTACTTCTCGCGAAAAATAAAGCTAATATCAAAGTAGGTAGGTACCTTTTGTTACAATCGACGCTCAGTAGGAATCAACTGGCAACACTCACACTGAATCTTACCTACCCCCATAATAAGACTTTCGGGATAACATTAGGTAAAAGGAGATAAATGCCGAACATTTGTGAGTGAACCTTTCTTACCGGAGGCTGTTCGGCAGTGAGAAAGGAAATCAATATTTTCGGTAACAAAACACCCAATGGGAGGATTAATTAAAACGCTTAATTAGTTTCGTTTATCCACGAAACCTATCAAAAACAAACCCTCAACCGTTTTGATGGCTGATAATATTGAGAAATTGTTCTTGCCTAAATTCGTGTTGCCATAATTGTGGGGATGATGGCACTTAATAATATGCCCAAGGGTTGGCTATAGACCACGGGGAATATTTACCCAATGGATCGTCCAACAACACAATCATAATTAAGTGACACTTAAAATACACCTATATTTACATCAAAATTTACTTTAAACAAAACATTTTTAAAGCATTGAAGATGTACAAGAATTGGACATGTATATTTAACAAAAATATACATGTCAAATTCATAACAAAGTAAGTCTGCAACTCAAACTAGTAATTATTTGTAAATTTGCTCATAATTAATAATAATATGTACACAATTATTATTGTAACATTAAATAATATTCGCGATACATTGTTTATTAAATAGTTGCAGGTTGTTTGATCTAATTGTCGGCATCGCAAACAGGCGTTTGTGTCAATACGTGGCTAATTAATGTGATGATTAAACTCAAAACGGATACATCTAGGTGTCTATTATCTGTTTGCGTTAATCCCTGTTTCTCTGTAGTGCCGGGTAAATATTGATCTGTAACGTCTTAAGCGAATTACGCAGCTAAGAATTAAACTTTGTACATAGGTATTGTTGATTAGTTGGTATTGTAAAGTGTAAGTAGATTATTAACTGTTCCAAAATTTGTCATGATAATTATAATGCATAAAACAAAGACTACGGTTTTCCAAGTCGTAGAGTTTAGTCATCTCTTTAAACCTGAGAGAAGATGCGTCCGTATACTGCGAGTGGGACAATAAATTAAATATAAATAAATATTTCTGGACATTATGACACAGCGCCTTCTAGTTAGAGCTACGCAACGAGGCTTGTTTTACGGATACTAGTTGGTTGATACATATATACTTTTTTTGTAAATACATACATATTTTACATAGCTAATATGTATAATATGTATGTATATACATATTATCTACATAGATATACATATTTATATTGAGGATACAAATGTTTATGCTCATCACACTTCACAACATTTGTCCCTACCGGGCTTCGAACCTGGGACCCATAACACAGCAGGCAGTGTTAGCTACCGCTGGACTAATTGGGTCGTCAGAATTGAATTGATGTTTGCGTTAAATTGCCCACCGGTTAATTAATTGGTATTTGACTCATTGCAGTGTCTTATATTAATAATATTATTGCACACAAAGCACCTACACGCCATTACTTACGTAATCAAAAATATCGAGATCAAACTATTGACAACACATACACATATTGTAATAATTGGGAACATTCTGAAATACGTAACTCAGTTACTATTCAAAAGACAAGCGAAGAGAATTGATGAACCACCCAAAACCCCCACTTAAATTTCTCCTCAAAAAGGACTCCTTATTTCGAACCCTAAGAAGCAGGAATATTATTTGACGTAGCGCCATCTGCTCGATACCTCATAATGATGTGACTTCTTCGTGAACTCGTTGCCATTATAAACGACTTTATATTCCGCGGTTTTTTTACACGGGGGTATTTGAGCGATTATTTGATAGTCTTTTTAACGGTGCCTAATAATAGTTCCGGTATTGAACGTAGGCTTTGTCAGAGACTGTGACTGCATATCTTTGTATTATCTCCGACGTATCTTAATCTATAGCTCTGCTCTTCTTCAAATGGCTTTGAAAAATATCACGATTTTAAAACTCATACACAATCAATGTTTATTTTACTTTTCTTTTTACGAGGCAGTCAAAAGTTAAAGTGAATTATAAAAGATAACAATGTCAGAGTCAACAGATATGACCCAAACTCGAGTACTCGACGGAAGAATCAAAGTTATTGTTCATAAAACTACACTATAAGTGCACTGTTCACTTTTATTAATCTACTATATATTTTCGTAACAAAACATAGCAGTTTGTGTCTCGACTTTGAACACATCAGTGACTCGCAAGATAATGTAGGTACTTAACTATAGCGATTTATCTCTCTGTCGGCACATTTTGGGATCTCTTTGTAGCAGACTATTAAAACTTATAACGAGGCTGTTGCGAGTAGACAGACTAGGCTTTGTTATTGTGATTCATGTAAAAAGACACGCTTCACACATTACGCCACTCAATATCCGAATTTAATCGCACTAAGAGATATTGTTTTCTGGGCGATTCGGAATTCGCCGAGTGACATCGACCAAATGCATTTTAAAGAACGTGCATTGAACGCAAAGCTTTGATCAATCATGCGACGCAAAAGGTTTTTGTGGTGGTTGAATAGAACTCTCCGTAGTGCGGATGGAGTTATTTTGTCGCGTCTCGACGACAGAATGTCTGCCAGTGGTCGCTCTGAAAGATTGCGCGTCTCCCGAATAAGACCTTTTAAATATCTCCGAACTTCCACATCGAGCGCCGATGACACGGAAAATATTTTTGATGGAATCGCATTCCTGAAATTCTTTCGTTGCGTTTTCGCTTTATGTTGAATTTTTCAAATCCGAGATTTGCAATTCGATTTAATAATCAAGTTACAAATATTATCGAGTATATTAGATATTTTCTAAACTAATCTTAGCAGGAACTCGGAGTTTTGGGTTATGCCTGGGTGATGAAAATAAAATTATTTCATTTATCTTTACCTAATTCTAATCTGGATGGAGGCGTGATTATATAACAAAGGCAATAATCAACCAATCCATGCCTACTGAGAAGTCGTCTAAGTCATTGAAAGAGCACTGTTAGCACAAAAATATACTTTTGTAATAGTAATGGTAGCAACATAGACATATCAAAGAATATGTAGCGGAGAAAAAGAGGGGAGGGGGAACAAGTCAACGTGAATTTGTACCGGAGCCTTTGCCGTCGGCGGCAGGCTTACCATGACACGGTTAAAGCCTTATTTTTGTGTCTGGCCTGCCCGCTTGTCAGCCCGACGTCGCACAAAGCCATGTGAAAATATAGGATCAAAGTGTGCCGCGCCCTTGCATGCGATCGTAACGTGTAAACAACACGCTGTATTTCACTCGCGAGTCATTACGTTTTTTTATTTGTACCTTACGTAGATCGTGTTGAAAGCTTTTCACACGTTGATATTGGTTTTTAGGAGCTAGCAGTACATTTTGCGGGCTTTCATTGATTACATTATTAATTAATCGGATAAAAATCTCCTTTGATAAATTAAATCACACTACCATTTTCTCTTGTATCGTAGGTGCTTAATCAGTCCAACGAAAATTAATTAATATGGGATTAACATATTTTTTTATGGAATTTCTTGCTGGTTTTTAACAGTTTAATAGTATCTGCGATAATGATCGTATCAAAATATAATTTGACTCTGAGACGTAGGTATATTGAGATTCGGTCTAATACTTTTAAGCATCGGAACCTCTAAGCCTTTGGACCCTCCAAATATTTCTGTTTCTTGCGCGAACCCGTAGCTGGAACCTGCCGTGAGTGCAGGAACTGATTAATCGTATAGAATAACTGTCATTTATTAGAATTCGTATTCCTGAAATCGTAAAAACTCCCGTCATTTATATGAGCAATTTATGAATGTTATCTGACCCGCTAAGCACACAAGTGTCGCCATCCACAATGGCGTCCGCCCCTATATAACGACGCAACAAAGTACCGAATTGTTCGCGGACGATACAAAATAAGTTTATGACCCCCTTTGTTTGATGTGGTCAATGTTATCTGTTGGTCTTGGACACTCGAAGGTGGCTCACACGTGCCAGATATCTCTACTCTCCCGTATTACGTTTTATTGTTCACGAAATTATGAGAGCCGAGGGCTGTTGTTTGTACATACTTTTTTCTACGTGACAATGAATGTTTTTGCTTACAAGAGAGAATTTCGTTGAGAGAATTAACACGGTTTCTGTAGATAAGACGTTGTGAGCACTTAACATTACGATATTTGATTTGACGTTCTTTGTTTCTCCTCGGAAAGAAACACAAAGGTGTCAACTGCTTCGATAAGATAATTTAAACGAACATACATAATATGTATATCATTTTTGAGTTATTAATTTTTTTGTTCACAGTTTTTTTTAATATACATTATTCTAGTTTCCCTTTAATTTAATGTAGAGGATGTTAAGTTAAAGTTAATACCTTCCATGTTAAGGAAACTAAAATAATGTAGGTATTCTAATTAGACTTGTAAGTTAAAAGTAATGTAGTATAGTTAATTTATAACTAAGTTAATTCACGAGATATACCTTCGGCGTACACTTACCTATTATTTATAGGTAATATTTTTGCAGTCGGCATCGGCGCAAGCGGCGCTACAAGCAGCGCAAGCTATCTCCAACAGCGCCGGCGCAGCACTCGTTGCAGGCGCGGGCGCAGCCCTACAGCCCGCCAACGGAGGCACAGAAATACAGGTCAGTATTCTTTTATTTTCTTCCAGACTTTACATTTTTGATACGAGTAATATATTGTAAATAGAGAAAAATCGTCCCGCTAGCAATGAATACTATTTTAAAGATTGGAATAATCAAATCAGCTTTTGTTGTATTTCAAAACGACTTTTAAGGAACTTTTAAGTTTTCACTCACTTCAGTCATTGGTGGAAATTATCAAGTGTTTACCAGCACAGTACATTCCATCTGCAATATTGGCGCACAAATCTATACCTACTACCTACTGGTCAATAAGCTAGTGAAGACAAAACTGTAAAATGAACTCTTAATGATGATGAATAAACAATTTTCTCACAAAACAATCGTTGCGATACTTCGCAGATGTACCTATCTAGAATTCTGTTTAATCACCTTAAAATAATCTCTTTGAATATGCCTTAAGCCTGTATTCATATCTAGGAGTAGTACGCAAAATAATTATCTCTAACGAGGTGAAATTAATTATAGATAATTTTAAACACTATTGTTGAAAATTATACATAATTAATTTCACCTCTACCCATTTATCATCTTACCTTTCTCGGTACACACACTAACGCTATCGTAAGTAAGGTAACAGTGAAATTCCAATATAATTATGAACCGTTGAAACAGAGCCGATTACAAAGACCTTTAAATATTAAACTAGCTCCACAAATTAGGTTTGGGTATTCACGAGGGAACGTAGACTAAGATGTAGACTGTGGCGTGCATGCAGATAGTCTGTTCTAAGACGATCGACAGATTGTCGCCCCAGGGCAAGGATCGCACTCGGACGCGCATCGGTCAATATACTTTATTCGGGCTCGAGCTTAGTGATGCTGAATGGCGATTTCCTGCATCTATTTTCATTAACCCTTTTACAAATATTGTCCCATTGATGATTTAAGTAGGGAAACCAAAAAACACTTTGTAAAAGACGGGTTCAATTTTCAGTTATAAAGACTTTAATACTGCACTTCGAGCAACAGCAATCACCGCTATACGCTATCTGTAAATGGAGAACAGTTTTGAAATATACATAAAAAGCTTTTGACCGCGATTTTCATCGAAACCCCCCATATTCGCCCTCTTTAAGGACTGGGTCAAACTATTTTCAAATTTTATCTAAATTGGTTCATCGGTTTAAGCGTGACCAGGTCACAGACAGACAGATAGAGAGACAGACAGACATACTTTAAAATATTACTATGGAAGTATGGATGTTGCAGTTATGATATTGTCAGAAACAAATGTTCTTAAGAATTAAGTGTATTTTCTATTAATAATTTTATGATTGTAGACTTATCTTATACCCAGCGGATTTCAAATAATATTAAACACAGACGTATTGGACAATCCCGTTGTTCTCTGATAATATATCCTAACCTTTAACCAGCTACGTGTATCTAGCTTCAGTCACAAAGTGTCTCTAGGGAGTTTAATTATTGATACGGTTTTCTCATAAGCACTAATTAATGTTGCTTAGCTAATTTTCCGGAAAATACATTATTCTGTTCTTTCTATATACGAGTAATTACGTCGTAAGATAGCGAACCTTCTTTTATTGTACATATTTTAATTAAAAATAACTAATAGATGAATGTGAAATATTCTTTTTGAGCTTGTTCGTTCAGCTTTCATGTTATAAATTCGTTATAATTATCTTATTTAAATATGATGGGCTAATAAGCTCAAAGAAGGTTTTATACTATGTAGCTTATGGATGTATGTATACATTCGAAGTTCAAATGTGAAAGAAGATTTTATTATCAACCTAATATAACTTAAGAGTTACGTTGTCTTGTGTACGAAGATCAAATTTTTTTTTTGTCGACAGGGTGGTCCCAACACAGTCCTGCGTGTGATAATAGAACATATGCTGTACCCCATAGTACTCGACGTACTCTACTCCATCTTCCAGCGGTACGGCAAGGTGCTCAAGATCGTCACATTCACTAAAAACAGTGAGTACATAGCTTTCTAATCCTCTAAAATACCTGTATTGTACCTATACAAGCTTGTATTGATGACACGCGAAGGCAGAGATGAATTAAGGGAATAAAATTATGCATATATGCATATTCGTAATGTTTGCGGAAGACAGTTACATCTTCAGCGACGAACGCAATTTTGATGGATGAACCCTAGATACTCGCTGGCACACGCGCGTGTGGAGCTCGGAGCAAGAGGGAGGAATGACGAGAAAACATTACCCAACTCCTCACGCACCCTCAAACAATACCCCCCCCCCCCAACCTCACACACCTCAGGAGGCTACCATTTGTTTTAACAAAATTTTCCACAAAATCCACCTAATTAATTATGCAGCCGCTCTGTAATTTGCTTTAAATATATTGTTTAATAATCCTTTTGTCACAATCGCTTTGTGTCTATGGCGACCCAGGATTACAGCGGCTAAAACAACTATTATTGAATCGAAACGAGGCAAGCTTTAAAATTAATTTCGGTCGGACGTGTTATAGTGATAGATTTACCAAACATAACACAGGGCCGAAATCCAAGGGCGCAATCCGTTTAAAATTTAAATCGTACCCTCATGCATATCCTAAATAAATCCGGCACACAGGAGGCAGGTAGGTAGGTACATATTTGATAAGCTCCCCTGAGCCGCGGGCAGCGTGCGGCGGTAGCGAGTGCCGACATTACAGTTCACTCCTGGCTAATTACAATGCCTAGTCGACAACCTCAAATCAACTTTATTTAAAAACCCCGTTGGGCAAAGCCATACCTAAGGCTCTTTAGAAAAGTGTCAAAAATGCCGTCAGAAATTAGGTATGTTAAAAAGACATCTGTAGAAAAAAGTCTATAGATTTCCTTTTAACGAAGGACCAAACGTTATATTAATTTGATGATATTATGCTATTGTATACAGCTGCACCTACCATCAAAGTCAAGTTATTCAATGAGTGCCTCTCAGTCTCTCACCAAGATTCAAGTGTAACCTCCTAAAGTAATATCGTTAATGAACTTCATGTATACCAATCGAGTGATGGATTTAATACTCAATGTTGGCAGCACAGACTGGCCTCCTTACAAAGGAAGTGCTACACAGTCTGTACACAATGCCGGTCATCGTAGATACTGTGGCCCTACTCAAGCCAGCAGTACAACAGTTTAACAAACAGTAAAGCTGGCGATCCAGCTTTTATTATATTAAATATAAATAGACTTTAATATAAATATCAAAGATTCAAAGCCAAATTTATATTAATTACTCAAATCAAATTAGTTATTAAAATAATAAATGTATTATGTGTATACAATTATTATTTTAATTACAAAATTTGTATAAGCTTCAATACCTAATCTCTTTGATGGTCGCTTTATTTTACGATCTTCAATTTATCATGGAATACCTCTAGAGATCCGATTACTGAAATTAATGATAGATGAATACTCATAGAGAAACGAAATCGGAAAAAAGAATTTGAGTAATTAATTTTTATCGGCCCCTCCAACAATTAAGTCGCTTCAGACGCCGTTTTAGCGTCAATGATTAACATTTCATTTCAGATATTAGAACCATTTTTTCATAAAACAAACATTTGGTATTACTTTCAGTCGATTTTCTTTTTAAATAAGGTGCTACTTTATTCATGTTTTATGACAATAATTTGTAAACTGACTTATTATAAATTGTTTCTTTACAAGTTGGTACACTTTAGCCGTTCACTTTTTTCTTAAAGCCGCTCAGTGAAAAACCTAAGAAGTTAATAATGCCTTGTTGCTGGGAAAGCGACTTGTCAACTTTTATGTAGGTACAGCTGCATTTTTAATCCGATCTTCCTTGTTTTATTTAACTTTAGTAATATAAGTGCAACTATCTTATTTAGTTACACAAGATATGTACTTTTTGACGCGATTTGACTTCCTCTAGGTGGACGGAAGTACGACTATTAAGTGTAAAGTTTAAGGTCCAATTTCCACGTCGAACAGTGTTAATGAGGTTTTTCTATAAAATATAACAGTAGCAGCATTGCGCCCTAAAATATAGCGGGGAAATGTGAAAGTACACTAGTACTCCTCTGTCCAATTCATTGCGGATAGAGGATATGTAATATGTTGTATAAAAAAATACCGAGATAAATAAAAGCTTTCATCATTATTCTAAAAAGGATAAGAACATTACTAAACGTCCAAGCATTAATACAATCTATATTCAATACGTGCTCGGTAAACAACATTCATATAAAAAAGCTATCAAACTCAAATCACACAATCCGCCGTTGCCGTTACAGTTAATCGGTTTTGTTCCCGCACAAAATCTCAATACACGTATCGTGATCACAGTAGCAACAGTATAAGCAGTCGGGGCCACATAACTTGTCGGTATCATGACGTCACCTCTCCCCTAATGCAGCGTTTCCAATTTCCGAACGTCCACCTTTCCCAAGGTCTGTTTGCTTTTTTACCACATTCATCATTGTCCAATTGTAAAAGCTTTTGTCTCCGGACAATTTCCCGGCACCTATTCTGCTCAGCTTTTGAATATTCATAACGGCACCTGACTGTGAACGTTTAACTCTTAAATGTACTGTAGTGATATTGTAAACAGCATCACAAATATTGCGTTCGAAGAAATGTTTCTTAGTGTTTACATACAATATTTGGAGGAAAATGTTAGTTTGTTTATTTATTACTTTTCACAAAACTTGATTGTAACTGAATGTTTAGCTTAGAAAATGAGCACATTTTAAATATAATCATAATCAATATGTTTTAAAGTTCCTATGAGCTTAGGAAAGACGTCTAAGCATACAGTATATTCATTAAACTGCCGTTTCAAACCCTACAATCTATTAAAACCGTATCGAATACCTAGACACAAACCGAAGTAGGTTGCATATCCGAAACGTATAAATCCTTATTTCAATTATCCTGTCTCGTGGGGGAGCAAATAAACCACATAGCTATATCGCTGTCATTTTCGCTTTCAATACCCTCTGTGTGTCACGCACCTGCCTTAACTTATGTACAAGTATATATTTTACCTGCTACAAGATTTACCTAAAGCGTTCTCTTCTTATTCATGCCGATAATATCCGTATTTTCTTCTAAAACGTTTATATAATAGTTAAAAAACTCCGCAAACGTTGCTGAGCCACATAATACCTTACCTTATAATAACTTACCTTATTCTATTAAGATACTCAATAAAATATCCTGAATTATTCGTATAAGTCATCGTTTGAGTAGATTAAAATTGAAGGGGTTGTCAACCATCCTTATCGCCGTGAGCACACGTGAGTTTCCCAACATCGGAAATTTAATATTCCACATTTATTTACGAGTATATTTACACATTCACCGTCTTCGTTATTTGGCGAAGCCACAATTTTCTTATAACATTAATCGCATAGAAGTTGTTAGCAAATTTTGATTCATGTTGTTTCATGCGTGTTACTTTCATGAGTTTCGTCAAAGTTTGTCTGATGAATATTCTGTTATGTTTATTTTGCGTTAATATTGAATGCGGCATAGAGAAAACGTTTATAATAGCGGTTCCGCTCTGCTGGCGCGTTGGCCACAGGCTGACGGGAGGTTACCATCAAACGCGCTCCTAATCCCGAAACAAATCTCAATGAAGAGCGCGCGGAGTCGCCGTAATCCTACACCTCCCCCCGCCCCGAAGCCCTTGCCCCGCAACCTCCCCCGATTGGCTTTATTAAGGTGTAGCAGACCGCTACAATTATTATGCGTCCCCTGTTTGCGGTAGGTGTCGTGTCTATGTCGTCGTTAGATTCCCTTAATTAAGGATTTGATTCGTCTACAGATATCATCTTTGCGGCATCTTAGTTTTCACTCTGACACAGATAGTGAGCTTACGTATTTCCATACTCCAGTAAACGTCACCACTTCGTAACTGATTCAAGTACGATGAGCAATTTCAAGGAATAATCTAATACATACCTGTGTTCTTAAAGCGTACATAAGTGCACCAATGCTAACGATGTTGCTGTGTAGGTATTTAGCAATTTGCAAGCAGTATCTGAGTGTCGAAGGCGAAGGTTAGTTGAAAAGGCGCTTAAATTGCGAACGAGGACGCATTCAGGCTTGACAGAGCTCGCTCATTTCAAGGGAGACGTCGAGATTTAAGATATCAAATTATACTGTAATCGGTCGGCCGGCGTACCGCCCTGCCCCGCCGCTTAATATTAACATAGCGGAAGCAACCTCTTTGCTACACAGCGAAACGTGGATTACGAAATTTTAATTTTACCACAACTCCCATCTTGTTTTTACGCAGACATTGACGTTTAAATATTCCATAGAGTAATTGCGCATTCGAGTTGAATTTTTAATGAAACATAATGAAGCGGCGCGTACGCTACGGATTGATTGAGATTTGAATTTCTTGCGCGCAATCGGAGCCACAAGCAAGGTTATTGAATTAGCGCTTGAATATTTCAGCTTGGATAAATAAAACAGAGCAAAGGGGACAATTGTTTTGTGAAACTTCCATTATGAATATTGCCTAAACTGCATAAAACTTTTTGTGTCAACAGCAGCTTGCAAATTGGTTAAAGTTTAATTAATATTTATTGTTCGGAACCATTTGTTGCAATAAATATTTCACAAATGTTTCGGAAATGTTAGCTTTCCCCGAATAATTTGCAATACTCGACTGACCTACCATACCTACCAAGTGTGCATCTTAGTAGATATAGAAGAAATAATCTATAGAAGGAAAATTATTTTACTAGTCTATTTATTCTTGAATAGGTACCATAGAAATAAATAGAAACACAAAATCAATTCTGTGTTCTTTTGCCAATTAGAGTACACAAACGAGATTTTTGCAAGAAACTCATGACATTGTCATTAGGTACTTAATTAAGCCAAAATTTGTCGTACAAGCAAATATATTTTATACCAAGATAAGATCGTAGTACGTAGTAAATATATGTGAAAACACGTAAGAACCTTCCTTCAGGCGAATTTGTAACATGACCGTGTTACGTTGCGCGTACCGTCAATAGCAAATAAAACGTAATAATATTATATGGAATAAATAAAACCCACATTGTAGATACTCACTCCTTTGTTTATGTTTTGGTCTCTTTGCCTTGAATGATACATGTTAGAATGGACAGAGATAAGTCCATTCATATTTATATTTTGTAACCAGAAATTAAAATATGAACAATTTTTTTCTACCATTGTTGGAAATAAATCTCCTCTTACTTTGAGGAGAAAATAAGTGAATCCCATATGTTAAAAGATAAATAATCCTTCAATACACAATTTATATGAATGTCATCATTAAAACCTAGTAGGTCTGACAAAATGCAGAAATAGATTATTTAATAAAAATATGAAAGACGCCTTCTATTTATACACACTTAAATATCTTTTTTTATGGTAGCAACATTTTCTTATTTATCATACCATAATCTTATTCTAATCCTAAGATCAGTTTTTCGACTCTTTGTTTATATTTAAAGAAATGCAAAGAGAAAACATTTTTCAGAAATATGAATAAACCTGTGCTACATTTTCCTTTGTTTTCATGAACTCGGTGCATACGAAGTAACTCTTATAAGTGGCTGGCTTCATTGTCTCTATAAAAAGTGTTTGCTTATTCACGATGTAATTACATAAAAACTCCAATTTCCGTTAAACCTTTTATGCATTCCATTTTAACGTTCCCAAATGGCTGGCCCAAAGGAAATATGGGGGCCTTAAAGAGCATTTAACTATGTATGAAGGAGACCACGTTACTTTTAATTTACGCCAACGTTTCCTACCTTGAGTGGTTCTACGTTCTATATTTTATAGGTGCAAGCAAATGGGGTACAAGAGACGGCCAATAATAAATATTGTTGCAGATAGTTTCATATTCTATTTAAAAAACACGTGAGATCTTCCTCTTAAACTTATTTATTACACATGTTGCCCATATTGTTACCCATTGAACATATTTGTGTCTGAAGACTAACAGTTATGTCACAAAATTGTGTTAATGTCACAAACACCTGATTAGTATCTAAATAGAATAACAAAGCGAATAAGTTTTGTACAACTTCCGACCTACGTACCTATTTGTTGTTTTTTTTATATATTTACTTTTGCGGTATATTATGACAGCATAAACAACACCTTATAATAATATAAAGCCTCAGCCGTGCCGTAAGTGAACGAGAGTCTGTCACGGCGTCTAATGGTACGTAATGTGGCCAACGCAGGTGCTGCCTACCCGAACGATGTTTCCTAAAAATGTGAATTTATGTTCTCACCCAACGGACGGCAATGATCGCCCGGCTCATGCCTTAAATTAGGGGGTTTAACGCTTATCCTCGCAGTAAATATACTCCACCAACTATATTACTTGTGGGACCATTCCAGTTGAATGTGCTCCCACAGTTTCTTCATTGTTTACACACTTATTTTGGTGATTAACGAGTTCTTTGATCAATGATAGTCTCCTGGGAATTCCGTGCATGCGTAACTAAATGCTATTTACAATGGTCCCAAAATGAGGTTCGTTTACACGCGACCACATCAAAGTTTCAATGAGGGAGCCGCGTGAGACACCGCGACAGACGCAATAAATTCGTTCCGTTGAGTTTATGACGAAAGTAAAATAGGCATGAAACTTGTTTAGTGAAATATTCGCTAAAGTGTTGTAGGTACATGATAAAATAGCTGCGGTGCACCTGCGACTAACTCATGACGAGTTCGAGGATCGCGAGCGCCCCACGTTGGGCGCCAATTTCACCTTGTTTGAACGTTCTTGTGAACAAGATATTGCCTGTCAGGAATTCCGTGAGACATCCAACACTCGAGTACTCTAGAGAAAATTGTTTTACGAACTATGGAAATTGTTACATTTTATAAAACCTGTATGTACAACTTAGGTGTTCAATATTTTGACAATTTTAAACATAAGTTTTGACGATCGCAAGGTTCTCACGTAAAATAAGACGTTACATGTTTACAGTTCCTGTAAGCCAGAATAAAAAAAGAACCTAATTTTGATAACTAAAACATCACATTTTATGGAACTTAAATTAAGCAAATCTTTATTTTGTCTTTTTCCAATAAAGATCAACAAGCTTTGTAGAGTTTCTTTTTCAACACTCTAGTCTCATTAGTCCTAATCCGAAGTCTATTTTGTTTACAGATTCATTCCAAGCCCTCATTCAGTATCCAGACACGGTATCGGCGCAAACGGCAAAAACAGTAAGTAAAAAACTTCTTTGTTTTTATTTACGTGTTTGTAAAGTTAAACCATAAAACAAAGTTCGTATTGCCGCACGTTTCATTCACTTTAATGACTCGCTCTCAAACTATCCTGAAATGAAGTGACTGTCTTTATTTCATTTGAACTACGTACCAAGCGATGACACACCGGTAATAACATTTAGGTGCTATCATTAAAATAAGCGATAAAAACCGTTCATACAGAAATTAAAGATCAATAAATATAAATAATTAAACAAATGAAAATAAAATTAAATCTGTTCACTCCATTTGGAGTGTAAACGCCTACAAAACGTTAAAGTTTGGTGTACGTTCGTCCGCAGCTTGCTTACAACAAAGCTGTAACAACAACAGGGCGTTTATGTGCATTTAATAACAATAATATCGAGAAACAACATGGCAGCCACGAGTCCGCGACAATAGTCGGCACCCGACTCGCCTAGTGGGACATCATTTTTCTCGGCTCAACTTTTCCCATTCGCTATTCATTTGCGTTAGAAGTTGGGCGTACTGCCGCCTACTGCAGCGACTGTTTTAACTTTATTTCTGATGCAGCGTTCAGGGCAAATTAAATTTCGTTTTGCGGCTTCCGCAAACTCGCTTTACGAGTATAATTATCGAGTTTTTATTTTTTTTCGTCGCCATACGGTTATGAATCGCTGAATGTAACTTTGTTTCCGTCCGATGGCGACTGAGAGTTTGCCTTTTTTTATTTTTATCATTCGGAAGCAACGATTCGTACAAAAGTTTCTTTTGCCATTATATTCAAAAGTTTCAGGTTCCATTTACGGAATAATTTCTAGTGTAATAACAACTTAAAAGCTAGTTTTAACATACTCCATTAATTTGTTTTTAATAATATCTCACTGCGTACAGATACAAATCGCTAATGAATTCTACAATAGCGAGTCGGCTATCCGTACTAATCAGCCGCTCTTTACGCCCAATTCCTGTGGAGTTTAATACGATTGGTGCAAGCTGTAAACTTTAAGCGCATTGCACGTGGAAAATTGTAGATTTAGAATTAACAGTGTACATCGCGTTCAGCTTATGACTTAACATTATAAATTAAAGTTGCGAAGCTGGGAAACCCCTCGTGAAATTGAGATATCACTGGCAGAGCAGAGTGGTGAAAACTTAGCAACGCTAAGTCCCATCAACTGTGTCGTGATTGGAGTCCAGATAGGACGACTTTACCGCGTCGGCTAGTGCAGCGCTATTCAGTGCGACTTTATTTTTGCCTAGGTATAATAAACGTAGATTTACTCGTGGTTCATTTAGCATTATGAATAAAATGGCTCTTATTGTGTCGCCGGTTACATTGTGTTTTTATGAAACCACATGAAATGTACCGAATGTTTTGCATCCGACTGTGTTGCTTTTATTAAGTTTGCATTTCAGTATATTGAGACATAGAATAAAAGGAATACAATTAGTAAACCAAATAATTTTTAATCTAAATGAAACCCAATTGCCAGAAAAAAATTGCAAATTGAATCAATCGAAAAAGAGATGTTCACAAATCGAATCACATTTTAGCGGGTAATTAAAATGAGAATAGCATACTTTAATCTCACAGACAGCGCAATAACATTGGTTTAGTTGGTACTCGAGTTCCGGCGGTGCGGTGGTCGCGACGGCAATAAGTCTGCTCTCGTTAACGGATCTGAGGTCGTAACTCGCTGCTGCGTAGCTCCGATGCGACCTAACGAGCATACAATGTCGGCTACTACTGTCTATTTTTATTGCCCCCCTGTTTATTGCAATGCTGCATGCAATCGCCCTGTTCCTGTTAATCATTGTTTATTTTATTGGAATTACCATTCGGTTTTGTTTTTCCGGCAATATGTAACATAACTTGGGGTACAAGTTATGTTGTGTATTGTAAGTAATTTATATTTCTGTTTGTATTCAAATTTATTTATGTTAATGTTGTAATTAGATACCGGTATAATTTTTTTCATTGGCGTTTTAGAAAAACACAATATACATAATAATATCACTACAAAAATTTCAGTTCGTTAATGTCAAGTAAAACGAAATAGTTTTCCTTTATTATTACTCTTTGTTTTAAGATTCAAATTCCATATCCAGATTTCAGTAGAAATAGACTCTGAAAGTTGATTTCTATTACCTATAGCAGTAACAGTACTCAGTAACAGTATCTTTGCATTTTGACCTTATCCTTTAACAACCAGACAGATTTAGTTTCACATAACCCTAACAAACTGTACGTTAACCGGCCGCAGACTCATGTAAGTATTCGTTTTGGACTCGGTTTTTTCTCGAAATGGAATTAAAACGTCCCGCGAGGTAAGTGGCAGCACAAGTAAGAGGTACAAAGTGAAGTGAAGCCGGATAGTGCTCCAGCCACAAAGGGCACAGTCGGATGTTAGGAGCTCTGAAATCCCCCGATCCCGGCTCTATGATCCTTGACATAAATCTCTAACCTCGCCATCAAATCTTTTCAGGAGGCGGCTTATGCGCCCAGACACGAAATGTACGCTCTTAATGCGCTTCACTACATGTACTTACATGTAAATGTATATAAATAGCTGTACGTACAGCTTTGGTCAACCAAGTAAATGTTGGTCGACTTGCGAGATTATGATGTTAGGAAATGTTACCAACTTTGAATATTTTTATAACTTTTTGAATATAAAAACGAAATCATGTCACCAAAATTAATAGTTTTTTATGTGAAACGTTAAAATTATGCTCCGTATGAGATGAGATCAAAACACATGTAGTAACGCATAAATAGTCGTTTGCGGTAATCCTATGCTTATGCTTGCTAGTGAGACAGTCATTAGTGTAGTGCTTGTATTGTGGGCCGTTAATCAGAACCTTGGCCGCTCCATCAGTAAGTTATGATTGATAACAATGTGATTTATGCGACCCTCCGGCCTGCTACTCCAGCCTCATCCATAACGTGGCCGGCGCTGTCACAGACAATCCATATTAACAGTCTGAGGTGCGTCCCTAGTCCCCAGCTATTGTTTATATCGCACACGATTTTTCATCACGCACCCTGATATATTCACACCCCGATTACATCCCGCAACATCCAAATATTTTTTCATTACAAACTGGACATTCGTAGATTCGTATACGATTCGTTTGACCCGTAACGTTGCATGAATAAATAAAATAAAAATCGTTTCCAATATCATAAATAATTGTCAAATTCATACAGCGCAGTCTATTTGCATGAATTATTGTCATAAAAACGTAATACGTGTCAGTAACAGCCGTTCGTATTTTTCATATGAGTACGTAAACGAGGTAAGCTTGACGCGACTTCGTCTCCAAGGTTCAATAAGGCGAAATCCGAGATACCGTTTATGGACTCAAGGTGCGGGCTTTGTTTACATTTTAAAATTGCACTTTGCACTGCGGCAACGTCTAACCGGTGTCTTTGTGTCAACACTGGGACGTGTTCAAACAATGTAACCGTCAAAAATGTTATATCTTCGCCCTGAGCGAGTATATAATACTTGCGCCGAACGGTTGCCATCTCACGAATCTAGTGCAGTAAAACTATCTACTGACAGAGATCAATGCTCCATCAAAGAAAATTTCATTCGTTTCCTAACAGACTGCTTTATTTGAAATATTGCTATTGGCATCACAAAATACATTGTATTAAAGTTCTAGAACTAGAGTCTCGCTTGAACTATGCTAGTGACGGTCAAACTTCATAGAAATTTCACGGCGGTTAACAAACAGTTGGTCGTCCACCTGTGCTGAGGTCCGAACCCCGTTTAAAATTGCACATCCCATCGCCCACCCCTGTTTGAGTCCCTACAGGCTGTGTCAACAACACTTGAGCTGCACTCTGCATCACCTAGTTACGTGTCAAACATTGTTAAGCTTTGTTTCGTTAGTGTTCTGTGGCTAGTTCCTTACCGTAATCAACAGCAACGCTCACAATCAGCCGCCCAACACAAGTTGAAAACTGTTGTTACTCGCCTGATTTACTCGACTGATCCACAATACACCGTGAAATTATAACTATTGCTGGGACGAAAATTTTGGACTCTATATCAATAATGGAATCCATTTATGTGAAATTTAAATGAAATAAAGATATTTTTTTTTATAAAAAATGTGACAGACATACAAAAAACTAGAACGAAACCAGGATACATGGTAACGCCACTAAATTTAACGTACTACGATTACTACGATCGATATCATTCAATGTTACTCACACATAGGCACACAACTAACACAACTAAGCAGTAAAGCATGCCGACAAAGACATAAAATCGCCCGCGCGCTGCCGCTAACTTACCTACACATTTGCCGACAATCCACTCGGACGCACTACCTATTATTACCTACCACGCTGAGCGGCGGCGGCGCCGCAGTGTCGCGCCCGCCGCAGTGTCGCCGCCGCCGCGCCGCGCCGGCGGCGTGCGGGCCGGGCGCTAGTTCTACTGCAACTCGCGCGCGGTAAGATTTACGTTGTCACGCGAAAATGTGTCGTCAGTACGAATATACGAACGCGAAGTACTTAGCAATTGTTCAGCTGTACTGTGCACATTAATGGACTCTCGTGAATCCATACTTAATACGGGAAGACCACCACCAAGTTCAGTTTAGTGCTAATGTGTAGGCAGTTATTATAACGGCCAATTAATAGTGACTATTTTCATTGAACGCTATCTAACAGCTCGTTTTTAGACATGTTATAAACGATAATATCGGGGCTGGCTGTTAGATGATATCCCTGTAGCGTACTTAGCAGGGATTTACTATCAGCATGATGGCTGCCCCGCTCATTATTCAAGTGTAGTGCGTGCCTACCTAAACACTCAGTTCGGTGATAGGTCCGCCTAGGACCCGGACTGAACGCCTTTGGACTTTTTCTTGTTGTCGGAAATCAAAAGACTTGTTTATACCCGTGAACATGAAAATCGTGACGAGTTACGCAGTGCGATAGTGGACGCCTTTGATAGAATGAAAAGTGACAGAGACACGTTAAGAAAGCTAAAAGACAATAGTATAAAACGGGCACGTTTGTGTATTGAACGCGGCGGACTCCGTTTCGTCGTCGTAAATAAACTTTTAGCAGGTAACTTGTATGTAAAGTTGATTATTTTGTAAAAAGCTCCAATTTTTTAAATACGCCTGAAATACCTACCCAGTCTCTTGACTGTTTCAGCTATCTGTTTTTAATATTGATACAGTAAATACCTAAAACTATGTTCAATTTCTGGCGGTCCTAAGCTCGTGGAATGTATGAAGGAGAAATTGGAGTACAATTTATTCCGTGAAAATGTTGCCGCAATGATTGGCGCAGCGGCTGTACGAGTGACTGCTGCGCAAGGCGTCGCGAGTTTGATCCTTGCTCGGAAAAAAAAATGTATGATTTGCAGGTAATTGTTCTAGGTCTGTGTGTGTGTGTGTGTTAAATCTTTGCTTGGGGCAAAGTTACAAAAAAAAGGTTTTTTTAAAGCTATGTACCTACTTAACCTAGGTACCTACTTAATTTTTAATCCCTTTTATTTAATTGGAGGTAATACGTAGATAGGTGTAAAGTAATACTTACCATCAATTTCGTCGCCATCTGCATCGTATTGCTAAATACAATTTATTTCAATAATAAAATGACATCAATAAAGTACTGACCTACTACTTTTAAATAACGCGTAAGTACTTATTAGTACTTTACTTATTCGCTCGGACAGCCGCTATCCGTTTAGTACCAGCTGACTGGCGGGCGTTCGGGTCATTGAACCCGCCGCCCGCGCCGCCATCACGAGGCGGCTTCAGAGTAGCGAGTTAGCGACTGCGGCCGATTTTGAATGAAATATTGGTGCACTACTACTAGCAAACTCGATCAAGTGAAAATATTCTTTTCACTTGCCAACTTTTTTATTATAAACAGTAGAGTTAATCTAAGACTTTTTTTTGTTCTACTAATTATCATAAGTTTCCCACCTTTCGGTTCCACAACGACTACAATTTCACGGTGTATAATCGCCTAGGCTGTATTACACGCTCATTCTAAACTGAACATAGGTAAAACAATGCCATTATGTTTCATGAACAATATATTGTTCATGGACAAAGCCGATTCACGCTTTACCCCCGCGGCAAAAGTGGTAGAGTTCATTATTCATGATGTCACAATGTACATACATTTGGCACCAATTTAGTTTCGTTTCCAAAGCAAACTGAAACGGTGTGTTAAGTGGGCGCGGTTGTTGAGCTATCGTCACTCGATTTTCGTTCGTCACTATCAGTCAACCACAATTAGGGGTAACCGCGAGTATTAATTACATTGTCTAATGGAGCGAACACGGTTGGTTCGGCGACGCGTCCCCAAATGTGTACCTACGTACCGTAATTAGGTTACAGCCACTATCAAAACTTAATTTATTATTTCCCCTTTTACTAAAGTCCCATTCATTTGGCCAAATTTACAGGATTTATAATATCCGTGCAAAATTCTGTAGGTAACAACGTCATGATAATATTATGATCATAATATAATATACATCATACAATGAATGTTTAATGGACGTGTTTTTCTACTCAGAATTTAAACTTTTTAATGTTTTATTCCCACAGACCAAAAAAAAATACTCAAAGTGCCATTCGTCACCGTGCAATCTCATTTTGTGCCGATTTAAATTTTTAAATGCTTTTCCAATAGCAAAAGCGAAGTAATTAAAATGAGCAATTTTGCAATCGTCGTGTTTGTAGGTTTATTTTTATTAATAGTTAAAAGCTCGGTCTTGGTGTACTTTTTTAGTGAAGTAGCTCGTTCTGATAAGTATAGATGCCTAATCAAACAAATGTTTACCAGTCCAATACAATTATGTTCAATAGATCAACTCAATTTTATTAAAACTTAAAACTCTTTTACATTGTTCAATTGTGTATCGACTCAAATAGGAACACAATTCAAACTACTGTCATTTGTTAGCAAAAAATCTATGCACCCGAAATGTTTTCATTACAATTTCTCTGACGTCATCTGCTGACAAAAACCAAATGCATTTCGTCGCTGGCGTAATCCTTGCACTGGCAACAGAAGCACTCTGAGCTATGTGGGCTCTTATAAATATTAAATGTGTCGAGCTTGGGACCCCAACAAAAACGTTTATCTGGTCTCCGTGGAAAAACCGCCAGAATTAGCAACGGGGGGGCTGGATTAAGGCGGACCGCATTTAATCCTTCACTAAGAAGGCTTTGCTTAAACGAGTTCTAACGAGCTAAAGATAAAACAATTACCGGGGACGTGATTAAGAGATACGGAGGACACTTGTTACGTCTTACGTTGACGCCGTGGCTCACTGAAGCCGCGATCCCATCCCATCTGCTCACTCTTAACTTTCTGACCAACAAAATATAAATAAAAATTTCTAATTTATTATCAGTGTTTGTCGAATCCAATAAATCGACTGAACGGAAATTCGTTCACCCTATTACGCAGTAAAAGATTCCAATATAAAATCGGGCGTGACGTTTGTCGTTTTATCACCTTGTCACTCTTCCTAATATTTTTTTCACCTCAATTACGACTCCCTCCGCGAGCGCAAATAACCATTTCAGAAGATTAAAATGAAATTCTCGAGAATATTGATACTCGGAAAGAGAGTAGATGGAGCGGGTGTTGTAAACTGGGTACCGTATTTCTTTCATAGTTTGAATACAGACTTTTTACTACAGGCAGGTGCGTTACAAAATATCCCTGTTCGCCGTTGGGTGTAATAACTAAAATGAAATATTAGTCTCCGAGGGAGTTGACCTACAGCCAGACAAGGTTAAATAACGGAACAACTTAACAGAAAGATCACGAAATTAATTGCTGTGAAATCTGTAAACGATGTCTGTCTTCTCATTCGATTGCTAAACAAGACAATGTTATCCAAAGAACAATGATATTCAACGGCGTAATGTATTTTGCAGATTCTTTCGTTAAATATACACAATCTTTTCTAAGTAACATCGAGATTTTTAGATTAAAATAAGACTTCTTTAAGTAACGACGGAGTTAAATTCAAAAGTGCCTCCGAAAAAGCTTATAAAAAGTAAGAAATTAATCTGCAATTCAAAATCCTTCTTGCCCTCTTATTCTTTTTCCCTCATTCTTTTCTTTGGTAAATCCACGACAAACGTTTGGCTGAGATACCTTCATTAAAGGTCTAATTGTGAATATAACAGTTTATTTTTACTTATCTCTGTGACGCTTAAGGTTTAGTAAATCTTATCTGAGGAGCGGTTATTTCTGCTTGTGCAATGCCTACTTGAAGGAAATAAACTATGCTTAACTCAATAAATACTGACACGGTGGAAGTAAGCCTTTGAGAGACCAGTTTAACTGAAAAAAATATTGAAATTAGACTTCAAATAATTGCCATAAGCTTCAAAGTATTGATATTCTGAATTTAAAACAAACTACGCTGAGTGATCGTGTAAATAATTTCTGTAACAATTACGTTAATAGTTCGTTTAAAATCCATTAAAAACAATTTCGGTGTGTGATATTCATACATATATGTATGTATATACGAATATCCAGATAGCCAGATACTCGCCGCTTAGGTAATATACCTACCTACCGATTTTACATTTTTATCATGATGGCATCCCATAATATTTGGTAATGAATGCAAATTGCTGAAAATGAAACAATATTGGAATCACAGATTATGTCCTCATTTGACTTTTAAAATTTCACTCAACAATGGCTATGTATTAAATGGATGTATATTAGAATTGTAAATTAATTACTCGTTACGTTCTCTTGCGCTCGCCGCGGTACATTTGGCATTCAAAATCGAATTCGGGCCCGCGAGGCTCTACAAAACTAATTACGTATCGAAGCTATCTTCTTCCACGCTTTCTTACGTGCCTTTCGCATTTCCATATAAGTTGAGCTTTAAACGAGCCAATCTATTCACGTCTACACATCAGGGGGTCGCATTTGCATATAGAACAGAAATTTATTAAATCTACAGCCAATATCCCACGTTCCGACATCGAACTTTTGCTTCTTCGACTACTCCCTTGATACTTTTATTGGACTGTAAAAATGTTGTTTTGGCCGGTACTTATTAAAAGTATCTACTTGATTTATTTTCTCCTGCAGCCTTTCTTATTTTTCATGAATGCCAACTTTCTTTCCCAAAAATATTACAGAAGACAATGGCTCCAACAATAATTAACGATGGCCACTAGCACAATCATTTACGGCATTAAGAACCCAAAACATTTTTATTCAGCTAATGGAGTCCGTCGCAAAAATGACATAATTCATTTGACAGATGACGGCTTACAAAGGAACTCCAATTTACTCCGCAGGAATGAAATAATCAAGGCTTTTAATTTTTACTCTCGGATAAAACTTTTTTCTTTAGGCTTCTTTACATATATTAGCGGCGTAATGCAATAAGCATTTTGTTAGTCGTTATTTTCGATATATAAGATAAGCAATGCTACAAATAGAAATTAATTATTCTGATTCATTGGCGAACTTACGATACAGCTGTTTTGTGTTCACCTAAATGCTAACAAAACCTTTTAAAGCCCCGCTGAAACCGCCTGGATTCTTCACAAACACTTAGTTCAACCAAACTGTTTTAATAATTTGGTAAATTGTTAAGTTTCATTTAACATTCGTCTCAAGAGATGAAATCTACTATTTCAATTGGAAAATAACCTTTATGGGAATAGAAATAAAGATACAACCCCTGACAGCATGTTCATGTAGATATACATATTTTAAACTTAATTACAGTACAAGGCAAATTAAAACGTAAAATGCTAAGAGCCCTTAGTATAATTCTATGCCATTTGTAACAATAAATTATGCCAGAATATTGCACTGAGTACGCGATCAAAAATAAGAGTGTACGATTCTTTTATAGCATTAGTTTCATTAGGGAAAATAAAACGTGTTGCATTCTGGTTTCATTATAAAAATATGATGTACACGCCGCCCGCGCCGACGAGCTTTATGCTCGCAGGAATGGGTTGAGTGCTGTTGCATTTTAATTAATTCTCTTTTCTATCGCGATGTGGTGTTATCAGCCACCCGCAGGCGTCGCGGCCAAACAAATAGCTGTTGCTCTCGCTACGTAACGATTTTGACACGGCCATAATGCGAGTTTTTCTTCTTTGTTACGGATAGTGTACCGAACCGTTTTTTATCTCGTGCTTATAGATATTATGCGTTGCTAAACTTTTCCTTCCGATAATAGCATCAGAAGGAAAAGTTAATAGTTCATTCATAGGAATAAATTATCCAAAATAAAAAGATAACACTAAGATTTCTTTGATAGCTTTTCTTTTTGCAAAATCGTATCAAAAAGTTAAATTAAATGAGATTCATTTCATTACTAAAAATCATCACATCCTTATTAACACTCAAATAAACGACCCTCGAAAAAGTGGAACCTCTCGACTTGTAATGTGTTTTTGATGAGATTTATAATTCTTTCTGTTTTCATGTCAAACGAGAAAAGTTATTTCAATTATTTTAACTTTTCTTTTTCTTTTTTAGGCTTTAGATGGGCAGAACATTTACAACGGGTGCTGCACACTGCGCATCGACTACTCCAAGATGACGTGTCTGAACGTGAAATATAACAACGACAAGTCTCGGGACTACACAAATCCGACGCTGCCGTCGGGCGATGGCGACGCGCACCAGCTGTTGACCAGTGAGTTGATGCCACTGCGGGCACGCCTCGCCCTGGCCCTCGCATCCAGGATGAGTTAGTCCTCACTACTCTGCGCACCTGGAAGCTTTCTCACTGCGCTCCAACTCTTACACACACGTATCGTAGACTCTTGCGTCCTGCAT
This sequence comes from Craniophora ligustri, assembly GCA_905163465.1. NCBI lineage: Eukaryota > Metazoa > Arthropoda > Insecta > Lepidoptera > Noctuidae > Craniophora > Craniophora ligustri. Next base: position 5,824,641 of record LR990959.1, read on the forward strand.
CCAACGGTACCCACCCAATGGGGCAGATGATCATTACAAATAATCATTTAAAACGTTAAATCTTAACGTACTCCCGGTGATCTACGTCTGCCCCATTTACACATGGCTATTGAACTTGACTCCGATCGCTCTTGCACCTTTTTACTTGGGTAGCTTGCTGGTTTTCTTTTCTCAGAGCGTCTTCCTATTTTAAAAATCTTCAAGCTCAGATATGCTCGTTACGTTAGAAGTCTCGAATATTCTCCAAACCCCTAGTAATAGCATTAATCTTGAATGTCTGAGAAGTATGCTTTGTTCCCTATGTAGCCTAATATTCCCTATGTCCCCATATTTTATTCATTTTCACTGTTTTTGATGTTTTGTGTAAAGGCGCTGTGCCTTTGTTTCTTTATGTTGCAAATTACGGTGATTTTGTATTCTAGGTTATGTATGCGTATGGTTTTTTTTTGTCAGTATGAAGTTACAGTGGGAAATAAATCTTCAATAACGCCTCCAAATTACATTTGCTATTCTACGTTAGCTCTTTTCTTGTTTATTATTCATATTTCAATGCTAAATATTCCCGCGGTGACTAATAACTCGTCATAAATCCGTATTGCACCGTAGAGGGTTGTAATATGTGTGGATCTTTCCGCTATTGCAAATGTTTGGCCTTTTGTTATGTAGAATCACCTACCTAAATTAAATAATTTATTATTATTACAATGCTAAAACTGACATACGCTATAGCTACTTTTTAGATTTACCTATTTAATTAGTGTACAACAGTCAACAACTAGGACTCTATAAGTAATTATAAATTTTAGACTGTAAGAACTTCAATATTTTCACTTTTTTCCTTTTTTTTTATAAACCATGTGAACGACAATTATTGAATTCGATATTATCGACACAGGTGGCGGAGTGCTGGCTCCGCAGTTCCTGGGGCTGGGCTCCGGGCTCGCGTCCCCGTACGGCGTGGGCGTGGGCGGCGTGGGCTTGCCCGCGTTCGGCGCGCTCACGCTAACGCCCGCGTCGCCGGCACTGCGCGCGCTGGCCGCGCCGCCGCTGCCGCTGGCCACTGTGCTTCTCGTCTCTAACCTCAACGAAGAGGTTGGTACACAAACCACGCACCAAACATAACCTACCTCAATACTGGCAGGCGGATTTATATTTCTGTTTCTCGTAACCGCCCTTTTCTACCTGTCAAATACAAAAATAGAATGAAAACTTCTCGATTCAAAAGTTCTTATAAAAAATTTGAAATCACCCCCCAATGTATTTAAAATCAATTTTGTCAAAATTCCTACATTGTTTCGACTTAGTAGTTTAATGTTTATTGGCAAATTTATACTCTAACACAATAGCCAGTAACGCCTGGTACAGACACCATTTTAATTATTTGTGGGTTCACTTCAAATTCAGACAAACTAATGCATTAACCACACGAACGGCGTTACAGGTTGTTATATTTATATATTCTACTTAAACTCTTTAAAGATAAGTTGCTAATTTATTTATAGATATGATGTCAGATATCTTTTACGACTATTTATAATACTGTCTCTTTTCTCTTTCCTATTGTTTTAGATGGTCACGCCTGACGCTCTCTTTACCCTTTTCGGTACGTGTGCACATACATTCCGTATTTTATATTAAAACATTAATATTGCTCCTGAGCCCTGTCGCCTGAAAGACAAATTGTCAGCTAACATTCTCGACTTCTATACTGATAACCGCATCCGACGACTTGTCGAAGCTTTGCTTGATAACACTATCGAATCTCAATTCTAAACGCTTTATTAACTCGTATGACAATTTGTGTTTCAGACACCCTAGTCGTAGCTAAGTTAGTTAGAACGTCTGTTTACCCAGTGTTGTCTTTATTTCAGTTTATATTTTTATTTCCTTTGTGGGCTGTCAGTTTCATAATAGATACGGTACAGCGATGTATGCATCTCTGTGACGATGGCGACATACAAAGTTGTTATTTTAATTTTATATTATTTTATTAAGTTAGTATTATACGTACCTAAATATCGGTAAACGGACAGTGACACAACAGACATGGTTATCGCTGTTATCAGCTTTTTATACACGACAGTTTCGTTAACTATGAACAAACGAGAGTTTAAAAAATGCCAGTTATAGTGAGTAGAAGTGAAAAATAGTTTGCAGTAATTTGCTTAACACAGCGTGCCAGTACACGGCCGGCTGTTAACCGCTAAAGCATTAATCGAAAGCTTAACGTGACCAATTTAGAGCTTGGAGTTGTTTCTTCTTGTATTTTCCGACTGTCCCGTTTCACGACATTATATATTACAAGCCGTTGTACTAAATTTGCTGTATTAAAGAAACCGTGTTAAGTGTAGCCATTTAGTTTAGTATAAGTATAATTTAGACAGAATTCAGAGTACCTATTTAAAACTTTTCTTCGTTAGACTGTGTTTTCATTTGAAAAGGAAAATATCCTACTTTTTTACATTGTTACCTCACAAATGATTACTTTTGGATTAAAATACAGTCTATACACGAAATTAATATAGTAATTTATTGTAACTGAATCATCTCAATGCTCGTTTGTAAGACATTTTGTTTGCGTATAGGCGTGTACGGTGATGTGCAACGGGTGAAGATCCTCTACAACAAGAAGGATTCTGCCCTCATTCAAATGGCCGAACCACACCAGGCCCATCTAGGTAAGCAAACAGTTATCAACTCTAACACCTACAAAGTAAGGTCGATTTTAGTTGAAATGTTTTTATTTATTTAGGGTTATGAGTGTACTTATGGTTTTCCTCTTAGCAGAAGTTTGTTTTTCTTGTAACAAGAAGTGTCATTGTTTACTTCCCACTTGTATATTGTTATTCACTAACGTTTTCATACATTTCATTAAGTTAGTAAATATCATACTTATATCAATGAACTTTGGGAACATATATTTACTTGAACATTTCATTATAATTCAGTATGGTAATATAATATAGTATATAACTACTGTAATAATTTTATTGTAACGTAAATAAATAAATAAACTAATTAAAAAATACATAACGCCCGTTTTCGAACGCAAGGACTACATACATATAAACCATACAAATTATAAATATATATTTGTTTGAACAAAACTGTATGTAGAAAAGACTTTTTTATTTACCCGCATGTGTTGCGATGTTTGTGACAGCGATGACACACATGGACAAGTTGCGCGTGTTCGGCAAGGCGATGCGCGTGATGCTGAGCAAGCACCAGACCGTGCAGCTGCCCAAGGAGGGACAGCCCGATGCTGGACTTACCAGGTACATACATATTCAGGCTGAGTTTTTTTTATAAACCACAAGGGTGGCTCGTTAGATTGTGGACGTTTGCAACACCAACCTTACTCACTCGCAGAAACACAACTATTGCTGTTCCATTGCGGTCTTCTGTTAGGTGAACGTTCATCCTCATTCGGACAAATTAATTTGAACGAGAAATCTCGCTATACCTCTCTCAAAAGTTATTGAGTGTGCCGAATATACCTAGTTAATCTATTTAACTACAGCTTAAGCCAATTTGACTTTTCACTTATTGTAAAGTAGTAACTATCATCAATCAAACCTATACCATATTCACAACATCTAATTTAATTTGACGACCTGATTGGCGCAGTGGCTGAGCGATCGGCTTGTGCGTCACGGGTTGCGGGTTAGATCCTCGCATGGAGCAAATATTTGTACGTTCTACAGGTAGTTGTTCCAGGTCTAGGTGTTTATGTATGTGAAAATTTGTGTTTGTAAACGCACCACCGTTTTAAAAAAAAAAATACTTTTAAAACTCACTTATCATACGCTCAAGAATTCAAGATTAATAATTCCTAACTTTTTGATTTACATATATGTATAGGTTCGTTGACACTGAATCGTAGCAATCAGCGTAGCTGATGCGTAGCAGTATGGCTACGAGCGTAGTATCTGGCAAACTCACATTGCGTTTCAATGTGTAACAGATTATATCGGCTCTCATGTAATTAGAGTACTTGTGTTTTCCAGGGACTACTCCCAGAGCCCGCTGCATAGATTCAAGAAGCCTGGTAGCAAAAACTATCAGAACATATATCCACCAAGCGCGACTCTCCACCTGTCCAACATTCCGTAAGTAGACCAGTATTTCTCCACCGAAATATGTTTTTTATAAACATTATGTTTATTTAAAAGTAACAATATTCTATATTTAATTAATTGTACTTAATTCTTCGCAGAGCTACGGTGTCTGAGGATGATATCAAGGAAGCATTCACCAAACGAGGATTCACGATCAAAGCTTTCAAGTTTTTCCCGTAAGTTCTGAAACATTTCCCACAAGTTTAAAACTCACTTGTTTTTTTGTTGTTGTTGTAATTATTAAACGAAAGACGAGAACCGATCGTAACAAATCACACTAACGAACCAATAAGGCACACTCTTAAAACATAATATTGTAATTACAGTAAGGACCGGAAAATGGCGTTGGTACAGCTGCCGTCGATCGACGACGCGGTGGCGGCCCTCATCAAGATGCACAACTACCAGCTGTCCGAGTCCAACCACCTGCGAGTGTCCTTCTCCAAGTCCAGCATCTAAGCGCTCCCCGCCGCGTCTTCGGAATATCACACAATCGCAGCCAGTCGCGGCCCTCACCAGCGACCAGTCGGCGAGTCTGCAACCGGCCTTACACCCGTATCAACAGCATTTAAATATTTTTAACAATAAGGCCCCTTTACACACTCGGCGACGGCGCTAGCCTCGGCGACGCGACTGACAATTACATCGTACCTCTCACACAAATCGAGAATTTCCCTCGACTGAAATTAAAATATATCTGTATTACGCTTACACGGATCACTAGAGATTAAGTGCTATTCTATTTTCCTAATAAATACGTACGTTTACTGTTACTGTACATCTAATCTAAGAAACTATCATCACAGTCAAACGCTGCTTTATATCTACTGTATTTTCTATACGGTTCTGAACGGAACGTATTATAAACGTAGAGAGGAAATTATATTTTGTGTGATATTCATTCCATATTTTGAATAAGTATATCGATTATTTTATTTTTATAAACTCGTAATATATCCCGGTGATTACAATGATATAATTTTGTTATGGTGGAATGTTCTGGACAGTATGTTTTGCAATTAGATTGCGCTAGTTACGTTTCCACAGGTGGCTTGTGTGGTGTGGTCGCAATGTCAAACATTGCCTCGCTTGTTCGTGGTTCAGTACGGCAGCCTGTCCTGAAACCATTTTAAATTTTTATATTCATCACATAATTAGCACATTGTTGAAATATCTCTTGGTCACATATAATTTGCAGTTATTACTCATAAATTGTATTTTATACATATATTTTAATGTCTATTTTAATATGCACAATTTACTATTATTGCATTTCTTTTTAAGTAAATATAGATTTGTACGCGTACACATTTTTTTCTTATTTTATTACTGGAATGTTATGTTTAGAAATGTGTATGTGTGTGCAATATTAGTTATAGAAATAATTTTAATAATATATTTTAGATGTAACAGTGTCCGGTCGCCGGCGGCCGCTGCCGTCGGCGCGTCTACAGTCTTGCTTCCATTCTTGTTTCGTTGTTAGGAGAATATTGTCTGTTCTTACTTCGTTCATAGTTATTGACGATTAGTTAGTGTAATCACAACTCTTATCGCTAAGCATCTAGATGTATATCACTATTTAAACGTTATGTTCAGTGACATAATAGTGACATGATGCATTTATTTCGATGTTAATTTATATTAATGGTAGCTACAACATATATAAATGCTCGTGCATACATTTCACGAAGTGGTTAATTTTAGATAATTATTTATTTGTACGGGAGGCGCTGAGCGGTGTGGCCATGTGTCGTGCGTCGCGATCACATACTATATGTTAGAGTTATTTCTACTTACAGTTGCTATGATATTGCCACACTGCGGTGCAGTAGCGGCGACGCTCTATGAAGTATTAGCCAGATCTGATTTTGCTCTACGACATATTTAATCAACAGTATTTACACTAGGTCACAATAACTTCACTCAACAGTATTTTAGTTAATGAACTGTCCCTTCTCGATACTTCGTTTTGTATATAGACACACTCCGACTTCGATGTGTTACGCTTCTCACACTTCGGACTTCGCTAAGCTCTCGATTGGATTTCACACATCTTTGCCTTCTTAAATTAATTAAAAATATGTCTAGTCCAATGCAAAAGAGATTAAGTTTGTGAATTAAGTGATTACGTTATCAAAATCTTATGAATTCGTCTCAAATATTTAAAGTCTGGTAGGAAAAGCTTTTGTAAAAAGATTGTATATGGTAATGAATTTGTTGGTAGAGGCATGCCCGCGAGAGCCACGCTACTGTTAGGACCAGTTTAAGTGTTCAGTTACACGTCCAGTTTATGTGATTAGGCAAAGCATGCGTGAAACAGATACCTGAATTATAACGAGTTAGAGGAACACGGCCATCCGCCACACGCAGCGCCGCCGCGAGCCGCGCCGGGTGCCGTGTTAGTTAATATTGTAAGTCACTAATATCAATCAATGCATTACATATCTCGACGATGCCACGGTCGGTATTCAATTAGGATAGAAAGAGGGAATGTATATTGTAGGATTAATAAAACGTTACGGTTCGTAAGAGATGTAGATAGATTGAATAACAGCACTGATCGCGAGTGGCGACCTCCGCTGCGCCCGCGCACTCGCGTCCGCGCGATGTCACAACTACCGCGCCCGCGTCCGCGTCAGTCAAACACTCTCTACAATTCCATTACTTTGAGCATATCCCATTATCGCAAAAATAGTCGACAAAATTTAAAAAAAAAACTTTTATTTTAGAAAACATTTGTGAAGTTATAAAAATCACATATTTACACTATTATGAAATGTATAATATATATCACGTAACATACATAAGAAATAAAGATAGAGCTTAGTAAGATGATTAAACTGAAGAATATTAGATTGTCATTACGATGTAAGGTTTAATAGAAAAATTTAATCATACAATTATTGTATTAATCAGTACCTATCTATGATAAGAACGTAAAAGTAGTTATTTGGTTTAGATAATGTTAGGTGACCAGGGTGTGGTGATATTTTGCACGTTTTTGAAAATGTTTTTCTATACGGCGCAGGATTTCTGTGCGTGTGTTTTGAAATGGTGAGGAGTGGTGGTCGAGTGACTTGAGAGCGGCGGCAATCGCATTTGTAATTTTAATAATAATTGTATTAATATTATGTATTTAAATTTAAACAAGAATCACAATGAGGAGATTACATATCCACTGTACTCAGCGTAGAACGCTACACACATGCCGCGGATGTACGCGTCCGCGTGCAATACGCGCGGACGGCCGCGTCGCGTGCGCTCCGCGTGAGTACGCACACGACGCCAGTCACTTGTGCTCAATACGTTCGTAGACATGGCCGATCACTATCCCTACGTGTGTAGCGTTTTCAGGCCTAAAATTTTCTCAATAACATTGGTATTGACTAATAGATAATTATAGGAATTTATGTGTTTAGAGAAGTATTTTAAATATTTAGATTTTAATGATAATATTATTAAAAAAATAATAAATAGATCAGTGTTTAGGATGAGATGCCAAATTTAAAGTCAATACAGAATATTTTAGGTAAATGGTAATTGAAGTAATCTTAACATTTATTGAAAAGTTGATGAAAATGTTACAGTTAAATTATATTTGAGAGTTTTATTAAGCGCAATATATGCAATTTTATTCATTGTAAGTGAACATTGTTTCAATTTGTTGGTTAAAGTTATGCGTTGAAAAATGATGTGAAAGTTGTTTTCGAATGTGTTAATCGATATCCATTCGCGTGCGGCGGACTTGTTGAGCCTCGCGCGTCTGTCATCGTCAAACTCTCCGTTATCACGTACTTCATATATATTGTGTCTCTTGCGTTCCACGTACATATCTCCGCATATCATACTGAATATGCTTATATTTTATTGCGCTTTATAATATTTATCTCTACTACATATAATAGCTGTATTTAGTATGTCATAATGATATGAATAAAGGCCAACATATCAGTAAATAGAACTTTGGCTAAGGCGCATATATTATAAACTGTCAGGCTCCTCGATATTCTGCTTACATGTTGTCTACCTTCCTTCACCTCGGCGGCGACCGCTCGACGTTTCATTGTAAGTTCACGAGTCGTCGTCCGTCTCTTATTTTAATTTTAAGCCTTTTGTGTGGTTAATTTCACTCTTTTATTTTTAATTTCATAATTAAACTTATTATTATCATTGATATTTTTTGTTCTTTATTTTCGATCCTTACCCCTTTCTACCTGAGTCCCTTTTTATTTAAATTTCCATACCAATTGTCTACATAACGACAAGTGCGGAGTCATACGATAGAGACAACATTCTATTATGGTACAATTGTACACGCCTTCATTGAGTTTGTTATTTCATGGATGTCTGTGGTTTTGATTTCATCCCTTTATTTCAGAACACCAGAAGAAGTTTCAAGTAACTATTTGTAAATAAAACTTATTAAAGTTAAAGGGGATCAATATAATGAAATGATGTACATTAGTACACAATTGGTATTTCTAGACATATTCGTACTTATAGAACTTAATTATTACTATCCTGACGAAATCTACACTCGACTACATTTTAAAATACCTATATCTATAACGCTTCGGTATAACTTGTGAATAAATATTCTCTACTTACTTTTTTCAACGGAGTCTTCGGCTCGAGAAAAAGTATATAGTCGAAATATAAACACGTTGTTTAGTTGAATTGTAAAAGGAGTAAGGGACTTAAAATATTGCCAATGATATTATGTTTTATATAATATTATCAAGTGGAATATTATTCGCACAGGGTATAATGTGAATTAAAATTAATACGCTGCCCGTGGCATTTGATCGTCCGAGGCGGTTACTTTGTGTCCGTGCCACGTCCCTTATTCCTGCTGTTTGGAAAGAACTGAACCATTCCGTAATGAAACGTTGAATTAGCAAAATTATTGTGTGCCTGCCACTTTATATACATGTGATATACGAGAACCAACAACTTGTGGAATAATAATAAATGATTCCAACAACATTTAGTGTGAAAGTGGCAGCTACACTCGTGTTAAAATAATCTGAAGATGTAAATATTATACACGACTATGTTAATAATTACAAATTAAATTATTAGGATCTATAGTAAAGATTAACATAATCATTACTTTAAGATTTACTAGTTAAATATCCTACCTTAATTTCAGTAGTCGCTCTAGTTAATTATATACCTACCTAACTTATCGGAGAACCCTTCTTAGGAAGAATCACTGTTACTGCCTTCCTTAGTTTTCTCTTGATTTCAAATGTTTTAGTTGTTTCATTAAAAATAATTAAATAAAGGTGTGCAAATTAAAGGGTTGTGTGTAAAGTTAAAATAGTTAAATAGATTTAAACTATCGTTCGAGTAACGTTTATCTCATCGGTTTCTTGGGAAGCACATCTTGTTTTGTTCACTATCGTAGTAAGACTTGCTGAAACAATTTGAACATGTCAATATTAATTAGTCTTAATTCAATATGCCAAAGACCAATCATTGGGAAAAATAACAGGGATATAATAATATTTTTCCTTTCAACTTAACTAAAGTTTTATCTCTAATAAATACACGTATAAAAAATATCAAAATGGCAAGCTTTAACGAGCTATATTTCAGGATAAAATGATGATTGTTTGTGAAAATTAATTTTACGAAACTTGTCCGGTCTGCCTGAGCGGCCGTGCGTTCACTAAACTACATTATATATGTGAAACAGTTATATGAATTATAAATATATACAACAATATTAATATCTAAGTGACTACCCTATTGAATTCTAGATTTATTCTTTGTGATTTTATAATAAAATATAGATGAAAATGGAGTTTATTTTTTATTGTATCTCCTACTACTGACGCAATTACAATTATAGTACTTACCTATGTAAATATATAGTAAGATATATTATGTACTTACACAGTTAAAGTAAGTGCATTAGCAATGCACCATAGGTCATATACTGACGACCCAGTTAGTGCAGCGGTAGTTAACACTGCCTTCTGTGCTATGGGTCCCGGGTTCGAGTCCCGGTAGGGACAAATGTTTGTGTGATGAGCATAAACATTTGTATCCGAGTCATGGATGTATCTATGTATAATATGTATGTATTTACAAAAAAAGTGTGCGTGTATTAGTGTACACACGTAAGAAGTGAAACTTCTCTATGACATCATTTTTCGAAAAATGATTTACTATTTACAACTTCACAGAAATTGGTTGAATAAAGCTAAATTAGATAAAGTTTATGCAAAAGGCTTTTATTATCATAGACATAAATAAAATATTATATTATTATTGAAATATTATTTTTCACGTCACTACTGAGTTTCAGAAATAAATAAGGCGCGTAACAGAAAAACGTGATTTAACATAAATAATTTAAGGTGTGTGAGCGCATCTTTAGAAATAAATATGGCGCGTAACAGAAAAACGTTAACATTGGTATAAAATTTCTCCCATACGATGATAAAAAAGTTTCACTTCAAAAAAAGTATATAATATATGTAGTATATCAACCAACTAGTATCCGTAACACAAGCCTCGTTCCTTACCTCGGAACTAGATGGCGCTGTGTCATAATGTCCAGAAAATAAAATAAAAAAAATATAATATAGAGCTACATAGTACCTAGCCATTTACTAGCTCTAGACATTATGCTAATACCTACACACCATTTTCGCACCCTCTCCAATACCCACATTACATGACAGTACCTACAAGTCATGGTTTTATTCAGTGTTTTATGATTTTTTACATTACCCATTAAAAAACCGGCCAAGCCCGTGTCTCACTACGCCCAGTGTTGGTCGAATAGGTATTACCTACTCGTTAACTTGTAATAAACCTTACATAGCTATGACAGCTATTCATAAACCTTCGTTACAGGTATACCAAAATGTTAAACAAGAAACGGGTGAATGCTATGCATAAAGTAAAAAAGTCGACCACTTTACCTTACAATGTTCCGTGATATATTTTGGTTTTAATTTCAAAACCTAATCACCTACCTATCACGCAATATGCTGATCAAAGGGACCATCCATAAATTAGGACACATGCATTTTGGTACCCCTCGCTCCGTTCTTGTCACACAGAATAGATCAGTCCCAGCCCATAATTATTATAAAATTATTAATTACCTATTTTAATCTCAAAGCTGTCAGCTGGAACGCGTACTTTCGAGTGAATGCGCGCTTCTTTATTTGTCACGTTCTGGGAAAATTAAAGGGTTATTACACTATGTACCTGTGTGTCCGAGTCATGGGTGTATCTATCTATAATATGTATGTATTTATTTAAAAAAAAGTATATATGTAGTAAGTACATCAACCTTCTAGTATCCGTAACACAAGTCTCGTCACTTACCACGGAACTAGAGGGCGCTATGTCATAATTTCCGGAGATATTTATTTATTTAATTGAAATAATAATAAAATTAGAAATTAGAACACAATGTTAAGAAGCTTATGGGCTACGGGTGTGTAAAAATAAAATCGTATATTTCGCACAAAGTATGGGCAGTGTAAAAATGTAGGTACCTACTTGAAAATATAAACCGATCTAAAAAAACTCAAAGTATTTCATTACTTTGTCATGTTATTAATAATAATAATAATAATCGTTTATTTCAGGCATTAGCACCCATAAAATTAAAATTTAAACATAATAGAAACAAAACAAAACAACTACTTACATTTTTTTTACAATGGGTATGAATATAGGTACATAAATATATTTGTGTAAATCCAATAATAAAAGGCTAGTCCGAGAGCCAGTAACAGATATATATGACCAAGTTCCTCTCAAGTGATAATTAGTAAAATGCATCAGAAAATCGAACCATTAAATCTCGTGTGACGTTCACGAGATTTAATGGTTCGATTTTCTGATGATAAATATTTTTTATCAAGTAACTAGTTAATTTATACTAAGCAAATATAATATTATTTAAATATTGGAATAGTACTAAAATTATTTTAATATACACGTATATAAGTTTAAAATATATTGATACGGAATATTTGTTTCACCTCAACACTCATATTGGAGTGCTATGCCGAATAATTAAAGAGACGTCATTTCCTCCCACATGAAAATTTATGAGCTGTTTTTAAATATATTTCTGTAATAAATACAAACTTAGTCAGCTGATGCATTTAAATAGTCAGTAAATGCTTCTGGCTAACTTCTACGTAACGACCTTCAAATTATCAGCTGACGATATTTCCACCGAGATACAGCCAGCTGACGTATATATTTATCAATAGTTACATATAAGCTATCATCAGGTAAATTTTTATTTGAGAGGATATCACTGAATGTTAAGATTAAGTTAAGATTTTTTTTCCATGATCGAGACATCAGCTGACGTACAATACACTATGTTATAGCCACTGGTTTTTTTTTTTTGGTTGAGATATTGGGTTAGCTATAATTTGATAAATTTTTAGCCGAGAGGAAATGAGTGAATGTATTTTTTTTTTCTTCGAGCGTGGGAGGTTACAACTGCTCATCCCCCCCATCGTGCCGCAGCTGACGGTCATAAGGCTTCATGATACTATTGTCTGATGCGTATCACCAATTATCTCTCGAGAAGAAATAATGAACCAAATTTTCACCTGGCTCTCGGACTACTAGCTGTGCAGCTAGCCTTTTATTAGAACAAAAGTTAACACGTCATTGAGAAATTCGCTCCCGTGAGGCTATTAAAAAAAATACAAACACCTACTGGAACTCTAGTATATCTAACTATAATCATGAAACTGCCCGACCAAAGGATATAGTAAGATACGTAAAATGTATTGTGAATTCACTAGAGTAATGTAAAACTTTGTATGTAAATTTACAATTAGATAAAAAAACCTTATTACTATACTACTCTACGATTTCAGAACGATAAATTTGATGTCAAGGTGACAACGTCAAACTTTGTCTGTCATGTCAAAACAGAAAAAAACTAAGAATTGTTCAGCGTGATTGCGTGACCCTGTGTGTGTATTTTGTTATTTTTTTTCATAATAACAACTCAGATAGAAAAGAAAATTTTGGAATTAAAGAAAAATATTGATAAACTCTACTTTTTAAATCTGGATTAACTATGATTATGGTATAAAGCGAATGAAAATGTTCCGACCGATCACAAGATTGGCCCCATCGCTGGGGTTTTCTATATTTATCAAAGAAAGTAGCCAATATGATCAGGATTTACTCGGTAGGCCGGTTATTACAACGCCACCAACCGGCTGGGACAGAGTTAAATTAATGTACACTGGGAAGTAAGTCTGAAACTGTAACATATTCTTGAATATAATATTTTAGCAAATAATGCAAGTGCATAATTATCCTGAAGCTATGCCAGTTCAGAGGCAATATTTCAGTTTCCAGGAATGCTAAGATGTAATTTACTTAATTTATATCCCCACCTCTTATCCTAATCATTCTAATGGGTCAAAGTGTAATGGTTGCTGTGTTGTTACAGTGACCATGAAGCAATATCTCCAGAATTGAACACAGTACTGCAGTCAGCACTTTGTGGAGCTTTCGTTGGTGCTTGTATGGGAGGATTTGTCAGCTCCAGGGTCGCTTATTTGAATTTTATAGAAAATAATCAAGCAACTATATTTAAATCTACTGGAGATGCCAAGGTGATTTGTCAACATCCTCAACCCTCAATATTACAGAAAAACAGCTTACTCTTGTATCCCTTCTTTAAACAAAATTAAATTAACCAATCATCATCACCATAATATCATAGGTTAGATGTCCCTAGCAGTGGACACAGGTCTTTAATTGAAGTAACTCACTTTGCTAATGAATGTTCTATTTTAATGTAATGTAATATACTAATTCCAGAAAAAGTTACAAGACTATGTGACTGTGGCGTTTGCAAAGGGTGCTTACAAGTGGGGCTGGAGATTGAGCATGTTCACAGGAATATTTAGGTAAAAAACACATTTAATACATTGAAATAAAACTACTTTTTATGGATTTTATTGCGGTATATTTGATATTATTTTAACCCGACGTTTCGGATCCTTTACAGCATCCATGGTCACGGGCAGACTGAGGTGTTGGTCGTCTTGAAGTCATAATTACTAACAGCTACCCTACATTTTTAATTATTATTGACAATCCGATTTACACAGAACAAGCTCACCGTATCCTTCGGTCGGTTTAACGTCGGGTTAAAATAATATCAAATATACCGCGATAAAATCCGTAAAAAGTAGTTTTATTTCAATGTCTAATATTCGCGTAAATGTACGAAATCAATACATTTAATACAATTATTACTTCAATGTCATGGGCAATGCTTATGTGCCATAATATTATATTTCATAAATTATCTTGGCTAGATCAACTCTTTAACCACCGAAGTCATATTTATCTGACAAATATTCTCATATCCAATTCACCAATATAGTCTCAATACATGGGACATATAAATGGACAGGAAATTTTTTTTTGGATATTGCTGACTGGTTAAAGATTTGATACAATCTTATGTAACCAACCAATCAACAATGTATTTCAACATCAATATTATTGGTTAATCTTTTTAGATTAGATAGATAAGCATTGAAATTGTGGTCAAACCACAATATCACCGATGGTGAGTGATGTGGTCTAACTATTACAATCATCTGTTGTAAAATTTGTCAATACATCTATTTTTTACAGTTTAACATCAACAACCATATCTGTGTACCGTGGCGATACGTCTTTGATTGAATTTATATCAGCCGGTGCTCTTACTGGTGCATTGTACAAGATTAACTTGGGACTAGCGGCTATGCTAGTTGGTGCTGGCGTAGGTATGATATACTTTGGAGCATCTGTTTTATCAGGACTTGCATAAAAACATGTATTTTGTGGCTGTGTAATATTTGAAGTGCAGTTTATTCAATTACATTTTGAGATGGTTCCATACCTATGAAAGTATATTCCAAATTCCAATTCCAACAATGGGGACACCATTGTCAAAATTATTTATAATTTTCATGGGGAAAATCCAAAAAGCTAATAACCAATTTATAACGTGGATATTGGTGTTGTAAACAGATTATAAAGGTCTAATGGCAGTAGCTTTATTAAAAATACTTATACAAATATTCATATAGGTACACAACATTTTTACATAAATATTTGTATTTGCAGGAACTATATTAAGTACTGTAGCTGGACTCACTATTTTAGGAATATTGAAAATTACTGGTCTCTCCATGGCAGACATTAGATTAGCTCTATTAAGAATAAAAGAAGCAAGGTATGTTATATGTAAAAAAAACTGTTAACTTTGTACACAGATGTTGTGCTACACCAAATTCTCTTAACCCACTTTCATTACTTACATAGAATAATTTCTCCCTGGGTAAAATAATATAATGAGTGATAATTTAGTTATATCATTAATTCCGTCTTATTATGTCTGCTACAGATTGTGAGTTACTAAAACTGTATGTACATACAATATTATGGCTAAATTGTAATGTATTTACTTTACAGAGAAGATCAATTAAATCAAGCTATAGAAAAAACAGCAAAGATCAAGAATGACGATCTGACAGAGCATCATCAAATATTAGTTGCTGAACGTGGAGAAAAAAAGATAGACGAGATAAATTAAGTGTATTTTACATCTGAGCCTTGATGAAATGGATATTTAAACAAACGAACCAATACATAGCAGACAGTGCTATAGTGATTTTCTCTGTTTATTTTTAGAAAATAATAATATTTTGCACCTCCAAAGAGACGATTTAGAGTTACAGAAAACACATAACATCAATTTATCTTTATTATCCTAAATAACTATATCTGTCACTTGTAAGCTTGCCTCTAGGTTTCGCAATTACAGAAACATTTGGTGTTGTAAAAGGGTAATATGCATTTGTTTAGTCAGCTAATACTAATAATCATCAATTTATTTCAGAATTAAAACAATACATATATATTAATAAGCAGATAGATACCAAAATCTAAATATTATATAGGCCTATGTTACCAGAGATAAGATTGGCAACTTTTCAAAATAAAGGTCATTTAATTATCCTTTACTACATACAACTGCTGTCTTAGATATAGATGTTAAAATTAACATTTAATAGACAGCCCTATAATAATTCATATAAGCTGTCCAATTCATCAAGGTTTTGAACAAGATAATTTACCTACACTAAATAAAAAAAAAGAATAATATCAGCTATTAAGTGTTAACAATTGTTAGTGAATGGTACTTGTTATTCAAGTTTGACTCATGTTAAGTAACGTCTGCTTACTCAATATTAGTAAGTAAAACAACAAATAAGATTGTTATGTACATAAAGTAGATATATAGTAAATAAAATAAATATTTATTAATATACTTTTTTATTTATTTGTTATTGGCTAGACCCCATTGTACTGGTGATAGATTTACGGAAAAGTGCAGACAGTTTTATTATATAATATTAGTTGTAAAAACTAAGCCAGAAATATCTACATAGGTAGAGCAACATTTTAAATTCTCTAGAGGTAAATAAAACCTGTTGCAGGTTAATGTCATCAAATATACACAATTAGCACAATATCTAACACCAATAATGGAAAATTAAAGAAAAATATACAACTTATCAAAATCCCGGCAGCATCAACGCGATAGATATATTGCCATTGGCTAACAAAGATACTATTATATTTTATTTCATTAAAAGAAACAATTTACTACATCATTCCATTACTTTGACGACCCAATTAGTCCAGCGGTAGTTAACACTGCCTTCTGTGCTATGGGTCCCGGGTTCGAATCCCGGTAGGGACAAATGTTTCTGTGATGAGCATAAAACATTTGTATCAAATTCATGGATGTATTTATGTATGTATTTACAGAAAAAAGTATATATATGTAGTATATCAAGCAACTAGTACCCGTAACACAAGCTCGTTGCTTAGCTCGAAACTGCTGTGTCATAATGTCCAGAAATATTTATTTAATGTTAGTCGTTATAAATTGTAGATTTCAATCAACATCATCATCATCAACCCATAATATTATTGTCCCACTGCTGGGCACGGGTCTCCTCTCATTTTCAGAGGGATTAGGCTATAGTCCACCACGCTAGCCAACTGCGGGTGGGTAGACTTCAAACGATCCATCGAGAAAATCTCTCAAGTATGCAGGTTTCCTCACGACGTTTACCTTCACCGTTTGAGCAAGTGATAAATACGCACATAACTTCCGAAAAGTCAGTGGTGTGGTGCTTGCCCGGGTTTGAACTCGGGACCAGGTTTGACATGTCGGTCCACTAGTCGGTCACACCACTAAGCTATATACAGTTGAATGTCAAGTGTCAGCGTTTATTATTAAAAGATATGAACTATTACTAGAGGGTTTCTATGTTACTTACTCTTGTAAGTTAAAAAAATATACAAACTGTAATATTAAAGGAGCTAATACGAATAAAAAAAACATAATTATATTAAAAGCATTTTATTGTTACAGACATTGCACAAATACATGTGGTCGAACCAATTTACAAAAATATAAAGAATTATGTATATACAAACATTTCATATTGTATTTGTGCATCAATTTCAGAAATAAAACAATTTATTTAAATCCTAAAAAATGCTAAGAATTAATAAGAATTGAAAGCAGTTGACAAAAACGCTTAGATATAATAAT
Organism: Craniophora ligustri; assembly: GCA_905163465.1. Taxonomy (NCBI): domain Eukaryota; kingdom Metazoa; phylum Arthropoda; class Insecta; order Lepidoptera; family Noctuidae; genus Craniophora; species Craniophora ligustri. The sequence continues at coordinate 5,842,410 of LR990959.1, forward strand.
AATAATAATGTTACGAACCTTTAAAATGGCAAGACATTTAGATATAAGTAATAAATAGATTGAGCTACGTCTGCGTCCAATTATATTCCAAAACGAGATTTTTAAAATACATGCAAAAATGTAATAAAAATACAATTCATTAATTTCTATGCAAAAGTATACATAATAATTATGTAGGAAACTACAAACTATTAACTAATAACTTGTAATACTTTTGAAAATGAGTACAGGAACGCATTCCCTTATATATGATTGCGCGTTTTTATGTTGATGGAGTTACGCCGCTTTACACAGGATTATGAATATAAAGAAGTAATCCTACATTTTTGTAAGGAGAGCCATGAATAATCCTTTAGATCATTCATAATAATACTAGTTGATAATAATCAGAGAATTTACGGTTTCTTCACTTCCCTATTATTTTTTTCATATGAATTTCATTCATAGTCTCTACTATTTAATTTCATTGTCGACTAATTCGTTTATTTATACCACAGTAATACTTTTATAAATAAAGGTATTATAATTTTCTAAAACATTGTTTTAAATAGAGAGTATACAATTTATGTTTCTAGTTAAAAATATACTTCATTATGAAAAAGTTGATTTGTTTTAAGAATGTATTAATAAATTAAATATATGGTTTGAATATATTTTATTAATATTCGATGTTTTCTATTATTTTTCAACTGGTTTTGGACGATTTTATTGCCTGTTAACCAGTCTATATTAATTTCATTATTATTGTTTAATATATTTGCATGTATATAATCCTATAATTATACTTTCAGCGTTGTACCAGCAACTGAATAAAAAAGTATTTAAATCACGTGGCTTTTTGCAAACACAGAACAATATAATAGATATACAGAATGACTGTAAATTAGTTAGCTAAAGGTTTACAAAGTCCTTCATGTTTTTGATGGTGTGTGAAGTCTACTAATATACTCTAGGAGACCTGTTGATATTCGGTCACCCTGTTAACTTTAGCTAGATAATTTGATTTAAACTGTAATTTATTTTTAATGTACAACAAATATATAAAACAAAGTAATCAACATCGTTACAACTTGTAACGAGCCTTTTTGCTCCTTACATGCCTTCGGCCTATTTAGTCTGTTTCGCGTCACTAATTTGATTTTTATTTTATCTGTGGTATTTTCTCGAGTTTTGACATAAGTGACAGATCGGACGGCTGCTCACTCTTCGACCAGCATCTACCGGTTGACGATTCAAAAATGAATCTTCGCTTTTAAGTTTTTTTTATCAAGGCGAATCTTAGCCATCCTCGGCTGGATTACGCATAATTTTAATGCCATAGTACGGCATATATTAGGTGTTTATAGTGGTGCCGTGATGACGTCCCTATAAATTTGTTTTGGCCTGATGTCTCTGGTGTGAGGTGACCGCATGGCGCATTTCATAGTTTGGCGAAGGAAGGAGGACTAAACGGTGAGATCCATCAACTTTTAAAGTGTCGTTTGACGGATTTTTCACTTTGCCTCACCGTGCCTTAACCTGCAAATTTTGTTACAGCCTATGGTCGGAATCTCGTACCGAAACATTTAGTTTGCTTCGTATTTCGAAGAGGAAGAAACGGTAAGACCTTTTTAATGCTAAAGTGCCGCGTCTCGGATTGATCACTTTGCCTTGCCGTAATCTAATCTATACAATTTGTTACAGCCCGCTGTTGGCGTTTCTTCCGATGGTTTCTTCGAAGGGTTTCTTCTAAGGATATTTTCCATTTGTTTGTTCCCGTGTTAAGTTCTGGCCTTCTCCCATGAACTTAACTTGGTCGTTTTGCTGAGGGACTCATCCAGCGCTCACCCGACGCTCACCACGTCACATGGTTTTATTTTAGTTTATTTCTGGTTTACTACCCCCTGGTATGTTTATTTTAAATTTAATTTAACTAATTTAGTTATCATACTCAAGATGCAATAATCTCCTGTACTTTAATAATCTCCTGTACTTTAATAATTTCCTGTAGTTAATAATTTATACTAGTTTTTAATTTTAACTAGTTATTAATATTTTTTGTGTAACTTTGTTATTTTGCTGAAAGCTACGGGCTTATAATTAAAGAAACAAAAGGAAGTTCTTGTTTGATTTCTTTATTTAGCCTCCCACCGGACGATTAAAGGTTCAATCCTTCCGATAGACCTATTCCGGCAAACTAATTTTTAGGTGTAAGCTCCAAGGCGCCCGAACCCATAAGGTATTTGTTTTATTTGTTTGTTTGTTGTTTTCATTTAGGAGCTACACACATTACACATTTTATAATTATATTTCAAAATTAATTAATTATATTTATTTAAAATTCTCCTTTTTTTTTTTAATTATTACAATTGTCGCCATAAACAGGGACATTGGAGTAGCTTTCTATCTTGTTATGGTTATTATTGCATCTTATATTCTATTTTATTCAATTCTTATGATTGAATACCTAGTGTTATTTATAAAACACATTGTTTTGTTTGAACTTTACAAATTTTAATACTGTTGTTGTAAACAACATAATATACTCTTAACTCTTTTGTTAATTTTGTGTACACAATATTTTTCTTTTGACAATATTGTGTACTATTGTTTGTTATATTTAATTATATTGTGAACTTAAGTTTAACTTAGTTATCAATGATTATTGTGCTCAAACTTATATTGTAAGATATTATTGCATCTTCTCATTGCCAAACACTTTGATATTTTCATAAAAATAACTTATCAACTTTAATATTATTTCAACTTAACCTTAAATATTTTATAACTTTTGAACTTTGCTTTTTGCTCAACTTTTTGTTCATTCATCATGGATAAGGAACTTCAGCTTTCTCCGCCTCCAGCTGCTGAAAATAACTTGGAATCTGAACGTGCTTGCGCTATTCCTGATGCCAGTGCACAAGTTGATGATTATTGACATGATTAATTTGACATAAGTACATCCTTTTGATAAGAATGACAAGTTTGCACATTCTTCTTCAGCTTTTGCGGCACACACTTTGCCTTTATTTAATTTATTCATTTAGTTCAAATTTTGATGAAATGTTGTTGGTTGTTTCTTTTACAGACTTGCTTAGTGGTATTACTCTCAAATGGTTTCGCACAGTACGTTTTCGCATTCTATCATGGCACGAGCTTAAATTTGCTTTATTTAAACGCTTTAACATTTCAGATCTTATGTTGTTGGATTGAGGTATACTGTAATAACTGATCATGCTAGTTTAAAGTGGCTTTTAGGTCTAAGTAACCCTAGTGGTCGTTTAGCACGTTGGGCTGCTAGAATTTCTCAATTTACTTTTGATATAGTTCATAAAAAAGGATCTTTACATTTAGTCCCAGATGCTTTGTCTCGTATTGAAGTTAACGCTATAGGAACCTCTCAAATTAATTTAGTATTACCTGATGATGATATTTATGACCCTTGGTATAAAAAACTATTTATTAAATGTCAGAAATCTCCTTGCAGATATAAAAACTTTAGAGTAGAAAATAAAACTTTATATAAATTTTGTAAAAGTAAGTTTGACCCTAATAGTCGTCTTAATTGGAAGATAGTTATTCCTAAAGAGCATATTTTAGATACAATTCGCTCTAATCATGATGATATTAATTCTGGTCATCTTGGTATTCATAAAACTTGAAATAAATTAAAACAACATTATTTTTGGAAAGGAATGTTTAATGATGTTAAACAATATATTCTAGCTTGTGATACTTGTAAAGCTTATAAACATACCACTCATCCTCCTTTTGGTATTATGGTTAACCCTAAAAAGTTGATCGACCTATGCTAATGCTTTCAGTAGATATTATAGGTATATTACCTAAAACTTATTCAGGTCATAAATATATTCTTTCAGTTGTTGATGTTTTCACTAAATACTGCTGGATTTTTCCCATGATAAATGCTACTACTAGAGTAATTAATAAACTTTTTGAAAAAGAAATATTTCTTAAATATGGTTGTCCTAAGATCATTGTTTGTGATAATGGTACACAATTTACTTCAAAACATTTTGTAGAATTTCTGAAAAGTTATAATATTACTAAAATATTCTTTAATACTTTGTATACTCCTCAGAATAATTCTGTTGAGAGATATAACAAAACTATTGAAACTTGTATATCTTGTTATGTTAATGAAGATCATAGAACCTGGTCTAAATATTTACCTCATGTTCAATTAGCTTTAAATAATAGTGTTAATCTTGCTACAGATTTCACACCTAACTTTTTGATGTTTGGAAGGGAACTTATTTTTGATGCTTCTTTACATCGTTTGAGTAACTCAGTTGATAATTTGAGTGAACTAGAAGTATCCAATAGAACTCACTATGCTGATTCTCTTAATTCACTTAGTGATATTTTTGTTAAAGTTCAATCTCATTTGTTAAAAGCTTATCAGCGTAATGCTCGCTATTATAATAAAGGTCGACGAGTCATTTCTTTTGATGTGGGTGATGAAGTGTGGAGAAGGAGTTTTGTTCAATCTCATGCACCTACTTATTTTTCAGCAAAACTTGCTCCTAAGTTTATTAAATGTAAAATTATTGAAAAGATTTCTGATAACGTTTATATTCTTAAAGATCTTAGTAAGGGTACTACTGGCCGTTATCATGTTAAAGACATAATTAAATTCTAATTTTTGGTTCCAAGCGTTAGTCTTGATTTTGATAATTTTGTTTGAGGAGCACTTATACTAGTTTGAAGTATGATAGGATGAATGATTGGTTTATAGTGCACTGAATGAGGAAGTATGATAGGTAAACTCATATAAATTTGTTGAATTCATTTCTTACCTTTCTAAAATATAACTTAGGACAATTTTAGGCCATAACTTCCCCCGCACTCATTTATGTTATTCATATCAAAAGATCTTATATGTTATTTGTTTTTTATATAATCTTGTATACAATTATTATTCATGCTTGTATGCAAGATCTGTATACATACTTGTTTTTATACACTAAGCATTGTCTTTTGGTGTCTAGGATTTGCTTCTAGCTAGCCTTGTTTTCTGTGTTAGGATGCAAAACCTTAGTTTGTTTGTATGGATTTGGATACTTGAGTTTTTGTTCTCATTTGTAGACATTTCCATATATTTTGTTTTACGGATCTCGGTATAACTGTTTCCTTGATTTCGTAGTTTGTTTTTTGCTATTGTGCCCGGAAAGTCGGTGGAGTTGTTCCGATCACAATATGCATTTGTTTTTTTGCTACTGTGCCCGGAAGGTCGGTGGAGTTGTTCCGATCACAGTATGCGTTTGTTTTTGCTACCTGTGCCCGGAAGATTGTTCCGCTCACAGGATGCAGTTTTTTTGCTATTGTGCTCGGGAGATCGGTGGTGTTGAGCCGATCACAATATGCGTTTGGTTTTGGAGATGTTTGTGCTCGGGAGATTGGTGGTGTTGAGCCGATCACAACATTCTTCCTTTATATTTTTCTACATCCTTGTTGATGTAGAGATTTTAAACTGTGTTTCACAGTTATACTTTGTTCCAGCTAGTCGGTGGCGAGGGTGCCTAACTGTACTCATATGGACAGACATTTTTTTGGTTATTCTTGTAAAACAGCGGCTATTGCGCCTAACTGTAGAAGAAAATATTTTGCCTTTGTTCCAGCTAGTCAGTGGCGAGGGTGCCTAACTGTACTCATATGGACATTTTTTGTTGGTTATTCTTGTAAAGCAGCGGCTATTGCGCCTAACTGTAGAAGAAATTATTTTACCTTGCTTCTTGCTAGTCGGTGGCGATGGTGCCTAACCGTACTCAAATTGGTATGAATAGTTTTTCATTTTTGATCAGCGACGGTTGCGCTTAACTGTACTTGTGGTATCTCTTGGATGTAACTAGTTAGTCAGTGGCGAAGGTGCCTAACTGCACTCATGTTGGTTCAAGTTGTGCTATGGTTCAGTTATGTTAGTGACTTAACTGTATTCATGTTGGTTCTTGTTGTTTTGTTTTGTAGTAAGTCGGTTATGTTAGTGACTTATCTGCACTCTTATTGTTTTATTTTATAGTAAGTCTGTTATGTTTGTGGCTTAACTATTCTCTTGTTTTTTTTTTGTATTCTTTTAAGAATAGTATTAGTTTCTTTTGTTATAGGAATGTATTAGTTTAGTTCCATTTTTTTAAAAGAGGAATTTTGCTTTCTCTTTTGTTTTTTTCTGGCATAAAAGAAATTACTTTCTTTTATTTTTTTTGGGGAGGGATGTAATGTAACGAGCCTTTTTGCTCCTTACATGCCTTCGGCCTATTTAGTCTGTTTCGCGTCACTAATTTGATTTTTATTTTATCTGTGGTATTTTCTCGAGTTTTGACATAAGTGACAGATCGGACGGCTGCTCACTCTTCGACCAGCATCTACCGGTTGACGATTCAAAAATGAATCTTCGCTTTTAAGTTTTTTTTATCAAGGCGAATCTTAGCCATCCTCGGCTGGATTACGCATAATTTTAATGCCATAGTACGGCATATATTAGGTGTTTATAGTGGTGCCGTGATGACGTCCCTATAAATTTGTTTTGGCCTGATGTCTCTGGTGTGAGGTGACCGCATGGCGCATTTCATAGTTTGGCGAAGGAAGGAGGACTAAACGGTGAGATCCATCAACTTTTAAAGTGTCGTTTGACGGATTTTTCACTTTGCCTCACCGTGCCTTAACCTGCAAATTTTGTTACAGCCTATGGTCGGAATCTCGTACCGAAACATTTAGTTTGCTTCGTATTTCGAAGAGGAAGAAACGGTAAGACCTTTTTAATGCTAAAGTGCCGCGTCTCGGATTGATCACTTTGCCTTGCCGTAATCTAATCTATACAATTTGTTACAGCCCGCTGTTGGCGTTTCTTCCGATGGTTTCTTCGAAGGGTTTCTTCTAAGGATATTTTCCATTTGTTTGTTCCCGTGTTAAGTTCTGGCCTTCTCCCATGAACTTAACTTGGTCGTTTTGCTGAGGGACTCATCCAGCGCTCACCCGACGCTCACCACGTCACATGGTTTTATTTTAGTTTATTTCTGGTTTACTACCCCCTGGTATGTTTATTTTAAATTTAATTTAACTAATTTAGTTATCATACTCAAGATGCAATAATCTCCTGTACTTTAATAATCTCCTGTACTTTAATAATTTCCTGTAGTTAATAATTTATACTAGTTTTTAATTTTAACTAGTTATTAATATTTTTTGTGTAACTTTGTTATTTTGCTGAAAGCTACGGGCTTATAATTAAAGAAACAAAAGGAAGTTCTTGTTTGATTTCTTTATTTAGCCTCCCACCGGACGATTAAAGGTTCAATCCTTCCGATAGACCTATTCCGGCAAACTAATTTTTAGGTGTAAGCTCCAAGGCGCCCGAACCCATAAGGTATTTGTTTTATTTGTTTGTTTGTTGTTTTCATTTAGGAGCTACACACATTACACATTTTATAATTATATTTCAAAATTAATTAATTATATTTATTTAAAATTCTCCTTTTTTTTTTTAATTATTACAAACTGTAGTCATTTATAGCACATATTTCATTTATGTATTGATTTTTCCTTCCGGGGCATAAAATCGATATCATTAAATTAAATAAAAAAAATAACCAAATGTACGGTTGAGCCACGGTATTTTGAAGAACAATAGGATTATTTCATTCAAATATGCGCATTATGCTTATTACGTTCTGAAATAAAAACGTTTAAATGTACTAAGATAAAACTAAATATGTAATATGTTTTTTTTTGTCTAGTCTACCTAGTGACTGACTAGAGGAGAACACCTGGCGAACGGTGGATATGGTTTTCAAGGATTTACCCTCCTTCCTCCCTTTAGTTGGTCACTGAGTAGTCCTAACAGCCATGCGATAATGAAGACATCAGTTACAGCTGTCTACTGCGTACTCTGCGACTTGGTGATTCGTTTCGCCCCTCTGTTGGGCGGACCCTTGGGTTTGGCGAATGCGGGGCGATGAAGGTTCCTCTTAGGATGAATCTCGTCATACAGGAACTCTTCCGTCAGTTCCTTTCCATCGTCAATTTCCAACTGAAAAGTTAGTAGAAATTAGTCAGTTGTGCATCCTATGTCAGTCATTATCGTACGTAATTTTTATTGTAAGTTGACGTTTTTAGTTTCAATAAAGGTTTTTATTATTATTTTATTTTAATGGTTAAAGAAGAATCCACAAATTATACATATTATATATTATTATTATATACCCTTTACTTAGAGCAACTGTGATAGCCTGGTGGGGCGACCAGTAGTCTGTTAAGCACAAGAACTTAAGTTCACACCCAAGGCGTGCACCACTGACTTTTTTTTACGTTCCTTGCGTTGTTATCCCATGCTCAAATGGAGAAGGAAAACAACGTGAGGAAACCTTCATGTCTGAGATGTTCTCGGTGGCATATGAAGTCTGCTAACTCGCAGTAGGCTAGCGTGGTGGACTATAGCCGAATCCCTCTCAGTGAGACGGCATAAAAAATGGTTGATGATGAAACTTACCCTTTTAGCAATTTCAACGCCCATTTGCTCAATTATTTCTAGAAACTGTCCTTTACAACTGGAATACATCATTCTTTCCTTTATACTGCAGTTGTATCCAGGCATTGAATAGATGAATACTGTGAATTAAAATTATATATTTTTTATTTTCAATTTTTGCTGAACAAGGTCTTATTATATTAATGTCACTTCATTATTAGGTATATCTTAAGAGGCCTTTTACAAAAATACGCGTTATTGTATACTTTCATCGGTGAAATTGAACACTTATCGATGCTTTATATAAATAACAATTAATTGTCAAAAATAGCGAGTTTTCTCTTCTACAATAATAATAAAGCGAAATATTGATAATTTATTTATTTATTCAGGGATAATCATTCTCCCGAAGTATGTTTAAGCAAAATCTCACGGAGAGCTGTTTTGGGAGCTCAAATTTGCGGATTCTGTCTATTATTCATACATAATATTTTTTTTCCCGTAATAGTAATATCGTACCCTTTAATAATAATAGAATACATTTTCATAATTACGCTTTTAAAATATAAAAAAACCGACTTGACGTAATTCAATTTTCTAATGAAAACGGTCCGAAACAAGTCCAAATATTGCCGAAGTTCTCTATCATTTATAATATTTATAATAATAATAATATTTATATCTAAACAATCTACAATATTTGTTTAAGACAGTGTATTTTTTTTTAGATTTTTTTATAAATTATTTTGCCTTTTATGAATAAAATGAAATTACTATAAATTTCACTGCATCGGCAATGTGCGCTCAGTATCGCGCGAGCGCTTGTCAAGGACGGGTCTATGTCAGTTTTTTCGGGTAACCTCTCGTGTCGATACTATCGTTGTGTGCTTTGCTAGCCGTGTCAACGCTGCTATTGTGTGCGTAGGATCATCGTATACTACGACCTAGACGACGAGAAAAGCTCGATCAACGCCGCTGCGGGAAATATTTTTTTAAATCATATTGAATTATTTTCCTACATCTGTGTGTTTTATTTAAAGTTTAGTCCCACAAGTCAAGTTTTATACATCAAATATAATATGCAAACAAGTATTTTAGAATCATTTAAATGTTATTGTTTCTTCTGCATAGAAATATATTCCCATTTCCAGCACAACTGAATTTAACGAGGTTGTATTTTGCATTCTTATAATGAATTTTTAGTACCTATTCTTTAGATGTAACACCTGGGCTGAGGTCATAAAATATAATTTGAATACGCTTATTGATAATCCATAACAGGTGGTTACTAGCAGATAGTAAAAGCCGAAAAGTTTATTTATCTATAATTGATATTATTAAATCTATTAAACTATGTTACCGTGTCTGTTTGGTTGTAAAACGCGTGGTATGATTTTAACAAGTGTAAGAAAATAATGTATTAATAATTGAATACATTATTTTCTTGGTTTTAGGAATGCGAAAACGTTAAATCAAAGAATTTCATTATTAAATCAGTGTACATATTAAAATACGAATAAAAAATAAATTATCCTCAATAATTATGTATGAAAATTAAATGAAACATGATTATCAAACCATAAATATTTATGTACTTATTAAATACCTATAAGTACATAAATAAAGCAATGAACATTGTGTCATGATTATAAATCAAATTTCATTTAAAAACCTTTCATAACTACTATATTACAAAAATGTAAACTTTGCGGATCAAGATAGTTTGGTCGCCACACTCGCAACATCATAGTGCGAGCGAGTGAGAAGATGTGAGAGAAGGTAGAGGTCGCGTAACTAGCCGCCCGCTCGATGCATAGAAAATACCTAAATTAGCGCAGCGCCGAAATGTAAAAGGGCTCTTAAACGAATGTTACGTTGACATTTATAAAAAAAAAAACGATTAAAGACAGGGAGAGGAGGAGACGTGTGGAGATCTGTTTTGAATAACCTACCGTTGATTGGTTATTCATATTCAACACACATTTCATCACGGTTCTTCTCCACTCCACTATGGTGCATACTGGGGCTAGCACGCAGGTTCAAGACCAAGTAATCAGGAGACTAAAGTCGAGTTGTAGAACATTTTCATTAGCTATTTCTGTCTTCTTTTGTAACCTAGACATATTGTACCCACCTATGCTCTCCATATAGTCACTTTCGTGAGTATGCTTGAATATATACAAGTGGTATCTCGCCTGGTCTCCCGGCACTTGCCGCGGTAGCTCTGACAAAGATATGTTGGCCGCTTTGGATAAATGGATTTTTTCTTCCTCTAAATCTGAAATTTGACAACTATAAATTACTTTATTGCGTTAGGTCGTTATAGCAATTACCTACCAATCAAAGAACAAAAAATCGATTATTGATAATTATGTACCAAATTACTAATGTTTGAACAAATTTTACGAATACATATACAATATATTCGTAAAATTAAAACATGGATTACAGAATTCAACCTGTTTTTTTTTTATACTGACACATCACAGCGGCAGGCCATGATAGTTCTTTTGTGACATCGCTATACCAGTAAACAAACAGATTTATGAATTTTGTATCTTATCTTTTCTCTATGAGTGATGTTAGTGGTTGGTACTCATATGTAGTATACGCTAGACAGCCATATTTAATAAGATATTTGACCTAGCATTTTGGGATATATCATTTTTTTAATGTGTTTTTGTTGTGAAATTAATTCTAGTATTAGAGATGCTCTGACTAGCAAACTTCGGATCACCATATCAACCATTACGCGTCCACTGCTGGGCATAGGTCTCCCCCTATGATCGCCACGATGACCGGTCCTGAACTTCGGGTAATAAAATATAATTTATTTGTTTCTTTTACTTACCTATTTTAAATTGCAAATAGTTATAAGCGCCTCGTTTGAGATCATGAATTCCTTGTTTGGCATCTTCAGTTGTAGGGAATGACACACCACCCATTGTGGACTGTCTGAAAATATAAATCATCATCATCAACCCATTATTGTCCCACTGCTGAGCACGAGTCTCCTCTCATTTGAGAGGGATTAGGCTATAGTCCACCACGCTAGCCTACTGCGGGTTGGCAGACTCCACATGTCATCGAAAATCTCTCAAGCATGCAGGTTTCCTTCACCGTTTGAGCATTTGATAAATACGGACATAACTTCCGAAAAGTCAGTGGTGCATGCCTTGGGTTTGAACTTGAGACTTCTGACATCTCAGTCCACTGGTCACACCACTAGGCTACCACAGCTCAAAATATAAATAAAACATGGGAACTTATATAACATGATTTCAATATAAATACTTGAAATAAAACTAAACTATCTAGCCTAGACAGCAATAAAAGACTATAACTATGCTGAAAGGATTGGCTAGCTATAGCAGCAGTGAGCGGAGTCATCTAGACTGACCAAAGGGGTACAAAGGTTCTTAATTGAAGATAATATATATTCTTAATATGTAGAATGCTCTATCTCAATAAGATGGACACCCAGTGATGGCTACTAGTAGTAGTAGGATGCAGGCAGTATGTAACAGGTTCTTTTTGAAAATCTATAAGGGAGGAGTTGATTTATAATGAAATATTAATAAATATACTTTCTCAACATGCCACTGAGAGTATTTTAATATTTTTTTCTTAAAACAAATTATACAGGTGCATTATTAAAAATAGAATCTTGCAAGTTTTTTCCCTTTAGTCCATAACTTTAACTATGCTTAAATAAAAAGATAAATATCACACAATTTCAAACTTGGCAGATTAGGGCTACCCACGCCACAGTGTATAAATAAGTTACCTTGCGTCAGTGCCATAACCACTGCTATATTCTAAAAAAAACATTTTACAGATACATTTTAATAATAGCATCTTACAATTTACCCTTTTTGCCCATAACCTTAACACTTAAATAAAAAGATTAGTATCACACAATTTAAAACTTGGCAGTTTACCACAGTGTATAAATAAGTTACCTTGCGTCAGTGCCATAGTTAGTGTTGTGTTCACTCTCCTGTAGCTCCTTCAAAGCCTCCTCTCTATTAGTGAGCGGAGCGGGCGCACTCACTCCACTCAAATGAGCCTTGTAACCTTTCAAACACACTTCATCCTAGAAACATAAAAAGGTCATGTTCAAATATAAAACATACTAATATTATAAAATAATGCGAAGGTATATTTAACTGATACCTCTTCCCACTTATCACTGAACCGATTTAGATGAAATTTTGTTTGTTCTAGAAATCATCTTTTAAAAGGGCGAAGGGGGGGGGGAGGATTGTATGAGGAAACAATATTCAAGGTTAAGATAAAATATATTTTTAATAGTACAATTTTGTGGGTGTAAATAACTTAAAACATATTGGGATTTCCTATAATAGTAGTACTACAAACTAATAGCACTAATAGTAGTATTCAAATAATATTAGAAAGAGTAGATTCGATTTTTTGTATGTTTGTAATTTATAATGTTGGGCTCCAAAACTACTGGACTGATTTTCTTTTGTTGTGTTCCATTACAATGCTACATTATGCCTGATGAACACAGGCTATATTTTATTTGAGATAGACACAATTAAGTAATACGAATAAAAAGTTCAATAATGTAACCGAAGCTGTGAAAAAGTTTTTTTAAAAAATATATTCATGAAATAAACAGAAACATAGAGAACTCCACAAATCATAATTTTTATTAGTCAGCATTTTATTTTTACACCAATAAGTTCTAATATTTTGAAATTTCTTATCTTTACAGTCAGTTTATATACATAGTAGATAAACAAAATGTTATCATAATGTTATGTATATAATTTTTAAACAATATTACGTCATTGACAATTGTATGTTAATTTACGAGAATCGTTATTATTTCGAGAACAATAACACTTGGTCCACACAAATGTGCTGTGTTAGCAAAGTATGGAGTTACAGATATAACAAAAAGAAACATATTCAAGTATGTATATTAAAAAAAATTCACCACACAATTTTTTTTCCAGCAGTCATCATATTGAATATCACATAACGAACATGGACATAACAATACTGGACGAATTGTCAAAATGTTACTAATTCTAGAGAATTTCATTATCGATTACTTAATTTTATATTACTGTATGTACTAATAGTACGTATTGTACCTTAACTGTAGCATGCATTTCATCTTTAATATGCGCGGACCCAAACTCCTGTTTAAGTGTAGCCTTAGTAGAAGCATACAACATCTTGTGTCTGACTGGGGCGCTGTCTGGGGACCAGCTGAGCAAAAGCCATTCATGGCCTACAGAATTTGTTGAGTCAAACCTGAAAAACAGTGTAATAATTAGAGTATTGCTGAAGTTAACTAGTATTACCTTTAATAGAATATATTCAATTTGAAGAATAATTTAATTAGACAATACAACAAATGTTAATTTATAATAAATATTACCTGTACAAAATGTAACATGGCAAGTCTTCAACCACTAGTGATGGTACATATTTGTCGAAATCTTGTTCCCATGAGTGCTTTGTGGGATAGTACTTGGACAGAACCAGCTGCTCTGAAATGTATAAACAACAATATTACTTTGTTATCTGATTTCAAAAAGGAGCTGGTTCTCAATTCAATTGTCATAATTCAATTTTAGATAAGAAAATATATTTTATCTAAAGCTAATTGTTTCCTAGTTAAATTTATGATTTAAAGGACTGATAGAAATAACACTTCATTATTGTCTAATAGTTCTGAATGTGTGTGAGTTTCAGGCATTTGATTACCAGATGAGGAAGAACTATGAAAACTTATATCGTAATTTGAAGGTTGGATTTGTGCAAAAATATGTGTGTACATAGAACTTCAAACTGGTGACCTTTTAGTGTACCTTTAGGTAAACTTCTCTATTACTATTTGGATAAATGATAAATGAAATATTATAAAAAAGATTACCATTTTCTATACTAATTTTCAGGACTCTGATTTTTCCATCTCTACATTTTCCTAAATATTTCTTTAGCTCTGCATTTGCTGAAAATAAAAGAAAACATGCATATTACATATATGCCCAAAGACATTGTTTTCAAGGAATAAGTAACAAGACTTTCGTTCAAATATTTCTTTAATACATTACAAATATACCACTTCACTTAGAGAAGTGGTATTCATGTACAGACCTATTTGTTGAATACATTACACATTTCTATTGCACATTACATTACAGGCCTTATTTTTAAACCTGGTTTGTTATTTGTATGTAAATAAAAAGAGAAAGCACCATAGATATCAACTAAATTAGCTGTTGCTGTCTCTGTCTTCTAGATACAAGGACTATGTACTTCTAAATTTAAATGGTAACAATAGTTTTTATTATTTATAGTGTCATTCACTTCATAAGCTGATATACTTGATTATGCTAGAGTAGATATAACAAATTACAAATATGATTAAGCATGCATCAGAAGACAAAGATCCTTTTGATTATTGTACTTAATATTATTTTCCTGGTTAAAATGTTTTCTGAATTCAAGTTTACTACTTATGTGCAGTAAGATAATCCTTAAAAAATGAATATCATGAGTGTAGATGTAAACTAATATTATACTAGAAGGTCATCTATAAAAGGAGATACTTTATAACATGTATAATATGTTAGCAGTGGTTTGTTTTTATAGCTGTAGGTATATTATTTGTGACTCTATTAATATACATATACAGTAACATACTTAAGATACCGTCAGCTTCGTAATGAAATGGATACAAGTTTAGGCAGTTTGCAATAAAATTCAATTTTATGATAATTGTTACTATTGGCATCAGTATGAAATTTGTGGATCTCAGTTATACATTATCTATATAGTATTCAAACGTATGTGAGCTTCTAAGCCAGAAATAACGTTATTTCTATTCATAATGTAATCACAATTATTATTCTGGTCTACGTCAATGTAAAATAAAAATATTTTTGCCGGGATTATTTGCATAGTACGTGTGATAGATAACTGTATTTTATCATACCTTGAATTCCAGTTTGATGAGACATTGTGATATTACAACTAAAATTATCTTACAAAACTCTCACGACACAAAACAATATAAACATACAGGTATTCACAAATTATATAGTTTTATCACTGAAAAAATAAAATGAAGCAATGAAAACTGAAAACCTCATTCACGTAAATACAGGAAATGAGTGTCAGGTGTCAGTTTGACAATTTGTACAATCGTACCACAGAGTATAAGGTTTTTTAAATGTGGAAATAGTATGACTACTAATCCTTTTAGTTAATCTTTAATCTTTTAACCAACCTCTTAGTGCCGTCTCCTTTTTTTCATCAATTTATTAGGATAATAACTAGTGATGAATGGTTAATTAATGAAGTGGACTAATGATTCTCTCTCGATTAGAAGACTTATCGAGACAATATTATTGTAGCTCCTTAGTTTACTGATACACTCCTGTCATAGGCGTATTTACCCTCACAGTCTGTCGCCCCGGGCTATGGCCCTTATGGCCCTAGGGTAAATACGCCCATGACTGGAGTGTAACAAAAGGAGAGCCGAACGGAGTAAGGTAGATACCTAACACCACAGCTGGTAAGTGATGTATATTTTATTTATACTCCTCGACATTTACTGTTCCCCTGGCAATTTTTTCCTGGACTATTTTGATGAGAGTTCAAATTATTCAGTTGTTATTATATTGTTCTTATCCGTGTTCGGTACTATTCTAGCTTCTATTTTGCTCGCTAATATCTGAAAATCATTGTTTTCACCGTTTGATCTCACTGCATGTGCATAATTGTGTAAATTGTATTCTGAAATAAAACTAATTACTTCACGGACAGTCTGCCCGTGACCATGGATGCTGTAAAGGAAACTCCGGGATTAAATAAGATCAATGATAAAATCCGTCAATTGTTGTTTTATTTTTAACCGACTTCAAAAAGGGGGAGGTTCTATGTTCCGCTGTATATACCCATATACTTACATACATATTTTTTTAATGTGTACCTAATGTAAGTGTAGGCTATGAGAAAAAAATTTACAGTAGGTACATATATAAGTGGCGCGAGCCCGTGGAGTCAGAATATAAGTGTAATATTGGACAATATCTTCTTCATCGTATATTGACGTGTGGAGAATCTCCGGACGAATAAAGTGTGTAAATAATAGCGAGTGACGTCAAATACGTGCAGAGTAATCCTTAAATAATTACCTAGTTTGGGAGACAGCAAACTATGATTGCGTTATGCTTTGACGATCATTAAATTAAAACATAATGATCTCATACGTTTTGGTCACATTACGTTGTAAAAAATTTGAGTTGATACAATAAACGTTATTATTATTATTATAAGTACCTACCTATTTTTAAATTCCTACTGATAATCTTGTCTAATAGTAAAGACAGACTTATGTAACTTTCTATATATGGGATCGTTGACCAAAGCTAGATATTTATCGATCGTATGAAAACAGAATTCGATGTTCATTAATTGCATCAGGAACATAGGTCGTTAAATACTTACTTCTGCACAATTAAGGGGCAATGGCGGTCACCAATGATTTTCCGCCACTACACAAATACAATGCGGGAACATACCACAATTATTGTGGCGATGGCGTCTCGCTCGATGATAATTAACCGCTAATAATATGGGAAATACGTGACAATAGAATGGTGGCTGTTATTTGGTTTTAAATATGATGTTTTGAATTTGTATTGCTGTAATGCATTTGCATTATTTTGGCATTTGTCTAATCATGAAATCATCATTATATTTGAACGAGGGCTTTAGATTTTAGCTTTAAAAAATAAGGGCCTTTTCTATTTGGTGGTCACAGTTCGGAGTAGGTAGGTAATTGTTTTGCATTTCGTTACTTGGATTTACTTAGTTACTTAAATTTGTCTATTTGATATTGTGTTATTTTAATCCTCATTGTGTTGGTTTTTAGTCTAGAGTGACTGACTTATTTCTCGGAGTACCTATCCTAACAGAAGGGGTAGTCGATAACTAAAGAATTTTAACAGGGAACTAATTACAGAGACAATAGAAAGTACATTGTTATCAAGCGCTGGCAATAATTGGCTCTATTTAAATTGTCTACAGTACTTTATGTTACGACCGATTGTGCTTCTAAGTAAGAACCCTAGTTGGTGCTAAAATGACTATAGTACGAGTCTCATAGCCATAAGGTTTGATTTTGAAAATTACATTCTACTCATTCTTTTATGAACGAAAAATGTGGTTGCGTAAACCTACTATTAACTCTGCAGGTAAATTTTATAATTGATTAATATGTGACTGTATTTGATATTTTTTTAATTTTTAAGTTTAGGCTTTCGTGATGTGTAAGAATTGTGTTGTCAAAATGTTTTTTTTTTCAAATTCGATTACTTAGTAGTTTCAGAGATTGTAAGTATGGACATCTCTAAGATTCTGATGAAATGCTCATATTTGACTTCTTCTTTACTAACTTCATTACATAAAGTTTCTGTATACATAGGCTACGTCATATTTTAATCACCAGAGAATTCTAACTAACCTTTGTTTAAATAAATACCTATTTATTGTCTAAACCTAGATGAATATTTCGTACTAAATAGGTCGAATCCGTTATTGTCTGCTCAGCAAATGAATAGGTTCAGTCATACCTATACCTAGATAGATCCTGCTTTTGGATGCAGTTAACACAAACATAGGAATCCGATGAGAATTTGTTTTAGTCATTGTTCCCGTAAATACTGGATTTGATTTCAACCGCATCTGGTTAACATCGGTTTTATTGTACGCGGACAATTATGATTTTAATTAAACATTGCATAGAAGCTTGATATTGTTTATTGTATTGTATCTGAATATTTGCAATAATCATCGTTAACAAAATTAGGTGCCTATTGCTCTGTCGTAATGAGAATATGAATCGTACCTAACTGCATTACTATCTTAGGTAATGTACCACTGTTAGGCGTGGTTCTCCTCAGAATTCAACTCAATTATGGCAGTGGTAGGTGGTTCGAATACCGTGATAAGCAAAGATATTTATACTGGAGTCTTGAGTGTTTCCATATCAACAAAAAAAACGATGTAAACGTATATAATGTAGGTATAGGTACCTATTTAGCTCGGAACTAGTTGGCGTTTGGCACTGTTTAACAAAGTCCAGATATATTATATTATTGAGAGGCGTCTATAGGGTATAGAAGCCGTTTCTCTATATATTCTATTTAAATAAATGATAAAATTACATGTCCATAAGTATTATTTTTAAAACGCAGAGGTGCGAGCCATAGATGCGAAATCGAGCCATGGGAACTCTATCGATATCGTAATAGTCAAGTATCCTCCTCTCTTTTAAATTGCCGTGCCCTGCAGGGTCCATAATGTACCATATGTGACAAACAATATCTAACATGTTTATGGAGCGCAATAAAGAATTTGAATTTGAATTTGAATTTGAATCAGTACCTACCTACAATGTATACAAAATTCTAAAATGACATATGTAATAATACTTTGTGATCAGTTTCATATTGTCAACATTTGACTAGAAGAGAGAACGTAAGAGCTCTAAAGTTATTATTTTTAATACCACAAGGATGCAAACAAGATTTAGGCTGATAGCGGTTACTGTAGCCTAAGGACGTTTGCAACCCCACAGGTGTCAGAGGCACCCTGAATTTAATTTTTTTTATACCAGCCAACTACTTTCTGGGTTCTGAAACAATAACGAAATCCCCATATTTATAAAGTTAATCATTCATAATCACGCCACTAAAAACATTTCGGAAGTATCAGTAATATTTTACCCCAACAAAAAAAAACAACACAAGCAACCCTCATTATAAAGCATTATAACAAAGCTATCTAATTAGCTTGCGTATAACAAGACAGATGAAGTATGAAAGCCATTCGCCGAAAATGTCTTATGCAAAGATCAAAACATATTCCGGGGGTAATGAGGTACCCCACAAAGCGGACATGAAACACTACGAAATGGACGAAAAATGTGAATCGGGGAATCTGTACAGCTCTCATCAATTAAATATTTCTGAGCCATTAGCGCAGGTGGCAAGCATGGTAATGGAAGGCCATTAGAGTCGCTGGCGGCCCGTGAGCTGTATTATGTGTTAGCTAGCCGCTTTTAATCCGTATATACTAGGTTTTATACCTCATTTGTTAAGTTTGTTAGTGTTTGTACCAGTTTATTAGTCAAAATTTTGGCAGTATTTCAATTTGAGTGAACTTGTTATCTTACCTCTTTAGTTTGTTTTAGTGTTCTTTTTTTAAATAAATGGTTTTGATATATAGATTAATGTAGACAAATGAAATGAGCTTAAAGTCAATGATTGAAGTCACCATAAGGCTTAGCGTTGTTCTTAGATACGTGATATCGATATGGCGCGGGCGTTATGGTTCTGTGGACATTCTGACGTGACATAGCCTCCACTTCTTAATTTGTGTGACATGCCTATCTACTATGATAAAAATCAGTTTAAACCAAAACTCTTCTGATACAATTTATTATATTATATTAAGTACAATGTTTATATTCCAACTCATACATTCTTATACGACATAAAATTGTATATGGGTAAAATTATATACTGACATAACGTTTTAATATTATGAAGGAATACTTAGTTCTTTTTTCTGCTAAAATTATAGCAGGTATTTACTTAATGAACTCATGGAACTACTGATTTAAAAAATCAACACTAGTTCCATTATAGAACTGTTAATGGTACCTAAAAGATTTGATCATGATTTTTCTATCATTCTTCAATATATTTATGAAAGCTTCAAGTTAACACGAAGTCCCATTACAGACGTCGCGGGTCTGGATAAATTGCTGCAATCTCAATGAGACGCTGGGCGCCTATCCAACTCGAGCCTCGAGGATTCCTTTCACTCCGCTGATTTAACGAAACCGCGCAGTTTTGCTTGCTACGCCTATTGTGCGCCCGTTATTATTAGTGCTTCAAGGGTCAACGAGCTCATAGCAAAGCAGGGACCCGTATATTGCAAAGAATTGAAATCCGTCGGTTAGATGACCCACTTTTAGTATGAATTATTGTAGTACACTACAGTAATTCGGGTGAAAATGCAGACAGTCATGTTGTAATCTTAAACAGACAGTATGTTTACGCAGACAATAAAACACTTTCGGATATAATGTAAGATAATTTGCGAAATATTCGTTGTATATTATAATATAGATGAAAGTAGAAACAACGCAATATTCTACGTACTGGATACGTAGCAATAAAAATAAATCTTCATATTAGTTTTGCTAGCAACTGCAATTTGATGCGCCCACAAAAATAGAGATATTTTGCCGAAATACTGCGTGTAATAATACCTATCTGCCGCTTTGCCGGGCTCTTGGCAGCGATTGAAAGTAAATTATCTGTGGTTGCTAGTTTTTTGCTAGCTAGCCGGCGCAGGCTGCGTTGTAGTGCTAATTGTTTTTATTTTTTGAGCGGAGTGCGCACACTGAGCTTTGTGCACAGACATTTGTCTCGTTTTTATCATTGGTCGGTTATTTATTCGATGTTCAGTCAGCCGAGCCTCGTTTTATTTTAAATTATGTTTTTTAATGCAAATCCATATCTTAAGCAGTTTTCCAGTAGTGAATTTTTAGAATTCATTTTGAACCACGAAACAGTACCAATCTATCAATTGAGAGTAATGGTTTTACGACTTCATGTATATTTAATTTTATTTACTGAACATTTTATTCGTGTGCTGTTCCTAGATGGACACGTGTTAAATTTTTAATGCAAGAAACGCGACTCCGAGGCCACAGTAATGGGAGAGTAAATATCGCAGTGCTCCTTATGAATGAATAATAAATATCGAGCGCTGCCGGTGCTACGCTGCAAATACAACCGCTGGGAATTTCGCCTACTTTTCTTGGATTTAGGTTTGTAACGCTTAAGAATTGACCGCTCCTCGTATAGCAAGCGAGCCGAGATGTAGTTTCTGCAACCGAAATAAATAGTGATGAGCCATCGTACTGATACTCTCGAAATTTACTCTTCGATTCTACAGTCCGGTGTGGAAATATCTGGTATTAATATCCAGATAAGATGTGAGCACAAAGATTTAGTTCACAGGTTTAGTTCAGCGTACACAAAGGTTTTCTATGTAGATTTGTAATAGAGAAAAATAGTTTTAAACCGGCTGCCGAAAATCCTTTTTACTTTCGCTTCGTATTTGGATAGCGGAAGTCCGCTGTTTGTCGGAAGGTTGCGTTAAATAAAACGAACATTGTTTTCAACGCCGTACCGTTTCACGTTAATTGCGCAGAAGTGTTTAATGAACGCTTGTTCGCCGTGTTTGCAGGCTGAGCTATTTGCCGGCCCCTTTACACTCTCTCCAAAAATAATAATAATGCCTTGTTGGGTGTCTGCGGCAGTTCAGTCTGAATGACTGCACTATTATTTTCCGTGCGCATTACGATCAAAAAGGTGCACGATGGAGGTAATATAGGCACAACACGTGTTACCTACGTGGGTGAAAAAAAACAACAAACACTTTTCGGTCTTTGTAGCGTCTGCTTTTTGTAGTTGAATCTCGGGCGGGGAAACGTAAATGCTTGTCTGCGTAATTTTGTAAAAGTCTTATCTGTCGCAGACGTGACAGGGTAGAATATATTATTACAATGTGTACGATAATGTAGTTTGTCACTGAGTTATAAAAAGTTTGAGTTTATTTTGGTTTTTAAAAATGAAATGCCTTATATTGTATAGCTTTTTATGTAACAATATTTAGATGTCGGCAAATGGAAGCCTCGGGAAATATACGGCACGTTTGAACACGTGCATTGGCAATATTGGCATGTCTGGCACTAAATCAAAACCATTTATGTCTACAGAATATTCTCCGTGACGCATTTATGCTCGTAAATTTATCAATATGGATGTTATATTAGGAAAATTTCACATTGTGTTCAACGCTTTGAGATTCAATCGACCGTAGGACTTGTGTCGAATCCACGCCGAATAAATACACCTCATAAATATTAAACTTTTCAAAAACTGACTACAAAATATGGGGAATAAATAAATCGGCTTCGAGTAATAAATAATTGATGCATTAAAATAATATTGGAATTTACATTTCCAAAATATGATAATTGGGCTGAATTTACATTTCCAAAAAATGAAAAGTTGCGTTAATTTTACATTGAAATGCAACTCTTATACAATTTTATTTGTTATTAATATGGATTGAAGTCTTTTAATATGCTTGTGGTTTATTTTTTTCTTCCTGAAGAAGGTCATATCTTTGTTATTGGTAAGTCTAGTCATAGGGGTAGTCACGGCTAAGTAAGCCGTGCTTACCATGACTTTCAATTGGGGATATTTGATGTGCTGGCGTATGTACAACATAATGCATGACTCAGGTACAACAACTGACCATACTCATCACAAAATTTGCCATAGAAATATCATTTCATTATGGCTGCATTATCACGGCCTAAATATGATTTCTGGACGCGAATGAAATCATGGCAGTAACTAAGTTCGATTATGAGAGCAAAGATTCGAATTTATAAACTTGTTTATGTAGTGTAGTGTATTATCTAACCTAGATTGGTATTACCTGTATTGTATAAACAATAAGAAAATGAAAGTTATTTTCGTATCAGATACAGCTGTACCATAGACTAGGGACTGTATTACAATTACTTGTATTTTAATAAGTTTACACAATTCCACGTGGAATATTATTATTATATTTTGTATAGAATTTGAGCGTAAAAATATTTTCTAGTCTTAAATATTTTATCGATACTTTATTTAGGAATATGTGTTTGATGATGAGGTGTACATGAGTAAGTACATTAACCGTTTTTGTGTACAGGTAGACTAGATTATATTATATTGATATTATTACTAGCTGCTGTGCTCGCAACTTCGTCTGCCTACAGCCAAAAAAAACAGTGAGCCGTCACGGGACGCCTGGCAGATGTGAAACATCGACATTATTTTGTAAAAGTAATATGCTGAAAAGAACATATTGTGATAGGAACTAAATATGTCATAATGATAAAACAAAATATTACGATTTTTTTTCCACATCAAAAATATATGTGTTAAAAGAAACATATTAACAAAACTCAAAGAGGTTTAATACAATTCACAATTCTAAAAAAAAGGTAACCTTGAAAATATAACTAAAATCTAATTTAAATTTCGTGGCGACGCTTTCGCCACGCCAGAAATCGGTTTTACGTGCGGCTATAGATGTTTCACATCAAAAATTTAAACTATCTTGTTTACATGGTATGCAAAGTTCTTTGCCTCAAAAGTTCATTGCAGATAAACGTGACAAATTTTTTTAACTGCTTGTTCTTAAAACGAAAAAATACAAAAAGCGAATTATGAACATTTGACAAACGTGTCTGATAAATAAAACATATTTTAAGATACCTAAACATAAATATATTTTATTCATCCTAACGTTTCAGTTTCATGATTTCCTGATCATGGATGCTGTATCCATGGCCACGGAGGAGCAGGTAACGAATACAGGATCTAAATAAAAAAAAAGCGACAACGCAACAAAAATCCGCTACGCCTAATATCGTAGAAAAGGAGGTTGAATTTGGGAATATTAAACATTTATAGCATGTGCCGAGAATATAGCCCTTAGTGACTGACAATTGCCGCTCAATATCGGTTCGACGGCTAACCCCCAGAATTGGTCTCTATGAAACGCTTAGGTAGGTAAAGTAGTTCTTGTTTCAAATACTAAGACCCATTCCTTTAAATTGCTTTGCGCTTTCCACTTTGCATTTTGAAATCTCTTTTTGTTCTCGACTTTCAATTTAACTTTTACGGGTTTTGAAGAGTTTGAACCTGGAAGTGTGTTAGAAAATGGAGGATGCTTCAGATCAAATACTTATATAGTGTTGCGAATAGAGTGTCGCATTTCCAATAGGTACTTAGATGATATTATTATATATACTTTTTTTATTACTTTGTCAAAAAATAAATCATTGCCGTACGTAGATGTTCTCGTATTAGCTCCAAATTCTTAAACAGACTTGAAACAACCACTTTTAGACATATTTTAAAAAATGCTGGAATAACCCGCAATCCGTCGGTCAAACACTACATTTATACTACTTAAACTCAAGAGGTTTAAGTGGCATTATGGAAAAAACAAATTGTTGTGAATGTATTTCTGATAAAAAAAAAAAAAAAAAATTAAACGTTAGGGCCATCAGTTATCCACTACTTTATATACACTCAAGCGGTAGGTTCTCTGGATGTTTATTGAGTGCTGTACGTACGAATGAAGTTCAAGTATAAACTAATAATTATCTACGTACCGATAACTTACCAGAATATATAATGACTCTTACTTACTTCTGCTTCTTTGTTGATTTGACATTTTGATTAGTCAGTAGCCATTACTAATTTTACGAAATTAATCGCTGCAGTCTTATGTTCTATTCATTAACATATAAAATACCATTATTTTTTGAGTCCTTTTTAGGTTTCCATTTAGGTTTTACAATGCTGATTTTATTCATTTTTAAACCATAATATCAAAATGGAGAATCATATTTTGACACAAGCCTGAAGCGAGCACACAGAATATATGTAACATTATTGGCATAAAGCGTGTTTATTATTCAGAATGCAAAGACGTGTCATGTCTGCCGTGATACCGTCGATCTTAGACGGGGTCGCCAAGTCTGTTAGCTTAGGACGGCTACATCTCACCGTAACGCCAAATATTTGAAACTGTTGATGGCAAAACGCTCAGGCTCATATGTCATTCGAGTGGTGGTTCTGTGTATATTGTGTTATGGATACAATGGTTTCTGGTGATTGGGGATGTATGCCCATGTTTGTATTATAATATATTGTCTAAGGAAGACAGCACACGGACGTTTTGTGTAAAAAGACGGTGGATGCATAATGTCGATTGGCATAGAAACTTTTTAAACCTCTAAGACATTACAAAATCGGCCAAGTGCGAGTCGGACTCACGCACAAAAAGTTCCGTACAAAATTAGGCAAAAAATCGCCTAAAAAACGCAATTATTTGCCTAATTTTGTACCTTAAATATTAATTTCATTTAGTTTTTAGTATTTGTTGTTATAGCGGCTACAGAAATACATAATTCGTGAAATTTTCAACTGTCTTGCTATCGCGGTTTTTAGATACCTACAGCCTGGTGACAGACAGACAGACGGACGGACAGACAGTGAAGTCTTAGTAATAGGGTCCCGTTTTTACCCTTTGGGTACGGAACATTAAAAAGTAAGGGTACCGTTTTATACCTTTTTCGGTATAGAACTTAGGAAACATCAACATTATAGTAGACCAGATGGCTGCCCCCCCCCCTGCTTCAACAACGGTTAGATTTAAAAAAAAAACCTAATTCAAGGATAAGTACTACAAGATCAAATGAGACAGTAAGCTGGTTCGGGATAAATCAGATTCTCAAAAATTTAGAATTTACGAATGAAGTCAATCAATTGTACCTTCATGATTGTTGTAATTTATTGGTTTTGAGAATAACCAACATTAATACAGTCATACGTCGGTACGTTGACTACAATATGATAGTACCTACAAACTATAGATTCTCTAAACTGCTTGAAGGCAGTTGAAGTATTTTCATTAAATCGCCACATGGGAATAGAATCCATTCAACAAGTTACTAAACTACTAAATTGCTCATTGACTAGAATTTCGTTAAGTGTATATGACGTGTAACTTGAAATACATTGAAATAATATTTATGGATTTTATCATTTCAGATTCTGTAGTCCTGAGTATTATTCTTTACATCGTCAGGATCTTAGAAATCCTTTACTTTTGTACTCCGCCGATGACCAAGTGTACTATACATACCGCAATAAAATCCGATAAAGGTAGGTAGTTTCTATTTCAATGTCGTATTTTCGCGAATTTGTTTTAATTAGTATGTATGTAGTAAGGCTGACTGTACTTATATTTTGACGACCCGATTAGCACAGTGCTATTAAAGTCTGCCTTAAGTGGTGAGGGTCCTGGGTTTGAATCCCTGTGGGCAAATGATCGTATGATCAGCAAGGACCTTTGAACTGAGTCATATATATTTCTATGTATAATATGCACGTACTCATTAAAAAAAATATGCCTCGTTGCTTAGCTACGTATGGATACGTATATACATAATTATGTTAATTATTATTCATAATTTCACTGATTAGTGACGAATATTCTTCTATGAATTTTGTTATAAACTTATTATCCGGAAACTAAGATTCAAATTATATATTCAGCTATTTTTCTAGCTCTAACCTATGCTTTGCTGAACTAGGATCTAATTAGTGCCAAAGCACCAGAGGTAAGCACCTAGCTATGTTTATTCATTAGCAACGTTAGTGTTTGGTACCGTTCAGTCTAAAGTTGTTGATGAATATATGCATCGGCGCATGCCTTGATTAATCATCATTGATTGAATACCTCTATTCAGCTATCCGCGTTTCTAATCTAAATGATGACTACGACCTGCCTGTAGGTACCTACTGTCTATGAGTTATTTTGTAATTTGTAGGTATTATAGTATAAACATTGGAAACTATTACCACTTTTAACTACTTATCATAAAAATCTTCTTATATATGTATTTTGGTCTGTAGGTAAGTTTTACTAAGATAATGTACCACTAGGGCCATTTATTTATTTAACTATTTATATACACACATTATTTACAAAAATACATTAAATAGGAATAGGAAAAACAAAGTACAAAGGTAATGCTTATTTCTTTTTTTTAAGTGCGGAAAAATCCTTTACGGACCGTCCCATCGCCTGGGGAGGCGACAGGGTGTGTCGGACTCCGCTTAAGCGTTTACCGACTAAAAAACTGCACCCGTCAACGCCACTAACCCTATTGCCGGGGCCATGGGATTTGCAAAAGCATGCACCACAACCCCGGCGGGCTTCGGTCCAGCTCTGGTCGCTGGACCCCGGCTAGGAGCGAGGCATAGCTCGCCTCGCATCCTCCGCGCAGGCGCACGTGTGACGAACACGCGCGCCGCTTACTTGGGGCCATTACCAGTTCGGGCGGCGGACTCCCCTAGCCGCGCCCACCCGCTGGCCACAGCTTATGGAGGCCGGAGGTCTGTTTGCGACCTCCGGCGCCCCGTGCGTCTACTGCGGATCGGGAGAGAGGTTGTGATTTCTCTCTCCCTTTCCGCCGCCTCTTTTGCGCGCATAACTTGCTCGCAGTAAGAGGCGGTGGCATCCCATGCGTTCTCGCTCCCGACCATGGATAGGATTACGGCCGGAAGCGAGAGGTCACCGCCGATTGCCGCCATGAGTTCACGGCGCTGCTCTGTCCAGGCCGGGCAGGCCTGAAGTGTGTGCTGCGCCGTGTCCTCGGGGCAACCTACGCAATGGTGACAACCGGGCGATGGCTCCCGGCCTATGCGACACAGGTACTTGCCAAAGCACCCATGCCCAGACAAGACCTGCGTCAGCCGGAAGCTGAGGGCGCCGTGGCGCCTCTCAAGCCAATCCTCCATGATGGGTCTTACCGCCACTATCGTGGCGTGCCCTGTAATGCTTATTCCTACAGAAATCTCTTACAGCATACTTGCGACAGGAGAATTGAACTTATAGACATGCATTTTTATGATAAAAGTAGCTTTTGCCAAAAACTACTTCGTCTGCGTAGTAGGTACTTATTTCATTTCGAAATGCATGTTTTCAGATCACGTGTAGCTTAAACATAATATACAACAAGATTATTGCGATAATTTATTGTTTTTTTAAACGATACCAGAGATGTGTCTAAAAGGAACGGACGAGGATCAAATTTTTTTCAAATAGTGTATCGAGTTTTTTAATCGATGATCATGTCATCAACAAACGACGAATTTGTAGTCAAAGCTACACAATCACTTTCTTTAGTAACGATCTTATCGTTTTTAATGTTATTGTTTTATTCGAATATCGCGCAAATATGTAGATTTGCGAGTACAGCAGCTAGTTTAAAATTTGGAGATGCAAATAAAAAGACAAACATCCAATTCTCGTGCATTAAATAAACCTAAATACGTAATTAACTGACCCGGATAGAGAATGTACGTCGCTCCCCCGAGCGAATAACTCGTGGCCTAATGAAATTGGCTACGGAAATGTAAATTACGGAAAAGGCCTTTGTTTATTTAATAATAGGCACCAAACAGTTCCGTTTGTCTAGGTCTATTTGGTGAGGATTCCGCCATTTTTGCTAAAGGAACCCGGTACACGCACGACAATTTAATTGAAATCACTTTGACATAGAATAGTGGAATAAGACGCAGATGGCAGAATATCTTTAACTAGCAGATCCGCGCAATTTCGTCTGCGTCCACTACGAGAGAGAGAGAGAGAGAGAGAGAGAGAGAGAGTCTTTTAAGTAATGAATTATCCTAGTTTCTTTTTTGCAACATTTTTTATTTATGTTCCGCTCCTATTAGTCGTAGCGTGATATTATATAGCCTATAATAACCTTGCTTGATAAATGGACTATCCAACACAAAAACAAACAAACATACAAATTAACTCTTCAGCTTTATAGTATTAGTATAGATGTATATACTCGGTATATTAAGCCAATAAGGTGGTTTATGATACTATGAATAGATATATATCATAAAACTTAAATAATATGTAAATTTAGAAAGGATGGTATAGATTTCTGGTTCTATTAAAGCTGGCTTGCATACAAATATGTCGCTTGGTTGCCGTGTCGACTGAAATTAACGTGAGACTACAGAGCACTACACGCTACGATTCTTGTTTTAGCCAGAAAAAACATTTCTGCTTTGGCTTTCAGTGATGGACCTTCACGGACGTAGATATTATTACACCTTTATTTCCCAAATGAGGGTGACCTGAACTGCACATATTTTACCAGCCTTCACGAGTGTAACGATATTATAAATGGCCATCTAGGGAATTAAGGAGTCAGTTTTCATTATCTAAAGGCTACTTTATCTCACATAATTTATTATTATGCTCAGGCCCGATAGAACATGAATAAAATATCATCGGAAACTTTGAATTTGTAAATGTTCGCTTACATTTCCTTTGTACCTAAAAATTCTTCATCTACACAGGACCCATACACGAGGGTGTGCCTCAGCTACCTTCACCACCCCATTTGAGCTATGAATTCTCAACGGTCTGATTTACATCACAAAGATAAAATCTGTCGCCCACTCAATTGATATCCTTATAGGAAGCAGAATATTTCACCAGTGGAAAAATCAATAGATCCCTATATAAAATATTTCATTACTATTGTTATTGAATTATAATGTCGCATGCTTTATAATTGAGTACTTACATTGAATTAAATTTTATGGTGAAACGTAAACTAAATACTTAGACACTTTGTAGCGTGAAGTTAATTGAAAAAGTATATTGTTGCTCATTTAATGTTATTATAATTATTCAATTGGTTTTTAACAAACGAACCAAAAGTAAATAAAATACATAGAAAAATAACAAATAGCAAAATAGGCTATTTCGAGGAGAATAACTCTCTGAACGAAGTAGGTATAAGCCATTCTTAGGCAATATCTTTACTTTGGCTTTTTGCTTACAAACGTATTTTTCAAATAAATTCGATGCTTTGAATGTTAAATGAGTTCATTTAAGAATAATAGTTTAAGAAGAATAGTTATTCTTCATGTTATCTATCCACATTAAATACCAACGTACCAATTAAAACTTCAATTGAAATGAAAATATCTTTAATTTAGTTTTGACTCAGACGATTATAAAAGTAGATCAAAATATTCACAGGTTTATGAAGAAACGTTATCAAGATCAAAGTAGTCGTATCTATTCACAACTAAAATATTTACAATATTTCAGTTTGAATGCCTCCCCTAGGGGTTGGAGTGGCTGATTTACATGACAAAGTCTCTAAGTAACCCCCGAAGGATTTCGGCGATGCGTCTCCACTTTGCCTACGGCAAAATTCATTGGACTACTACCGTCGCCGTGCGAGTCCTGAATTTCAAACGAGCATATGCTTACGCACAAGCGTTATATGTATGATTTCATTAACGAATGTTATGTATGGTCGGCATAAACATATACATACATACAAAAATTTGGAGCACTGGTTATGGCTCTAGAGAAATGTTTTCGCAGACAATAGAAAGCACGATATGTCTGTTCTGAAATCAGCTTTGTGCTCGCGTCGCGAGCTGTACATAAAATCTCTTTTGAATCAAAATATCAAAGACGGGCCAAAGAGCAAATTGGACAAATTTTCCGGCTTTTAAGGAATCTCCGCTACAGAGTGCCACTAACGGAGGAAAGTGGGGGAAAATGTTTTCTTTCACAGTCCGATGAGTTGGCGTCGTAAACATTTTTTGATACGACAAGTTCGTGTCTGTGATTTTCATGCTGTGGGTGTCGTATGTGTGCAGATTTGAACATGTTTTCCTGACGTGTCTCGGGGGCAGGTTAGACATGTCTAGGGTGCTAAATTGAGATGGAAGTCGTGTTATATTGCTGTGACATTTTCGTGTACCTGTCTACCTGTCATTTTTATATTTTTTATTGCATGGATTGTCGATTTGATTCGCAGTGTCTCTTTGTACATGCTTTGTCATGAATGTTGTTATAATAATTATCGGTACGTGGCTTTTTGTACAAAAGCAAGTAAGCACAATTTAAAGGCGTTATGTGCTTTTGAAATTGCGAACAATCTTAGCCTAGTGTGACTTACAGCTGAGATAAGGTATCGCCTGTATTTTTCCAACCATGTCGTTATAGTGTAAATTGATACAACTCACTACCTATTTGCGTCTGCACCACGGCGACTGTTGATCTAAGCTCCACTTAGTCTTCACGTTGACAAACGGCTTCTCTGATATGACAAACAAAGCCAACCCAGTTCCATATAAATTGCTGAGAGAAACTGCTCAACTCAGGATGTTTTGGTACATTTAATTTTTTATCCTAAAACGATTTTTGGGATCCCAGTATTCCATGACTTAACTAATTTGGTTTGCTATGATCTATAGAAGCCCATAAGACATTGTTAGCATAATATAACTACCTACCATGATAATATATACTTATATACATAGGCATACAGTACAGCTACGTGAATATTGTTGGAAACATTGCTTCAGTTTAATATGTTCCCGATAGCAATTAGGTATGTGGCCCTTATAATTAACGAAATTACGTAAGCATTAAATTTATTCAATTTTACCGTGGATCCTTTGGCGTAAATGTTATATTCCCAGTATTGAACCAAGAATTTTAATAATAGCGTCCGCTATTAAAAAAAACAGAAATTAAAAAAGTGTTTTAATTAAAAACACAAAAGGTTTGTTGCTTGTAATTTAACGTAAAAAGTACACTGAAAAAGTTAATATTTTGTATAAGCCAAAATAAAAAGCAAGACACTAGTACGAACATTGTTTCTTTTAGGATTCTGCGATGATGTTAGAAATGTTAGGTAGTTGCATAGATATTGAATTCAAAAATGTCTCGCTTGAGTTCAAAATAGGTATACTTTTCTACTATATTTCAGTATATCAATTTCTTAGAAATTTCTATAGAGACAGATCATATACCGTATGGCACCTACTATTTAGTAGAAGTTCTGTATTTCTAGATACAAGGAGGACACTATGAAGTTTCCTTATTTCCTTTATCAGTTTACACAAAACATGCTCATGTCTGTTTAAAAATCTGCATGCCGAAATAGCCATTCCAAATACTTAACCCGATCCAAAGAACCATGAATCACACGCGCTGAAATGAAAAGTCCTTTACTATTTTGAAAACGTGGTCGAAAGCTATACGAACCTTCCGGTTCAGTGGCTAGCGAATGAAATGCTGGCTACCCTGCGTTTGCGACCGCACAAGCGTCCGTTTTCATTTAGCAGCTAAAAGTAAACGTTTTGTTACCTTTGTGTTATAAATAGAGTCGTTTGAAGGCGTCTGTGGTCTTTGTATCAATGTGACTGCCATTTCGTGGTTGTATTTTGAGAGCCTGCCTTTGTTATAAATGGGAAATATGGTTAGTTAGTGCAAATTTAAATGTGTTAAGATTTGTAGGTATTTTTTTGGCTTTTGATTCAGGTAAAATGCTATATTGATGCACATTTTATCGTTCGTATATTAAGACGTGAAACGCGGGATTTGTGAATACTCTATTATTCGTCATCAAGTTATTTACGGTCCCACTGCTGGGCTCGGGTCTCTCTTTCTCATCGGCGGATCGGCAAATTATCTTATACAATAAAAATCTCGTGTCACTGTGTTTATCGCTGAACTCCTCCGAAACGGCTCGACGGATTGACCGATTCTCATAACTACCAAATATACATGTACCTATGTATATTTGGTAGTTATGAGAATCGGTCGTAGGCCATTTTTTACACCCCTAGATTTTAAGGATGTCACTCACCAATTTTTTTTTTTTTGCCATTTTTTTTATTTGTCATCGAAAAATACGTATAACCCTAAATTTTCCCTTTTCTACCACCAACCCCTATAATGTGGCAAAACAACGTTTGCTGGGTCAGTTAGTATAATTATATTACTATACTCTCACCCACTGCAAATAAAGATAATCAAAGATAGAATTTCAATTAGGTAGTCAAAAATTTATCAGGGTTGATATAAAGAAGAATAGCCTTCAAAAGCTTTCTGGAGAGAGGTCTGTCCCCAACGGCGCGCACATACTAAATGAGAGACCCTTGAACCAAGATGGAGAAATAAAAGAGCAAAATCATTTTTCTGTTTTGACGATTTCTGACATAGCGTATTATTTATTCACCCTTTTTTTCTTTTTTACATTTTTATCAACGTTTGAGAAGTGCACAGTATATTTTGGTATTTTTTTATTATTTTGATTCTAGTTAGAGGTGGCTCACGACGTTGTAATTCAATTGAGTCTAGACATGATTGTTTTTTTGTAAAATAGTATCAGATTTTTCAGTCGGTATGCACTTATTTTTGAAGGGTTGGTTGTTTAAAACGGGCATTGACTTTCTTAGTTATAATGTTGAGAATTTTGTGAGAGAACTGTGGATTTATAATTTTACATTGCAACTTTTCTCAAGTGTTATACTCATTATTAAGCTTTAGAGTTGATAATTCAATATCAACAACAGCTCTACCGATATTGGCTTGAAGCAATCAATTTATGAAAATAGTCGCCGTCTCTCGAGGAATAGATTAACATATTTTTTTCTAAATTGCCGAGGAATATTCAGATTTTCTTTCAATATTCTCGTGGAGGACACTCTATTGAAATTCACGTTGATATTGAATATTGCGATCCGGTTGTTGGCACAATACATATATAAGCTTGTTAGCCTATTGTTCTAAGATTTTCCATGCTTTTGAAGTCATTTTGTTGTTCTTTGTTAGAAATTAATTGAGTTTCTGATTAAGTTTCATATTTAGTTTTAAATCCAACATCAAGTTTGTTCATTAGTTAATTGCTTTGTAAATGATGTTGACTTAAAAAGTGAACTTTATTACTCTTGAAATAAGTTTGTTTACACGTTTGTTAAGCTAGTACATAATATTTATGTTTGACCAATGAAATTGTTGGTTGTGTTAACAAGCTACATATTAATATGTTTTAGTAATTAACAAACACAAGCACCCTATTAGAATAAAACGGTCACGTGATAAGAAGCTAGAAGGCTAGTTTCAAACAAATCATAATATTGGTATGAATTATTAAGAATCATCATCATATTATGTTATACCTCGGACCTCGACCCTTTGGGATACGAGTTCTATAGCGCCAATGACCGGCTTTCCTGCAAAAAAATATTTTTTACTTTTTAATTTGGTTTGCTATCAAAGCGAAACTTTTTATTATTATCATAGGTAAATTAATCTTCATATAGAATCCCTAAAAAGGTTAAGTACTATGTCTCGATGGTTTGCCTCTTTGTAATACTTTGTAAAGATTATCTAATATTTGTTTAGCTTGCTGAATTTCAGATATAAATATTGCCCTAATCCGACGCAATTCATGTAAAATAAAAAGTTTCGGTTAAATAACTAAATTTTACACAGATAAAGTTTCTTTATACACCCACTTGACAAGTGGCTAGTCAAGAAAATCGAATAATAGGAAAATCGTTGTTTGAACGTGTTCTGCGTGGGTTGTTGACATGTTGATTGATAGTAAAAGACTAAAGTTTGCTCGATAGTCGGCCTTGTCGTCCGGAAGGCCAAGCGTAATATATCCAATTAAATTGTCTAGTTCTACAGTACATGTCAGTTATGTCTGGATATCACAAATACAAAGCACATTAATCTTTTTACGTAAAATGAGATGTCAGTGGTTCGTGTTTTAGGATATTTTCAGTACACAATTATTTTTATCGGCCGTTACAATCTGTGATGTGAAACTTTGTGAAAAACGAATTTGTTATTGGCTTGGACGCCGACAGATGGCGCTACTTGATAATATGGGCACATAATTATTATACTTCAACAATGATAGTTTCATTAGATGTACCTACATTATCTATGATTAGACAGTTTTATAATTTATGAAAATTTCGGAGGTTAACGGCAAGGAAAGTGAGCTTGAAAATTTGAGTCCGTTTTTTTACGCGTTTTTTTAATCATAAATTTCAGTTTAAAATTGGTTTGTTTTTTTTTACATGAGTTTACATGAAAACTGTGAATGTAATAGCATCT
Source organism: Craniophora ligustri (assembly GCA_905163465.1). NCBI lineage: Eukaryota > Metazoa > Arthropoda > Insecta > Lepidoptera > Noctuidae > Craniophora > Craniophora ligustri. The sequence continues at coordinate 5,877,559 of LR990959.1, forward strand.
TCACTTCTGCCTTTCTGTTAAGGGATATGGACGTCATGATATTATGTTATATGTGTAATCACACAATAAACACGGCAATAGACATTTAACATGATCAACAATCTAACATTGACATTGTGATTATAAGCACTGTGTCAATTCATTAATATGCTAATAATTAAGAGCTAAGCCGTGTCTAAGCATAAGATTGACTTGATTTATCACCCCTGTTAAATTATACTGTACATTATATTATAGGAGCTCTTTTGTAATAAAGGTCGTTTTTACAATGAACCTGAGAAGTAAGGCGGCATCCATAAGAAAATGTAAAAATTTGAATAATATTTGTATTAATTTATGTTTCGAATAAGTTAGTTGGAATTGTTCAAAGTGGTGGAAAAGGCCCTTCACCTCATAGTGCAGTGACTGCGACATTGAATAGAATTCGTTCATTATAAATATTGTTTGGTACCTATCATCATCATCATCATCATCACATCAGCCGTTAGACGTCCACTGCTGGACATAGGTCTCCCCCAAGGATCGACACGACGACTGGTCATGCGCCGCCCGCATACTACCTATACTTACAATACAGTGTCGACGAAAGCGTGTGTGTATGTGTGTGTGAGTCATCATATTACAGACACTTGTTATACGACGTACAACTCTGCTGATCGCCTATGTAGCATCGACCTAGATATTTCGTAAGCAATGCAACAAGCCAGCGACTTACACGTGCCGCAAGCTCAGCACAATTATTCCAGGACGGCGGAAACCTCGAAGGCCCCGCAATTGACACCGTCACTTTTGTTTCTATCGCAGAACGATTGTCATCTAATTAATAATATCTTTATTGTAATTCTTATTTTAATAAACCTTTATAAGTAATTTCGGTTTTTTTTGTATTCTCCTGCGCTGCCGTACTTAATTGGCGCAGTCGGTAGGATACTCGCGGGCCGGGTCGCGATATATAGGGATTCTAAAATCGAATCCGCGTACGCGAGCCGCCCGGGTGGCTATCAAGCACCAACCGAGTATCCAGAACCTACGGCGAGCAGATCGAGAAGTATCCAGCCATCGATACAGCAAAGAGGCCGAATATGTTCATGTAAGTACATTAGACTCTTCTAGTGATTGCTTGCTTCCTTAACTTTATCCTTGTACCCTTATTATTACTTTTGTGTAGTTATATTATAATCCATTCAAAATTTTTCACCCACGTATATTAAAGGACGATAGGGTAAGCAGTAGTAGTAGGTCTAGGTTACAAGACATAAATAGAGAATTAGAGTTAAATTCTAGTATTAGTTTAAATAGCCCTAAAGTCGAGATGTCGGAGTTAGATCGCATCTATAAGGCGCTCCGACTAGTTCCTGATTTTGATGGTAACGTAAATATATTAACCCGCTTTGTTAAATTATGTGATCAACTTGTAGAAGAATTTGTTTTAAAAGATCCAACTAATAAGCTTCACGAACTTGCTCTCATTAATGGAATATTAAATAAAATAACAGGGTCAGCCGCCCGATTGATTAACTCGAACGGTATACCTTCAGACTGGATAGGTATTCGTAAAGCTCTCATAAATAATTTCTCCGATCAGCGTGACGAGACCGCGCTGTATAACGATCTAGCTTTGTTAACGCAAGGATCTGGATCCCCGCAAGAATTCTATGAGCAATGTCAGAATTTATTCAGCATTATTATGACATATGTTTCACTTCACGAGGAGGTTGCTACAACTATTTTAGCTAAAAGAGACCTTTACAAGAAATTAACATTGCAAGCTTATTTACGTGGTCTTAAGGATCCACTAGGGTCACGTATCCGATGCATGCGTCCAGAAAGCATAGAGAAGGCTCTAGAATATGTACATGAAGAGCAGAATACACTTTATATGCAACAGCGTAGTGTTCAGGGTTCAGATAGGAAATTACATACTCCATCAGTACTACCTCGAATACCACATATGCAAAACTTTAATATGTATCCACCAAAACCTTTTAGCTTTAACACTTCTGGACCTTCAAAACCTACATTACCGCAAGCAAGTATGCCACCAGGGCCCTCGCAATGGAGACCAAATTTTAATCAATCGTATCAGGCAGGTCCGTCTCGTACGCAACAAATGTTCCGCAGCGCACCTTCAAATTATAACCCTAATAGCACGTTTAGAATGCCACAGCAGAATGCATTACCGCGATTTAATTCTCAACAGCCCCGTCCAATGAGTGGTGTTAGTAATTTTGTTCCTAGAACATTACCCCCGAGTTCCTTTATTAGGGGACATGATTGGTCGAAATCTGGTAACCCTCCGCCTAGCAATTATTTTAAAACTAAAGAAATGAACTTCAATGAATGTGCAATATATGACTCTATTAATAACGAATATGATCCCGATTTTTATCAGCAATGTTACGAGACTTTTGACTATCCTGAATACTATTGTAACTCATTTGAATCGTTGTACGAACCGCCACAGCACTCTGGTTATATTGAGCCCAATGAAAGTTGTCATAGTGACGAATTTCGTCAGGGTTTAGCACCTAATAATGAACAGCCGGATTTTCTGAAGGCTGCGGACCCAAACAAGTCAAAATAGAGATAAATTTACAGACTCAGCGTCAGTTACCCTATATCCAGATCAAAAACCCACCAATAAAGTTATTAATCGATACAGGGGCGAATCAATCATTTCTTTGCCCTCACGTCATAGAACAATATTTTAAAGATGTCCCTCTAAACTATGACCCCTTCGAAGTAGTTAATGCGCGCTTAACTAGTAGGGATAACTATTCAATAACCTTACCTTGTTTTTCAGAGTTCAACGATGCTAGTGACGATAAATTTATGATATTTCGCTTTCATGATTATTTCGACGGTTTAATAGGATCTGATTTATTAGACGCATGGGAAGCTAATATCGATTATAAACAAAGCTCTTGTAAGTCTATGACTCTCGAAATGCTAATCTATATGAGGATGTTATATCAGCTGAAACAGCAAAACTAGTTAGGTTACCTATTAATGCAAAGGATGGAGAAGTATTAGTTAGGGAACAAGTAATGTCTAATTGTTTAGTTAGTGAATGTATTACTACAGTAAAAGGCAATAGAGGTATTGTAGAGATTAGGAATCCTGGTAAGCATGATGTAATATTTTCTATGGATCAGGCACTTATAGCTGAAATTCATAATACTGAATACTCGAGCACCAAAGAGACTAATAACCGAGTTCAGGAAATACTGTCACGTCTCCGGACAGATCATTTGAATGTTGAAGAACGTCTTAATTTAGAAGCACTTTGCTCGCGTTATTCTGACATATTTTACGTAGAAGGTGAAGCACTTACGTTTACAAATAAAATCAAACATTCTATAAAAACATTTGACGAAATTCCTGTATACACTAAGACATACCGATATCCATATATTCACCGACAAGAAGTCCAGGACCAGATTAATAAAATGCTACAACAAGGCATAATAAGACCATCAGACTCCGCTTGGAGCTCCCCAATATGGGTAGTCCCAAAAAAACCGGATGCCTCGGGAAAAACGAAATGGCGCATTGTTGTAGATTTCCGCAAATTAAATGAGAAAACCTTAGATGACAAATATCCGATACCCAATATTGCAGATGTACTAGATAAATTAGGTAACTGTCAGTACTTTACCACCTTAGATCTCGTAAGTGGATTTTATCAAGTGGAAATGAATCCCGCTGATATTTGTAAAACTGCATTCAATGTCGAAAATGGCCACTTCGAATTTTTGCGAATGCCAATGGGCTTAAAGAACAGTCCATCAACTTTTCAAAGGGTGATGGACAACGTGCTTAAAGATCTCCAAAATAGCATATGTCTAGTTTATTTAGACGATATAATTGTGTTTAGTACTTCATTGCAAGAACATATAGTTAATCTCGAGAAAGTTTTCCAAAGATTAAGAGAGTCCAATTTTAAAATTCAACTTGATAAGTCCGAATTTCTTAAATTAGAAACTGCATACTTAGGGCATGTTATAAGTAAGGACGGTATAAAGCCAAATCCTGTCAAAATTTCTGCAATAACGAACTATCCTTTACCAAAAACACCTACGGAAATAAAAAGATTCTTAGGCCTGTTAGGGTACTACAGAAAATTTATTCCCGATTTTGCAAAAGTTACGAAACCTATGACACAATGTTTGAAGAAAGGGTCAAAGATAATACTAGACCAAAATTACACCGACTGTTTCGAGAAATGTAAAACCCTGCTATTAAATGACCCAATACTTCAATATCCAGATTTTTCCAGAGAGTTTGTATTAACAACGGATGCCTCCAATTTAGCTTTAGGTGCGGTCCTTTCTCAGGGACCTATAGGTTCCGACAAACCAATAGCGTACGCTTCACGAACGCTTAACAGTAGTGAAATAAATTACAGTACTATCGAGAAGGAGTTACTGGCCATAGTTTGGGCCACTAAATATTTCAGGCCATACCTTTTCGGCAGAAAGTTTAAAATAATAACAGATTATAGACCACTACAATGGGTTATGAATCTGAAGGAGCCAAATTCCCGCCTCACTCGCTGGCGACTAAAGCTTAGCGAATACGATTACACTGTTATATATAAACAAGGTAAATCCGACACCAATGCTGATGCTTTGTCCCGCATTGAGATTCACAATGATGAAGTCAGTTCCTTAGCTGTTAATATCACTGAAAATCCCCCTTCTGTATTAGGCTCCACTACTGCTACAGTTCACACCGATGCCGAAAACCCTATTCTGCAAGTACCAATTTCAGACGAACCTTTAAATAAATTTAACAAACAGATATACTTTACCGTAGTCGAAGATATTAAAAGTCGCCCCACTGTCTCAAAGCCTTTTGAGAATCATACTCGAACTGCAATACAACTTTCTAAGTCAAATCTTGAACATGATATAGTAGAAGCAATCAAGGAATATGTTAACCCAAAAGTGAAAACCGGCATCCTAATAAACCCTCCATTAGAGATGTATAAAATAATACCAATAATCCAGGATAAGTTCAAAAGCTCTTCTATGAATCTTATTCTCACAAAATTTGAACTAGAAAACGTAAAAGATTACCTAAAACAACAGGAAATCATAAGAAAATATCACGAAGGTAAAACCAACCATCGTGGTATTAATGAGTGTTATTTGGCATTAACACATAAGTACTATTGGCCCAAAATAAAAGAACATGTTACCAAATACATTAACGAATGCAACATCTGTGGCCAGGCAAAGTACGATAGAAATCCAATACAACAGAAATTTCATATCGTACCACCCCCAAGTAGACCCTTCGAAATTGTTCACTTAGATTTGTTTAGCGTCGAAGGACAAAAATACCTTACAATAGTAGATTCATTTTCCAAATACGCTCAAGCTTATCTTTTAAGAGATGCAACTGCAGTTAGCGTAGTACAAGCCCTCTTAAAATTCTGTACCCATCATGGTGTTCCCCTGACGGTTGTAACAGATAGAGGTCCGGAGTTCACAAATCAGTTATTTTTAGAATTTATTAGATTACATCAAATTCATCACCATAAAATCCTAGCATATACACCTAATGAAAATGGTATGGTGGAACGCGTACACTCAACGCTTTTAGAACATTTACGTATTTTAAAACTGCAACAACGCGGAGAGTCTGTCACTAATCTTATGACGTATGCCTTACTAGCCTACAATAGTTCCATACACTCTTTTACTAAATGCAGACCATTAGATATTATAACTGGTCACTTTGATCCCAGGGACCCCATAGGTATAAACCTCTCAGAATATTTACTACAACAATACATCCAGGATCACAGAGACAGAATGGTTAAAGTCTATGATATAATTAATGAGACATCTCTCCATAAACGCACGGCAATAACTGAGAATATTAATAAAGATAGGGAACCCGAAACAAGTTATAGTCCAGAGCAAAATATATTCATACGCAATCCGGTCGCTGCCCGTCAAAAATTAGCACCCAGATACACTAAAGATACAGTTATGGCTGACCTACCTATTCACATATATACTAAAAAGAAACGTGGCCCCGTAGCAAAATCGCGTTTAAAGAGAGTTCCCAAAAGTGCCCGTTTGTTGCAGGATACTACTGATTCTAAGTCTGGTGCAGGCAGAGGAGATAACACTTAGCAATCTGGAAGATGGACCCGGCATACTTCCTTTCAAACTAGGATCTACAAAAATCGTATTACACTATCATTCCTTTTTACAGCCCGTGGATCTGGATAATATTCGAATTAATTTGGAGTTAGTTAAAGCACAGTTAAATAAAGCTATCCCTCAAATTAATAATAGAACTTTATCACTTTATGAACCTCATCTTGAATATCTAACTACGAAAATTATTAACCTATCTGAACAGTTACAATCATTCGAACCAAACCGAGTTAAAAGAGGATTAATAGATGGATTAGGTTCCGTTATAAAAAGCATATCTGGAAACTTGGATTATACAGATGCCCTAAAATATAACAATGCTATAAAATTATTAGAGGAAAATGAGAATAAAATAGCTAATGAAGTCAATGTCCATATGAGTCTGAATAAAAATTGGATGTCACAAAATATGGAAACAATAGATAATTTAGTTAAAAATCAGAGAAAATTAGACGAGTTAATCAATCTTATGATATATAATGAGACTAAGTTTGAAGCTGATTTAGTAAAATATGCTCACCTCGCTCAATTCCTTTTGATTTTGGACGACAACATAGAAAACTTATCTGAGGAGCTTATTAAATTAGAAAATTTACTAGCTTTTATTCGCGCTAAAAGCAATCACCACTCTATAATAAATTTTAATCAATATAAAAATATTACTAATAAACTAAGTCTTCTATACAGAAGAGATGAATTATTAGATGTTAGTTTTAGAGAATTTTTAGATATTATAAAGTTAGGTTATTACTATAGTAGTCGATCGTTAGTAGTAGTTCTTAAAGTTCCCATTATCTATCCTGATTCCTATGAATTGTACAAGTTAGCAATAGCTCCCAATAAGAATAATATGATCTTAATCCCCTCCTATCCTTATGCAGCAATTCATAATGAGGATATAATGTACATAGAGACAGAATGTCCGAAGTATAGTTCATGGTACCTCTGTGAAGATAAAGCCAGTCACCGCTTCGGGAAGCAGCGAGACTACGCCATCTACTTACGAAACAACAGATCGACGTCTCATGCCAGTATACGTCCGTAATCCTCAACACCGCAGCCATGGAACAACTGGACGACAAACACTATGTCATCAGCCTTCCTAAGCCTACTAAAGTTCATCTGTCTTGCACACAAACTCTATTCAACACTATCCAAGGAAGCTATTTAGTTACGTTACCCAAGAATTGCTACATACAGACCCCCGAATTTATGATAGCCAACTACAATGACCATATAAAAGGACAAGTTTTAACCATAAAGGATATATCTGCTGTAGAAGAACAAAAGGATATTTCCACACAAAGAACAATTAAACTCAACACCATTGATTTAAAGAAGCTGCATTCCGCGAACGCTGAGATGTCCCTGGAACCAATAATCAATCTGAATCATACACAAATTGATAGCCTGTATCATACAACCATACCTTTATACATAATTATATTCAGCGCTATAATACTAAGCATTGGATTAATAATTCGACGGTATTGCAAGAAAGGACTTCATGAAAAAAATCCCCCAAAACCTGCTGAAGATGCTGAAAACCAAGACATCTACGCCGAAATTGGTAATAAGAAAACAGCTGATCAAGCCCAGCCCAGTCTTACAGCACTATTTTCAACTAAGGTTCTCAAATAGATGCTGATCTTCGGGAGGGAGATGTTATACGACGTACAACTCTGCTGATCGCCTATGTAGCATCGACCTAGATATTTCGTAAGCAATGCAACAAGCCAGCGACTTACACGTGCCGCAAGCTCAGCACAATTATTCCAGGACGGCGGAAACCTCGAAGGCCCCGCAATTGACACCGTCACTTTTGTTTCTATCGCAGAACGATTGTCATCTAATTAATAATATCTTTATTGTAATTCTTATTTTAATAAACCTTTATAAGTAATTTCGGTTTTTTTTGTATTCTCCTGCGCTGCCGTACTTAATTCACTCATCAATAAATGGATTGGGATGTTACTAATATTATTAGTACTTAGTTCAAAAATATCAGTGAACATACATATAAATACTGAATATAATTATGCATAAAACTGTTTGAAGTCGCTTACACATTTTTTACTTCTTCTAAATTATAAATTTTCTAAATACCTATTACTCAATATTCCCATACTGATCTAGTGGTCCCATGCACGACTACTAAGTTTGAGATCCTGGATTTGATTTCCAGGTCGAACAAATTTCTTATTCGGTTTTTAACCGAGTTTCATGGGACCACATTGGCCCTCTATTTCATGGGAGTTGAAACTTATTGGGAGTAAATTAACACTCATCTACCTACTTCTCGGAAAATGCAAGCGTAATGGTGAGAATGCTACTACTGTTCAATATTTCATGATATCATGGATGATTATTATATTATTAATCAACGTTGAAGCCATAAAATATTATTGGTTTATTTAAGGCATATTTACAGAGTAAACAAACATTCACATACATTTATCACTTATAAATTCATTCAATCATTCATTCATTCAAAAAAGAAATAAAAAAATAACGTTACAAACAAAATATTGTGTTTTATAATTAGAAAATAAAATTTACTTTAAAAAAAACTTAATATGTATGACTTATAAATAAACTCCCAAGTTCATAAAAAAAACCAAACATCCCTTCCTAAGTAACACACAATCATTATAAACTATGTACATAATTAATTACATTCAACATATTAGTATCTCTTAACAAAACAGGTTTGTCGATACATCCGCGACATAATATGCCTAAATGTAATCCACTTATTTAACCCCTGTTAGTCGATATGTTTACCAACTAGTTATACAATTTACTAGTTAATAAAATTGTAGTTGATCCAATTATTTGTTACCAGTGTTTTGGAACAACATTGGGTAGGCGTATGGAATATTAAAGACAGTCTGTTTGGGTTATATATTAGGTAACTTTGAATAAGGTAAACTTAGGGGTACTGCTTTCATATGTGTTGGTACCTCTTGTTTTATTTTCAGCCCGTTATGCGATAACTAGGTGTGTGAGTATGTCAATATAATTTGCATGAACTTGAGATTGAGAATTTATGTTGTAGAAAAATATTAAAATGAGATAAACATTATCTTACATTTCGCTTGCATTGCATTCCGCAACTGGAGGTGATATATTCAAATAAATAACTTTACTTTATTTTCTTTACCAACATAAGGCTATGGCTTTCAGAAGGAAACATTTTTTTATTCTTTGAGATAAATCTGCGTTTGTATAATATTATGTATCTTTGATTGTCCATTTTTGGTTTACGTTAAGGTTTGAGAACAAGTTGTCTAATTTACACTCTGTCTTTACCAGACACAGGTTGAGGTATCGGTTGCGGAGATGAATGAATGGAGACTGTTTTTGATGAAATAAACTGACTATATTGATAATTAATAAATTTACAAGTATGCTTGCGCGTTCGCACACTCGCGTTTCGTGCTTCTATACAATTTTTACAATGGCGGCTAGCCGCTCGCGATCGCGCACTGCACACTAGCGCCACTCAGCGGACCAATCGTGGGCCGCCGCTTGCCGATGCGTTCGGTTTTGTTGTAAGCTTCAACATGCTCCCGGCCTTGGAAGGTGGTGCAGCTTCCAATGGTTATGCTTATGTAATCTAATCGTTACTACTCTGCATTCAGTAACGGACATATTTTTGAAAACGAACGTCTTACGACTCCGTTTGCTATTCTGACGTCAGCGACTCTGGAAATCCCGTCCTTACCAGGAAACGTCTTGCTAATGCGTCCTAAGCTCCACTTCAAAGGTGGTAAGTTGTCGTCCTTGATCAAAACCATTGTATTTTCTGTCAGGTTATAATTCTTGTCGGTCCACTTACTGCGTGTCTGTAGCTCAGATATATATTCTTTGGACCAGCGGGCCCAGAAGTGTTGGCGCAGTTGTTCTAGCCTCTGATAGCGGTCGAGACGATGTGCTGGTACGGTGCTGAAGTCTGGACTGGCAGGAGAGGTTAGCGGGCGGCCAACCAAGAAGTGGGCTGGTGTAAGTGGAAGGAGATCTGTTGGTTCCGAAGACATAGGACTGAGGGGTCGGGAGTTAAGGACTGACTCAATTTGCGTTAACACGGTACTAAATTCCTCGAAAGTAAGATGAGCGTTACCCACCACGCGGATCAAGTGGTGTTTACAACTTTTAACCCCCGCTTCCCACAACCCACCGAAATGACTAGCGTAAGGTGGATTCATAGAAAATTTTATATTTTGCGAAGTAGCGTATGTTTTTATTTCACCTGAACAAGAAGAAAGAAACTTGGTAAATTCATTTTTAACGCCGACAAAATTTTTTCCGTTGTCGGAATAAATTTCCAACGGTTTTCCTCGTCGCGAGATAAACCGTTTGAGAGCTAACATATAAGCATCTGATGTGAGGTCACTAACTAACTCCAAATGAACGGCGCGTGTCGCGAAACATATAAATAGACATATATATGCCTTCACCGTCTTTGCGCCTCTGCCCTTACGGTTCAATACATATACTGGCCCTGCGTAGTCGACACCGCATCGAAGAAATGGAAATCCTGGTTCGAGTCGCGTCTCAGGTAAGTTTCCCATAAGTGGGTTTAGAATCTTCCCTCTCATACGTATGCATGTGACACAGCTATGTACTATTTTCTTAACCAGGTTTCTGCCGCCGACCAGCCACCAGGTATTACGCACCGTGTATAGTAAAAGCTGCGGCGGAGCATGGAGTGATTGAATGTGTTCATAACGTAATAATAAATGAGTAAATAAATGTTTTGAAGATAATAATATTGGATGTTTTTTATTATAATTAAATTGTGACGAATTCTCAATTCTGCCACCAACCCTGATTAATTTATGATTATCTAAAAACAAATTTAATTTATTTAATGATTTTACCTTCAAACATGTGTTTTTTAACAATGACTCGTATTCATTAGGAAAGGATTCCATTTGTGAAAACTTAGCTAACATTGAAAGTGACTCATCGAGTTCATCTACATCAAGCTCACCGGTGCGTCTATTATTTTTGTTGCGTGTGTTATATATAAAGCGAAGTACATATGCCCCGGCTCGCTTCAAACGATTAAACTGTGAGAATCGGTTAAACGGAAAATATGATAGCGTTATATCGTTTGTTAATAAAGTGTGTATATTTGTAATTTTAATTTCAGGTAAATTATCGGTTAAAATATTGTGTTCATTTGAATCTGTACTCACAGGTAAGTCAATATCATGAAGGAACTGAGGTCCTTCCCACCATAGCCTGGAGTTGTGCAATGCCTTTAGCCCGAGCCCTCGTGAAACCATATCAGCTGGGTTGCTTTTCCCAGCGACATGATTCCACGAGTGCTGGCGTGTTATACTATGAATTTGAACGATTCTATTTTGTACGTATGACTTAAGACACGACGGCGGCATGCGAAGCCAACCTAAAACAACCGTCGAGTCCGTCCAAAACATAACCTCATTAAATTGACAACGTAATGAATTAGTGATTTTATCGTATAATCTAGCCCCTATTAACGCGCCACACAACTCCAGCCTAGGTATGGTGAGGGGACTTGCTACTGGTGCCACTTTACCCTTAGCACACAATAACCTCACGGTAACGGATGAGTCACTACTGCATGTCCGCACATAGGCGCAAGCACCGTAGGCTGATTGTGACGCGTCTGTAAATATATGTAGTTCTATGCGTGTATAGTTGCTACACATTACATAACGCGGAATGCGAATGTTATTAAGTACGCTTAGTTCGTTGACAAACTGTAACCATGCCTTTGTGACGTCACTAGACGCAGGCTCATCCCATTCAAGTTTTAGTAACCAGAGCCTTTGAATTAATATCTTAGCCGTGGTTATAATAGGGCTTAACAAACCTAAAGGGTCAAATATTTGTGCAGTACGTGAAAATATTAAACGTTTAGTGATAATTTCCGGTTTGTGATCGACTTGTGTGTGGAAATAAAATTCGTCGTCACGGTTGTGCCACCCTATACCTAATGTTTTACTGTGTGAATATTCACCTAATGATAGGTTTTTAGATATTGATTCTGTGCTTGGTAAGTTAAAGTTAAAAATCCACTTGCGTAATTGAAAACAACCTGATTTTAGGACCTTATCGATTTCGTTACAATTATGAATGAGTGACGTCATGTCGGAATCTCCAAATATTAAATCGTCGACATAGAAATCCTCGCGAATGGTTCTGGCGACATCGGCGTCACTACACTCGTGCGCGAGTTGTTTTAAACACCTGCAGCTCAAGTATGGTGCGGAAGCCGTCCCGTACGTCACTGTATTTAACTGATATACCGCCATTGGATCGGCTAGGCTTTCACGCCATAAAATGAGCTGAAGATGCCGTTGCTGTTCATCAACAAGAACCTGTCTATACATTTTTTCGATGTCAGCGCAAGCCACGTAACGATGCTCACGAAATCTTAACAAAATACTAATCAGGTCGCCTTGTATTGGTGGACCTACTAATTGTAAGCTGTTCAAAGATGTGCCGTTACTAGACCGTGCGCTGGCATCGAACACCACCCTAAGTTTAGTGGTGGTGGAATGTTCGCGGAGTATACCATGATGCGGCATAATGTAATGTGGTGTACTATAATCTTTAATGCAAGTCATGTGACCTAATTGAATGTATTCATTTATAAATTGAGAATACATGTTTTTATACTGCTCGTTTTGCTGGAATCTTTTCTCAAGCGCGTTAAATCGTTTCTCAGCTTGTGGAAATGTTTCTCCTAAACACTCGGGTGAACTTTTAAAAGGTATTTTTACACAAAAGCGTCCATCTACTTCCCTTTTAGTAGTTTGCACGAAGTGTTCCTCACACAAAATATCCTCACTTGATAATGAATCGGAACATGAACTAATAGGCTTTTCCTCTAGTTCCCAGAAACTGCGCATTAAGCTATCTAATGATTGTGTAAAATTACAATTAATCTGCTGTGTATGTTCTGCACAATGTAATGGACCTGACAATATCCACCCAAGTTTTGTGTTTTGAAGGTAGGGGCCGTTCAGCAGACGTAGTCTACCATCCTCGATTAAATCCCAAAACACATCTGCTCCAATAAGTAAATCAATTTGTCTACTTTCTTTGAACATTGGATCAGCTAGCTGGATATGGTCAGGAATTTGTAATATTATATTTTTATTTTTTAATAAAATTTGCGGTAATGTTGACGTAATAGTTGGCAACACTAAGCACTGTATGCGTGTTTTAAATTCACTGTGTATTGAATTAATTTCTACGTCACAACTTTGCGTGATTTTTGTGACCGTATTACCAACACCCCGTATAAGCATAGTGGACTGTATTATATGTGTATTTAATTTGTCACTAAGTGACTGCGTAATAAAGCAACGCTCACTCCCGCTATCTAGTATTGCGCGCGCCTTTACATGGTTACCTAGATAGTCGAGAATCTCTACAAGCGCCGTTGCTAATAAAACATTTGGCCTTGATGATAACAGCTGATCGCTTGTGTTATCCCTGTGCGTGTTAAGGTTCAGTACTGCGTGCGTATGTGTTATGTCGCTGCTAGGATGCGACGCGACCGTACCTACGAGCGAACCGGTTTTATTGGGATGGTCGCCCATTGATAACAAACCATTGACTGCGTGATTGTTTAGTTGATTCTCATTAGGTACGGTTTCGTTTTCGTGAAGCAATGAGTTGTGTTTTTTATCACATTTCCTACACGGGCCATACCTACACTCTGCCGATGCATGTCCTATATTTAAACAATTTTCGCATAACTTGTTATCATGCACTAATTTCAATCTACTCTGCACGTTAGAATTAAGAAATGTTTGGCATGAATATAGTGGATGATTTTTATTACACATCGGACAGATTCTTTTTTGGAAAGTAGGCGGCTTATTGGAATATTCAATTTTATTGCTTTTTGTGGCAATATTGCAATGTGTCTTAGGTATATTATGTGAATGTTCTTGTCGTTTATATCCATGTTCATGACGTGTATGAGTAGTGTTCTTACTGTGTGTTAATTTCAATGTATCTAACATCTGAGCTCTGTTTCGCAAAAAATCTAATAAGATATCTACCGTTAGCGCCGACTTTGAATCACCCGGTTTATTTACATTAGGTTCGTCCGATAAAGTTAGTTTGTATTGTTCCCACTCACGTTCGGTGACGGGGTCTAATTTAATAACCGTCATATATATAAGCAATGTATGCCAATACTCTACCGGTTCACCAAGAGATTTTAATGCGCGAATATTTTTTAATACAGAATCTATAAGTTTCCTTAGTAAACTTGGTGACTCACTAGTTAGTGCTGGCAAGGAAAATAACGCCTTAACATGGTTATGTATTAACAGTTTATGATTATTATACCTATTTATGAGCAACTCCCAAGCGACTGGGTAATTACTAGCCGAAAATTCGAGTGAATCAATCACTAATAATGCATTTCCTGACAGGGAAGATTTTAAATAATGATACTTTTGAATGTTGGTTATTTCTTTAGAATTGTGAATCAATGATAGAAATGTATCGCGAAATTCTAACCAGTTTTCACACGAACCGTTAAAGGTGGGCAAAGCTATGGTAGGTAACTTTATTGACTGCTTAATATTATGAAACGAACACGCGCCGTCACTGGAGGTAGATGTACCATCACCTAAACCTTTAACGAGGGATTGAGCTTCAGCCAAAATACTGTAATATTCGTTTTCAAAGTCTTCCCTATGTTTTAGCTGAATAGTAATATCGCTGTCAGAACTCAACTTTTCTATCTTACTCTGAATATCACTGAATTCCTTGTATAAGTTTTCCATGCCTACTATACGTAATTTTAATGCGGCGTGAATAACACTTGATACATCCTGAGAAATCAACGAATTTACGTACTTTTTAAAATGCGTGAGTCTGCCTTTAATAATCCCGCGAAGTCTAACGAACTCCCTAATTTCCTCTACTACTTTAACGTCTTCAGTACTCATTTCGGCAAGTTATAAAAAACGAAGTACTTACAGTTGCGCTGGCTATCGTAGTCACCGTCACTTACCTGATGCCGCGTGGTGGATGTAGGTATCTACCGCGCGGGCAACGAATGTACGCGACTTCGCGACGTTAGGTATTTCAACACTGAACTTTTACTTGAACACCGTGTTAACACAATTGAATGGGGATTGGATTGATGGGGTTAGGATTTGGTTGGCACTTATCACTGAACACTTCTCCTGCGTAGATCCTTGCAGCTATGCGTGATTTGTTCTGCAAGTTCTGCAACCGACCGCGTGCTCCTCGGAATGCGGTATCCGGCTCGAAGTGACCAATTATGTCTTTACCAGACACAGGTTGAGGTATCGGTTGCGGAGATGAATGAATGGAGACTGTTTTTGATGAAATAAACTGACTATATTGATAATTAATAAATTTACAAGTATGCTTGCGCGTTCGCACACTCGCGTTTCGTGCTTCTATACAATTTTTACAATGGCGGCTAGCCGCTCGCGATCGCGCACTGCACACTAGCGCCACTCAGCGGACCAATCGTGGGCCGCCGCTTGCCGATGCGTTCGGTTTTGTTGTAAGCTTCAACACACTCATTTTTTATAATTCATTGGGTATTGTAATTTTTGTATATATACATATTTTGATAGTACTTTTAAACATCCCTTTCCGTGAATACGGTTGTTAATTTTACGGATAACAATTTTTGATTTCTTTTTGTTACAATTTGGATGGCGTTTATTTGAAAGAAAAACGAAAATAAATTTCATGTGTTAATTCAAAATGATATTCACTATCATTGGATTTAAAATTGGGTTTGAAATTAAAAAAATAATATTCGTTAGGTTTCGAAGGAAGCTAACGAATATTATTTTTTTGATAAGTCTCGATACTTTTTTTTAAATAAAATTCGTCAAAATCATAGCATAATTGCTACATCGTCGTAGCCACGCTACGGCGTAGTAAACTGTTGCGAGACTTTGAAAGTACACATATCAACTTGAAGCACTAACCCGGACAATATGAACCTTGAGTCAGTACTTTGGTCTGTCGTATTGTGTTAAATATTATAACACATTATGCAAGAAAATACTATAATTGATTTTATTCTCATTGTAGGTAAATCAAAATAATAAGTAACAACCAATTTATCATAAAGCTAATTGCCAAAAGAAAAATATTATATTATTACCTTATTCTAAAAGTCTAAACTTATTCTACAAAGTCTTAATAAAGGCATCTGTCAATCTTGTGTTCGTATAAATACAGCAGTCGTTCAGTAAATACCCAAGTATTTAAATAAAAGGAGAAAAACCGATACCACAGAATTATTAAATCAAGAAGCTTTTGAGAGTAAGCAAAAATACTTTTTCACGTGAAATACATTCTCGTTAATGTGATTACGGAAATCTTCAAAGAAGTTCCTCAAAGAAAATTCTCCTTTTTATTGTATTTCTTGATATCGCACATAGCTAAGAAATATGTATTTACGTGGCTTTTATATCGTCTTGGCCTAATTAAACGAGTAGGTAAGTTAATTATGGCAAATATTATTTTAATTTGTGCTTAGGACATTATATACAATGGAATTAATTTTGCTCCATTCCTATGAAACTTAATTCTTAATGTTTAACTTTTGTACGTATTAATGAAAATCCGTATTAATGAGCTCTTTCCGAGTTGTTACTGATATTTTCCTGTAACGTAATTTAGCACGTGTCAATCACTAAATTAAAATCAGACCTTTTTATTTGACGCCCGCTCCAGTAAATTAATATTTAATTATATTTAAATTTGCAAATTCGGTCAATACACAAATTCACCAAGGTAATTGTTATATTTGAAGTTCAATAGAATCATAGAAAGTACCTATATTTTAAGTTTAATATAAGTCAATTTATATTTTATTATTGGTGTGGTAGCCTAGTGTGACCAGTGGACTGAGATGACAGAGGTCTCGAGTTCGAACCCAAGCACCACTGACTTTTCGGAAGTTATGTACGTATTTATCACATGCTCGAACGGTGAAGAAAACATCGTGAGGAAACCTGCATGCTTGAGAGAATTCTCGATGGCATGTGAAGTCTGCCAACCCGCAGTAGGCTAGCGTGGAGGACTATAGCCTAATCCCTCTCAATTGAGAGGAGACCCGTGCCGTTAGACGTGCCGTGGGACATTAATGGGTTGATGATGATGATGATGAAATTTATATTTATTTGTTACTCTAGTACTACTGTGAAACAGATGTGGACCATAATACCACAAGACAGTAACCGAAACATCTAACTCCTCAGTCTGCCCTCGATCATGTATGCTGTAATGGATCTGAAACATAAAATGTAGTTTTATGTCGACAAATAAATAAGTTAAATTAGCTTACAACTTGTGATAGCGCGACATTTATGAAATATAAACTCCGTCAAACATGATGATGAAACATATCTTGACTCCAAATATAAATTATTTGGAGTTTGTTTAATTGTTACGTTCCTATGAAATTCACTCACCATTGACCACTTTAGTAAACAGCACTTTCTTTGTTAAGTAAACACTATTTCCATACGCTGCTGAAGGTGCCACATAGTTTTAGTGTCTTTCGTCATTTGAGTCTGAGAGCCTGACTTCGAAATGATCCATCATAGTCTTTTGTATGCCAATACTACAAATGATGATTTTATTTTTCTCATGTAATTTCAATAATCTATTTACAAAATTTGTAAATAGATTATTGAAATTACATGAGAAAAATAAAATCAAGTACCTACAGAACGATCATTTAATGATCATTTAATGATCGTTCTGTATGTACTTTTAGTTGAGAAGGTCTCTTGTCATTTAAGAGGGTTAAGGTTCACCATGATAGACCAGTGCTGGGTGACGCACACACGCGATCAAGACGATATCTCATAGTTACCTCACGATGTTTTTCTTTACCGTTTAATCACGTGATAATTATTCCCATCTCTTTAAATAGTCATTAATCGATGTTTGACCTTAAGGACCACAGGTCACAACACCTTTTACTTTTATTAGATATTTTAGGCACTATCTAATCTATTAATTCCAAACCTTTGAAAAAAAACCTCCTTAAAATAGAGTAACAGAACATAAGGAGGCGACAGTACGGAGTTTACTTAGGTTTATTTGTATCCTTCCGTTGAACCATTGTCAACTGAAGGAAATTGAATGACCCTTGTAACTATTGTGATAAACTTCCTTTGTAACTAGTTTGTATGTATAGATTTATATGCATAGTTAAGTAGTTCGGTATTCCTAGGGGCTATGAGGAAAGTTTGGGCACGAAGTAAGTCACTAGGTATGTCTTGTGAGGAAATTTCAGATGATTTGGGAATTTATTGACTACCACCACCATACCTTGGTAGAAAGAAGGGTTAGGTACATAGATGGATGGGGTAGGAAGGCTTGTGGTTATATAAGAACTTTATCATCTGATCCGCAATGTTAAGCACTGCTTTGTATATAAATTGTAAAGTATCCTTTCTTAGAACACTATTTTTTCTGATTCTCGTTATATTTGATGATAATGCTTTTACTCCACCATGTATCTATCACTCAAGTATTTGATACTGATTAGGCCGTATTCCACCACGTTCGTTTTGTGCTAGTTGGCAGATTTCACAGGACATCGAGAAAAATCCTCTTTTATGTCAACCTTTTGAAAAAGTAGCAAATAAGCATATCGGAATTGACATCTATTATCACACATCACACAGGCTACCTGCTTCTAGAAACATAATAGTAATAATAACTACCTGTAAAATCAAAGGCTCAGAATTTTGCTAGGTAAGTATGTAAGTACCTAAGTATGAAAATTTGCCAATTATCCCAATTTCAGCACTGTCAAAGATAGTTACGTATAACAATCAACAGATTAAGGACACACCGAGTTCAAATTAATTCCAGCTTGGTTGGTTTCTAACAACAGTTTGGCGACACCTGCTCCCGGTTGTATTATGTAACAAATTACATAAGCTTTGGCTTTTAACTCAAAGGCGTAACTTTGTCAGTCTGCCGTATTGGAGCAACAGGTATATCGTGTACATAAATTATTCTATTAGACTTGATACGTATGATTTAAGTGATGTTATTAGATAGGTGACTTTGTGGTACCACTGATGTGTGCGACTTACGTAGGTTACTTTGGTGTGTTCGTGTTTCGGTACGGTTACTTAGAAGTGGAACCATTTTCAGAATTCTGCGGTTATCTGTCTCAAGTACCTACTTCAAGTAGTATTATAACCGCGAAAAGGGATGTGCTTGTAATCAGAGGTGCGGTATAAATAATTATTATAGAAGTAAGTTAAGTAAATTATAATAATATGAGTGTAGGGGTGTAATTTGTATCTGTGAATTAGTTTCTTTGTCTTAAAAAATGATAAACTGCTTTTGATTTGGAAGGTGACTTAATCGAGTATTCTTAGCACCTTAATATGATAAATGTTATTGTTTTTTTAACAAATTTATTAGGTTAAGATTTTATGTCCGGATATTTTTTTATTTATGATTTGTTAAGTTTTAACTTTTAAAATATGGTATTTTGTGTAATAGATTTCCTGTTTAGTTGGGTAAAGCAGTGAATTAGAAGCTGCAGGTTAATATCCTGTCCTAGAAACAGAACGTTACGAAAATATTCGACAATTATGTATTAAAACGTAAATAGCATGCATAAGTACCTACATTGTTCGTATGATCGCTCAGGTTAATTTCCATTTTAATATTATAATAATCTTAAGTAAGATTAGCGTTATTAATAAGATTATTAAGGCCGAACGATCAACAAACGGAAGTTTGAGAGTTACCTATTCAATAAAATAAGTGCTTCCAAGAAATAAGATTTTGGCTTCCATAATGTTGTTATATTTATTTGTAACTCAAATGAATTATTTCATTTTGACTAGCTCTACTTAAGCAAAGTAAAGTTCTTTGTAGGTATTAATACCTAACGACTATTAAAGGTTGAGGTATTACGTGGAATAAACTGAAAGGTTCTGGAACTGGCCACTTACAAAACAAAAAACGTAAAAAAATGCAATTAACTACGGAGTTCTAAAATGTAACTATCTGGAAATGAGTTATTTTTAACTTCGCAAGAATGTAATCCTTTCGAAATTCTGTGTCGTTATCACAATGAATTAAACTCATGGAAATGTTCACTATGATGATTTTTACGACTTTGTCATTTCGTTTTTTATGATTTAGGCGGTGATTAAATCAATAGAGCGTTGCTAGAGGGGAGGGGACCGTTGAATCCAAGACACGCATCACACCTAGGGCCACAACATTATAAACAAGTTTAATAAAGACTGGACATTCATTAGTTATCTATAAAGTCTCGACAGGTACCGTCGTAACCTGGTTGTACTGCTTTCCGATTCGATTCGAATTAAATATTTTTTTATTTTTCTGTTAGTCTGGTTGAACTCGTTTGTGTAAAAACGGTATGTTTATGAATATGTTAGCAAATTAACAGTACTTGAATAACTTTAGTGGACGTAGTTTTTAAAAAGTATTTAACTTAGCTCAACACCAATTTTGGTCTTCGCATCCGAGCAATAATTTGAATACTTTAAGAAGAACTATCATATAATCGTTTTTACAATGATTTTTCTGTGCCCCTTAAAAGTTATTGTCAGAACAATAACTTTTAAGCCATACAATTATTTGCTACATGTGGGAATCAAAACACCGACACACACAATTTAAATACCTATTTGTAAAAAACTAAATCAAAACAGCAGGCATATAGGCATTGTATGCGTATGTACCCTTTATATTTTGGCTTCACAACGGCGGTTGCTTATAAAATAGGAGTCCTAATACCGTGCTTATCCGTGCAAAAATAAGGTCGAGTGAAACGATCTCCAACAATTTAGTCCATAAACATATTATTTTACATGAAGGCAGCGTAACGGCTGAAAGCCTTCAAACCGTAATAGGTACGCAGTGCTTTTATATAACCCATTTTTCCTTTGTGCACATGGGCGGCCATTGTTTGACTGTAAAGCTATAATAAGTAGACTCTCTTAGTGTCTAAGTAAGGTAATATACATGTATATTTTACAGGGATGGTACAAATTCATCATCATCAACCCAATACCTAATTGTCCTGCTGTTGGGCACGATTCTTATTTTTAAGAGGGATTAGGCTATAATCTACTAAATTTGACTGAACTAGTAAATTTGATTTTACAGGCTATCGATAATATTTCTCATGCAAGCAGGTTTCCTCACGATATTTTCCTGTAGGTACCGTCTGATGTTTACCACTTAACTTCCGACAAGTCAATGGTGTATGCCTTGGTGTTTGACTATCACGGTTCACTGGTCACACACGCCACTAGGCTACAGCTATCTTTAAATTAATGAAATTTAGCAAGCAAGCAAGCATACACCTCGTATGGAGAGTGAGTGTTCCAGACAATGAAAAGGCACTAATATCTATAAGGCAAACCGAGACTTTTTCAAGATTAGTCAACAATGAAATATCGCCCATAGATTTCTAACAAAAAATGGTGGACTATTTGTTCTAATTTCTTGAATTTCTGGAATTCTGGTAAATGCATCTTCTACTTAAAAAAAAAGTTTGCGGCAAAATTAATAAGAAATATGTGCGCCAACTTAAAAATTTTCTCTTTAACCTCCACCTCTGTTCGTTAAATAACACAGTGTCAAAAATTTAAACATATACATATTATTCCATGATCATAGGCTGTATTAATAGTTACCATAGATAATTGTTCAACCCAGGCAAAGTTGGGGCGGGTCGGTGTCTTAATTCAAATACTATGCTAAATTACACTGTTTGGAGTCTCTAACGATATTTTCAGATCTATATTATTAGAATATATTTTGTCTGGATCATGCTTTCGTTATTCTATTTTTAATATCAGTTTAAAATTCAGAAGAACTACCTTCGCAAACTTACTAGTTATATGGCTACTATACGGTTATAATATGTATATAATGTGTCTCGTAGACACAAAACGTCGCGCTACTTGCAATGAATATGTCAAGTGTTCACGTCCCACACGTCCTTACAGACTGGATCGTATTTTATACGCAAAAAATAAAAATCTTTTGGCGGTACATTGCAGTATGAAAAGTTTATACATATATGTCTATACCAATGTCTATTCGTGAATCTGTCTGCGTAGAAGTTAAAAATGACATCAAGTCGCACACACACACATCGTTGTTGATCTCCACGGCCTCCAGTAAAGTCATAAATACTATAAATTTGGGGAATGTCTGTCTTGACCGTAAACCTAACCTGACTTGAAATATCTTCAACTTGTTAGTCAACAAGGCGAAGTTGGTATTTCTAATGTCAACCTTTAGAATTCCGTCTCGTTAATAACTACTGAGATTAAAACCGAAATCTAATTGAAGTGGCTGGAATCTATAGCATAACACAGGTTACAACTTTCTTCAAAAACGACTCATGAGTTTCTTCAGTGCTTCGCTCTCCTCAGGTATTTTGGATATAGAGGCATTAAGCATTCAAAGTCATCTGCAGACCAACTGTCGACCTGTTATTGTAAGGGAATTGGAATCAAGGGTTGGTCAGGCGGTTTAGGAAGGAGAGATCATTCACTAGGGCTGGGTGTTTACTCTATATAGCTGTAAATGTCTTTGTAGTGGAAGTTGCAATCACGTCGCTACTGAAAATTCTGAAACTGTTATTGGAGTTTTAGTTCTGGTTATTTAGAGCCGGAGGTGGAAGATGAAATATGATTGTCTTTAAATTTTTTTGACTTACCAGAAATATATGTTTGATTACATGTAGTCTACCTACATGTACTTGTACATACATTTTTTTTATGGTGCTATGTGGGCAAACGAGCAGGCGGCTCACCTGATGGTAAGTGATAACCACCGCCCATGGACATGCAACACCAGAGGCTTGCAAATGCGTTGCCAAACCCCTTAGAAACCGTTCAGGTTTCTTAAAAAAGGGAGTTACTGAACTGACAGCAAACGGAATTCCCATGCTGTCAGAATAGTCACTCCCCCAATGAGCTCTGGTGACCTTACTCACTCGCGAAAGACAACTATTTTGTTGATTCACTGCGGTGTTCTGTAAGGCGGAAGTACTTCCCCAGTCGGGCAGCTCAATTTGAGCGAGAAATCTCGCTATGCCCTACCTCCTAAAATCTTTTTGGGAGGATAAATAATAGCTCCCAAGATTTTTTAAGATTTTTTCCATGTTGGGATCTGGACACATCGCGTTAAGTTTACTGCAACCAGTAGCATCGCTACGCCCCGCAGGGAACCCTCTTTAAAAATTGGCTAAATGGGATGATAAGTAGCTGCCGGTTCGGGTGATGTAGTGTAGCTAGAAGGTTTGAAGGTACGTCATAAGATTTATAAACCTTGCTTCAATATATCTTGCAAAGAATTGAAGCTTTAGCTTATTAAAAAAATGAATTTGGTGTGTTCATAGGGTGGTTTTTTATCATCTATCATCGTAATATGTTATTTAATAAAAAACATAGGTATTTTTGATTAATTATTACGTATTAATTTGAATACCTTTATGAATATAGATGCTTTATCAAAAACTGGAAGTGGATATTAAGGAGGAAAACTGTGTAAAATATTTAATTAGAAACATATTTTCCCCAAGTGGATGTCAGGAAAACGTGATACAAATGTGTGAAAAAATACAAATAGAGCACTTTATATTAATATTTTAAATGAGTGGAACGATTGTTTTAGAACTAAAAACCAAATGTTACCTAAGTAAGCATGTCGATATAAATTAAAGACAAATACCTGGATTGTAATAAGACTACGCCATTATAGGTACGCTTACGTAATACTTGAAAACTCACGGTGGAAATTGGATGTTTTTAAAACAAGGATCACGACTTTCCTTCAACTTTACATAAGCGTAATTACTCTTGACTTTCTTCCTACGCATTTTTACGACTAAATGTCGAAAATATTGGGCCATTTAGGGACGCGAATAAAGTGTCATGTAATATAATCAAAGAGCTTATAAAGACGTTAGCGCGCTACTGAAAGCAATTTTCATAGTAATTACCTGCGAAAGCAATTCGAGTATATTTTTTCTTAAATTCAACGTTAAAATTGTAGTTGTAAGAAAAATGTTGGCTAAGCATTTTGATTACGTTAATAAGTTTATGCAAATTTTAATAAATGTTGTGGATGGCGTGTGGTAATTAAAAGTTGTTATTTTTTGCAAACATTAAGACGCTTTGGTGTCTCAAAATATCAAATTGAATACAATTTTGGTTACAATTTGAAATAAACCTTAGTACCTGTAGAATAACATGATACCGCGACCAAACATTTATCATATTTGCAGTAAAAATAAGGCGAACATTTTTTATAGGATTACACAACACATACCTACTGCTTACAAAAAAATGTAGTAAATAATATTTATAAAATCAATAATCATAATATGATGAATTTTACATAATATTGAAATAAAATACCCGTGTACGATAAAAGCATGTAAATAAAAAAGATAATCAATTTTCCTTGTCAGTATACATATTTGATTTCGACACATTAATAATGTTCACAATATATATCATGTCAATATCAGTAAAGCTTACCTACTTGATAAATTACACAGAACCTTAAACAGAAATAAGTTTTAATTTAAGTCCTTGTAACAATTAATATTCAAGATGCGGATTCAAGCAAAGGGCTTGTAGGAGGCGTGTGGAATACCCCCGAAACATTCCACGTAATTAATTCGATCATCACCACATCTGTTATTCTTGAGTAATCATTACTTAGAAACGACGGGAACGAAGAAAGAGAGGCAATTTATGTTCAAGGTATTCCTGTTTTTGGGAAAACCGTCTGTTCTGCTATAGAAACTAGATTATTCTAGTAGTAATAGGTTGAAGTCAAAAGTTCAACCCTAAGCCCCGCGCTGACTTTTCAAAGTTCATGCGTATTTATCACGTGTTCAAACGGTGAATGAAAACATCGTGAGGGAACCTGCATGCGTGAGAGAATTTCGGCATATGAACTCTGTCAACCTGCACTATAGTAGCGTGGTGGACTATAACCTAATCTCTATCAAATGAGTGGAGTCCCGTGCCCCTCAGTGGGATACTAAATTTACACTTAGATACTTCCCGGAATGAAGATTTGTTTCATAAGCCACTAATAAGACGACCCAATTAGTTCAGCGGTAGTTAACACTGCCTTCTGTGCTATGGGTCCCGGGATCGAATCCCGGTAGGTACAAATATTTGTGTGATGAGCATAAACATTTGTTTCCGAGTCATGGATGTATCTATGTATAATATGTATGCATTTACAAAAAAAGTAGGTTCCGTAGTAATAGTATCCGTAACACAAACCTCGTTGCTTAGCTCGGAACTAGATGTGTCTAGCTGTGTCATAATGTCCAGAAATATATAAGTATGTGCTGTGTTATAATTGAATATGTGGATTGTGCAAATTGTGCAAATGGTTTTATTTTCCCTTGGAATATTTTCCCATTCTTATTGTACATACATAATAATTATGTTGGTGCATTAGGTAGATGCTTCAATTTGTGTGTGTGTGTGTGGGAATGAACTGCCAATATTGAAGACAGTTCCAGTTCCAGTTCAAGCTTCCTAGATAAAATTTCAAAGGATTTTCTATTGTCAAAAGTTAAGGGAACTTTGAAGTTGAGGCTTTCATCTCTATGACATTTTAAGTGCTTAGTTAAGTGGCCCGGCTAGATGTTGTTTAATTTTCTTTCGTGACGGAAAACAAAAAACAAGGATCATACTTATCCTTAGGATTAACCTTTTTCGTGAAAAGTGTGTGTACCTTTGATTATTTTTCTTTTTTAAAAGACTTTGCACTAAAATATGATTTTCTCTTGTATAGTGGGCGTGTTTATAACAAACTAGCTTTTGCCCGCGACATCGGTTGCGTAAACTTAGTAATTTTATTCCACCCACCTTTTCCTCCTTTTAAGGGATCATTTCCGGGACTAAAACTATCTATATACCAAATTTCATATAAATCGGTTCAGCGGTTATAGCGTGAAGAGGTAACAGACAGACAGACAGAGAGACAGACACACTTTCGCATTTATAATATTAATAAATAAATTAGTAATAACGTATGGATATCATGTTACACATGTCATATAGCCACATAGTGTACGTATTTACTAAATTTTTATTGCAATCTAACAAACGCGGAACACCAGTATTAATAGTCAATTGTTCTTCTTTCAACACTTAAAGGTTCTTTCCGAGGCACAGATACCGAGACCTGACACCTGCACCAGACATAATTTGACAGCATCTAGAGCAGTAAGCATCAGGTGATGGTTGCCTAGATATAGCATGAATTAATAAAACCACCTATGCCTTACAAGTTACCGATCTCACATATACAAACATACATTCACGCCTTTTTCCTATGAGGTTAGGCAGAAACTACAGAATGCAACGTGCTACGGTCCCTGCATACCACTTTTGCCTCGTCCACATTCATACATCTCGTCATGTATATCTGTCAATCTTACATATCGGACTTATTATTTCAATACCTATATAATCTAACGCTCTAATAGTTATTTAATAAATAACTATAAATATTTATAGTTATATAAGAAATAACAACAAATATATATAATACTATGAATATTTATTTGAATTGCGCTAATCCTGTTTGTACTTTCACTCATACAAGACTACGTTACATTCAAGAAGTAATTTAATGTCCTCTGCAAATATATAAGCCTAATAGCTAACCATCCTGGAGACCTAAGAAAAACCTCATCATCGTTTAAGTGAGGTATTTACTTACCTATTCAAAATGCGACTCTCGAATTTAGGTAGCCTTACGACTGGAAATATAAAATTCTAATAAAGACGTCTTTGTTACATTTTTATTATTCAGATCCATAAATAAACTTGGTATTACGTAGGGAGGTAGTTTAATAAGTCACGGAACGCTCTGTAACCACGGAATACGATAAGTTTAAGAAAAAAAGAAATGATATTTAGTTTGTTGATAAAAACCGAAAATCGTTATTGAAAACTTATTTTATGAGCATTGCATAAACATAGTAGGTATACCTACTAGCAAGCCTACACCTCAAACTTTGTTTTTACATTTATACTGTTAAATGGACTTATAATAGAAATTTACCAATGTTATTACAAATGCAAGTGTTTACCATCAGAGAGTCTTTTGCTAGTTTGCCATCAACGTGGTATACAAAAGAGAGTATTAGGCAGGAAGATTAAAATAAAAGCAAAACTGCCTCGTTGATCTAGTAGTCGTACAGTCCACGCAAGAGGTTCGATTCTCAGGTTGACCAAGTGATATTTCTATGAAATTCTCAGTAGCAAATCGGAGTTTGGATTCGTGCCCGAATGATGACTCGGCTCTTCCCCTATTACATGGGACCTAAAACATACCGGGGAAATGTGGGCGTACATTAGTACAACTCTGCCTAACTCTTCGGGAACGGTAGGCGTGATGGTACGTTAAAGCAAATCTAAAGTAAAGTAAAACACATATTATTATCTAGGTAACAGCCTTACGAGGCACTTATATGATGAACTTCGAAGTTCGAACGACCACTGGTAGCTGTGGCTGCTAGAAAAGTAAGAGATAAATCTCTTGAAATAAGATTAAATTTCAGGGGTTTTATCGCGGAATCCTTTACAGTATCCATAGTTAATATGGGTATAGTAAATAATGTGAAACGTCAAGATTAAAGTATGTCAATATTCTGTGATAAAATCTGTAAAAAGTGGTTTGCTTGAATTTATTAACTTTCCCCTTTATTTATTTTAACACTGACAAGAAATGCAAATAAATAAAAACGTTAAATACAAAACTTATTTGCCCAGTATCGGAGATAGGCGTAAGACTACTGGTATTTAGACACTTGGAGATAGGAACCTCGTGAAGATACGCGCTATGTCCAGAAGTGTCTACCGCTTTTTGTATCGTCCTTGAGTAAGCCAATGAGGACATGTTGTTCCAGGTTCTTGACTATTTATATTGTAGCGGTGTCTAAATTTCATGAGAAGGATTAATAAATGTGTTTTTGTATTCATTTTTAGTAAAAAAAAAATCATATGTCTTTAATTATTGTAATTGGGTTGTACCGTTCTAACTGAAGTAAATTAATAAAAGTAGACTATCACACGAGTTAAATCAAGATATTTAACATTGTATTCGGAGAAATATTAACTGTATCACATATTGACTTCATTTTAATTACTTTCTTAGTCTGTTTGTTACCTACCTTCTTCTCAAGTTTTGTCAACTGATATTTTAAATAATAATGATTTTAGTCAATCGATAAAAACAATTAAGACATAGGGATATATAGGCAACCATTAGCTATAGGTATTTGAAATAAGAGAATGATAAATAACTCATTTTACGACGGATGTAAATGTAAAGTAAACTGTAATGAAAAGGTAGATAGAAATTCATCAAGCTATTTGTTCGAGTATCAAGCTTGTAAACTCGGTTCAGCAACAAGGCTTTGTTTATAATTAGTGAGCCTTATGCCGCGATATCTGATGGGGCGGGCCAACGGCTTCATTTATGAATTTTAAGGGGGTCGGTAACAATTCTTTGACAAAGCCAAGGGTGTCCTTTGGAGTGCTCACGCACCACCGATCAACCGCTCTTGGGACAACAGTCATTAATACCTCCGAGCAATTTGGCCTCATTTATTCAACACCAAGTAAAATTCTGTCGTGTATTGTAAGATTTACGATGAAGTCATTACGTTTTATGGGCCATAATTGATAGAGATAACATCTCAGGGCTACTGAAATTGCAAAGTGCTGTTTCAAGCACGTTGAACTCGAAGACGCGCATTAGTGTAAAGAAAAATAGCCCATATTACCATAAACGACTGGCGTCGTGGTTATTAATTACAACATTTTATAGGCAGGCGACACGCGAAAGTTCTTTTATGTTTAACACAAATATTTCTTTTTGGGGCGTTAATATCGAGCTCGGTGATTTGGTTCCGTAATAACGTTCACGTTACAAAAATTAAGTCTTTAAATAGTTACGTTGTTTTTACCAAAAAAACACGTAACTATTAAGTTATATAAAGCATTAGGTACTTCGGATGACTGATTCAATAGCCTGGTGAAAAATGCTATTTCCAAGAGGCAATGATGATGTTCTCCGTAATAACCGGCGATACTAACAAACTTTTTTTTTTCTAATTGATGCCATTGGGCTTATATTGTGGTAACCAAATAAATGTATTATCTACTTCTTCTTTCAGAAAGATTACCTATAATATATGTCTTCGCGATAAACAATTTAATTTTTTTCTTCGAATTTTACTGTATTTTTTTAATGAAATTCCTTGAAATTCCAATTCTTGTTTTTCCATATCGGTTGATCTCAATTCCATTAACTACACCTGTGCATTTTCCCATTGACCTACCTTCACTTGTTTTGCTGAATATTAACTGAATTGAATCCGTTTCACACTTAGTAGTCTGATACAAGGTCTAAAATCAGGTAATTAGTAAAATTTCTAATCTGCCATTTCAGATTACGACGTCGTTCTACCGAGGTTCAGTCGTTGTTTCGTCAATGTACACGTAATTATATTCTTGATCCTTTCAATTTTCCGTTGATCCTGTTGCTAAGACGATCAAATCGATAGATACACACGGAACTTAAATAAAGTATCAAACATTGGTAATAATCTCGTCCTATTTATACACATTATATTTAATCACGCGATCGTCCTTGATATAAGTTGACTTTACCTTGATACTTATACCTTCGAGATTAGGGCGAATTTGATTGCTTCCCCGATATTATGTCCTAGTTCGTTTCTCAGAATGGATTGGGTGTTATTGGATTTTACTATTCAATTCTCGTAGCAGCTCGGAGTTCGGATATGTGGCCGATTAATTACATTTGGTTCATCCATCGTGATTCTGTTTGATGGAACTTAAAAATAAAACAGTAATATGTATAAAACAGACTGAAGGTATATATGCCGGAACTATTGGGGATACATACGTGATGGTCATGGTCATAATCATCATAGTTTCTAATAATAACGGACAGTCTAAATGTCATGTGGCCATAGATTTTGCGAAGGATGTGACATGTCGGGATTAGATATTATCAATATACCGCGACATGTTCATTAAAACAAGTTTTATTCAAATTGCAATTGCATTATACTAAACTTAAACATTATACTAAAATGTGACCCTAGGTTTGTTGTATATTTGTGTATGTATATTTCGAATGATTTGACTATAATTTTTGTGATAATATCACCTGTTTGGTTATATTAATTAACTCTTAGAAGTTTGGTTCTTTCTAATCTTAACGCTGCTTCTTAGTTTGTTATCTGGAGTTTGAAAGAGATCATATTTCTGTGTGTTTGCTCCAGGTTTCTAAGAGGTTTCGTTGAGAAACGCCGACGCCATTTACTGATTACAAAAAGTCTTGGTCTTATAACAATCATAAATATAATTTATCATTATGATTTACAGAACATTTGATAACCATTAAAGTATGTGTAGTTATGTGTAGTTTATGAACGATCTCGATGATGAAGCTCAAATCAAAAGTCAGGTTTTCTATATATACTCGTTTACTGGAGAGGCGACACAACACACTGTCTTTAATGTCTAAACACAGTGTCATCAACTCATTTTTTGTCTCACTGCTGAAGACGGGTCTTTAATTTTAAGACGGTTATAGTACATCATGCTAGCCTAGTGATGTGATAAATGCCTTCAGCAAGTACTGTACTGTAAATTCCCACCTTTACGTGCTATTAACTTGTTCTTAATTTAAACACGGTGCATCAGTACAAGTACGTCACTGTTTGCGTTAGCGTGCGTCACGTGTCTAAACGTGTCGCTTTCATTAAACTTGTACGTCGCAGCGGCGTGCTAATATATTTATGGCTACCAGGTAACTTGTTACGCAAAGAGCACTACAACATTAATGCCTCCTTTGGCTTAAGAGCTGCAACTTTATACGTGGGAAGTTCGCGAAGTTATGATTAATGATACTAAGTCTTTGGTCAACAAGTGATAGTTTGAACGTTATGTTGGAACAAGTCGTTCCTAGAATTGTACTATAGCGATGACTGGTAAACATAGCGCTCGCAAATTATTTTTATCAAATATATTACTTGAGTATTTTTATTTTCGATTCTTCAGAAGTCAGAACAGACTTCTTGTTTTCAAAGTCAACTGTTTATTTTATTTACACCAATATTACAGTTACTTTTGAATTGTCAAGACTGCATGGTTGCAAGAGGCAGGTGTTATTGAGAAGATTTAAAATTTTAAAATAATTGACAGAGAGGAAGAGAACAATTATAAAATTAATAAATAATTTTAAAATTGTCTCGTTTGTCATATATACGATGTGCAATGAATCTGGGTTGGTATTGATTGATTTTGGAAACTGCTTTCCAGTTCCTGGATTAACTGGGTAGGTTTTAACAATAGTGGCAGCGATAGTGATAGCGAGAGCAAGCGGCTAAACAAGTGCCTCCAATGCGGGCATGGTAGCGAGTGCGACATTTGACCTTGAACGAAGGCCAGTAGCGGGCTTCCGAAGGATGGCAGCGGTCCGCGATCGTTAGTGAGTGTTATGGTGGTTCTAGTTATTATGCCAACTGGGCAGAGAGCCTGATATGGGAATGCAAGATGGAAATCTTGCATCCCTAGTCCCTGGGGCGTATGAGTCGCATTTTTATTCAATCCTAGCTCAGCAACGGGTATCTTCGCATTGAACCTGTGTCCCTGTGCAAGCCTTTCCGATGACCGGATGGTTTTTTACGAAAAATAGATAAAAAATGATAATACCAATAAATTTAGTTTTCAGGCAACTGGCTCATAGATGCATATAATATGTATATATTCCTCCAGTCCAGTATTATATCGTGTCTATGTTTGAACATAATATGTAGACAGACAATTTTTTTGTTTGTTTTTATTTCGTAAGTACGAAATAAAAACAAACAAAAAAATTGTTTTATGTATGTTCTTTCGAACATACATAAAACTTTGTAAACGTTGTACTACGTTATAGTGCGCATTTAATTTTATTTCTTTTTTATTGGTACGTGTATGCGAATTCGTGTGTCTGTCGGTATATAACCGTTGCCTTGATAAGTAAGAGTAACCCAGAAGCTGATAATGTGGAAGACACTCGTGGTTTTGGCCATTTTGGCTAGTACGTTTCTCGTAACCCCGGCAGAAGGTACGTCCAATTTTATTTTAATATCTAAAATAAATACACCAGATTATACATCAGTTTAAATGGATTGATTCTTTAAAATGTGAATTGTTTAACTAGTGTTATTTTTCACGGTCGTTAAATTTCGTGTAAATGTAAAAAATGAATAATTTCACGTATCATTTTTTGTATGTCTGATATAATAATATAAATATCTAATGGTTCGGCAGTTAAATAGTTGTTCATTCAATGGTTAGTTAATAAACTTGAAGATAGGCTGATTGTTGATTAATTTATATTAGATAGGTACTGAATTCTTCTGCTGGCGCAAATAGGCAGGTAGGGCAGTCTGAGCATCCATGACAATGGAATGGTCGGGATAAAATAATGTAAGTACACCACGATAATGTCCGCAAAATGTAGTTTTATTTTAGACTAGCTGACCCGCACAGAAACCCCGTTTTTGCAACATTTTTCATTTGTGCTCTGCTCCTAATAGTTGCAACCTGATGATACATAACCTTCCTCGATAAATGGACTATCCAACATAAAAAGATTTTTTCAATTTCAACCAGTAGTTCCTGTGATAAGCGCGTTCAAAAAAAACAAACTCTTAAGCTTTATAATATAATTACTTTTTTGTTAATTTCAGAACCTGTAAATATTTTTTTTATTATAATGATGACAGTTGAATAATCAATTAAACTATTTTGTAGGTGATATAGTAGATGACGTAACATCTGTCACTTAATTGTTTTGCCTTCCCAAAACCTCTCCACTAACACTTATACTTTATGGTATGGTATTAAAGTTCAAATTGATTTTTAATTATTATTACGAATCGATTGTATAGGAGTATAGAAAAATGGTGTTTTTAGATTATATCAGGCAATTTTGAAAAATATTTCTCCGTATAAACCAACCTCGTACTTCAAGGAATATTCTAAAAAAAATAAAAGCATTAGGGAAATCGGTTCAGCTGCTCTCGATATTTGCGCTTAGCAAAACGCTAAGCGCAAATCTCGAGAGCGATTCATTTTTATATTATAGATTGATAGAAGATAATTATAGACTATGCTTTATTATATTCCATAATATTTAAATAAGATTTTTTTGTTACTATACTTTAAAAATACAAATGAAGTACAATTTCGATATTAAACAGCAGTATCTATTTTTTTATACCACAAGATTGGAAAGCAACTCCATCAGTTGCTTTCCAATCTTGTAAGCGGTTACCGTAGACTATAGACGTTTGCAACATCAGAGGTGTCGCTCGCACGTTGCTGATCCTGTAGAAACCGTTTAGGTTTCTTATAATAGGAGGTTACTTAGCTGACAGCCGAAATTCCCATGCTACCAGAATAGTCACTCCCCAACAAGCTCTGGTAACTTTATTCACTCGCAGAAACAACTATTGTTGACTTACTGCGGTATTTTGTCGGGCGGAGGTACTTCCCCAGTCAGCCAGCTTAATTTGAGCGAGAAATTTCGCTATGCCCTACCTCTCGAAAACTACTGGTGATACGTTATACGGATAAGAGAAAAATAAGTAACATTACTATAATTAAGGTGGTTCTCGTGTTCATGACTACTTGTACGAATAATAATCATGTCGTGAGTAGGTAATCATAAATAGCTGCCAAATATATTTATTAACTTTTACAATTTTAAGTATGAAATAAAACATTCGATAAATATTATGGGACTCGTGGCTAAAATTGATAAGCGTGGTTCTTAAATTACTCATCAATCGACGTGTAAAGTGAACCTATGCCTTCCAAGGTCTGTCCATAAATGGGTGACTAGACCAACATGCAGTTTTTATTTATTCATTCATCATCAACCCATTAATGTCCCACTGCTGGGCACGGGTCTCCTCTCAATTTAGAGGGATTAGGCTATAGTCCACCACCTACTGCGGGTTGGCAGCCTTCACATGCCATGAGATGATGAGATGAGAATTCTCTAAAGCATGCAGGTTTCCTCACGATGTTTTCCTTCACCGTTTGAGCATGTGATAAATACGCACATAACTTCCGAATAGTCAGTGGTGCGTGCCTTGGGTTCGAACTCGAGACCTCTGACATCTCAGTCGACTGGTCACCGCTAGGCTACCACAGCTCTATTATTTTATTGATTTCTTACACTTACGCGAATATTAGACATTGAAATAAAACTACTTTTTACGGATTTTATCGCAGTATATTGATATTATTTTAACCCGTTTCGGATTCTTTACAGCATCCATGGTCACGGGCCAACTGAGATGTTGGTCGTCTTGAAGTTATAATTACTAACAGCTACCTTACATTTTCAATTATTATTGACAATCCGATTTACACAGAACGACACGTCGGGTTAAAATAATATAAATATACTTCAATAAAATCCGTAAAAAGTAGTTTTATTTCAATGTCTATTATTTTATTTATTGTTTACATATAATCCATCACGCCTGTCATTCCCGAAAGGTGTGACAGAAGTGTACTGATCTACACCCATATTTTGTCGGTATGTTTTGTGTCCCATATAATAAGGGGTGAGCCATCAACCATGCACAAATCCAAACTACTAATGAGAATTTTATAGAAAAACTCAATAACATTGCTCGAAATCAGATCAAATCCACCAGTGGCAATGGCCAACGAGGCGGTCTTAAATCTTGTATGTTTTCTGTTCTTAAATCTACTTATTTTTACAGCTACATGTGGTGGGGATCCGAATGCTAATCCTGGCTGTGGCGTCAACTGTGGCAAGCGTTGTTCCGATATAGGTAAAGGACCTATGGCATGCTCAGACATCTGCTACGAAAACGGCTGCGATTGTAAACAAAATTATTATGTTAGCAGAACTGGAAAATGTGTTCCTCGTAGCCAATGTGGTAAATAAATAGATACATGGAACTATAACTCCTAAATGTAGTAAATAAATTGTAATTATTCACACGCATTGCAATAATGGAATTGCAGGGATTTATGAATACATAAAACACGGCAAAGATGAAATAACTAGTTTTATTTATTTAATTACTTAATAATTGTTTGGTAAATTAATTTTATATGCAATTAATGCTTCATCATATCAGCTAGAAGACGTCCACTACTGGACATAAGCCTCCCACCAAGGATTTCCACGAGGTCCAGTCCTGCGCCAATGCATCCAGGGGATTCCAGTCCAGCGACCTCTACAAGGTCGTCGACCTACCTGTGTCGAGGTCTACCCAGGCTGTGTCTTCCAGTACGCAGTCGCTACTTGGAACCCTACGAACACCAACAAAAATGCTTAATGTGTCTATTTCCAGTATTAGGTAGATACTATTTATTATTCTGTTTACTACTGCGTATGTATGTACGCCCACTGACATAGACCAAGTTAACACGTTTTTACGATGCTCTCGTAAATTGTAATCAGTCTATTTCTATCTTAGAACGGGCCTATAGACAACAAAATTACAGGGCTGATTATTACAGCCAATGAGAAGGTGACTTTAATGTGGATGTAAGAAGACATAAATAAGGTAAATATTATAACAGGTATTTCTTGGTTATTAAATATTTACGTATACGAAAGACAAAGAGAACACCCTATGTAACTAACAACATTATAATGATGGGGTAAGAAGAAAAATACGTATAAAAAGAGACATTCAATAAATAGCCAATAAAAACCGTAACTGGCTCATTAGTCTAGTCATCGATAATACCTATGACTGCTGAGCGCGAGGTCTGGGTTCAATTACCAGATCGAGAAAAGTTGGATTTTTCTATAATATTCCCAGTAGCAACTAGTAGTTTGAATATGCACCCGCCGATTATAATATTTTTTCACGTTAGAACTTTGTGATTAAGCCGTCAAACCCTCATTCCACGAAAGAGTTTGAGCTTAAAATTAATTGAAACGAGGGTTTTTAAGCTAGGCTTTTATACTTTAACACTACTGTCTATGTGTTAATGATTAGGCAACCACTTTTGTTATCGTATAATGTGCAAAAAATCTAATAAACTAGTACGTATCGTTTTATGGCAGGACGTTTAAGCAATTCTCGCCAACGCGACAACGGAGCCATTGAATGCGTTTTCTGTGTGTTACGCGTGTTTTTAATACAAAGAGAGATACCTACTTTTAAGCATAGCAAGAACACGCACTTCCGCGTTACGTTTTAATGCGCAGTATGCAAAAAACCTTAAGAAAACAAAACTTTCTCGCCATGTGCGGTTGAAAAAAAAAACAAGTTTACAAAACTGAACATGCTTGGTTTCTTCAACCTACCTGGCTAGCCACGTGTTAGCCTCACCCCAAAGTTATACTGTTCTCCGTCGTGTGTTTTTGAGAACCAGAGCTCAATAGGCTCTCTACCTTAATTGCGTGTTCATTTTTAGATCCGCTCTGTGCTCGTCATCTGACAAGATGAAATAAAGTTTTAGCAATCTTGAGTAGTTTAACCTTAAAAAGTTTCTTCTATCTTCTATGAACTGATTCTAACACTCATAAGAATTGAAGAGTGAGATCAAATCGGAGGATACAAATTACTTCAAGGTAGGTACGGTTCGGTTCGTTTAATTCCTAAAACTTAGATCGTTAAGTTAGATTACTTAAACACTTTAGCTTTTAGACATTTAGTTTAAATTTATTTCAGCGCTTTCTACAGTTTTTGATATGCCCGTGAAACCTTTGAAC
This sequence comes from Craniophora ligustri, assembly GCA_905163465.1. Taxonomy (NCBI): domain Eukaryota; kingdom Metazoa; phylum Arthropoda; class Insecta; order Lepidoptera; family Noctuidae; genus Craniophora; species Craniophora ligustri. Next base: position 5,914,632 of record LR990959.1, read on the forward strand.
TTCTTGAAAAACTGTTGATTGTAGTCGTGGGAGATAACTGTCTGAGATAACTGGGGATAACAACTGTCTGTCTAGTGGTAGTTTGGCTGCTGAGCGTGAGGTCTTGGGTTCGATTTCTATAACGATCAGAATGTTATTAAGATTTTCTAACATATTCTCAGTGAGGGATCGAAGTTGGCTGGGCCTGTGTACCTAATAGCATTAAGCTCGCCCTTAGTATAAAACCTTAAAGATACCAGTGAAATGACTCTATTATGTTGTTAAGAATTATCGCTGCTAGAGAAAGCCTTCATGCTGAATAAAAACAAACTAAGTCTGCCCATATCTATCACTATACGAAAATGTAGTTTTACTTCGGAAAATGTTCAATACGGACAATTCTATATATACAAAAAATATCAAGAAAGGTTTTTATTAAAATTAGAATTGCATATTGACTTTTTTACCGACGTTATAATATATTTTATCAAGTCTGTTATATCGAAATAGTAAGTACATTATAGTATATTATTAAATTAACTCAAAGAAAATATTCGGGCAAAATAACAAAAATATATTCTACTGTGACGCTGACTACTTAGTAATTCGATTCATAGCTAACAAAGGTTTCACGTCAAAGAAACGGCATTAGCATAATTTCTGAGCCTGATTGGGGTCCATTGTCACCTACAGAAGCAGTCCACGGCCTAATCAAAACATTTTCACAGACCCCTTTGCAGACATGCCATATTCTCATTATGGCAGCCATAACCAAATTATATGTAATGCCAATTGTTTGAGGAACGACAATGAATTCTTTTCCATTATTCATAAAGGTCAACGAAAGAGAATATTGTACCTTAAGCAATTCGTATTCGCTCCACCTAGGTTTAAGTCCATTTTTGAAGGTTGCATAGTGAATATTTTAGAAAATCTCAGGACCATCAGGATATTGAGGTTCCGTCATGTTCTGATTGATTTATTTGCAGTTTGATTTGATCCATAGACCAACCACGAATGCCACCGATTTACCTAGCACATCCAATGATCAACGGGGCCATTATACTCCGAGCATCTCTACTATAACCTAGTACACAGAAATAAATAACCTAGGGTTACCCACCCGTGAACTATTTACCTATTTGTTTAACGTACGACTAATGAACTACTGCTAGCAAGCAGTCAATAAATTTCAGCAGCGAACCGCATAATGTATTGCTCCTCCACCCAGTCAGACTAGATTGGATAAGTTTATACGACCTTACAAATTGTTTAACGACGGTTCTGTAGCGATGATCCTTATTTTGTCCCTGTAAATGATGTCTTTACACCGGCCTTAGCTCGTATACAGTTATGAGATAAGTTTTACGAGGCAACGGCTTTTAATATTGTGTTTGGATGCCAGTTTTCAGTGATTAAAGGTTGTTTTTGGTTGTGATATGTGGGTTTTTGCTTCACTCAAATAGTTAACGTTTTTATTAACGCTAATTATATTTAAATAGTAAAATTGTATAAACCGTAATGAATTGCGTGAAAGTAGTTTTATTTCTTTGTTGTTCTATTCTTGCAGTGCACACACTGACAAAAATTAAGTGTGCCTGATTTCCGTGTAATAATATTTCTTCCGTTACTGTTTGTTTATTGACGCAAGAACATACCTAAATTCCGCATATTATCAAATATTATATTAACAAAAAAATCAAGGTTATTCTTAAAAGGTAATTTTATTGCAACATACTTTAGCATTAAATTTATTTATCATTCAGTTTATTATGGTCTACTGATAAATTTAATATTTTCCAATATGTAATAACTAAACTTCTTATCAATATCTTCATCAGAACTTCGTAATCAGCCGTGCTGACCAACCTTCTTCAGGACAGCAGCTTATAAATAGCTAGCTGTTCAATGAGTTGACATTTCGTAATATCCAGTCCAAGCTACGTCTTCTCAATCGCTCCTTTAACATAACATTTACGATATAGAAAAAATAATGAAATGAATTGTGACGAATAATAATTATTGTATTTCATAGGTTTTGTGAAAATCCTTTGTTAAAGTATCGAAGTAAATACAGCTGTTTCATATATACAATTTATATTACTGACGATAGCGTGACTTTCTGCAAAATGCATACATGTTTTGTGGCTCAAGTCATAGCCATTTTAATTAAAGCATAGATTGAGTTACGATATAATAAAAAAATAAATCCATAAATATTTTTTGGCATTATGACACAGCGTCATCTATTTCCGAGCTAAGCAACGAGGCTCATAGATCATAGACATATTTCTTTTTGTTAATACATACACAGAAACATTCATGACTCAGGTACACTCAAAGGTGCTCATCACACAATCATTTGCCTACCGGGATTCGAACACGAAACCTTTACCACAGAGGCCTCTAAACCGCTGCGCTAATGGGCTCGTCAAATTATTAATTGAAAAAACTTAAGTGAGTAAAGCACAGATTGGGTTACGATATCGTATGGAGTACATCATGACATCAGTTAAAGGACACCCTAGAGTCAAAAGAGTTAAAGTCAAATTGAGCACGCTATATAAGTACCCTTGGCAGGGTACTAAGGGTACACGATTAGCGTGCACTGCACTTTGGGCAATAGTTTAGAAACACGAGTCCGACTACGGAAGAACTATTCAGTTCGGTTCTCACATGTGACAGTGGTAGCCAGTTTAGCGACTCAGTATAGAGAATAAGTATCGTAATCATTCTGACAGTTACATTCTGCATATTAAACATTATAATTTGATGTTAAATTATATAGAACTATTCATTCAGTCATGTTTATTACGCATAAATAAAAAAAATAAGCTTAAATTACTTGTGACTAACAATATCTATTACCTATAGGAATATGAATATACCTAATGAATTTAATTTATATTCATAAATATATTTTTGCAATCCACTTTTAACAGAACATAATAATATGTAATTGTTAGTCCCGAGGACAAGGACACCTAGATTGGCCCACAATTGTATGTCAATATGTGATTTGTCAACCAGTTGTTAATATTATACCCTCCATAGACATATTTTTGGCATAGTATATAATACTAGATACTCTAGATGATTGTATTCAGGTAGATATAGGTGTATAGACGTGCTCTTGATGAAGGAGATAATTCTAGAATGCCTTCATTTTATTAAAAATAGTCTTATGTCATTATTCCAAACTATAACATTATTTAAATAACCCCCAACATTTTGTAATTTCTTTTTTACGCCAATTAATTCCACCTTTTTAAATTATTTCACCAATAACGTTTAATAAGGACAAGTTTTAAAGGTTTTTTTTTTCAGAATTTATCTTTTAACAATTTGAACTTATTTTTGTGTAAAAAATATACCGCGACGAAAATAAATTAAACTTACTTTAACTTCAAATTAATACACCTACTGCTATAGTGGATGCAGTTGAAGCAGATTATGAAGTCTCCAGTTAGATACCTAGGCGGAACATTACATTTTTATCGGGGTTGGAAAAAAATTTAGAGTAACATTTTTTCGTTACGCGTCACATTTTTCCGTTACGCGCCATATTTATTTGAATAGGTAACCATAGCAACATGATGTTTGTTTGACAACTGAAAACTATACCTTTTCCAATACACCAAGACCATTTGTTTTTCTATTGAGAACTTGCTATTGGTTTTGATAAATAGAAGATTATGATTGGTTCCCACTATTATTTGGAACTGACAGAGCTACAAATTGAAGACTATTAATTCAAACGCTCTTTTTCAATTCAATGTTATTCGAGTAGATACCATCATTATACAAATAATCATAAAATACAGTTGGAAAACAATTAGTTTAACCAATGCATGTCTATGATAATAAAAGCCTTTTGCATAAACTTTATCTAATTTAGCTTTATTCAACCAATTTGTGTGAAGTTGTAAATAGCAAATCATTTTTCGAAAAATGATGCCATAAAGAAGTTTCACTTATTACGTGTGTACACTAATACACACAAATTTTTTTTTATATAGATTACGAGCAGTTCGGAATTTGGCTATGCAGTTGCTAAAGCATTTTTCTTGGTCTTACACGAGTCTTACTGGTGAACCGTATCCGTACATCAGTACCCCTGCGTTACCTTTTAAAAAGAAATAATTAAAGAAACAGAAATATAGATAGGTAGATGCGTTATATGTTACGTAATGTCAAAATTATTAGATTTCATGATAAAAATAAGAGTAATCCGTAGTGCCGTCAGCTGTATCTATGGTAAAACGGGGAAGACCGTTTGTCAAGTTTTGTCAATATTGAAAATGTCAGTTACTTTACTTACCAAAATTTTCAGGTTTATTAATGCATTTGTTTCTCCAATAATGACTAGAGACTGCATTGTATTATGCAGGGCTGCAATAAATACGAACGCTACTATTGTGTTTCTAATCATACCACAAACAAGTTTAGATTCTCGGTGCAAGTTATAAAACGTCGCGATTGAAAAACGGTGGTTCAATGGCGCTTTATAGTTGTAGAGTATCTTATTTGTTAGGTCAAGAATATAAATCGATCGTTAGCTGTTGTGAAATAAAAAAAATATGAAAGAGAAAAGACAAATACTAAATATCTGTCTTAGCCCTGAATTACAATTGTCTACAGAACTGTCTCTAATTCGGCTTACTACGCTAATAAGCATTATTGTAAGAGTAGAATGGACTATAAACAATGGACACTTTATTGTGTTTCAAAAATCCCTGGAAAACAAAGAATCAGCTTTCAAATGGACGAATAATAAAGAGTCCGTTTTAAAAGACAAACGATTTATTTTATAAACTCCCGATTCGTCATCCTCTCAAATGTTGATGCGTCGCGAAAGGTAATTATTTTGATGATGGTGTTGCAAACGACCATAAGTTCTGGTAACCGCTTATCAGGGCTGAATATTTATTTGCCACATTGTAACTTCCCTCGAAGAAGCAATAGAAATGTAAAAAAAAACAAGGCATAGTAAAGATGATAATATTATTGTCGAAAACAAACTCTTAAATCGCTTTCGCCTGTAACAAACACCACCTCCCAAGGTAGTCTCGTTAGCAAACCGTCTGCCACTGCCTCCGAAGCCTTTATTAAGTGAGGCAACATTAAACGCGCGGCAATACAGTTTGTTTCTCTGTTCTGTGGAGCTGTTTGATGCAAATCGACATGAGATTCCGTCTCGTTCTACTTATTGTTGCGATTGCAGTCACCGTGCATGCGGTAAGTGTGATTTGTGCTTTATGACTTAAGCCAGAGGAAGGTTATTTGGAAATTTTTGAGTGCAGTGGAAAATGTACCAAGGCAACATTGTAGACATTGTGAGTTTGAGTAATATACATAAATAACATATGGAGTGATTTTTGATTACGGTGGAGCGGGGAGGGGTATAGTTCAGTATTTCGAGTCAATAAGGAATTATAACAAGAATGATTTAACAATCATAAATGTGATTTAATAAATTGAAATTCATTACAATTATTATTTGACGACCTAATAAGTCCAGCGGTAGATAACACTGCTTTCTGTGCTATGGGTCCCGGGTTCGAATCCTGGTAGGGACAAATGTTTGTGTGATGAGCATAAACAAGTGTATCCGAGTCATGGATGTGTCTATGTATAATATGTATGTATTTACAAAACAAATATTATATATGTAGTATATCAACCAACTAATATGCGTAACACAAGCCTCGTTCCTTAGCTCGGAACTAGATGGCGCTGTGTACTTATTAATGTCCAGACATATTTATTTATTTATTTATTATGGGTGAGGTCATTTATTATTTGATATTTATATCGTTATTTGGAATATTCGAAGTAGCAATGTCTATTCATATAATAGGATCTATCGATGTAGGGCTTTTGTCAGGAGCCTTCATCAGCACAGGGCAAACCAGTTCAACCAATTGTCACCAATTGTCGTAATTGGACGAAAAGAAAAGAAACGCAAACAAAACAAGCAAAGAAACACACACACAAATATTCATTTTAAATTAATATGGTTGAAAGTCGCGACTTTGCAAGACTTGGGGTGGAAAACAATAAAAACAATTTGTTGTCTATAGGCGTGAGGCTGAACTGAATCAGCAAATTGCTTGAGCTCCACTGCAAGTTGAAAAAAATAATTCCAACTTTTCTTAGCCCACTAATAGTAGGAACTTAAGAGTTCTTCTTTTTGTTGTAAGTTTTTCTGAACCAGATTAAAATGGAAATCGAGTGTGCTAGTTAAAGTTGACGTTTTTGTACTAAAGATTGACAACGTAGGTCAGATAATTATTATTTATTTTTCTTCTCATATTTGAACGCTTCGATGACCCTGTGGTTACAAGAGCTATTATTTAAGGCGATTTGTTTATTTTTCTATGAAATATTTCAAAGGGTGAAAAGTTTGGTTCGGTGCTATTGGCTACAAGCAAATTTATTATAATTTATGATTATTATTTATTGATTTAGACGTATATGTGTACATTACTGTCTGGCCCACCGAAGACACTGGCGTGATACATATATCAACATAATATGAGTTATGTCTAGTGTTATTTTCTATTAATGATAGGCAATCTTATTATTTACAGGGAAGGGTTAAACGAAGCAACGATAATTGTAAGTATTCATGTATCATTTTTATTTCACGCTGATACGTTATTACGGTACGTATTTCTGAGCTATTATTATAGGTTTATAAGTCATAAACTACTATTTGGCACAAAACGAAACTTGAAATAGTAAGAGTATGATTCAAATAAATATTATTAAAATACTGCACAAATTCTAACTTAAAATTTTCAGAGAGAGAGAGAGTAAAAAGATATCACATAGGCATTAATTAAAAAAGTATATCGATTTATACTCTCAAGGGTTCCTCATGCTTGAAGTTTTTACCGATAAAGTCATATGTTAGTTAATAATTAAAAGTAATTTTAGAAAGTAGGTCTTTACGTGTCAAGGGATACATGCATAACATTGGTATGAAAATCTATTTCTAACGTTTTGTTATCTTTTTAGAAAAAAAGAGATCATAACTTTTGCAAAACAAATCAAATTTCGAATAACATTATAATTAGGTATGTATGATTTTGTTTTACTTTTTTTTATTTATTTAATCTGAATAAAAGGACATCTTACATTTTACTTAATATTAACAATGTATCATAAACCAGTATTGGTTTTTCCGTACATTGGAATCCATCATCGTATTCTCACCAGTATTAGTAATTATTTAACAATGTATGTATGTACAATGTTGGTATTAAAATTAAAAACTAAGACGGTAGATAATAATTATTGATCGACACTCGCATTAGATCGGAAGGTAATGAAAACACACGGGTTCATATTGTGACAAGTGCTTTAGTAGTTTTCATTTATTTTGTTTTTTTTTTATTTATTATTTATTTAATATTAAATTTACATACTTATGAAGTTATATTTTTTAAGATGACTCTAATTTGGATAGGAAATAGTTCTTTAATGTGTATTTTATATTTGTGTCTTTGATTTTTGTTTTTATATTGACAGGAAGATCGTTAATTAATTTAGGTATTTGATATTGCAGACTTTGTTTTCCGTAAAGGTTACAATAGCCTGGTACAATGAATGTAACTTTAGATGCACTTCTAGTTTGTTTTTCGTGTTTTACGATTTTTAGGTAGGTTTCTTCAAAAAAGTTTTCTATTAGTAGTATATACTTAACCTGGTCGTATATAGGTATTATCTTACAGTGGCTGAAAAGCTTATTTATGTCTTCATTTAGTTTATTTTTAATTTTAGCTGGCGTGATAGTTTTTAATATCCGCAATTGTAGTCTGTATATTAGATCAAGATGGGATTTTGAAGTCCTACCATAACTACTTAGTCCGTAGTATATGGTTGACTCTCCAAGTGCTTTATATAATTAACTTATATACCTCTATGGTAATTATTCATTATAATACATAGTCAAGGCTTGAAATCAGTACCTTCGTAATTTTTCGAAATTAGAGTGTTTGTTAAAAGAGCCCGTTTATACGAGTATGTCTACGTATATTTTCATATGAAAACTGATAATTAGAATCATACATTCTGCATGATGATTGGTGATGATTATGCAAACAAAAATCTTAGAGAATAAAGTTATTAACTATTTCTAGTGAAAAGATAAACAAATACATTTTAAAATAAATACAATGACTGAAGCGTGACTTTCAAAGCATTTCTAATTTTCCTCATAGGTGATGTAAATAGCACTATTGTGAACTAGTGTGGTTTAAATTGAAATGCTCGCTCATTCATTTCCCTTGTTAAGCAGTGTACTATTAATTATTTAGCACACGTCTTCACCGATGTTAACAGATTAAATTATTGAACAGAATCAGAAAAAATATAGTATAAACTTTCGCAAATGTTGGTGTCAATCTTCTTCTTCATCATCGTCAGTTTATATTCGTCCACTACTAGATATCAACATCCCCTAGTGAATGCCACAGAGCTCAATTTTTTTCTCTTCTCACCCCGTAGCTGCCTTCCACAGTCGTCGCTGCATATGGCCAGCGCTCAGCCTACCCTACGTTTGCTGAGACGTGGTTTCCACTCAAGAACTCGTTTGCTCCAACGGTTGTCGGTTCTCCGAGAAACGTAGTCGGCCTATTCCCATTCCAGTTTACTAACCAACTTATTCTGAACATATTCCCATTCCAGAATGGACCTATTAGAAAACTCAACTTGGGAAGACCAGCTTAACTTTACAAATTAATCGGCTTGATTAGCCACGAGCCCACAAAAACAATAAGATAAGATAAGCAGTTACGATCAAACAGTTCCACATCACTCGTTGGCTCCAAATCACCATCTAATATTGCCTATTTGCTCAGAAATTCATTTCCCAATACCAAGTCAATAAATTCCTCATTTATGAATAAACTTACATGTAACTTATTTGGAGTAAATGTTGACATTGTGAGGGGAAGGAGGGTGGACTGAGTATGTTACATTAATAATGTATCAAATGCTATGATAAACACTAAGAATGGGAGATACGGTAGTTTATATTGCGCCATTAAAACTGAAATTATATAATTAGAACTTTGTTAAGTTCAGGCAAAAATGTTTCTTACCACAGTCGATTTGTATGTCAGTATAATTATTATATTGCACTTTTGTTTGGCTAAACTAGACATTGAAATAAATCTTTTTGATTTTTACGGAGTTTATCGCATTATGATCACTGGACGCGTCTGGATGCTGGATCTGATACGTCGGGATTATCGCGATAAAGTCCAATAAAAATAGTTTTATTTCAATTACAGGTTGCAGGTTCCATATCTACACAATCAAAAATACGTGTATATAAGAATTGCTCCGAGTCTAGGTGTGTGTGTATGTGAGAAACTGTGCTTGTAAACGTACTCATGATATAGGAGAAAATCCTAAGTAATTATAATTCTCTCGAAAAAAACCGACTTCAAGGTCAGAACTAGACTAAATTGAAATGAGACCACACGGGAGCACCAGCTTTCAAATAAAACAATGATTATAAAATCAGGTCACCCATTCCAAAATTATGAGGTAACAAACATAATAAAAACAAAAAAATAGTCGAATTGATAACCTCCTTCTTTTTTGAAGTCGGTTAAAAATTGGCTTAAAATTATTATTAAACAATTATTCTAAACAAATAAACACGCAGAATGCTTTTTGTTAGATAGATACATATGTATACAAGCTTATGTTTAGTTTGGCATTCGACGTGTTTATTAAGTCTTGGGAATTTATTGCCGTATCTGTATTTTTTGGCTCAAAGATCAAATCAATATACTATTGCCTGATGTTGGCAATGCTCAAAGTTTTGAGCTTCCGCGATTGATATGACTTGTTGAGGCAGTTTAGTGGTTAGGAAGTAGCTTTGTTGTTATCAGTCACTTATTAGTCTGAGAGAAGAGAGGATATAATGTTTATATGAGGACTAGTTACATAATTTATATAATTTTGAGATCTTGTTATGTTTCTCTTTTGTAATTAAAATGGAAAAGAAATAAAGACTAGAATTAATAAAAATAGGAATATTTGGACAAGACGTCTTTCAAAATCATTTTCGACTGCTAGACCAAAACATCAGTCAGTTTTTTTTTGTTACAGTAATAGGTTCAACGAATCTCGGTGCAACTGCCACGTTTGGAGAACAAGGTGTTGCAGACTGTTTAGCTGCTGGTAACCTCATTTGGAAATGCTATACGGAACAAACAGGGTTCAACCCCCAGTGGCGATGACATCACGGAACCTTTTCTTAGTCTTACTCTTAGCAATTTAATTTAATAAAAAAGTTTTGCTGTTACTTTGGTGTTTGATTTTAGTACAGCCAATAACAATGTTTGATATTTATTAAACAGCTTCAATTGTTTTAGTGTGCTACTGAAAGTCAATTTTAATTTAATTACTTTATTAAAAAATATATGTAGGTAATGGTTTGTCGGACTATTTCACAATTTGTTGCTTATTTAATTTATTTATATATTTATTTAAAACGGTATATATTTGTAATTACTAAATTTGCACATGTATTATTTGGAAAAAAACTGGTCTGCAATAATCTGCTTCATTGTATTTCATTGACTCTAACAAAGACCAAAGAAGACAGCAGTCGTACGCTAACTTTAAAGTAGATAAGTTATTAGAGTTATCTTTATGGATGTACTGAAATAATTGTCATTATACCACTTATGGGATTCGAGGTAACGAACCGTAACAAAGTAATAGCGCACAATTATCTTCATAAGCGACAAAAACCAACATACTATTACACTTATCATTATATATGAGGATTATCTGCCATATCCACATAATATATCTCTAACCCCCACCCGCCGGGGCCCCATAAACTCTGGTATTAGTTTCATTATAATTTTAACTTTCGACTCGGCACGTACGTACAGACGGGCAACTTTAATACTAAGTCTAGTTTCATAAATCGTCTCACTTCGCTGTATCCGGTCCGTTTATTATCCGCGTCGTACCAATTTAGATGGTCCCACTGAATTTCCAGATATTATACAAGTGCTACGTGACTTTAGAACCGTGAAGATTCGCTAGCTATCGTCGAATCAGCTGCGGTTTATTCGTATGTCGTAATTTTAACTTATTCAGCTTTAGATTTTCACGGCGCCCCGTACTGATATTTTGTTAATGATTTTTATTGTCTTTGTTACTTACATATTTTATGATACTAGAAGATAACTAGCTAGACTGTTCATGTGATGGCAATTGCATGTTTATGCAATTGTCAAATGTATGTAACTGAAATGTCTACTATCGAACGTTAAATTCGTTGTGTCCGAGTTGTCGCATAAATCAAATACAGAGCTCAGTAATTGACACCGTGTTAAATGCTTGTAATTAATGCACTTAAAAATTAACTGAAACATTATAATACAAAACTAGTTTTAATTAAATGTATAATATTTCAATGTATGTACTTAATGGTTTTGAAACAACTAATATTCGTAATACGCACTGTGTGAACGCGACCGCGACCAACCATGGCCTCGGTGACCAACGTTTTACATTACATTATATCCGCACATTATGGCGACCACGGGCAAATGGGGGTTGGTCGCGTTCGTATAATGCGAGGCACGATGATGGTATAGTTTGAGGTTTAAACTATTTCTGATTTTAATTATTAATAATATTATCATGTTTTTAATCATTTTTTAACCGTATTTTTCAATGTAGCCCTGCCCTAAAATATGGCTTATCCAAATCTGTACGTTCAGTGTTTACTAATATTAATTTCATTTAACCGATTTTTGTATATTTGTATACAACGACCTTTTCATGAATCGACTACATTAATGGTCAAAGGATGCCTTCTTTATGAGTTGATTTTACGAAACGATTTTAATATATTAATTTAATATTATGATTTTAATATATTTGACTGGATTTAAATATCATTATTTATTAAATAAGTTTGTTATAAATATGTTGTTTGTTAATGGTACTATGTATAAATATTATTTATTTATATTTTTACATACCATCACGCCTGTCGTCCCCGCAGGGTGGCAGAGATGTATTGATGTACACCCGAATTCGCCGGTATGTTTTAGATCACATGTAGTAGGGGGCAGGCCCGCACGCACGAATCCAAAGTCCGAGCTGCTACTGAGATTAAATTTTCATAGAAAATCTTATAAAAATTTGCTCGACCTGGGAATCGAACCCAAGACCTCTTTAGCTCAGTAGTTACACTTTACGAGGAGGCATTCGTAGATATAATTGAAAATATTGCATGCGTGCGGCATATATCTCACCCTTGTAAAACACTATAAGGAAGACAACTGTTCAGTATGGATGTCAATTGCGGATGTCTTTTGGTTGATATGATGTAGATAAGTCTATTTATCATTTTATTTGCTGATGATAGCGCAGTTTTAACGCCCAACTTATATGTTATTTATTTTACAAGCAAAACTATCTTCTTTCAATTTTAAGTTAAGAAAGAAACTTCTGCTACTACAGCTACTGATAAATTAGTAAGTTTCTCGCTTACACCATTTGCAACAAGAAAACTATTGAGTTTATGTAACTTGTTGTTGATTTATTCACACTTCTGGGTTCACACTTTAAAAGGAAAAAATTACACAGACCTTTTTATTGTTAGAAGGTATTCGGATTTTTTTATCAAAAAATTGCTTAAGCATCTCATGAATGAATTCCTTTGAAAAGCAAATTAACATTTCCCTGCAGCCATAACCGTTTTTTTTAACAGAGCTCTTTAGCTTACCGCTTTATTTTAACGTAAATAAAAAATGTTAATCACAATAAAATTTCGACTTGCCTGTGTTTCAAGTATAATATAGTTATGTCTTTAAATGCTGTAATTATTGTACATAATTAAAAAAGATAATTAATTGGCGAATGCATCTCTCGAGGATAAATGAAAATTAACGGTGAATAACACACAATTTGAGTTGGAAGATGGATAATTCTCTCTTTATGTATTACTAAGGGTGAAGGCATACTGACAAAAGGACAAAGTATAATGACATCTATTATTAACCTAGAAAATTCTATTGAAATAAATTCACTTCCGATTACATTCGCGCGTGTTCAATTCAGATTAGTGTGAGGGCAAAGCGTCTACGCATAACAATACGTCACTTGAGTTTGACCCTTACAATACCTGAATGTACCCAGATCCTAACGAATTTAGCTCTTACTTTGACTCGACTCAATCATCAAATAACGTTATTAATTACTGTATTGTGATTCACTGATTCACTGATTTTCTATTTTAGTTAGATAGTTATGATAATTTTATTTGTTGGTTATCAAAAAACAAACAAAAGGCTATCAGAATATGCGTATCAATTTAGCATAACTGTTTGAATAGTTTTATGCCCTTTATTTCCCTAGCAGATAGCTTGGATGTCTCACAAGGGACCCTTACCTACTTATGTCAAAGCAAGTGCCTCTACGAATGGGGAGGTTTTGGCAGCTCAAAATTGCAACTGAATATTTTATGACACCAGATACCATCAACAAAAGCTGAATGCTCTGCGGGCGCCGAGGACTCTTTAAATATAGTTACAGAAGAATCTTCTAAATTGTATTGTAAAGATAGAACTGTGGGAAAAATATTGAAGTGAAATATTATATAAATACTTCTAGACGTTATTACAATACGCCATCTAGTTGCGAGCTAAGCAACGAGGCTTGTTTTGCGCATACTTGATAGTTGATACACTACATATCTTATACATATCTGTTTTTTAAGAAATACATAATATAGAAATGCCCATTATCCTGGTTAAAATGCTTATAGGTAAGCTTCACATTAATATTTGTCCCTACTGGGATTCGATCCCGGAACCCATCCCATGAAAAGCAGCCACTTGCTACGCCAATCGGATCATGTACTTATAACATTTTCGCTTGACTTGTATGTTTGTTTTTTAATGTCTCACGTTTTATAAATAAATTTAAACTAAGAGAATAGGGCAGAAAATCCCAATACATTTTTACTCTGAAAATCGAATTCGCAACCTCACTCATCAACACATCAGCCCTACATAGGACTTGAGCAGTGGACCCCTTTTGCTCAGCGAACATATCTCCTGTGACATCAACTAGACATAACTGGATCATAGGTGCATACTCGTAATACGTCCCAGTTATACTTAACTGGGACGTGAGTTATGTGTTTCAGTACCAAGTTAAGACTGAACAAAGTTGGACTTGTTCTAAGTGACGTGTATTAAGGATGATAAAGAATATGAATAAGGCACACTATTTCTGCTAGTGACATTTTCTGAGGATATTTGTAGAAAACTCCCCCTGGACGGATCTGAACTCCGAGCTGCTACTGAAAATTTCGTTCAAAAATTAACACTATGCTCGACCTGGGAAACGAGCCCAAGACACAACCCAAGACCTTTTACTAAACAGTCGCAACTTACGACCACTAGACCAACGAGGCAGTTGGTTCCTGACATGAGAATTTTATAAATGTGCTTTGGTTTATAATCAGGAGATTGCGCTATAGAAAATCGAAAGCGTTATTGAGAAATCACTGGGCCCTATAGAACACAAACAATTTCGGGTTTAAATTATTTTAAAAAAAAACATGTTTTCACATTTTTTTTATTTTGAGTGCGATTGACTTGTGGCGACATCTATCTCGCCACATAAGAAGTATCTACTCGGCGCGATGACGCAGTTAATCCTACATCGCGCAAGTGACATTCACAGTTTCATCCACCCAACATCAACCGTTGGGCAGTTGCCCACCAGGCACAACTTCTCGCCTGGTCGGAGGATCCTCCTTTTCCAGTGGAGGGATTACCACCTCCTTCCCTCCATAGACTGTTAAATAACACCCAGACCACACATTTATGCTTCGTGAAGGTATCAAATAGAATATCTCAAATTCGTGCTGTAGAAGGTCTTTGAAGTCATATTTATTTATTTACGATGGAGGGGCTCGTCATATTATGACTACATCGAAAAGAGCAAAAGAGCAGCTTATCCTAACCTGCGCCTTTGCTCTTTTCGATGTAGGCAGGTACTTAAAATTGTCAATCGTAGTCCGAAATACGAAGAAAATTACAAACAGTTTATCATTATCAGATGTCCTATGGATCAGTGAATGGACATTTATTAGAAATGGCATCAAAGTCATCCATTCTTCCAGTTACATAGACTGGGACTGGGAGACATTTCTAATACATTTATTAGATCAAATCATTTATTTCAATTAGACCAATACTATACCATAAATTGAATTTAGTTGCACGGTTCCAAAAGGTAGGTCTTATGGAGAAGAACCGGCAAGAAACTCCATAGATACTCTTTTAAAATTAAATAGTAACTAGCAGGGTAGATAATTAATTAATATTAAAAAATGTAAGCTTCTACTTATATTGTAAAAAGAATATAGCCTTCGTTCATAAATCGGATAATGGAGCATTCTATTGGTGAACGAATCATTTAGACCGGTCTAAACTAGTCTAAAGTAGTTAATAAAGGTACTTAGTTTTGAAGCCTATTCATTCCAGTATAACTGATATATTTCCTACTCCTTGAATTTAATTGTATGATTAAGTTTGTTGCGTGTTACAAGACAGTTTAAATTAAACCCTAGAACACATCAAGCTGGATGGTAGCTGTTGATTCCATGTCTGTGTCACAATAGCCTCACAGAGTGAATATCAAAAAGAAGTAAGTCAGACAAAAGTGAACCAATAAATTAATTAAGACTGAAAATCTTCCTACATCTTGGTAACATACTTATGGTCGTACGGAATTTCGTAGTCTTTGATGCGTGAGCTCGATCAACTGTACAACTATTAGTTCTGCTCAAACTATCCCGAATGTGAGATGCCAGATAGCTAATAAAGTGGTATTAATGGTGAAATCAATTTCCTGCTAAGGGTCGGTATCTTGGGTAGCGTTAACAATGTTCTTTGTTATATTTCTTACGCTTCTAGGTATTAGAATTATGGATGGATCTTCTGTATCATATTGAAGGTCGCTGGAGAGGATAGTCATTGTTAAATGCAACTAGGTCATCATCTACCCTTTATTGTCCCACTGCTGGGCACAGGTCCCTTAAAGTTTGAGAAGGGTTCGGCTGGCAAACGTACGAATTGGTAAATTTCACATGCGGTCAATAAAATCCCTTGGGCATGCAGGTTTGCTTACGTGTTTTTTACTTACGCCGTTTCAGCAAGTGATAACGAAAGCATATTCGTATATATCGTATTCGTATGAAAAGTTGGAGATGCAAGCCTTACATTGGCATTAAAACCTTGGACTTATGTAGAAGTCCGTGTTTAAAGCAAATAAGCTGTTTTTGGGCATCGAACTAGGTACCGCTGGGAAATTATATGCTGATATATATTATTATTCTTCGTAACAAAATTAATAGCTTTACTTAAAATTAAAATTCAAATAGTTTCGTGCAAGTAGTATTTAAACGGCTCAATTAAAACTAAGTTTTATTGACTTTTAGCTAACTTAAAACTTGTTCAGTTGCCTAACTCAGGTCTTAAAATTATTAACGGTAAGCTAATTAATTTGTCGGGAAATTGGGAACGAAAACGTGGTAGTGAAACTAAGTATTTAAAGATCTTGTTAAAACATTTATAGTAGGTACCTAATTATTTCTCTACTAATTGTGAGACTTATCCAAGTTTACCTAGCGGTCACGGTGCATTGAAGAACTTTGAAGCTACAACTATACCATAACTATTAAGGTTAAGATTGGTCTGCCGGTAAATTAGTTGACCGGCAGAGTTTAGCGCCGCTTGCGAATTTCACAATGAACTATGGACCACTAACTATGAACATCGGGTAGACTCCCGATAAGATCAATTTGCCAGAGAGCCAGCGGTCTTTACAATCGACGGAGTTGAGCGAAATTTACGAGGAACTTCGATGTTATCCGAAGCTAATTTAGTGGTCTCACTTATCGGCTGGTTTTGCTTTACCTGTTGAAAGTACGAATATAGATATTCCATAAACGATAGATAAGGGATGATACTTTTATTGATCAAAAACCTGTATTTGGTCGCAGCGCGCCTTTTTGTACTAAACTTGTAATTTACTGCATCAAGACTTTCAAATAAAATATACAGTTACATTTATCTCTCAGGAAAAATCAGACCTGATTATTAAAATCGTCTGTGCGGACTCAGAGGTCCAAAAACTACTCATTAGCCACGAAAACAAATTATATTCTGTTGGTCGTGGCACTTGTCTAACTGGACAGTACCTACGTACTTGTTGATTTGCCGACGACAAACGACGGTCGCTCTGCGTAAAATGAAGACCACTATAAATGGCTAAAGTACCAAGTTTCAACTTTATAACTGGGTGTTATCGCTTGTAACACAAAGTGGCTGAGTTAATACTTAACCCCATGACCCGGATCCACTGTTCCCATTTTAACTTGAATATTGTGTTTAGCCTTCGAGAGCGGTATTAATACACGCCCAAGTAAACTTCATTCAATAAGGATTCATTCAGTGGTAAAGAGCTGAAGAACGCGAACTATTCTCCTCACCCACATCCTCTATGTGGATGTTTACGCTAAACCGCGGTGAATAAGATAAAATACTTTGACTGACTTCGTAAACAGATTTTGTTTCGAGACGTTGTTTCTTAATTACAAATTCCGATGTAACGGACAGGATTCCCCGTCAGTGGAAGACTGAAGCATCCCAATACTCAAGTTTGCGGGCAATTGCTTAATTAAATCATCAATATACGAGTCTCAAGGGAACCGAAGTCGGTGCCTGAATGATGTATTGCACGCTCTTTGTGCAAATCTAATAATAAAACTTGTTATCTTTTAGAATGATATAATGATTGTAGGAAACACCCTCAATATAATATGTATATGTCACCGTAAAATTGTAAATAACGTTAGGTTATAATCTATCTCGCGAGATTGTGAACTGTCGAAAGATTGTGAACTATATTACATACATAATGATCTCATACTTTTCGGTCATTTTATGTTGTAAAAATGTTGAGTTGATACAATAAACTTTATTATTATTATTGCTTACAATTTAACGCATTATTTTTATTATGTTATTGCTGTTAAACGAATAAGCTAGGATTAGCTATATTAGCTAGTCGCCTAGCTCCTGGCAGTGCTTATCGATTTATCTTTAGACAATGATAGCCTCATGTGGCAGTGGTATTACGCCTCTGGGATACTAGGCCTTGTTTATGCATTCCTGGTATATGGAACGAAGTAGAGGTACCTACGTGTGTTTATTACGCCATAAATTGTAAACTTTCTTAATAATATTTGTAATAAATATTATTTATTTATTCTATATCACTCTATTGTTACTACAGATTACAAAACATTTTCACTATTTATCAATATTTATAATTTCTACGTAACCATCAGTTACTAAGTAATTTAATAGTAAAAAACCCCAACCAACAATTATTAGTAAACAACAGTATATTTAATTTGATTGATTTGATTTGAAAAAACAACAGTAGGTACACAATTGAATGAAAGGTAAATTGCGATTTACGATTTAGGTCGTATTAAAAAAAAACTACTTGCTAGATCTCGTTCAAAAAAATTTTCAGTGGAAGTTTGTATGGTAATAATAATAATATTAATAAGTAATTTATTTCAGATATTCATCCATAAATAGTTAGTATACAGAAAACTTAATAACTATGTTATTACATGTAAATTGGAGAGACAGTTTATTATAGGGCAGTCAAATTTGCCCGCAGGAAGTAATGAACATCACATATTTTTTTAGACTTATCATTCTCTTATTTTAGCAGTTACAGGGCGCTTCACACATTTTACCACTTTGGAAGTATCTTTCGCGCAAAAAGTTTAGAAAAAAATGATATTACAAAACTTCAATATCATTTTTAAAGATCTATCTATAGATACACGTATGGGTTTGATGAAAAAAAATTTTGACTTTCTGTTCTAAGTATGGGGAACCCCCAAAATATATTGTTTTTTTTTCTATTTTTCTGTGAAAATCTTAATGCGGTTCACAGAATACATCTACCATTTGGCTATTGAACCCTAAAAATAGTGCCTGATTGAATCAATTCACTAAAGCTATCTAACTAATTCACAATTTAGATTGGAGACTGAGAAATGAAGTGGAGTGGAGAGCTTAATCTCCTCTCGATCTACAAACAATTCTGTAGTAATGCCAAACAAACGTTTAATTTTAACCAGCACTGGAGGCAATAACAACATTTCCTTTAGAAGCTTATCCAGGATTTCGTCTGGATAAGTGAGATCTAACTCGTAATTTCACTTGATCCCGTCCTGTCGATATTCTCGTCCCTGCGGGGAGTTCCAATAATACCTGTTAATTGGAAACTAGTCCCTCAAGAGGTCTGTCCTTAGTATCCATCATAATGTACTATAATTTGTTCGTACTGGATATAAATACTGGGTAACTTTAATGGATTTGGGGCGTAGACGGTATTACACCGGCGCCCTAATTACTTTTGTTCAATTTAAATTTAAATTGCTTAGTGATATATTTTTTTCGGTTTCGAGATAAGTGTTTTAAGTGCTGTTAATGTTCGGATAAGAACAAATTGTTTTAGGCGCTTTTTTTTAATTGTATCAAAAATATTTTAGGCTTTTCTTTTAAAGGGTTTCAAATAAAATAGTATTTTCATTGGCCAAAAATGTTTATTCCAAAAATTGTCTGAAGTTTCTTTATACAAATCTGAAAAAAGAAAATATACCATTACTATTAAGACTATGAATAATCTAAAACTGGCTATATACATACATCAGATTTTCCATACCCATATATGCACACTCAATTGATTTTAAACTTTCCAGATTGAACGAGAAAAATATACATGGCTATTTCGTTGAACATTGATTGAAAAGAACTTGCACAAAAAACAGACACGAGAATCAAACGTGTATTTGGTGAAATTGTAAGGAAAATCCGACGTACGTCGTTGCTTTTGAAGTGTATACACAATATTTTAACTGCACACAGTGTAACATTGTTTTTAATCACAAATAGAAAGCATACTGCACCACAACAAAACACGCCCATGTTTTTGTTAAAGTTACTATCACATACAAATTAAATAATTAGTAAGACATAATAAATAAGATGGTGTAAGAGATAATAATGAAAGAAATAATTAAAATATTAAATATTATACAATAAAATTGTCTCTTATTTAAGCTATATACATAAATGTCGAAATATCAGAGCTAAAAGAAAACGTACATCAATGTTTCTGAATTAAAGATTACAGTGAATACAAAACTATTGAATAAGAAATACAAACTTAGGAGACAATAAAAGGAGTTCAACTGCAGATTAGATCGTTTTATTACGTAAATTATCAAAAGTAATAAAACTATGACTCTGAATTTCTCGTGAGTCCCTTTTCAAATCCGCGACACTAAATATTTGGCCTGCCGTCAAATATTTTTCTCAGAAATCTAGATAAGTATTGTAGAATAACACCACTATTTTGTGGTTTTTGTTGATAATTTTGTAATTAAAAGCAAATATTCTCGTTTTATTACCTTGTGTTGGGAAATAATTATGTTACCCAGTTTACTTTGGGCCTACAAATGTTCCACAAACTAGAGGAGTTTCTTTAAATAATATATAAAATAGATAAGGATGATCAGCGTTGAATAAGAAGATTTTTAGAGGATTTGGTTGAATAGAAGTGGTAGAATATCCAACTAGCGCTGAAAATATAGAAAATAAAATAATAAGACAACACTAATATGAAAAGCTTAAACTATATTTTAAAATTTTTACTAAAATACATCACAATTCTAGTATTCTTCGACTCGCAATTTTTATAAGCCATTTGATAGTTCATGACCTATGTGGAATTTGAGTATCACCAACATAATATAATTTATTCAGTTCAACCCGATTTGACAAGAACAAGAAATGAGGAAATGCATAGATGAGCAACAATTTTCAGAAATGACACTTCTAATACAACGTATGAGTGAAAGCAGTACCTAGCTGTAATGAGTGGACACATCACATAAAATTTTTAACCATGTTATGTACTCGTAAGAAAACTATAAACTTTCCCAAAAAAAAAATTAAGTCTCTCAGGTTTTCGATAGCAACTCAAAAGATATAAAGGATGTGAGACATAAAAATGATTACAGGATCTGCCTCAATTTTAAAACATAATAGACTAAGCTTTATGTTTAAAATACAGCAATTGCAGAAAAGATAGAAATCTTTTATTACCTAATTAAAAATTATGGAAATTCTATGTGCCGCTCACAAAGGTTCCAGAAAATATAGGAATGCTGTTACTGAATGTGATATAGAAAAGGAATGGGTGATCAGCTATAAACTCATATATTTTTGGAGGAATCGCAGCAGCTGCTCCTCTAGAAGCTTCTACAACTGAAAATTAATGAGAGAGAATCTATTGAATGAAATGTATACAGAAATAGTAGGAAAACGGGATAATCCTGCAGGAAATTTATTCATACTTCCAAAATATACATAAATTGCTTACTACTCATAAAAACTTGAATTTTATAATATTGAGATGAAAGAATAATATTGGATTTATTTTGCTAATACAGTTCCTAATGATTTTCATTTTCTTTACTAAAATATAAGATATTAAAATGTGCAGTTTGTTGGGATAGGTGGGATCAAAGCAGTTATGGCACTTTCTTAAAACAATGTTGCTTAAGGCGAAGCTAATGTGAATCAAATGAATAATAGTTGAATAACTACAATAAGTAGGTCTGAAATCCAATGACCGAAAAATCCAGCGTATTCCTATAAACTTAAAATCAGACCATCAAAATAACTGTATATACAGTATATTTAATTTTTTTTCAATGGTTTTATCAAAATACTTTCGTATTTCTTTTCATTAAAAAAATAATTAGTATAATTTAGAAAGCTATGTTTTAAATTGTTATACCTAATTAATAGTGTTTATCATTTGTGTAATGTCCATCACCATTACAACCACCACTTTGAACCACTAATAATAAAGTGTAATTATTAGGTAATTTGTGAGTATTATAGTGCAATTGTTTGTATTTAAATTCACCTTTTACTGCGCTCCTACGTACGCTCCAGAGAATATAGGTACTTTGCCAAATGATATGTAGAACAAGAAAGGACGATTTGCATTAAATGTAATAATTTCTGGCGGAGGATACACAGCTGATGTAAGGCTGACGATTATAGCTGAAAAATAACAAACAAATAATATCTTAAGCACATATTTGCACCGAGACCGATCTAATTGGTAAACATTTTCAAAAGGTCAGGAGCGCAGTAATCGTAACCGGCGTGCATGCATGACAAGATGTATGAACGTGGGCGAGGTAAAAGTTTAGCGCGGGGTATTCTGTAGTTTCTGCCTGCCCCCCAGGGTAAAAGGCGTGAGTGTATGTATGTATTTATTTATTTCTGTAATTTTTACTGCATAAGCTATGCTGTGCCCGACCCCATTAAAAAACACCACGTCAGCTTTTATTTTTAGCCTTACATCTATTTTTAAATATTTGGAACGCAAAGTATTGAGTACCTACATTATTCCAATAGTTGTTAAAGTATTTTCATTGTTTTATAAATGTTATAGTAGGTACCTTTCGAAAAATACCAAGAGAAACAAAGACCGCTATACATAGCCTTCATAGATTACCAGAAGGCTTTTGACACAATTTCACACACAAGTATATGACAAGCATTAAGTATACAAGGAGTGGCAAATGAGTACATACAAGTAATAAAAATATATACAAAAACAGCATCGGTAAAGTCAAACTGGAATCAACTGGCTCCCATTGGGACCCATTATCCCCAAAACTGTTTACTGCAGTATTGGAATCAATTATAAATCAATTAAGACTGGAAAAAGTACGGCTTATATATCAAAGAAGATAACCTGAGTCATTTAAGGTTCGCAAATGACTTGGTGCTGCTGTCTAAAACCTGTGGCAACTTGGAGCACATGATACAATCACTACACGAAGCTAGCAAACGAGTCGGATTAGAAATAAACTTGACAAAAACAAACAGTTATAAAAAAACCTCACTCGATCAAAAACCATTACGGTACGTGGATCAATATACTTATCAAGGAAAGCAGATAACATTGGACAGCAATAGCAACAAACTAGAGGTGGAGCGCAGAACAAAAATTACGTGGAATACATTCTGGAGCTACAGAGAAGTAATGAAAAGTGACATGCCAACGGAAGTGAAAAAGAAAATGATGGACACTTGCATTTTACCTACTTATGCTTGCCAGATGTGGAAATTTACGGATAAAATAATAGCATGCCAGAGGGGAATGGAACGTAGCATGCTCAATATAAGAAAACCACACAGGATATGTCATACAAAAATAAGAAGCCTAACCAAAACAGTAGATGCGCTCAAATATGCTCAAAGATTGAAATTCAAGTGGCCTGGTCACGTGGCGTAAGTATGATAGATAATACAAAAACAAAAAAATCTATAAAATTTGAGTCAAAGCAAACATGAAGTCTCTTAGTTTTCGATAGCAATTCAAAAGACATAAAGGCCGTAATACATAAAAACGTTTAGCTTTAATGAGCTCTATGAGAGTCTGCCTGAAGGTTAAAATATATCACAAATATAGGTTTGAGTTTAAAATAGAGTAATAGCAAATAAAGATAGAAACCTTTTCTATCTATCTATCCAACCGGTGACACCCACTGCTGAGTAAAGGGCTCTTCTCTATAACGCCACTGTTGCCGATCTTGTGCAAGTCGCACCCACTGATTCCCCACTGCCTTCACAATGTCGTCAGACCATCGGGCTGGTGGTCTGCCCCGAGTTCTTTTAACATCTCTTGGCCACCACTCGGTTACTGCTTTGGTCCACCTGAGATCTTCCCGTCTTGCTAAGTGCCCTGCCCATCTCCACTTAAATCTAAATCTAGAAATCTTTTATTTACTATAAATAATTACCTAATCAAAAATGCTGGAAATTCTATATGCTGCCCAAAAAGGATCCAGAAAATATAGGAATGCTGTTACTGAATGTGATATAGAAAAGGAATGGGCGATCAGCTATGAACTCATATATTTGTGGAGGAAGCACTGCAACTGAGTCTGCAGCAACTCCTATAACTGAAAATTAATGAGAGAGAATCTATTGAATCATCCGTGTATGGAAATGGCAGGAAAACTGGTGAAACCCGCCTTAAATTTTCCAGTTTAAAATTTATATATTATATAATGTTGGGAAGAAAGAACAATATTGTTGGTCTCCCTAATAATTTATCAATTCACTTACGCAAACCTTGATAGTGAATTTGTGAAAATGTTAATCAAATGAATACTAGAATAAAAACCTGACGGAATGAATGAAACCTGACCGACCCGAGAATTATAGCGTACCTTTATTTTTATTTTATTAGATTTAAAAACAAATTAACAAAATTTTCTGTTGTATTTTGATAGAACTTACTAACAAATTTACCATTCTTTTTTCATTAACAAATATAATTACCATAGAATAGAATTACCAGCTCTGAATTCAAAAAGAACTTGACGCAATGCAATAAAAGTATCAGAACCTGCTACCTGAATTAATAATACCTAATAAATAGTGTTTTTCGTTTGTGTAATGTCCATCACCATTAAAACAGTCCACTAATAACAACAAAGTGTAATTATTAGGTAGCTTGCGCGTATTATATTGCATTGTTTTTGTTAAAATTCACCTTTTACTGCGCTCCTACGTATGCTCCAGAGAATATAGGTACTTTGCCAAATGATATGTAGAACAAGAAAGGACGATTCGCATTAAATTCAAATATTTTTGGTGGAGTAGAAATAGCTGATGTGGCGCCGACAACGATAGCTGAAAAATATAAAGCAAATAATATTTTAAACATATATTTTGATATAATCTGCAGATCCTATGTATTATTACTATTTATTTAGTTGTATTATTATTTCTACGGCATAAGCTTTGCTGAGAGAGATGGACATCTATATTCAACAGGAAACATACTCGTACTTTTTGGAACGCAATTTAAGAATTGAGTATTATTTGTTAAAGTAATATAATAGTAATATAATCATTGTTAAAGTATTAACATAGTTTTTAAATATATGATATCGTACACCTTTCCATTTTAAAAACCATGTTTTGGTTTTGTAATGTATTGAAATAAAAGATAGAAAAATAAATTAAAAAAAACTACTTTTTACGGATTTTATTTCGGTAGGTTATATTTTTTATTATATATTGATATTATTTTCTCTCGTAGTTTCGGATACGGTACAGGTTTCAAAACGCGATTAAAATCATATTAATATACCACGATAAAATCCTTACAAAGTAGTTTTATTTCAACATCAAATAATCATGTAAGTGTGAGAAATCAACAGGTAATGCATGTTAGCTTACAAATATTAAAATTGTTTTTTTAAATAAATTATCCTGCAATGAGACCACGCACAAGCACACACCTGAATATGTTTAAAGTAGGTATTTTATTTCACCTCAATTAACAAAGGCTCCACAGAATAATATCGTATTCTGATACATTATGTAAAATAGGAACGGGTGGTTAGCATTGAAATTGTAAATATTCTCTGGTCTTGAAATTGCATTTGCTCTGGTTAAAATGACAGCTGTAATTCAAATACAAGAAGAAAAAACTTTATAAAAGATCACGATGAAGAAATAATAAAATTTGTGTGGATTTAATTAGAACAAAGTATCTAATAGTTTGAACCTGAGACATTTTTTGATATTTGCCAACGAAGATCAATCCTTCTGTACCGAACAATATGTTGCAAACTTAAAACAAAGCTGTTGATGAACTACAAAATTTATTTGATACAGTCAAGAGAGAGCGAGAGAGATATATAGAATCATACATATAAAATATATATATATATGATGATAAAATATGTGATGCCAAAATACGATAACAGTAGGGTATTACAAAATTCTTAGTAGTAGTTGCACTGAGTTTTTGTTGATAAAAAAAATATATGAATTAATCATTTTGAATTTTGGCGCGTGAACGGGAGCCGCCATTTTGAAAAGTTTGAAATACTGAAAAGAAGCTTGAAATATTTTAGATATAAATTTCAAAACTTATTTTAGGTATTTCTTTTAGGCAAACGGAACGAAAATTTCTAAAATCAAAAATAGAATTATAAAATAAATCTTGTATTTTTAAGAATACGAGTATAAGTCCACTTTATTTTTTATTGGTTACCTACTACAATATTTACACACGTAATACCGTATTGTGATTTCTTTCACCAAGAGGCCAAAACCAACCACCGCTTTCGTCAATTCAAGAATATAACATTATTTTTTAGGTTTTATTTCAATTAACCTTTACCTAGGCGTTTATGCGCCTACGTATGATCCGCAGAAAATGGGCACATTGCCGTTTATTATATAGAATAAGAAAGGGTGATCTGCGTTTAATGTATAAATTTGTGGCGGTTCCAATATAGCTTGAGCTGTTACTCCGATTGCTGAAATTTAAATTAAATATAAACTAGAAATATAAATAATATATTTTTTGGTATTATAACTGTAGAGCCCAAGTTAGATGTTATATTTATTTTAGATAATCATAATGATTAAAGTATATATGTATATAATTTGTCACTTAATAAAAGTCAGTAATAATAATAAGTGCTAGTGAAACTACCAACTCCTTTACCTACTTTTAGTGTTAAAAAAAAATCATTTATATTTTTTATTAATTTGTTACAATTATATTTGTTAATTTCACCTTATCGAACAAAGGCTCCACAGAATAATACCGTGGCCTCAAATGTAATATAAAATATAAAAGGATTGTATTGTACTTAACCCGCATATTGTTAATGTATTACGTATGTTTGTTACTCAATCACGCAAAAACGGTTGAATGGATTTGGACGAAATTTGGCATTCACATTGTCATCATCTACCCATCTTACTGCCTGTACGGCTAGGCATGGGTCTCCTATCGTTCATTCAGAAAGCCCCATGTCATGTTATGCGAAGTATGACAAATGGAAGGTAATACAAGTGCTAGGTAGAGGTGTACTAATGTTCACCCCAATTTCGGTCTATTTTAGGTCCCATGAAATAGGGGGTGAGCGTATTGCCATCAACCACACACGTATCCATCCATGGCACATATCCATACTCTGAGCTCCTACTGCAAATTTCATAGAAAAGCCCGACACTTAGGTCGACCAAGGAATTGAACCCTAGATCTCTTGTTCAGGAGTCGCACTGGGCTTACGAAGAACTTATAATTTTATTATATACACACCAGTGACTGCGGCTGCTTCGGATCCAGTTTCATCAACTACTACGAAAGTTTGTTGCACTATAGCGCTAACGAACAATGGCTCAGGGTTTAGCGTTATCCCTTCAATTCCACTATTGGAAGGATTAAATATATCCGTAACATTGACCTAAAATATTAATTATGTATATTAAAAAAAACATAAACTAAATTGAACCCAAAATATGCTTTAACTGGAGCTTTAAAAAGTATTTTAAAATAAAAATTATTAAAAGCTATGATCTTTTTAAAGAGACCCAGAATTATATTACATTATATATTTTTTAAATTCCTCAAGATATTGAAAAGGAAAGGAATGTTCTGTTAGTCGTTACTTAGCAACTATAATTATATAACTACTTTAGAAAGTTTGGTAGCAGTGACAAGTATTTTTTAATGTCGGCTGAGAATAAAACATACCTCCTTAAGCTGAGTAGCTATATCCAAATTCTTATTTATTGTAAATTTCGGGAAGTAAATTTTTACTATTTGTCTTGTAAAACTGCCAATCATACTATTGAACGCGTTAGGTTCTTTTAGGCTCTCAGCTGTGTTCAGTACATTATAATTTTCTTTCGGAAGAACTACAACTAAACTGAAATTGCCACCTTTGTAGAACATTTGGAGGACCTGAAAAAATGCAACTTGATTAGAACTTAAATAAAAACGCAATAGGCCTCCTATTACACGAGACCTTAAAAATACCGGCAAAATGTGGATGCACATTCATTCCCTTAAAACACTAATAGATATCAGAACTCTTAGTGCCACATATAAAGGTGCTATATAAATATACTACACCAGCATCAAGAACCATCTCTAAAGAGAGAGAAGAGCCATTTGATTGTCGACGGTATTAGATGTTTATATATTAAGCATTCTAAATATAGACACGATACGAAGAAATTCAGAATTTAATAGCAATACGCTTTCCATTTAGCGAACAAAAGTACAGACTTATGTTCGATACGGTATTATCAGTAGCAACCCCAAACGATATTCTAAGATTATCTCATCATCAGCCCAATTATTCTCCCACTGCTAGTTGATTGTTGTCTACGCTAATTTAGCGCGAGTTGGCAGACTTTACATGCCACCGAGACGATCTTTTAGGCATACAGATTTCCTCACAACGTTTTCCTTCACCATTTGAGTATGTGATAAATACGCACGTAACTTCGAAAAATCAGTGGTTCTATCTTAGGTTTTATCCTAAGACACGCAACTCGCTTCAGGTTGCTAAGATTGAATCAAAAATTTCTGACTCATCAGCCGCGTTTGCCAGATTAGGACTAATGAGGTTTTCAATGGGATTGAATTAAGTGGATGCCTAATAAGTACATAGTTTGAAGATAAACCCGCAAAAACTAAAAACTGTATGTAACTCCTGTAAGTCAAGATCAACAATAGTTACCATCCAGGAAATCACAGAGACAATGAAGCTATACTTGTCCAAAGGGAATGATTTAAAAACAGTCTTGGAACCCGCAGCAAAAAAAAACATGAATTAAATAGGAGTAAGAAAAATATCAGTATTCAACCCAAAATTCGAAGTAAAATTTAACAAACCTGATACTTGTCATTTTCTGCGTAGTTGAAAGTATTTTGTTGGTACATCATTTGAACAGGAACAACGTCCCCGTTACTTTTATGAAAGTCTTTGGTTTCAGTATTATTAGGATTGAACTGATGAACCCAGTTGCCCTAAAAAAAGATTTTTCAGACAGGTTTCTTATACTCATGCAAATAATATACATACATAGTTTATTATAGTTAGGCGTAACAAATACTGTTATTGCAAAAGTCTACATATTTTACATCAAGTCTGTTATAAGAATATTAAATAATCTTTATATAATTACTTGTAGCAATTTAAAATAAGATAAGTAAAAACTAGTTATATTTAAAAAAAAAACATATTTTTTTCTTATTAAATTAATAACATCAAAAATACAAGCAAGCTAGGAAATTACTACTACTAAATCTTTAATAGGTTATTGAAGTAATTTCTCACATTAAATTATTATCATGGTGGTATACGATTCCTTTGTAAATTAATTGTATATATTCTATTAGTTTTAAAAGCGTTTCGTATCTAGTCTGTGGCAGGATCTTCTCCATAAAACACTGACTTGTAAAACATTTGATTTAGACTTTTACCGGGCGTTTAAATATCAGTATTTATTAGGCAAGTGTGCTACTAGTCCTTCACGGGCTGAGTCTTTGTCTCAGAATCCGTATGAGTACCAAAATGTTTGTCGATGTCTGTTTAAGGTAATGATATATAAAAATATACAAATTTCTTACCTTGAAATAAATAGCGTTGACCAAAACCAATCGAGTGGCGGCACTGAACAAGTCTGGTTGTACAACGTTATTAATCCTGCCATGAGTGTGATTCGAGGCCTATAATCGTAACAAACCAAACATGTTATATCTACATAAAGTTATCTATTATGGTCCCACTGCTAGGCTCGGGTCTCCTCTCATTTGAGAGGGATTAAGCTATCCACCACGCTAGTCTAGTGCGGATTGGCAAACTTCACACGCCATCGAGAAAATCTGTCAAGCATACATTCCTCACAATATTTTTCTTCACTGTTTTGATAAATACGCACATAACTTCCGAGTGGCGTGCCTATACTCCGAACTTGCGCAACTAGGTTACACACACACACAGCTTTTAACATAAAATCGATGTATACAAAAACAATCAAACATTTAATTTCCTATATAATAACTTCATTTAGTTACTTCATAATAAAGCGTTATCATTAAGATTTATCAGCGAGAATTAATCAATATTGCTTTTTTATTGATTTAGAGCAACAATTTCTTTCAAGCAAAAATTAATATTAATTAACTTTATAAAGACTTTCCACAATAATTGCATTCCAGCAAGAATGTAACCGGTTGATTC
Source organism: Craniophora ligustri (assembly GCA_905163465.1). Taxonomy (NCBI): domain Eukaryota; kingdom Metazoa; phylum Arthropoda; class Insecta; order Lepidoptera; family Noctuidae; genus Craniophora; species Craniophora ligustri. The sequence continues at coordinate 5,944,870 of LR990959.1, forward strand.
CTGCTTACAAACTGTGATTTAGAATAGCATTATAATTTACTTACCCAAGAATTTATAGTTCTGGCCGCTTGGACGTTTTGGCTGAAGTCTATATTTTCTGTTTGAGCTTGGAAATATTTAAGAGCATCCAAAACGAATTGAGGGTTTAGTGGATATCCGATGTTTGCGTAACAGTTATTAGCTATTGCAAACTCAACATCCGATTGATTGTTGTATTCCTGAATATAACCGCTAAAAGCAACCTTGATCTGAAAAAAAATCAAACTTATATAGGAACATAATTAAGAGTATAAAGAAAAGGATTGAAAATTATGACATTTTAAAACAATTCTATATGTATAAGTCAGTAGATATGGTAAATGGAGATATTGTATGAATCACTATTTTTATTTTATTAATTAAATATAATATTATTTAAAAAAATCATTGAAATTAAAAACAATGTTGGTTGACGTACCTCATCTTTACTTCGAAGGTGGAGTATATTGAGAAGTTGCCCTAAACTGTGTCCGACTGTATAAAGGCTGAGTAGTGCCAGAGGTATCAACACAGACATGCCTGATACCATAGTGTTTTCGTTAGGACTATGTGAAATCAGTCCCTAAAAACAATAAAAATACACATAAAATCCGGATAGATAGGTCAGTGTATGCTCGTTGGTTCATTGAGGGTGCTGTAACCCATTTATTCATCAAGCAAACAACAAATTACTCGTACCGTCAAGGCAAGACATCAAGCAACAAACTACAGTCGATTCCCAGGCTGGTTGCCTTTTGTTATTGGGTTTTTCTATGAAATTCTCAGTAGCAGAGTTTGGACTCGTCCCCTATTACATGGAATCTAAAACATACCGGCAGAACGTGGATGTACATTAGTAGATCTCTGCCCAACCTTTCGGGGACGACAGCCGTGATGGTATGTTATGAATGTTTAACAAGATATTAGTACATAACTGCAAATGGAAATCACCAGTCTTTGCTTTCTAAGGCTTTATGTAGTTTTGTTTGTACAGACGCACGTGCACACCAACAATATAACGACGATTGTATGTACGTCTTGTGTGAGTAAGTTGTTGACTAGTATTCGCGTCATGGCATTTATAAAATAGTTACTTCAATGAAACATAAAAAACATAACATACTTAAAGACAATTTTTTAATTACTATGAATCATTGTCTAATTGGAGCATAGGATAATAAGTGTTGATATTTTTTTTGTAAATTCATGTCTTAGCCATAAATGTCCACGACCAATAATCTCACTAACATTTACATCTACGAACAGGACCTCGAGAAGACTGTCGAAGCTGGAAGAAGGCTGGGAAAAATTATAGTTATACAGGTAGGTATTTATTCGTAAGATTTCGAAGTTTTATCGTCCCTGCTGAAAATGGAATTATAGTTATCTAAGTAATAATACTTACATACAAAAATTCACCAGACAAACTAATGATGCCCTGGTTCAGTCGATTTCTTATATCTGTGACGTTCTTTGATGGTGAAGTCGTGTTTGTTGGAGCTAAACAAATAACATAAATACATCTTAATATTTTACGTGTTAAGTTCACTATTGCATCTCATCTTTCTGCGAAGGATTAGAAAGAAGTGCACTGTTGTATACTCACAGTTCACCTGTAATTAGGTCCCATGCAATAGGATATAACGTAGGCTTGTGTATTTGCGTTGCCAACCCCTGCAGAAACGGTTTAGGTTTCTTAAAATAGGAAATTACTAAACTGACAGCAAACGGAATTCCCAAGTTGTCAGATTACTCACTCCTCCAACGAGCTCTGGTAACCTTACTCACTCACAGAAATACAAATATTGTTGATTCACTGCGGTCTAACCGGGCCCTAAATATGAAATAAACACTTTCCTTGAAATTATCAATATCGACTTTTTGTATTTTTTTTATAGTGAGGAAACTCTTTACCGGCTAGGGATAGGGCACACAGCCCTATGTTTTACTTATGCGGATTAGTATGACCCTCATAGGTTCAGGTCGACCTAGATTGTAGCTAGAAGAGGTTTTTGACCGATGTGACTTTGTTTCATATATGTATCTTTATATATGGCGTCGTTCGCTTGTCTGGCCGTAGACATCCTTAGTCAGCAGCCGGCAGACCACCTCACAGAACCATCATCCTCTTAAATGATTAAATTTCATTCCAAGAAGTTACTTACTGCAATCTTTATAGCGGACGCATTTCTTTATGATTTCATCATATACGAAGCCTTTTCTACAGTCGCAACCGTTTCTTTTGCACAATAGAATGCACGCGACTTCCTTTCCATAGTCTGCACAAGTGTTGCCACAGTTGATGCCACAGCCTGCTACCGCGTTTGGATCACCACCGCATGACGCTGTGATTTAAATTGTTAAATATTTCTTATTAAAATGACGACCTGGTTGGCGCAGTGTCTGAATGATCGGCTTGTGCGTCACGGGTTGCGGGTTCGTTCCCGCACAGAGCAAATATTTGTACGTTCTACAGGTAGTTGTTTCGGGTCTGGGCGTTTGTGTATGTGAAAATTAGTGTTTGTAAACGCACCCATGACACAGGAGAAAATCCTAGAGTGGGGTAAGGTTTAAAAAAAAAAAAAAAAAAACATTAAACCAATTTATAATGTTTTGTTTTGTAGCATAATGTCTAACCAGTTTATGGATGAGAGATGGATTTCGATGAGATAAATTAGAATAATTTAATTTTTATAAAAATCCAAGGTATCATTAAATATACGCAGTATAAATAATAATAATTTATTATGTACCTATAATAGAAAGGTTTGCGGTACTTTCATCTTTGTATACAAACTAGTTATTGATTCGGAACTATCACTATAAATTATGAGATCATTATAGTCACTTCTCCGGCGGCATCTATGTTATGTAATTGCATTTAAATATAGGTCAACTAGGGTTAACTACTATCTTGTTATTAATTAAATAAAAATATCATTGAAACACTTACGGCATTGAGATATGGGTATGCAAACACCCTTTTTGTTCCACACATAGCCTCGTTTGCAGATGCATACCGGTTCGCCTATACAACCTGGGTCATTCTCCTCGGGACAATCAATTGGGAAGCCGACTTCTGAGCAATCAATAGGATCGCAGATTTGCGAGGGATTTTCTACATATATTTCATTAGGACCACACCGGGATGCTAAAATATTGAAAAAAACGTTATTGCAGATTTAAAGCAAATAAAAGTAAATTTTACGTTTACTTGTATCGAATTAGTATAGTGCTTTTTATTTTGGTCCTTCGCTCTGGATAAATCGAGTGTTATTTGTAGGTATAATTATATTCATTCACAGCCTTTTTTCACCTGCGTTCACGTCTGCTTTTTGTATACCTACCAATAATCAACGGATTTGATCTGAATACCAGTCTAAGAAACGATTTGATCTAAACATCTCTTTTTTCGTAATAGTAATAGTAATAGTAGTAAAAGTTATTTATAATAAATTCAATTTTTTTATAAGAATTTTAAGTACCTTCACTTTGTTTAATAGGTATACATATATTGCTATTATTCCGGGCATAGCCTTCAAAACAATAGCATTGTGGGTTGCATTTATTATTTATTATAGGACAATTGGTTTGGTTTTGTTCGTTCAATGTAATGCACACGTTGTCACATGCAACACCGCAAGAGAAATACTCGTTTGGGCCAGTACATTTTACTATAACAATAACAAAAGAAAACCTGTTCTTCGAAAACTTGTAATGTATGAAATTATCGACTTTCTGTCAAAATCAATCAATCAGCAAAGAAGCAAATAGCTACAGTAACTGCTTCTAGGTTTAAAGATTGAGTAGCGACTAAATGCTTGCGATATTCAGCAGAGTTGAAAGGCCATTTTTTTTAACTTTTACTTACAACAGTCATTCTTAGATATACACTCTCCTATTGGATTTCTATAATAGCCTGCTTCACATCGACAAGCTGGCTTACAGTATTTATCACTGTCAGGTGGTAATATTGGACAAGGATAAACTTTGCCAATGCTGTCGCAGGTTTGTGGTGAGCAGGTTAAAGGACAGGGGTCAAATACTTCGTGCGGCTTTGTGCATTGTACTATGGTATAAAAGTAAAATTTGTAAAAAAAAATATTTAAAATTTTGGTCGAATAACCTAGGTATTAGAAAAAAAATACTTACGTGGACATTTACTAATAGGGATACATATATTTTTTTCATTTCTAGCATATCCCTTTTCACAGTAACACATTTCATTGCACTTGATGTTTATGATTGGACAATTGGTCTGGTTTTGTTCATTAAGCGTTTTGCACACGTTGTCACAGGCGCCACCACATGAGTAATACTCGTGAGGACCCAGACATCTCACTAAAAAATAATAAATAAATAAAAAATAATATTTGTGGACATTATGACACAGCGCCATCTAATTCCGAATTAAGCAACGGTTGATGTACTCCATCATATTTTTTTTTTTGAAAATGCTTACGTATACATCCATTACTCGGATACAAATGCTAATGCTAACTAATCACACAAACATTGACCCTATCGGGATTCGAACCCGTAGAACAGAAGGCAGTGTTAACTACCTTTGGACTAATTAGGTCGTCGAATACTACTAAGTTCTAATAGATAAAACTTAGTAGTATTGTAATCTTAAGGACAATATAGGTATTGTATGGACTTATATCAATGGAAAGGTAAAGTAGCAAACTCAACCTGAACTTTGTATTCAAAATAAATAGTGGACCTAAAACACTTCGAATGTATAGCTCTTTCGGTAATAAAAGGTGTTATGTGATCAATTATTTTAAAAAAAGCAGCTACTTACGGCAGTCTTTTTCTGATATACACTCGCCAATTTTGTTTCTGTAGTAACCTTTCTTGCATCGACAAGCACCTTCACATTTTCTACCAATAATTTCTGCTGGACAGGAATAGCTTTTTCCTATGCTCTCGCAAGTTTGTGGTGGGCAAATGGGTGGGCAGGGATCATAAATTTCGTTCGGTTTATTGCATTGCGCTGTAATTAAACATATTACTATTAACAGTATTAGTATTAGTGTATTTACGTGGGCATGACTTTCTGGTACACAGGCACCATATAAACTCGCAAGATTTTTCTTGGCAAAGACATCCTCCGTTACACCTATGTATACATAACGTAGGCTACGTTATGTATAGGTGTAACGGAGGTTACTCTGTCCTACTTATGAACGATTCCGCTTTAGACTTTCATATTTAATAAATTATATAAATGTATATTTTTTATACGAAGTGCATATTTTCAATCAATAAATAACAAGACTAATATTAAACACAAAATTCATCTACGCATAAAACCTGCCATAAGGTCACTTACGATAGCATTGGTCCTTGGGTACGCAGATACCTTTATCATTACGTAAATAATCTTCTTTGCAGAGACATCCCTTTATACAACATTTGGGATCAATTTTTATACAAGGCACTGGTTTCCCTAATTGTGAACAATTTTTAGCATGACATCCACCGTTGATGCAGTCTGAGTATACTTCATCTGGACCGCAGATTGGAGCTGGAAATCATTTGAATATTAAGGAGGTTGATAATAAGATCAAATATATAGGTAGGTGTGACAGAATAGCCAAAGATAGAGCTCTGAGCCGTTCATTAGGAGAAACCTACGTCGAAAATGGGGGTGCAAGTTTGTGTGCGAAATCGATAATTTCTTAAGAGAGGGTAAAAATACATAAGCAGATACTATTCTTAATTCTACGCAGACGAAATCACAGGAAAAACCTAGTAGCAAATCAAATCTATTATAAAATTGTCAAAAATTTTACGTACTGCATTGTTTAGGTCGAACACATAAATTTAAGTTTTCATCTAATACGTATCCATCTTTACAGTCGCACGCATTTGGGTAACATATCCTAGGACAAGGCACCGGGCCTTTGTCATAATTCGAGCATTTTCTGCCACAATTCAAGCCGCAACCTGATTTCGCATTTGGATCACCACCACAAGATGCTGTAGGAATAAATATAATTTATATAAATATAATTAAACGGGTAGGAACTACTGCAAAACATAGTTATAATAGAAAATTACAACATTAAATGAATAAAATATCCGAAAATTATGACATAGTGCCATCTGGTTCGGAACAGATTTTGTGTTACGGATATTAGATGGTCGATACACTACATACCTACGCTTTTATATTGTCAATACATTCATATTATACATAGAAACATCGATGACGCAGGTACTAATGTTTATCACACAAACATGTGCCCTATCCGGGACCCTTACCATAGAAGACAGTCTTTATACTGATGCGCTAATTGGGTCATCAAATTAGATGAACAAGGTTCGGATCTGCTTTTTTCTAATAAAAATGGTACTCACGGCATTGGTCTCGAGGTATACATGTTCCATTTTTATCTCTAACATAATTTTCATCACAGACACACTTTGGTGGCCCTGGACAAGGTGTACTGGAATCTGATGGCAATTCAGGACAGGGTATCGGGAAACCCAGTTCACTGCACAACTGTGGCGCGCATAGCCAATCTGGACACTGCTCTAATCTTTCATTTTTACCGCATGGTAATGCTTAAAACAATAAATAAAGATAAATATGGTCACCGTTAAAAGCTTGGTTGTTGAAAGTCTGTGCAGTTTTCATTTGAAGACAATTTTCTGAACGTTCCATTGCATGATAAACCGCCAAGCAAGATGTTACCAGTCAAAATTACTTTCTTTAACGTGTACGATATATTTGCCATACAATCTCATTGGCATGAGCTAGGGACATTGTAATTTGTAAAAAGTCAGGTAGAACTGACATTGTATTGTCACTCGTCAATTCTTTTAATACAATCTACACCGGCTCTCCGATGCAGGACTTTTTCTTCCGTGCTCTGAACAGGACACAAAATACTTATATTCAAAACATCTATTAAAATTGAGCAAGAACGCGTAATATAAATGTTTATTCCAGCCCAGATAAATAATTTTAGAACAAACGTAAGAAGAAATTTTGCGTTACTAATTTAAAAGATGAAGAAATTTTGAGAAGAAATTTGAATTTAACATTACTTGGACGGACATTGATCAATTCCAGTTTCTGGCATATCCCGCCTCACAATAGCACATGCGGCATACAATATTGACGATGGGGCCGTTGGTCTGGTTCCTTTCACTTAGTGTAGCGCATTCATTGTCACAGAGAAGTATTCATTAGGTCCCGTGCATTTCTTTAAAATATCACAATAGCTTTGAGGCCAATGTACTCAAAATTCAAAAATAATGAATCCAATTGCTTTTGCAAGCTCAAATTGTACATAAGTACTCTTTAAATTGGCTTCTGCCTGATTGGACGGCGATAAACTAACTACAGTCGTCTGTTGATATGCATTCTCCGATTTTATTTCTCCAGAAGCCTGACTTGCATCGGCATGCACCGTTACAGTACTCAGATGTTTTATTAGCTGGTACAAATAGACAGAAATATCTTCGGCCAATACTTTCGCAAGTTTGTGGTGGGCAAATTGGTGGACAAGGGTCGTAAACATCATTTTTTCCTATACATTTTGCTGGAAATAAATTATTTCCGAGGTTTCATTACTTTTATTCATTAACTAACTTCATAAAAAAGGTTGTCGATTCAAACGTATTTCTTTTACGTATTTGTTATGCAATATATTCCAGATGCAAAGCAATGTGAATTATTATTTCTGCGTTGATATCATATCGATGTTATTGGTATTGGACTGTGGATTTCGTAGATATATTATGCAACTCCTCAAAATAAATACATTTGTGTTTATCCAAGATGGTTTATTTAAATAATGTATACATTTTATTATTAACAAAGAATGAGTAAATCAACAGCTGATTAAGACAAACGTTCATTGTATTCATTATGGAGAAGTCTTCTTAGAGCATTCACATATTGGAATACATTTTCCATCATCATTTCTCACATAACCTTCTATACAAAGGCATCCCACTTTACAATATTTCTGATCCATTTTCACGCATCCCGTTGGGAAGCCTACATCTGAACAAGTCCATGGTCCACATCCTCCATTGCTGCACGGTGACAATACTTCTGACTCACCACAAGTTGGAGCTAAAAAGTTATTGACATCACAATGACGTTCTTGAACCATTCAAAATCTACTTGTTTCATTATTCTTGTTTGATTAGGTTGTATCAATGTTATAAAAAAATATCGTTTTTATAGAATCTAAGAACCCTAAACCGGAACTTTAACAGACTAGGCCTACTGTTACAATATATAAGAAGTTAGCTAAAATAAACATACCAATAATCCTCAAACTTGAAACACTGCTTCCTATTATCTCTTATTCCATATTAAAAATAACTTTCTCATACAATATGAGTGTCTTATTTAAAATTATTTCTAAATAATTTTCGGATACTACTGAAGATAATTATTATAGATGCGTATAAGGGAGAAAATCTGCGCCAGACTGTCAGTGACCGTTTTTGCATAGAGCCGTATCCGTATCTTAACACATTGTAGAATTGTCACAGATGTCCATTTACAATTTGATTTAGCATTTTCATTGTCATGCAATTCTGGTTTAATTTGTTCATTGTCTGTTTACCCTTTAACATTTCGTTCAGTCACTAAGGCTTAACACACTTATCTTTTTAAATCTTGTCTTCATTAAATTAAATTTTTGCTTTTAGGTTTAATTGCATACCAGTAATATGACTATTATTTTAAGTTGGTTACAGATTACCATTTATTTTCCTATTTTCAATAAGAGAGTTTTTCAACTACCTAGGTACATTGTTTTATGGGAACTCAGATATTGCATTTTAAATGTATATGTATGTATTGCTATAATAATTAATTAAAATAAGTTTTTACACCCTTTGCAGCGTTAGCTTAGTGGTGTGACGTTAGGAGTTAGTAGTCAAAGTCTCGAGTTCAATTTTAAGATCGCAATCACTAACTTTTCGAAATTATGTGCATAATTATCATAACATGCTCAAGCGGTATATTTGAAATCATCGTATAGACACCTGCATTCTTCATTTTTGGATGACGCTACACTAAACCAGCGTAATAGACTCCATTAAAGACGTAGGTATTTAGTCACGAGGTCGCTGTACGCATGTGTTTATTACAACGAAGGTTACACGTGTAATTTCAACAAAAACAGTACTGATACCAGTGATAACAGTCAACAATTATTTTATTTTTTTCGCAAAACATCTGCTAATTAACTAATTTACCGCGAATGTTGACTGTAACTCGTGTTCAAAGAATGCATATACATATATAACTGTATACATTCATAGTTGGTAATACCAACGAATAAATAAAATTATTATTTTGCACCAATAACTGATTCCCAGATTCGCGCATTGTATTATAATGGTGTTTTGTTTTTACAAATATACTCTTTTGTATAGTCTATATATCTATACTAGGTTTACCTGGCTTTAGAAACCTAGTTCTAGGCGATAGAACAGCCTTGGCTGAAAACGAACACAGTTTTCAGTCAAGCCAAACCCAATAACACTTTGCTTGACTTGGGAATCGAAACCAATATCTCTTGTTCAGCAGACGCACTAAGGACTACTACTACTAGACCAAACGAGGCACTTCTATTTCAACCTCGCGGTTAGAGGAAACCTAACAGCGAGGGTGAAGGGTCTTCTGTTGTTCAGTCAATGACCAAGTTTGGGAGTTTTAGGTAAATACAAACAGAAGACACAAACTGTTGACTAGTTTCCTCTTTAAGGAATGCAATACACGTATATGATCAAGAATACGTAATTATACGAATGTTGATACCTACGTGGTTCGTGGCAATTAATTTCCTCTATATTATACTTGCTTATTCCCGTGACTTCGTCTGCGTAGAATTAGAATTTTATCAAATCTGCTCATTTTTTTCTACCCTCTTTTAATAAATTACACATACAAACTTACACCCCCGTTTTCGCCATTTTAAGGGATGATTTTCGGGACAAAAACTATATCCAATGTCCTTCCCCGGGACTCAAACTATCTTCCTACAAAATTCTATCTAAATTTGTTCAGCGGTTTAAGCGCGAAGAGGTAACAGACAGACAGAAAGAAAGGCGGACAGACACACTGTCGCTTTTATAATATTACGTATGGAAGTATGGATATGGATAACGGCGCTTTAATTACTTTCCGGAATATATAATAATATCAATATTATTAAATGTTACATGAAGACAAATTATATAAAAACTTACTGCACTGTTTCGGAAGAACGCATGTTTTTGTATTATCATCAAAATAGTAGCCGGGTTTGCAATCGCAGGCGTTTTCGTAGCATACTTGGATCCAGAATATAGGTTCCGTTTTGTTCAGATCGGAGCAATGCTTGCCGCAATTCACACCGCAACCTGATTCCGCGTTAGGATCCCCGCCGCATGAAGCTACAAAATATATTACAATAGACTATTTATTAAATGGATATATAATATGGAACGTGCTCTGAAGTCTCAGTATAAATTCACACTCTGATACTGCATTTGAATCCCCACCACAAAAAGCTGTAAGAATGAGCAGATTTAAAAAATGAAATAAATTGGCAATTAGCTGTCTACAAACCTTAACATGTACTTTTTAATTCTTTACAAAAATATTACCGTCAGATTTCTAAGCGTAACTTTCAAAGATAAAATATGTTATAAAAAAGAAAACAATTGTAAGTCAAACAATTTACGCTTTATGCTATAAGTGAACTTGAACTTGCGAAGTGAATAACAACTATGACTGACTTCTTTTCATAAATATTTACTTCACTTTAGCCTATAATGACCTTGATGATAAACAAAGGCTAACATGTATCATATAACTGAAGAAATTGCAATTCTGGGGTGATGTGGAAAAAAATAATCAAACCGCTTTTGTTTCGTTATAACTTTGACAATGTGCAAGTTTTATATTTTAAGTCCAGCTGTGGACGTCTAACGGTTGATATGATAATGATGATGATAATATATTTAACCGACTTCAAAAAGGAGGAGGTTATTAAGTAATTGTTTTCTTTAAGGAAGTTTAATTGGTGCAATTTAGCACACCCACTTTGTTAAGTTCAGAAGAAAGGATACATTGTAATGTATCCTTTCTTCCAAGTATTTTTAATTTTGTATATGGGTATGTATATTTCTTGCGCTTCAAATAAATGATTTTTTTTTCTCTTTTTTCAAGTAAATTTTGTACTTACGGCAATTTTTTTTAGGTATACATGTGCCGTTGTCCGCGCGCACATAGCCTTCTATGCAAATGCATCCTTTTTTGCAGTTTACGGGATCAAATCTTGGGCAAGGTACTGGGAATCCTAGCTGCGAACACGTCTTGGGTTGACAGTCACTGTTGGTATAGTTCGAGAATACTTCATCTTTGCCGCAAGTTGGAGCTGTGAAAATTATATTAATTGAAAACCGGATCATTACTTATATCCAAATTATTATATAAGGGGTCCGATGACGTCATCAGTCTCTTGTCGTCTACCTGGTATGAATGACGTAGAGGCATGGAAGAATTCTCATTAGTAAATAGTAAATAAAGACGTATTTAATCACGAGGTAATGTAATGCGCATGTGTATATTACGACAAAGATTACACGAGTAATTACATTAAAAAAGTACTGATGCACGTGATAACAGTACAGTCAGTGACCAAGTTTGGGAGTCGTAGGTACACAAAAGTCGTAGGTACTTTTGTCGTACAGACAAAAGGGGACACACTATCGACTAGTTTCCACTTTTAGGAATGCAATATATGAACAAGAATACGTAATAAATAACTGGTTAATGACAATACTTTTGTCTTATATTATATAACGGCGCTTCTTTGCTTTCCAGAAAATTTATGTATATCATTAAAATATTTCACGAAGAAAAATTATACTAAAACTTACTGCACTGTTCCGGAAGAACGCATGTTTTTGTATTATCATCAAAATAGTAGCCGGGTTTGCAATCGCAGGCGTTTTCGTAGCATACTTGGATGCAGAATATAGGTTCCGTTTTGTTTAGATCGGAGCAATGCTTGCCGCAATTCACACCACAACCTGATTCCGCATTAGGATCCCCGCCGCATGAAGCTACAAAATCAAAATTATATTACAATACACTCTCTATTGAACTTGGATGGAATGTGCTCTGAACTCTCAGTATAAAACTAAATAGTGTTGAGTTTTAAAAAGCATAGTTCACTATTTATAAAATTATTGGAAAAACTCAAATGACAATATTTGAATAATTCTTACTTAATTTATAATTTCACAAGGTTTCTGAATCCTGTCGAAACTTCAAGTCATTTCGTACACTGCCATAAAGTTGAAAATATTTATAGTCCAATATGACTATTTGACTATTTTATTATACACTTAAAATAGTAAATATTAATACGTGACAGTAATAATTATTACTCACGACATTGATTTATAGGTATGCATTTTCCGGTGCAGTCTCGAACATAGCCATAATCGCAAACACACGCAGGTTTCACTGGACATTTTGTCCTATCTTCTGGACATGGCACTGGGAACCCTACTTCCGAGCAGTGCAGTGGTCGGCATTCAAACGCTGGACATAGTGATATGATTTCGTTCTTCCCACATTCTAATACTGAAAGAATAATGACAAAATGTCGGAGTCGAATTTTATTCCAAAACTAATAATTAATCTAATATAAAATCATGTCCTGTCAATCACACTTTTATGTTACAATAAATTTCAATAATAACATTACAATACTTACTCTTGCATTCATTGTAAGGTACACAAATATTATTTTCATCTCTGGCATATCCGTCTTCGCAGTAGCACATTTCATTGCATTTTATATTGATTATGGGGCAGTGGGTCTGATTCTGTACTTTCAGGTTAGCGCATACGTTGTCACAGGCACCACCACATGTGAAATATTCGTGGGGGCCGTTGCATCTCACTAGCAATTTGAAAAAAGAAGAATTTTAACAGTTAATAAATAATAACATTAATAACTATTAAAAGCTGTGATGGCCCAATGCAATGGTGTGACCAGTTAGAGGAAGCACTACTGACTTTACAAAGTTACGAGTGTATTTATGACATACCTACTCAAAGATTGAAGGAAATTAACGTACGACGAACTGGTCGTACTAGGTCTATGTTCCCTTTAAAACGAGAGGAGGCCCGTGCCAAGCTGTAGTACAGTAAATGAGTTGATGATAAAAAGTATCCTATATCCTTTCCCGGGACTCAAAGTATTGCTATGACAAATTTCATCTAAATCGGTTCAGCGGTTATAGCGTGAACAACGGTAACAGACAGACAGACAGAAACACTTTCGCATTTATAATATTATAAAGAATGGATATGGATATGGATTGATAAACAGTTAGGTCTGGACTGTTTAAAAGCAGACAGACACAAGCGTAAGAGCAAAAGAGTAAGATCACGATAATAATTATGAAAATACTTACAACAATTTGCTTTAGATATACATTCTCCGATAAAGTTTCTGTAATAACCTGGTTCACACACACAAGCTCCTTCTGGACATACAGCGGGTCTTATTGGACAGTGGTACGTTTGGTTGATGCTTGCGCATGTCTGCGGTGGACAAGTTACTGGACAAGGATCATATATTTCATGGGCTCCTGTGCATTTTGCTGTTATAGAAAAAAAACATACGTTATAATCGAATCACTGCTACATGTCTTTTATGAAGTATGGTGTAACCAAAAAGAATATAGAAGACTAGCTGTTGCTTGCAGCTTTGCCCGCGGAATTTAGTACTAATTTCTCCCCCTCATTTCGCCCGTTAACTGTTAAGGGTTGAATTTCTAAAAACAACGAAACACGTATGCTTTTATTTTTGCTGAAGCTTGAATATTAAATTTCATTATTCTTACTTTAAAATAGACGGACATTCCATATATACTATCAACCCCTATTTCACCCTCTTTTTTAAATCCTGAAATAGGTCTTCAATTATTTCTAACCAAAAACTTGTATAATAAATGTCATATCTGTAACTTTGAAAATGCAGGATTTCCATACATCAGTTCATCCTTAATTTTACCCCTACGTCATAAAATGCATTGTCTGTCAAAATTTCAAGTTTATAACCTTTGCGGTTTAGGCTCAGCGTTGATGAATCAGTCAAGACAAGCAATCGCTATATATATATAAATATAATATACATAGTGAGGGAAAAAATATTTGATAATACAAGTATTTGTTGACGAATTAGTTCGTAGCTTGCCATGTAACGACCTTCAAAGATATGGACAGGCAACCTGAATGAGATCACTGGAATTGGTTAGAGGTAGGGGGCATGTAGCCGTTATATTCCTAGAAATCCTAGATTTCTGGAAATATATTAGAAAGACTTTTGTTTAGTAGAGGACGTTACTTTGCATGATATGACGATGATAATAGTCGTTATCATCAGATTAGGTTAAGTTAGCGGCAGTGGAGGTTAGAGGAAATTGAGACATGTATATATTATTATGATAATATATGTATGTTGATGTTCACGGATCCACTGTATAAACTAGGCTTCTAGTTTTAGGTTTGAACTAGTGTTCAAACTTTATACTCAAACTGACATGCATAACACGCATAGTATAACTTTTGACAAGTGAGACACATTCGCCGCGTTAATCTTGACAAATATACTTTAATTAGCAACCTAGTTTATTTTATTCAATTTTTAAACCAAAGAATTACATACGGCATTGATCTCTCGGCACGCATTGACCTTGAGGGTTCCTCAGATAACCGTCAGCGCAGCGGCATCCGGGTTGACACTCAGGGTCACCAGGCTTTGGAGGTTCCTTGCATCGTACTCGGTCATCAACGCCGCATATTCGAGGGGGACAGGGGGCGGGGCATATGTCATATACTTCGTTAGGAGGACATTTTGCTGTTTTAGAAAGAAAATATTAAAGTTCAATATCGTGTAGCAATGATTCTAGGTAGAACTCTTCCAAATTTATAAAATTGCTGCAGAGTAATGTTATGTGTGTGTAAGGAACGGTCTGTAATATATAATTAAACTCTGTGGATTAATATTCAAGTTTTAAAAAAATAGACTAATTTGCTGACTTTTAATGGGTTAGATTTTTATTGTAGTCTGATACCGAACTGTAACTGGTTAAATGTATTATAATTGTGACAACAATTTATTTTGTTCTAAATATTCTCAAGGAACTAACGGCAATCTTCTTCACGCACGCAGAAACCTTCTGCGTTCCTTAAATATCCGTCTTTACATCGACAACCAGGGTGACAGTCGTTTGGATCTTGAGCGAGACAAGATACTGCGGCTATGTTCACACCACATACACGGGGTGGACACGAAGATAGGCACGGATCTAGTGTCTCGTTTTTAGGACATTTGATTGCTGTTAATGGCAATATTTATTTATATTATAAATTAATGGGATGTATTATAAATATATTATTATAATAATTTTATATATTATACATTTTAGTATTATATTACATTTCCTGGTTAATTATAGCTGTTTAAATTTCTATGGATTAAGTTTAACAGTCAGTATGTAACTGTGACACATGCAGCGATTTTTAATTATAATAATAAAGTATTTATTTGAATAAAATATATGTAGTTATAAGTTTTTTTTTTGTTATTTTGATTAGTTAAAAGTACTTACGACATTGGTTTTCAGGGATACAGTTACCAGCTTTGTTTCTAAGGTAACCATCTGCGCATCTGCAGCCAGGTTTGCAATCAGCAGAACCAGGTTTAGGTGCAGGAGAGCACAAAATTAAGGCTTTGTTGACCCCACATTCCCGTGGAGGACATGGATTGGGGCAAGTATCGTATACCTCATTTTTAGGACATTGTGCTGTAACGAAATAACATCCATGGGAGTTGCGTTACCAGCAATAGAAATCAACGTGCGACGAAATAAAAAAATATTCGTTGATTTAATTTCATGAAACGCAAACAAACGGCACTTGTTTTTTAGTGTCTATTAGATTAATTGTGAACAAGTTATACATGCCCTGAAAACTGACGTAGGTACTTTTATAAATAGCGCTTTACTTTGGAATTGAAAAATTTAAATGGAATGGATTTACTTTAAAGAAGATGTTTGGCTGGTGCCTTTCGTTCAAATATAGAGATAGTTGTTCCGAGTTGTATATAATAGTTGAAAGTGAAATTGAATCTGATTTGTCGTGAACTAAACTATCCTTTCTATATTCTATATTTGAGGGGATATTGAAAATTAGGATAAAATTGAATGAATATTGAACCGATGAACAGGTTAATAATTATCATTGTTAGCTATATCTTTAATAAACAGGCATTTAAAATTGCGATGAAGTAGAATTTAGCACATTTCATTATACCTAAAACTAATCTTATTACAATAAAATGGCGGTCTCGCCTACTGTAAACTTAAAAATAGCAGTGAGATAAAATAATTGAAGTAATTAAATTTTGAAGAACTCACGTTTACAGGTCGGTGGGGGTGGCGGTGGCGGTGGCGGTCTCTTAGGTGAAGTGCCTAAAAAAAAAGCAGAAAAATAAAGTCAATGAGTCCTGCCTCTAGTCTTAATACAAAGTCTTAAGTCTTTGGACTTAATACAAACTTCCCATCGTTACACTGGTAACGTTTTGGGTTTTGTTGCCATTTATAAACGCCAAAAAAATCCAGCACGCATGATACACTAGACAAATTATTATATTGTGTTTTAGTTAATATATCAAACCATTACATTTATGACCGTTGCGAAATAATTGTATTGCTTCAGAGGCTACATTTACCATTATTTAAATTCTTACGACCAAATTCTCTGGTGAGTGAAAGCGGCAGCCCTATATCTAAGGGCTTCTTAAAATTGAGCATAGTTTGAGTATTAAATATTTATGTCAACTAATAATTAGTTACTATTTGGTATTAAACCAAGGCCTATGCTTAGACCCTGTAAAAACTAGGGTTCATTAATCAATTCCAGTCGACTGCGAATTTACTGTTTTCAAACAATTTTTAGTTTGAACAACATTTATTATATATTACTAAAAAGCTGTAGTCAAAATGTAAACATACCTTCTACGAGCGTTATAAAAAATGCACTAGCCGCGACGGCTAACACCGCGAGTGTCTTCCACATTATCACTAACAAAGCGTCTGGAGTACTCAACAAGGCTATTTACCTCTTATATACCTGAATGCACGACTTCGTGCACTTGTTTAAATATGGAAGATATAAACCATTAATGTTTCAGTCACTATAACTGATAGAATATTTTATTATCTTTTCTTTTGCTTTTTTTCGATGTTTACACAAATGTGTGGTTTGAAAAGCCGCTACACAACTGCTTGAATAATTAATTATTAAATATATCAGTAAATAATGCACTTAAAAAATAATTATTAAAATGAATAAAAAATATGGATGGCAAATACTTATTGTTTGTAACTGCAGGTTCTTAGACTTTACTTTGTATTGCATATATTTATGTATATTTGTTTATTTTCATTTGTTAGAATATGGATTTCTTAACATAAATATTGTTATGATTTCATTTCGTTAGGTTACAATTAGGTACTATTATTTTGCATATCTTTCTACTTATTGAAATAAGAATAGGTATGTAGTAAAAGAGACGTAAGAAAATGTAAAATGTAAATCAAATAAAAGTAAATTGTAAATTCCTGATTGGTTGCAAGCTATGTATTTTGTGATAAATTAAATAAACAGTGTTATTCAAGGAATGACTAAGAACAAGACTCATACGCATCGTCTTTTATTTAAAGTTATATTTTATGTAAATATTGCATGATTATGTAAAAAATCCAAATCGATGCAATTTAATAGTCACGATTCATGAAAATGTCTTAAAAGTCGCGTTGTGCCAAACACGACTGCTAAGCGTGAGAGTCATGATATTCGATTCCCAAGTCGAGCAGTGTAATTTTTTAAGGGCTTTTTTAAGGGTTTTCTCGGAAGCAGCTCGGTGTAGGAATTTCATTTCATTTATTATACATAAAACATAGGTACGCTTACAAACTCTAATGTCTGGCGGCTATGGACTTGGATTGTCTGGCGTCGCAGTTGAGCTCCCTCAATAATGATTGAGCTGCACGGTGGCTGACGTATGCGTTCTGTCAGTATGGACAGTATTAAGTACTTCCCGTATGACTACGAGTATTGCTATAAAATGAATTAATTGGATGGTTTGTAAGACGTGGTGCCCATTGACGGTACTGTTTGCTATAACACCAATTATTGAAATTTCTGCAAACCATGACTTTTTCCAAATAAACTTATTTATTTGGAAAAAGTCATGGTTTGCAGAAATTTCCATTGTTTTTTTTATGATAGTTGAACTACAGCTAAGCGTAAAAGAACAGGTTTGTTTTTAGGTCTAGAAAAGTGTTATTGGGTTAGACTATATTAAAAGAGTAAGAAACGATAAGTAAATCGTTTAGTCGTAAGTATCGTTTTTTTGCGACACCGAGAAAAGAAGGTAGAAAGCAAAACGAAACCTATTAAAAAAAAATCTTAGATAGTTTCAGTAGTAGTCTTATTACTTTATAAATATTTGCATACAATTTAATTGTGACTAATAGAATGACGACCTCATTGGCGCAGTGACTAAGCAATCGGCTTGTGCGTCACGGGTTGCGGGTTCGATCCCCGCACGGAGCAAATATTTGTACGTTCTACAGGTAGTTGTTCCGGGTCTGGGCGTTTGTGTATGTAAAAATTTGTGTTTGTAAACGCACCCACGACACAGGCGAAAATCCTAGTGCGGGGC
This sequence comes from Craniophora ligustri, assembly GCA_905163465.1. Lineage (NCBI taxonomy): Eukaryota > Metazoa > Arthropoda > Insecta > Lepidoptera > Noctuidae > Craniophora > Craniophora ligustri. Next base: position 5,963,670 of record LR990959.1, read on the forward strand.
AACAATTTTTCAAAAAAATAATAAGTAAATAATATAGTTAAAATCAAATTTTACCAAAACAGTTTGTTCAATGAAAACATTATTAAGTCGCTGAAGAAGATTAGTCAGTCACACATTAGAGGTGGGCAAAGTGTATCATTTTTGGGATTGGATCATTTGCATCTCGCTCACTGAAATGATCTGAATCACTGATATGTTTCATTTGGCTCATTTGGATCATCGGCTATAAGTATATAAAATACAGAACGTTACGTATCTCATTTTGTATCTCTTAGATCTAACATTATAAGCAAAAAACGACCGTATAGTATTTGATACGTAAGCGCCTTAGTGGTCATTTTTACGTGCATGGATAACGACAACGAAAATTTCTGAATGTGTGAGTGATACACATCTCATTTGGTATCTCTTTCTGACTTGTATAGATTGTAACTATGTCGCCCGCTCACTCGCGAGTGCTTCAGCGAAGTGACTCAGTGACTCAGTGTATCTCAGGCCTCAGTCTCTCTCGATCGCTCACTGCTCAGTGGCTCAATCGCATCGCGACGACGCGTCGCGCGGAATGAGCAGAGAGCGAAGTAATGATTCAGATCCAAATGATGCGTTTGAAACATTGTTACTGATCCAATCTTTTGTATCACTTCAATGATTCGAATCAGTGAGTCGGTTCCGAAAAGAGTTACACACGCCTATCACACATACCTACATACATATGAATACCTCTACAAGATGCAGAATTATACAAGCTCAATTGTGATTGCGGTTTCTCTTCATCATCAGCCTATATTCGTCCACTGTTGGACGTAGGCTTCCCTGAACGCCACAGAGCTCGATCTTTGGCTCTTTTCCTCCAGGCCCTGCCAGCTGCCTTGCGCAAGTCATCGCTCCACCTGGCCAGCGGCCGTCCTACACTACGTTTGCGGAGACGCGGTCTCCACTACGTGGTTTCTCATACACAGGCCAAACTAAATGAAGCATAGGAAACATAAAAGAATACGTCGTCGTTTTTATGGTGGATTATTAAAATGGTTCAAGTCCTATTTGTCAGATATGTATTCTAAGTTAATGGATACACATGTCCGTCCCGTATTTGGCTTTGATGATTGATGACATTTTGATTCTCGTCAAGAATATCGCAGGGTTCTCATTCGAGGCCCATATTGTTTTACGTTTTTGTATCGTATACATTTATTCGTATTACCTAAATGCAAGGAGTTTCAATATTCCTCTACAGAAATAAGAGTTTTTATCGCGTTCCAGAGTTGGACAACTCTGGAATATAATTCTGTGATATGATATGTGTCTATATAATTATCTACGATCCATACCTACTTACCATCACGCCTGAATGGTTAGGCAGAGGTGTCCACCCACGTTTCGCCGGTATGTTTTAGGTCCCATGTAATAGGGGGCGAGCCTATTGCCTTTAACCACAAATCCAAACTCCGAGTTGCTACTGAGAATTTCATAGAAAAACCCAATAACACTTTGCTCGACCTGGGAATCGAACCAAAGATCTTTTGCTCGGCATTTTATTCAACGATACCCCACTTGATAGCTTGTTGTCGATTTTTATATTTTTTTTCGTATTATGGCGTCCAAAATCGGCCATTACGATTTTTCCAAATTTTTTAACTTATGTCACTTCCGCAGTCATAAAAATCTAACGACACCTCATATACTGAAATCCACCATGCCGTTTGGGCTGCAGGGCGTATACATACACTCGAAAACCATAACCCTCCTTCAGACGCAGTGGGTAAAAACTATTACAGACTTACCATCACCCGGTCGTTAAAGCCTAACCTTTCGGGGACGACAAGCCTACATCTACATTTCGCCAGGAGTTTTAGGTCCCATGTCATAGCCTATTTAATTGTCATCAACTAGGAATAATCCAACACCCAAGCTGCTACTGATATTTTAAAAGAAAAGCCCAAAAAACTTTCCTCGACCGGGGAATTGAACCCAAGGCCTTTGCTCAGCAGTCGCACGACCACTTAACTAACAAGCCAGTAGGAAATAATTATTTAGATTTAAAATAATTCAAATTAACGGTAAAGATAAAGGCGACCAGTTTTGTAAATTACATAATGTTTCACGAATCGTTTACTTACCATATAAAGTACAATTAATATTCCTTATGTTAATGAGAAGATGTTCTAAATTAAAGATTACACAAATAAAACGAGACATAAATGAATCAATTAAGTACATTCTATTTAATTAATTACAACTGAATATAAAGTGTTTCTGAGACTAAATTAACCCATTAAAAATTGACAGCAAAATTGATTTATAAAATCATAAGTGTTTATATACAACTTCTTATATATTTTTTATTTTAGTTCACAATGATAGGGTATTACAGTTTGTATTTGACGGATTTTAATTAATCTTAAGGTAATACGAAGTTACTAGAATGCTGGTTTCCGTTTTATTACATTCATAAATGTCATTTTTAATTAAAATCCATTATGTCATTTTAAAAATAGAGATCAACTTTCTCAAATACTACTAAAAAGTTACATAATACTATACTTTTAGAAGTTTTTTGCATGACGCGCAATACTATATATATTTATTATATTTTGTAACATTTAGATATATCTTTTTATTTAGGAAACAGCTTTCTAAGTATCTTAATTATGTGATTATAATTGCCACAAAACAGTTTAATGATACTGATATTATAATTATTATAGGATTACAACGAATTATTACAGTTTTTTTTTTATTATAGATTATCTTCATTTTTTAAATGTAAAAACTTTGCCAGGCTTAATCGATTCAGCTTGCTCAAAATATTATGAGCGTAATTATTTCTTCTGAAATATTTTAATAAATCTGAGCGCAGTGGCATCACTAGCGTGTCAAGACTCCGGCGAGCAGCACATTCCATGAGTTATCTATAACCCAAAATACGAAGGGATGGTCGGCTTTGAAATTATACCAGGTACGAGATTTCTTCGAGGCTTCATTAACGTCTGGTGCAAAATCTGTAAGTTAAGTCAGTTTATTGATAGGTTTGTCACATAATCATCATCATTTATTGTCTCATTATGGGGCATGGGACTTCTTTTATATGAGAGGGATTAGGATATAGTCCACCACGCTAATCTAGTGCGGTTTGGTATCGTTCACACGCCATTTGAGAAAATCTTTCAGGCATACAGGCTTCGTAACGATGTTGATGGTACAGGGATCGAACCCGCGACAAGATAGAAGCCAATTGGTCGACCACCAACCGGACCGTCTTTTATTGATTTCTATAATTAATTTATGCTTTAATAATATACGCATAAAGGCAACATTTCATTTATAATATTCAAAGACTAGCTGATTCCCGCGACTTCGCGTGCAATTTAACTAAAAAAATATATGTTTCATATTAAATTTGCACCCCCGTTTTACCCCTTCGGGGGTGAATTTCTAAAAATCCTTTCTTAGCAGATGCCTACGTCATATCATCTACCTGCATGCCAAATTTCAGCCCGATATTTCAGTCAGTTACCTTTGAGTCATATATATTTAATGACACACGGTGCAAGCAACTATTATAAATGATGATAACGAAAGCTTACAGAAAATTGTACCTATAAGATAAAAACTAAACGTACCACTAGTTTCAAGTTCTCCAACTCCTGTCTCGTGAATACTTATAGAAGTTTTCTGAAAGATTTCACCCACAATTGGGTTTTCACAGGCTGCTATGTCTTCTAATCCCGTGGAAGTTCTGTTGAATATTAAATCCACCCCAGCCTGTGTATCAAAATTATCATAAAGGTTTAATTACAAGTCTAAAGTCCAAAATCAAAATCAAAATCAAAATATCATTTAAATTCAAAGTAGGCCAAATTGAATTGGCTCTTTTTGAACGTCGACAATAAAGACAGCCCCCAAAAACGCCCGCCCTTCTCCGCTTCCTAGTGTTTTTGCTGGAAAGGAGAAGCGGCGCAACAACCTCCCCAGCAACACAGTCCGAAAAATTATCCAATATTTCACTAGTATGTATGTCATATTCTGCCCCGGTACTTAGTTTTTCTAAATACTTCTTTAATGACACAAGTTTTCTTTTTTTCTTTTTACTTGATAGACACCTATCATAAAAGATAAAAAGAACCATTACCAACAACTACAGTCTTATAAAACAAAAACTATCCGACTCTTTAGTATTTTTTATTTAGTTGTTAGTAAGAACTTAAATGTGTATTTAATGTCTTACATTGAATACGAAGAAAGCGAGTTTTAGTTTTATTTTTATAAGTGATCGAAATTAGGTGAGCTTGTTTCCATAAACTTCAAAGAACAGAGATAAAAACTGGATTCTTCCTTTCGAGAATTTCGGAACATATTCGGGACCTTTTAATATTATAAATACAGTGAAACAATTGAATAGGTGTTGATTTAATTTTTATAGAATAATAGTAAACGGCAAAACTGGTTTTTTGCCTAAATTTGGCACAAAACCAGTAGATACTGGTTTTGTGCCAAATTTAGGAAAGAAAAACAGGATTTATTCATTTGTCTGTTGTTATCAACGAGTTATAAAAAAAAGTTATAGAGATATACCCTAACATACCGATTCCGCGGGTCTCTTCAGTTTATTTGATGATGATATAGTGAATTTCGGAATATAGATTTCAACATTTTCTTCACGTAGCTTGTTAGATACTGATAACACAGTGTCGGGATTTGAGAGCCTTTTCAATACATCGTGTACCCCATCTCTCGCATTTGGTAGGAAAATTATGATATCAAATTGCAGTTGGCTACTGCCTCTTCTAAATTTCAGTAAGAGCGTCTGAAAATAATCACACAAGTCACAATTTAGTTTGTCGCTGTATGTATAGAGCCGTTTACTTACTTTGGCACATAATATACCCTTCTTTTTGTACGTCTAAAATGACAAACAAACATACACATGGTAAGCGGCTACCGAACCGTTTGAACATTAACAACCCCAGCCACATAAGGCCAAAGCAAATAAGGAAAGAAGAAATTAATAATTATTTTGTTCCATTTTTTTTTTCCTTTGTAATATGTTTTTACAATTTTTTTAAGAACTGCATTCAAATATATACTCAGTCTATGCTTTGACCGATTGTAGTATATTATAACGTTTATTGCAACTGTGACAGCTTTGATGCTAAAGTTGGCATGGGGATGAATTCCAGCAACTAATTTATCAGATTGTCGGTCCTCCTTGCTGGGGGTCCAACCACGCTAAGTGTTCCAGTACACGGTTGCCATTCGAGAACCTTCGAGCCCCAACGGCCACTCGTTATATGTTTTAATCTTAGTATAGCATTTTACCTTTGCGCCTGGCAAGCTTTCTGTGTACAAGAATGTTGCTTTCTGGTACATGGTCGACTTTTTATAAGCTTTTCCTTCAAAGAAGAAATCTCTTTCAGTCGTATCTGCAGGGTCGAAATTATTCTGCCAATGCCCCTAGAATTATACGATTATGATATATTTTTCTATAATGTTTCTGGGTGCACTAAACGTTTCGAGACGAGTTATCAGATACACAGTGCAACAAGTTTATCTGAAGAAGTATCAGCGCCCCGGCTGTGAAAGGATTTAAATGTCAAGAAAATTGTGGATCCTAGGTTTAGAAGTTTCCTTTTATCTTTTTCTAGGATAGTACTTGAGGTAATACTTCCTTAAATTCCCTCACTAGTTTTATTATGACTTTGTTATAATCGCTGGCGCACAAACGTGGGAAAACTGGACTTCACTAATAAAAAAGACGACGCTTAAAGTGACTTTAGTTCCGATTATGGTCACCAGGTTAAATAAATTGGTCAAACAGTAAATACCTACAGTAATACCCCGGTCTTACGCGATAAATGGGACCGAGCGATGACCGCGTAAGTCGAATTCGCGTAAGTCGGGGTTCAATTTTTATATTTAATTGGGCCCTTAAAATAATAAGTGTTTAATGAATAGTTGGTTATTAATAGTAGATTATTAACCAAGGGCTGTATGACATCAATTGCATACGAGGTTTTTGGCGCCTGAGCGAAGCGAAAGCGCTAATTAACCCGAGTATGCAATTGATGCTTACGCCCGAGATAAATACTCTGCTTTACATATCGATTGTGAGGTAAGTAAACAACAAGACAGCAGGTTTCAATGAACATTTATTAAGAAGAAAAAATGTGTATTTAATTAAAATTAGTAGTAAAATTATTACAATTTGTAAGAGATATGGTCACGTTCTTTTTAGGAATATTTATAGTTTGAATATGAATTTGTGATGATAAGACTTGAGTTTGAGTGACTTGAGGTTCTTGCATCGTAAATGGCGGCAGTTGACTGGTACTATTTTCTTCATTAAAAAATGGCTCAGATGATGTGCTTTGACGTGGTGATTTTAAGTTTATATTTTCTGTTATTTTAGAAGTAATTTTGCTTTTGTTTGCCATCGAATCATTCCGATTCGAGTAATTAATCGATACCGAGAAAAAAATATTAACTTTTAAAAAATAATCTTCGTGCAGTATGAGTGTGACAGTTCTTTTTTCAAATTCCAAAACCTATGCTGTAATGATAGTCATACACCCCGGCATTCAGGGGTGTAAGGGTGTACTTACAGAGCAAGAGATATGTAAAACATTTTACATTATTATAAATAAAAAAATGTGAGCAAGGTAGGAAAAGTGAGGGTTGACTGGGTGAGACACTCCAAATGAAAACCGCGTATCTCCAAATTCGCGTAAAACGGGGTAGCGTAAGTCGGGGTATTACTATACAGTAAATGTGGAGCAAGTTGTTCATTCCTTATGGTAATTATTTTAGAATTTTAGAGTTAAATACTTACTGCAATACTGTTGGCATCCACGTATATTAAAGTTTTTTCTACTGTAGATAATGATTCTGTTCTTATGAAATTCGTTATGTGTGTAGTTTCTTCCACCTGTTTTAAGTAATTCATTAATATTAGTATTATAAATGTATTTTGATTTAAGTTTTTAATTGTTTCTAAATCCACTTAAAAATAAAAAACCTTAATATCTCAAAACACAATTGTATACAGACTTTGAGAAAATAATAAAATTACATAGTTAGCCTAATTTAATATACATATTCATAAAAACCGTTATTTTGAAATCGGCAATCGGCTGAGATCTGATAATAAGCGACCTGGAAGTTACCATACATACCATTCTCAGCCAAGTCGCTATTTTTACTAAGTTCATAATGAATAACAACTCACCGAGTTACTGATCTGTTCTGCTGATTTTGAAGAACTGAAATCAATATTTTCGGCTCCTCTTGTAAAAATTGTTTTTGTGACCTCGATGAATTGATCGGACAGTTCGCAAACTTCGTCAGCATATATTACACTGAACCATCTGAATAGGACGTGCTCATGTTTTTCAGTGACACTTGCATACCATTTTGGCATTAAACAGCTAATCTGTAATATAGGAATAAAAATATTTATATTATAATAAAGTATATCCATGGATTTTTTTGCCGGGTCTTTTCCAAAACACCTACTTTTTGGAACCGTGCAACTAGTTTTGAATATTAAAAGTACTTGTAATATCGGTCTATTTGAAATAAAATATTTGAGTTTATATAAATAATTTAATCTGATTCTCTTGTAAGAATATCCCATATTCACATTTACGGGTACGTAGGTTCATAACACGTAAAACTTCAACTTACATTGATCCAAATAAATATACCCAGACATATGTAATTATATAGTGCCAAATATTTCCAAATTACAGATACTAGATATACTAAATACTCGTGTGTGTTATGTCTATCGCTAAACATCGAAACAAGTTTCTTAATTACGTGATGACACAAAAATTTACCGTCATAGAGATATCAACCATTTTCCACGGAAGAAAACTATCTACAAATATTAACTATATTATTCCTGACCTGGTCTGTGTTGTTGAAATTCAGAGTTTTCAGTAGCTGTATCTTCGTCTCGCTTTTAGCCATAATTGCTAGTTGGGCTGTTAGGAACAGAATGGATGCGCTTGCGAAGAACACATTGCTTCGAGGTTTCGATACTAACAATTCCTACAAAAAGATTTTAATAATATTAACAACATTTTGGAAATACTGTGTTTCTAACATATTCTGATCGCTATTGGTGGTCGTGTATTTTTCTCCAAATAACATACGTTAAATTGCGAAACAGATAAATCAAAACATACAATTATATTTAACGACTGTATGACAGTATAATTCGATTTCAGGTAATAATTAGCGTTACGAGCTATTTTTCCAAAATACTGTAAGGCAAACATAATAAATTGTAAGGTAAGTTCTGTGGGGCATTCAGTCTCTATATTCATAGTCATACCATCACGATCGGGGGCGAGCCTATTGCCATTAACCGGGCACAAATCCAAACTCCGAGCTGCTACTGAGAATTTCATAGAAAAACCCAATAACACTTTGCTCGACCTGGGAATCGAACCCAAGACCTCTTGCTCGGCAGTCACACTGTACGACCGCTAGACCAACGAAGCAGTATTAGTCTTTATAGTAGTATAGAATATCAAGATCCATATATATTTACACCTAAAGTATGTAGGTAGGGTTTAGGTTACCTACATATATGTATATGCTGCACATAAATCAGCTTATACATATAGCATTATCTGGTAATGGAACCCAAAACCTTATCCGTACTCGTGTTTGACAATAATAGAACATGAGGTGCATTTATTTGGCAAGTCTTTTTTGTCAAAATAAATTAAATATTACCTCGGTAAAGACATGGTAGTACATAGAAATACTTACATTTGCAATTTTTACAGATAGGGCAATATTGGCTCTTACAAATAACTTTGATGACACTTCCTCACAACTTGGTGCCTGTGTTGTGGGCTTTATCGTAGTAGTTGGACCTGTAAAAAAAAACATTACTAATGCTTTGTGGATAAATATTCCTGTATATTATGCCACACAGCGCCACCTAGTTCCGAGCTAAGCAATGAGGCTTGTGTTACGGATACTAGTTGGTTGATATACTACATATATACTTTCTTTTTGTAAATACTTACATATTATACCTACATAGATACATCCATGACTCGGATACAAATGTTTATGCTCATCACACAAACATTTGTCCCTACCGGGATTCGAATCCTTAGCACAGAAGGCAGTGTTAACTACCGCTGGACTAATTGAGTCGTCAAAAGATACAAACGACGATAAACAAAAACAAGTGTTATTATATATATATGTCCAACAGTCATAGATCATAGATAAAAGGAATTAAATTACTTATTACTAGCTGACTCGCGCCACTTCGTCTGCGTCACCTAAAAGACTGAGAGAGACACAGTGGTTTAAGTAATAAATTTTCCTAGTTTTTTTACTACAACATTTGCTCCTATTGATCGCAGCGTGATGTTATATAGCCTATAACCTTCCTCGATAAATGGACTATCTAACACAAAAATATTTTTCAATTTCAGCCTGTAATTCCTAAGATTAGCGCGTTCAAACAAACAAACATTCAAACAAACTTTTCAGCTTTATAATATTAGTATAAATTTAATCAAGATGTAAACCCAGGTAAATGTATAAATACCTTTCGGTTTTTTCGTAGTTGTTGATGGAACCTTAGTTGTAGTTGTCGATCTGGCCCATTTTCCTGTAATAATATAAATAATGAATGAAAATACACTGCGCTTCATACAAATATCGCTTACCGAAAATGAAACTTACTACAATCCCATGCAGAAACGCAATTTCCTTCGGTATCCTTATAGAATTTGCTCCGGCATCGGCATTCTGGTATACATTTTCTCCATGGATCTTTTTTGACTGAACATCTAGTGCTATTTAGGTATTCAATACATGTCATTTGTGGGCAAGATGGACACTTTACGTACTCTTCATTTTTGCCATTGCATTCCTTTGGACCTTTGGAATTTTAGTGTAAGGTTTAGATTTTTTTTTAATTATAACTCATTTCCCTAAAAAATGATACGAGTACTGGGATCTTTCTCTACATGAAGATACTCTCCCGTAGTAAAAGAAAAGTTATTTTGAAGACTCCCGATGCCCTTTAAATTAACATCCTAAATTACTTACGTTCCTTTATAAAGTTTTGTGATTTAAACCGGTTGACAAAATATAATAGTGTAATCAAAGATATAACAAAAGTTCAACAATGCAATACAAACACATTTGTGTCCTCATGCCTACATTTATTACATCCTAACATGCATTTTCCTCGCTTGCATTGTCTTGGCTCGGAGTGAGTTTTGTTACTATTGTTACACAACGGGAAATACTTCGAGTCGCAATTAAACAGCGGACAATCAGAACATACTTAACCTTCCCGACATGCCAAGAATTCTCTTCAGTTAGGAAATTGATGAAAGTTCTTATAAAGCCATTTATTTCTAGCGGAGACACTATCGAACGAAATGTTTTGTTGCTTAAATTTTCGAGTATATATCGCTGCTGTCTTACATAAAGTTGGATATGTTCCAAAGTCTACTAGATTGGCACAGTTTCGATTTTAGCAAGAATTTGTGGAAGCAGTTTAAGGGATTATAGTTGGTTACGAAGCAAACAGTTTAATCCTACTTAGTGCAATAATGTTGATGACTTTTGAGTTTGAGAGAAACCTCTTAAACTCAATATGGTGGTGAGTAGATCCGTTTGTTTTGTCCTTCTAAGTTTATTAATGGTACAATTGTTATATCATTATCGATCAATACGTTGCAGTTTTGATTATTTAAATATAAGTATTTTATATTTGCAATTACTATATTAATTGTTTTACGTTAACATTTTAATTTGGCTAGAGTCCCTGACTAGCGATAGTTTCTATACACATGCTATGAGTTTGGTTCCCACCTGTTGGGGCTGCTATCGTTACTGAGCTTACCACGGACGAGGAAACCAGATTTATAATAAAATACTATTATTTACTCGACTTAATAAAAAACTGCAAATAACTTCACAAATGCATATATTATACCAGTTACTGTAGTAACAATAGGTATAAGTTAAAACTTTTTACTAATCAATGAGAAATAAATACATGTATAGGATTATATTATCTATACGCATACGTAATACGTGAAGCATTAACTTAGTACCTACCCCTTTTTACGAAAATTGCGCGTACGGAGGAGTATGATATTTTATGAGTGCAGAATGCTAATTTTTTTTTAACCATAAAAATATCTTATAATTTAAATGAATTATGGTCGAATTTTTCAATTATGTATGTACATCGTATGTGATGATACCTATGCCTCAATACCCCGGACACTAAATAGTATCTTCCTGCCGACATCTCAGCAATGTATAGAAAATCAATTGACAGCATAAATTTAGTGTGTTTTATGGTGACTTACTTTTAGTGGTACTTGGTGTTTTTGTTGTAGTTGTTGAAATTTCTGATGTTGTTTCAATTTTTTCTGTAGTTTTACATTCCTCTTCTTTACACGGTTCATGTGTTTCTCTTGTAAATATCTTGTGTAAATGTCCTAGCAATGAGTCATCGCTTTTAGGTGTAGTTGTTGTTGACGTTTCTGGTTTTGTCGTACTACTTACTGGTTTTTCTGACGTGGAAGTTTCTGTCAAAGGGATTAAACGTTTTTTATAGTTAAAACAATATTAGTCAAAAAAGAGTGCGGCTACTATTGAACTTATGAAAATAATTAAAGAACATTTTATTGTAAATAAATAAATAATATCTTTATTTGCGTAAAAACATGGTATATAAGGTGTTAAGTTACATATAGGTTAAGTTAAATTACAATATATTATTTTAGTATGAAAAATTAAAACATTTTAAATATTTAAACATTAATCTCAGGTCGACAAAGTTTTTTTAAGAATTCAGTAGCAGCTAAAAGTGAATGATATTATATCGGACCTAAAATATCAGTGAAATATGGAAGTACATAATTAATAATTTACCTACCCCAGAGGAGAGATGTAAAATATATATTTTACTTACTCTTATCATCATCATCTGGTTCACATTTTTTATCTTCCATATGGTGGCCGCAGGATATTTCACCATCTATCTCATTCGCATGAGTGTCTTCTTCATCACAATTCTTTTCACCACAGTTACTACAGGGATCATCATTGCTTACACCTTCACTCGAACCACTAGTTCCATCACCAGGAGTTCCTTCACCACCTTCAGGTTCTGGAGCGTCTTTATTACCTAAGAAAATTATTGTTAGTGGGGAATGAATAATTTATAATTAGAAACCGTTTATAAGGCTGTTGATGAGATATTGATATAGACTGAGAATTATCGTCGGTAAGGATGAATAGAGCATCATCATCATCAGCCTATACTCGTCCACTGCTGGACGTAGGGCCTCCCTTAGTGAACAGATGAAAGATAGGAAGTAGTATAACACTCATTAGTATGAATAAATGTTTTCTTTCTTTCTTTCTTTTAGTAGAACGAAGATGAGGTTATTGGTAGGTATTGTATTTCAAATATATAGATATACTTCATAATTTAACTATAAATGTAAAAGCGGTGTAGTTGATAATGTCTCAGGAATTATGCATAGGGTTATTCCGCCAATTTCCTGGCCGTCGTCAGTTTTAGAACTTTTTACCAACTTATTTGAATAATTGGTACGAATAGAAATAATGATAACATTATAAATTAGACAAAAATACAACTCCAAACACAATAAGGTCCGGCTTATATTAATTATTTCTTTAACTCTTGAAGAGGATTGAAGACAAACCGACATTGACTTCGTCGATAGTAGTAGTTTACTCTTCATGTTCCTAACTAGTGTGTAGTTAGCTACTATATAAACTAAAGCTTAAGCTGTAAACTACTACTTTAGCTTTTTTGACAAATCTTTCTAATTAAGATCAACTTCATGCAACTAGAAACAAAAAGCAAAAGATTTTATAAATGCTTGATAAAGTTTATTTGAAATAAGTATCTGTTGTTTAATTTGAACTATAGTTACATTGACCATAATTGTAATGAAAAATTGAAATATCATTAGTCGTAATCCAGATCTATAAAAACAAGTTATTTAATCTTGCAACCCTTTGTTTAATATAAACAATATTGGCAAGAGATGTGGAAGTCACTTCCTTTGTATGGTAATTAAAGATGCTGAAAATTTCATAAACTCGTTTATAAACGTTCGTTTACAGTATCTTATTTCCACTTAACAGCGTCGTGCCTACTCAATAATTAACAGTTTAATTACAATGGAATTTAAGAACATACTTGAAATTAAATAGGTTTTGAAATTTATTAAAATACTTCATTAATCCAACGAGCTGAACGATAGGTATAATGTTCTCTTGTTAACAAAATATTAACATTTTAAGTGTATTATTATCATCTCGTCTGTATTCAGAGGATATTAAGTAGGTAAATATCTACATAAATGTCAATGTTGTGATTAATATCTGGAACATACTTAAGGATTATAAAATTATTAATTAAAGGTTTCTTTTAAAATCAACGCTTTATACTAACATACGTATTGTTGTTAGGATTTAGTTTCTATAGAGTATTAATTCTATAATTTTGCTTAATTTAACTATAGACTGTTACTTAAATTCATATTATCTAGATCTAGCCTAAAGCCTTAGCTGAGATTTAATAGTAGGCTTCTTATTCGCTACCATCTAAATATATATAACTCAAAGGTGCCTCACTCACTGACATAGTGATCTATCAACGCACAGCCCAAACCACTGGACGGATCGGGCTGCAATTTGGCATACAGGTAGATGTTATGACGTAGGCATCCGCTAAGAATTTTGATTAATTCTACCCCCAAGGGGATAAAAAAGGAGATGAAAGTTTGTATGAAAATTATACCTAATTAATAATAATACTTCTTAACGCGAGCGAAGCCGCGGGCAAAAGCTAGTTATAAAATAAAGCTGTGAAGAAGAGCAGTGGACTGAGATGTCATAGGTCTCGAGTTCGGACCAAGGGGGCGATACCACGCACCACTGACTTTTTGGAAGCTATGTGCGTATTTATCACAAGCTCAAACGGTGGAGGAAAACATCGTGAGGAAACCTGCATGCTTGAAATATTTGTCTCGATGGCATGTGAAGACTGCCAACCCGCAGTAGACTAGCATAAGAGTAAATCATCATCAACCCATTAACGTCCCTCTGCTTCGCACGGGTCTCCTCTCATTTGAGCAAATAATCAAAGAGAATTAAGAAAAAAATATCTTACTTGACCGTCATTTAGTATCAATACGACGCTATGTTTTTCTCGGACGTATAATTTTTTCTTCAATGCTACTTTCTTGTGGTGCAGATATTTACAGAGTCAGACTTATGTAAATAAAATATTACCTACAAGATGTTTATTGTTAGACAAGAAATCTGCTTCTGTTGTCAGGAATTTAATTTTTTTGTGTGTTGTATATTTATTACTACGAGTATATATAGGCTTAAAACTGTAAACGTATTGCACACACTTCAGCCTATAGCGACATTTAACATTTTGCGATGTTGCGAATTTTGCTATGCAATAATAATAATAATAAGTATGTATTTATTCGCGTAAAACATGGTATACAATGGTATTACAAGAATTATCATGTCATGTTTTCCAGAATTGTACTAGCATGCAAATTTTCCATACGAGATAGGTAGGTAATCTACTGGAAAATGTAGAAGCGGTTTGGATGGTTTGTTTAAAGCCAGTTCAATGCTCACTAATGGGTAATACGCAATTTATGTAAGTGCATTATCTACTTCAGTAATTGCACAGACTAGTGTTGCAAAATGACTCATTCGTCAACTCGCGCGCGCGAGTCTCGCGAGCTCGCGCGAGTTGGCACCTTCCTATTTTACCTATTTTTTTTGTCGTCAACTCGCGCGCACTGTCAAAGTACAGTCAAATAAAAATGGATTGAAACCAAAAATCTTTAAATAACTTACTATTACCCGCGTCTTCACCCACAGTGGCTGATTTGGAAGTACGTACGTTAGCTTCACCATTAACGAATTTATTTCCAAATTCTTAACTCATGTTGTTATTTTAACTTTTGATTTGTAATATTGTTCATTATTATTAGGGAAATAAGCAGTTTTATACTTTTGGTTTTATATTATACAACTAGGTATCACAAAAACTATTATCATCAACCATATTAGCCTACTGCAGGTTGGTAGACATTATATACCTCTCAAACATACAGGTTTCTTCACGATGTTATCTTTCACCGTTTGGAGCTTGTGATAAATACACACATAACTTCCGAAAAGTCAGTGGTTTGGGCGTGTTTTGGGTTTAACTCGGGCCTTTGATATTTCAGTCCACTGGTAGCAACACTAGCCTACTACAGCTCATCTCACAAAAACAAGTTTTATTTTAAACTCAAATTGTAGTGTCTTATCCATTAAAAATAGGTACATATTAAATGTTTTAAAACTTTTTTGTATTTGAATGTCCATAAATACGTCAAATTTTATTAGTAAGCGAGTTGACGACAAAAGAATAGGAAATTCCAACTCGCGCGGAAGCGCGAGTTGACGAATAAGTCTGCAAAATATCACTATTTTAGCTAGAGGCAGTTTTCTTAAATTGGAGCCGATTCTGCTATTTACAAACTAGACTAATTTTGAATACTTTTTCCCTAAATGATATAGGTACCTATATAAATTAATTTATAATCTTTACTTACTGCAGTCTTCTGGTAAGACGCATTTGCCAGTGTAGTCATCAAACACAAAGTCATCTTTGCACTCACAGCTGTTTACATAGCATGTGTCTGAACATTCTACAGGGCCTTTGTTATAATTGGAGCAACGCCGGCCACAATTGGTACCACAGCCAAATGTTGAATTTTTGTCGTTGCCGCAAGAGGCTGCAAGAAAGTCAGATTAATAAAGCTAAGTACTCACATACGGTTAACTCAAGCAAATATGTCGAGCAAAAACCACAGCACGGGCTTTCGTCTACACATTCAGCATCCATCTATCGAGTGAAGCGCGGCGTTCAGTGAAGTCACACTTCGAAGGCTCGCTTCGACAATGTGCGAAGAATTTTTTTTTATTTCATTCCATCGAGCCGGCTCGATGCGAGCCTTCAAGTTGTGAGTGTTGCATGTTGATTTTTACTCGTTTTGGAGTAAAGCTATTGGTTAATACCGAATGTGAGTAGGGACGGATAAGATTTATGTAATATATTTTTAAATTTTCTTGCGTGTTCGTTCGTTGTGTATGTACCAAGTATGGCTTTCAGGTAAACGTGTAGGTTCGTTTACCTAAAAGCCATACTTGTTACTGTGGAATTGAAGCCACGATTTTTAACGAAGAAACCAATTGCTCAGCCACTTTGTCAACAATCTTGTTATTAAGTATACTAATTAATAATTCATATTACTAATCATATATATAACATAAAATTTGGAAAATTCATTGTAGTTTGTAGCAAAACTAAGTTCAAAGTCTAAATATCATTTATTCAAAATAGCCAAATTTAATTTGCTCTTTTTAATGTCAAAAATAAAGACAACCCCTAAAAACGCCCGCCCTTCACCGCTTCCTAGTGTTTTTGCTTGGAAGAAGAAGCGGCGCAACAAACTCCCCAGCAACACATTTCTGTCTGTTCATTTGAGAAATGATTCTATATAATACGATAATCAGTCTATACGATATAGAGTGCATTAATTAACTATGATTATGCTAGCTCACATATACCAATCCATTTTACCAAGCAGAAAATTAAAAAAATCTGATATAGAAATACAGAACAACAAATGATAATATTAACATGCTCACACGTAACCGTTCGGTAATCATCTATTGGTGACGAGTATAAATATTGTAATATGTTAAATATATACTTAGCAAAGAGGTGATTTTAGTATATAATAATAATTTCATCATAAATTAAAGTATCTATCAAAATAAGGTTTTAGAAGTTTTTATTGAATACTTACGACATAATTTAGCGTGAATACAGACTCCTTTATCATCTCTCACGTGATTTTCAATACATACACATGCCGGAGGTTCGCAGAATTTTTCAAAAGCAATGCGTTGATATATTTCTTCCCTTCCGTAGAAATACTTCTCCTCGTGAGAAGAACACAAACGGATTCCGACGTCTTCACATCTTTGTGGCTGACAGCGGTTCTCGGGACACCAATCAAATATTTCATTTATAGCGCATTTTTCTAGACATAGAAGAAAAACATTATAATATATATTTTAACAAAAATTATTTCTTTTCATTATATTTCCTAATGGACAATAAAAACTCTAACACTAAAATAAGTTTCAAATAATACTAGGTACCTATATGTTATGATTATATTATTTAAATTCCCACGATTAACACAATTTTTTTTAACTGAAAAATAAATGGGCATAACCCAAACCACGCAGTGCAAGCTTGGTAGCGACTATGTTTACGTGTAAGTATTTAAAATCAGAGCTGAGTGATAATCTTGTGATGTGAACAATATACTGTGAACTCATATATCAAGTTCAATCCGGCACGCACCGCTGATTTTTCGAAGTTATGTGCCTATTTATCACATGCAAACATGCATGAAACCTGCACTAGGCTAGCGCGGTGTGGCTTAAACCTTCTCAAATAAGAGAAGACACGTTCCCAGCCGTGGAAGAGTAAAGCGTGCCGATGTTTTTTCTGTATGGGATAGGGTAGGTTTTCACCACAACATCTGATGCTAAGTGGCGGTGTCTAAAATGTAGCAAGCTTGCCTGGATGATACCCAAAGACCCTTCCATCTTGAATACCGAGAATTGTACCCGACTCTTCCCTTATTTAAAATGAGAGTAAAGTGAGACTTTGTTATTTACTTAATATAATAAAAAAATGAGATTCGAGAAAAGTTATTATAGATCATTTGTCTAGATGCGTTGATGTGTCTTGTTTATGAACACATTTGTACCTAACAGTGAGTTAAAAAGCTGAATATTAAATAATGTTGTACTTACTGTAAAAGCCACCGCTCAAAACTACTAAACTAAGATTACTTGATGTATTGACTGATTCACCTATTGCAGCAATCGTTCCTAAAAAAACGTAATTAATAATAGTCATATTATTATTATTATATGATTAATAATAAAAATTGAGACTCGATACGAATCTAAAGTTCATTGAATTATTATTTTTTACTCAATTGAAGCATTAATTCAAATGCAAGATTGTCAAGATATATAAAAATCAGTTATGTAAAATATCAACTGTCATATTTTTTCTAATTTTAAGGGGAAACATAAAAAAAAACAATTTTTAATTTATATCGAAATCAAACTGCCAAAAGTTGTGTTAATATATATATATATATATAAATTTACGAATCGTCTTGAACAGCATTTTCCGCCAGTTAGCAAGTATATTTTTTAATGTTACACCTACTTCATATAAAATAGTTAATTTAAATGTTCAAATTACCGGTTTAAATTTATCTATTCTAAACGGTTTTTAGGTAATAAATAAAAGTAAAGTATTTGTCATTATTGATAAGTTTTCGTTGTACTTTAATCACAAAATACGACAAACAGTTAATTAAGTAATAGTACATTTCTTTGTCGGTATCCTGTGACATGCGTTAATGCTCTACGACCCGATATTACGTAGTAGGTACCTACTATTAGTTATTCTGTGACGTATATTTCACTTAATACACGATTACTATAATAAAATAAATGTAAATTAAAGCCTTGTAATTTTGTTAACTTTCATCGTGTAAAATAAGAATAGGTAAAATTTTAATTACTACTAGAATTGATTATCTTAACGACGTAAATGAATATCCCGAGGTGAAGACCGCCTGTATCAATTTTTAATGCACGGATTGGTTATGATTTTTACCGAATTAAAAAAAAACGAAAAGTTGATAAAAAAAAAATTATGGTGATAAGGGGCAAACGAGCAGGCGGCTCACCGCCAATGGACATTTGCAACACAAGCGGCTTATAATGCGTTGCCAAACCCCTTAGAAACCGTTCAGGTTTCTTAAAATAGGGAGTTGCTGAACTGACAGCAAACGGAATTCCCATGCTGTCAGAATAGTCACTCCCCCAATGAGCTCTGGTAACCTTACTCACTCGCAGAAAGACAACTATTGTTGATTCAATGCGGTCTGCTGTAAGGCGGAGGTACTTCCCCAGTCGGGCAGCTCAATTTGAGCGAGTAATCTCGCTATGCCCTGCCTCCTACAAATGATAATATTTAAATCACATGTTTTTTTTGCAACGACTTATATTTACAGTTGTGGGGAAACATGTATTTGTATTGCAATGTTAGTTCTTTTTAATGTAATTTATATTTTCTTTAGAATATTTATCTTAATATTTTTTCTTTCTGAGAACATGAGAATTTACATTAGCCTGATTTTCTTACATATAAAG
This sequence comes from Craniophora ligustri, assembly GCA_905163465.1. NCBI lineage: Eukaryota > Metazoa > Arthropoda > Insecta > Lepidoptera > Noctuidae > Craniophora > Craniophora ligustri. The sequence continues at coordinate 5,983,044 of LR990959.1, forward strand.
TAAAAACTCACCTTCATCATTTTCGGCTGGGGTAACATTAAGTGCTGGTAAAATACTACTCGTGATGTTGCTGACGTCGTCTTGGAAAAAGATCACATCATTAGATTTAATAGGGTCACATAATAAAAATAAATATATTATTATTAATATCGTTATTGTTAACGATATTTTAATGCCATGCAATGTAAAACTGTGAATTGCATGAAGAATTTAAGTTAGAAAATGTGAACGCACAGCGACTTAATTTTTATGCATCTTAACGTTATAGTTTTTTTTTTGTATTTTGAACCCTGACTATAACTACAAAACATTAAATTTGATAAAATTATAATTGCAGCGTCATCTATTGATATCTTGACATTTTCTTAATTCAAATCAAAGCACAAAAAATAAAATGAATTTATTGTCGTACCAAGAATCACTGTTGAAAATAAATGGAAGAAAACGGTTAATAATGACAGTAAATTCCACATTGTCACTTCACGTTGCCTCTAAGTCTAACGCTTTATCAGAGAAATGTGACTCTTTTATACGTACGGGCTCACACTCAAAATAGTTTTAAGTAGCTGATATCAGGAAATGTAATATGTATGTATTTAGTATTCATAGTTTTGTTTTTATACAGCGAACATTCGTTGTTTTTAAGGTGAGTATACACATTAAAAGGTTTTTTTACCTAGATAGTAAAAATTTCTCAAATTATTTCAATTGTCCCACTATTGAGCACGGATCTCCTCTTGATAGTAGTTAGGATATAGTCTACCACGGTAGCCTAGTGCGGATTGACAGACTTCGCATGCTATCGAGAAAATCTCTCAAATATGCAGGGTTTCTGACGATCCCGCCGGGGTTGTGGTGCATGCGAATCCCATGGCCCCGGCAATTGGGTTGGTGGCGTTGACGGGTGCGGTTTTTTAGTCCGTAAACGCTCATGCGGAGTCCGACACACCCTGTCGCCTCCCCAGGCGACGGGAAGGTCCGTAAAGGATTTTCCCGCACTTAAAAAAAAAAAAAAGGGTTTCTGACGATATCTTCCTTTATCGTTTAAGCGGAGTTTTGAAAATTCTGTGGTTTGGGTTTGAACTCGAGACTTTGGCAATCACCACTAGGGTTTCACAGGTCTTTAAAAAAAAATGTACTTAGTTAACTACGTAGGACGTACGTACATGTAACAAGATGTGTCTGATGGGATTTCCATTTGGGGATGTCACAGTGTATCTGACTCCTAGTAAATCCTCTTTGGGGATACATTTTCTGTGCAGGGAATGTCTGTTCAAAAATATTCTTGTCAGCTGATAGTGCAAAGTTTTATCAATTAAGATTATCATTGTAAAAGTTTGATAACTACTTATGCTTATAAAATATCATAAAACTGCGTTTTCCATTATTTATTATTACATCACATATTACCTACATATTGATACATGTGTAATTATTTTATTAGGCATTTCAGGTAATAAAGATCTATATGCCAAAATTCATCCAAATATATCCAAGGTTATGTATGCTGCGTCATAAAAAAAAACTCTTCCTCATAAAAATTAATTGCAATATAATTTTCCACATATGTATAAAAAATATTCAACAATAGTAATTTCCCTAAGTATTTACAAGGAATCCATATTTTTGATTGTATACAGTTTCATCTTTAAAGTTTTCTAATAAACTGTACTGTTGATAAATGTCCTGCCAAAACTTTATCGCTTTGTTTCGCGGTACCTTTACCATGAAACGTAATCATTTACCGTTGGCTCACTCCTGCTAAGGGATTGTACATGAAGTACGTGCCTCCTCGACTCGTCTCTTCACTTTGACGTGAAGGTAGGGTTCGTGCCGACTTGTTAGTGTTTACCGTCTAAAGTGCAATGTCTAACCAGCATTTTCATAGTCAGTAGCTGTTGGATTGATGTTGCCGCCACTATGACAGCTCGAATTGAATTCAAAAGTAGCATTCTTTTATTTGATTATTTTTGATAAAGTAAGAGCAGCTATAATCCCAAAAAAGGCTAACGAGACGAATTAATAATATATGCCTTAGACACCCACGAACTAACTACGGAAAGTAAAATATTTGATATTAAGGCGCCCAACTATATTATAACAAATTACCAAATAACATTAAATAAATACTATCTATTAATCTATTAAAAAAACACTTAAGTTCCACATCTTAAAAGACTTTTCTAGATTCTAATATATCCAATGTATATTGATATTATATATTAATAATAATAATATAATATATTAAATAATATATAAAAATAATATAATATAATAGGTATATTGTTAATAATAATAATTGCCAATTGCTATCAGAAAGACACGTAATAAGGCTACATAATATTAGTTTACCCACATTTATAGTTGTATTATTAGTTATTTTGAATAAAATATTTAGCGGTACCTACCGTCAAAACATAAGCTCGTAGATTATAAGTTTTACTTTTTAAGGTTATCGTGTATTTCTCAATATAAGTGAATTGTATTCTTTTTGAGAAAAAAATATCTTAAACCGGAATAAGAAAGAGCATGGTGATAAGAAAGCACCTCTTTCAACTGTTGCCTTCATTAAAAACGGTAGTTTATACCTATATAATTTAAAATTTTAACTGTTTTTTTTATACAACTAGGTTGCCAATCAAGACTACGGTCCGTTTGATGATTAGCAGTTACCGAGCCTATGGACGTTTACAACACCAGAGATGTCATTCCCGCTTTGCATAATCTGTAAAAACTGTTTACATCATCATCATCATCATATCAGCTGAATGACGTCCACAGCTAGATATAAGCCTTACCCACCTGCACCCTGCATCAAAACAGTTTTATGTTTCGTAAAATAACCGAGCTACTACACTGACAACAAATGGAATTCCCATGCTATCAGTATAGTCACTCCCCAGTAACGAGCACTCGTAACCTTACTCAATCGCAGAAACACAGCTATTAATGTTTCACTGCGTTGTTCTGTCAGGCTTAGGTATTTCCGCAGTCGGCCAGCTCCATTTGAGTGAGAAATCTCGCTATGCCTACCTTTCCAAAACCTTTTTTCTTACCTATTTTTTGCTGAATTCGTTACCAACTGAATAATAAGTGTGGCTACTGAGTTTCGATTTCAAGTTAGAACGAAAGAGAGAAAGAGAGAGAGCTAATGAAATTTGTTTAGTGTTTAATCTTTAAAAATAATTTTAGTAGGTATCCTTATTCCATGAATAATTTCATTGTGCATTTTTTATTTTAATCTTTTAATGTACCTACAATAAAACTTATTCTATCTACCTATCTACTTTTTGGATAAGGTACTGTTTAAAAAGTCATTATGTATATGTAAATCTCAGCCATAATGTTACTCTTCAGGTTTTTTGTATCATTAATTAGCTTCACTCGATCAAAGCGAACAGAGCTAATGGAAATAGCGAATCCCTGGCCAAACCATAATAGAGGGAAACCGACGAATGACCTACTGCGAATAATTACAGTAAGTAGCGTGCGAAAATAACTATTCTCGCTATATATCTCTATAATGTATGATACCTACTAACTAGTAGGCATCATACATTATTATTAATTTTAGAATTCAGTGTCGCAAATATACTTTATTTGCTATGACATAAACTTTATTATATATCTTATCATTTTAGCTATCGAAATGCCATTTTGTTAAGGCTTCGATGGTGTCAGATATGGTTTCTAAAAAGCCATGTTAAAACGAAAAATCAGTTAATGCAGCAAAAGTTAAGAACACTTATAATTTATTACTACATAATCGTGTCACATTATTCCTTTGGCACAAAAACACATTACGTGTAAAAAGTTTTCGTGATTTTGAGTGCAGCGAGGTAGCGCTTGATTCAAAAAGCGCGTGCTTGAATCAGATACGAGGGAATGAATCGAGGGGGTGTACCGCCGTAGGCATATATTGCCTTCCATTAACTTGGTACAATTGCCCTACAACATAATTTTGTTTCCATCAAATAAATTAACTGTCGGAAATGAAAAAATAAATCAAATTATGTTTCGAGTGTTTGACAAAGAAACCGTTAGCAAGACTATTAGTTAGAGGGAATATTTTATGACTCACCTTATTGCATGCAACAACAAATATTAATAAAGGTAAATCTGTTGACTAACTTACTTTAATTTTGATTCTAAATTGATAAGAAATGTTTTCTTAAACGTCAATTTAATTAAAGCGTAAATGTAATGAATAAATCATTCAAACTAATCTCAGTTATCTACGTGTCAGAAGTTTTTAATTAAAGCAAAAATATGATGAAAGATAAACAGCTATCTCTTACATTTAATAAAACACAAAAATATGATCAACAAGCGCCACCTAATTATAATAATTAATTTTAGTTAAAAGTAAAGTCAAAGAAATTTAAACTTGCATTCTTAGCACTTTGAAAATTCTTATGAATTGGTTTCAAAGTAATTAAAACGAGGCTCCCAGACAAGCGTAATTACAATACTGAACTTTTATTGTTTAGCAAATCGGTTAGTTGCAACTTTGATGAGTAATTTTTCAGTTAGGTACATTTTGTGTACCTACATGAAAAATTACGCTATAGTTTATTTAAGTTTATCTACCTACACACATTATACATATACTTTTCGTTTATACTTCTCCTTTTTCAGACCTACTAGAAGAGATTTCTTCAAAAAATAAGTAGTTGTATTTGTGTATTCGTTTTCCTTTTTGCTTTTTATGTAGGTATGCACGAAAATGAATATATATGTAGGTATAAAAGTATACGCCTTGAAGTGTATTTTGCAATACTATTACCTGGCTGATGCATTACTTTCTTCGATAATTTACATCGATAGTGGAATTTCATTAGGGTAATAATAGTGTTTTGAAGGAATCATTAATTTGTCGGTGCATTAACAGCGTTGGCGTGATCGATAGTAACTTGCACGTTTGATGAATTGCTGTTGAAGCAATATGACGTTGCCCCCGGCGCCGTCATTATACCGCCTCTATTATACTTATAAAACCATATTAGTAGCTCAGCTTTGAAGTAGCATTAGCTAATTTCCTGTTAGCATGTTAAACAAAAAAGGTATAAGTTGAATATTTCCAAGAGCGTATGACGATTTTTTGTACAGTTTTTTTATATTGCTTGTAGTATACAAGAGTCAGAAGCTTACTTTAGTATTCCTACAAGCTGTGATAGCCTAATGGTGTGGACTATGAAGTAAAAGATCTTGACTTGTTCAAACTCAAGTTCACTTTACAGCCTATTTCGAAGTCACGCGCATATTTATCAGTCGTACTGAACGAAAACATCGGGATGAAATTTGCATGTCTGATAAATTTTCTCAAAGGCGTGTTAAATCTGCCAACCCGCACTAGATTAGCGTGATGGACTACCCATAACCTAATCCCTCTAATTTCGAAACCCTTGCCCAACAGTGGGTCAATAAATGGGTTAATGATGATATAAGAATTTGTAGAGCATTATGGTAGCTCATGTAACCATTTGCAAATAGGTATAAAAGTGCCATTCCAAAATAAATGCAGTGTGTGAACATTAAGTCTGCATTTATCTGTTGCTTACATAATAAAATAAAATTTTATTACCGAACAACGACGTGTTTTATCAATGTCGTTAAGAACAATAAATTTTGTTCGAAATCAAGGGGATCCGGTTAGTATGTAGGTATTTCAAATTAATCAATAAAATGCCTAGATGCTTACAATTTTTAAGCGTAGATTTATTATTGTTGAACAAAATATATTATGTGTATGCGCGTAATCTCTGAAAAGAGAAATTAACCTAGTCGTTTGCAGTGTGGCACTAAAGCGGCGGTGATGCGTTACAATTGTCTCGAGGCTTGTGGCTTAGTAATGACTAATCTAATCGCTTGTACGGCGAAATTGCGCATACCAAGGTCAGTCTATGGACGATTAAAAGTTCGAAGGATATCTCTCATGGCCATAAAAACCTATGATAATTGCTAGTATTTTTTTTTATGGTGATAAGGGGGCAAACGAGCAGGCGGCTCACCTGATGGTAAGTGATGACCGCCGCCCATGGACATTTGCAACACCAGAGGCTTGCAAATGCGTTGCCAAACCCCTTAGAAACCGTTCAGGTTTCTTAAAATAGGGAGTTACTGAACTGACAGCAAACGGAATTCCCATGCTGTCAGAATAGTCACTCCCCCAATGAGCTCTGGTAACCTTACTCACCCGCAGAAAGACAACTGTTGTTTATTCACTGCGGTCTTCTGTAAGGCGGAGGTACTTCCCCAGTCGGGCAGCTCAATTTGAGTGAGAAATCTCAAAAGTAGTACCTTGTGAACCCTCACAATCAGTTTATCCTTAGGATGTCTGCTTCGAGGTCGTAGACTGAACCAGCATCTCCTATCATAGTCAAGGAAGATCCAGACGAAGAAGCTTCGAAAATTTATGATAATGCGTAACAATTACAACGCTGCTGACTATAAGTATGGTAAGGCTTACCAGTAAAGTAGATCGATGATGATCGATGGATGCGATTGGCGCAGACCGATAGTCATGGAAATCCTTACGAGAAGCCTATTTCCAGCAGTGGACGTTTGGCGGAAATGATAATCTATATATTATAATACAAATGAAAATGAACCAAGGCAAAATCGGCAACTAGAATATGACTTCAAATTTTATGCAACCCGATATAGAAGCTATAAATAAACGTCGCGATGTCAATTTATGAGCCTCAATAAAGACTTTTTAAACTGGTACCAGTAAAAATGGTGTAATGGGTACGTTACCTCTGTCATAATAAGTTTTAATTGTGAGTCTGGCAACGATAAGGGCAATGGATATGCACAAATTACGCCAGTAAATTTAATGCCCATTTGCATGAGAACTGAGCGGGCGTGTGCACGTCTAGACTGTTAGCTCCGACCTTAATGGTTGAACTATTTAAATGCCTTACTACCTTGTATCTTCATTTAATTTCATAATGTTTGCAGAATTTTAATGTTTAAGATCAAGATGCAGGCATTTTATCAATACTTCTATACTTAATATTATAAAGAGGAAAGATTTGAATGTTTGTTTGTTTATATAGAACTAGATTTTGCCCGCGTGTTTGTCTGCGTAGAATCAGTTTTTTTATTTAAATCGGCTCAGCGGTTAAACCGTGAGGGGATAACAGACAGACAGACACACCTTAGCATTTATAATATTAGTATGGATAAGTATGTATATGGATGTTCTCCAAAACTACTGGACCGATTTGAATAATTCTTTCACCATTAGAATGCTATTCATTATAAACATACTAATAGATTTTACTTTAAAACAATTAGAAATATGTTGTCTATCCGTGTGGAACCGGGCGGGTCATTAATTTTATTATAATTATGCACATCGTCTATTGTTCTACAAATTAGTAACTGTAACTTGTTTAGTGCTATTCTTTAAATAGAAGAATAGAATATCATTTATTTTCAAGAATATGGTACACAAGGCGTTACAGTATTTTGTTACAGCATATTCTGCCAGTTGTGGCGAGTAAATATTTAGGTCGTTATGACATACAGGAATTAAAACTACATATTAATAAATATCATGACCAAACCATGCAATAAAATTAAATATTATAAATTATCATTAGGATTATTTATACAGTCAGATATTATCATTTAAATATTCATAGATATTATAATATACTTTTTCTTGTATCAATTTACATAATTTCCTTATAGACTTAGAAAGGATATATTTGAATTTGAATATTTAGAATGTTATCATTTTTGGATATGTTTTTGGAGGTAGGGCAAAGCGAGATTCCTCGCTCAAATTGAGCTGCCCGACTGGGGAAGTACCTCCGCCTTACAGAATACCGTAGTGAATCAATAATAGTTGTCTTTCTGCGAGTGAGTAAGGTTACCAGAACTCGTTGGGTAGTGACTATTCTGACAGTATGTGCATTCCATTTGCTGTCAGTTTAGTAATTCCCTATTTTAAGAAACCAAAACGGTTTCTGCGGGGGTGTGCAACGTATTTGCTAGCCTTCAGGTGTTGTAAATGTCCATGGGCGGCGGTGATCACTTACCATCAGGTGAGCCGCCTGCTCGTTTGCCCCATTATCGAAATAAAAAAAAAATAAAAAAAAAATGTAATATTTCATGTTTAACATAACCCCAGTTCTCTGGGATATTTTAGGCCCCATCTAATTAGGGGTTAGCCTATTACCGCAAACTGTACACAATTTATAACTCCTCTTCCTAGTGTGTGAGTATGTAGATGCTTTTTTAGCAAAGCTTCATATTTGTGTCTAATATTTTTTTAAGAATATAGATTTTAGTTTGTGTAAAATTCAATATTACCTTCCTAATAATTCAAGCTCTACTTCATATAAAAATATATCAGAGACAGAATGGGCAGTGAAATTAAGTAGCTGTTTGGTATTACTATTACTAGTGCTAGTTCAAACAGACATAAACCCATTAAATCAATAATTAAGTATCACTGCCGTTGCTCGTAGCTATGTTCACTTAACACATGTGATGGTAGACAATCATACATTATTGTAGTTTTTCATAAGTGTAAATAAAAATCAATAGTTCAATATAAATAAAATCTGTTGACAAACCATTTAAGATAAATGCATTTTACATACATATATTTATATGTGTACCATGATTCCTTCTAACTACTACATACGTAACAAAACCAATTATATTTTTTAATTCAATAAGGTTTAATTCTATAGATGATCACGATGCAATAATGGCCATATCTATCTACTAATTGTATATGTATAGGTGTGTATTACGGAGCGATTCCCTTCGTTCAATCAGTACCAGCTACATAAGTGATTGATTTTTGAAAATTGGTGCCTGCGGTACGTTGGTACCATTTACCTCTTATTATTCGCCTTTTGGCCGCACTTTTCCTATTGAGCGCTGGATACAATGAAGTAAAGAATCTAGATAAGTACTTCTATACAAATTGGCATGAAAGAGCTGTAATGTAGAGCCCCATTTATTGCTATATCACTGCATGAGTGTGTAACATTGCTGTGAAATATTTTAAAAAGAATTTTGTGATCTTAGAATGTTGAACAGTACCTTAAAAAAAAACTTAAGTTGATTTAAAATTTAAGCCATTAAGTTTAAAAAAAAAACATCTTTTTGTTATAGTAATAAGGGGGCAAACGAGCAGGCGGCTCACGTGAAGGTAAGTGATGACCGCCGCCCATGGACATTTGCGACACCAGAGGCTTGCAATGCGTTGCCAAACCCCTTAGAAACCGTTCAGGTTTCTTAAAAAAGGGAGTTAATACTGAACTGACAGCAAACGGAATTCCCATGCTGTCAGAATAGTCACTCCCCCAATGAGCTCTGGTAACCTTACTCACTCGCAGAAAGACAACTATTGTTGATTCACTGCGGTCTTCAAATTCAAATTCAAATTATTTATTTGCGTGAATATGGGTGATACATAAGGTGACACATGTAACAAATAGTTCTTGATGCCATATGGAGGTACTTCCCTAGTCGGGGGCCGCTCAATTTGAGCGAGAAATCTCATTATGCCCTACCTCTTATAAAACCAACCTCCTATATACCAACTGCAGAATTAGTGACCATGGATATTATCATATTCATTTCCAAATAAAAAAAGTTGGGAGAAGGTACTTTATTGTGTACAGAACTTTTATCTGCTTATGACAATGTGCGTGTATATTGATTTCAAAATCCTGATTTTGCCAAATAAAGCATTTCTAGCGACCAAATAAAGTATTTCTGGGTAACAAACCATCGACATCAGATCAGAAGCATTGTTCTCTTTCCAATATACGTTCCTTTTGTACGCGTGTTACACTAATCTTCATAAATTACATTTTGATTAAATTTTATTGTTGTTAGACCTTTAGCAGTCATTTTGTCACTGTGACGCTGAAATAATCAGCTTAGATAAATCTTTTAGATGCTATTTTCTCCTTTGTAATTACATCGAAGCATTCTTTACTTAATGAACTATCGAATCTTTTGTTTTATATAAAATGTAGTCAGAAAACGTCATCATTTTCAAAGTAGAATAATTATATTTTTCAATGTAAATAATACAACAATATAATTTAATAATTACATTGTTTGAATAAATAAAGCCATCTTTTTAAATGATGTCATAAGTTAAATGAATAAATAAAATAAATAAATAAATATTCCCGGACATTATGACACAGCGCCATCTAGTTCCGAGCTAAGCAACGAGGCTTGTCATACGGATACTAGTTGGTTGATATACTACATACATACTTTTTTTTTTTTAAATACATACATATTATACATAGATACATCCATGTCTCGGATACAAATGCTTATGCTCATCACACAAACATTTGTCCCTACCGTGATTCGAACCTGGGACCCATAACACAGAAGGCAGTGTCAACTACCGCTGTACTAATTGGGTCGTCTAATATAATTATATCAATATATTATATCTATACCATCTCGCATGTCATCTCCGAAGGGTTAGGCAGAGGTGTACCATAATGTACACCCACATTTGACTGGTATGATGGTTCCATAGGGGCCGCGCCTATTGCGATCAATCCAAACTCCGAGATGCTACTAAAAAATTAATTGAAAAAATCAATAACACTTTTCGTGACCTCAGAACCGAACCCTCTTGCTAATCAGTCGCAATCACGACCACTAGTCTAACGAGGCAGTTTGAATAAAATAACTTTGCCTACTATTAAACTTCTGTGCACAATAAAATAATACCTGTTAAATTGTCTCTTGTATAAATATAATATGAATAAATATTACCGGCAATCTGTATAATTCAGGTATTCTATACAATACCTAGGCAATGTATATAATACCTGGGGCGTCCAGGCAATGTATGAAATATTGTGAATATTATTACCCATTACATACTTTACCTAGGTGATGTATACAATTCCTAGAAATTGTATACAGAACCTGTTGTTGCACCGGTGATGTGTAAAATAGGTTAGGTTAAAACTGTGACCCCCTGCGCCAGAACCAAATTCACAATAAAATGAAAAATGTATAATTAACGTGAAACTACAAAGTCTTCTGGTTATAAGTACATTATCGGCTGCACATTCGGTATTGTATAGAATACCCAGGCAAAGTATAAAATAAAAAATATTTCATACATTACCTACACGTTTTAGGTATTATATACATTGACTAGGTATTGTATAGAACACCGGATTATATAGATTGCCGGTAAAATATATAGCAAACAGATAAAACTAATACTATTATATTAACGACTATCTTTGTGTCATATCTTTATTGAAGACATATCAGTTGATACGTGGGGTTTCTGACATTGGAAGTGAAAAGGCTCCCATAGTGTTGCATAAAATATCCATTATAGGAAAACAATGGGCCGATATCGAATATTTCTCAAGGGACATACAAATTGAATGTGACTGTTCGATATATGTGTGTGACTGTGTTTATATGATCTTATTTCACTTTAAATACAAAAACACTCAATAAATTATTGTACTTTATTTTGTGAGTAATAGGGAATATAATTTAATGGTCCTTATATAAAATCACTTTTGATTTATTCATGTTGATACCATAATTTGATGACACAATTGGTGCAATGGTAGACCGGTTGGATTCTGCGCTGCATGTCGTGTATTTGATCCCCATAAGAAACAAATACATACATATACATATGTGCGGCCTACAGGAAATGGTTCCGATTCTTAGTGTTTGTGCATTGGGAATATTTGTGTTTGTAATTTCTACGACACAGGAGAACCTAGTATCGGTTAACGTTAAAGAAAGATGGCGATGATTCAACTTATTATATTTTTTGTAAAGCAAACATTTATTTATCTTTTATACTGCATAAAACCTGCTTTATAAATTTTCCTTTTACTTACCAAAGAGTTTTCTAAGGTTCAATGCTGCTTCCTTTACAGCGTAGTTTCGTCTTCACGACAGATCGGACTGATAAGTTTGTAAGGTATCTGCGTAGAGAGACATAGAAATGTAGCACTACTTCGCTGAGGCATGATCTTATGCCAAGTTTAGACAAACTCAGCCAGTAATTGGCAAAGTAGCTCAGATTTCAAATGCTATGATAGTGTTTGTTGAAAAGCTGTGGTATCCCAGTGGTGTCACTGTTAATTCTAAGATCCTGAGTTCATTATTATTGTACGCTGAAATAAAAAAAATACTGTCTAAATATCATATATTTAGACGGTTTTTTTTTATATCTATACTATACCTACATTTAAAGTTAATTGCTCCCTTATGTCAAAAATCATAAAATTATCATGAAAGTTGCTAGGTATCATGAACAATACGCAAAGAAGGGCGGGCGTTTTTGGGGGCTGTCTTTATTGTCGACGTTCAAAAAGAGCCATTTAAATTTGGCCTACTTTGAATAAATGATATTTTGACTTTGACTTTGACTTTGAATATTGTTTAAAAATCTGAGAGTCCAAGTGCCGATTTGTCCAAGAAAATTAGTCGATCGTTGACTTATGTCACTTAAATAAAAAAAAATAAAAAAATATATAAATAATTATTATTCTCCTCTATTTAAATGAAGCCTTGGGCAAAAGCTATCTATTATATCAAAATCGTATAATCATAATAAAGCTTAACTCTCTAACTTTTTTTATTCACATTACTCGACTTTTACATTATAAAACGTCGTATAAGCTTAAAATGAATTTCCTCTCCGCTGCTAGTAAAAGCGGATACGTAGCTTTAAGCTCTTCTTACAAAAAATAAAAAAAATACTAGTTGAGTCTACAATGGCTCAGTAATAGGAACGTTGCCAGTCCATTGGTTCCGAGTGCCTAGGTTATTAAGTTATCCATTTCCTCCGTCCTTAACTTACTATGGATGCGTAGGCTAGTCGTTGATTTTTATCAAATAATTATCTACGAAAATATCTTACATGAAATACTTTAGTTACGGAATTTATTACATAAGTGTAGTCAAATGTACCGCCCGCGGAACAAAAACTGGGCAAGAATAAATTTTCTCATAAAAGCGGACATAACAAGGGTATGGGGCGGAAACGACTATAACTTAGATGTAGATCGGAAGACCTTTTCTGACGGACTACATATTTTCGGAAATCAATACGTAAGCAACGTAATTTACATACAAATTACAAGAAAAATATGTTGGGCAAGTATTTTAGTTGTACCCATCTGGGTATCTTTCTACTTTGAAAAATATTTTTGTTTTCAACGTGGATATTCTCTAAAAGAATTTTGAATTAGTATCAATTCTCACGGCTGTCAGAACAACACGATGTTAAGAGTAATTACAAATTTAATCTCAAGATGTATGAGAGTGCTGTTGTCTTCATGCTGACTCAGAAAAAAACTTACGGAGTTAGTTGCTTGTCATTTCGCTTGTAACGTCGGGAGATGGAGTGTAACAAGATATTCGAATCCTTTTAGGCGGGGTGGTAATGTCACTACAAATTGCGTTATTTTTACGATGACTATAAAAAGGGATGTTATAAAGGTGAACTGTTTATTATTATGATATTATTTATTTATGTAAAATAAAAATACGCCACTAAAGAAAATGTTTTGTTGTTGCAACTGGGGATAGCTGGGATGGCCAAGTAGAGCATTAGACTGAGAGTTTCGAGTTTAAACCCAAGGCATGCACCACTGACTTTTCAAAGTTACGTGCTTATGTACCACATGCTCAAACTATGAAGAAAAACATTGTGGCGAAATCTGCATATCTGAGATATTTTCTCGTGGTGGGCTAAATCTAATTTTTTTCAAATGAGAACAGTCTCTTGCCTTGCAGTGGGATAGTAAATGGGTTAACCCTTAATAAAATACTCCTCCAAAGCTCAGGTTAGTAATTAATCAATCATTTGTCAACGAATGTCGCCAACGTCTGTATCAATGGCTTTTTTACTTCACCAAAATAGCCAATGGGTAGTTGTTCAACTAAACTGTAGGAAGTAACACTGGGCCGGGAGTTCCGCGTAATAGATTACTGTGTCACTCCGGACGACCGTTGTCAACGGACAGCTGGGATCTGTCGCCCGTTCTGTACCAAAACAATTTTATCCCCGTCCCCTCAATGTCCGACGTATTGCAATCTACTTGATTTTAACGAGACTGAATTGTGGCGGGAGGAAAACTTACAAGTTTTGCGGACTTCGGCTTTTAGAGGAAGGGTGTTTAGTTTTTAATGTTATTATGAAGTTGTGTTTTTATACTTTGCAAATGTTAAAGTATTGTAATGTTTGTTAAAAAAGTATTTGTCCTGTTTGTAGATAGACATTCAAACATTTAATGTCGGTTATGATTATAAGAAAGTCGCAATTATTTCAGAATTATATAATATTTATATAATTATTATTTATACTGATTTCTCACACTTACGCTAATACTAGACATTGAACGCATTATTTTACAGATTTTATCGCTGTATGTTAGTAGTATTTAATCCTGACGATTCGGATCTTTAACAATATCCATAATCTCGGACAGACTGACCTTACCTCTTAACAAGTCAAATTAAATTCTTAGTAAAATAATGTCTTCTAAAAAGAACATAACCCATGTTTATTAACAGGAACAAAACAAATACCTACTTACTATTAAAGTTAGCGAATATTTCATAGTTTTAGTGTATATGTATAACACTTTAATACGCTTTGTTATGGGCGCTATAATTTCCGATTCTCATACTCGTATTATTATTCTATCAGATAAAAATGTATTGACCGCCCTCAATATATTTTTATCTGATAGAAAAGGTAGCTTAGCTAGACGTAGTTATTACTCCAACGTATTTTATACGGAAGCAAGTGGAAATAGTAGTATGCTTATAAACACGTAACAATGCATGGTTTACTAAAACCAAACATAACATAACATACCATCATGCCTGTCGTCCCCGAAAGGTTAGACAGAGGTGTACTAACGTACACTCACGTTTCGCCGGTATGTATTAGGTCACATGTAATAGGGGGCGAGCCTATTGCCATTAACCGGGCACAAATCCAAACTCCGAGCTGCTACTGGGAATTTAATAGAAAAAACCAATAACACTTTGCTCGACCTGAGAATCGAACCCAAGACCTCTTGCTCGGCAGCCGCACTGTACGACCACTAGACCAAGGAGGCAAACCAAACTATTGGCATATATAATTTAATTGTTTTTAAACACAATGCATTATTGCGGTCATATTAACCTGTGCTACTGCTGGGCACGGGTTTCGTTTCATTTTAAGAGAGATTAGGTAACGTCCTCCACGCTAGCCTATTGTGGGTTGGCTCACTTCACAAGCTATTCGTTTTCCTTTTGCGATAATTTCTCAAGAATGCAGTTTTCCTCACGGTGTTCTTCTTCACCGTAAACATGTGATAATAATATACGAAATTAACTTCAAAAGGTCAGTGATGCGTTATGCCATGCCCCTTATAATCGATATCAATCCCTTTTGACTTCACAGTACACCACTGGGCAGCTTAGTGTTCCAGTATATTTTATAATTAACAGTAAACGTAGTATGTTTCTTCTGAATTTGTCCACTAATAGGTATTTACTCATGCGATGATTGATTGGTAAATAAATAAACAGAAGTTGCCAACCATTTCTGAGTTTGTACAAAAAGCTAATTGAATGTTATCTGAAATGTTGGCAATCTCATTGTGAAACAGGAAAAAACTTTGTGGAATATCTCGCTACTTTTATTATTGCGAAAGTTTTACTTGACAGGCCCTACACCAACACGGGGAAACAATTATAAGTTGACATTTTTATGTATTTCTATTGGGGAAAATATGATTTGAGATTTCCACAAGTTCTTGGTTCATAGTCTTTAAGACAATTTTTTTTGTCAAATGTTTGTGTGCATGTATATGTATACAGTGAAATGAAATGACGCATTTATGTGCCAGTATTTTTTAACCGACGAACTCTGAGAAAAAACACTGATACAAACTTAGAGAATCATGGTGTTCTTAAAGGACCTTAATAGTATGGAATATTCGGGAGTCATCAATTAAGTTTTTTTTTGGAAATGGCCTTCTGAAGACTATAATTATTAGCTTTAGGGCAATTTCTAGTAAGCGCAAAGCATAATTTACAATAATAAAGATATTATTATAAATATATAATAAACAATTTCAGTTTTCAATTTAAGAGCTTTTCATTTCAACATTTCATACAATTGGTAATGAGCCAGGGCCCAACCGCCATAACACTCACCGATTTGAGTAAACGAGATGTCGTTAGAATCATATTATTCCGAAGTGTCACATTGAGGTACGTGACGTCACGTAAAATCCAATATGGCGGATGAATATGTTTGATGTGATATCGTGTTAATGATGAAAATGAAAAGTTGAACGCAAATGTAAAAATATACTTCTTTACTTATTTTTATTTTAAGTTAAAGCAAAATTTATTTATCGTTGTAGATAAGAACCCACCCACCATATTATCGCGTTTTCTCTTTTTAATATCCACTGATTCTAAAGGATTTCAAATACTTTTGTTTGTCAACTTCAGATCTGTTGAAGACATCGGACCAAAAGATCTTCCGTGGGCAAAGCTTCTATAACGACCTTTTCACCTTTAAATATTAACACAAGATTGAACAATAATGGCATAGGCTTGGCATTTCTTTGATGCCACGACAAAGATAAAAACTTGGATAAAACGTTCGGTTTAGAATTTAAAATTACTTACTTTCCTTTTTAAATAATAATATAAATAATCATGAATAATAATATTAACCTATCTATCTATATAAAACTAAGAACAAAACAATATCTAAGTTTCCATTTATGTTCATCACCTGTGCATGTATTTATTTATTCTACCTTCAAAAGTGATCAGTAGGTACTGCTAAAAAAACTTATTAAATAAAGAAAATACCACTTAAAACTTCATGGTACCATAGAAAGATTATACTTTATTTTCATACTTAAACACTCTCACTGTAACAATAACTCTCTTTTTAAGAAAACAATTTAAAGAGCGTTGTTGTTTGTTTTTTTCAAATTATCACAATTCAAGAATAAAAATTTGTCTAAAACCGGTCAAGAAAGACTCAAATTCAATTGACTCTATTCTTTAAAAGCATAAAGAAGAAAAACATAAGTTTAATTATATATTAAGCAAACTTAACTTTGAAGTTGATCTCTACAACTGCAAATGGAATATATTTTACATTTGATATAAATATTTTTTTTATTTATACGTTTATTTGTGCATCCTTTATCTCGCTTTTTTTTTTGTTAGGTGAGACAACATCATAAAAATATCTAATTTGTTGTTATTACATATAAGTAGGTATAGGAGTCTCTGTTTTATTAATGTTCTAGTAAGAGTTTAGGCAGACCTCATCACTACACAACCACTACAGATAAAATAGATACTATAATATTTATATTTCATTGTCTGATACACAAAAAAATCGTGTCATGTTGTCAGTCCGCGATGAATTTCTAAATTTAAGAACCGATTTAAAATTAACTTTGCATACTCTGTGTAGTTTGATCCACCTTGCAAGATAGGATAGGATTTTAATTATAGGCTTTATGCAGACGAAGTTTCGAGCACAGAAGCTAGTATTATATAAACTACTAGTTGTTGTTCCCTTGTTTCCGCACAGGTGGAGCTACGGTCACCGCGTAGCAGTAGCGTCAGTACGAAAATAAAACCAAAACGCTCTTTTGTATTGCTGCTGTATAAAACTATGTTTATACTCGTTCTTTTTATTCTATTTTTAAAGTATCTCTAGTGACGATGAGTTACGTAATAAAAAACCAATTGTTCGGAGCCGACCACGGTGACGTATTTGCACGGTATCTATTGAAGTTGTTTATGCTCTATTGCAAATAGCACGGTGGGGCTTTGAAACCAGCGAGTTTTTAATGCAGGTTTGGTATTGAAGGTAAAAGCTGTTTTCTAAAATTAATTAGTAGTAGGTGTTTTTATTAAAACATGTGATAGTTTAGTGGTATGAACAGTGAACTGTGAAGCCAAATATTTTGAGATCAATCCCTCGTATTATGTTATACCATTGACTTGCTCGAACGATCATGAAGGAAAATATCGCAAGGAAACCTCAATAGCGTGTAAGATCTGCCAACCTGCACTAGACCATATATTGAGAAA
This sequence comes from Craniophora ligustri, assembly GCA_905163465.1. Taxonomy (NCBI): domain Eukaryota; kingdom Metazoa; phylum Arthropoda; class Insecta; order Lepidoptera; family Noctuidae; genus Craniophora; species Craniophora ligustri. Next base: position 6,001,176 of record LR990959.1, read on the forward strand.
GGGAGGACGCCTTACATGTATAATATCGGCATCTCGCTTTAACAATCGTGCTCTGACAACAACGCTCCGTGATAGGGTTGCTGCGAGCCCTAAAAATATTGTTTTAAAATAGAAATTGCGCCATGTGGCGCACAAACATAGGGTACATTCCTTCAATAGACTCATTATTGATTCGTAAAAGATATTGTACCAAATTACTTATATATTACATATAATTAAAAATAACTTTCAAGCAGGAGTACATACATTAATGTAAAATATTATTGTAATTATGTACAAATACCAAGTAAAATTCATTTTTGGAACCGGTTTGTACCCATATCATAAAAATACTCAATAATAATTGTATGTATTTGAATTAATTCGGAAGCATACGTATTTTATTTTAAAAAAGGTCTAGAGAATATTGGATCTCTTATTTATAGAACTTCGGCGCACTCAAACCTTTTAAAGTACTTATAAAGTGTGTGCGTTACACTAGAAATACCGCAACCATCAAAATGACGATTCCGCTAAGTAAATTACATATTTTAAAGTTATACCTTGTATAATATAAACGTGAGAGACTCTTCCACTTTTAATATTTTGTAGGTTTATAGTCTCCGTTTAAATATAAAGTTGTTATCTTAATTAGTTCTCGAAATGCAATGACAATGTGTCCTACCTCAAAGGCCACATTCGTTAAAAAGACGCAATAGGTACATAACAAAAACTCAATTATTATACTTGAGAATACTTAGAAATATTTGTTTACATTACATATCGCTAAATATATAGCTATTCTAGTTTTACTATTTTGTATTAAATATAAATACTGTGACCATTTTGAATATAATTAATATCAGTGCGCGTAAAAATATTTTTGTGTTTGAAATATATAAATAAATAATTGTCGAGATATCATATTATTCGGAGTGAAGATAGTATCGATGCAATTTAATTTGTTGATACGTAGATACGGATAACAGCGACCAACAGTACATTGTTGGTCTTTTTAGGTAGGTAAGGTTAATACTAGAGAGACAATCAGGTCTCTCCAGTGTTAAAATATAGTACCTACCTACAAGACTATTACTTTTTATGTTACACTACAATGAATATCTAGGTAACACAATTAAAATTGAACAAACCCGCAAGTTTCGGACGGTGACAACAAACGTGGTCCTTAACTTTTTATAGAATCGTAACTTCGCAACGAATGGACTTACATAAATAAAACTATGAAAAATGAATGGCTCAATTCCTTTATCCCTATTTTTTCCTCCATCGGACTCCATATAACGTGCTCGTTTACCATCCAGGGTCATAAATTCGGCGTCTCTCTGGCCCCACGACCCATTTGCAATTGAAAGCGTTCTTTATAACAGGATATGTCCGGTCTCACTTTTACGAGCGACTGTACATGCAAGCTCGGCCGTACTAACATAATACACTCATCCTATTGACTACATTCGCGGATATTTTTCGTTGTTACCTAGTTCTAGCTTTTTGTACCGAATAAGCTAACAGTGTTTATTTTATTTACTGTATTAATAGGATTATTGAATTTTACACCGTATATTGAATAGTTTGTTCGTATTGTTTACTGATATTTTTTTTGAGCTTACTCTACAACATTTTTCAGATTGCAAAAAAAACGCATGCACTAATTAAATAGTCGACAGACAAATCCAGTTTTCTTTGCAGTTTTCTTGCTAGCGTGCAAGCGCGGTGCTAAAGAGGTTTCGTTTTTTAAGCCAGATTCCGAAAAATCGAGTTTATTTGAATTCCGGCACTACTCGATTTTAGAACCTGTATTTGGTTTGCATCATTCAAGACGAGAGTTAGTAAATTTCCATGATCAATATAAAAGCTGCGTTATCAAGATAATAATAAAGACAATTTTTCATAATAATTATAGTTACAGATTTTATCTCTATCTATTTACGGTCGGACCTTATAAAACGCAAATTGAATCTCAAACGATTACCTAGCGATACCGTAATCATACTAAGCCAGACTAACAGCTTAATATCTCATTTATCTCGCTAAAACCACCATAAACAATCGTATTCTATTTGCGTGAACATTATACGATAATTATCTGGAATTCCAATCGCCTAAAACGCTATAAATAAAAGGCCATTGTCAGCTAAATTGGGTTGGATTTAGTCATACCGCAAGTTAACGCCACGGGGAAGGGTAGCATACAAATAGCGAATCTATTGGATTGCATGCATTCATTAATTGATTGCTAATCCGTCAGAAAAGCTGATTGGTCAAAGGGTTCGCTCGAAGGGGATGATAGGTATTCAGTTTTGGCTCATTATAACCATCAATCAGACATGACGTAATTTCTGAATAAAATCGTTCGTTCGATTGATTAGACAGATTATTATTAGTTTTCCACTCGTCAGTGGCTGACCGATCGACTTGTGCGTGTGTTGCGGATTTAATCCCCGCACCGAGCAAATAATTTGTAAGATGTAGTTGGTAGTTGAGCCGGGTGTTGGTATGTGAAAATAGTGTTTTATGAACGTACCTACATAGGAGAAACCCCTAGTGTGGGGCAACATAGGTACTTATTAAAAAATATTTTTGAATGTATTAAACTTAGGTACTTGGGGTACGGAACTGGGGGTTCTAAATAGAATTATAAGAAATATCATTTCTTGAAACGAAATAAAGCTTTTTATTGACGACCCTGTTAATCCAGCGGTAGTTAACACTGCCTTCTGTGCTATGGGTTCCGGGTTCGAATCCCGGTAGGGACAAATGTTTGTGTGATGAGTATCGACATTTGTATCCGTATTTACAAAAAAAAAGTATTAGTCCAAGATTTTAGGGCCGCCACATTATTAACTTACAATGTTTGATAAGATTTTATTTTGCTTGCTACAATAAAAACACTTTCTCACTATACTTTAGACCTCATGACAGTTTTTGTTTAATTGTTTACGAATTGACTATTTCAAATGTTGATAAACGGTAAATCACTTATTATTACTATCAAATCTAAATCGGTTTACGTCTTTGTGTAGTATTTATATGATTTATGTAAACTCTAATAAAATAAAAAAAAGGTCAGGTACGCAGTCTGTACTCATAACCGGCGCGCGTGCATGCCGTGAATGTATGAATGTGGACGAGGCAAAAGTGGCATGCATGGACCGTAGCGAGTGGCGTTCTATAGTATCTGCCTACCCCCATGGGAAAAAGGCGTGAGTGTATGTATGTAAAATAAAAAATACTTTAGATAATTATGTTAAAACGTGATAAATCATATCGAAGTAAATATAAAAACTCAGAAGCATTTACGGTTACTTTGATACATAAATAAAAATATTAAATTAAATAAAACTACTTCTATGGAGTTTATTGCGGTAGGATATTATATAATCCAAATAAAGAGTAAAGTTGGTTAATTAATTTGAGAGTCCATTTTGCTACCTTTTCTTATTGAGTAACATGACACTAAAGAGGCGAAGTAATTTTAGAGCAGAACAAAATTGCATAAATCAAAAGATTGTTGTCGATGGAGAACAACGGTCTCCAGGCAAAATGACGTAATTTGATTACGAAGGATTTATTTGCAAAGGCAACTCAGAGTCTGAATTTAATTGACTACGCTTTAGATAAACAAAAATGGGCTGTCTATCAACTAAAGTGTTCACAATGAGCTTTATTAGACATTAAACTTGAAATTCAGTCTTATTTAATAATTAAACTTTAGAAATGCTTGTCAAGTTTCAGTCTCTAGTTTACCTTAAGACAGACAGTTACGAACATTAATTTAGAAATGATTGGTGTAAATAAATGTATTAATTTTTATGATGAACAAGACTTATATACAATAAAGTTCATGTTAGGTTGCTATTATACTGCACCAGTCCATTAGTACTTACTCATCGCGCTACTACATTTACAAATGTAGTAGGATCATGTTATAAAATCTATTGAATCAAAACTACTATTTACAGATTTTGTCGCGATATATTTATATTGTTTTAATGCCGACGTTCGGATCTTTAATACATCCATATTTATTTAACTTTTTAATGTCTATTTGCGTAAGTAAAATAAACTAGCTGTTTCTTGCAGCTTCACCCGCGCAATTTTATACAATTTTCTCCACCTTATTTCGCCTATGGGATGAATTTTCAAAAACGACGAAACACGTATGCATTTATTTTTGCTAAGGAGCTTAAATATTAAATTTAATACTTCTTGCTTTAAAAATTACGGCCTTCCCATATAAACTTTCAACCCACATTTAACCCTCTTAGTGGGATAATAATTTATAATTCTCTCTAACTCTAACTTTGAAAATAACGGATTTCTATACAACCGTTTACCACTTATTTTACCCCCTTAGGAGTCGAATTTCAAAAAAACCTTTCTTAGCGGATGTTTTTGTCAGTCATGACAAACGATTATAGATATATGTAGGTAACAGGTATATATATATATATAGATGAGTACAATATTTTTTGTCCATAAAGTCTACGTAACAATATTAAAAAAGCGTGTGTAGAATACATTGGAAACGCTCATAAAGGTATTTTTAACAATAATTTCATTTGTCGAAGACTGAAGGTCTACTTAAAGATATAATTCTGAATAAGTAATGATCCACTTACTTGAAATCTATCCCTATCTACAGTCATATTATGCGTACTCATATGTAGTGGTAAAGTAAATATTTAAAATATTTCTGGACATTATGACACAACACCATCTAGTACCGAGTTAAGCAACGAGGCTTGTGTTTCGGATACTAGTAGGTTGATATACCTACTACATAATTATATAATGTTTTTTATTTGTAAATAGATATATTTTATACATAGATACATCCATGACTCAGATACAAATGTTTATGCTCATCACACAAACATTTGTCACAGAAGGCAGTGTTGACTACCGCTGGAATAATTGGGTTGTCGAAAACAGTTCACAACGTCATCACATCGTCGCGTGAATGCAACGTAGAAACCGTATATAAGCCAGTCACTAGAAGTAAAATAAAATAGAAGTAAACAAAAACAAAAATGCGGCGTATGCGCCACGCTAGCACGATGTGGTCTGTACGCTCACTCGCCGTACAGACCACACCGTGCATTGATTAAAACATTTCACGCTTTTGTTTCACAAATTTTCCAAGAATTTCGAAGTGAACATTTCAATTATGTTGCTATTATTTCCTTTTAAACTATTGCAAAGTGAGAATAACACGTTTATATTTTTTCATCCAGATTAGCGCAGCTGTATTTAATCTGCCTTCCATTGTAAGGGTGTCAGATACGAATCCCGGAACGAGTAATTTTTGTGATGAATATGAACAAGTCTGCCTGAATCATAGATGTTTCTGTGTATATTTTATTGTTTCGTATTATGCTATGTAATTAGGTCTACAAAATCTACAAAAAAAACCTGTTTTCAATTAATCGAAAACTCTAATAACTATGATATCTAGAACTTAACATAATATTCGTTATTAAGCTCGGTACAAGATAATGATGTGTAATATTTTTTTGAAATTTATTCATTAAATTAAATAATACTTAGTTAATTAGGCAGATCCCTGAAACCTGACAACCAAAATAACCTATTGCTTATTTTTCATCTTTTTAATTATACCTATTTGACATTAGTAGTATAATATTAGAAGACACATATATTTGATTTTTTCTTGCCATATTTTTTTACAATCTCCATTTTAGCAAACTTGTTGGAAATAGATAATAACAAATTCGTATAACATATCCGCTTAAAGATGTCCACATAGTTTTAAGCCTTTTATCAGAGTTCGGCAGTATTCGGAGTGAAATACGAGTAACATGCGCCGGCCGGCAAGGCCGCTGATACCACCAGATGATAATAAATATTTAACTTCATGTTTGTTTATTTATAAATAATATTTATAAATATATAATTATATTATTACGCCTGCCATCCCCAAAGGATTAGGCAGAAGTGTATCAGCAGTTGCTTTTACTAGACCAATGAGGCAGTTTATTTTTAATTTTACATTTTCTTGGTTTTATCATCTCTGCAATTTTACAGCAGATATTTTTTGAAACAAAGTAAAACTATAATTTATTCAAATTAGGTCAAATTTTATCGACTCTTTCTAATCTGGATGTCAGCAATAATACAGTCCACAAAACGCCCGCCCTTCACAGCTTTCTAGTAATTTTGTTGAGAAGAAAAATGTGTGCAACAACTCATCAGTAAATTGGATAGGTCTCCGTTTTGGTGCAGATGTTGTTTCGCATTCTTTTATAGCATGCATGAACATGGGCAAACAGGATCATGGTTATTATAAAGTATTTGAAAAGTTGGGATTTGATATAGGTATGGTTAAAAAAATTTGAATGTTATTCACATTATTCGCAATTGTGTAAAAAACGGTATATTAGTAGAATACGTTAATTGGAATTAAATTAAAACGATCAATATAAAGGTTTTTGATGCATATAAAAAGTTTATATTTTTAATTAGTTTGTCGCAGGTTCAGGGAATTTGGAATGTTTGATTACATTATCAAAATTGCGAAAAGGCTATAAGTGGTCACTAGAGGGTCAATAAACTAATATCTAATGTATGTTATGTTGTTTTTAGTTAACTTTAACTTTATAGTCTTGACCTTTGAAGTTCACCAATTTGAATTTCATGCTCTCGATATTAGAATCATGTTTGTGACTAAAAGGCATTATATCGTGACATTATTATCTACACAACCCAATATAGTTCTATATACTTATAATAAATAACCGTAGTTCAAAATCACCACTTTATTAGTCAGCCAATTATTACCTTAACACACAGTTAAATATTGAACAAGAGACCTCAGAATACTGCAGTCAAATTAAGAACCTTAATTAATTAATAGCATTAACCCGAAGCCAGGTTAACACGGAAAGTTTGTGCGAACTACTCGTAATGAATCTTAATAAGCAACGTACCACGCTAGCTAGATCCTTCAAGCTATTACTTACATGTAATGGCGAATAACTTGAACACAAAGACATATACAACCTTTGTTATAAAATTATCTCTGACAATTTTATACGGCGTTTTTCTAACTAATAGCCTGCATTTCTAGAAAGGTAGTATAATATTTTTCATAGGAAAGCCGCACCAGCTATCGCTATGACTCGTATGCATTGACAAAAGAAAACATGCAAATTGTGTTGCATGCGGTGAAAAGTGATAAAGGACTTTGTTGTGTCTGTTTGCTTTTATGTTTTATAAGTCGACTGTCTTGTGACAGTTCTAAATGAAAGGTACTACACTGACACGCCTAGCTGTTTAATTTTTTATCTTTACTATGTTATAGTCCAAGATCCCAGGGCCGCCAGACGTCACGTATTTTCTGACGAACCAAATGTGGATTATTGAGTAGTGCTAGTATGTACTAAGAACGCATGCCTACCAGCTATCTTGCCTAGTGGGCCAATTTTCAGGTATCAGGTAATCAAGGTACACACAAATATTACTTACCTCACGTAAATTCTCCAAGCTGATTTTTACGTATATTGTAGGCAATATCCTTAAAAATAAGTTGCCAATACTCCCAGACACTTTCCGTCGGCCGTATTGCTTTGCAGACGCTTTAAAGCTCCCGAAGGAATTAATCAACTTCACGTAAATTATGATGTTCCATTCTAGTAAAAGGTTTCAAAATAGTTGTGACAGATGACAGACCGATCATAGGAGCCAATCATCCCCCTTAATTCAATTTTAATGCCACTGTGGGTAGGGGCGTGAGGGTATTATCAACGCGCATGAGAGTGAGCCAGATTGCGAATATGCGGAAGTCTAGGGGATGATTGGCCCCTTGGATCGCTCTGTCTTCTCGTAAAAGGTTTCGAAATAGTTGTCTGGTGGAGATATAAACAATAGAACATCATAGTTTACGTGAAGTTAATTAATTCCTTCGGGAGCTTTAAAGCGTCTGCAAAGCAATACGGCCGACGGAAAGTGTCTGGGAGTATTGGCGACTTATTGTTAAGGATATTGCCTACAATATACGTAAAAATCAGCTTGGAGAATTTACGTGAGGTAAGTAATATTTGTATGTACCTTGATTACCTGATACCTGAAAATTGGCCCACTAGGCAAGTTGGCTAGTAGGCATGCGTTCTTAGTACATACTAGCACTACTCAATAACCCACATTTGGTTCGTCAGAAAATACGTGACGTCTGGCGGCCCTGGGATCTTACTCTATTAGTGTAAGCTAGATTATTTACTAGACAACAAAAGCCACTACCAACAGAGGGGGAAGTGTGATATTTAAAATTAAGGAGGGGTGAAGTGTGATATATTATCTGTGGTTAGAGATAATATACTGAGTGGTTTTAGTTAAGTATATTTTGTATCTTATTACCGTAAAAGGTAGGTACTTCGTTTCAATATAAAAACATAGTAAATGTTATCTACGTTGAGAAATATTTCTGTTTTAAAAAGAAAATATGCAAATAAAAGCTGGAATTGAATTTAGCGCATCGACTCAAATTACATTGAGAGTGAGGTCAGGCGGGGTCAGCTTGTTATCGAGTGAAACACAATCGCTCGAGCCTGGCCCGATTCCATACTAAGCAGCTATCTCAATACCCATATAACTTACGTAAAAATACTTAATTCACAATAGAATCAGTAAGACAGAGAGACAGATTTGGTCCGGGCTTGCATAATTAAGAGAACTGGTTTTACGTGAATCTATTGACATTTGTGGCTGGTAAAGATTTTGCAGGAAGGATCTAAAAAGGTATTATCATCGTCAATAATTTCAGCAAAAAGACCTAAACCTTTTAGAAGTATATATAGCACGACAAAAAAAACACGTCACCGTGCTTAGATGACTATATTTTCTTGAAGTCAGTAAAATATAATATAAAGGGCACATATTTGAGATATTTGGACATGAGAGAACATCAGGAGTTATTAATTCAAAGTATGGTTTTACACAAAGTGGTTAACATTTTCTCGCGCGTCAGGCTACTCTACCAATTACTAAATATCATTCGTGTTCATTCATATTATCATCTTCGACCCATTTGCTGTCTGACTGACCCAGGTCTCCTCTCATTTGTAAGCCACATACCGAAATAGTTAGTCCACCACGCTAGTCTAATACGGGTTGGCATAACATTACAGGCCATCGAGAAATTCTCTCGGGCTCTAAACATTCTGCGGAAATCTGCATTGTTTCCTTACAATTCACGTATAAATTCTCGTAAATATGCATTAGAATTGAACTCATGACCTTTGATTTTACATTCCACTGGTCACACTAGCAGGCTAGGCACATTAGTAAGATGTTACAGCTGAATTTTTAATATGAGATATGGACTGTGATCGACAATGGTTTGATTTGCTACTCAGTGCAGGAAGGGATCTTGATGAACAAATCGTCACTCATTTAAAAACCAACCTCTGCAAGAGCCATTTAACCTTCCAGATTGATTGATTGGCCACGAGAACCTAATTATAATACTCATCAACAAATATTAAGTCTATTGACCACAGCCTTAGTATAAAAATAGTTCATATAGTACCTATAATTTCATTAAACGTGATTATTCGACCATGCTAATAGGATGTTTTATGATAGTTCGCTTAGACATGGAACCGGGCGATTGGAGGCAGCTTAATAGGATTACTAATAAAAGTTTCGCTTTGTGACGTCATGATACGATTAGCACTTTGTTTGTCTTTTGTTTAAAACTCAGTGATGTAGGTACGTAGTTGATACATATTCAGCATAAAATACATCTATTAATTGGATTTACAGACTCCAGTTAAAGGTAGGATTGGTGTTTAAGAATCACTGTCAATAGCGCTGCCGCTAGCGCATTCACTAGCACTTTCGATATCGCTGCCGCTAGCGATGGAGCCAGTGTTAACACTAGCGCTATTAGTATAATATAGTTACGTCGCTAACGCTGTTGCTACAAATGTGGCTATTTCTTATGCAATATCTGTGACTACCTCTGACTCTTTCTTTTGACATACTGACGCTATAAAATGTTGTAAACATTTATTCCAGTAAACAAATAGCGTTTTAAATGTGCCAGCTGTGTGCCGTAGTCAGTGTACAGCAAACATTCAGCAAACGTTAACTTAATAACACAGAGATTGTATAGTTTGCTCACGTTTATTTTGGTGATCTAGTGAAATCTATTTTACAATTATTACAGTAACAGCTGAAGCAATAACCTATCACACAGGTCGACATTTTCTATAAACAATTTGTCTAAATAATTAAATTGGTGATTAGTCAGTCAGTGAATGAGTGACCGCTTTCGTTTTTTGGATATACATACTTATGTAGATATTGTATTTCTGCAAAATTTGTACAGAAATATGTTGTTTCATAACATCAAAAAGCAATATCCGAGCGCAGTGCTTCCAATTACCGGAGTTTGCGGTCGTGTTCGGTGCCACTGTTGCCGAGATGGAATTTGCCCAAACATTGGCGTACATTGACGATTGGCTAACAAACATATTGGTAATGCTAATTTACATTATATGCATCCATTTCGGTGTAGATGTTCCACCTAAATGGTGATTTCGACTGTTGCACATACGGGTCACTGATTCCACTCCCAGTTTTAACTAATGGTCGTATTTTCACGAATTAATTAGGAAGCTCGTTGGTAGATGTGGTTTGTTAAATTAGATTTATATAACATACCGTCAGTAAATAAGCAGGGGAGTACTTTTGCTGTTATGTTTTTGAGTCCTCTATAATAGCGGGCAAGCCTATTGCTATTAATCGGGCACGAAACCGGTCTCCAAACTGTTGCTGTTTTTTTACATGACCCCGAAATCGAATTGATATTTTATACCACAAGGGCAGTAAACAAGCTCTGCAATGTTTGCAACACCGGAGGTATAGGTCGCATATTGTGGATCCAGTAGAAACCGGTTTCTTAAAATAGTGGTTACTAAACTATCAGCATAAGAATTCCCCTAATGAGCTCTGGTAAACCTACTCACTCGCAGAAACACATTTATTGTTGTTTCACAATTTGAGCTCAGTAAGAGTCGATACCAGACCTTTGATGCCTATTAAGTGAAACCAGTATTTGGGTTGTTTAATTAGATTTTTACATTTAAAATATGTAGTTATTATTCTAATTAGGTATCCTATTAGAATAATAACTACATATTTTAAATGTAAATTTTGTTAGTTTACAAATCATCATCATAACAAAATATTCATACATTTATCAAATTGCACTGTGGCCAAAATTTATCTAATTTAATCAAGCAAAACTTGTTCTTCCTGTTCACTGATTTATTTATCATAGCAAAGTGAATATTTAGAAGTCACTCTTGAAGATTACAGGGAATAAAACATTAGCGGAGCGGACGAGGCCGAAGACTGTGCGCCGTCGCTAAAGATATTCGAAAAACGTACTCAACGGCTTAGTCCCTATATTCTCAAGATATTCTGACATTCTGAAGCGTAATTTTATGTCATGCCTTAATTTATTTGGCTTAGAAATATAGGTAAGAATATTTCTTTATCACTTTTAGGTCGAAAATAGAACAATTGGCAACTGATTCAATTGGCGCAGTGGCGGAGTGATCGGCTTCTGCGTTACGGATTCCGTTCCGATCCATCCGAGGAGTAAGTATTTGTACGATCTACAGACACATGTTGCGGGTGTCCGTGTTAGTGTTCGTCAATATACTCACGACACAAGAGAAAAACATAGTGTCGGGAGTATATTTATGTTTTATATACAAAAAAATTATCGCTAGAATTACAATATCTCTCAACCAAGCATTTGTATCTCAAACTATTAATTTGCTGGATATTGTACCGAATACTCTGTCAGCCTAAATAGTTTACGCGAAAAAACTAGTAATGCAAATTTTCTCTCCGTACGTGGAAACACAACTCATTGTGTAAACGTCATCAGAACCCAGCGCGGTTGGTGGTGGTGCTTAACGATCTGTCACATGTAAGACAGTCCCAAACAATTTTCCTTTATTTTGGAGATAGAAAGCGTATTTATATATCATTAATTTACACAAGAGATCAAACAAAAAACAGTCTCCAAGAAATAGATAAGTAATCTCTTAGATACAGTTTCGTTGACAATAGTTTCTTCCAGAACAAATCATGTACAGTGTTTATAATAAAAATGGCAATGCACAGGTACAAATTGTATTTGACCCATTTTTACGATTAATTTTAATAATAACATTTAATTTCTAGTATTAGTCATTATATAGCGGTCCTTGGTTTCCTTAAAGGTAAGTATTACGACAAAAACTAGCATGTATTATACATACAACAATATTTTATTAGCTCACTCATGTACATTTACATAAATTATACTTAGGTACTATTATACTCATAAATATTTGTGTACATAAATCAGCTTGTCAGAGATAAAATAAAGTGCCTATAAAAATGTTATATGAAACAATATACTTAACTTAGTATTTTGGAAAACAATTTAGATAAGAAACATACACAAAGAAAGTCGCTTCGTTAAAATATCAAGGAGAAGTCTGAGTCGATGTTCGAACAAAGCGGTGGCAATATTTCTTGTATTTTCATTCCTTACTGCTATAATTAGGTTCTAAAATGAACCTTATTTAAACAAATGACGATTGAGTTATACTGACAAAACCTGTAAAACCTGAGAGACAGTGCCTGAACTGACCTTATCTAATATTTTTAGGTATATTTGAAATAGTTAGCTAGATTACCGTACATGGGAATATTTTTTGTATTACTTAGGTCTCTTTCCCCACCTCGTGATGAGTTCCGATAAAGTTACATTCTTTTAATCCCGATGTTTCAGATTATTTATAGCATCCATGGTCACAATCCGACCGAGAAGGTCTATTTGTTATTCATCCGACATGACTTTATTGTATTTTTCTACGTATAGATAAGTTAATCAAGAATGTAACTTCTAAAAAGTTGTAGGTGATTATTATCTGATAGGTAACACAAAAGCGAAACATAAATTCTTTATGAATTTATTAGACAAACCGTTAATACCTTGAAGGTTGAATTAGCACGCGTTATACATATATTAATACGATTTAATAAGTATATAATAATATGTAGTATATCAACCAACTAGTATCCGTTACACAAGCCTCATTGCTTAGCTCGGAACTAGATGGCGTTGTGTCACAATGTCCAGAAATATTTTTTTTTTTATTATTTCCTTTAGCAAGATGCAAAAAATGCGCCAGTCAGAATATACTTAGCTACCTAGTTTATGATATATGGATAAGGCCAGAGCTAAAAGGTTTTGTTAAAATCCGTCGTATGAGTGGGACAGACAGATGCGAGATCTCCAGTTGAGATAGTGGGAGTACGATCAAATCATTTAAAACAAGATCAAATGAAAACTTTTAATAGCATATTTTAACCCTATTAATGATATTTTTAGTCGGCTCATAATTAGTATCTATATATTTATTATGAACTGAATAAAAAATATGAGGAAGCTCCATATGGAGGCACGAATCGAAGTTCGACATGCTTGCAATCGTCCGAGACGACACAAAAACTACACTGAATGAACTTTGCTGCGAAAACTTGCGAAGTTGTAAAGGCGGTAAAAACTCGTTACGCCAAATCGGCCACTAAAACTCACGAAGCGAAAATTCTATCCAACTTCAATTTACTTTTATTGTTCTTACTCTTCCTATTTCGAAGCAAAAAAGTTCTTTTTTTTTTCTTACGTTTTAGTAGCCCTCTAAACACATTTTTTTATACCAATCCAAACGAATACAGCGTCAAAAAATTCACGTTTGAAATTTTCCTTGTTTCAGTGTATCAAAGGAAATGGCAGAATCTCATTCCCACAGTAATGTAAATAATCTTTATTTGAATTCGCTTTCAGTCTTCCCACGCCTGTTCTAGATGTCGGCGGTATCTTCAGATAACTTTCAACATTTTCTTACAAAATTCGTAAAATGTATATAATACCTACCTACAATAATTGTTAATATATTACTGCACTATTTTCATATTGGTGTAAAAACCATTAAAAATTATTAGTAACAATTAAATGAATAATTAATTTGAAACTTACTTTCTGGAACCGAGCAAGTAGGTACCTAGTTTTCACAGTTCTCAAGTACCTCTAATATTGTTGTGATTGCAAATAAAAACATTTGATTGTTACAATTAAGTTATGATAACCATATATTCCTTAAATATTTATTTCAAGAAACAAATTATTTTAAACTATACGTTTAAATTATTATAATTAATTTTAAACTATAAGTTTTACTCGTAGAAATCAACATTTCAGACAAATAATTGGTTCCGTAAAGGAATTTACATAACCCAAAATTTATGCCAGAGAAGCTAACAGATCAACCAATATTGACAGAATTATATGAAATAATCAGATTGAGCTATTTATTACATCCTATATTTAAACATTATCCCTGTTATCTACAAATTAACGTAACTAGAAAAATAGATGAGATATGCAATATTTTCGGTGATATATTATCCATTTTGCGCACAAATCTAATTTTCCATGTAATCAATCAGGATTTTACAAGAGACATAAATAAACCGGGTTGCGTGTTAATACATCAATGCGTGCAAGTAGCCTGACAAATCATAGAGTAAACAAAGTAGTACTATCATATTATAAAAAAATACGTGCTGAAAATCTCTGCTTTGGATTCGAAATTTCTAATTCATTTATTATTTAAGTCTCCAACTGAATACAATATAGGTTTAATAATATTGTTATGACATAACTATGTATTCTATTAGTTCGTCTGCGTAAAGCCTAAATTTGAAAATAATCATATCTTATATTTTTACAGAGGTAAGCGAGATTAGCGAGATAAGAGAGAATAGCGAGATTTCTCCCTGAAATTGAGCTGCTCGACTGAGGAGGTACCTCCACTTTATCGAAGACTGCAATGAAATAGCAATAATTGTGTTTCTGCTAGTGAGTAAGGTTGCCAGAGTTCGTAAGGAGAGTGACTATTCTGACAGCATGAGAATTCCGTTCGTTGTCAGTGTAGATACCCATATTTTAAGAACCCTAAATCAGTTTTCACAGGTGCCCATAGGCTACGGTAACTGCTTACCATTAAACGGGCCATAAGTTTGTTTGCTACCCACAGGTATAAAAAACTCTCTTATTTTAGACCGAACTGCACATAATTTGCAAAATTTCATTGAAATCATACATACATACATACACTCACGCCTTTTTCCCATGGGGGTAGGCAGAAACTACCATATCCTAACCTGTCCCTGCATACCACTTTTGCCTCGTTCACATTCATACATCTCGTCATGCACGCGCGCCGGTTATGAGTACTGCGTACCTACCGGCCTAATTGGTGAACTCCTTCAAAAAGGTCAGCTTCTTGAAGGAGTTCACCAATTAGGTCGGTTTGAATATTGAAATCAGTTCATTAGTTTATAAGTCAAAAGGGTAATTATTTACGGACAATACCGCGATACCGATATAACTCTACAAAAAACTCTGAAAATAAATCTAAATTACGATTTATTTAATGTAATTACCTACAAAGCAAAGTTATTCAGCGACGTTAACACTATGCATGTTAACTACTACAGGCTTTTTATTAAAATTTATAAATGACGTGACAATCAAACATTAATCATATCCCATTGATCGTATATCGATCGATTATGTTTAAGCATGCATTTAATAAGCGACTAATCGTTCAATCGCGTGTTTTCATAATAGTTGTTAGGTTGCCATTACATTATACTACGTTTTTCTGTGGCTTTGCCTGCAAACACGGTTTTTGATAAAGCTCAGTCATTAAAAATTAAACATATTTTGTATATTCACTTATTAGTTTTGTTATTCATATTTTTTCCGGTTATTGGTCGATTTGTTCATGTTGGTTCGATCTGATCGTCGAACTACTCAATTTATAAATAGCTTAGGAAATAAAAAAATTACAACAAAAAAATATTTAGGTCTTAAAAGAATAAACAAACCCACTGTGAAACTTAGTTATATTATAATTATGTATTCGTCACACAAAACGTTCAATATCAAGTACGTATTTGTAAATCTAGGTGTAATATTCGATTAATTGCCTCACTTAATATTTGATACCTAATCGAAAAATAAATTAAGCCTACAATAATTTTAGCTGTTAATCTAAATATTTAGGTATTTTTGAAACACACGCATATAATATATTGTACCTATTCACTTGATGAAATCAACATAAATACTAAGTAGTATTTAGTATTTTTAGTACCGATATAAATTGAAAGCTTTATGTTATCACGAATACCTTTAATTTAAGGAATGGCTGATGAAAAGTACACACTGGGGCTGAAATAGATTCAAGTCAATGCTCTTTTGTGGTCTGATTATAAAACAATGGTTGGTGCTGGACCTAATAAGCTCGACTAATTCTTATGTGTGACGTATACGTCTTCTTCTTTCTTATAAATTTATTTCGAAATTTTAGTGCCGCCTTGCAGAAGAGTAGTGTTGATTATAATGAGATGATGATATTGTGACATTGTGACACGAGCTTTTGATGGGTTCGTGTATTAGTTGAGGTATTTTCTGTCTTTGTATCCTTTAGCTAAAACCTTTCTTAATATCTTTACAAGTATTCATGATAGCAGCTTTGTATGTAGGTACAAACTTTACGTGTATTAAATAGTTAATACAGTTTTAGTATTAAATAGTTGATAAGTTATCCTGGTTAGATCAATTCGGCCGGATTAATAACTTAAAATTACTTTTGCATTCCAACATTGACCATTAATAAAGTGTAAAAAATACGTATCATCAAACTTATTTTACAAACAACAATTTTTACCACGAAAAAACGATGAAATTCTGTAGGTTAGAACAAATTTAATATAATCACAAATTAAAAAACAAAACAATTAAAATCTTAAAAATGTGTGTTTATCCTTAACGTATTTACCCATGACAGACAATCGAATTTATCTAATAAATAACACAGAAAGATATAAAAATTAGAGTAAATATTCTTCATAATATTTCAACTTTTTAATTTTTTTTAAATAATCAATTTTGGATTAACAAAACGATCATAGGAAACAAATTGTGCTAAACTGCCAATCGACTTCTAATAGAGCTACTGATGTAGCCTGCGCCCGAGGAGACTCTCAGATTTTATATTTGTCGGCTTCATCAACCTACTGCGGGTTGTCAGACTTCACACGCCATCGAGAAAATCTCTGCATGCAAGTTTCCTTCACCGTTTGAGCATGTGATAAATACGCACAAAACTTCCGAAAAGTCAGAAGTGCGTGCCTTAAGTTTGAACTCGAGACCTTTGACATCTCAGTCCACTGGTCTTACTACTAGGCTACCACAGCTCCTTGTCGGTTTAATTGTCAGCAGAAAGCATAAAGGCAGAAGGTAGTTCATCAGCAAAATACTCACACGCGTACCACGCGTTTACATAATAATTTTATACATGACTTGTAAAAGTGTCATTAAAAGATCTTTTACAGAAATAAAGATTTTTTTCATTCAATCATTTAAAGTACCTACTCATGCAACAGCGTCGTTATTTTGCCAAAATATTCAATGAATTGGTACCAGATCCGGTAAGCGTATATTGATGCCGGATCCGCCGGATTACCGGATCCGGTTTTTTGGATTGCAATCCCTATTTAAAAGTTTCTAATGATAGTATTTTGTACTTTACGGGTGTTTAGTACAGCTATGTCCTGTAAGCTGTGCAGTTGTATTAGTTTTTTCTAGTAAAATAATGTCTGGTCTAATACAATGTGTTGCTAGGTCGGTGAGAAGAACGCAGTCTTGGTATAATCTGTGTGCAATGTTTTCAACAATAGTTTCAGGTTTACTTTTATAGTGAAATGTTGGTATTGTAGATAATAATTTATATTTTATTGCTAGCAGTTTATGGATATAATCTATGGTATGGTATATGAATATAAATATGGTATTTGATAAATGTTTTGTACATATAAAATTAGACACTGTTACTCAAGAGAAAATCAACACTAAAAATATGAATTCAATATTTCATTGAATTTTATATTTTCTTATGAGTCGAGGTGGAATAAAGTTATCGTTCATGGGTGGCCAAGAGCTGTAGGAAAACACAGTAATTTAGTAAATAGGGGAAAACGCAATCGAACCTAGATGATCACAAAAACATATCATAAATAACGATTCATGCGACGCACG
Source organism: Craniophora ligustri (assembly GCA_905163465.1). Classification (NCBI taxonomy): domain Eukaryota; kingdom Metazoa; phylum Arthropoda; class Insecta; order Lepidoptera; family Noctuidae; genus Craniophora; species Craniophora ligustri. The sequence continues at coordinate 6,019,372 of LR990959.1, forward strand.
AGGGCATCAAACCAACGACCTCAAACTCAGGTATTCGCATTAGGTTATGATAGGTATATGAGGCAGTTAGTGTTTAATATTAATAAATCCATAATATCAATCTTGATATATTACATACGTACCTATTTCACTCTCATACGTGTCTTAGAACCGCGACTTATTCCGCATAAATCTTCATAGCTTTATTAAAACCACCATCTCATTACTTTTCACTGTTGAAATGGCTTATTCTAAAGGAATCGACTTAATCTGTGTCAGGTAAATAATTATAGCATTTCTAGCTAAAATATTATCAAACGGACTTAATACTGTTTTTGAGAATATTTATTACGTATCCACTTTTGATTCACTGTTTTATGAATTTCATTAAAACGTAGGTATCTATTTGATATTCATAATAAATTAATGCTTTCATAGTTTAACATTTTTTTTATTATCTTTATTATTTAAGGGACTTTTATTCTACAACCAGAACATGTCAGTCCCATAATTCCTTACACATAAATTACACTTCATAGATCTTAACTTAAAAAACTTAACGATACGATTACTACTTAAGACTATTAGCAATACTATTTTTTCACAAACATCTTATACAAACTTAATGCAACATTTGACGTTGGGTTTGCTAAAATAGTATGAAAGGTTCCAACATCCAAAATATTCAGCTTATGGACATGCATTAACCATTCCCTTTGTCTCTTATATTTAACACAATCCGTTAGCAAATGTTGGACATCATCTAGAACTCCACACACTTCACAATTTGGTGACTCAACTTTTCCCATTAGATAACCAAACTTCCGTGATGGATAATGTCCAGAACGCAATCTATGAGCTACAGTTAAAATAATTCTACCTATTTTAGTATGCATAAACCAAGGACGTCTAGGAGGCTGACATTGTATTATTTTGAACCAAATTCCTTTTTCCTTGCTTGTTTCATCAAAATATTCTTTAAACATATCGAAACATTTTTTTTTAACTTGAGGTAGATATTCTGTATAAAATAGTTTTATGTTATGTTCGATGCCGTTAGTAATTGCTAAGTTTGCTAACTTATCAGCCTCCTCGTTACCAATTATACCAACATGAGATGGAATCCATTGCAATCTCAGAATCTTAGCATGGATCTTCATAATATATATTTGCTTTAAAATGTCATAAGCTATCGGTGCCCCTCTGAAACCAGAGGCGCATCGAGCTATGTGTTGTAAAGCACTCCTACTGTCTGTAAATATAACCGCCCTGTCGCTATTAGAAATACTAACATTGTTGATAGCTTCTGAGATTGCAATGAGTTCCATAGTCATGATTGATGCATTACAATTATTGATTTTACACATAAATGATTTCTTCTGGTTTGCATCATAGAATGCAGCACCCTGACCAATACCGCTCTTAGACCCATCAGTAAAGATTTTGTGCCAGCCCTCATATTTCTCATTTAATTCTTTGATAACCTCTGAACAAAGTAATGTTTTATTAAGATTTCTTTTTGCTTCTTTTACACAATCTAAATCATACATAATAACCTCTTTTTCATTTATATATGCAGTCCATATATCTAATATAAACATTGATGATATATTTGCTGAATGGATTTCAAAAGATTTGCAATCATTGTACACTGTGGCGAGTAGTAGTTTCCTCTTATTGTGCCAATACCGGCGGCAGGTATAGAGGTTAGTAAGGTCATCTACTAATTTATCTGTAATATTATTATTCAAAGACATAAATTTTACACAATACTTGTAAGCAAGGTATAACCTTCGAATACTCAGTGGCGTTACACATAGTTCAGCCACCATAACATGTATGGGAGTACTTTTAATAAATCCACCAATTATTCTAAGCGCCTGATTTTGTATTCTGTCTAATATACATAAATGAGACTTCGCACTACAGTCATATTAGTTTAACATTTAAATGGTGGACTAGTCAATTATTTTAATATATGTATGTAGTTCAATATTTGACAGCCCAATTAGGTCAGACTGGGTGAATGGCTTCTGTGACAGGAGTTGTAGGTTCTAAACGCCTGTGGAACAAATATTTATAGTACCTACTGCCAGATCATGTTCTGTTTCGTTGGTTTGCAATAAAATAATACTCTACAAATAGTGTACTAAGTTTTAATAAAAATTTGTTCTTGAGTTTTGTAGTTCATTGTCATGATTGTATCACTTATTACTCTTCAAATACCCAATCAATACAACAAAATGTTAGAAGCCCTGTTCTTAAAAGCATCTGTCACAGCGTTTCCTTATTCACACACCAGTCTCCGCTCTTGACTTTGCATAATAATGCAAACTATATTCACGGCGGCACAGATTTATGGTGGAACAGGGTGTTAGGGGACGAATAAATATCAAACAATGCCTCTTGCTTATTTTTACTTTCGAAAAAAATATATACATTTTAACGCCCATTTTTCACGCATTTGTATATTTTATCACTAATTTTATAGCGTTTTAGATTAAATTTTCTGTTATTTTCTATTTTCCTATTCTGATGGCTGCTTTGTTGGCCCATATGTTGCCAGGATGGATGCTGAGCGTAAAGTCGTAGATTCGTTTACCAAGTGGTTTAGATTCTGGAGGTGTTGATTCTGGTCAGTGGGCGTTTTCTTGTATGAATTCTAATTCTCTTCTGTTTGAAGAAAATTTTAGTTTATTAAAACCATTTTTTTATGTTTTTTTTTTCTAGACTCAGTTGTGCAGTCAGCCTCAATAAGATATCTTACCCATATACAGTTCTTTATAGTGTGACAACGAATATATTCGCCAGCCTCGAATGTATGTACCGTACACTCAACAAAAAATTAAATACAAACTAGTTTGTGCTTCATTTCTTGTTTTTATAATAGTAGATAGTAGTTGAAAAAGCTACCAATCAATGCATTTCAATGGAACTGCAGTCTTTTGATTACAAACAAAAGAGGTCTCATTTTAAATCGTTTACCGCGCCCTCCCCTGAATGTCAAGCTAATGTTACGAGGACATGTTATAGGCCAAGAACTTTAACTAACTTATACCAATACACACAAACAAGCTATTACTGAACCCAAGGGGTTAAACATTATAAATATTCAATTTTACATTAGTTAACTAGTAATTGGGTAGTTTTTGTACCTATAAATATATTCTTTAAGGTTATTAGGGGGCAAATGGGTAGGCGACTCGCCTGGTGGTAAGTTGTCACCGCCTCCGCACATCTACAACCTTACGAACGCTAGTAACCTTGCTCACTCGCAGAAACATAACTGCGGTTTTTTGCGGAGGTACTTCCCCAATCGTACAGCTCAATTCGAGCAAGGAATATCGCTATGCCCTACCTCTCATAAGATAGATTTATCGCAATATTGACTGCTGAACTGGTAACCTTACAATATCCAGCAATCTGCTATTGTTGTGTTCGTTTGTGTCGTGGATGCATTTAAAAACAGAAATAGACACCCGGTAAGATTTGCCATTCTGAAATCTTGAGGACCTAACTGATTGAAGTTCGTATTTTTGAGTGCCTAGTGTGTGACCAGTAGACTGTTGAATCAAGTCTTGATTTAAATCCTAACAGAAATAACTTTTCATAATTACAAACGTATCTATCAGATTTTTAAACGGTGAAGAAAATCATCTAGAGAAAACCTGAATGCATAGAAAGAGTAGTAGTACTCGTAGGGGCTCGTGGTGAGCCATTGATTGCTTTTCTGTGTGTTGTACTTCGCGTATTTTATGTAAATGCAAAGACAAACAAACGTAAATACAAAGCAACGTAAGAACACGCACTCCTGCGCTGTGATACGTGCGGTGCAGAATTTTAAATACCGTCGCTCGGAGATATATACAATGGTGTTTTCAATAATACATATAAAACTAAAATATAAATTCTATCTGCGAAAAGAATCTAATTTCTACTTATTGTCATTGATATTAGTATGAATTAGGATGGTTGTATTTATTTCAGTCGAAATGGTAATAAGTAAATTCATAAAGCATAGCACTGCGGTTACACTAATAAATGGGTTTTGATAAAAAACAAACAAAATGCTGAAGTCGGAACACGGGCAAATTGAGGGTGAAGCAATTTGTATCTCTTGTCATACTTTTTAATTTCATCCCGAGGAAAACAAATTAGTTTCGCCTGAACACTTTGCATATTTACAAATCTTAAACGATGAGAGCGGGTTTTATTTCCTTTGTTGTATTCGCAATCATTTTTACGGCTTTATTAAAACAAGATGATGGACGGAATCGGCTTAAGACCTCGCAAAAACCTAAGATATTTTTTTCATATTTCAGTTTTAATATTATTTCTTTTTTTTTTCATTTTAAACACTTATCTTTTGTACATTACGCACAAATAAAAATGCCAGTCATGAGCTTTTATTACATTTTTAATAGCTTAGTCATAAATTTATTACGAAAGCTTCAAATTTAGTAACGTTAAATTATTAAAATCTTTTTTAATCTGTACATTTGATGAAAAAAGGTAGCCTGAATTTTCCTAATACCTACTTACTTCTTCAATTATTTACTTCTGACTAGTGTAGCAAGCACGGCAGCTGGAAGTGAGTTCTAGGGTTCGATTTGTAGTTAAAACGCAGTTTTATTGGGATTGACAATGAATTTCGTAATGTTTTGAGTTTATCACACACTGTGTGAGCTACGACCTGTATAACTTGAGACAAAAAACACAAAAAAAATATCACAGGTCAATTGTGAGTTTGTATACTTAGATCTCTGCCTAATACTTGGGAATAAGGCGTAATGGTACGTTTATATTTATAACTACAATATTCAGATAGGGCAATCTTGCGTTGCCCTTGAAATGCGGAGCGAAAACGCGGCCGTTGTCGTTTCCGATAGCGCACACATAAATTGTCTGTGACAGCCAAGCTTTAGGCTCATTTAACTCGCTGAAAATAAATGGCAATAAGTGGAATAAACTTTCATCTCGAAACAGAAAGCGTTGCGTAGTCAGATAAGAGATTGCATGAAATAATATTTAATTCTTTTGTTAAGTAATATATTGATCAGTTGTTGAACTTATGGTTGTAATATTTTGTATTATTTTTTCTGTCACTCCGAGAAGCTAATTAAATAAGTGGTAGCATTTGGTAATGGTCATACGCGTGGACGACCTAGGCACCTACTGCAGCCTGGATCGAGCAAGGGGATATTGGGATTCCTTATAGAGAGAGTATCAGTAATTTCTTGGAGTTACTATTTGTTTCTGATTATGTTATACGAATCGTAGATATTAAAATGTAATATAGGTAATGAGATACAATGTCCCGAGTAAAAAGACCACTGATGAATTTGTAATTAAATTATTTATTTTATTATTAATTCTGTTGAAACAAATGCATTAAAACTATTTACCCACACAACGCACACAAATAAAAAACACATTGTCCATACAACAAACGTACAAACAAATCACTCAAGCGCACACGTGGTTAGTAAATTAAGAGAAGGAAGTTCTGTCCTGTTTAACAGTTTAGAACATAACATGCACATGTGTGTGAAGATATATGTATGTGCATGTGCTTAACTGACGTCAGTTTCCTGTTAACACGTTGCCCTGTCGTACTTATACGTCCGACATTAGCAAAAACAATGTGAACTGAAGACTTGTGAGTGGCAAGCCTCGTTTGCACGTACTCAGTATTGACGGGATATCTCCTTATATTTGAAGGCTCTTATGGAACTGTCTTTATTGTCGACGTTCATAAAGGACCAATTAAGTTTGACCCTTTAAATAAATTATCTTTTAAGTTTATAAGTGAATGTGAGAAAATAGCTACAAAAATGGTTAATTTCATAACTAAAAAAAACACCCAGGAGTTATTTGAATTCAGTTCTGTGTCAATCTTACACTATTATTGTTGTTTGAAGTCAATGTTGACTTATAATTAAGTTTACAATTTCAAGGACCATATCAAATCTTTTTTTAGATTGTAAGACAGAAGTGGAGCTATTCAAACTATCAAGCGCCATCCCTTTCTTTTAAATAAGTATGTCGTGGTAAGGTTACCAAAAATCTCTCTCGAACCCTGAAAGCTAGAGTAAGAGAGGACAACTGTTCACTCTACTTTCACACTTCTAATAAATAACTTATTTTTTAATAAACTTTAGCTATCTATTCTAGTATGAATATATTATTTACGTAATTATTACAATAAGCTCCAAAAGTAAGTTAATCAACTTCCATCAACGTTATATTTTATTCTGCAATAAAAATGCCTAGACGGCTAACACGCTTTTGTAATCAGATCTCTAATTTGTTTAGATTATTTCGGATTCCCAAAGGACACTCGACTAAAAGTTAGAAAGGTGTAAATGTGAATTAAACGTTAATGTGGATTAAGTGAGGTATACATAAAGCGAAAGCTAGCGTTGCGGTTGCTTTGAGTGTCTAAACTCACTTCTGGTAAGGTAAGAAAATCCATTTATGCATATAGGTACATATAGAATAAACTAGCTGATTCCCGCGACTTCTTCCGCGTGCAATTTAACTAAAAAAATAAAAGTTTCATATTAACTTTGCACCCCAATTTTACCCCCGTTGCTGTGCGTTGATAGATCACTATGTCAGTCAGTCAGTCACCTTTGAGATATATTTATTTAAATTATTTTAGATTATTATGGACTAAGTTTGTATTCAATGTAGATGTAAAATAACATTGCAACTGTTTTCCGAATTAGGATGTTTCTACGTAAAAATATTATTCACTTCTTATGGGAACTGCCCCCCAAGTGAGTCGTATATGTAAATCGTTATACCACATAAGAGTAGAATAGAAAAACCTCCAACTTCTGCCATCGGTTACCAAAACAAAGTTTCAAGGCTGATCGTGCAGTAAGTGTGATTCGAAAACAGCATTTTTCTATCAGTCTGGATATGTGCCGCGGATTTAACAATGCTACCCACTCTACGTTTTGATATTTTAGGCATCGTAGATTTACATTTTGTGATTAATAAGCGAGCGCACACAACACTCACGCGAGCGTAATTATGCACAATACACACACACTTAATACATATCTAATATGTACTTAAATGTAAATACACGAGACACTTGTAGTTGCTAATGTGACTTCACATTGAGATAGGCAAAATATTGAATTTTCTTGAATTAGGTTATACCCTCTTTTTTATGTTCTGTGGTTATACCAATAATTAACCATTCCATCCCGCTGTTTTTAGAAAAAAACGAATGCATTAACTTTACCAACCAGAAGCCTTAATATTGAATTTTATGCCACTTAATTTAAAGTAATTAATATTCCATGTAAACTTTCAACCCCTATAACTCTTTTAAGGGCAAATACGCTGACATACTTGTACATTTATTTATATTTAGAAGCTTTTATGCGAAATATTACTATATACTATTTATGTTTAAAAATGATTGACTTCCATTAAATAATTACTTCAGTATTTAATATATATTATAAAATAAAAAAATAAAAATCAATGAAAAGTATTTTCAAATATATTTGTATCTACCCAACATCTGTATAAACTTTCCCGGTAGTTTAAAACAGATCTTTATCTCGCAGTAGTAAGGCACAGTTTGTAAAAAATATCAAACACTCAGCTAGGGGGTAAATTCTAAAAATTAACAGTGCATTAGACTTTGAATGGCGGGTCATTCATCTCGGCGTAATGGCAGAATGACGTCTTTCTAATGGACAGGGACAAAGAGGGGCTCTTGTTAGCAATAATTAATGCATTAATGCCAGCCACTCACGGGAAAGTGCACGGAGTCATGTCGATAACTTAGTTAAATTCTGTTATTAGACCCCAAGTTTCGTTCGTTTTTGTTGATTTGTATGCGTTTGACTCTAGTCTTGCCTAATGGAAAGCACTCACACAATCCATTTACTGTCCCATTGCTGTACATGTGTCTCCTCTCATTTTATTGGTATATTGATATCACGCTAGCCTAGTGCGTAAAACGTATTGGCAGACTTAATGCGGCCATCGAAAATCTTTTAAGCATGCAGATTTCCTCATTTTTCCTGCACCGTATAATACATGTACAAACATAACTTTGTATATGTTTATACAAATATAACTTTGATATAGTGATGCCTTTGGATTGAATTTAAACCTTTGCTTTCAGTCCACTGGTCATACAATGAGGCTATCATAGCTCCAACTCAATGGAAAGCACAAAAATTGTAAAAAAAATACCCCAGAACGCTTTCGGGTTCTGCTTCTCACTTATATTTCAAAGGTTTCTGTACTTATATTTTACAAAGGTTTGTGAGTATCTATGACATATACCAATAATAACAATATTCTTTTTTCTAATGGGAAATATACTGTCCAAACATATTGTATTATGTGTACAATATTTTTTTACGAGGAAAATCGGCATTTCTCTTACTAAAAGCTTAATTACATAGGTATACCTGTACAAAACGAGAATGATGAATGTTTGCCCTGGGACTCGACAGAATAAATTGGACTAAAAGGAACTAAACAAAGCCCCGAGAGGAGCGACGTCGACTCACAAGTAACAGCTGGATACTTGCAGACTTAATAAGAGTTTCGCACTGACACGAAATAAAAGTATTTGTAAAAAATAGATTCAGACTACCGTAATGGTAATTTAAATACTTTTTTTAACTATGTACTACGTTGCCGCTGCTTTTAGCAGTTTTTGTAAGATTTATTATTTTTGGTAAAGCATGGGCTTCGTTCTATATTATCTTTTTAAAAATATCCACTAATAATTTACTTGACACATACCTGTTTTTTATGCTCGAAGCTGGTTGGTACTGTGTAACAATGTCCGGATACATTTATTTTAGTATAGAAACTTCCGGAAGAATACTGCAAAAGATTTTATTATAAGTCTAAATGATATTGAAAACGGTATCAGAAACTATTATTATGTAGCTTAAAAAAACGAAATACAAGAACCTATGTCTCTGCATAGATAACTAATCGTCACAATCAGTAGTTTTACCTCCTCTTCGATTTAATAGACTTAATATTTAGGTTGAATGACTATTAACACGTTAGTACAAACAGATTGGTACCTAATTGCTGTAAAGGTGTGAGAAACATTGTATGATTCTCATTATTATGGTTCCCCACATGTGCGGTGTACAATAAAATGTGTTTATGTTATGTTCGTATACGCGCTCTGGTCATAATCGTAACTGGCTATGTACAACAGTTTGCACTTTCTAAGTGGCAATAAAAGCATTGTTATTCTATCTCACTGAATGCGACATTTCAAGTGCTAGTTTTTGTAATATAAAGAAGCCAGCGAACGTCTTGTTACGCGACTGCTGTAATTGCATTTCCCGTCTGTTATGTCAGAAAATAACCCTAGATCCTTGTAGCGTATGAGCGGTTACAATGATGGTGAGTATTGTGTTACCAAAGGGAATGTTCAAGAAGATCGCGTTCCACATTCTATTATTCTTTAAACAAGATAGGGTTGCGTCTTACTAGATTAAAAGCTGTTGTACAAGATATTGCACTTTCTAGAGTCTTCGGAAATCGGATAATGTGATAGTAATCCCGTTTCTCAGCATCTCAGTTTATTTTTACTGCAAAGTTACGCTTTTGTTCATTTATTTTGTCATAAATCTACACCTACTTAACGAAAAATACTTCAGAGAATTTATTAATCTTAGGTATACGAGGCCAAATAATGTATATACTTCTTTTAGATTACTTTCTTTTAGATACTGAAGGTTTAATTAAATATTTGGACACACACTAATATACTTTACTATTTGACTACACAAGAATATAATTTTCTACGTTATCATTAAAATAAGTGAATGCATAAATCTATTTCTATTTTATTTTAGGTGTTTTGTTTTAATAAATTGTATGTCGTTAATATGTGTACTATTATACTAATATCAGTATAATAGTATACATATTAACGACATATAATTAATTTAAATTCATTTATGAACTAAATAATGTAACTTTTATAAATAATGTATATTAACTAAATTTAATTATCAGCTACTGTTCTTATTCATCTTATTAAATAAATAAATATTCCTCGACATTATGATACTGTGACATCTAGTTCTGAGCTACAACGAGGCTTGTGTTACGAATTCTAGTTGGTTCCTATACTTAACTACTTAATTACCTACATATATACTTAATTACCGCTGGACTAATTGGGTTGTCCTCGTCAACGATGACATGATTTATTTAATAAAAATACGTTTTACTTCACCTGCTAGAAGAAAGTATATCCCTAGAGATGTCAAGTTTAAAGTTGTATAGTCTTTAGTAATAAAATGGATGATACAGTAGAAACAGAAACGACATCTATAATTTTAAAAAAGAACTGTGTTAAAAGCGCGCGCTACGTTACTCGTAGTAAAATTAAATTTCACGTTCAATCAATAATAAAGCGAATCTTCATTCGTCTTCATTTATTACTAAATCAAGAATTAACATATTAATGGTTTATATTTTTTAATTAATAAATACGTACTATGTCATCACAGGTATGCAATATTACGTGATTTATAACATATAATCATAGTGAAAAAGAGTAATTTCATATTTTATAACTTAAGTCGTAAAACAATATTACGTAAAAATCGCGTGTCGTGAGTAGGGGGTAATAGGGGTACTCGGAAGCGTGCACCTCAAGGGTTAAAAGAGACCTTATAAGTTAGTAGTATGATATTAAGTCTTTTGTAGCTTCTTACTCTTCAAATATATAATTTAAAGGTTTGTTGAGTATAATAATATTTACATAGTATTTAATTTAAGTACAGTATCAAACCACGGGGCGAATTAACAACTTTTTCGGAATGAGCGTCGAAACCGTAGAACGAAAGCGTAATAAATCTTTTCGGCTACAGTATATATTTATGTAAATAGCAACAATGTATTTCATTCTGCATAAATAAACTAAACCGCGTAAAATCCAATTACAAATAATGTTTACGCGGACTATTTTTAACTAAAATACTTAAGGAATAATTTCAAATATTTTACGATATTTCAAATTATTTCTTCTTGCCATCTTGGTAAAAAGTATAGATAAATTTTATTCATATTTCGTTTATCACGAGCAAAACGGTGGATGCATATTTTCATTCCTTTTGCTGCATCAGCGGCGATGAACGTGAGGGAAATACAAATCGTTCCGTGATTAGTGTTTTGCTCTGTACCTAACCACGTTAAGGAGCATATACACGTCGGAATCTCTGCAAATTCAATGGAAGTTATGTAATTTGTGTAAACTATACTTTAGCGCAACGTGTAAACTTTCCTTCAACTCTAAGACGATGCACTAACGAAGACAACGTTATTTTAGTTGAACTTGCGTAACTTGCTTCGTAACTCAAGTGAAACAATATTTTAAAGAATTCGTTTTACATTTATAATGTTTCCACTTTTGCAAGAGCGGAACTCTATTTAAAACGAGTTGGCTTTTGAAAAAGTTAACCAGTTACTTAGGTGTAAGTAGCTACATATTTTACTTTGTTGGATAATGATGCAGTTTAGGTACTTAATACAACATTAAACTTCGCAAGCCTGACGGAGTTTTTCGACGGCATGTGTAGTCTGCCAACCCTCATTAGACCAACCTGGGTGCTATAGCTTAACCTCTCTGAACCTTTTAGGCTTAGCAACGCACGAGCGACATCTCTGGTGTTGCAAATGTCCATAGACGATAACCGCTTACGGTTAGGTCGGCCGTAAACTATTTGCCACACTCTTGGTATAAAAAAAAACCTACGAGGAGACCCCTATGCCCCGTAGCGGGGTATGACGAATCTAACAGGGTATATTTAATACATGAAAATGTAGGTAAGTATACAAACTGGCAATGTTATCTAACTAATACTTTTGACTCCAATGTCTTATCCATCAACTAATCCAGATTATCGCGCTAAGTAGCTGATAAGTCGCCACACGCTACAGAAAACACTTATAGCACATTATTTGGGATTAATTAATTATATAAAAAAACATTATACATATTACTAGTAAACCGTTAAGAAGATTATTATTCGATTTTTCGCTATAAATTGGGGATAGAGAATAAATATTTAGATCGTTCACGATTGGATCAAAATGATTCAAGTTTCGAGTGCTAGACAATTGGATTACTACAAAGAATGTTATTTTTTTACGTCATGTCTTCATCTACTTTTATTATGTACCCAGTTATTTACCTTATTTAGTACCTAGTTATGGTCGTGACTTGGTAGAGGGTTGGAGGTTTTCGTCGATAGAAATAATGTACTCGAACTTCAATTTAAGAATTAAACTTATTTATTCAACAACTGTTAAATATACTTTATGTAAGGTACAATCGGAGACTTAAGACGACGAAACTAGGGAAGATCTTCCGTCGGAAAATCAGTGGTATACCTATATATATATGAATGAAAAATAAGGAGGGATAATCCCTTATCATGGAAACTTATGTACTGACCGAGTCGTAAAAATATGAATAGGCGTAACTAATCCATGACAAACTTGTGAAATTGATAAGAAATATATTATTTGAAAAAGTGAAACTAATATGAATCATGCATGACTTGCACAATAGGGAAACTGAGGTCATATGACTACCTACATACTATTATTACCACTTTAATGGAAGGAGACACCTGCCCAGTCCTCATTTGAGATGAATTAGGCTATTTAATTAAGTACACATATATAGCGTAGTGGATGCTAGCCTTGTGCGGACTGGCCGACTTCATGCGCCATCTAGAAAATATCTAAGGAGTCTAGATTTCCTCTCGACGTTTACCTTTACCGTTTGAGCATGTGATAAATACGCATCGTAATGCTTCATAACTAGATGACAAATGTATCCAATCTATTGATGATTTGTGGGCACACTAATGGCTGGCAGAATGCGATATTATATACCACATGGGACGTCGTAACTTTAATAATCTGGAACACTGGAGCCGGTCATTAAGATATATTAGGTCAGTCTAATAATTATACGTCATATGTGTGCTTCGATTGATGTATCATCATATTAATGGCATTACGTTAGCACTTGCTATGAGCAAACACAGATAAAGTTACGTAGAATGATATCTACTTATTTTTTACACTTTTACGCTAACGTCTGATAACTAACTACTTGGTAAGGATTTTCTTGCAGTATGTATAGTTGGAATATGACGTTATGATTATGATTTTTAGGCAATACAGGCTACTTTTTATCAACATACTAAGTAGCCGTGGACGAAAGCCAGTTTGTATTTAAATACTCTCACCAATAAGACGTCGGTGCCCACAGCTCCATAAACATGATCTTGTGACTGTAATAATGAAATCATTTTTGAATACACTTTTGTACTTACAGCTCATATTTAAATAACAATAAAATATACAATTACTGGCTTAACTCAAAGCCACAACAACCCGGAATACGGCAATAAAGCATAAGAATAAAAATCATTTCTAATCTCGACGTCAATTTTTAACAATTCATCTTGAGTAGAGCGACGGTGAAGTGGCCGGATTCCAAAAGTCATTTTTCAACCGTTATGACGTAATCGCTTATAAACTCTTAGCTTTTTTATTTGGAAAGTGGGGAAATTTTCATATTCAACGTTTTATAAGCTTATCCGGGAGTGGTTGTGACCGCACAATTGTTTCCTTTGTCACATTTTATTTTTGTTATTTTGTTCAATTTATAAACTACGGTCTGAAGTCATTACCTGTAGTTTGTAAACTATTTGGTTCTGATACTAAGCAATTTATTGCTTCTTGATGCTGGCTACATTTATTTCGATTTTACTTTTTACATGCACTTGCTTCAAAATTATTATACATAATATCATAATAGGACTACAGCGTGGGTCTTAAAAAATGAGTGGAAATCTTTTATAGTGGTGGTTTTTACAAAGTTATTTATTCTAGTTAGATAGTACAAGTTATTTAATCTTAGTATTTTTGTGGCTATATTTTTTGTTACCACTGAGGTGGGAAACAAGCTTATGATGGCCCATCTGATTATCGTCTATACCGCGGATTAGAGGTAGCGGTGGTCTATGGACGTTTAAAACACTAGTAGTGTCCCTAAAATCTTATAAAAATGGTTATTACGTATAATTATATCAGAATCCATATTAAAACTCAGAATAAAATCACAGGTACAAGTAATAGCTATAAGTTCTTTCGGCACAAATAATTCCAAAAATCAGTGACCTCCTTTTATCTATTTCAATTCCAAGTATCGCCACATTTCTTCTTTTCATCTTCTATTAGCGTCAGTATGCGCGGAAATATTTCTTTCACTTGATTATATTTCTATAGATCTTTGAGGGTTGGCGAAAATACTCAAGAGTCATCGTTACTAATGAAAATTACAGCAATTCGTATTGAAGGTAAAGTGCAAACGCTACCAAATGAGTCGGAACGGGAGCGGCAAGGTGCCGATAATTCAGCACGACTTCTCTCACTGACTCAACGAAATTCAGTCTACAACGCAATGTGATTTAGGTCATTGATATCTCCTAGTGTTATTTAATAAAATGTATGCTTTTAAAATGCTTTTCTTCTTAAGTCTTTTAATTTATTGAGATGCATTAAGGATACATACATTTTCCATTTGAGAAGTACCTAAAATTGATTTTACTTCGTGGAAATGAACAACTACGTAGGTATTTATGTTTTATCAATACGGTTGGGTCTGTATAAATTCAGTTTTTAAAACGTGAAAATTTGTGAGAATTTATAAATGTAACATATTATAAGATAAATTATTAATATTTATCCTTTAAAAAGTATTTAGTGATATAAATAATAAACTTATAAAGATTCGGTAATTTTTGCTCAAACTAATCCATGTTATTGATTAATAAAGTATGCAGATCAAAATTAAATTACACTGTAACCTAATTAAGCAAGCTTGTATTACAGATAAATTGTTTAACTACGAACCGGGTGGATTATATCCATTTGATATTATGCAAATGAGATGAATCCGAGCGTACCTTGAGGAAACTTCATGCCTTACGCGGAGGTAACTCCTTAATATGTTAACGATGTCATATTTACTACATCTATACACATACCTAATACATCTGAGGACGTGGCGTTTCTGTAAATCGAAAACCTTTCCGAAATAACAACTAAGGTGACGTTGACATTGACATTGACGTAAACGTTGAAGTTGACGTTGACGTGGACGTTGTTGTTGACCCTAACGTTGACGCTGACGTTGATGTTGACGTAATGTACTTTTTGTGCAGGTATCATAGATTGATGTTCTTATACACCTGATTTGCGTATCTGAAAATCAAAACCATTTTTTAAATCAAATAGCACATGATTCAACAGTATCGGGTCCAAGTCAATCTGATCGCTGTGACTGCAATGAAACTACGTTATTCCCGGAATCCGCAAGAGAGCAATATTTTCACAGATAAGCAAGATGTGTGGAGCAATGCACTTGAGCAAATACGAGATGGATTTTAGAGTTTGCTATATATTGTCACATAAATTGCCCCATACAGCAAGTTACGGGATTTGAAAAGGCAAACTCTTTGAAAATATTCACGTAGAGTGGATACAATTGAAATATATTTATTTCAATTCTATCTGCGAGCAATTTTCATCGGGTTTTTATTACCAATTTTTTTATAAATCAATTTCGACGATAATATTTTTTGTTGATACCTAATACCTACTATGGTAAATATAAATAAATAAATATATATACATGAAATTCGCTTGTTCATTCATTTTAAAAATATATTTTAAGTTGAGTTTAAGGGTCACCACTAATATTATTATATAATTGATACAATAATAGACTTAAATACCTGTATAAAAACAATAAAGCAGATCTAAAAGATCAATTTTATAAGGAAAACTTTACCCCGTGGTAATGTCTCAAAATAGGTCAGTAAGATGGAAGATAGTCTATTTTGAGGCTCTCCAAGCATGAAAATATGTTAGATTTTGTCGTAGCTTCAGTGGACGCCGTTGCCCTTACATCATACGCTTGCTGCATTAATATATGTCACAATAAATACATACCTACTGAGTGATTGATACATATTTGTATAAACAAACGACGTTGTCTAAGCCTAGGTTGGCAAACTCTTTCCTTCAATGTTCCGTTTCGTTAAAATAAACGACTATAAATATAAGTAATGCTCACGCAAACCATATTGTTTCGCGGAAACAATGCCCATTTCACACACGAAATTCAGCCAATAAATATTTATTAACCGAATCCGTACCACAATATATTACATCTCCTTAAATGGCCCCGATGTGACTAGATATTGCCTACTAGGAAACTACCAAACGCAATAAGCTCATAATAAGAACGAATGCGGTGACATAGTTGTGATTATTCCTTGCCACGAATGTACCGCAGTGCGGGATACTCGTAATTTCTACTAAAGTATCAAACATAAATTCAATATAAAACCTTCTGATGGAAACTTCAATGGCTAAGTACCTTTATTGAAAACTTGAACGTAGGATAAATCATTTTGTATTTTTGCTAACAAACTATATTATGATAATCACAAAAATTTACTTTGTTATTGTGACGTTGACTAGGTTAGAGATTAGAGTATAGATTATATTATATTGAACAGTTCTTTATAAATCAATATACGGTTCTGTTATATTTTATGCATGTAAACGAGGCGTCAAATCTTTCGTTTCGCATATTGCAAAAGTTCAAGTGACGTCATCTGTTCTGTCACACTGGATTTTAGATTTCGTATTCGAAACTTTTGAAATTCGAAATTTATATGAGTATTTTAATACCATGTTAATATAATGTTTTTTGGATATCACTTAACATTTAACTAAAGAGAATTTACTCTTGATATTAATTATTTTGATGTTGAATTTGGAATACATGGAAAAGATACATTATCCCCGAAGGTAATTAATATAGAGTTAGTTAGTTAGTTTTAGGTCCCGAATGATGCAGGAAAAGATTATTATAGAGTTCGACGTAACACTGAGAATTTTAGAGAATAACTCAATGAAACTTTGTCGGACTGGGGAATCAAACCCAAGATCTCATGCTATTTGCTATATTAGTAGTTGCACTTTTGAGAACTAAGCCAATGAGGCATTCCCTAAAAATAGATAATAATAACAAAATAACATGGGCAGTGTATTTTAAAAGAGACTAAATAAAATTATATTGAAGAGTGTGTATGAAAAATATTTATAGAACGAACTTTTCTAGCTGTACCATACGCAGAACGCAGACTAAAACTAACAAAAATAAACGCATAAAATGTACATAAAAATTCTAAATTTAAAGGTTGTCTAAAAATTTCTGTTGGATATTTGAATAATCTCGTTTATTAGCGCAAAACAACTGACACTCGTGAAAGAAGACTGAATAGTCTTTGAATAGTTTTTGGGGTTCTTATAAGTTGAATGCCCTTGGGTATAAAGTACAAGCCTTGCACATTGTTATATAACTCTCCGACTCTCCGAAGTCTGTAAGTGATTTTAGTCACAAGTGCTTATTACAACGATTTTGATACACCATCATGCCTTTAACATATATTATATGTATATTATACGTACATGTCACGATCGTATATTTTTAACAGCTGTGTGACGGGACAGTTTTATGTTTCCATAATACTGAGAACAAATTTAAACTCCAAGCCGTTATGCACAATTTCAACGAAAACCACAATAAGACTTTGTTCGACCTTGCGATTGGATTTAGGATCTGAATTGTGCGATATAAGCCAGTAAAACAACCAAGCATTCATATATTGCAATTTGCAGGGATATGACGTATCTTCAAATTCCTGGTGTAATGTACTTACGGGCTAAATAACTTGCTTTGTTATCAAAGGTAATTTAAAACTTCTGCAAAGTAACATCAAATTTCATTTTCCTGTCGTGTTTTAATGAATGAAAATTATTATTAACATTACTAAAAACATAGTATATAAGTATAGTTTTAAAAAATTTTAGATGATATTTTTAGCTTTCCAAACGCGTATTCAATTGTTAAATAAACATACAAATGTTTGTAAACATGTTTGTGTTTGTTATAACATCAGTAAAAGTCAAAACATATTACTGAAGGAAATAACGAGGTCTATAAATGTTGGTACATTTAATATTTGTTTTAAAATCAGTAAGTAAACAAATGAAAGGAATCAAAGTGTCCCGTGCAACATACAAACTATTGTCACAGAGCGTATGTTCACATTTAGCTCTGTTTTGTTTACAATGTTACTAGTGTTTTGTTTATTGTTGTGTGTGACAACTTTGCGACGTGACGAGTTAACTCGGTCGTTGCAGGTTTTTATGATTTCAGTTCTCGCAGTCACTTCACAAAAGCACACAGAGGTGCGGACAGAGTTTTTTTGTGGAAACCGATATAACTCTGTTTTGCCCATATTATTCTGAAAAAAAAAATTACATAAAATACTAGAACTATGTTTTAATAAATATGTACGTAGCTAGTATGATTTATAACATTACTCTTCAATATACATATGTTCAAAACGTACCGTTAGTTTTGTGCCTACATGAATCCTGATAGTTTAGAAGTTTGTGTCCAGTGTATTTTTATTTCTAGTGTCTTTCAATAGTTTCATTTACAAAAAGTAAAATCCAGTTAATGAACATAATTATCTCATTAGGTACAATAAATCTGAAAGATTGAATGGATGTGAAAATATTTGTAACTCTTTCACACAAAGACTACATAACAGAAATATAACTTACAAATATAATTATCAGAATAAGACATAAGCTTTTAAATTATGTATAAATGTAATATTTAGGTTGAGTTTCGGGCAGGTGCTAGTAAAATAATACTTTTGTAATATAAATATGCAGTACAGCATAATTATAAGAGTAAGCATATCATTTGGAATAGCTTTATCTTCGCAAGCTCACACATGAAGTGGGATTTTCATATATTTCCTGATATCAACAGGCCGACAACGTTCGGGCTTCAGCTGAATTTATAGAACTGCGACAAGGAAAACTCCAAAAGCTAGGTACCAATCTTTTGATCTAGAGATTTTGAAATCTGAACAGATTGAACATTATTTTAAAACTTCTCACAGACATCTTCTTTACTACCAAATCAAATATTTCGTTTGAATTTACACTATCACTTTATATTTAAAAGTAGATATTGCAATATATTCTAATATAGTGGGTGTTGCGTCGCAGCCCGGCCACAGTCGATTTCGTAACATAAAGACATATCAATCAAATGTTCTTAAATTGTTCTTGCAGTACCAACGAATAGATTAATTTTACCACAAGTATATCATGTAAAAAAAGCATTTGTTTGTGGCCGGGCCACAACGTATACGTTGCAGCCCGGCCACGTGTATATTTTCTGGTAGGATGCCCAGAATGTTCTTAGATATAAACCAAATAAATGTTCCTTTTATGTTCTTTTTTTTTTTCAGTGAAATATACCAAGAGAAACGCTTATATTAACAAAAAAAATATTTCAAATAACAATTTTAGTAAGCCTGTAGAACTAAAATAGCACATCTACTTATTTGTACAAATTTGCTGACACATATCTTTAGGAGCAATGCCTATAATTTCTACAGGCGCTTAGTGAAATTATTATTTGAAATTTTTTTTTTGTTAATATAAGCGTTTCTCTTGGTATATTTCACTGAAAAAAATAAAGAACATAAAAGGAACATTTATTTGGTTTATATCTAAGAACATTTTGGGCATCCTACCAGAAAATATACACATGGCCGGGCTGCAACGTATACGTTGTGGCCCGGCCACAAACAAATGCTTTTCTTACATGATATACTTGTGGTACAATTAATCTATTCGTTGGTACTGCAAGAACAATTTAAGAACATTTGATTGATATGTCTTTATGTTACGAAATCGACTGTGGCCGGGCTGCGACGCAACACCCAATATAGTCTGTAACCACTTTAATAGTAATAATAAATTTTATTAGCACTCTAATGAGTGCTAATAGGAGAGGTTAATAATAAAATAAATCAATAAATAAAACTCCGCAAACCATCTTCGATTTTTTTAAACTTCCCAAAAAAGGCAGCATCAAAAAAACATCCATTGGTAACAAAAAATGTGACTTAATAGTTGTAAAAAAAAGAAAATATTATAAGGAACACGTCACGAAACATGAAGATATCACTTACGCACCATTACCTCGGATGTAAGACGATATTCATATATAAAGGCACGCGACGGAGATGACTATAATTGTATACACGAGTAATAAGAGATGTATACTCGTGTTATTGAGGTACGTTCTATAATAAACAACTCTGACACAGAAATACTACGAAATTTCTATGAATACTTGAGTAAATATAAATATTAATAAATATAAATAAACTAACTGACCCAGCAAACGTTGTTTTACCACATTATAGGGGCTGGTAGTAGACAAGTGAAAAATTTGGGTTTGACATTTTTAATGCCAAATCATAAAAAAAAGAAATAAAATGTTTTGTCATAAAAAAAGTCTGGGGAGGGATATCCCTATCACCTAGGCGTGTAAAAAATAGCCTACGACCGATTCTCAGACCTACGAAATATACATACAAAATTACATAATTATCCATCAAGCCGTTTCGGAGGAGTTCAGCGACAAACACCGTGACACGAGATTTTTATATATATAAAATATATAACACAGCGCCATCTAGTTCCGAGGTATTTCGAATACTAGATGGTTGAAACATTACATAGTTTTTAGTTGTTACATACATGTTATACATAGACATAATTATCATGGATTTATCTATGTATAATATGAATGTTTGTGTAATGAGCATAGACATTTAACCTGTCAAATGTTCATGCTCATTACACTAAATCTGCCGCTACCGGGACTCAAGCCCAGGATCCTTACCAAATATACATCGATTAAGTGTTTTCCTATTAGAAACAAGAACAACTATTCAACAACAATTAATCTATTAAAAAAAACTGCGCTGTATCAATTTTAGGGGTCTGTAGTCAACAAGGGCTAATTATGTCCCTAATTTCGCGCTGTCTTCTTGTCAGTTTACCTGTCCACCAATAAGCCCAGCGACTCTTAGTGCTAAAAAGTCTGTGATTTGGAGTTTCTATAAACATATTTTAATTAATTTACTCCTCCTGAAACAGATGTATTTTTCTTGTCTATTCGTCGTCTTTTCAAATCCTATTCTATATAAGATATACCGTATTTGTGCAAACTAATTTTCTATTCAGAGATCCGTTCGTAAAATATTGTGTATGGGTTCTGATTTTTACTCGATTAGTAGCAATAGGCTCGCTCTTACTACATGGGAACTAAAACATGCTGGTAGAACCAGGGAGAACATATAAAACACTGCCTAGTTACCTTTCAGGACAAAGGCGTGCCGGTATGATTTAACAAAACATTTTCCAATAGACAACATTCATAATTATATGCTCTGAAACAATATTATTTAGAAAATTACTTTCAAATACACATGCTATGTACTCATGTTAATTGGCATTTAGGAACGTAACAATTACCTCGTTCAACACGCGACCATAGATATAATTATTTCAATTAGTTTGGTTTTCATACCAATAGGTACCTATTAATATGAACCATTTATTCATTTTGTAACTGTAATGCCATCATTATATTTTTAGATGATACTTTTACCTCACTAATTGAGTACGTCTATCTTCGAAAAGGTACTCGAAATATTTGACTTAACAGTCCACTGGTCATACCTGGTTACTGAATAGAATATAATATTTTAATACAACACGTTACTATGACTAAGATATTTTAGTTTGTGCAGTCACATGGGAATTTGGCTAATAGACCGTAATTCAAAACCTAGAACACGGACGCAAAAAACCGTAAGTTTGGGATCGATCTAGGCTGATCACATAGACATTGGATGGAGCACACCACTTTATTTAACATCATGACAGGGAACAATTTTTGAATTTGTGCATGAGTGAGTTCAACGTGCGTTGAATAAGGGTAGAGATGCCTTTGCAGTGCATGAAAACCTCTACTAAAAATCGTCTTAAAAAAAAAAGAAATCGGCTGACACTATTTGGAACCGACTAACCAATCCAAATGATTAGGCCCCAACAACGCGTGAAATGTAACGAAATCTAATTTGCGTTTGCTAAATCGAAAAAAAAAACTCCAATGAGAATCTTGATTACTGTTACTGCTAATTTAATCGCAACCTTTTCCTGTTCCTGAATAAGTTTTATTCAACTAAAAATATTAAACCTTTTTTAAGCATTACACAGTAACTATAGTTGGTTATTCATGCGACTAGAATCATAACGTTTTAAAATTGCTTAAAAAGTTTATTTGATATTAAAACCTTTTGATTTGGATTCTCTTAGGGAGGACATACACCGATAATTGGTGAACTCGTTCAAAACGGTCAGGTGCGAGGTACTCGTAACCGGCGCGCATGCATGACAAGATGAATAAATTTTGACGAAGCAAATGTAGTTTGCAGGGATCGTAGTGCGGGGTGTTCTGTAGTAGGTATCTGGAAGAAGTTTTATAATTAATTATACAGTCTCTGTTGACTTATCATAAAAATAATAATCATATCAGTCAGGAGACATACAATATAATGGCTTTTTTCATAGATTCTTACAAGAACCGGGTTGAATGAGGACTGTTGAATTTAATTTATTTTTTAATTTTCTGATTCAAAGGTACATAGAACAAAGGGCTTAGTAAAAACGTACGGATGTCGGTACGGTAGGTACTATTGTTGGTTTCTTACAGTTACGCAAATATCTATTAGACATTGTCATAAAACTACTCCTAACGGATTTTATCGCGGTATATTAATATTATTTTATACGAGTGTATGGTGGTGCAGCTAGTATCTGTGTGTGAATTTTATCTCTAAGTTAAAGCTTGTGAAAAAGTTTCTTACTCCTTAAGGTGTCAGCGCATATGAGGTATTATCCAATAAATTTTGGGCCTATTTTAATGAAATATTACGTTACGTCTGTTAATTAAATCGTATGGCACTAATTCCACCCAAATAGAATAAAAATATTTGAAATACCTTCTGTGTCATTCGGTTAGAAAATGGCTTGTCGCGTCGCGTAGTGATTGATAAGCCACCCACACGATGACACACGATTTATCTTGCGAAATTTTTGCAACAAAACGCGAGAATAATGCATTGACGATTACTGGCATATTCGTAACTATTGGCGCAAGCACGTCGCTATGGTGATATTCTATCATATTATATGTCTTTATGTATTAAATCTGTAGAAATAAAATGACTGTAAATAGACATTTATAAAATCGTTTAGTGTCTTAAGCGATAGCAGAATTCGTTGTCCTTGGCTAAGCATCACACATCACGTGAAAATCAAATGCACTTACAGAGAGAAAATATAGGTGACGTTCATTATGATATCATTAAGTTTGTTTCATTTAACCAGGATATTTACTTGGGTAATTTTTTAAAATACCTCCTTTTTTCGTGACCGGATATGCTTTGCAGGTATATCTCTGTCTATCTCTTAGGATACAAGCGTGCTATGGTATTTAATACCTATAAATAATGTAAATGTGATTGTTATTGTAGACCCCATACGATCAAATGAACATTACATTAGTTGTCAGTCTCCAATATTTTTCATCTCAGTTTGCCTTTACGTTAATAACTTTGCAAAATTTCTTCAATGAAGTATGAAAGCTCTTCCATAACAGGAAACTGAAATGGAACTCAATGCATGGTACTAGTGAAAAGAGCAAATATACGAATAAATTGTGTGACTCAGAAATATAACGGTGGGAGCTAAGAATGTTTCTCTTGGACCCTCTCCAATTATACTATAACCATATCACAATATTTCTGAGTATACTATACTTCATAAAAATTTAATATTATCAATTTTGATATCATATAGATTTGATATTAACGTAACTCAAATTGTTTTGAAATCCGTGCATTGCAGTCTATCAAAAAGCTTTTAGTAATCGGCTTCAAAAAAGTCTATCCAATCTATTTTCATTTGACATGAAAATTAAAATACATCGCTCATATTATATAAAAGGTTTATCCTCCCCTCTTCTCAACCATTTAATCTAATAAATTGCTAAAATATTTTGCAACGTCAACAAAACGAAAAATCGGGTACAATAGTTCGTGTAGGTCCATATTGTGATGTTGGGTACGACGTGAAAATATTTCCAGGCTCGGGTTGCGGATACAGGTTGCAAGTAGAATAATACAACCGTAAAGTGTCCCCTTACAAACATTCCAAGAATCTCATTTAAAGTTCAGCATACTCCAAAAGTCAGAGGCAAGTGTATTATGTGCACGTTCACATATTAACTTTTGCTCTTCACATAATGCAAACAGCTTTAGTGCCTACATTAAGGCGTTACGGCCTTAGTATTGCATATTATACACTTAGTTGGGCTGCATTAGGCGCTAATGCGGACATTGCTTTTTGTTCAGTCTGTGTAAATTACATACATTCAAGTATTCCTGTTGGATTACTTCATCGTGAGCGTTTGCTGCTTTGTGGATTTATTGGACTAGTTTGAGCTAAAGTGATGTATTTTGTTTGTTTAAGAAGTACGATAAAAATGTTTTTTATTTTCCTAATATCTAATGCAAATGTGTGAAAAAAATAAAGTAAATCCCATCATTACAGACAACCCAATTACTGTGTCTTATACAGGGTACTGGTTTAATTTTTGGCTATAAGTCCTCTACGTTGCCTAGTGTGGGTTGGCAGGCTACACACGCTATTGAGAAAATCACTTCTCTCTTAAACATGGTAAGGAAACTTACTTAGGTTTCCTCACGATGTTTTCTTTAACCAGTTTAGCATGTAATAAATAAAAGTGAAAATGGAATAAGTAAATTAAAAATTACTTAGTGTCCACTTTTAAATTGACCTTTTTAACAAGCCTGTTTTTTTTTGTCTATCCTGTCTTATACTTACCATATTGTTATTTGAAACTTAATATGAGAAATACTAAAGAAACTGTAAGACGGATACATTTTTATGTTATATTACAAAGATATAATTTATATGTCTTGCTTTAAAAATAAAGGTGTTGTTTCTGCTGTTTCAACCATATTATTATCATTCACCGAACGTTATGTACTATTGTCCTATCGATTACCCTCAATGAATTATAAAATGATATCGCCTAGCATTTGAGGCCATAAATAAATTCTAGTCTAGCCAGTCGTCTGTTCATTCATCAATATACATTAGTTAGTGAAACCTTTCATTGCTTTTAGTATATTGTGCAGCGTATTGTCTTGTCTTTGGGATGAATTACTCATAGTAATATTTTTTTGGGAAAATAACGGTATAGTTACAATTAATTAATTTAATATTTATTAGTATATTTATTTAGGGCAAGTCTGCTTTTATATAAACAATAGTCTCATAGTTTCGAGCGCTTTATAATAATATTTTATTCACAATCATACTTACTATGCCCGCTGTGATGGTTTCATATACTAAATAACAAATATTGAGGTTACATTTTGGAAAATACATACACACATACATACCATCACGCCTGTCGTCCCCGAAGGGTTAGGCAGAGGTGTCCTAATGTACACCCTACATTTCACCGGTATGTTT
The DNA here is from genome assembly GCA_905163465.1 of Craniophora ligustri. Taxonomy (NCBI): domain Eukaryota; kingdom Metazoa; phylum Arthropoda; class Insecta; order Lepidoptera; family Noctuidae; genus Craniophora; species Craniophora ligustri. The sequence goes on from LR990959.1 coordinate 6,044,980, forward strand.
TAGGTCCCATGTAATAGGGGGCGAGCCTATTGCCATTAACCGGGCACAAAGCCAAACTCCGAGCTGCTACTGAGAATTTCATAGAAAAACCCAATAACAAGTTGCACGACCACTCGACCAACGAAGCAGTTTCTATTAATTTTTCTCGGGTCATAAGTTTTCTCTATAGGTACCTATAGGTACTTGTGGTTAAGTAATAACCGATCTAGTCAATCAATACATGATGTATGATGGATTTATTGCTTACGATGACATAATGACAAAAATAATAATGTGCCTACAGCTTCAAGACAAATAAATTATTCATTTAAATATTAATTTTTAACGTAAATCAGATAAAGTATGTTTGAGAAGATTCTTTTTACCAGTACTCGATGTTTTTGTTAATAGGTAAAAAAGGTAATCTTACGCTGTATACTATTGAGTTACTAGTTAATGATCAAAGTAAAATTAATTTAACATTTCTATTACAATAAGGTTAAGGTCAAGGGCATCACACTGTAAGAATGACTCTACGTGTTATTAATATCTAAATTTATATTTAGGAAACAATGAATTACCCAGTTTTGTTTATATAACGCTATTTGTTAAATTATTTTGTAATTATTATATCTTTGTCCGCTGATTAAGCATATTAAGCGTTTTAAACAAAACGCAAACGCGTTATTACATCACGAGTGAACAATGGCAGAAATTTGTTTAATATTTTATACCTATTTGATATAGCAACTTTACCAAATCAGTGGATTTTAAGTCAAAACTAAAAGCAATAAAATACAAAGAGGTTGTCTTTTCTAAAATTGTTTTAGTACAGACATTATATTGTATGATTTAAAATGTTAATAGATTATCAAATTAAATTTAGATGTAATTTAGATGTAACCATAAAATGTTGACTTATTGCGTTAAGTCAACATTTTATGGTTAGAGAAAAAAAAGGCATTTACTCTGAATTTTAATACAAATTGAAAAATTGGCAATTACCGGCAAATTCGATCCTTTCCTTGAAACTTTTTTATTGCCCTAATTAAGACTGAAAGGTACCTAATCTAAAATTACTTCGCAGCCTATTACCGGTCATAAAGTTAAGTTTATAAAGTTTCCTAAAGTAATATAGCCAAATTAACTAAAAGCATTAAACTTATTACGTCAAAATGTATATACCTATGATGAATGTAATAATTTAATCAAATAGGACGTCTCTTTTTATATATGGCTGAGGCACACGATATCTAGTAACTATCAGGGTGCGTTGGAGATATGGCTCGTAATGATTAGTAAAGTTCAATGAGATGCACTGTAAGCAGTCTCTATGCATTTCATTTGCAGTGCAGAAAAAAATTAAAATAAAACTAAAACCAGTTGGCGCTAAAACTAAGAATAAGACTAAAAATAAGATGAACTGCGCTAAAACTAAAAATAAGATGACATAAATCAATAAAGATTTACTACTATTTCAAATTTGGGTTCATTACAAAAAGACAGCTTATAAAATCCTCACGTTATTTAAGAAATTTTCAAATACGTTACATTCGTTAAATAGATTAACTAGGAAAAATCGCAAATTGGTCCAATTACTTATAATAATTATAACTTATAAAGTCTCGGCTAATAATTACTACTTAAAAGCCCAAATTTCTCTTTAATTCTAAGGATATTTAATATCTAACGAAAGAGAGGTATCGCAATATCTGTATTATCAGATTTCTCACTCAAATTGGCTCCAATTGGGAGATAATTCCCCGATTGGGACCTCCACCTAACAGAAGACCGCAGTGAAACAACTATTGTTATGGTTCTGCATGTGAGTAAGGTTACCAGAGCTCGTTAAAAGGGCTGACAGAATGGGAATTACGTTGCTCTCAGCGTAGTGGTATGAGAATTCTCTTATTTTAAGAAACCTAAAAGCGTTTTTAAAGGCTCAGCAATATGCGAGCAACACTTCTTCTCGTGCTTTATACATAGGCTACGGTAATTGTTTACCATCAGATGGGCTGTAAGTTTGCCACACCAGTGGTATAAAAAAAATACATTAAATAAATGCAACAAGCTACAATTCCAAAGGATTACAAGGATTATTTTCCACTTGTTACTTGGCTTCGGATGCTATAATCTAATAACGATGCTATCGTTGTCCCGCTGTTGACTTGCGGTGAAGACAGATTTATCTTCTTAGCAACACCCTAGCAAATACTACGGTCTAACAAGGTTAACATAACTTGTGTATTCTAAATACTTAATTGACTCAATACAGACTATAGCAACATTCTATTTGAAATTTGATGGTTACACTAATCACTAAATGATCTAATTACTTATCGTCCAAGGTAATTAAGATGCTAAAAGTCATTCTATTGATATAGCTATTTCAATGAAAAATGGAAGTAAATTTTTGATGAGTGTAGTATGATAATATCATTATATATTTAAATATGGACCTGATTTATCGTAGAGTATAATAGGTATAATTATAAAGTGTCTGTTTGTGTGAAGATTGTAAAAAAATACTATTATTTTAAAGTTCGTACAAATATGCTCCATGTATCAAATTAAAATATCCATTTACAAACAAAAGCCTATATTTCGTAATGTAATCATTATTAACATCATAAATCCTCATTCAAAACAAACATCACCAACAATATTTCTGGACCTAACGACGATCTGATTACGAAGTTGTTCCATTTTAAAGTTATCTCTTTATTAACCTCGAGATGAAAGCAACGAACAAAGTCCTAAATATTATTAAACATCAAATGAATTATTTAGCACTTTCAAATTATCTTTAGCCGAAGTAGAATATCATGGACAAAAGACGGCATAACGCGAACGACGGTAGCTTAAAATAATAAAGGCATTTGGAATTTTGTGTTAAGCTTTTCTCTCGGTGCCAAATGTTTCCAAGTCGACTTACGAGTTAAATTGCCAGGATTCGTCTTAATTCTTTAGCTATTACAGTTCTCATGACGTGTACACGGCAGGTGCTTCAAGATAATTTCGCTGTTAGTTTTGTTTATGATCTCTTGTTGGTGAGTAATTAAATTTCTTAAATCTACTCTTGAACTTTCCCCATTTTTACTGCAAAGCAGAGAGCTCTTAATAAAAACCAAGTGGGTGAGGCTTTTAACGCTTTCCTCTATGACACACGGAGGTGAGCGACTTTATGCTCATAATATTTGCGAGCTTGAGTCAGTCGTAGTCTTGTCTTTTATATCGCTTTTGAACCAACTGTTTTAAGCTGCTTAAAGCCATTCCATGTCACCGTTACGGGTTCCATGTCACGGGTTAATTGAAAAATTACTGCCATTGCCGCAGTGAATACAATACCTGTGCACCTTTATCTAAATTTCAACGAATCATAATAACCATTTTAATATCCAAACTAGATTTTACAGAGCATAAAACTTCTAAGGAGTAATAAAAACCATTTTTATTGCAAAAAACGAAGGGTAAGTACCGTCATTAATACAAACTTTGTATTTTCATGATTTGTACTCTTGCTTTGTTGTATTGTAATTTTTACGGTCGGGGATGCCTGCGCTCGCGTGGCTACACTGCGTAATCGTATTTTATATCAACAATGGCCCTTATCTGTAAAAACGTATTTGAAATTCATGGGTCTGCGTCGTTGAAAAATTGTCTACAGTATTTTTATGTTTAAAGCTCTTGCTGTGATGATAAAAAGTCAGGCTTACTTGTTTAGACGCACGGAAAGTTGACGTTTCAGTAATTTATGGCAACCTTTGGGTCTTTTATGATGGTCAAAAATACTTTGTAGGTAATTTGTTAAGGAGTAGGAGAAATGTTCGCTTTGCGCCACCGAACGAGCAGGAGTGGGTGAAGTTTTAAACGTTTTCTTTCTCGCCTTTAACGATATTGGTTTGGAGTGAAATATCGACGTCCTTAACTTATTTATCTCTGGCAGCTAGGCCTAGAACGTGCGTGCAATGCAAAGTTCGCGAAATATCCTTTGAATGTAAAACGAGCTAATTTAAAAAAAATATTCAAAGAATGGCTGGCATGATCAGACGTAATTTAATAAACAGATATCTCGTTACTCGATACTTGGTATTGATTAAGTTTAGCTTCGTTGTCTAAAATAAAATGACGAAGTAAAAATATTATCCACCGCTACACAAAATTTTACTTTTTAGCTCTGAATATAAATTTTTACAAATAACACGAACGTTAAGTACGAAATACAGTTTTCTTTTACTAACTTGATTACTTACAAAGTAATTAGTTGAGCTATGTTAACATTGTATAATTGCTTCTTATTTTCTTCGTATGTAGGTACAAAGTAGTGTTGTTAGGTATGGATAAGTTAAGCCCAGCTAAGTAATAAACCTTTTACTCCACTTTTTAAGTGGACTTCTGATACGAAAATTATGTGAAAATAATGCCAATAATAAATAATAACTATTTTGGATGAGATCAAATACACGTTCTAAAGATGAAATTTAGAGGTATATTTATATTTTAGGTGTCAGTGAAATTTTTTAATAATAATTAATAATTAACTCCGCTCAATCGCTGTGTGATCTTTTCTTTGCCCAGTCTCTGCCGTATATCTAACTCTATAGAGTGTATTGCATATTATATATTATTGAAAAATTACATTAAATCAAGGGACCGGTGTATTTAAAACCAGTTTGGGTAAAATCTATCTTCAAAATAATGTACGTATTTGTATTAAAAGGCGGTTATAAAAAAACATTTACAAGAATGAAGGAAAACCGAACGACACCGACGTGTAAATGCAACAATGTCAAAAAGCGCAGTCTCTCGTTGAATAAATTAAGTGAAAAATTCTGAAATACGAAATTAACTTTGCGAAGTGAACTACGGATTCAAAGAGGAATTAATTAGGCCGATGTGTTTAAAACTCTGCACACGAGAGCCATAAATTTAAGTGAGTGAGTCACGACTGGGCAATGTATTTATGTATTCGCAAGAATTACTGGAGCCACTTCACTTGGTTTCCATATGTAAAATTAGCCTGCTTGAAGGTATCAAGAGTAATTTACCGATACTTTATTTAGTAATTGCGTTTTCCTTAATTTTTTTTATACGACGAGCGTGAAACTTGCTTACGGCTACATGGTAATCAGTTACTGTAGCCTACGAAAGAAATCGTTATACTGTGGTTTTCTGTAAGGTGGGAGGTAGTTCGATTTGAGCGAGCAATCACGAAGATCTTGGAGATTGTTTAGAGAGCCAAAACTCTCGAAAAGAAAGTTCAACGTCAAACTTACGTTTCAAAACACATACATACAAGTACGTTTGCGTGTTGGTAAAATATGCTTGTGTGTGAAGAAACTACAAAAATATTCTACTACTGCGTACTATACTTCTTGATATAATATCGAGAAGTATAGTATATATAATCGGATATTTTATGTTACCACTTTCATTGGCTTAAAATGGTTGTTTGTATAATATAAGACACTTAACGTCTTAAAGTTTCGCTAAGCATTCGGCTTTTATGCTACATACGGGTCGCGGATCCAATAAGTAACGGTGTCCACTACCTGCGTGAGGACCAAATACCAAAAGTTTATAAATGCCTTTATAATGGCCTGCTTAAAACTATGCTGTTGAAGAAATTTCCCTTTATATCGTTCACCCTGTCTTCCATAAAGTAGGATTTACTATAAACTCGTTTGTGGCTGCCGGCTCCTTCCTATAAAGTATCAAATTTTTTTCTACATAGGTTTAGTAGATTTTGTGTTTAATCAGTGAGTACTATTACTTCTACATATAAACATATAATATAAAAGGACTAGGTCATTCACTCACTGTATGTATACATACATATATGTAGGTAAATATGTAGATTGAGGGGAATGCCAATCAACAGATTTTATTATTTGCATTGGGAATATTGTTATAATCCGATAAAAAATAAACCTGAATGGGAACTCTTTTATAAAAAACGATACCCAACGTCATACGATTTTTTGCGAAGAATATTTAAGGGTACGACTGCGTTGATGACGACAGCAGACCAAAAATATCTTAACAAACCTAGACATATCATCAGCCTGTATTGTCTATGCTAATTAGGTGCAGTGCAAATTAAGTTTTACGTGAATAGCTGAAGTCTCAAAGCCGCGTGCTTGCTTGTACCTGAATAACATCAAAAAATACTCGCAAAAGCGTAATTAATTCCATAATCCATATTGAATAATACCGTATCAGTCAATGTAGAGTAATATGACCACAGATTGCTTAAGTGTCGTGTAATTATTGTATTATATTAAGCATGCAATTATTGAAGACTTTAAAAGTCATATTTATTCGTAATTCATGAACACTCGATTAAACTATGAAATTAATTAGAAAACCATTTCTTTTTTTTAATTTAAAGTAAGACGAACCTATCAGTACATTTTCTCAACAATGAGTAAAGTCTGCCATCCTGTACTAGGTCAGTAGGGTAGACCGCTTGCCCAGCTAAGTAAGAATTGTCTTTGCTGATTGTCAATATTTGAAATACAAATAAAAATTGCACGTTATATTGAATGATATACGGCGATAATATATACACTAAGTACCTAGTTTTATTAAAATTGGTATTTATAATATTTTAACATTAATTTTTGTGCCTGCCTATTTCTTTTTTACATTGCAAATTGCCCTCGTAATTCGCAATACTATGTCATTACACACAATCTCACTTTGACAGTTTTATTCTGGTAAATTGAAATGCATTTTGCATGAAATATTGTCCATTCATACACTGAGCTTGTTAAATTCAGTTAAAATTAACCTACTTTCATATTAAACAGTCACGAGCCATTGTTTGTTTTAAATCATTACCATAGTTTTTACTAGTAAAATTTATTCTACATAATAATAAAAAAACAGCTGTTTGTTTAGTTAAAAAGGGATTTGGGAATAAACTTTGTTCTATCATAAATCCATCGAGATACCGAACCAAACTGTGATGTTAGTTTAATGTAAATCCGATAAGCGGTTTTTTATTTTTCAAAGCTATCGTTAATAAATGGTTGCGGTAGTATGTGTGCGACCGTCACCATATACACAGACAGTTTTTATAAGTGTATATAATTGTAATAAAATGACAATGGTTTGAATTTTTTTCAGAGAGAACATCGGTATTCTTCTTTTAAAACAATTTACTTTTCATAATACTATCGACGAATATTTATTATTTTGTTAAAATTACGAATACTAGATATTGAAATAAAATTACTTTTGTGGGTAAAAACATGGTGTATATTACATATACGATATTATCTTAATCCCAACGTTTTATGATGAGCATTCATGGCCAGGGGCAGACTTTGCCTGTAACCTATCGATGTGTATGACCAATGAATTGAATGCGGATTACAAAATGCGATTGATGAAAATCTGGCCACTCTGACAATTGAAGCTAACTGCTAATGTTTCAGAAATCATACATAACAGTAATAATATTTACACTTATCTATTAAGTTTTCATTTCAGCTGAAATCGCTAGAAGCAACAAATATTCTGGAGTCACTTTTGGCGGAAACCACGATGCTTGCATTTTTGAGTTCCACAACTTAGGCGCTATACTCATAGCATAGTTGCATCTTTCGAGTGAATACTGCAAGATAAAATATTAGCGCACTTTCGAAGCTTTTACGCGTATTATTTATTCAAAGTAAGAACAGAGCATAACTGGAGTTGCTTCCTAATATTTTATTAATAAACATATAAATATCGGTTCCATGAATTATTTAGCAGCATGAAAAACTAAATATTTGGTTGACTTTACCGGTTTACCCAGTAAAGAAAAATGCACCATAAGATAAAATAAACATTCAAAGATGAGCTTTACTCGTATAAAACAGCAGAACATGGTTTTATGTTACAGCTACCTACTGATATTTTTTATTTACCTATTAACCAATTTATATAACTACTAACAGTTTACACTACACGTTCAGTTTATAGATCACAATATATAAAAATATATGTACATTTTTTTAATTTTATTTTGAGTCTAAGGAAATAATAAACAACAATATTGTGCTGATATACAGACTACTAACTATACTATATAGGTACTATAATAATAGTCTTTTGCGCTTAAAGCTTCCTTATTTCAGCCCAGGAAACTATGTGCTGACGTCACACCACTTTCTGAATTCACATTATGGGAACAATGACAAATCGGAAGCAGGAGAAGATAAGTTATAGCTCAGCATACATATAATGGACATTGTTTTAAACAGTCGGTGTATTATAGCGACCAATAGCGGCAATACACATGAAGAGATACTATCACGCTTGTCGTCCCTGGAAGGTAGGCAGAGAGTACTAATAATGGCCCATACATATGTTAAGGGACGAGCTAATTGCCATCAAATAGGCACCAATATTGACACGAAGCTGTTACTGAAAATTCCAATAACATTTAGCTTGACCTGGGAATCGAACCCAAGTCATATTATAGCTCAGCAGTAGTACTTACGACCACTACGCCAACAAGACAGTTAAATCGGAAGCAAGAGATGAGTTATTAAAACTGAGGATATAATGGGCTTTGTTTAAAACAGTCGCATAACGACCAATAGTGAAGGCCACTTTTCCCATTTAAAGTAGTAATGAAATTCATTGCGGCAATAAAATAAATCAAGTAATTTATATGTGAAGGAACTCCATAGTTTCCGTTAGTTTGAAACTATTTTAAAGCATCCTGAGAAGCTGCCTCGTAAATATTGTGAAGGTGTTTAAGAACAACAGCAAGTCCAATGTACGGAGATATGAGCTTACCGTATGTCAACGAAGTCAGCTATAGACACAAAACAGATTTTAATGAACACACGGGATGAGAATTTCAATGCCTTATAGTTTTTGACGAATTAGCCACGGGACCAGTGTTTACTGAGACACAAGTCTATAGAATATATATTATTTTTGTCCTACATGCCAGAATGTTTTAAGGCTTTTTTCCTATAAAATTGGTATAAAATATAACAAATATTTTTGAAAGATCAGATTCAGTGTTTGAAATTTTTAAATAAATTATGTGTTCGTAAATTATTATATTGTTTGCCCAGATCAAATAACGAGAAGAAAATATTTCAAAATACAATTGAAGAAAAAACAAACAAGAGGAAAAATATTGTCTTATCTTTCACAGAGAATTTTTGTAAATAATCCAAATGAAGATAAGTGCCATGTTTTTCAAGATTTCCTGTTATTAATCCAAAATCCCCAATTTATATTGTTTAAATGGTCCATTTTCGAGTAGAAGGTATAAATAGAAATATTTGAATTGTTTTGATTGTAGAGATGGTCGATCGTATAAACTACTGACCCCTTTAGAGTTATTCTTTAATCATAAATAGGCACCTCCAGTTTGTTCGGAAATCTGTTCACCACCAAGGGATTACTCGACAACGTGTATGCTGTGACTGCGTAACGGTTTTACGCTTTATGATGTCAAATAATTAAATCGATTAGAAGAAAAATACATTTTAATTAATTTCAAAGTGTTTAGTTTCGTTTCAATGAACTGTAATTTACACATACCTCTTATTTTATAATTGCGGTTACATACTAAAATTCTCCTTTGCAATCGTATATGAAATTAAATCCACGACATGTTCACATATCGTTCGGGAAGCTACGCCAAATCTTTTCGTCCCAAATAGCGCAGTGTCTCAAGACGAAAGTCTTTGACCAGTGTGTGTTGCCAGTGATGACTTATGGCACCGAAACGTGGCCGCTTACAATGGGCCTTATAAGGAAGCTCACTGTCACTCAGAGAGCGATGGAGAGGGCTATGTTAGGAGTTTCACTACGTGATCGAATCAGAAATGAGGAGATCCGTAGAAGAACCCGGGTCGCTAACATAGCCCGAAGAATCGCCAAACTCAAGTGGCAGTGGGCAGGGCACATCGCTCGAAGAACGGATGGCCGATGGGGCTTGAAGGTTCTAGAGTGGCGACCACGTACTGGAAGACGCAGTGTGGGCAGGCCCCCGGCAAGGTGGACTGACGACCTGGTGAAGGTCGCTGGAATCCACTGGATGCGGGCGGCATATGACCGGTCGTCGTGGCGATCCTTGGGGGAGACCTATGTCCAGCAGTGGACGTCTAACGGTTGAAATGATGATGATGATGATGATGATGTTCACATAAACTTATCGCAACTGAGCCAATCGTGTTGCCAATGTGCTCTAAACTCTAATTATGCAAATATGCATGCACTACTACTATGTACTAATGCAATATAAATTAGCCTGATATACTAGCAATTTAGATTAACCAACACTTCAGTTAGAAATGCTTCGGTTTTTTTCATGATTACATAACACGAATTTGAATTGCAATTTGATTCACATGTCACTACAAAACTTGGCCACACTGAGAAATCGATTCAGAATCAACTTATTACAAAGTTGTCGGACAATATCAAAGGTCACATGGAAGTTTACATACGGGCCTTCAAATCCCGGGATGTTTTCGGAGCGGGATCCCAAACCATCCCCCAAGTATTTTCCCTTTCAACAGTCCCTAAAATTATTCTGTACAAGAAAATATAAGTTGTACAAAAGCCATTTACGGTCGTGAGATCCGATACAAAGCTAGACTGAAATAAGAATTGTGTTATGTAATTTTGGCGGGTGCCAATGTTCCTTTTCTACGATGTTTGGATAAAGTTTGGTATACACAATCTCCATAAATAGTATTATTATGTATGTGTGATATTCCTATAAGCTATAACCTATCCGAGCGCTTATTAGCAACGCACTTACCGTTGTTACGAGAATTTAATAGGAGTCAGTATGCAGATTGAAACCTATGTCATGTTATAGGACACTTGGACCTAATTGCTTTGTTATATGTTATAAATAACATGGATGGATAAAATATATGTAGATGAGACAAATCATAGTTTTGGAGTTTCAAGGCACTTTTTTCGAAATGATGTGCAGATTAATAATAATTTATTATCATGTGCTTAAAAGGTGTAGAAAAATATTTGACCGCCTGTGTGATAGACTAATAGCCTGATTTCTCTGAAACTGAGAGGAAACTCGTTCCCACTGGGACAGTAGATAAATATTTAATGTGATTAGTTTTCAGTTTTGAGCTTGGTTTATCTAGGCCATTTGTCAATCCATTCATTCTATTTAAAACATTTTTACTAGGCATAAATATACGATAGATTTAGTAGAAAAAAAATATGAAGTCATATACATTTACGATACAGGAGAATAGGATTTTCAACTTTACCGCAGTATGCATTACAGTAGAAAATCCTAGTGTTATTTACTTGTGTTATATAATAGTGGCTATCCTTCGATTTCTGTTTCATAACTTCCTCGTTGGTCTAGTCGTAATTGTGACTACTGATTAAAAGGCCCCGGGTTCAATTTCCAGGTCTATGTTTCTATGAAATTCTCAGCACCATCTCGGAGTTTAGATTCGTGTCCGGTTGATGGCAATAGTTTCGCCCCCCATTTCATGGGACCTAAAACATACCAGGGAAAAGTATGTGTACATTAGTACAATTCTGCCTACCCCTTCGAGGACGTATAGTATGCTATATATCTGTCAACACGTTCTACCAACATATTTTCATCGTCTTCACAAAATGATTGTTCCATAAATAATTTATTTCAATGCAGATGTTCTACGGGTTTTTGCCGAGCGCCTGTCTTATACAAAGTTAAGGCATTAAAACGATTTATGAATGTTAACTTTCGAGCTGAAGCAGACATCGTTCATGACGCTCTTCTTAAGCAGTAGAAGCACATTGTGCACCTGGAAGATGCATGGACCTTTTATATCTCAGATTTTTATAAATTATCTTTCTCATGCATCTGGATAGTTTTTGTTTGGGGAAGATAAATATATTTAAAAGCCGTTTTTTATGTTAGTTAGACTAGTTTGAGTTTACTTTGGCCAGAATTTTACCAGACTGTAAGCGACGATGTGACCTAAGATGTAGCACCTCGTGACTAGAAGACACTTAAATTGTATTCGTCAGTACATTGTACAGAATCTATTTCTGACATTTGATACACTTTTTATGGTTTGGGTAACTAGGTTTTTTATTATTAAAAGTTGTATTGTGAAATGGAATATCAGGCAGAAGAAAAGTAGCGCACACTTAACATCATAAATAAAATTAATTTATTGTTACAATAATGTTATGTTTACAACACAGTTGTAAAGTTTTCAACTATTTTGTACTTACTATGTAATCACGTAGTTTTGATTAGCTCCAAACATTGCGAGATTCAATCTAAAGGCCTAGCACGAATTATTTACACGTACTTAATACCTATTTAGGTATATCGTTAATTAATAGGCTCGCCCCCTATTACGTGGGACTTAAAACATACTGGTGAAATATATGTGTACATAGTACATTTCAGCCTTACCCTTCGGGGACAAAAGACGTGATATTATGTATGTAATCCTCAATTAATAAATGCAGCCTAACAATGAACACCTCATAGGTAAACGCGTCGTTCTGCGAGCTAAAGAATGTACGTACTATTAGTACTAAGCATGTGATACGAGGACGCTCTAATGTAACGCCCCTTCAGCTTCTTATTCCCCTTTAAATTCCGCCGGCGACGCGCACGTACATCGTAACGTCTCTACTTTCCAAGATTTATAAGACACCAGTATTTATTAACGCATCTTCTAATAGCGTTAAGTTTGCCATGGTCATTTTGATGTTAAGTAGGTACTACTATTCTCTTATTATAACGCGTTAGCGGTACACCTAAATTCTCCTATTTATTAGCTAATTAAGATTTAACTTAACTATAAATGCTTAATAACTAAGCATTTATAGTTAAGTTAAGTTTGTCGAAAAGGGCGCGTGATATTTGAGTTTTTTTTCTTTTATTTTCAGTCATCTACCAATTCAGTCAGTGAAAATAAGATTCCATCCATTTATCCTACTATGGATACAAAAAGTTATTCTGTACTTTAAATAAAGTATTTCTTGTAGAGTGGAAAATCTTCTTTGATTGTCCGGCTTATGTCAGAATCAACTGCCAACTGCCTATGATGGTCAGTGCCATGGAATTTGTAAACACAGACATCATAATTCTTTGCGCAAACCATTCTGCATCATCCATCCATCATGCATCCACTTATTTACTATCCCATTGAACATGGATCTGTCTCATCTGTGATGGTGATAGTTGACCAGCCAGTCATATAGAAAATGTCTCGGGCGTGCAAGCTTCCTCATAACGTGATGTAACTATATTAAAAATAATATTATACCACCATATCTCTGATTACAGCGATCAGTCACACCGACAATAATTACATTATCCGGATTTTCCGTAAACTTCAGAAAGTGTATGAGTACATTTTGCGTGATAAATCAATCCATGTCGAATTCCATACAATAGGAAAAAAACATTACTGGTTTATATGTACCGAAAAAACATATCGAATATTGTATTGTTTAATTAAAACCAAATTCTAGAAACGCGCGCTTGAAAAATACAAATGTACGTTACCAAAACAAACAAAAACCTCTCGTGTTAATAACGTGAATCAAATTGGCAACAACGTCACGAGTTCACAAATATTTTCCATTCGATTGTTGGATAATGAATAATTAAATACCTGCGTATAGACCATCCGCTCTAATAGTGGCGCATTGAAATTCACTACCGAGATTAAGTTGAAAAACGTTCTTTTAAATAAAAGTATAGAACAAAAAACGATATTCTGCCCATTATTCATGCTATTATTATAGTGCATTCAGCTTAAGATGTTGCATACTAAGCAATTAATAAAACGAATAGGTATAGAAGGTGGCTTTCAGTGGAGACATCAGGAGGAAATGCTCCAGGGAAACGATCATACTAGTTATTGCTGAAGTCACGCATATACATACGTACTTGTAAGTGTAAATCATTCGGGGTTCAAGTTCAAATGTTAATGTTTCCTATGTTTTATTCTTAATCTAACTTTTTATTATTCAAAACATTGCCTACTTATATTAAATTGCAACACAGCTTAATTTCTTACACTTACACAATATTTAAACATTATTTTTTACTGATCTAATCGCTGTATATGCTGTGCTTTCATATAATTTAAGACCATAGGGTAAAAGACTTGAAGAGGCCGATTTGAAATAATATACATACATAATCTACTGCGATCCAGAATAACGGTGTTCCACCACGATTTGAGCGAGTAGACTATCATCATCAACCCATTAATGTCCCACTGCTAGACACGGGTCTCCTCTCATTTTTGAGAGGGAGGGATTAGGCTATATATAGTCCACCACGCTAGCCTACTGCGGGTTGGCAGACTTCACATGCCATCGAGACAAATCTGTCAAGCATGCAAGTTTCCTCACGAGGTTTTCCTGCACCGTTTGAACTTGTGATAAATACGCACATAACGTACGAAAAGTCAGTGGTATACCTTGGGTTCGAACTCGAGACCTTTGACATCTCAGTCCACTGGTCACACCACTAGGCTACCACAGCTAGTAGACTATATACTTATGTCTGTGTACTTTTGTCTAAATAAACAATAATTTTGTGTTATAATACTAAAATTTAATTAATGTAGTCCAATCGTGTGTGCATATTGCATTTTCTACGACAATGATTATATAAACAACCAATATACTCTTTTATTGTTTCATTCGCCTGTGTAAATATTGCCTAGGGCTTAGCACAATGGATATTATTTCCACAGAGCGGGCACAGTTCGGTTCAAATGTATTTTTTTTTTCACGTGAGTTACCTTCGTTGAATGAATTTGAGGTTTCAATATACACTGGTACGTTTTCATTGATTTTCACAGAGTAATAGTGTTCAATAGTATATTTCCCGTATAAAGTTTTATTGGCTAGTCCTACGATGTGGTTTTAGTACCGTTATATCTTGTAAATAGCTTCCAACCGCATCTTTACTTGCGTGTTTTTTACCTCCATGGACAATGCCCATCTCAATATCATCATTATCATCAACTAATATTTGTCCATATGGGTCTCCTTCCATTTGAAACGTATGAGGCTTATAGTCCACCACGCTAGCCTAGTGCGGATTGGCAAACTTCACACCATTGAGAAAATCTCTCAGACATATGTGTTTAGTATTGTCTCTCAGTAATATTATATACATATTTTGTATAAAATATCAACTGTAAATAACTTAATCTACTAAGATTAAGTTAAATTAAAAAAAAAAATTATTATAGCCTAGCTTGTGCTTGTACATTAAATAGCCAGTTTTGTTTTACACGCTATTTGTATAGATAGATACGTACATTCTCTGCCGAGTACGGCTGTTTGTTAGTTGAAGTCAAATCCAATCGTAGAATTGATTCTTTTCGACAAATCAAAATACATTTGTATTCTTGACCGTGTGGTCAGTCACTCTATTCAATCTCTCTGATTGTCCCCCGTTGCCATTATTTGAGTTAGATGAAGTTTGTAAATGTATGCGTGCCTGTGCGGAAAAGCTGCAACGGATTTGACACATTCGGATATTTTTTGTTGAAAGTCTAGCCTGTATCGAATTTTTAGAATATACGCAATATATAAAGTCAACAACTATACAAAATTAACCCTATAAAGCCTAAAAACCGCAAATCTAGATCCATTAAGACGTAATCGTATATACCCGAAACTACCTGAGCAGAGCAATTAATTTAATACACTACTACACCGCTTACCCTATTAAGGTATTGTGTTTAATTTGGTCCCATCTACGAGCCTGGATAATAATAGAAACAGGAGAGATAGCGGTGATAGACACGACTACGTCATTAATCTTTTTGTAAAGACCAACGAAATGGACGCAACTGTAACGCAACATTTCCTAAACTAAGATGAGACAACCTTGCCGTAAGTACCACGTAGGTACTTCAAATAGGCAATCCTAAAATTACGCTTTTTTCATAGGGGGTAGGCAGAAATTACAAAATATTACGAACTACTCTGCTGACCCTTTGAAGGACGATACATGTTTGAATAAAACCCGCACTGTCGTGGAAAGAAATTGAAGCGGATTTAGTGATTAAATTGCTCAGGGCGTAAATGTCTATAACTGTTACAAAAAAATGTTTTTTTTTTATTGACATAACGGGCAAACGAGCAGGAGGCTCACCTGATGGTAAGTGATCCCCGCCGCCCATGGACATCTGCAACACCAGAGGACGTTGCAAATGCGTTGCCGGCCTTTCAGAAAAGAATATGCTCTCCTTTTGAAGGTTCCCACGTCGTAACCGTTTGGAAAGACCGCCGGCGACAGCTGGTTCCACAAAGTAGTAGTACGAGGCAGAAAATGCCTCAAAAACCGTACTGTTGAGGAACTCTGGACATCGAGGTGATACGGATGGAACTTAGAGTTCTGGCGCGATGTCCGATGGTGAAATTCAGCTGCCGGGATCATACCAAACAATTCCTCGGAACACTCCCCATGATAAATGCGGTAGAAGATGCAGAGTGATCCAACATCTCTACGCAAGGCCTAGGATAGATAAACTTCTATAGATCGTGGCTCGTATTTATATATAGATATAAAATGTTGCATCACGTTAGTAGTTGTCGAAATTACGATCTCCGTAGATACATAAAAGAAAACGTACGTAAACAAAAAAATCTCTAGTTTTTAAAATGTTTAATCCGTGACAAAATATAAACGATTTATAAGTTTAAGTTTACGTTCATAATATTTGTTGAACATACATCATGATAATATTGAGACATGAATTTACCTATAGTTATATAAAGGTTTTGTCCAAAAAACTAACAAAGTCCTGAGCAAATAAATAGATTCATTCTAACGAGCTAAAATTGTCTTTTAAAATACACCTTTTACAAAGTCCATGCGACTGAAAAGTTCCTTAACATTTTTTGAAGGAATTGTTTAGAAAGTTTCAGAAACTCTGTTACATTTTTACCCTTTTATGACACGGGAATGAGGATTTGCAGCCTGGCTTAAGTACCAATTTAGAGTTA
The DNA here is from genome assembly GCA_905163465.1 of Craniophora ligustri. Classification (NCBI taxonomy): domain Eukaryota; kingdom Metazoa; phylum Arthropoda; class Insecta; order Lepidoptera; family Noctuidae; genus Craniophora; species Craniophora ligustri. Next base: position 6,061,954 of record LR990959.1, read on the forward strand.
TTTTAAAAACCGTCAAATATGATATCGTCTCGCATACAATAGGGTTGTCACAATTTGAATGAAATATTTTTTTTACACTTACGCGATGTTGAATATAGAGTAGGTAGTATGTAGGTAGATTTTGTAAATATAACTACTTTATCGCGATATATTGATACTTTTTACCCGAAATTTGTGATGATTAATCATGGTCATAGGCACACTGTTACGTACATAAGAGAGAACAGATTATCGATAATTAAAAATAAGTATAAGGTAGTTGTAATTCAGTATACATTAAGCCACCGTACACCTCAGTGTGTCACGACCATAGATACTGCAAGGGATACGAAACTTCGCGCGCGTGTCGGATTTAATTAAACAGTTTTATTTTAAGAAAATAGTTGTGTACGTTCGCCACATTGATTTAGGATTTCCTCGCCCTGTCATTGCAATAAAAGAATATAGTAGACTAACAGATTTTTGGATATGATAGTGTTTTGTTTTAAATGAAATAATAGTAAGGCTGGTAGTTTTATTTTCATATTCACACTTGCTTTTGTCCGCGACTTTATCAGCGTAGAATTAGCAATTGCACCCAATCTGTTCATTTACGCCCGTTTACGCCCTTTTAAGGGATGAGTTCCGGGACAAAAACTATCCTATGTCCTTTCAAAATATAATAATCCATATAAAATTTCATCTAAATCGGTTCAACGGCTTAGGCGTGAAGAGGTAATTGACAGATAGACAGACAGACACACTTTCGCATTTATAATATTTGTAATAGTAATAAAGAAAGAATTTCATTGTTACGCCAGAAACACGCACAGGCTTGTTTTTGATGAATATCATACCTGCTACCTAGTTATGTTTTTGAGGGCAATTTTAATTATCATATGTATACATATATTGCATCAAAATGTCAACCTACACCTACCTCTCATATTGACCCGGACCCGTGCCCAGCAGTGGGTCTAAGTAATTAAGTTAGTGACGATATGTATATCGTATGCATACATTCATGTTATGACATTGTAATATGCACAATACAATATATTAATTTTAGCTGCGTTTAATGACAAAATTGAAACTTAAGTAATATTGTTTTTAAGTGGTATAATGATTGTCTTCAGTGTAACTTAAACAGTGTTTTTTTTTTTTTTTAAACAAATATCTTTATCTGTAACTCGTTGCATTGTTAAGCACATTAAATATTATATTATATTGTAATAATCTCTATAATAGCTATTATTGCTTACTACAGGGTAATATCTAACTTATCAAGTGTGACAAAACCTCATCCACTAGATTGTTTTCTATTAATATAAAATTGTATTACCTATCTTTATAACATCTGTAACTACAATCATTTCTTTTATCCAATTATTATAAAAATACATAATATGAATATTTCTGAATACTGACTATTATACAATGAGGGTGGTAAACTTGCCGATCTCTGGTAATAAGCAGTAACCATAACCCATGGACGTTTACATCACCCGAGTGGTCGCTCGAGAGTTAGTGATTAAGATTAACAATGATAATGAAATATGTTGTTGTATCATTATACTGTGATGCTCAAGGAATTTCTTGCCTTACTCAGAACAGTTCAGAAACTAAGTGCGGTAGTAAGGCAGAATCCCCGTGGTGTGTGGTTGACAGCGTTCAAAAGGTTTATAGTATATAATGTCTACCAGACCTCTATGTAAGCGCATTGACAACTAACTAACTTTGCTCGTTAGTAGGGTAACGTTAAATAGAATCTATGTGAATTTTGATGGTAGGTATATCTATATACCTATATCTTTACTATCCATAATAGTTTGGTGTGCAATGCTTGTGAAGGACGTGTGTGCATTTTATAGAGCAGTAGGCTCTTGATTACCACGGCAGATTAGTACCAGGATTATGCCATTTAGCATCTGAAATTATACCAAATGCGAAGGTATTATACCATACTGCCTATTCTGTGTCGGATGCGCTTTTTTTTTAGCTCAAATCCCTCGATTATTCGATTATCTTTTGCACAACTTCTTGGCATTACTTTTTTTTTGTGAGCCACCATTTGATCATGGATACCACATGGATACAATACATCGTCCAATTATACCAATTTGGTAATTTGGCAAACGATACAATCTGGCAGCCCTGATTAGTACTCATTTGTCTACACCTCTAGCGATACAAGCACCTGTATTCACTTATATAACACTTATATTCATAAATTATCTACAATTACATTTAGATAACACTTAACAGTACCTCAAATTGCCGTTGTTTGCTCGACATCCCTATGTCATAAGGATCCAGCAGAATATCAGCGTCAGGATATTATATCCTGGCACATGCTGAGCTGGACTCCTGTTTGGTGCGATTGGGCACACACTTAACTGTGCATGTTTAAATTTACTTCTTTTATTTTTATTTTTAATATTGTATGTGTGTTTTTTGGCATCAAATAAACGATTTTTCTTTCTTTCTTTCTTTCTTTCAAATTCATAAATGACGGTTCGGTGGCGCAGTGGCATAGCGATCGGCTTGTGCGTCACGGGTTGCGGGTTCGATCCACGCACGGAGCAAATATTTGTGTGTTCTACAGGTAGTTGTTCCGAGTCTGGGCGTTTGTGTATGTGTAAATTTGTGTTTGTAAACGCACCCACGATACAGGAGAAAATCCTAGTGTGGGGCAAAGTTTTTTAAAAGAAAAAAAAATCCTTTTATATGAACTCATAAAAATATGTATAACTATTATAAATATCACTACAATATATGCATTGTAAAGTAGTACAATAATTATTCTAGGTGCCGGAGGGCCACAAACCGCAAAAGTATTATCGCGTAGGCGTAAATATTCATATAAAACAAAATGCAAATAAACAACAAAAAAAATATATAAATGCAGATGACGTTTTTCGACGTTGACTGTTTAATCTCAAATACATAATGCCTGCAATATTAACTGCCTCATTGGACTAGTGGAAAGAAGTCTTGAATTAGATCCCAGGACGAGTAAAGTCTTATTGAGTTTTTCTATGATATTCTCGGTAGCAGCTCGGAGTTAGGAATTGTGGCCGTTTGATGGCAATAGGCTCACCCTCTTTTACATGTAACCAGACATACATCCACATTTAGGTCTACGTTAGTATACCCCAGCCTAACCCTTCGGGCTCGAGACGCATTTCGGTATGTATATCATTATCATCATATCACATAGATGACGGCCACTGCTGAACATAAGCCTCTCCTAAGGATTTCCAAAATATTGCTAAAAATAAAATACTCAGAACAAACTAACATCTGGAAGTTCCGTTGGCTTGACGTGCCTAGTTTTATCAAAATCGTAAATATTTTATATTGTTCAATCTAAATTGACCTCAATAATGTTTGACAGACAGCTTATATTGTTTTCGCAACTAAGTATATCTCCTTTATATTGGTTAATTGGCAGAGTAGGATTGCTGTCAACTTGGCGGTCACTTGAAACTCCATCCCGCAATAGTTTTTAAGTACGCTTCCAGCAAACATTGATATATGGTAAGAGCATTTCATAAGCAGCAAATTCACTGACCAACTGAAAACCATTGTATTTTTATGGAATTGATATAATTTAGTAAAACCAATCAATTTCAGAACTTAAAATTTTTGGCATTATATAAAAAGATATAAATTTATATTTCTTAAGACCCCAGAATTAGCAAAATAATATTCCTCACATTATTCGTTAGGTACTCTTTAGGTGAATGAGCCTGTTGCAGTCCACTGCTGAACGTTGAATATTTGGATATATGCCATATAACCATAATAAAGTCAGTATAATCAGTATAAAGAGTTTCATTTCTTGATAGTTCCTCGTTCGTTAAAGGAAAGACATGTAACTGTGTTAAGTAGCAAAATTTAGAACAGAACTCTGACAAATTTATACCTATAATGAATTAATTATACCAAATAACAAATCGTTTTATTTTGTAAAACAATGTAGGTATGTCAATGGGACAAAAAACTACACAACATTTTTTTTCCATTTATATACGAGTACATAATATATATCACGATGGCGTATTTTAAAAGGAAAAAAAACAATAACTATATAATTTTGCCTTTAGGTTTACCAAATAGGTTTTTAAATTGTAAATTACATTAATTACCTACATAATTTAATCAAAACTTATCAAGTTTTTATCAAATAATTTCAAACGCGCCCTCTACGACTTCAATTCAAAAGCCACCGAGGCAGTTAAAGATACGCGAAACGCAACTTTAATCAAACCACTCGGTGCTGCAATCTTCTACATGCAAAACAAAGCTAATTTCGAAGGCCGCGGCTGAAATTTACAGAAACAGAAGCCACGTCGGCTTGTTCCCGAGATTGCGTCTGGAACGTCCAACTTTAAGCATTGTGAGACTGCGTACAGAACTGGCAAAGCTATCAAAGTTTATAACACTGACTAATACAATGCTATATGCAAACGCAGCGGAACTTTGTCACGAGATATATTACGTTCGAATCGTGTGCAGGAATTATAATGAAGTGTGTGGCTACCGCGTGAAGTGGGTTTGAAGGGCTGCTTCCAATCTCATCAGACACCAGGATTCGTATCAATGTACCGCCTAGCCAAGTTATGCAACCATTTTATTCTGTAATACTAAAACTAGCTAAAGTGTAATGGACATTTGGAACATTCATTAGTAAAATTATCATCAGAGGGTGTTGAGCCCGTTGATCTCAACATCGTCACACATCAGCGGCAGTGAACGAGGGACGCGGGGACAGCGGGGTGCCAGCCGGCCGACGGTCGAGCGCAGGCCCCCGCCATCATCAGGCAGCCAAGTTCTTACCCCCAATAGGATAGTAGTGATGACGTACAGTGGCTAGTAAAAGCTGTGGTCCAGCATGCAGAAGGCGAATATGGAACATGTTGAATAGGAGGATGCAAATGACATGAGAACTGGACAGTAGAATTGGATGTTTAATATTGTAGTCATAGAAGGAGTTATTCAATCTTCCTCCAACACGAATAAGATGAGAAAGTGTATCATAGAAAGGTGATAAAGATAATAGCTTGTTCTTTGCTGGCAGCTGTTTACCTGATTTAAGTAAATGGTACTCTTCTGGGAAAGATTCTATTTGACTAAATTTTATTAATAAGTGTAGAGAATTGTTAAGTTCAGTAGAAGTTAATGAACCAGACTCATGTGATTTTTTATTGCATTTATTAATAAATCGCATGACATATGCCATCACACGCTGTAATGTGCTAAAGCTCGAGAATTTTGAAATTAACGCAATAATAGGATTCTCAATAATGTGATTAGAAACATGACAAGAAGAGACAGTTTCCGGCAACTTAGAATTATTATGATGTGAATCGGGAAACTGAGGCCATGAAGACATATCTTTACGAAGGAATTGTGGTCCTGACCACCACAATGAAGACAACAGCATTCTGTCAGTTTTAAGTCCACGTGAAGCGAGGTCTGCGGGGTTTTCAGCTGAAGGAACATAATGCCAATGCCTTGATCCTATCGTTTCCTGGATTTCAGACACACGATGACGAACAAATGTCTTTAACTTATTTGGTGGAGTAGATAACCATCCCAAGACTATAGTTGAATCGCACCAACAATGGACTTCATCAAAATTTAAAGTGAGTGACTGACGAACCTTTGAGTACAACCGTGAACCCAACAACGCACCACACAGCTCTAGCCGCGGTATGGTTGTGGATTTGATTGGAGCTACCTTGCTTTTTGCGGTAAGAAGATGTACGTTCACCTCGCCGTCTCGCGAAACACTGCGAACATAAACACATGCTCCATAAGCCTTTTCTGATGCGTCAGTGAATATATGCAGCTGAAGACAGGACGCAGATTCACATAACACCCAACGAGGTATCTTGAACTCGTTTAAAAGGTGCAGGTTATTTTGAAAGTCAGTCCAAGTACACTGAATATGCGTGGGAACAGGCTCATCCCAAGAACATTTGGCTAGCCACAGATGCTGCATGATAATTTTGGCTTCGACTATGCATGGAACGACTAGGCCAATAGGGTCAAAGATTTGTGCTATAGTTGACAAGATATGACGTTTAGTAACCCTGTCAGTCGAGTTTAAGTTTATAGAAAAAGAAAATGTGTCACTCATGCTCTTCCATAAGAGTCCCAGAGTCTTTGACTGCTCGTTGTCACTCAAATCCACAACATCAGAAATGTAGTGTTCACCGCTAAGCGCCTGCAGCACCTCATTGGAATTAGACCGCCATTTCCGAAGATTGTACTTTGCTGATCGAAGAACATCATCAACACGACGACCCTTTTCCAAAGTTTCTGAAACAGATGATCCACCGGATAAATAATCATCCACATAAAAGTCACGTGCTATCGAAAACCTTGTTGAAGAATCTGAACACTCATCCGCCAGTTGAAGTAGACACCTAGTGGCTAGGAAGGGTGCTGAGGCTGTACCATACGTTACGGTATTAAGCGTGTACTCCTTTAGCGGATGAGTGGGTTCAGCTCTCCAAAGGATTTTTTGTAACGGACGATTATTGTCGTGAATAAGAGTTTGTCGATACATTTTTTCGATGTCCGCGCTTATGACTATTTTATGTTGACGGAATCGAAGCAATATCGACAACAAATCATCTTGGATAGGGGGACCAACCATCTGTATTTGGTTAAAAGATTTACCTGTTGTGGTTCTGGCGGACGCATCGAAAACCACCCTTAATTTTGTAGTGATTTTTGACTCCTTCAGGACACCATGATGTGGTAGGTAATTTGAACATTTGAGTGGACGCCTAGTAGATTCAGACATGTGCCCTAGGTCTATATACTCATTGATGAAGTCAACATATAAGCCTTTGAGGCGTGGATCTCTATCCAAACGACGTTCAAGAGATAGGAATCGCTGTTTAGCCATCATGTATGAATCACCCAATGCGTCCAGTGACTCTTTAAAGGGAATACTTACTACAAATCGCCCATCAGAATTACGATAAGTGGTATCCATAAAATGTTGTTCACAGGATCTCTCTTCATCAGATTGTTTATATATAGTCGAAACTGAATCTAATTCCCAAAACCGATCTAAATCTACTTGAAGGTTGTTAGTGTGCATACAAACGTGTGAAGAGGAGGAATTAGACTGATAATATGCACCGGAAATGAGCCAACCTAATTTTGATTCAAGCAGGGTGGGCATATGAGTACCTAATGCGATACGTTCGGTGCCTATGATACCCCAAAATACTTCCACACCAACAAGGATATCGATTGAAGACGGAACATAATAAGTGGGGTCAGCAAGACGTACGTTTGCAGGTATACAAATGTTGCTAGTATCAACAAAGGTATTAGGAACTGCGGCGGATACTTTCGGCAATACGAGGCAGTTAACGTTAAATTCGTACTCACAATCATCAATTGATTTTAATGACAATGAGCACTCCTGAGTACAACTAGAAACATGATGATTTATTCCTATTACCTTGGATTTAGTAATGTAGGTAGGAACATTTAGCTTACGAACCAAGTCCTCCGAGATGAAATTTGTTGTACTTCCACTGTCTAGCAAGACTCGTGCTGTATGGGGATTACCGTCAGCGTCCGTCACCCTCACGAGCGCTGTTGAAAGTAAAATTACTCGAGATGTAAACGTTTGATTAGCTGATAATGCAGTATTGTGTGCACTAGGAAGAAAATTACACTATCTACGTGCTTCCTTAAATGGTAGTGCTTCTCTTGTTATTGACAATCTTGACTTCAGATCGGAAAATTACGATGCAGCCTGGAAGTTACTCTGTGAGAGGTATGACAACAAAAGATTGCTTGTTAACAATCACGTGCAAGCACTTTTTAACGTTCAGCCTATAAATAAAGAGTCAAGTAAGTCACTACGTTACATAATTGACACAACGAATAAAAATCTCAGGGCTTTATCGACCCTTGGTCAACCTGTTCAAAACGCTTTCGTTGATGTTCTTATCATTTACATAATGACCAGTAAGCTCGACCACGTGATACATAGCGAGACTTCTCGCTCAAATTTAGCTGCCCTACTGGGGAAGTACTTCCGCTCAAAATACCTCAGTGAATCAACAGTACCTAGTTGTATTTCTGCAAGTGACCAGAGTTCCAAGGTTACCAGACTATTCTGACAGCATAGACATTCCATTTATTGTCAGTTTAGTAACTATCTATTTTAAGAAAACCTCTGGTGTTGCAAATGTCTATGGATGGTGGTGATCACTTACCATGAGGTGAGCCTTGTGCACGTTTGTCCCCATATCCCTTAAAAAAAATAGACACGTCAATTATACATATGCACAAAATATTCTAATTCTATTCTAAATAAACATTAGGTAGGCCTCAGGTAGTTCTATGTGAATGATTTATCTAACATTAAAGCCCTTATACTTACCTATTGGCTGCGATGAACATGACGTAGTAATATTTAAACTATAGCTGAGTTGAAATATTACTACGTATTACATAATTAATGGATAGTTAATACTGGTAATGAAAAATGCTGCAGAACTCCTGTAATTCCTATTTAGTATGGTAATTAAAATGCTCTAACATTTCCAGGCAAATAGGTGCAATTATTGCACGCCCGTTTTTCTCAGAAACTACAAAAATGTGTTCAAATAACATTACATTTTTATTAAAAAAAAGTGGTTAGGCAGTTGCTGGTGAAAGCACCAATTACTTAATTTTAACCAATTTTGACTGAGAGGTCTTGGATTCGATTTCCAGGTTGAGCCAAATGTAATTGGGCTTTTCTATAAAATGTTCAGTGGGAGCTCGGAGTTTATATTCGTGCCCGGTTATCCATGGGACCTAAAACATACCGGTGAAATATTGATGTACATTAGTACCTACACCTCTACCTAACACCTCTGGTGATAGGCGTGATGGTATGTTTTGCAAAGAAATTTAAGATTATGTGTATGAAACGTTACCAAAAGCAATGAAAGCGGGCGGCGTGCATTACCTCCACATTCTACGTCTACGTGCTTCACTGTCGCGTCTCCATTTAACTTATCTTGTTCTGTGGCACGTGCTTGATCTACATAAGCATAAAGTCTGTCTTCCCGAAAGATTATTATCTTGTTTTAAAAATAAACTCTGCTTATGGTTGGTGGAATACTGAGTCATGAGGTAACAAACACTCTTCATTGCATCGGCCACGTAATTGGGCTTTATAACACTTTTGTCCTACCCTGGGAGTCAAACTATTTCCATACAAAATCTTATCTAAATCGGTTAAGCGGCTTAAGCGTCAAGAGGTAAGAGACAGATAGAAAGACACATACATACTTTCACATTTACAATAATATTAAGTAGTATAATAGTAAGTAAACTTTTTCTACCTATAATTTATTTATGTTCCTCTTCCTCGTTCCCTCATTGCTAAGGATCGCGACCACAGGCTATCCGTCGCCAGCCCGTGCGATCATGCGACTTGTGGACAGCTCGGTGTATGCTGCCACCCACTGCCATCCTCACGTCGTCGGACCATGTTGTAGGTGCCCTGAGCACGTTTGCCTTCTATCTGGCCCAATATTATGAGCTTCGCCAAACTGTGCATAATATGAAGAAGCTAAGACCTCGTTCTTGACACATTTTTGAGAGCCTCTTGGTAGTCTTAATTTCCTCAAGTATAGACTGCGTAGTAGTATGCCAATATCACATTCTAAAGCATCGATTCTTGTACTCATTCTTATTTGTCTATGGTATCATATTAATGTCATATTATGTGTAGGTAATGTCAAAAGATGCGCAAATGTAATTTTACGATAAAAACATAATCATAAGCATATTATCAGTTGAATTAAAATATATATTATTCAAAGAACTTTTATTTTAATTTGTTGTAGAATATTCGGTCAATATTTTCCATATGGTGATAAAACTTTATACGACAGAACTGAACCCGCCACTAAGAGCGGTCCTCATGGCTTGCGACATATTCGAAGTGACCTTCGAAAATGTAGAAATAAATCTGATGGATAAGGAACAACTGCAACCGGAGTTTTCAAACGTAAGGTTCAAATTATCATCTTCATCATCCCATTTTTACTATCCCACTACGAAGCTCGGGTCTTCGGGGAAGGGATAGGCATATTTATCACATAGTCAAACGGTGAAGGTTAACAGTCAAACGGTGAAGGTTAACATCGTGAGGAAACCTGAATTCCTGATAGTTCTAGTACATTTTGGCAACGAGCAACCAACAGATACTAAACTGATTCTGAGAATGAAACTATCATAGTTTAATTCTAAGAATCTGTATGAAGTCATTCAACTGTAGTCAGAGAGTTATCTATTTTGTAATTAAACATTTCAGAAAAATCCACTACACACGGTCCCTGTTTTAGAGGACGACGACTTTATTCTTCATGACAGGTTATTTTACATTTATGTTTTCTGTGTAGTCATAAATTTATTGAAGTAATTGTGAATCTTGAACGCGTTATTCGTATTTAGTACAAAAATGTTGTAATGTAATTTTTCACCCAGTCTAGTGACACCTCTTCTCTTTGGCACTAAATTTGGTGAAAGAGCGAGGGGTGAAGGTGTTTGTATATAATTATATAATGGATATAAATGCTTCCTAACACTAAGTGTAAGGCTATATCGTGCAATTTTTGATACTATAAGGGTTTCTTGCTGAACTTATTTCAAAATTAAGCTTTATAGTTTTCATAATTCCGAGTTATAAAAGAAAAAATAATTATTATCAGAAGTCTTCAGTTGTATGTATGTATATCCTGACAGGCTTTACATAATCTTATTCACATATTTTAACAATTTGTAAGCCAACACTGTTGAGATTGCCACCATTAATTTGAATACATCCGCGTTATTTCCGTTCACGGTACTAAATTCTGTCAGATCCTAAAAACAAACTTATTTTATACGCAGATACGGCTTAAAATATTTTAATTTATAACAGTATAAATTGATTTTTTCTTCGCTTCGTGACGGATATTTTCTCTCTAAATCATTCGTAGCTTATCTGTACAATTTTGTTTTCTTTTTCCAGTCACGCCATTATGATGTATCTGGCAGACGCCTATGGAAATGACGAGACGTGGTACCCAAAAGATACCAAGATAAGGGCGCTAGTCAATCAAAAACTATACTTCAATAGTGCTGTTCTTTTTCCTAGATTAAAAAACGTGATGGTAAATTATAAGATTATTGAACATGCGTCCCAAATATGCGATTGAATTTCATTGTACCTCGCAGTATGGTACTATACACTTTTATACTTCATTATCAACCCATTTACGACCCGTTTAGCTCAGCGGTAGGTAACGCTGCCTGCTGTGCTATGTGTCCCGGGTTCGAACCCCGGTAGGGACAAATGTTATTATATGTATGTATTTACAAAAAAAAAGTATATAATATATACTTTTTATCAACCATCTAGTATCCGTAACACAAGCCTCGTTGCCACGGAACGAGATGGTTCTGTGTAATGATGCCCGGGTTTTTTACGGTCCTAGTGCTGAACAAATATATCTTCTCATTAAATATGGATTAGGTAAATAGTACCCGTACTAATCTAGTACGGGTACTATCACACAAACTTCACATGCCATCAAGAGAACCCCTTAGGCATGCAGGTTTCCTCACGATTTTTTCCTTTACCGTTCGACATGTGATAAATACGCACGTAACGATCGATCCATCAGTGATTCGTGCCTTGAGATCAAACCTAAGACCTTTGACTTGACGGCCCAGTGGTCGCACAACGAGGCACAGCTAGCAAGCCTTTTATTTTTCAGTATGCATTAATTATTGATCGCCAAAGATTGATAAAACAGAAGTGGTTGGAGAGTATTGAGGATAGTTACAGTTTTATGGAACATTACCTGAACCGAACGGAGTTCATTGCTTGTGACCACATCACTATTGCCGATATATCTGCCTACAGTAGCATGTCGTCTCTAGCCCAAATCGTTCCAGTCGACGAAATCAGGTAAGCCTGTCAAGATTTTGAAATACTGCAGTGAAAGTACTACTAAGAAATGTTTCTTTTTAATGATTTTTAATCTATTATTTTCTGTCCTACTATTAAGAACGCGTTGCGCCTTAGTTCATCATGTTACATATAAATTAGTACGTAACAAAATTGTACTTTTACAAGAATAAAAAAACATGATTAGTTATTGCAATATCATGCAACATGATCACTTTACTTTTTTATATTTAGGTACTAAACGTGTTTTTTTTCTCCTCAGATTCCCGAAAACTAAAGCATGGTGTGAAATCATGGAAAAAAAGCCTTACTGTAAAAGGCATAATAATGCTGGAGCAGCTACCTTTGGAGATTTACTGAGGCAGTGTCGAGAATCTACTTCACAATAATTGAACTACAAAGTCTTTCCTAACGTTGTATGTTCATGTCAGATCGAGAGAACCATTTATCTTAATTCATATTTCTTCTGTCGTAGTACTTTAACACTTCAGATTATTACTTTTTTTAATGTCTTGCATTGAATGCTTTGAAATATTGCATGAAATAAAAAAATAAAATACAATAAACTGAAGAAAAAACATAATCACCATACAAAATAAGTGAAACATTAACTGTTATTATATATTTTATGATGATTTATTTGTTTTCAAATAGCTAGTCATGCGAATTGTTCGTAACAGGAGTCAGCAATTAATCTGATTGGGCTGCCTTTGCGTGGTATATCAATAGGTTGTTGAAAACTACTACTTGTTGAAAAGTTTTATTTGTTATGGACAATATAAAAACATGTTTATAAAAGTTTTTTAAAAACACGTAGGTAAATTGTAACACAATATTTTGGAACATAATATTATACTTCATTGGCATTAAAAATAGACAACCAATACACCTGAATGATAGCAATGTATATTCTAAACTGTTTCATCGCTGGCGTTGCATCCAACGAGATTGGATTGAAGTGGGACCGGTGCCAGTACCTACACGTAGACACAACCTACAGCATGATATTGTGAATAAATCGTAAGCTGCGCTCTGACCATGATATATGCCGGTACAAATTGGATTTATTTCCCGCTTTCCCTTCCCATTGGTACTGAACAGAAACTGTTATTGCACGTATGAACGATGAGGTGTCATGAATAAAATATTCTGTAGCGAACGCGTCACGCACCCCGAGGTTTCGATCGCGATTTCAATGTGATACACCAATCACACGACACCTCGTACAAATGTTTTATCGCTCGTGTTCACAAAAGTATAACCTGATTTGGCACGTCTCGTCTAGATAATAGAATTACTGTTCCCGGGCAATACACTACCGCACACACCAATATGGAACCGCTACCAATACGCAATATCTACATACTGGTCAACACTAAAAAAGAGGTGTTTGTTTTAAGGTTTTAACATAAGTTATTAGAGTTCGAGATTTATGCGAGACACATGCGCAATAATACAAATACATTTTGTGTATTTGCATTTTATGAGACCCTGAATTTTAGATTTGTTTCAAATCAATTTTCTAATTAAAGGAATACCTTTGTCACAAAAATCAACATCAACCTAATTATTAACCCACAGTTCGGCACGGGTCGTCTTTCATTTGAGAGAGATTAAGCTATAGTCAACCACGCAGCACTTAGTGGCTAATAATGATTATGAATTAAAACAAAAACCTAATTCAAAACAAATAAAAAAACCGTTAGTATTCTAATAATAGAATGAGTACATAACCCATATAAAAGTTGCTACTAAAAAGACGATACAAACATTTTTATGACCAGTGAGGCAATCGATCCAGATTGTTAACTTTCAAGATCCATATCTCTGCTTCACTTAGAATAAATCCGTAATGATCCTGTCCTCAGTAACCCTATACCGCAATGAATTGTATTCGGTACTTCTGCATGCAAATGCCATTTGTTAGATTTATGCGTCAATGCAAAACGACTCATTTCTATTTCGCTTTGCGTTTTATTTGGATACTACGGTAATACCCATTTTTGTTGTTTTTCCATTGTTAAACGAATTACGCATACAAATCTACACCGTGACACAGCTTTATACGGTTTAATCTTCTTTGTAGATACAAATCCCCGCATCGGTGTATTGTCTTTTGGGACATATATTTCAATAACTCTGCTGTGGTATTGCGTATAAATCGTTCTTTTAGACATTTGACAATAATTTACGTCGATAATTTGCATCCGGACGAAAATACCTTTATTAACGCATAGTTGAGATAAATTTTCCACGGGACTACATTTATTTATATTTAATGAGGTAAAATTACGGCTTAATGACTTTTAGGGGGTATAATTTAATAAATTATTCCGCTTTTTATTCGGGTCAAATTGTCTAATTAAAGAATAAAACCACTTTGACCGGTATTGAATAAATGATGGTGGAACAGATTTAAAAATGATATTTTTTAAACCAAATGACCTCTGTGAAAGACGTGGGTAGAGTGTTCTGTGACGTACATTCCATTAACACGGTGTTGGCGATTTTTGTATAAATAATGGCCACTTTGACGTAACATAGGGAACGCCGGGTCCAATAACTTTGACATGCTCCTGTCAGTGTAGCCGACCTTTTTTGTAAGCACGTTCAATGGCTCAAAGGGCGTTGTTTCAGCATCCTTTGGCAGATACATCACCACCTATTTGTACAAATTGGAAAAAAAAAAATAACCGCTCGGATAACTCATAATATTAGATGGCATCCGTAAGATATACCTACGTTATTATTTGAAACATTTAAAATTGTATTAACTATAAGTCAATCAGCACCTCTCAAAGCTTATACGACAATCAATCTTGAAAGCTGAAATCTATTGAAACAGGCATTAAACTCTCAAACGTCAATGGTTCTGATCTCTTGAAGCTTTGATATCAAGCTATTAGTGGTTGAGTAGAGGGCACCCTAACATAAACAGAACTCAAATTAACGCGTGTAAAGCGATTGTAAAACTATTTACCTAGCAAAGAATCAAATTTGTAGTGGGAAGGAACAATGAAATTCTAAAGACATTTCAAAAGCAGTCACTTAAAAAAAATTTAGTGAAATATAATGGTAAATACACAAGCGCGTACTAGAAGACGCAAAGTGAGTAAGCCTTCAGCATGGTGGACCGACAACCTAGTAAAAGTTGCAGGACTCGTCGTGGAAATTGTTAGGAGGACTTATGTTTAGCAGTAGACGTCATTTAGCTGAAATGATGAATACTTAAGCATTAGTCAAGAAAATTATTCCAATTAAGTAGTTAAAGTTAAACCCAAATCCATTTACTGTCTCATTGCTGGGCACGGGTCAGAAAATCTCTTATGCGTGTATGTTTCCTGACTATGTTTTCCTTTAAAGTTTGAGCATGTGATATAAGTTCGGGATCGAACTTGAGACATATACATTCATAGCTTACTGGTCTCAACACTAGGCTGCTACAGCTTGTTTAAACCTCGGTTAACGCTTAATACCAAATAAAGCAGGAATCGTAGCAGATTTAGGCAAAGGTGTACACATCAATAATTTCTAATAAAAAATAATGTTGAAAGATAAAAAAATACGTTCCTGTATCGTCGGTGCGTTTACACCGTGAATTCTCACGTACATATATAAACACCCAGTACCGAAAAAATATGCTTATAAGCCACATGAATGTTGGTGTACTGCGGGGGGATCGAGCCCTTGTCTCGTATTCCAGAAGCTGATCATTCAGCCACCGCGCAAGTCCCGCCCTTGATTATGTTTTAAATTATAACCGCCACTACTCCAAAGACTGTATATTGGAAATATTACAAAAAGAAAACGCCTATTTCAATAAAATTAACGGTCCAACAATAGAGTCGTGTTCCAGTATTCGAAGCTGTTGACTCCTCCATTCGCGTCACAGGTTGTGGGTTTGATCCCCGTCCGGAGCAAATATTTGTACAATCTACACATAGTATTTCCAGGTCTTGGTGTTTTGTGTATTTGAAAATTTGTGTTTGTAAACGCACCTACGACACAGGAAAAAATCTTAGAGAATCCTAAAAATCTCCCTGATGATAATCAGATTGAATTTAGTGATGTTATTTTATGCATTCACTGTCCCTTATTGTATGTGCATTTTTGATGCAGTCGGGAGGTCGCTGCAACCTGCTTCTCAAATATAGACTGATTTGTTTCAAAAATAATACAAAACAATGTACAGATAAATAAACGAAAATTCATGGCATTTAGTTTTTTTTAATAACAAGTTCCAATAGTTAAATTAATTTAGCACATGAAGGTATGGATTCAAATCCATGATTACCCGCAAAATTCCATACCTTCATGTACCAAATTAATTTAACTATTGAAATCGAAATATCATCCATACTTTTTTTTACGAATAATTTCTCGGTTTTATGAAATTATTTTAAACCCAACGTTTAGATCTTTTACATTACAGCATGCATAAATTACGCGTAGAAAGTAGTTATAATTTTTTATCTAACATTTACAAAATGGTCAGAAATCAGTAAATCAGCCATAGGGAATATCAAACTTTACGCAAATTTTAATTTACTCGAGAACATAAAATCGAAAATTAAAAATTTATTCAATAGAATTTATAACGATTCTAATTACTTACCTCAATGAATACCTACATATTATGAGTTAAATGAGGCAAACATTCTGCTAATTAATTAATTGTTGACAACTAAGTTGGTGGTTGGCAAAGGCTCCGTGACTGGTCGACGCGAATCATGCTTCGGAAAACTCGAAAACGTGATCGTTTTGTTTAATAATATAAAATACGACCACATTTATTTCTTTCACGAGCCAAGCAGAGAAGTAAAAATGCCCAGTTCAGTATGGTTCTAAGTCCGCACCAATAGGTGGCAAATCTTATGACACCAACTGTATACTGTTTGAATTCGGTATCTAACGCTTCATGTTCATCAGATGCATTTGAGACTGTTGGAATTGGTTCAGCAGTCTGGTTTGACATTAAAGTGTATATAATGTTTATTTAGGTACATGGTATGCAGGGATCGTAGCACGTGGCATTCTGTAGTTTCTGCCTACCCCCATGTAAAGATACTTACTAAAAAATATATATTATTCTGATAGTGTTATTTAATACGATATAGTATCTATCTTACTTATTAAGTCTGCTCGCAGATTTCATAAATTTCATAGCACAACACCAATTAATATTGGCTACCTTGAATATTGAACTCACGGCAAAAAAAAAACCATGAAAAACCGGATCAAATTGGCAACTTCCTCCAATTTGGGGAATCAGTGTAAACGGACTGTACCCACTGAGTACATGAGTACTCACTGCATTTGACAGTTTGTGTAGTTATTGTTTTTTCGTGTTTATTTTGACATCGGTTTAGTTTAAGTTATCTCTGTAAAAATACGGAAATCAAAGCAATTTACAACTTTTTCATATTCTGAAAGAATTTATATGCAAAACTGCGTCAAAGCCTCACCCACTTTTAGTTCGCCGTTATACGTAAACTTTGGAATAAGGATAGTTGACACAAAGTTAAATGAAACTTTTTCTAGGGCAGTTTGAGCGAAACCAGGCGGAGTAAGAAACAGGCACAAGCTCTTACGTTGAATTCACTTTTTAAATACCTCCGAATGTGGACCCTTTACCGATTAAGCGATGCAATTTATCGATATAATTTATCTATACATCTATGAATTATTCTCAAATTAAATCAACCAACGCCACATTTTAGTTTTCAATACAAAGATTACCCTTAGCCGTAAGCCGATTGTATGTAGAATATTTTGCTTATGCCTTTGTTATGACGTCACTGTCGCGTCTCATGTGACGAGGGTCCTCGTCATGTCACAATCCTCTTAAGTAGTGTCACTAAAAGCATTGCTACACCAACCCAGTGCTAGGCACTAGGGTACGACACAATTTTAGGTTTTTCGTAGACCTTATTGTGTATGTAAGTAGTCATTTGTCACGCAGAATAATGATACCTATGTTATTGTTGTAATAAAATTGTCACAAATATGTGACCATGTCATCCCTAGACGGTAGACGTGAGTGTAAGGGTGTATAGTGACGTTTTTTTATTCAATAAATAGAAATAATTATACATAATATACATGGTTTGTTATACAAAATGAAATAAAAGTCTATTCACGAACATTGGTGTTTTATCCAAGTGCATGTATACTTCACCTTCTCTAAAAGTGAACGTATACTATTATTAAAAAAGCGGGGCTTTACGTCTTTCGAGGTAAATTTGTAAAAAAAATATTGCAAACGCATTTTGCTTGCATTGTGGTACCGATACTAATAGAAATAAAAAAATAAAGAAGTATCTACCTATATAATAACAAATTAAAATTTGGTTAATGAAATACTTCAATTCCCAAAAAAAGACGATAAAACGAATATATTTGTTATTAAATAAAACTTATATTTTACCCAGGTAGTAGATAATAATTTTATTTCAACGTCAAATAAATTTTGGTTGGGCTCCAGTAAATATAAAATAACCAGTTCATCAGACTGTTCTAAATCATGACAGCAATTTATTATAATTCTACTTAATTAGTGTACTTGGGCTATGACCGTTTTAATTAAATTTACCTTTTACGTCTTTCTTTCTTTCTAACCTATGTTCAGCAGTGGACGTCAAACGGTTGATATGATGATGATGAAGGAAATAAATAAACAGATAATTAGATGCCTACCTTCAGTACGTTATTATAATTCGAATATATGCAATATTAATATTAGAAACAGCATCACCTGGAGGTAAGTACGTCGTGTACTTCATGCGCGTTGTGGCCTACCTATCAAACTGTGGAACAAAGCCGACTAAGTCTTGTATTATGCAAACAAGCATCATGTAAGGCGTGGATTTATGAGGCAAGTTTGTTGGGAAAATCGCGAGCGCCACCCGTGGGAGAACCCGTGCTCACTATGGCTCCATATATTCATATTTAGGGTTAGAAGGCTTTAGGCGACTGCCCTAGGGAACCTCACACGCATGAATGACAATCATACGTAATTGAATTGATTAATCATTGTATGAGTTCATTCATATTCAATGAAGTTGTGTTGTTCGTCAAAAACTTGTTTTGTGTTTGTTGTTATGTAATCATTTTATTGTATATAGACACCTATTTGTGGAGTGCAATATATGCGGTTAACAATAATTTGCAATTGTTATGGAAATTTAATTTGTAATTTATTCTAAGAATTGGGCACAATATAGATTATAATTCTGACAACAGTTTATTATAAAAAGCGAATAGAATTAATTAAACACTGTTTACCGCAGCGCTATGTAGCTAAGGAACTAGAGAAAACGCACACTAGATAGTTCATATACTAAATTACATAGATATGTTTGTTTTAAATACACCCATGCTGTAAATAGAAACGTCAATGACTTAGGTGCAAATGTCTGTATGTGTGTGTATGTACTGGGATTCGGACCTATGTATATCGCAGATGGATGTCTTAATACCGCTATACTAATCGGATTGTCATTAATCGGTTTTGGTATTGATAGACTATTAAAATAACGGTATGAAATAATCTTATTCTTTTGATAGATAATTAGCCACTTCTAGGTTCATTTATTTAGCATGACATCACCACGGAATACCAGTAATGGAGTGCATATCCACATATTAAGTTAATAATCTACTTCATTACCTTTTTTTAAATTAGCTCTTCTCGGTGGAGCAATCGCCTCTGTTTTCTATCTTCTGCTTTCCGTTTTATCTCTTGATAAGTCTTGACCCCTACTCTTTTCTTCACTTTTCCATAAAACTTTGTCTTGATCTGTCTTTTCCTCTAGGAAAATAACCTCCTTACTTTATTAATTGTAGGTGGAAATAGAAAATTGTAAGGAACCATAGAGAATAGGAGAGGAAAGATTTTCGGCCACTTGATGCGACACGACGACTTCTTTAGAACCATACTTTGAGTATCTACATAGGTTAGATGTGTTTATATCAAACTAATCAAATTAAAATATTATAAAGAAAACAGTTTCTTGTAATACATGTCATGATTGCATTGTAAATGTTCTAAGAAAATGTATATTTTCATATGGAGGTTGTCTGTAGGTTGTTTTTAGATAAACCATTTTCTGAATTATATTGATACAAAAGTTTTCTCAAGTTTCCAACGCGTGCCCTAGCTATTACAATCGCAAATTAAATATATACTTTTCCATATTACTAAGTAATTTTTCTCAAATATATTAAAACTTTCAGATATATTTCAGAACACCTCTATTTTGAATTGAAATTACTGAAATACTAAACTTATATTTTAATTATTTGAGCAATCAGCATTAAAATATAAGTTTACGCTTACGCGAACATAACACATTAAAATTAAATTATTTTTACGGATTTCATCACTGTATTTTTTTTAAATTTAATTCCGATGTTTCGAATCCTTTATATCATTCACGGATTCCGTGTCAGGATTAAATTATTGCAATATACCGCGATTAAATCCTGAAAAAGTACTTTTAGTATAGTACCTATACAATATTAATAATAACTCAATTAGTTTTAATATTTGTCAATACTATCATCATCATAATCATAATTGTTACCATAAAATTAAAAATATTTGTTGTAAGATTTAGAATTAGTTAGTATAATTAGTGTAATTATACCACTTTGGGTTTACCTGTTATGATATTGTAAGTATGGTTTAAATAAATTAATTAATAATAATTGTGCAGTTAATAAATTATTTCCATTGGCTTCTTTGTGTATGCCAACCAACCATGAAAGATACGAGAGTATATTTACGACTTTTTAGGGACTAATTGACCTTAAAAAGTCATAGATCTCAATCGCAGGGCCACCTACCACGTCCAATTGTGAATTCAAACAAAAATAATTAATCAAATTTCATCCAAATCGGTCCAGTTGTTTAAGAGTTCAGCGATAAACACTCGCACATACGATTTATGTATATAAAGATAGGCTGCGATGTCAAGGCGTCGGTATCGAAGAAATGGCAACCTACGATAGGAATCGTCTGCGTCGGCACAATAATACAATGCAGTACATTCACATAAATATCTTCAGAGAATTGAAAACTACAAAAGGAGAGATGCAAATGTTTTTAAATGCAAGTCCACAGTATCGTGATTTTTTTATGTTTATATTGAGTCGTATTATAATATTTTTTTCGGCTTAGTGTCAGTCTACTTGGATAGAACTTAGGTCATACATAAGTTTTTTAAATAAATCTACTTTTTACGTTTATTGCGGTATATTGATTTTATTTACCTAATTCCCAGGTTTCAGATCCTTTTCAGTATCGATGGTCACGGGGACGCCATAATAGTTAAAACTAGTTTTTTTAAAATATTCATTTAAAATATTAAAGATTTTGTTTTATCACCAACATGGATAAACTACATTCTTTCTTAGAATCGATTAAGAATTTTCGAATAATATTCAAAACAAATTTCAAGTAAATTCAAGAATTTACCCTTTTTTTAAAGTGAACTTTTACTTATCATTGTTATTATAAAAATCAACAACTTTATACGAAGAATTGAAGAATAAATAACGAATAGTATTGGTAATGTGATAGTGATCAATAAAATATTCAACTGTCGATCTGAGCACTAATTGGATGGCTAACGAGATATGTTCTGGAGTGCCCCCTCTATGGTGCTTTATCTCTTTCTCTCTAGTGGTGTTTCATTATTGGATGCTTTTAGATTGTGTGTTTTAGTATCGGTAACATGCTGAATATATGCATTCTGTTATCTGGAATGATTCTAAACAGGATTTGATTGGAAGTTGTGTACAGTTGAAGCCAATGGTACATGCATACAATGTAAATACGGAATTTGAATTCTCGATTTCCTCTGTAGATTTCGTGCTTATAATATCGGTATAGTGAATGACAGAGAATATGGATAAATACATTAATTATTACTTGTATAGATGAATATTAGAAAACGTTAGAGAAGTTACCCTTACAATATTAGTGATAGATTTTGTGTTCGGTTACATATTATAAAATATGTTGATATGTATAGGTAAAATATTTGCTAAATAGTATTAATTACATATTATTTATAGATTAGACTTGATCTGACTGATTCATACATGCAGAACCATACGCACCATAAGGGTTAACAACTTGAAATTTGGATAGATGATGCATTTCATGACGAAAACATCAAGAAATAAATTTTAGAATTTTGACTCCTAAAGGGGCAAAATAATTGACGAATGGTTATACGGACATCCCTCATTATCAAAATTAGTGGTTAGATATTTCATATACAAACTTTTGGTTAGAAATAAATAGATACATTTTTTGAAGATTGACCCTCTAAGACGGTAAAGTAAGAGTTAAAAGTTTATATGGAGAGTCCGTAAATTTTTAAGTAAGTAAATTTTTATTTAAAATTCAAGCTTCTCAGCAAAAATAAATGCATGTGATATTCGTCGTTTCTGAAAATTCAACTCCGTAAAATAATTGATTCTCTAATTATGCTAACGCGCGGGCGTAGCCGAACACTGGAGGTCCAGCTAGTATTATACTATTTAGGTAAGCGATGAAAAACTAAAAAGATATATCATATTTATTTAGTTCACTCAATTTTTACCATCACATCAACCGATAGACGCCCACAGTTGGATATAGGTCTCTCAATTTCATTTATACTATATAAACATTTATTAGCATGAAACAAAATAATACAAAATCTACATCAGAAATGATAATTAAATATATAAATCACATTCCGATAGAATATAGCGGTATTCAAAACAAAGTTACTAATCATTAAACTCACATGAACTCCCAAAGCCTTTAACTAGATTATCAAATTAAACGGTCCGATCAATAGCGTTCAAACATGGAACATTTTTAGTGTGTGGATGGATAAAATGTTTAAAATAGCGTTAGAATTTAGCTAGCCACGTCATTAATCTCAGGTTAATGGCGGGTTGACGTATCTCTAATGGACAGCGACAAAAATACGCCGCTGTAATTAATGAACACGCTCCTTGAAAAAAGGTACGCTTAGAGCATCCTCCTTCAATTACGTTATATAGTTGTGACGTTGTATAAACTGGTAATTTATTTTGTCAATGTGTCACAATTTTTTCGTGCTTTTTATATTGTATACAGTTTTTACTACATAGTAGCAAGCAGTTGTGAGCTTATGTTATTTTGTCGTTGGCTTTTCAAAGTTTATAGTATATTTGCATCCAATTTCTTGTGCTGTTAAATAATATCATTATAAAGTATAGGTATATCGGCGCGAGAACGTCATTAGGCTAAACTACGGTTAAATTGATATTTTAAATCGGTTAAAATCACTCTTTAGTTACACTTAACGTTTTGTTGAACTCGAACAAACTCGAACTCCTTCTCCGTTATATATATTATAATGAACAGTATTTGCTACCCAATTTGTATCCTGGTCGAAAATAATGCAGTGAAAGGAATTTGAACCTGAGTTGAAATATATTTATTTTATTTTATATAATTTATAGAGTACGTAGTAATTAGAAAAATACGTACTACAGTAATATATTTAGATATCCGCATGTTTTTATTTACTGCGAATCCTTTTATCCCGAAGTGGTAATAAAACACTGGAGGCCACATTTATTTTCCGACAGCCGTGAAGCCATAGAGGATAATGTTTGGCCGAGTTACAATTGATGTATGTAGGTACTTATGTAGTACGCAACATGTGTTCATATTTGTTTTGCTGTCTGTACCAAATGTACTGACCGATTTAGACAAAATGGTCATTGTTTCTTTTAAGCCTGATTAATCAAATACTCGATCTTTGTTTTTCTGTAAATGTGTTTTGTGCCTGCTACGACCAAACGCTCATAATTATTTTGTAAACACATTTGAAACTCAATGTTGTATTATTTAGCGATGTCCATTTCATTATTTTTGAGAGTAATATACATACCATCGATATAAGCACAACTGTATATTTGTTTACTTAACAACAAAAAAATTGAAAATCATATGATAAGATTCAATAAAAAAATCTTGTAATTAAATCTATATTATACGTATAATATTATAGGCAACACCACCTCCTACCCCACTGAACTACCTACAATGTCTGTATAAAAACGCGAGTAATTTTAGACTTGTCCTCTTTTTCTTGTCAACTATCGTGAAGGTTGGATCTCCTGATTAGAGTTAGAAGCTACGTGAGCCATTTTGAGTTACTTTCTTACTTTGTGTTTTACATTTACTTTTGTGCAAAGTTAATCACCTACTTAGCTTTAAGAATATTTTGTAAGGAAAATTATTTATAAAAAGTGTTCTGTTTAAAACTGTGTTCCTTTTTAATCTATTTCCACTTCTGAACCTAAAATCAGAAGTGGGATAGTGAACTTTCTCGCCCATTGTTAAGTGTAACGTAAGAATTCTAAATAATTAAACTCGCTAATTTTTATTTTACTTGGATGGTGATTGATTTTGCTTACTTGACTGTTTCTTTAATTTGTATCTGTGTATCTTTTGTTGACTAAATAAGTGTCAAACCTGATATGGTACGAACAAGATCACGCAACCGTGAACGGTGTTCATCTCATAGTGAATCGGGTGATCGGCGACGACCAAAAAAACGCAGTAGGTACGTCTTGCGGAGTAGGTCCCCTAGGCATAGTTATACACGCAGTCCTAGCAGCCAGGAACGGTGGCGTGATCTATCAAATGGCTCGCGTCGCTCAGGACGGTCCAACTCTAGTGATAGTGACAGGCGCGGCCCGCGAGATAGGGACAGACGCAGTCCACATAATATAACTAATAATCGGTCACGTAGCAATTCGCGTGCTACTTCACGAGATCGTTCTCGTAGGTACGTTCGTGTTAGGTCACGGTCTAGGCTTAGTAAAACGAAACTACCCGCACAAAATAAAACGTCACCAGTTACAAGAACGCCAAGTCCCGTCTTGTCGAGTGCCATACGTGCAAATGGTTCCGCTGTTTCTGAGGCATCAACCCTTGCTCATGCTTTAATGCAAGCCATTAAGACCATGCAACCTGTGAAATCACAACATTACTTCGTTTCAAACTTTGATCCTTCTATAAACAACATTGAAGTATGGTGTGAGGAAGTTGATCGCGCCAGAGACACAAACTGCTGGAGTGACCAAGAATGCTTATCACGCGTGGCATCTTGCCTAAAAGGCGACGCGAAAATATGGTTAGGAGAATGGGTTACGAATGACAGAACGTGGTCGAACTTTAAACGAGAGTTTAAGCCTCTTTGTCCTAGTAAGTTAGACTACGCCAATATTTTATTTGACGCAATGAATTCCACTTCAGATAAATTTCCTACATTCGCTGAATACGCACGCCGTACATTATTACGATTGAAAATAGTGCAGGGTCTTAGTGATGACTTGAGAACGCTTATCGTTATTCGCGGCATAGATAATCCCCAGGTTCGTGCGGCTGCCGCTAATGCTGATTTAACACCCGAAAGTATTGTTTCATTCTTGTCCATATATAAGAAATTTAATAAAGGGAAGAGCGATACCTCAGTAATTTCAAAGAAAACAGTTTCTCATAAATTTACTACGCGTGCAGGTCCCAAATGTTTTAATTGTAATTTGCGGGGACATGTTATTCGTGACTGCAAACGACCAAAGCCAGATATAACTTCCAACACGCAACCGGCAACCAGCAACACGTGCACGTTCTGCAGGAAGCGGGGACATACCGAGGATGAATGCTTTGCAAAGAACCGCTCAGAGCTTCGCAATCCGCGGAAGGTTAACCTTTGCTCTAATAAACTAAGTCCTACTCATAGCAGTGACGTAATCAGTGCAGTAGTGGACGGTATTCCAGTCGATGTACTTATTGACAGTGGCGCTCTTGATGTGTCTCTGGTTTCTTCAGATGTGCTTAAATATATTTCATGTCAACCGAAGCCGAGGCGTTGCGTGTTGAAGGGTTTAAGTGACAAAGAAATAATTGCTACGTCGTATGTAACTACTACTATAGAATTCAGCGATATATCTGTTGAGGTAGAATTAGTAGTTGTCCCTTCACACTTTATGATTACACCTATAATAATAGGCACTGACGTACTTAATCGCGATGGCATAACATTCGTCCGGACTAAAGATAGGCAATACATCACGCATTCGAAAGACTTTCGTATTGTTAATAATCTTCAAGCAGCTGAACAACTTGACGTAAAAACACCCCTTCAGGGTAACGATTTTAGAACTCTTTTATCAGTTATAGGAAAATTCTCAGATTTCCTTATTTCCGGTACGGCTCAAAGCACAGTTAAGACAGGTGAGATGGAAATTAAACTTACCAGCTCAACACCAGTAGTATATCGGCCGTACAAGCTCTCGTATCAGGAAAAGCTAAAAGTTAGGGAAATAACTAATGATCTTTTAAATAAGGGTGTCATAAGGCGTTCAAAATCTGAGTATGCGAGCCCTATCATATTAGTCAAGAAACGTGACGGCTCTGACCGACTCTGTGTGGACTTTAGGGCATTAAATCGCATAACGGTTAAGGACCGTTACCCCCTCCCTCTAATTGATGACCATATCGACCGGCTAGGTACCTATAAATATTTTTCCAGCCTAGATATGGCCACGGGGTTCCACCAAATCCCTCTTAAAGAAGAGAGCATTCATTTAACAGGTTTTGTAACACCCGAAGAGCATTTTGAATACATCAAAATGCCATATGGTCTAGCAAATTCTCCTATCGTGTATCAGCGGATTATAAACGATACCTTACGTGATTTAATTAATGAGGGAAACGTTTTAGTCTACATCGATGATGTACTTCTCATGACCAATACAGTAACCGAGGGAATTGAGCTGTTACGTAAAGTCTTGAAAACCCTCACCCAAGCGGGTTTTTCCATTAACCTTAGGAAGTGCTCTTTTCTGGTCAATGAGGTAGAGTACTTAGGTAGGGTAATAAGTCAAGGTCAGGTTAGGCCGAGCCCCCGAAAAATTGAAGCTTTAGTAAATTCAACACCTCCACAGAATGTAAAACAGGTGCGTCAATTGCTCGGTCTTGCCGGATATTTCCGACGTTACATAAAAAACTATGCCACACTGACTACCCCAATCACTCACTTGACTCGTAAAGGTATAAAATTCAACTGGACACCTCAATGTGAAACCATTCGACAAGACTTAATCATACGACTGACAAACGAGCCTGTTCTGGCTATCTTTAATCATCGTTTTCCCACTGAAGTGCATACCGACGCTAGTAGCGCCGGCTACGGAGCCGTTCTTTTACAAACGCATCCCGATGGGAAAAAACATGTTATTTCTTATTTTAGTAAGGTTACTCAGGGAGCCGAAAGCAAGTATCACTCTTATGAGCTTGAAACCCTTGCGGTAGTCAAAGCTCTACAGACTTTTAGGCACTATCTGGTGGGAATGAAATTCACGGTGGTCACGGATTGTAACGCGCTCAAGTCGACCGAACGCAAAAAAGATTTACTGCCCCGGGTAGCTCGCTGGTGGATCTACCTCCAAGACTTCGAGTTTTCAGTTGAGTATAGAAAGGGTGCACTGATGTCGCACGCTGATTACTTGAGCCGTAATCCTGTCACCAGTGTGAATCAAATATCCAAACCTCGAAATTGGGCTCAGGTAGCTCAGGAGGCTGATAATGAGACTCAAGAATTAATCGAAAAGTTACTCAATGGCAACCTTGATTCAAATCGTTACATAGTTCGGAATGACCTCCTACATTACAAGTACACGCCAGTGGGTTCACAACCACGTTTGCTTTGCTATATTCCCAAGGGGCATCGACTTAGCCTTCTCAGAGTGTTCCACGATGAACATGAACACATTGGAGTTGAGAAGACTCTAGACCTTATTTTAAGACACTTTTGGTTCCCGGGGATACAACAGTTCGTGACCAAATATATTGCTCACTGTGTCATATGTATTTCTAAGAAACGAGTTCCCCGTGCCCCTTTACAAAATATCACTTCCTGGGATAAACCAGATGTCCCATTCCATACCGTACATGCCGATGCTTTAGGCCCTCTACCCCTATCTGAAGGATACAAATTTGTCCTCCTCGTTGTAGATGCTTTTAGTAAGTTTACCCTTCTGTACCCCATTCATAGACAAGATGCCTCAGAGCTTAAGCGAGTTGTTATGAACGCTATCTCATTGTTTGGTGTACCTAAATTAATGATCACCGACAAGGGTCGCATGTTTGAGTCAACCGAATTTGTGACATGGATTAATGAGTTGGGCTGCGATTTACATAACATTACCCCGGAAATGCACCACGCTAATGGCCAGGTTGAACGATATGTTAGGACAGTCCTTAACATGCTGCGAATTCAAGTTAACCACAAGAATGCCTTGTGGTCAAACACACTGTGGAAACTTCAGCTGGTACTCAACATCACGAAGCAGAAGACGACGCAAGCCTCTCCACTTAACCTTTTGATCGGCACCGAAGCCACAACCCCCATCATTCGTGGTCTAATACGCGACGTAGCTATCGAAGCTTCATCACCGAATCGTGAGGCCCTACGAGAGATTACACGAGATAGAGCACGCCAAAGGCTGAGAGAAAACCAGGCTAAGCAAGATGAACGCACGAATCGACAACGGCATTCCCCACGTCAATTTAATGTTAATGACTGCGTTTTTGTGATAAAATTTTCTCAGGCGACAGGTAAACTCGACCCCGGCATGCGTGGCCCCTACAAAGTTGTCAAGATATTACCGAGTGGCCGGTATGCTCTTCGGTTGTTGAGTGGCGGTTATGGCAAGACAACGCAGGCGGCGGCACAATATATGGTGCCGTGGCGAGGCGAGTGGTGCCCTGAGACGTGTGCTGCATTTTTTGAACGTAAGTTTTAACCTATGCCATTCGTCGGTTGTGTAAAGTTGGCTGAATGTAGTCGATAGTTCTCAGCGTTCGTTGCATCAGGCGATAAGTCGCCTGGCGTTTGTCGCCATTCACACTTGGTTAGCCCCAAGTTGTAACATAGGTACTGATCGCTGATCAGCCTACAGCCTGTTTGTCGGGCAAGACCTGTTTGTCGGGTTAAGACCTGTTAGTCGGGTCAGTTACAGATGCAGTTATGATGGCAGCTAGTTCAGCAGCTTCCCAAGATGAGAAAAGATGCTGAACAGCGATGGTACAGGCCAAAGTTTGGTTTGGTTCTATTAAGAGACGTCTCGTTTTACTTAAGAGATGTATGTCAGGGCTTGTATGCTTTATTGATTGACGAAGGCTGAGTGTAGAAGTTTGAATTAAGTGAATGTTATGAGAGTGAAAAGTCTAGTGACCTTATGCACATTCCTTCCTAATTAAATAATGTTAAACTTCCAGATGAAAACTCGGACAACTCTGAAACCACAACAGCATCAGTTCCTGGCGCCATGGAGCCGTCTATGCCCGTATTAGACATGGAAACAGAAGGTCCGTCTACAGCCGTCGGTGTCACTGAAGACATCAATGCTGGCATCGCGGACGACGCCCCGTCAGGAGAGGCCGTATAGGCAACACCACCTCCTACCCCTCTGAACTACCTACAATGTCTGTATAAAAACGCGAGTAATTTTAGACTTGTCCTCTTTTTCTTGTCAACTATCGTGAAGGTTGGATCTCCTGATTAGAGTTAGAAGCTACGTGAGCCATTTTGAGTTACTTTCTTACTTTGTGTTTTACATTTACTTTTGTGCAAAGTTAATCACCTACTTAGCTTTAAGAATATTTTGTAAGGAAAATTATTTATAAAAAGTGTTCTGTTTAAAACTGTGTTCCTTTTTAATCTATTTCCACTTCTGAACCTAAAAATATAGTCACTCATCGTCATCATCATCATATCAACCGTTAGACGTCCAATAGACATAGGTCTCCCCCAAGGATCACCACGACGACCGGTCATGCCCCGCCCGCATCTAGCGATTTCCAGCGACCTTATCGTCACTACGTACTATATACATGTAAGATGTATATCTTACATGTATATAGTTCTATTTTTTTAATTACTCTACTCTCTTCACGTAGGGGCAAACAATTTTACTGTCATTGTGGTATCACAATGACAGTAAATTTGTATGCCCCTTAAGTTTATTTATGTATATAGCCCTTGACATATGATAAGAACTGACTGTATTTCGGCAGGCGACTTGATGTAGATTTTGATTAAGGCTGGTCTCAAGACGCAGCCAATCTTGTCAAGTGTGGCTCGTTTCACACGGTTTCTGTGATGAGGACGCGATATCCAGAGCTCATTATCATTTGGTAGTAGTAGCTTGGTGACATCACACATCATATCCATCCATCGCCATCGTGATTCAATTCACCGCTTAAATATTTCTGTTCAGGGTTTTTGCATGCCAGGAGATTTTTGTAAAATTATAATTATGATTATAGAATCTGCACCAATAGTGCTGAACTCAGGTATCCTCCATCGAGAGGGATTAGACGCTTGCCTAGAGCAGGGCAGGCTTTATACAGCAGGATTCGACAAAATGTTATCTTTCACCGTTTGGGTATGCAATAAATAAATAT
Organism: Craniophora ligustri; assembly: GCA_905163465.1. NCBI lineage: Eukaryota > Metazoa > Arthropoda > Insecta > Lepidoptera > Noctuidae > Craniophora > Craniophora ligustri. The sequence goes on from LR990959.1 coordinate 6,092,460, forward strand.
ATACCTTACTTGTTACGTTATAGATAGAAGTACCCCACAAGTTTTTTTTATCTCTACGATGACACTTTTATATCATTAATATATTATTTACAGCTTCATCGCAGACCTAAGTAATTAATTTTAATTTGATACCGCTACGTTTTCCTGACAAAGAACGTCTTGATGAATTCGGCGGATGGTCGGACGGATGGATGGCCATGAACGAAGTGATTTTATATGGGTTCCTTTTTCCTTTTGAAGTAAGAAACCATAAAAAAGCCCGAAAGACTGCCGGTGCTCGATAACAATGGACTTTCTACCGTTGCTAAAATAATTAATTATTTTAATCCCATAAAGGTGCAAATAAAACAGCTTGGAATTACATAAAACCGTTTAGTTGGTGAGATTGATGTTAGTAATTAAACTACGCTAAAGGTTCATAGAGCTGTGGTAGCCTAGTGGTGTAACCAGTGGACTGTGAAGTTAAAGGCCTAGAGTTCGATCTCAAGGCACAAACCACTGATTTTTCGAAGTTACGCACGAATTTATCATTTATACTCAAACGGTGCAGGAAAACATCGTGAGGGAATATGTATCGGTACGAGTACCTGAGACATTTTCCCGATAGCGTGTAAAGTTTGCCAACCTATAGTAGGTACCAGTAGTAGATTTGCGTGGTCTACAGGCCTAATTACTCTCAAAAAATTAGAGAAGATGCCCCATATTTTGCTGAATATAAAGTGGCAGTTACCTTACTATAAACATAGAACAAGACAATTTAGTAGGCTTAAATAGATTGTTTTCAAAGTAAGAGGAATTTAATTTTATTATTCATCTGGCCATTAAATTGTTGTATTCCTTCAATAACAATATACTTGTTAACTAGTACCTACCTGAGAATAAGGAGAGAGAGAATAAGGTTGAGGGCCTTTATTGAACACAATTGCCCTACGCGCTCTATTTAAGATAAATACTCTTACAAATGTAAGTCCTTATATCTGAAAGTACTTAAGATAGTTACAGTAAATGGGAAATAATTTCTTATGTAAGCTGTGAACGAATTTGGCAGACTCCACAGTACCAGTCGACCAGTAGACGAGTCAACTCCCATTGGGGTCGTCATCAACGCATTCCCCATATTTAAATATGGGATACTGGTAAGCAATTAAACTTTTTAATATGTTCGGACTAGTTATATTAATTTTTGTCGTTTTTTAAATCCCTAAAATCGAGGTTAATTTTTGTGTCATGGCCGGCTTGTGATAGAACGTTCGTTTACGGACTGTCTTTATTATTTTGTAGGTATAGGCTGGAAAGTTTAGCCATATATTTGGTTGATAAACTGTTAATATGCTAAGATCATTATTTGACATTTCAAGGTACGTAACATGCGATGGGTTATGAGCTTATTATAATTCTAGTTCTACTAGTGATCTCAAATACATATATTATTTAAAATTATATGTGGATACATGTGGATGTGTATATGATATCTAACAATTATTTGTAAACAAACAGTAGGTAATATCTATAACCTAATCTTCAGCATTGTCTTTAATTCATATACACGTTATGTTATTGTTATATAAACCTGCACATTAATTTCAATTATTTTAAAATATATGCGAAAAAAGAATAGATACCTACTAATACTAGGCTAGTGCATATAATAAGAATAAGTCACTCAACAAGTTTGGCTGTCTCATGAGAAAGGTAAGTAGTCTTAATTGGGAGCACTGCGGAATTGTGAAGGATGTGTATAACTTGCTCATTAAATGCGACCGTAATATGAGAGAAAGAGTCATATTAATAATGTATAAGATAGATTTGAGTGCTTATTGCAAAGCAATCATATCGAATCCATTTGTAGAAGCTATAAAAATATTTCAGTGCTTTAAGCTAGTTTAGTTTGAATATAAAGAATACATCAAAAAGGCGAAATAATAATTAACAAGCGAATGGGAACATGCTGTTATTTTTCTTACGATATTTTCCGTCACCGTTTGAGCATGTGATAAATACGTATGTAACTGTGACAAATCAGTATCGAGTCCAATATCAACGCTGTGAGCGTTGATATTGGACTCGATACTGAACAGTTTAATGGTTACAACACTAACTCACCAGACCTTTTTTATTTATTTATATGCTTTTTAAACTGCATTATACCATAATAATTATCACGATCCTGCATTAATAAAACGGGACTCGTATGTCAACTAATTGTTTATTAATGTGGGACAATTCCGTCAGATAATTAATCACGGGTAGCACCTGGCAACAATGAAGCGACTGACACATCGCATGTTACTAGATTAATTGTCCGGTCATTTGGTGCCCGAAGATCCGAACGGATATAAGTAGTTGGTGCTGATGACCTAGTACGATATTTACTCTTAAGACTTATCGACTACTAATTAATCAAAATATACTGGGTAGTTTTATTACCCACTATATTTTGATAATCTTGATAGTTTTGATGCAATTAATGTCATATTTCTTACATTTGCTGCAAACAACAAACAAGGCAGACTAAACATTTTAGAAAAAAGATATTCCGAAAGTATGGTTTTTAATGTTTATTTAATCCGATCACCAGTAAAATAAGAAAAGGTAATAGGTAAGGAGAAATATTTTAAAGAAATTATTTTTTTATTTAATAGAATACATAGCTAAATTAGTCTTTTTTACTTTCATATTAAAACAGGCATTTAATTTGCTTTGTTAGAGAATCTGATTCAATTTTCAATTTTAGTGAGTTCATTATCCTATTATGTTGTGTATTTATACGTATAAATCTACCTATTCACTTAAAATTAATTACTGCTTTTCCTAACTTAAACTTGGCTGGCACACTGCCGTGCTTGAATGAACCCAATTTCATTGGATATATCACTGTCAGATTACTCTGATTCGTCTCAAGGCATAAACAATGAAATATAATTACGCTTAATTAAATTTTATTAAAACAAAGGCGCAAACCACATTTCGCTTCGGAATTAGTGTTTGACTTATTTCATCACATTGTAAAGTAGCCTCCTTTGTTTAAAACGAGCTTTCCTTGGGATCTTATTAAAATTTTAATTAATACCTACTACAAATTGCAAGTAATTGTTGCCGCAATTGCTGACGAAAATATTACTTTTTTGCTAACGGGTACAAAATGTTTATAAGTTTTAGGTATCATTATTTTCTGTATAAAAATCTTGTTCGTATGTATTGTTAGGTATCTCATTGGACTGGATACGCCGTAGCCGGAAATACACGTATTAATAGCACTCAAATAATAACTATGATAGTGTAGTTTCAGTGAAATAGCTTGGACTTCGTAGTTTATTGGAGTAGTTTAATTGGTTCAGAATAAACTAAACCGGCTATGGATGTTGTATCTCGATGTTAGAAAAATTATTTTCCAAAGCTATATTATTACCATTTTTGTTAACTTAGTTATAAGTGAATTCTGCTGAAGAGTGGGGTTGATACTTTCTTCTTCGTTCTGCACAGAGAGTTCCAAAATAAATGAATATAGACACTATGGCATAGTGCCACCTAGTTCCGTGTTAAGCAACAAGGCTTGTGTTACGGACACTAGAAAATCTCAAGTTTATAGAAGCTTTATTCTTAAAAGAACATTACCGTCCACTTTACACACGAAACTAAGTAAAATCAGATATTTAACCATTGCAAGTTTATAGCCTGATAGGTTAATGGATCGCATTAAATCTACAAAATCGTTGCACACGCTAGGATGTATCGGACACGTAGGTACTGAATAAAACGAGGTACTTCTCCAGTCGGGCAGCTCAATTTGAGCGAGGAATCTCGCTATACCCTACCTCTCAGAACGCACTGAAAGAAAAATAGGTATTTTGTTACATAAATTATACAATATGTCATTCATTTCTTGCTAAGTGGGCAGTGACCGTGAGCTCGAACGGGCATATTGTGATACTGTGAGGCATAGTAAAGTTTGTGCAATTCGCGCTACCCAACCCCCCCGCCCAGCTATATAAAAACACGCCACTTTAAACTTCCCCCACGTTATTGTGTGGAGTTACCAACTTCTGAATATGCAGCCGAGTAGCGCAATACCAACAATTTTTTGAGATCCTCACAATTTAATTAAGATCATTAATTTATTGTTGGTTTATGTAAATTTTCTCGTTTAAATAGAGTTTTGCAATAAAAGTTGTCTGGCAAGATTAGTTATGATAAAAATATTGCTTCAACGAATTTAATTTAACTTAAATTATAATGTTCATTTTGTTTTTGTTGTTATAGCTATTTATGGGAGTAATTGTGCTTTTAAATGAATGAATGAATAATTGAGGGTAATGTAAGACATGGATTAAAATTGTAGTGATATAAAATAGGAAATATTGAGCCTTGTTACTGAAAATCTACATAGTTTAAGTAAATAGTTGCTTGATTTTTCTAGCGCTGGCCGCTGTAAAAGTGATAATATCTATTAAATTTTAATATTTTCCACAAAATCTACTTCAAGTAGTCACCTTAAAATCTTACAAAGCCTACCAGTACCTCATAGTGTAATAAATAAAAAGGTAGATCTAGTGAGATCTTGTAATAAACATCTAGAATAGATCGATTCCAGTCGACACTTGCAAGGTGCTTTGCTATTATTATGAGTACCTGCCTACCCTAGAGTACACCATTAATTATACCATTGTCGAAAGCATTGCAATCTCAGTATTTTGGGAAATGGTGTACGAAAATTCAGTTATCACACCCCAATAGATATTTGTATGTACAGATCTGGGAATTAAAATATGTCTTTATAAATGCAATGAAATGCAGGATAAAATTTTGCAGCTAAATTGGGCAGATTGTTGTGTATTTTATACTTAGAGTATTCAAGTCGCAATATCATTGATGGATGGTCTAATATGTCCATGTTCTTGTACGGATCCGGATATATAATGAGCAAATAGTATACATAATATATACACATATAAACAGTTATAAAAAAGGAAGCATATGAAATAATCTAACAAAAAGAAGCAAACAAATACAATGTTTAAATAACAGCCGCTTTTAAAAGTACCTATGTAGGTATATCGAAGCGTTATGAAAGTTTCGAATGTCGATTGAAATGTTGTTTGAAGGCTATAGCTTTATTCATACGAATATATATCGTTACCTATTCGATATTTGAACTATTAGATAATACATTTTGTTTTTGTTTAGTAATCGGACTATACGTTTATTTAATTTACAAATGACTTCTTAGATTTTTACTTTGATGCAAATCAAGATTTGTTATATACACTATTGTACATATTGAAGTAAAAATATGTTAGCTCTGTTAAGTGGTATATAAAGCAAACAATTTTAGGGTAGAGATATTAAAGGTGCCTTACGTGGTAAGGTCCTTGATTACGAATTCTGATAGTCGGGAGACTACCCTAAAATAAAAATAAAATATCTATGCAGCTTATCAATCATGTTCTTGTATTCGTGAGATAATGTGCACTGTGCAAATATTTTTATATAGCTAGATTGTATAGTGATATTTTAAATAAACCGGAATAACACATATCACGCGGGTGTAAGTTAAACACATTATAAAATACACAGAAAAAAAGGAAATAAATAATAATAAAACAGGGAGGCTTCGAACTTTTTTTCCAATTATGTTCAACAATGTACTAACACCTTTAATAATCTTTGATATAAAAATCTCGTGTCACAGTGTTAGTCGCTGAACTCCTCCGAAACGGCTTGACGGATTATTACGAAATTCTGTATGTATATTTCGTAGGTCTGAGAATCGGTCATAGGCTATTTTTTACACCCCTAGGTGTTAAGGATGTCTCTCATCAAACAATTGTTTTCTTTTTTTTCTACAACACATTTTATTGTTTTTTTTTTATGATTTGACATCAAAAAATACTTGTAACCCAAAATTTTCACCCTTCTACCACCAACTCCTAAAATGTGGCAAAACAACGAACTGGGCAGTTAGCAATTAAATAAAACATAAGAGATGTTTCAGTCTTCTTTCCTTCCATAAAAACACTCTGTGAAAAGTCCGGATATTTCAAATTAATTCTTCTTGACGTCTACTTCTATTTTATCTGTTTTTTCTTAAATTTGGCTTAACTTACATTTATTATAACGACAGCCACTGCAGTTTCAATTACATGAATACAGTTTTATGTGCCTAGTTCGCATATAATTATATGGTTATACGCAATCTGATATTTATCTACACCGGATTGCATATAACCATGTATGTAACAGCAATCTATGCTGAGCGAGCCGAGGGATACCCGGGTAATTATCTGTCACGACTGATTTCACCTGTGTGATACTGCCATCACTGTGGATTTAAACTGTGTTACTTGCATCCCGTGTAATCGTAGCAGCTAATGACATTCGAGAAATTCGAACTGCAGTCTTGTATAGGTTAGTTTTATTATGTTGGTATGTATTTTATACCAACATGATAAAAATTACATTCAATCAAATTGTATTTAAATTGATATCAGTTAATCCGTAATTATGTTTAAGTCGGTTTTTGGGAGTAGAAAAAAATATACCTATATTAATATTATTATTAATGAAACGACGTGAGGTAAAAAAAAATCATTTTTTTATTTTAAATAGTCTTGTGCATTTTTCTCGACAGTGTGTGATATCCACCAACCTACACTATTTCGGTAGCGTAATATATACCTAACCTAACCATTATTATTTTGAGAAGAAACCGAAGTATACTTGGACAGAAAATGAGTTGTTAAATAATATTGTATGCTATATTCATAGCTGTATTGTTTATTTTCTGTAAAACTGTATTGATCTAGGAACAATTGATTTAGTCATAATTTACTAGCTAGTAAGAATGACATTAGAAAAAATGGTAGAAACATGAAATGCAGACACCTTGCACAATTGCACATAGAATGGAAATGGGTTTCTGCGGTTTGTTGCATCGTGTCGTATGCTTGAGGTTTTGTATCATTGGTTTAGTTCAGCTTGTTCCGTATTGTATCTACCTACTATTTGTACTGAAATAAAACAAGATAAACAACTTATAAATCTAATGTATAATAGGGAACACGCATGTTTTTTTTTACTTAATGAATTAAATTCAGTACTATAAATAAACTCAAGAAAGTTATTCTTAAAAAATAAATAAACTTACAATTCAAACTTACAATTTTTGTCATTATTTGAAAGAATTTAATTTCAATATAGTTAATAGTTATTTCAATATTATAATAAAATTTTAAGTACTTTTACACAATAAGTGTTGTTTTGACCCATGAACTTTGACCGGCATTATTTAGACGTTTTCAGACTACGTTTAGGTTCATCAAAAACATTGAAATTTATAAAATATTTGATGAACTAAAACATCAAACAAATGCACCATATTGTTTCTATAGTCCAATATATTGTATATTTAGAAAAAAAAAGGTTTGGGTTATTATGTATTCTCTAATAACACAATATTGAATTATTTCAGTTACGCGAATTTTTAACATGGAAACAGTTTTCAGGAATTTTGTATAGTATTGAGTTTCCCTTATTCAGATTGTAATTATGGATGCTGCAAAGGATAAAAAATGGTGTAAAAGTACCATCAGTATTACAAAACCTAGCCTAACGGTGTGATATTCCAGTGGATTGGGAAGTGAAAAGTCAAAGTAAATTTTGAGTTTGATCGAGATATGCGCGTGCTGGGTTTTCGTAGGTGAACGAAAACATTATGAAGAAACCTGCAAACTTGAAAGATTCAGTGTAATAATATCCGGAAATATTAAAAAAAAAAAATTTCGAGGTCGTCTGCAAATCTAGGCAGCGTGGTGGATTACTTACAGTTTAATCCGTAAAATGAGCCCTCATTTCTGGGCCAATCCTTTCAGCATGACATACTGAAAGAATTATCATTCATAATTTCAGCAACGTGAGTGTCCTGGTAAAGACAAGAGTGTGTAGTGCTTTATAGTCACTATGGATATTTTATTATATTCTTATTTTTCACATTACTGTTACAACAACGTTTGAATGTACTCAATTGTAATCTACCTATTACTTTTACAAAAATCGGTTTAAATATTTTTGTTATTATCTAGCAACTTTTTTTACACACACTATTTTAATATTAAATAGTAGATATTCTGTGTTATTTTATAAATTGTGCAATTTTGCACTTAAGCTGCTATCAATTTGTATATTTAATGTGCAATCACAGAGCGATCCCAATGACAACCACTAGACTTATAGCTAAGTGGTACAGTAATGTTTAATTAATCCTATTGTGCATATTTTAATGCTGTCACAGTATTGGCTGTTTCACTACGAATTATTCACTTAGGAACATAAATAATGTTAGTATGTTTGTTGAGTTAGTTACGGCTTGTGTTGTTATTGGTAACTTGATTATGTTGTGTGATGTTAGGGTTGATAACACATTGTATTTATAACGATGGATACTGCGTTGGCTTGATGAGAAATTTTACATACCAAACAATGTGGTTTGAAAATATATATGTTATGTATTTTGTAATAGTCCGACGGCACGGTTGGTGAAGTGGTCGAGCAATCGGCTTCTGCGCTGCGTATCTCGGGTTCTATTCCGGCACAGAATAGAGATAGCGTATGTGCATTGTGAATATTTGTGTTCATAAACGTACCCTTGATATAGGATGAATGCCTATTAGTGAGTAACGTTAAAAAAATGGAATTAAATTGTTCATATAATTAGTATCATAATGATAATTCAGTCTAAGTGGTAGACAAAGAAGTGTCTAAGCAGTTGTTTTTTACATAGCACGTCGAGTGACAGTGCAGATGTTGCACTGTGGGAAAAATGTGAATGCTACGCGAAATCTAGAATCTAACTTTATCGACATGATAAATTTCTTGTAGCATTTTTTAATGTTCAAATTCCATTCCATCCTTAATGTGTACATAATAGTATCTAGCATTAATTAATTATGGTAGATACATAACAGACTACATGTTAGAATTCTAGTACTTCTCTTTCAGTTTATGAATATCTCTTAATTTCTTTAAGAGTTCGAGTTCGATAAGATTGGCGGTTTCACTTTCCCCTCAGTATTAATTTCCCACTTTTGTAATTATTTAATCAGTTGCCCATCGTCTATAATAAATCACCATACTAACAGATTTAATTCTACATAAATCCGTTCTTCTATAACTAAAAACACTTAGCACCACGGAGGATGTAGTGACGGCCAAAACTACAGCGTACAGCCGACTGCTTAAATCCGACTGGGCCATGAATTTATCATGGGATCGATGATCCAATCAAGGAGGATCAGCTGTTGACATGGGACCAGTGACGGGGGCTTGCACCCTGAGTTATTACACGTGGGGCTTTGGTTACTCTCGGCTATTATTTAAATGGTTGCTTCATTTATCTCGACACCTCTTAAGCTTTGTGGTTGGAACGGCTTTATGTACTGATTTGACGTCGTTTTTAATTATTGTAATTTATTGTTAATAATATCCGACACGTGACGTGAAGTAGTTTTATCCTATGTCGAATGCTTGCGTAAGTCTAAGAAATTAGTATAATTCAACTGAATAAAATATTATTGAACGGCTATAAGTAATATGTAGATAATAATATTTTTTTGCAGCTGATGTAAGTTTTATATTCAAAATATTTGACTTACACCTTTATTCCTGATATACGCTGACAGGCTGATATTTTCAGGGTCTATTTGTTCACTAGATATGAGAAAATTTTAATGACGTACCTACGTATTTGGAGTTAGTTTCATCTTCAACCTATTTTCATATAATCTCTACCTACTCCTTTTATTAATAATTTACTATCATATATATATATACCTATAGAACGATAAATAAGTATATTTATTTGTAAATACGTAATTAAACACAAATACACTGACGTGACTGATTTGATGAGTAAACTATACATTTGTAATTTTTTTTATGTGACTCGCTTTATGATAAGAGGAAATTCTTCAGTCAACGTTTCTTTTGCGTATGTTTAGTACTTAATAGCTCTAAAAGGGCACCTTTACCTACAACCTAGCAAATGAGCGTATGTTTTATCTTCCAATTTCCCGGATATTTGTTACCAAATTGGAGGCTACAGGATCTTATCCTGCTATTTATTTAGTATAATATATGAATACGTACAATATATTTCAAAGTGAAATAATAATATGAACATGTATATTTGAGAAATACAAAGGTTACAGCAATATGTGGGATTGTGGGTAGTTAAGAAAATGTACCGTGTACTTTACCAACTTGCATGGGCGTACGGATAAGTAATGAAGCGTAAACAGGAAAGTATCATCATACAAAAATTAACTTTATTGTAAATATTATTCGAATGAAGTTTGCACACACTTTTGTAAAGATAATATTTGTATTTTATTTGTGTTGAGTTAAAAAAGAAAAATCTCAAAAAAACTCTGTAAAATTGCATTTTTGTTTGACGAGTAATCCTACTTATATTATAAACGCGAAAGTTTGTAAGTATGGATGAATGGATAGATGGGTGGATGTTTGTAACTCTTTCAAGCAAAAACCGCTTAACAAATTTGAATGAAATTTGGCATACATGTATGCTAAAAGTATGCCTATGTACTGACATAGGCATACTTTTATCCATATACCATGCGGGCAAAGCCGCAGGAGGCAGCTTAAACAATACGTAGGATAGTGTGTTATCTCCACATTCTGGAAAAAAAAGTCTATTGAAAAAGAAGAGAACATCCTATTAAATGATTAATAGGATGTTCTCTCGAGAATACCACCAAATATATGAATATTTGGTGGTATTCTCGTGATTCCCGGCTAGATACCACCCTCAAACATAAGTCCGAAGGAATAAAAAATGTATATCAACTTGTTTCTTTGTGAGAGTTTGAGTCATGTGAGAGCAAGAGACCCAGGCCACCGTCAGTATATGCGTAATCCAATTCAATTTATTTGAGCTCCTATTTGAATTCTCTCTTCTCGCTTTTACTTGTCGTATATGTATAGGTACTCGATTTTTAATTAAGTCAGTAATCACAAAATAATCAAACAACATCTATTAAAAAGTCGAATTAAATAGAAAGTGAAACTTCATTTGCTTTTGTCAAAATGGACACAAAAAAAAACCTTTATATTTCAAGAATCAATTATCTCGAATCTCTTAGAAAATTAATGACGTACCAAATAATTACTAGTTATTTGTGGTTCGCTGTGCGGGTATAATAAATATCGATTTGATTGGAATTAGACCTTCCTACGCCTCTGATAATACATTTGATACCCTTACAATATGTGAAGGGCTTACTAATGAAAAGGTTACACGAAGGGAGAGATTATCTTAGCCAAATACAGAACTGACAGGAAATCAATGGCGTGGGAATATTGACTATCGTAAACTATAGAGGCTTGTCTTTGTTTACTTTGTTAATGATCAAGACATTTCATTGTACACCTATATTTATGTATTCTTTTCTTCCAAACAACTTGAATGTAGAATGGGTTTAGCAATATGCGTGTAACGATAGGTCGACAGTAAATCTTTTCATATCGTGCGGGAGTGAACATAGCGAGCAATTTGTTGCTAAGTAGTAAGGCAAGCGAGAATTGCTATAGACAAAAGTATATTTTTTGTAAAGATTCACATATTATACTAACAAACATCCATGGGTCACGTACGAATGTATTTGCTTATCAAAAAACAAATCATACAAAGTCCCTACCACTGTACTAAGCTTGTCGTTGTATTTTATTAAATACTGTCATATTAATCACAAATAATAATTAAATGATTGAGTATATAGCGCGTCTATTTTTTAATTTAATTTTCATTTGTAAAATTTCTTTTGGATATAATTATTATCAATCATCGCTGTCTATCTACAGCAATCATCCATCGCAGATTATAATAAAATACCGAATATTTCTATTACCTCTAAAATAAATTTATTCCTAACGGCGTATGCGCTGTATTCCTCAGTGGGTTACTTTCCATTTACTCTTGGAACCAGTAAATGTATTTTGCCGAATTTACTCGGCGGCCAAGCAAAGTTTTTGACGCTCCCACCGTTTTTGCGTCTCTAAGGACCCGACTTTTATAAACAATAAAAGCTTAAACTTGTACATTATCCAATTACTCTTCTCTTTTCTAATGGTATCTTTATTATTGCATAAGTAACTTTGGGTACATATGCATGGGGTATGTGTGGGGTACGCGCTTTGAATCGTCGCGTAAGCCGTTTATCTGACCTTTGACGTACGCCTACAGTTCATTTAAGTAATGTGTAAAATTAGGTATAGATTTAGTCAGACATGTAGTGGGAAAATTTATGTATATTATTAATGCTCCTGCCAACAACATAAATAAGGCAATCATTTAACAAATAGAAGAAATTATTTTCTTTACAAGATTTACCTCTCCACTAATTAAACAAGAAAGACGTAAACAACATAAATAGCATTTCGAAATACAATAGCTAAACAATTGCTAAAGGAGCGACGATCAATCTTGAACGTAGGCAATTAATTACAAGCTCTAATCACTGTAATAATAATTACCTACGTTCATAATTTCCTCTCAAAATAATAATTCTGAATTATTGTGATCCACGTTTGCAAACTGATTTGTTGTAGTTATAAATATCCATCTACGTACGCCGCGCTGACCACACACAAAGCTATATTTTATGATTGATGGTACCATTAACTGTGCGGCTTGCCATATTTAGGCACAAAATGCTAGCAATAAATTTTAATTTTTCATACTACATATTTATTATGATGTAAAAAAAATTGACTATTTAGAGCCGCACTGACAGTGTAAAACATTGGAGTGACGTCAAATAAAGAGAAGGGGGAAATAAAACGAAGTCAATTCTGAAATAAGTGGAACACATCTTTCTCTCCCGAGGGATCTATCGGCGTATCGACAGGGGTCTTGGCGGCGTATCCCGTTCAGTCAAGTTTATTGGCAGAATTTCAATGCTTTGTCGTCTGCGATGTAATGGCAATTTATAACTGAACGATACGCGCGATTTGGTACGAATTTTCTACAGGAAAGGATGAAATGAACATTTCAATAGCTATCTAATCAACATTACCGGTATGTGTTGGGAAATTGATTGTCAATATGTACTTAATAAACTTACCCTATGTATTTCACTCAATATTTTTTAAGTTATATATCTGTAGACGTTGCTGTTTGTGATTTTGAGGAAAATTAAAACTGAAACTAAATCTTTGACAAATCAAAATTCCTAGCCATAATATCACCGGTTAATAAAAAAAAAACTAGTCCGTGATACTAACTTCAGTTTTAAAACTAACCTGAGAATATTTATTTATTAAAAACAATCATAAATCCCACAAAAAGTAGTGAAATCACAAAGGTGCTGTTTTCAGATCTGGCGGTAACGGCTGTATAACACAAATGAAAAGACACGTATTTCAATGAAAGGTATTCATGAAACTGAAATGTTGTTACAATTTCTCTTTCACTGAATAAATATCTGAGCTATTGTTGAACATGTTTATACCTGCATTACTATAATAATAACACACAATCGTTTTCTAATCCTATATAAACATTATATACCTACATTATAATAAATGAGGGTATACATTAGTACACCTCTGTCTAACAGAGGTGTACTAATGTACACCCAAATTTCACGGGTGCGAGCCTATTGCTATCAACCGGGCATGAATCCAAACTGCGATCTGCTACAGAAAAAATCATAGAAAAATCCAATAACACTGCTCACTGTTCACTGGGAATCGAACCCAAGACCTCTTGCTCAGCAGTCGCACTTGAACTACCAGACCAACGAGGCAGTTACAGTACATCATAATAATAATATAGTGTGTTAATATTTTATGTTCGTATAGGAAGCTATAACTTTATTATGTCGATAGCAAGACGAAAAATTTCAGCGTATAGCTTCGATCTTTAACTGCCTCGGAGCCAAAGTGAGGTCAATTTATAAATGAGTGGGGGACATCAGTCACCCGGGACGTGGTCGCGAGGCACGAACGCTTGATATATTAGTTCAGTTTCACCTCCTTGACGTTTTTTTGAAAACGCTATTCCCAGTAATGGATAGTCGCGGATTCAAAGTAATTTGATGGAAGCCCAAAAAGTTCACCAATGATTGGCCTTTAATGGTTTTCAATTTAACTTTTCGGATGCGATGCGGAGTTTGATAACTCAATTTTAAATAAGTATCGACCGCTAGGAAACATAAAGCGGTTTTAAAGTTATTAGGCTAGTTATTAAATTGATTATTATTTCTTTCACGATCCGTACACGCATGTTAAACATTCTATTTTTCGTGTTACTACAGAGCAATTTGATAAATCATCGTTTTTTCAAAATTCTGTGCATGATTATTATGCTTTTTTATATGTATTGGTAAATTGATTTAATCATAAAAAAAGCTTAATACGCGATGAAAGTATGCGTATTTATATTGTTTGATCTTGGATTTGTTGTCAATTGCAATAAGTTCGCTTACATGAGATCTAAAACATACCTTGCAGTCAGTAAGTGTTGTGATCATAATTATTATAAACATAAGATGTGTTGCAGAAATATTCTCCTAGACAACACTCACATAATTACAATATTTTTAAACCATGTAACTTGCAACAAATTGCTTTATACAACGACATATAGAAAGTAAAAGTACAGAAAAGCCTCTATTACCGGCATCGGCACTTTAGGACCGGCCAAATGCCTCTTAGGGTAGATTAAAAACATAAATAGCAGTGCCAAAGCTATAGCTAACTACGGCTCCTTATCGAGTAACCAAGTAAAGAGCACAACAGTGTACCGAGGTCACGCGATACAACGATTAAAATACTTTTTGTTCTTATACACGGACTTCGTAATTATTTGCTTACAGTTTAAATGTAGGGAAGAAGGTTTTATTTATTGAAACAAACTAGTTTTCACTAATTATATCGCGACATATTGGTATTTGACGACAACTTGCGGAAGGCAGCTGGTACCAACTAGATGAGAGGAGCCGAAGATCGGGCTCTGTTGCGTTCACTAGGGGAGGCCTACGTCCAGCAGTGGACGAATATAGGCTGATGATGATATTGGTATTATTTGTAGCTTGATGTTTCGGATCTTTAATAGATTTTATATTTGCGATAAGAATTTTCCTGTTTAACTGTAAAAAATGAACACATTATTTGGATACATTTAACATCTGTCGTATCTAACATCATGTATAGGTACTTCCAAAGTTAACTAATAATAAACTATCAAATTAAAAAAAAATATGTATTAGGTTTCCGTTTAGCATTTAGGGGTTAAGCTATTGCCATTTATTGGTCTTGAATTTTAACTCCGAGCTCATACTGCGAATTCCATAAAAAAACCCGAGTTGAAACGACAAACTACACCCATCAGTCGTGTTTGGGACCACTAGACAAATAACGCATTCAACTAAATATTAGAGAAATAACTACTACATAATTAATGTCGAGTAGTTCAGAAACTCAATTGCTCCACAGCTACTTAAACAAACAACACATCATCCCATACACGTATAAAACAAACATAATTTGTTTCCTATGTAACATGAAATTCCCTACCTCTACCGCAATCGCGAAGGCGTGAAGCTATGTAAAACATCCTTTTGTTTACTTAGAAACATCAAAGGTATAAGCTTTTAGATATTCCGTTATTTGATATCTGCTGTCACAATCCCTCTGTACGAGTGACGAGGGATAATAAGTAGGCGAGTATTAGTAACACTACAATGTATCGTTTAATCGACCAAAGTTGTATAACGTAGGTACTAGTTTCTGAAGAGTTAGAATTATTCTGTAATGTATTTTATATTTAATATCGGGTGCAAAACGTGCTATTTTGGTAGGTAATCAGCAGTGTAAAATGTTTGTGATGGGACTGTTTTTATGTTTTGATTCTTATTCGCCTACTCGTAGTTACAGATTCAAAATAAGAAACACGAGTGGTAGTGACCACTACTGGCCATAATACCGTGCATATACTTGAACATATTAATTCATAGTTAGTAACGTTCTACTACAGTAAATAATGGTCTCAAATCAAAATTCTGTATTCCATAAAAGTTAAAAAAGAGTAAGGTATAATAAGCTTTAAAGGATGAACAAAGTAGGCTAGACTAAAAGATTTTTTGTTAACAAAAGCTGTTCAGTTTGTAAGTGGTATTTACTAAATCCGTTGCTCTCATTCTACAAGTTTTGTTAATGGCCGACAGAAATACGATAACAATAAAAACGAATCGCACTGAAAAACAGTTAACTGAACTAAGAGTATGCTAGGTACAGTCGGCTTTAACTAGACGTGTACATTTTGTTTCTAGTGTTTTGTTCCTGTGTTGTGGAATATGTGGGTGCATTTTTAAACAGCGTTTTATGCATTAACACCCAGATACGGAAAAACTATGTCAATACAATATAAATATTTATTTGAGCAAAAATTGCATGAGCGATTGCTACGTGATTTCTCTCTTTCTCTTCATTTAGTTTCTATACTTTCGGACTAAGATGAATTATGAGATATTTTTTAACAATAAGGTCACTACTGCTACGTTCATTTGTAGTGTTTCTTAGAATAAAAATATCGCGAAGAATTTATATTATTTTCAGTAAGAATAAAATATAATGATGAGATCGAATACAACGTATTAATATTTAGTTGCTGGCTGGATTCTGTCAACTGCTCACATAAGTCGCTATACCTAAGGCTTTGCAAAAAGTATTTCTGTATTATAATAAAATTTCGTTTAAGAAGTGCTTTGACGTTAACATGAAAGGCTTAGATCGACACGCGTTCTACAAAAACTTTCCGTTTGGTAAACACATTTAGTCGACTCGACTATTCGCAGGCTAGTACTAAAATATTTACACATTATAATTCCATGGTTTATTTCGTTCACAAGGCATGAAAGAAGGTACCGCTTAGTCCTGATGTAGAGTAGTTTGTGTACAAAGTTTCCGTTTGGCGAAGCACATTTGTAAGTTGGTGATTCGTGAAGGTCGTTTGTTGGAGGAAATTACTGAATAAATTCGATTGACTCCGGCCACTCGACGCGCGACCTATTGGCGGTTGATCGACGGTTCGCGTGACGCCTTATACCGATCTTCGAAAATAGTGAACACGTTTTTTATTTAATAAGTAAAACTGGCACACGGCTACTGCAAATAACCTTTCGTAAATGTTATAGTTAATACGCTGCAGTATAATTTGCATATTGTTATGGGGCGAATGGAAATAGAGGAAGTAAAATAAGGGTAGACATTTTATTTTGATTGCCATGTTTAATGCCTTTAAAAATACCTTTTTATAATTGTGAATAATGACTGAAAGAGATCGCTGTCTGCGATAAAACCGCTATCCTGCATTAACCATGTCCAATCACTAATAACAGAGAAGTTATTATTACCGAACAATTGTTACCCAGATTAAAAATCCGTTATATGGGGCTCTAACTAAAAATCACTTAACATTTTCCTTAAAAGCGTTTAGTCATTTCAAATTGTAATAAACTTAATTTTCCATTAAAGACACTAGAAAATACACATCTTAGTAACGACCTTTTAAGTTTTCTGCTCACTGTGTTAAAAAGAGGTTAAACCAAAAGAAAACTTTATTAAAAGTCGCTCGGCCTCTTTGGAGGCACTTTCTATTTTATATAGTGTTTTTTTTTCTTTACCTCGGTTTGAATCTCAATTACCGGTCACTAAGAAAATGTGTCGTGCAAACTCAATTAGGCGTACTGTCGTCACCTTTTTACGTTTAAAAAAATAACACAAGCTCCTAACTGTTAATTAAAAAAGTAAAAGTTGTGAATTAGTTTGAAGACGTTTTACAGCAATATTCTTGACTAATACCGGAACCAATAATAATTACATTGAAAGGTGCTGATAATTGTTTTACCACCAACACGACGATGACTTAATTTGGACGACCCTATCAGCACAGCGGTATTAAAGGCCGCCTTCTGTGATAAGGGTGTTGGGTTCAAATCCCGGTTGGGGCAATTTTTTGAGTGATGACCATGGATATTTGACCTGAGTCATAATATTTGTATGTTTATGTAATATGTATGCATGTAAAAAACAAATATGTAGTGTATCAATGTATATCCTATCTTAGTTCCGAACTACACAACCTCTGTGGTCTAGTTGTTCGAGTACCGGACCGCTGTTCACGAGGTCGTGGATTCGATTCCCACGGGGCACAAATATTTATGTGATGAATATAAGTGTTTGTGTTCGTCTGCGTGTTTCCTATGTATTATAAGTATGTAATTACAAAAAAAAGTATATAAGTATTATATCCATTGTCTAGTACCCATAGTACAAGCTCTGCTTAGTTTGGGACTAGATGGTACTGTGTAAAATGTCGCAGAATATTTGTTTATTTATTTATTACATAGATCGCGCTGTGCCATAATAATTAATATCCGGATATTATATTTACTATCATCCGGATTTATAAATATTTATATATATTAGGATATATTTATATTACCGGATATATTTTCACCTACAATCCCTACATATTACTTTTGCTATGTCCAACATTCATACATATAGACATGCCTGCGCGCCGGTTCACGATAATAAAATAATGATAATCTTTGACATGTCATACGAAGCGCATAGTGAGAAACTTCATTGTTCAGTCCGCCTAGTGTACATTTTTTACTCTTCATAGTAGGAAGGTGAGAGTGATCGATGTGTTTTTTCGTAAGATACTGCGTTAAGCACGCTCCTAATCGATGTGACAACCGTGTTTTGATTGTAAACTTAGTGAGTGACAAATCTTCTCACGATGTCTGTCGTGGCACTCTTGGAGCTTGGGACCTCACCTCGTACTCATATACGGACATCTAGTTCTGAGCTAAGCAACGAAGCTAGTGTTATCCGTTAATACACTACATTCAGACATGTTATATATACATAGAAATATCAATACACAGGCACAAATGTTTATATTATCATCACTTAAACATTTGGCCCTATCGGGATTAGAATTTGTAACCATCTGAAGTAAAATGTATATTAAGAATAATGACATTTTATTAATAAGTACCTAGAAGTTTCCGATATTATATTTGTTTCGAAATTTACATATAAAACGAAACACCTGAAAAACATACAACACATCGAATTGGATTAAAAATTTCATGTGTATAAATAATGATACAAACAGGAGGCAAACTTTATTGGTCTGTGAATGCACAGTCGTAATTGCAATAATATACAGGGCGA
This sequence comes from Craniophora ligustri, assembly GCA_905163465.1. Lineage (NCBI taxonomy): Eukaryota > Metazoa > Arthropoda > Insecta > Lepidoptera > Noctuidae > Craniophora > Craniophora ligustri. The sequence goes on from LR990959.1 coordinate 6,111,720, forward strand.
AGAATAAAAAATAAATTCAACTGATAAATAATATATTTTGTTCGTTCCGTTTCGTTAGTTTAGTGGTCGTAATCGTAAGTGTTACTTTTTAGTAAGCATGTAAAAGCATACTTTCAAAGCGCGTGATGGTGATTGGACCACATACCATCAAGCCTGTCGTCCCCCAAAGGTTTAGGCATAAGTGTACCTACTACTGTAAACGCACATTTTGACGATATGGTTTAGGTCCCTAATACCATATACCTAATGCCATAAACTAGCCACAAATCCAAACTCCGAACAGCGACTGCGAATTTCACAGTAAAACCCAATAACACTATACTCAATCGTAAAATCCTGGGAATCGAGCCCAAGACCCTTGATTAGCAGTTGTACTTACAACCACCAAACCAACGAATCAGTTACAAAGAAAATGGAAATTTAAAACCGGGAGCGTTACATTAAAAAATAATGTTCTAATCGAATTTTCAATTATAACTTAAGAATGGCAACCGAAAAAAAATGAGCGAACATTTTTTAAATGCAAAAATACCGTTGAAAAGATGAGACGGTGATGAAGCGATACGTACATTCAGTTAGCCGCTCTGTAATTATGTTGAAGAGGGTAGACCATTTTACTGGGAAATTAAACGAAAACACTCCACCCTCAACGTTCGCTTCCTGAATATTTGCCAGAGTAAAATAGAAATATTATACTTATGCTCCGAATTTTTTCACTCACTATTACCAGTTTGTACCTAATGTGAGTTTTGTGTCGAAATTTTTGGGATTTTTTACTAACGTTTTTTATGTACAATCGCGGCTATAAAACGCGGCATGTTGGAGTTAATTTTGGACACGCATCAAGAGAGGATTGTTTTTATTGGAATTAAAACGTTGTTCACTATAACCAGTTAAAACAAACACTAACAATCTACGAACCTTGGTATATTAAACAATCTGTCCACTGCTGAGCATGTTAGTGCAAATTGGTGGACTTTATACGCCATTGATAAAGTTTCTCATGTCTGCAGCTTTTCTTTACCGTTTGATTATGTGATAAAAACTCACATAATTTCGCGCGTAATTTAACGCTTTTGTAGCATTATTTTAAAGCATCTTAGTAGTAGATTTATTACGTTACGCTACATTCATTGTCACAAGGCAGATAAAAAAATACCAATATATCGTCACAAAATTCGCGAAAAGAAATTATTTATGTTCATGTTCTTAAAATACATATATGTATATATAGTCTCTTTCAGCAAACATACCTGTAATATTGAAGTGTTCGTGAAAGATGCCACAACTCCGTGTATAATTTTACCAGTATACTAACATTTAACGTACAAAAAACATTTGACATTTCCTACATAAACATATTCTATAAATATAAACTAGGACAGGATACATTATATATGAAAAAATATTTACATGTGAATTTAAGCTTGTGAAAGTATGAGGATTATGACGATGTTATGTTCCAAGATCCATGAACCGCCAAAAAAACGTTTGACTTTCTAAACACGTCACCCAAAAGCTTTATATTCAGCGCTAAAGTTTCAGTATTGGATCTCCTATAGGATTCTGCGTAAAAGCCCAACAAAGCTTTAGTGACACACTTTAGTACCTACATGGATTATGTACCATTACGAAACGGGGGCCGTTTCATACGTACAAATCGTACATTTTGTCGGATTTCATACATTTATCCCTCTTAGTAATGTTTTTGCAGCACTCGTGGTCGCACGAGAGCTAACTTGCATGGAGCATTCATAAATTCGTCCGACAGTTGAGAATTTGAAAATTATGCTAACTACGCCCAACGGTTTCTTCCTAATCCCATTTCAATGTTAAAATATCTACTGAGCTGCATGAAATTAACTCAGTGGCCGTTACCGTTCATAAGACCCCGTATTTATTGTATTGTATCCCGCGAATTACTTGATTTGGTTTATTGTTCACGAAAGAACGAACAAAAGCACTCAGAAATACCAATTAGAATCTATTGTACGTACACAATGAAGATAATTATAAGTAAGTTAATAATTTTAAGGTATGAAACACGTTCAATAATTTTAGCAATAAAAAAAATTACCTGTTTCTATCATATTTATAAATATATAGACGACAAAGAAATAAAAAAAATATTTTAATTTATCTACCTTAATCATATTTTGTAGTCTTAACTTATTATAATTAAAATCAGCAATCGACTTAATAAGCAGTCAAGTTAAGCCAAATTTAAGGTTCAGTAAACAAGTCTATGTTTAATTAAAAACGAAAACATAATTAAAAAGTTTATGGACGTTTTTATAGTCTCCTTGGATTTAGTAATCTATACATATAATAATTTTGTAGACGTGGCATTTCTTTGCCTCGAAAATAATACTTTCGAAATAAAAGTATATCCAACATTGAATGGTAACCAACAGAACCCATTTCTTATAATTTTGGTATTTTTATTTATTTTGTTGTATCGCAATCTAACGAAATCAAAAATAACTTATCGTGTAACTAATCGTTGGTCTTGTTTTCCATTGTTTTTTTTTAGTTTAGCTTTAAAATCTGAAGGACCATATCATAATGTTAATTGTAGATGCCGTAATTAAAATTTTAGACTACCTATAAATGAAGTTGCGGCCTCAACATCTAGCATCCAGTAAAAATAAGATTAATTAAAAACTCTAAAATACGCATTCAAATTTAATTTCATACAACGGACGCAATAATTTGGTATATCAATCAAATTATTGCGTTGCGTATCCGTTGTTTTGTGTTAATAATATTACAGAATTCGATCTAGTATGGAAGTAATTAATTTTATTAATTAAAATAGATACATAAAAACGAAAATAATTTAAAATATTTTATCGCTTATATTGCAAGAGATTAGTGGTGAAAATTTAATAAAGAGATTAAGCTAAATGGTTGTGCCGATGTAATACAATAAGACACACAAAAACTAAATTAAGTCCGGCAGCTCCCTGATTAAACTGTGGAAGAGAATAAGGAAGCGAAGTAGTAAGAAACGGCGAGATAATGTTCGTACAAATGGAAAGGTATTTACACAGAAAGCATTGAAATTCTCACTTGGTTGAACCTTTCCTACATAATATGGTTTAGATTCGATTTATTTTGAATTTGGTCGCCATTAGTTTACCCCATAATATGACTAGATCTTTGATGACAATTTAATGTAATAAATAATATTTATATAAGCTTTTGTTTCTTGTTTAAAAATATATTATTAAATATTGAAAATGTTGATTTATAAGTAAGTTCAAATGTTATTATTTTAATAAATATATAGTCTTTATATCCGTTCTTAATTTCATATTATAAAATAATATCGTATATAATATCGTAACAGAAAGTGAAACGAGCCTGGTTTTAATTAAAACTGAGTTTACATTTCAGCAAGCACTGTAGTAAATAGACTTTATTAGACAGGAATAGAAGTTCATATATACTTTTTTTTTGTAAATACATACATATTATACATACATACATCCATGACTCGGAAAGAAATGTTTATGCTCATCACACAATCATCCGTACCTACCGGGATTCGAACCCGAGACCCAAAACACAGCAGACACTGTTAACTACCTCTGGGCTAATTGGGTCGTCGTTTGTTGAGACAGTTCGAAAAAAATTGATTAATATGACGTATTTTTTTGTATCATGAAAAAGGCAAACATGCTCACTGTATACCACATGGCAAGCAGTCGCCGTTGCACGTTTGCAACACTAGAGGTGTCGACCTCTGGTGTACCCAAAAAATAGGGAACATAATATACACTTTAGGGGAATGACTACGTGCTCTAGCATCGGTTACTTTACAAAAAAAAAGAAATAAAATTAGCAACGACGTTACCTACGCAAATCCAAGTTTAAATTTAAAGCAAAAGTTCAAATGAATTATACCCTATGTCCAATAATCAAGTATAAAGCGTCATACGTTTACTTTTCTCTGACAGCTTAAGTTGTCGGAAAATAGGAGCCCAGTCTTATAAATTAAAGGAAGGCCATAGGGAGGCCTCCCCCCACTTTATGAAGCGGGTACGTTCATTTAAAAACTTCATTATAACTTCACGGCCGGCTTACTTCGGTACCTACCACTGTACGTTTTGATGTTCCTTGTTTTTCTAGTTTTTCGTTTTATGTACTAATTATGTTATTTTAATTTTTAACGCAAGTCTTGCAACGTTGCTGTTACTGTACTGGTAATTTTTAAGTTTCAATGTGAATACTGTTTTAGAGTATAATATCAAAGAATAATTTACTAATACTTAATACATTTGCCTAGTGGTGTGACTTACAGCTGTGGTAGACTAGCGGTGAGACCAGTGGACTTATATGTCAAAGGTCTCGAGTTCAAAATCAGGGCATGCACCACTGACTTTTCAGAAGTTATGTGCGTATTTATCACATGCCCAAACGGTGAAGGAAAACATCGTGAGGAAACCTGCATGCTTGAGAGATTTTCTCGATGGCATGTGAAGTCTGCCAACCCACAGTAATAATAATAATAATAATAAAAAGTTTATTTGTCATCATAGTACATAGATAATGTAAACACAGACATAGCACTTATAAAAGAAAACAGAGGTCAAGCAGATAGATTAATAGCCCCCATGCTAGGAAAGTCCTGTGTTAAGGGGGTCAGTAGGCTAGCATGGTGGACTATAGCCTTATCCTTCTGAATGAGAGGCGACCCGTGTCCAGTAGTGGGACAATAATGGGTTGATGATGAGTGTTGGGACTAGAGGATTGTCAAGTCAGTCTCGAGCTCAAACCACTCTATCAAACAAACATCTATCAAATTTTCTCAACGGCATGTGAAGTATACCGACGCGCTCTAGGCTAGCGTGATGGACTGGAACCAAATCCCTTTCAAATGAGGGGAGACCTGTGCCTAGCAGTGACTCAGTAGGTAAATGGGTTTAACACGTTAAGTGCGAAGCGAGGCCTAAATCACCCCTGATGCAACTTCCCTGTGGTGCGGCAAGCAAAAAAGTGAATTTCTCTGTCGTGGGAATGGCATAGCTTTGGTTTGGTCCAGTGTAGGAAAGAGATAAATATATATTTGAGATCACTAATGGTTCCGGACTCGGTGGTGTACCTACCTTGGTACCGGATGTCTTAGGCCTCGTGCCGCACTGAATTAATATAATTTTAATGCAGTGCGGAACGAGGCTAAAACGTCCCATATCCCCCCTGACCTCGTACCGCACTCAACGCGAGCTTCCCGCGACCAGTGTTGTGCATCACGTCGAACCGCATTAAGATTTTCATATACAAATAGAAAGATAAACCTTATGCATAAACCGTAATCCATTATTTTCCAATAATAAGTCTGTAATAGGTGCCTCTTAATGGTATAGAATGGAACGCTTCGTGCGCGAGTCCGACTCGCACTTGGCCGGTTTTTTTTTCTTTATGGCGCCTTCAAGCACAATTTAGATTATTTAAAAAAAAATGTATCCTTTGATAGCTTTGTGTTGTTTTGCCAGGTTTTGCCCTTAAAACGATCTAATGAGATATAATTGATCAAAATCGGTCAAGTCGTTGCGTAGTTATTAAGACAGTTTAAAAACGTCGATATTATTTTTCCCATCACTAATCGCAGCGAAAATTTGCCCCATTTCAGTGCGTTACGAGGTGTATAAGATCCCATATTTTGTTTTGCTAATAATTCCTAAACTAGCCATCAGATCCCGGGGCGACGGTGGATTAGGGTTCATCAATTCACTGTCTATATCAATAAGGACCAAAATTCTCATTTATCTTTGATTTCGCGCCAGAAAATGGATTTTAGTCTGTAAAAGGAGGTGGGGTCTAATAGACCGCGTGTCGCCCTAACGTCTGGTCACGGTACGGGCCGATTATACCTCGTGCCGCAGGAACGGAAAGTATGCAAAAATTGGTGCCGCAGCTAACGTGTTAATATAACATAGCTAAATAATGATGAGTGCAATTTAGAAACGAAGTCACGTAGCAACAAAAAGATCCGTATGTGCACATCACTTGAAAATATATGGCGACGTCAAAATTACATCCTTATGATTGATCCGAACGCAGATTTAATATCAAAGTCGAAGTCATTCGGCGACAAACGGGGAAACGATTTCCCTCTGCAAAAGTTCTTAGTGAAGTCTCAAACAAAACGTTGAATACAAAATTTGTTATTATTCATATGAACATAAAGGGGAATTCGATATGCGCGAAACGTCTGTGGGGTCCCACTCATCTTTATTTGTTTTAGATTACTTTGGGCTCCTCTAAGTTAGGGATACGGTCCGTGAACACACGACCGGGTTACAAGGGATTTGCCAATAACAAACTTACGCTGCGATGCTGAAAAATATAATCACTAAGTTTTTCAATTCGAATTTGTTGCTTTGTACAAGTTTATATCTGTTTTCAGGCATGAAGAAATTTCTTAAGCAAACAAAATAACAAAGTAAAAGTATGGAGAGTCCGATGCTTAATATTATTGTTAGACTTTATTTTTATTGTTATTATTGAAAGTTTTATACAACACTGTGTGTCTTTTTATTGCGAAATTGGGCTGATTGTCTGAAGCGAATACTTTTTTAAATTAAAAAAAAAAAAAAAAAGTGAACTTATAGTTGAGTGGTGAGTAAGGGTAATTCATCTGGTAACAATTGTGTAGTTTAAGATAGAAACCCAAAAAGTCCAAAGGTAACAATAAAATAATATTCTGATAGACAGTTTTACTTTACTTTTACTGTATTTTAGAGTTCAATATCGCAAAAACGTAAATCCAATAATTTATTACAGGGCCGTAATACATAATAATGATGCGTAACTGGGTAATATCGTTCCAATCAACTTTTGCCATTATAATTTCCCCACCACTCGTATAAAAATATACATATATTCGCTGTAATAAATGTATTACCTGGCTATTTGCGTGAAAATCACATAATGTGATAACGAAAATGCTACCGCACTTTATTTGAATATTTCACAGGCCACAAGGCGCGCGCCGGTGATTACGCTAAAAGACCTACAAAAGCGATTGCTTGGAAAATATATGTAAATACGTTAATAATGTCACATTCCATAGATATGAAGAAAAACTTAGTACAAAGCTAACGTTCATTTCTAGCAAGCCAGCGAGGGATTTCATAGTCGTTTCAAGAAAATGTTATGGCTTTTTTTTTTCTACGTTATAATATTACCATTACACAAAAAGAGATGCTAGTTTTGTGTAAAATATGCAAGAACTTGGAGATAATATTTCTCTTTATTTAAATATCACTGGTTGATGAAATAAACATATGTATTTCAATATATCCTGCTAAATATGTAAATGTATGTATATATTTAAATTATGATTCTAAATATTTAGTACACATCCTAAATGTAATTAAATTATACAGTAAATCAGCCGGCTTTTGTTTCAACACAAAATAATTAAAACTTTAAACTAACACTTCAATTTGAATGTCGAGGATTATGAATTTAAAGAATCTTATCATTTTTCCACCTAGCTGTCACTTTTATTAAAATAAGTTTTTAATATTGTTTGTAATTAAGTTTTTATTAATACTTTCGTTTTTATTGCTCTGAATAATCTGAATATAAAAAAATTACTTACTTTTTTACGCAACGTTTACATCAAACATTTTTATTTGTGTAAAATTACATAAAAAAGATACAGAACTGACCTAAACATAAAAAAAAAACAAACAAAACGTGTAACTGTGCGGCATCCCAACGATTATTTCCGATTGGTTGCCTAAGTCCGTCCGTATGGCGTACGTAGTATTCACCATAGCATAGTATAATATCTAGCAGTATTACAACCTAAATAAAATATTCACTAAAGTAACAGTTCTCAAAAAGTCAATAAAAAACGTATGATACGTTTGTAAGTTCGTTTAACGTATCATTGAATTTCAATGTCAGACAGTGTAAGAATTACGCTTCTTGGGAAATTTTTCAATAGATAAATATTGGCAAACTATAAATGCACGTACATACACACATCTATCTGACTCTTCAGCTTCATGAACACGTTTTACGTATTTTGTAAAACACAACAACGACTTTTCATAAGGTGCTTTTATTTGGAACGCTTTGTAAGCTTTAGTCTGATCCTTATTAAGTAAACAATGTAAATATTTATTTTTCATGAATATCTTTGAATTTAGTACATAATACGTTCTTATTACCCACAAAAAGAAATTTATAAGTAAAAGATTTTTACTTGTATTTTCTCCAATTAAACTCATGCACACAAATTCATAATCAACTAAATGTCATGAAAAATTAAAGTTTAATTCTTGTTAATAATTTTACAATAACGTAGGATGTCAATAAAATAAGATGTTTAAAAAAACAATTAATAGTAAATATTTGTGAGTTTTTTTTATGGAAATAAAAGGGCAAATGGGCATGAGGCTCACCCATCAGGTAAGGGGTAAGTGATAACCGTCACCAATGGACATTTGTAATAACAGAGCACTTGCAAATCAGTGGGCGGAATGGAATAGTATTACTGTTTACTGTCTGCACACTGTAACTACAGCCTTTTAAATATATATCAACATCCTCAACCTTCCGGAGGCCTCGTAAAATCCGAGTGCGGATTGTTGCGCTTAAACTACCCCCGTACTGAAATATGTACGCTCAATTCCCAATGCCAGATATTCTAGCTACAGACGTAGGTTAAAGTATCTGCGGCCATTGTGAAGTCCTTGCTTTATTTGTTACTGACTTAATCAGTATGGACTGTTTTTACGGTAGCTACGCGAATATTACATTGAAAGAAAACTACGCTACCTATATCCGACGTTCATGATGGTATTTAATGACTATTTCTAAAATTCCGACATATTGAAAAAAAATATTCGGTTAGTTTATGTTTGAAGGTCTAATTTAAAGGTATATTAATACAATTTTTATTATATTATAATTTACTTAAACAGTGACGTAGACTAAAGTGAAGGATGACATAAACTTTACCTTAAAATTTTTACTCGATGGTGAGTGTGAAGTTTTCTAACTTACAGGACACCTGCGTGATGGACTACAGCTAAACCTTTTTCGAGTTAAACTAGGGAAGTAGGATGGGCTGAAGGATAGGACAGTAAATGGGGTTAATGCGGTATGCAGTTGGACTTTTCTATCTCTCTTCGTGATCACGGCTAAAGGAGAAGAATCGAAGATTATCTTAAGTTATTTCAAGCGGTGGAGTTTGAATTACATTTAATAATTATCAGAAAAAATATAAACGTTGAGAGAAATCACTGTAAGGGTATTTTTCCCGTATTTTTCACAGCTTGGGTATTGCATAATTGGAGTTTATATACGGATCTTTAATTGTTTATTAAGATAGCTTATGCTCGAAACAAATAATGTTCCATAGTTCCGGAGCCTATTCAATACAAACTCTTTATAATACCTATTAGTGTAAATAACAAGCAACAAATATCTGCTAATTAAGCTCTAAAGTACTTCTCGTTTAGTCAAAGGTGGACACAGTGTCCCAAAACTTTGATTAATAATTCACAATGATAAGGAACATTGTATTTGCGGTTGGTATATCCCAACCATCCGCTACCCACGTAAACTAACGCTCGAACAACACACCCATACAGAGACGTACGCAAACGGATCAGCTTTGAATAATAATCGGGTTCGTCACAAGAAGCTATTGGCCTCCGAGGAGATCAGAATTATGCGACAAATGCGCCAACTGCTAAAGCGTTTTACGACCGAAATGACGCGCTGAATCGGATTTGGATCACGTCCTCTAGCGAAGACAGTTTGACGTGTTGTCGTCGACTTGCATAAATTTGCAAGATTAAGCAGGGCCTAGAGGCACCACTCACCCTGGATGCGGTCTGTACCTATTTACATAAATGTATTCCCTTTCTGGCAACGGACGTCTTTAACCACGAATATTTACGATGGCCTTGACTGTCTATGAAATAATGTGAGCTGCGATTAACTATCCGCCGCTTACAGCTTCTCATAGGCATAAACGTCGGCCAATTTATTAATGGGGTGTCAGATAAATCGTTTCCAGCAAGTAATTACTGTGGGCCGTTTTTCTATTTTTCGTTATAGGCCTGGAAAGAAAGTACCCCAACCCAACACGAGACACATATGGGCTTGAGTTTCATTCATTGACTTGTAATACAAACAGCTATAAGTATAGGTATAGGTGTGATTATTATAGATACCTAAATTATTTAAGTTGGTAGAATCTTAGGTTCTGGAATTCATATTTCACATTTCCATAGTTCCTTGGCCTATTACTTATTCTCTGTAAGAGAATACTATCGTGATAGTTATAATGTATTTTCTTCCATTGAAGTTGGGTCAGTAGATCTACAAACAGTATTAAACCAAACATGTTGTCACTGGGCAACGTCATGCATAGCAATAGAGTATTATGTTCATGCAGTAATATCAGCCGTGGCTAAACAGTCTAAGATGGGATGCATCACGTTCCAAAGAAAGTCATGCTATTTTTCTAGTACTTTCGCTGTGCAAAGAAGATTAAAATAATTACTATTAAAATTAAAAGCTCTAATAGAAAATTAAAAGGATTTAAGTCTCAATACATAGTTACAAATGCAACTTTGTTTTAAAAAAAAAATGTAATTTATAACATAATAACTTTTTTTTAACGTCGTAATAAACCTATTTACTACCCACTACTGGGTACTCACTCACTCTCATTTCAAAAGGAATAGGCTATAGTACACCACTGTAACGTAGCGGGGGTAGGCAGATTTCGCACGCTATCGAAAAAATCTCTGAGACATGCAATCCTCATGATATTTTCTTTCATCGTTTGAACATTAGATATGTATAAATACATATGTTGATGCTACTTATAGATATCTATAGATGTATTACTATTTAGTTTATATGAAGTTGCAATGTTTACTTTAACCAGTCGCTAATTACACTTGCTTAGAGACACACGTCGTTTACTTCAAAATATTCCCAAAAAACGTAAAGTGAACCTTATACTCATCAACATATGGTCGAAATCGCGCCGGATCAAAAACTAGCTACCTGAAGGCACGGGTCGAGCGGTCGGCTCGCTAGAACAAAAGAACCACATTCCAGAGCGATAAGATACTTCGGTGTGCTATTCAATTGTTAATTTTATAAGAAATCTATTCGCATTACTACGCAAGATAATTCATCCTCAAGTTTAATCGAAGACTGCTGTTTTCTCATTGTGAAATATGGTGGTTCCTACACAAGAACAACAACAGTATTTAGCTATATTGGAAGATGGTGCAAATTTATTAAGAAAAACACAAACAAACTTAAAAAAATGCCCCAAAGTAAGGCTAACCAAGGGATATATTGAAGCACGACTTAAAATTATTGATGAATATTGGAATTCATTCAAGAATGCACATGATGGTTTGGTGAAAACCACCCCTAAAGAACAAAAAGGAAGTCTACCCTATTTTTTGAACGAAGAATTTTTTATTTACGAAGACTTGTACAACATATTACAAGGTGATTTAAAGGACATGCTCACAACATTATCGGAATCGTCATCTATGGATTCGAAATCTGCCAATTCAAGTATGAATACAACTTACATATCAAATAGTATGGTTCATTTGCCGAAAATACAATTACCTAAGTTTTGTGGCAATTATGAAGAATGGCCGACATTCAAGGACTTATTTAATTCTTTAGTGCATGAAAACAATAACCTTAGTAATGTGCAAAAACTTCATTATTTAAAGACAAGTTTAACAGGAGAAGCTGAGGCTTTATTGAAGCATATACAAGTGACTTCCAGTAATTATACAAGTGCATGGAATGTTTTGAATAACAGGTATGGCAATAGACGTATAATCTTAAATTGTATAATGAAGAGGTTATTTGGGCTAAGAAAAATGACTGCTCAATCAGCTGTTCAATTAAAGAGCTTATTAGATACGACTACAGAGTGTCTTAATAACATGGAGAATTTGAAAGTTTCTACTGGCTCTTGGGATCTTATAATAATATATCTTCTTGTTCAGAAGATGGACCCAGAGACACATAAAAGCTGGGAAGAGTATATTTATCGTCATGATAGTGAAGAATTACCTACTTGGAACGACTTGAAGAAATTCATGGAATCCACATTTCGCACTTTGGAATTAGTAACGGCTAATAACCATGCAAGAGAATCAAAACAAATAAAGGAGCGTTCATATCATATTACCACACCAATTAAAGATAAGATTTGCATCATGTGCAAAGATAACCACACGTTGTGTCACTGCAAGAATTTTATAAAAATGGATCCTAGTGAGAGAACCGAATATGTCAAAAGTAAACACTTATGTTTTAACTGTCTAGTACCAGGACATTCAGTAACGAGATGTAAATTACCGATGTCCTGTCAAATATGCCATCGACGCCATCATTCTCTGCTACATGAGACCAAGAATACAGAACCAGCGGTTTCACCTGACACTTCACACCTGTTGGCTTCACAGCATGTAGTAGAAGAGGAAGAAACAGTTCAAGCGAACACAATGATAGCCTCTCATCTTACAACTAGACAGGGAGTGGCTCTTTTAGCAACCGCAGTAGTGGAAGCAACAAATTCACAGGGTCACATCATCACATTACGCGCACTGATAGACCAAGGCTCCCAAGCAACATTTATTTCGGATAAAGCGACTCAACTATTAAAACTAAAACGACATACAGTTAAAGGAACTGTCATAGGAGTGGGATCTACTAGAACAGAAATTAAACACGTGGTTCAGCTGCAAATAAAATCACACTGGGACCCTAACTACAGATTACCGATCCAGGCCTATGTGATGTCAAAACCACTGACCACGAAGATACCCAACAAAACTATTGTAACACAACCCTGGCCCCACATTAACGGTCTTTGCCTGGCCGATCCGAGCTACCAAACACCAGGCGCCGTAGACTTACTACTGGGAGTAAAGGAATATGCACAAATTATTCAGCCTGATTTAATAAAGGGTCCACCGGGCACACCAACTGCTCACAAAACAACCCTCGGTTGGATTCTTTTTGGAGATGTTTATGGAAACCCACGAGAAAACACTTTTACAGTAATGCATCACCAAATCGATTTAGATCAAGTATTAAAGTCAATTTGGGAAATAGAAGAAGACAATAATAGATATTTAACCAAAGAAGACAAAACCTGTGAAGAAATATATGAAAAAACTACAAAAAGAAATAGTGAAGGCAGATACATTGTAAATTTACCTTTCAAAACTTACAGTCCACAAACACCTGAAGGAAACTCAAAGGAAATAGCAAAACAAAGGTTTCTGCAGCTGGAGCGGAAGTTCAAAAGATCACCAGACCTGAAAAAAGAATACACAAAGGTTATAAATGATTACTTAGAGCAAGGTCACATGGAACTGGTACCTGAAAGAGAAAGAGAATCACAGAATACAGTATACTTACCTCACCACGCTGTAGTTCGCAATGACAAAGAGACCTCTCGAACACGCGTTGTCTTCGACGCTTCCTGCAAGGGTACAAACAATATTTCATTAAATGACGAACTATTAGTCGGACCACAACTGCAAGAAGACTTAAGAAATCTTTTATTGAAATGGCGCATGAAACGAATATGTTTCATGGCAGATATTACACAGATGTATCGCCAAATTTTGGTGACAAAAGAAGATGCAGATTTTCAAAGACTTGTCTGGAGAGCAGAAGAATCTGATAAATTACAAGACTACCGCTTGCTCAGAGTGACATTTGGTACAGCATGTGCACCGTATTTAGCTATTAGAACACTGCACCAAGTTGCCGTTGACGAAGGAAATGATCAACCACTTGCTGTACACTCAATCAAAAATAATTTTTATATGGATGATTGGTTAGATGGAGCGGATAACTTAGAAGCTGCCATAACTCTTGCCAAAAATGTCACCAAAATATTACAAAGAGGCGGTTTTCAACTCACCAAATGGTCCTCAAATGATCAAATATTTATCGATTCAATAAAAAGAGACAAGCGATCAACCAATGCACGTATAGACATGAATCTTGACGGAACAATAAAAGCTTTGGGTATTGTGTGGAACTTGAAGTCAGATACATTTCAATATAATTTAACTTTACCCAATTTAGAGAGTACTTATATTACAAAACGGAGTATTTTATCCGAATTACAAAGACTTTTTGATCCACTTGGTTGGATTGCACCAAGTACTGTGTTAGCAAAAATCCTACTACAGAAATTGTGGCTCGAAAAAGTATCTTGGGATGACAAACTGAGTGAGACATTAAGCCAAGAATGGAAACGTATAAGATCTGATTTTGTTAATGTAAACAGTATACAAGTGGATAGATGGCTTGGCACAACTGAAACAAGCAAAATGCAGTTACATGGATTCAGTGATGCTTCGATGCATGCATATGCAGCTGTTGTTTACGTAAGAACTGAAACATCAAGTCATAAAGTTGAAATAAAACTCATTGCTGCTAAAACAAGAGTAGCACCATTAAAAACCATTTCCTTACCAAGACTGGAGCTGTGTGGTGCGTTACTTCTCTCTAAGCTGATGAAACAAATTGGATTAGCATTGAGAATACTACCTGCGGATATGTATGCATGGACAGATTCGTCCATAGTACTAGCATGGCTATGTGGTGAACCCAATAGATGGAAACCCTTTGTTGCCAATCGTGTTGTTGAAATTATAGAAAACCTAAAAAACAACCATTGGTATCATGTTCAGTCGCGTGATAATCCTGCTGATATAGCTTCTCGAGGAATGCTGTTATCCAAATTGATAGATTCTGACTTGTGGTGGAGAGGCCCAAGCTGGTTATCTGAAAAGAAAATAAGGATTAGTAAACAAACGGAAATGACAACTGACATGGAAATCAAAACAATAAAAATCAATACTTACCATATTACAGAAGAACCAGGAAAATCATTAACTTCACGATTTAATGAATTTAACAATTTACAAGAGTTATTAAAAACTATTACCTACTGCAGAAGATTTCTTACATACAAAAAGAGCTTAGTTACTACAGAGTTAACTACACAAAAATTAGAAGATTCACTGATAATATGCATAAAAAGGGTTCAAGAAGAAGAATTTAAGGAAGAAATAGAACAACTAAAATTAAATAAAAGCGTGAAGAATAAAAGTTCTATACGATCATTAAATCCTTACCTAGACAAAAGGAATATCCTCAGGGTGGGCGGTCGCCTTAGAAATACCAACTTACCTGATGAAAGAAAATATCCTATTATTTTAGGAAACAAAAATTTACTAACCCCCTTGATCGTTGCTGACGCACACTACAAAACATTGCACGGAGGAGTTCAGCTCATGTTATGTTATCTACGTGCAAAATACTGGATTCTGAAAGCAAAATCAGTAACTAAGAAACACGTTCACAAATGTCTCATTTGTGCTAAACTTACTGCTTCCGCAAGAGCTCAAATTATGGGAGACCTACCTGAAATGAGAGTGACTCCAGCAAGGCCGTTTCTAAATAGCGGTGTAGACTTCGCAGGTCCTTTTACCATCTTGATGTCTAAGGGTCGAGGAAACAAAACGCTTAAGGCTTATATCTCCATATTCGTTTGTATGTCAACAAAGGCCATACACATTGAGCTTGTTGGAGACCTAACTTCAGAGGCCTTTATTGGTGCTTTTAGAAGGTTTGTAGCGAGGAGAGGAAAATGTAGTCACCTGTGGAGCGATCAAGGGCGGAATTTTGTCGGAGCTGCTAAAGAATTGCGAGATGCCTGGAACCAAGCAAACCTACAATTCACTGGAGACATAGCAGAAACATTAGCCACAGAAGGTACCCAGTGGCATTTCATACCCGCCTACAGTCCCTCTTTCGGTGGTTTATGGGAAGCAGGCGTGAAGTCTATAAAGTATCACCTGAAAAGAATATTAACTAATAATCTAACGTATGAGGAGATGACGACTGTACTCTGTCAAGTCGAATCCTGTCTTAATTCACGTCCGCTATGTCCCATCGATGACAGTGATCCTGATAATCTGAACCCACTCACACCAGGTCATTTCTTAATTGGAGAAACACCTATTGTTGTCCCATCACCTGCTATGAAAGACTTAAAAACCTCTAACTTATCTCGCTGGCAATACACCCAGAAACTTATTCATGATTTTTGGAAACGATGGCAAGACGAGTACCTGTCCAGATTACAACAGCGACCTAAGTGGCTTAAAGAAGAGAAAGAATTTCAGATCGGAGATATAATACTGATCAAAACTGACAATTTACCACCTGGAAAATGGTCTTTGGGACGAATCGTAGATAAACACCCTGGCCTGGATGGACGAACAAGGGTTTATAGTGTCAAGAGTGGTAGTTCAGTGACTAAAAGAACAGTCACAAAATTATGTCGTTTGCCTATCGACTCTAAATAATGAGATAGATAGATTTTTGTTTCATTGAAATCAAGTTCATATGGTGTAGCATGTACAAATTTAATATCGCAACTTGAATGACTATTTTGTTTAATGCATGATTAATACCCACCCACCTACTTAATGTTTTTTATTTTGTTGATTCAAAGATTGTATAAATTCACCTAAACCTAATTTAAAATATTAAATTGTAAACTTTTCTATTAATTTATATCTTAAAAGAACTTAGAGTCCTTTTGGTGGGCGGTATGTTGATGCTACTTATAGATATCTATAGATGTATTACTATTTAGTTTATATGAAGTTGCAATGTTTACTTTAACCAGTCGCTAATTACACTTGCTTAGAGACACACGTCGTTTACTTCAAAATATTCCCAAAAAACGTAAAGTGAACCTTATACTCATCAACAACATACATCGATTTATTTATACATATTTACACTGAAAATAATAAAAAAATCTGTGTTTATCATAAAGGAAGTAGATCTTATTGAATTATATTTCTTTAAGCATTCCTTCAGCATAATAAAGCATTTGTACGACCTTATTACGCTCAAAAAAGAGATACATTTTTCACCAAAGATATTTAAGACACTCCAGGAAACATAGCGGACGTTTCAAAATTTCAATATTTAATTTTCAGAAGGTGAATTCTTTTCAAGAATATGAATCGACTCACGGAATCCTTATCGGACTGTGTCTGGGACCGACACGGCTTTTAATACGTGATCCGAATGCTTCCCAATTATGGGAGCTTAAGGAGTGAAGCCCAACCGGGAAGAGAAGTGGCGTGAGGGACAAACTGAGAGTGTTTAAATACTACAATGCCCATCTCCCATTCCACGAAAGAACTATAGACCAGATGAAATGATACTAGTAAACCTTTTTTAATCTGCCTTGGTTTAATTGACTGCCTTGGTATTTCTAGTGTTAAATAGCATCCTTCATTTTTAATTAACGTCAATTAGTTTAAGTTGTGTACTTGTCATTAGAGTCAGTAGAGCTGTGGTGGCCTAGTGGCGTGACCAGTGGACTGACATGTCAAACGTCTCGAGTTCAAACCCGGGCACGCACCACTGACTTTTCGGAAGTTATGTGCGTATTTACCACATGCTCAAACGGTGAAGGAAAACATCGTGAGGAAACCTGCATGCTGAGAGTTTTTCTCGATAGCATGTGAAGTCTACCAACCCGCAGTAGGCTAGCGTGGTGGATTATAGCCTAATCCCTCTCAAATGAGAGGAGACCCGTGCCCAGCAGTGGGACAATAATCCGCTATGTTTCTCTATATTCGTCCACTACTGGACGAATATAGAGAAATAGGCCTTCTCCAGTGAACGCAGCTCGAGCTCGAGCTTGCCCATATTAATATATGTAATAACTGTTATTATATTAACAAAAATAAACTTTTACTATTTTACTTTGCCTTGTTTGTGGTGGATTAACCTTCTATATTAGTTCCTTATTCCACTATTTCTCATTCATAGAATTTAGTTGATTATAAAAAAATATATAATATAAATTGTGAACATACAATAATTATATTGTATTTTATCTTCTTTAAAACAATACCTAGTCTCGTTTAAACAGTCTATGCATTGTACCACAAGACAACATAAAATATGAAAATGTATTCAGTTCGCTCGAGTAACAATCGGTGACAGATGCATTGGGTACGGGAATTCGCCAATTTATCGGTTACGTTCGCACCTCACTCGTTTGCAAACATCAAGAGTTATATGTAAGAAATACATAGCATGTTGTCGCTCTCTCTTAGCGAAGACCGACGATGTTATGTAATATCTTTTAAAGAAGATATTAATTATTTACTTTTATTTTTAAAGTTGCAAGTATTTCCTCCTCATTATCAACCCATTTGATGTCCCACTGTTGGGCACGGGTCTTCTCAAATTTTTCAGAGGGTGAAAAGGCGAGTAGATTTTTCTATGGGGAACCGACAATTTCTGAAAAGAGCAGGGTAAGAAATTAATAAAACTATAAAAGAGCAGATCGGATGAAATTATTAATTCTATGCGGACAAAGTCGCGGCCAAAAGCTATAAATATTTAATTTTGTTTGTCTGTTTTAAATTGTGAGCTTTGAACGCAACAGCCAAGCAATGGTGGTGCATTGCTTGGCTGTTGCGTTCAAAGCTCTCTACGACGCGACGATGGAACTCCTCAACGGTTCATAGCACAGCCACACGAAATTTTGTTTATATTGTAGTAAATAAACAAGCAAGCGCCCGCGCAACAATGATGCATTCATTAAAATAAACGAAGATAGAAAAAAGTTCGGCTAAACCTAAAAATTAAATACTTAATAAAAAGTTTATTTTCATAAGTTTTAGTATACCTAATATATAAATGTCTAATAAATCTTAGTATAAAGTAAATACTAACCCAGTTATAAAAGTTGGTTGCAAAAATATAATTATATAAATCAAATACATAAATTAACACAAGAAAAACTAATGATAACCTTTTATATGTAGGTAGGCGTACTTCTTCTTAGAACACATCGTCACTTACCATCAGGTGAGATTGTGGTCAATCGCTGACCTATAAATGAAAAAAAAAGGTAGCTATATAATATGTCGAGTTATAGGTACGTTTTGTATAATATATTATATCATTTTGAAAGCTGTGAATATTGGGTTTAATTTGATATTTAAGTTTCTATCGTAATTTATAGTCACAATAATTTTTCATTGAAAACCAAGGAATAACTTGCTACGGTAAAAGGGTGGTCCGGGCTACAAGTATTATGTAAAAAATAATGAATATTATTGTTTCACCTTTTAAATAAAAGGTATATTACAATAAAATATAAAATGTCTTTCATTTTCCTTCAGATCTATAAAATGTCATCTATACACAACACAATACGAGAAAACTTCCTGTTAAATCAAGATTTACCTCACAATTTGAAATCATACTTATGCTACCTAAGCGTACCGGCGCAATCTTCAACGGAATTCTGAGAACATTTCTTCCAGGCAAAAATAGATACTCAATACTCAATACATTTATCTGATACCTTTCTGCTAAAATGTAACTAAGAATTATTGCAGTTGTTATATACAAATAAAACCGAATACAGAAATATTTAAAAGTACTAGAAAGTTAAAAATAATACTATATCTAATAAAGTAAATATTCACTAATTAACCTACAAAAATATCCTACGTTTAACCTACATCCACAATAATATTGAACTATTTTTGGAATCGGTGCCACGCCTGTATATGTATAGAAATATATGTTACACATATTATTATACGTTATTTAGTTAGTTACATACTATAAGTACCTACATAAAATATAGTAATTTAACGTTTATTGACTTGCAATGATTCACTATAAAAAGAAGATTCGTTATTTTTTATACTTTTTTGAAATTACGGCAATCACTGAAGACTTGAATGCATTACACAAAAGTACATATTTTTCACAAAATCTTTTTCAAGTAAGAACAATACATTTAAATTATTTTAAATAGGTAGGTACTTGATCTTTGGAAATAAAAGTTCTAAGCAGAAAGTGTGAAAAAAACATAAGTATACTTTCAAATGTTTATTTAATTCTATTGTACATTATACAATCATACTAACGTATCGTCATTGGATTCTATCATAAATTTATAGAACTAGGTATATGATAATACTGACGTTTTTGCTTTGAGTTCTGATTCCAGTGAAAAGTCTCGTACATTAAGAATTTCTCGAAAATCATAAATGTAGGTTTCTACGTTGGTACTTCTAGACAAGACGCGGAGAAACGTCGACGTCGGTCGTTGGTCCAATAGACACCGGAGAGGTTTTCAAATAATACTTATGAAACCTTTTAATACCTACTGCACTTTTCAAACGCAGGTGCAACGGATTTATCTCAAAGGATTCTTATATGAATTAAATTTAACCAGCAAGACACATTGCGAGATCGTCTTGACGTATTTCAGTTTATTTTTAGTAGATTTGAGTTTTTAAAAACACACACAAATGGATAGGACAATACTACTCCTAACTTTTTTTGCAGTTGGAGTATGTTAGGTATTATCACAAAGTTGAAACTAAACAACTCAACAGATGCGTGCCAGATTTGTATTTTTTTGAATATATATTTGCTTTGACCTTTGGCTTGACCGTTTCAATTGCTAAGCTATCTAATTACAATATGTGTGCTCGTGCGTTTGCATGCGCATGTTTTCTTGTCTGTGTGGTAGTAATATTGAGGCGCATTTTATTAGTTTTTAATTATAGAAAATGTTTTACTTCACTCATTTTAACAATTAATGCCTTATAAGGAAAGTCAATACACTCGTAATGTCATGTTCTCTAATCTTTAACAAAATTAAAATTAAAGTGTTAACTATTCTGTTTGTATATGGGAACACTTAACACAATTTGGCTTCCTGCAGCTCAAGTAATGCCCACAACACCTGTGTATTAATTTGTTGCAGATGCAACTTGGCTAGCTTAATGGATATTAAGTTTGCATGAGCACGAACAGAACGGACCATCAAAGCGACCGTCTGTAACTTTTAAGGCACGTGGGGTCTATGTTACATAGAGATTTCTCAATTATCCTAATTTACTTTAGGTGAAGCTAGTACAACCAATATTGAGTTGCAGAACAATTAAGCTTGTTAAAATTTACATTCAACTCAATATCATCTCTAGACTTGTAGATTATTCTTTTGAGGACCCGATTAGCGCATCGGTATTAAACACATCCGTAACACAAGCCTCGTTGCTTAGCACGGAACTAGATGGCGCTGTGTGTCATAATGTCCAGGAATATTTATTAATTTATTATTAAAGGCCGCTTTTCAGTGGTAGCGTCCCGGGGTTTGAATCCCATTAGGGGCATACATTTGTGTTATGAGCATGGGTTTTTGTACCTGAGTCATGGATGAGTACATAATACGTATGTATTTACAAACCATAACGTAACTCAAGCCTCGGTGCTTGTCATAAAGCCCGGATATATTTATTTGTTCTACATATTAAGTAAATCAACATTAATTTTATTAATCACAAGAGTCAGCCGTTTGCGCTCGACGGGCTCGTTGCACCACAAACACGTTGCAGCAGCGGTTGCACTGCAGTTCTCACGTGAGGAATATATTGCACATTTGTTGCATATTGTGTTGAGTGTTGGGCGGACCCCACATAATACGTCACGTCTCGCCCGTGTTACCGCTAAAGCCTGCACATAGAATAGAAGCCTCTCCAATATTACCTACATACATACATAGTTAAGCGTATTATTTCCCTGGAAATGGCTTGGAATAATCTATTAAAATAGCTACTATATTTCCCTCTTGTTGTAAGTTTTTGCGATATCAAACAATAAGAGAAGCAGAGAACTTCCGAGAATATTAGGTACACAAGATGAGATAATGCTTTGTTAAATTTCTAGAATAATAAAATATTTATGTAGATTTCATTGAAAATAATTTTCCTTAGGTTTGTGAGAAATAATAAACAGAAATTGTTTCAAAGAAACAGTATTTTTAATGATTCAGATCAAATTATAATATTACCTACTATTTTATTAGTAATGTACGTCTTCTAAGACTCGTATATTTTCAAAGATAAAGCTCCAATTTTTTATGGTTAAATGCGAGTATTTACTTATACCATGTATGATATAAAGATTAAAATAATGCAGAATTGTTCGACCGATTTGTCTACTTTTTCTAATAATTATACTTCGGTTTTATTTGATTTATTTACAAAAGATTTTACCACCATTTATTTTCATACTAATTACACTTAATAATAACAGAATTAACCGACTTCAAAAAAGGAGAAGGTTCTCAATTTGACCGTCTTTTTTATGATTGTTACCTCAGAACTCTCGACTGGGTGAACCGATTTTGATGATTCTTTTTGTAATTGAAAGCTGGTGCTTCCCGTGTGGCCATTTCGACCAGTTCTGAACATTTGAAGTGGTTTTTTTTTGTCAAAATATTAAATTACAGGTTATTAAAACTTAATGTTTATATGATAAAAAAAACATGGAAAAAAACTCAGAATATACTCCAGATTCACAAGACAAGCTATGGGATCTTGATACATCTTTAAGGTTTGGCAGGCAGGTTTAGGCACGCTTATGTATTTACATATATATGTGACCCATACGAAGTCGGTGTGGGTAAACCTAGTTTCTTAGTACAGGCACTTTATAGATTGGATCACCCGTCGTGTAGATGTATTTTCAGCGACCGTGTGAGTCTGAGTTCACAGCTATCGTTCAACGAGCGAGTATATTATAAATGTAAATTCCAGAACCTCAAAGTAGCTACTCAAATTTGTGTAAGTACAGATGAAATCTGTCCATAATTTTAATCATCACCCATCCGTTTTCTTTCGCACAACTGGGCACAGGTTTCCTCGCATTTGAGAAAGATTAGGCTATAGTCGACCACATTTGAGCATATGATAAATATGCATAGGTATAACTTCAAAATCTAATTGGTCCGTGCCTCAGGATTAAACTTAACACTTTGGTCACATCTCAAGCCTTACCATAACTTCTACAGTTTCAAAAAAATTTCAAGGTTTAATTTTCTAATTAGTCACACCTTATTAAAGAACTACATATTTCCGGATTGATGAATATATGAAAATACAATATGCATTGTCTGATAGTAATATTCGGTAGGTATTCAACTTCTTAATCTCAACTAGCCGGTGTATATCCTTGGCAGTGGCAGAAAGGCTAGTCGTCGTTGGCACGTGCCGCCTAGCTGAATGTTTATTGCTTTGAGATTGCGGCATAACTCGACTCGGTTATAATAAGCGTGAATGTGGGCGTCTAAGCAGATTTAAGTAGATACCAGACGAACTGGGCGAGTGCAAAGAGTCTGAATATGGCTAGACTAAATATTGACGGTAGGAAGAAATCAAATTTCAAAAGGCATGAACATTGAACTTAAGTTGTGATATATTCGTCGTATGACTGTGAAGTCACAGTTCTTAAGTTCATTCCAAAGCCTCTTCTTTATGTGAGTATTTGTATGCTCGGATCATGAACGTTAAGGATGGTTAACACATCAGGAATCTGCATACCTCCACTTCCACGCCAAGACATTTGTTTGAAGGCGTGATCTCTGCTAACCCACACTAGGCATGGTGAACTACAGCCTAATCCATCTCAAATGAGAGAAGACCCGTAAGTACTCAGCGGTACAATACCTAATGTAAGTTTAACCAATTTCAGTTTTATAATAACTTAATGATTTAAAAAAAATAAACAAATACGCATGGAAACACTATTGCCTCACACATTACGGCGTTTTCCGAGAACAGTAGTGTTTTACAATTTATTATTAAATCGTTAAATTATTTATTTGACATAAATCATTTAACGATTTACGAATAAATGCATATAGGCCATAAAAAATACAAAACTGTGTTGAAAGCACAAAATGCAAAAAACTCAGCTTCAACACTATGTCAAGATTATGATAAAATTTATTTTTGGTGTGCCTTTACCTGATTGGTCTTTTGGTGAGAAAACGGATCGATGTTCACAAAGCTCACCCTTTCACACCCGTAACGGTCATGCTGTCAGCTTTAAGCTGGATTTCTGTCTAAAGCACTATTTGTTAGGCGTTTTCAGGTCACTCTGGTGATTAGTAAGTTCTACAACAGCATTATTTTCGTAAATAGTTTACAGCATTGTTTTAAAAGTGTAAGGCACATTTTTAGCTTGAGACTCAAATATAACGCCTAATCATGCTACTATGAGATGATCATGTGAGTGTCGAACTCAACGGTGACTCTCTCGATCTTAAGGGACCCGAACATCATAGAAATACAAACAGGAAATCGTATAAAAAACCGATATTTTTAAAAAAATTTGATTGTTAATAAAAAAGTAAATAGGTACGACCTAAGTTTCCTTGTTATGTAATCGATTCATTTTCCTTACATTTTTTTTATAATTCATTATAATTTATAGTTAGACTTCAGTAATGAAAATCAACAATACGTGCTTCAATAAGTAAGTAGTCTAACTATCGAAGAAGAAATTTGAAAAAAAAGTATTTATGTCTATTAATCCTCGTCGGAAAATACCAGCAGCAATTCGCTTGATTTTCCCTTACAAGTTGCGGAACGTTTTTTTTCCACCCTTCTTTGCACAACAAAGAAAACGGGGGTTTTTGTAAGCGGCAACGAGCCCGCGACACAGGGTAGGTTTTTAATGCGGGATGGCGCGTTTTACGTGATGCTTGTGTCAATATAATTTAAAAAACGTACGTGCACGACGCAAATGTTTGAACTTATGTTTGTGAGTTATATTACTGGTGAATAAGACGGATTATTTACATTATTCAACACTGTGTACAAACACACATTTTTCTACGTTTGTATGCATGTGTATGCTACTTCATTACTTTAAAGGTTTCAAATTACGGAGTATTCATTTCTAAGAGGTATATAGTGACTGGTCAGAACATAGCTACAAATTAGCCTGTGGTAGCGAGTCACTGTATTATATATTCAAGCTACGTTAACTGAAATAGTGTGACTAGAAGACGGTCAAGCCAATAGCCTTGAGCTTGATCCCAAGACACGCACCACTGACTTTTTGAAGTTACATGCGTATTTATCACATGCTCTAATGGAAAGGAAAGAAAAATATCTTGAGAGATTCTTTCGATGGCATGTGAAGTCTGTTAATCTCAATCAGCTAGGTTGCGCTAGGTGATTGAGATAAAAACACTAGAATATAGTCCACTATATCCTAATCCCTCCCAAAAGAGAGAAGACCTGTGCCCAGCTGTGGGAAAATAATGGGGTTGATGATGAATATATTCCAAAATTCGTCTTAAATCGTAAACACCTATTAACAGTTTTTCAGTAACCCTTAAATTACCTACATGATAAATATGCACGTAACTTCTAGTTAAAATCACGTAAATCTGGTGAATAGTTCTTTCAGTAAATCCAAAACGAATTTAAAATAAATAATGTTTGTAACTACCATCTCTTGCATACTAGTTTGTACCTTCTGTAAAAAAAAAAAAAAACTACTTCACTAGTCAAGCGGTCGCAAACACGACCGTTGCAGATCGGGCGAAGTGTTATTGGGTTTTTCTATGAAATTCTCAGTAGCAGATTGTAGTCTGAATTTGTACTCGTTTAATGGAAATTGTTATCACATGGGACAAAAAATACTGGTCTATTGTGTGACTACTATTTTTCTATTTACCGTTTTGGGAGTATATGTGTGATGGCACATACAAACGTATGTATATACAAAGAATTACATGAACTGAATAATATTGCAGCAAACCGCAAAAAAAAATAGTTCACATAGGTAATTCAAGATTCACAAAACGTGGGTTTGAAACTGTTAGCATACCGTTGCAAGGATCATGATGCATAAATGGGGAAGAACATGAGATAAAAGCAAACAAAATACCAACTCGTAACAAATCACTCCAGTAAATGTGTTAATTATTAAATTAACACGTCGTATTCATACGAAAGTAATTGTATGTGTAAGGGGAGAGACTACGATGGCTGTTCAATTCGCGAATGTTAGAAAACTTGCAGCAATCATATTTTCTAATGTAAGATGCATTGGCATCAAACAATTGTAAGAAAAATCCCTGTATGTTCCGTACCAACACGTAACAAAATTCATTGAGATAAGTACCCAACACCTCAACACGTTGACCATGAGTGCTGTAAAGAATTCGATCGAAACCTCGGAATTATGATCGCCATAAATTCCATAAAAAGTAGTTTTTAGTTACGCTTTTAAACGTTTTAAACAGCACTAATTGTCACATAGCTCAAAGAATTTTATATCTCAATAATCATGAGCTTTCTGTATTTATTTGCTCATTGGCATAATGTTTGCGCAACGCTGTAGCCCGTTGCAAGTCAATGATCTCGGGACACAACGCTCATTACACTAACGTTGCGTAGTTTCTACAGTAAATGATTACGTCTGCTGTGTAATTGTTCCGAAAATGGGTATATTAAATCAAGAAACCGACAATTTTAAGTCTACAGAATTAATTCAAATCTATAAAGATTACTTTTAGATACTTTCTTAAGTGTTGAGAGAACAATTAAGGTCTGTGTTCACCACACTAGTTTAATGTGGGATATAGATTTCAAGCACCCGTGCCGTGGCAAAATTTCCCAGATAATATATACGGATCTATCTTGGTTTTGAGTTCATGTGCAATTATTTTCCCACTCTCAGATTAAGTGAGTAACAATTAAACGATTTTGAAAATAATGAGAAGTACTTTTTAGTTTTGAAGTGAAGGACAATGGCTTCCCAATCTGTGACTAAATAATTCTGCTATCATTGTATTTGCACTGACAGTAGTTACTTTATCTCATGTATTGTGTACATAGATGGAATTTGCGCAGAAATTTACCCAGTTCATTCGGGTTATAATGAATTTTACAGGCGAACGCTGCACGCTGACGTGACATTGTGTAACAAAACCTGCCAGTGACGCGCTTGGACTCTATTAGTAGCTGTCATAAACTACATACATCATACAAGTACCAGTTGTAGGTGCCAAAACCTACAAATACAAATTAATCATATGTAACACAAAAACGGACTCAGATATTCTATTTCAAATAGAATAATCTTACTTTTGATTTCTAACTATAACGCGAATATTAGACATTAAAATAAAACTTATCTTTGCTGATTTTATTATGGTGCTTTTAGTAAAGTTTTAATCCAGATGATTTGTATCCTTGGACATGAGATTTTTTAGAATAATAATAACGATAATACGTTTATTTGTTTTCTCATCATCGTTAATATTAAAGTACAATTAAAAATTAACACAGTATAGATACTGGTGTCTGTGGTAGGTAAAACCTGTATTACAGATATCCATGCTAGTGGTTATCCTCTACCGTACATAATAATACTAGAATAGTGCACTTATCCTAAAAAGCAGGGAATAAGTTGATAAGAAACTCTTTAAAATAATAAAAAATGGTCCAAAAGAGAAAATATAAAAACCAATTCAGATTGCCATAACATGTTTGAGCCGACCAGTCCCAACAGACAGCGACCGTTCACGA
This sequence comes from Craniophora ligustri, assembly GCA_905163465.1. Lineage (NCBI taxonomy): Eukaryota > Metazoa > Arthropoda > Insecta > Lepidoptera > Noctuidae > Craniophora > Craniophora ligustri. The sequence continues at coordinate 6,139,229 of LR990959.1, forward strand.
GTATGACGTGTGTATCAACGTCGCTCTATTCAACCATGTTGTAGGGAATAAAACGACTCGACACACGACACCATCAGCAGGACATTTGAGTGAGTATCACAAGCACAGATCGCCTGACAACTTTTATACTTATAATACTTACTTTTAAATAGGTAAATTTTAGGTAGCATGTACATACTATTAGCTTACTGCGTAATTCATGATGTTTGTTTCTATACATGTATCATTAAATATATTAAATTATATGTGTATTAAGTGTACCATCACGCCTGTCGTTCCCGAAGGGTTTGGCAGAGGTTTACTAACGTACACTCAGATTTCGCGGTTATGTTGTAGGTCCCATATAATAGGGGGCGAGCCTATTGCCATCAAACGGGCTCAAATGTTAAATCCGCTCTGAACTGTGACTGATAATTTCATAGCAAAACCCAGTAACACTTTGCGTAGCTGATCCTGAGCCTGATCCTTCTTAAATGAGAGGGATCAGGCATTTGTCTCTTTTGTCCTACAAGCTAGCCTACTGCCGGTAGGCAGACTTCACATGCCATCGAGTTTGCAGACGTCACATGCCTCTTAAGCATGCAAGTTTCCTCACGATGTTTTCCTTCACCATTTGAGCTTGTGATAAATACGCACATAACTTCCGAAAAGTCAGCGTACCTTGGGTTCGAACTCGAGACCTTTGCCACCTTAGTCCACTTGTTACACTATTAGGCTACCACCGACAGCTTTCAGGCCTAACAGTCTATTTAATCAATGTAGGATTAAAAAAAATACATGTTTTTTTCTTTGTAGCGTAATTATATACAGATATTAGTATTCAACTTCTTACTACAGCAATAATTAAGTAGGTACCTACATTAATGGTACAAGCGTGTTTATATTTTATTATTCAAGTTATTGTAATAAAGTCCTTTGATATTCGCCGTATGTTCGTGATGAACAGCGGTTAACTTCATACATGTTGTAGGTACACCAAATTATAATGTTGCGAAAAATATGCCACAATACCAACTAACGCCTTGGTATTTTAATTAAAATAATGCGCTGTGATAAGACTGAAATTTCTAGAACAAAGTCAATGGTGGAATTTAATTTAATGATTCGATCTGGATAGTCATAAAACCTTCTTTAATCTAAATAAGTCGAGGGATGGAGGATTGTGCTTCTGGCATTTCCATTGTCTATGGGCAATGATGATGAGCTTTGAGCACTTATCATTAGATGAGTCGCATGCTGGGTTTAGTAAGTTAAGCTTTATATTGGAAGTCATAACACTTTTTTCAAGAATATTTTTGATAGAGATAAGACTGTTGCTTATTTTTGAGGATTCCGTAGCTAAGTGGCAAAAATCGGAACCCTTATAGATTTGTCATGTCTGTCTGTCTGTCCGTTCGTATTGTAACATACGAACGGACAGACAGACAGACCACCTTTTTCCGAAACTATAAGAACTATACTGTTGATATTTGTTAAGTAGATGAATTCTGTGAACCGCATTAAGATATTCACACAAAAATACAAAAAAAAACAATAAATTTTGGGAAATTTTTCAATTTTTTTTTCATCAAACTCATACGTTTGGTTATCTATCAAAAATGATATTGAGGTTTCTAATATATTTTTTTTTCTAAAGTGAATAGTTTGCGCGAGTGACACTTCCAAAGTGGTAAAACGTGTGAAGGGAGTAGAGGGGGGGCCTGTAACTTCTAAAATAATGGAAAGATAAAACTAAAAAAAATGATGATGTACATTACCATGCAAACTTCCACCGAAAATTGGTTTGAACGAGATCTAGTAAGTAGTTTTTTTTAATACGTCCAAAATCGTAAATCGGAACTTACGTTTCATTCAATTGTGTACCTACGGTTGTTTACCTAGTCAGTGGTACGGAACCCGGTACGGCTTTTTTTTTTAAAAACGTAGTATTTTCTCCTGTGTCGCGGGTGCGTTTACAAACACAAATTATCACATACACAAACGCCCAGACCCGGAACAACTATCAGTAGAACGTACAAATATTTGCTCCGTGCGGGGATCGAACCCGCAACCCGTGACGCACAAGCCGATCGCTCAGCCTCCGCGTCAATCAGGTCGTTGTTTACTAATTGTTGGTAGTCAATGGTCTGGAACCCTTTGTGAGCGATTCCGACAAGCACTTTTTTCTGGGAGAGTAATCAGTCACAGTGCCTAATATTGTGTCCCTAAATTATATAATAGTGATTAGGACGTTGATACAGCCACCGTTTATCGTATTATTGAACCTGATACTCTAGTGGTATGACCAGTTACTGTTTAGTCAAAGGTTGTGAATATGATCCCAAGATCACATAACTGTAGTGTACTGTGAGTCCATGTACCCGTTGATAATTAAACTAAAAAAATTTAAGTCGTACTCGCAAATCTCCTTTCACATATGAAGTACCTACATTCATAAAAAAGTTATGATAAAAAATATACATTAATCCCCGATTTTACAGTACATACAAAGTCCTATCTAAACTTATTTTTGTACCGTTTCAACGTTACGGGTCCAACAAATGACCGTTAGTTAAGGTTGTTTTTGTATGCAGCACCGAAATGCACATTACTGATGAAAGCGCTCGAGTCCTGACAGTTAGGCCACCGCACACAGGCGCGACACAAATTGCCGCGCGATGCGGTGTGATGTACATCCAGGCTACATGAGCTTGTGTGGACATAGACTCTTTATTAAGGTACATACGTGTAATTGCACTGTTTTGGAATTGTTTTGGAATTTTATGTTTATTCATAGTATTCGTGCTCTGTTTGTTTCGGTTGCGGTGACGCAACGGGGACGTGATGCCAAACTATTTAAGTTTTGTGAGTAAAACTAGCTTTTTCCATTCATTATTTTCATAACTTCATAATATTAGTTTAAAAACTACATCACAAAAGTGTAATTAGACTCATATCAGTAACTACATATAATAATCTGCTTATAAGATGCCTTAATGTAGTCATCAAGAAAGCCGAACATATAAAGGAACCGACATTATTTAAATTACCTACTATTATAGTCGCGTCCGTGTCGAGGCAACCGCGTATGGGTGCAGGCACCCTTACCAAGGCGATGGGCGAAAGCGTAGGTTGACATAATGTAATAAACAAAATATTACAGTAGTTTCAGTACTAGCTTTTAAGTAATAATAATACTACTAAACTGCATCAGACACCAGTCTCTCACTTAGGTGAAATTTAACAAAATTTCATTTATTAATTATAATATAATCTATAGGTATGGGTATTATTGTGAGGAGAAAATATATATATGTATTATTATTAACTAAATAAAAAAGAACATCAACAGTGGACAATAGCTTAATTCCTCTCAAATGGAGGAGACTCATGCCCAGTAGTGGGACAACAATTCGGTTGATGATGATGATAAAAAACAAATGAAAATTTCTTCAGTTCCTATATGTTGTAGTTCGATAAGGCGTAGAACGTCCCATTTGAATAACGTGTGGTTCATTATTTTTGTCTCCCGTGTAAGTGAAGTAGTACTTCGGTATGTTTTTTGAATGTGCCAATATTTTACAGTTTCCTCACGTATCACAGGACCATTTCAGACAAAGCTAGATATCTGTCTACACTATGAATTTGTTTTAAAACCAACTAGGCTACTTCACTGTCCATACAAATATATACGTCAGTATCTTGTTAACTCTTTCATCTCATTTTGTGTTCATTAATGCATAGGAAATACCGACACGCATGAAGATTTAGATCCCAGAAAAATGTTTTAAAGTATAGAACTAAAACTCAACTCAAACTCGAATGTTTTGTTCATTATTTCAATTAGACAAACATTACCGGTACTTCTGTTTTTTTTAAGTCTAGTTGTAAGGTTTTATAAAGTAGGTTCTGTGGAAGAAGAGCCGGCAAGAAACTCCACACATACAATTTAAAGTACTATGGTATATTCTGGTAGACACCGTTTATTCTTCGTATACTAAAACACAATAATTAAAGTTACAAAACAGCGTGTGAAAATAAAAGCTTTTAAACACATGAGCAAAATTATTTAATTAAAACGTTATTAGTGTAGGTAATTCAATAATTAACTCTAAACCTTTAATTATTCTAAACTCGTTTGAAATGTTTACTACACAAAGAACATTTTATATAAGAATTAAATATGGAAAGAGGTCTAGACCTCTAGAATAAAAATTTATGAATAAAATGTTGTTACCTTTTACGCTGACACATGATTAATATAAATTAGTAGTACTGTATGTTTCTATTACCGCTATAAATAAATAAATAAACATAATAATATATATATTACAGTGGCCCAGTGTAGTGTGAAGTCAAAGGTCTTGAACTCAATCCCAAGGGACCACTTTAGCGAATTAAAAAGTTTCTCGAAGCTATCTACGCATTCATCACATGTGCAAAGAAAAACAGAAAGAGTCAGTCTTCAGTCAATAAAGAACATTATTATTATTGTTATTATGCTCAAACAGTGAAAAAATATACCTATCGTAAAACTAACATCATCAGCCTATATTCGTCCACTGCTGGACGTAGGCTTCCCCTAGTGAACGCCACAGAGATCGATCTGATGATCGAGCTCTGGCTTAGCCTAGCATGGCGGACATATAGCATAATCCCTTTCAAATGAGGGAAGAACCATCACCAAAACTGGAACTTAAATTGGGTCGATGATGATGATACTATCATCACACGTGTACATATGCCGCAAGGGAATTGCTTATTAATTTATGTAGAATGAAATTGCGTTGATTGATGTTGATCGAAAAATCATTTTCCTGATTATCCAATTTTGAGGTAAAATAAATAAAAATTCAATTGAATGAACTCGTTATAGTCATGAGAAAGTAAAGTAACAATGACTAGGAATTCAACAATCGCCAGCGAATGTTAGGAACAAACAAAATTGCAACGAGCGGCTGCGACTCAATGGAGAGCGCTGAAAACTTTGTGTTTGCCTAATTAACTACATTCGAGGGTCTCTTTCTTGATTAGATCACGTATTGAAAGGATGAAAACGGATCTCTGAGTCAATACAAAGTTACTTTTTATTGTTGTTTCCGTTCGATAAACTCGCGATGTGATGGTTGAAAACAACCCGCATATTTTATCTCTAACCTGCTCACTTATGGATTCGTGAAAGGCAAACTGGAGGGTCAGACCATGGATGAACAACCAGTCGCGATAATCATGTGAATACTAATAACAGATATGAAAAATGATTACTAATTGTCTAAAACCCAACACCAGACAACTAGTTTCTTATAATGATACCGGTATTGCCAAGTAATTTATACGCGAAGGCCTAATGTTTGGGTAGACTGGAAGCTACTAATCCATAATACTTGAGTGTATTATAGATAATACACACAATAATGCTGATGCTATGGATAACGATAGTGATGAGCGAGACGGAATCTAAAAATTGACAACCGGTCTGGTCGGGATAACGCATACGTAATAGAAATATAAAGGTACTGATTAAAAGTTGTGAGAATATCACCTAAAAGGTTTCAAATACACATACTTTGTTTATATCTGTAAGTTACAATACCACTAAACTAAACTAACCCGACAAAGCTTATCGAATCGGTACAGGTACCGAATTATGTGTATCTATAGAAAATGTAATAAAACTAGAATAAAACGAGATAATAATGAACCTACTTTATCCATTTACATTTTAAAACTGCTCAGGTTGTATTGGTTAAAATAGTATATTGATTACAATAATGCAGATTGTTTATTTAATTCGAGTCAAATATACGGTAACTATTTGAGTTTGTAAACAAAGATATCACATACACAAACGTCTAGATTACCAACTAACAATTGTAGGCTAAATATTTCTATGTATTTGTTGGCGAAAAATTTGCTACAGAATTTCTGTCATTACAAGTAAAGTGTGCTAGAAAATATGTTTTCCACTTAAATCATAAGGTTTATTTCCAATCATGATTTTTGAAACGTTAAGATCATAGTGCACGATTCCAAGTTGATCTTATGGAGAAGAATCCGGGAAGAAACTCTATAGGCAAACTTTTTAAATGAATGGTACTGCAATATAATATCCTAATAACAGTTGTGCGAAGCCAATGTAAAAAATTGAATGTCTAAATCGTCAATAGTCACAATAATAAAAAAGTAATTATAAGGTATGCATATTTTTAGACATTAACTAATACACTGAACTTGCATTAATTACAATTAAACTTTACCAATAAATTAGAGGCGTGAAATCCGCTATAATAATATGCTATAATTATGTCAGACCATGACCATAAAAAGACACCGTTTGGGCTAACATTGCTTTTGTTAAAGGACACAACGCCAGTGTACCAGGGAGGCCTCAAACATACCTGTATTGAACGCCACACATCCCTATCAGACGATATCTGATAAAAATCATGTAAAATCTGTCTACTACAGAATTAAGGACTATGTAGACACATAGTCCTTAATTCTGTAGTAGACAGATTTTACATGATTTTTAATGTCTTCTCAGAGAAATCGGTTACAGATTTCGTTAGTCTATAAAATACTTAACATTATAAACAGGAAAGATTTGATTGTTTATTTGTATCGAATAGGTTTCATCATTAAAATTCTACTTTATCAGTGATGAACATAGGCTATATTTTACTTTAAAAAAGCCGTACGAAAAATTCAATTTAAGGTTATATATTTTTTTCAATATTTATTAAATACTTATCGACCCGTGCGAAACTAGGGCAGGCTTCGAGGATATAATTAGACAGAAGTGTTATTTATTGTTATATACTTATTTAATTATATGACGGGAGTTCGTCGAGTAATATCAAGGACAGTTTAATTGATTAATTTAAGTTTGCTGCCTTTGAGAATTAAATTAGTTTCGGTTTTAGAAACGTTTGGTAACACGAAATATAAACATTTTGTTTTACTAGCATTAAGAAATAGGTTAGGTAAGTTGTCTGCATCAAACTATTTATACATATAATGTTTCTAGACTCTTATTGACATTTAGACGATGCAGAAGCAGTGGCTCCGTCTAAACTAACTTTTTGATGATTTCAGAAAGGTAGGAGAAGCCTAGCTCGGAAGAATATCTTAGGCACGCACTAATAACTTTTTGAACTCATGTGAGTATTAATTTTTACTCATTGAAACTGCAAAGGACACATTATGAGGAGACTGGTATTGGCGATGATTTTTTGTAACACATTATTGGGATTTAAATATGTAGACCAGGTACATTCAGAAATTCCTCTGAATTAATTTACAGAATTCCGAGCAAAACCCATTCGTTTTATGCCATATGTATACGCCACTTTTCCTTAAGACCCCTGTTAAAACAATTAAAAGTATAAAGCTCAAAAAATAAATATAATTTCATAAGTAATCTAACGTTTATAAGTTTATAATTGTTGGTTAATATAGGGGTTCTTTTCATAATGCCCTGTTGCAATTTTTATATCTCCTGTGTTACCTGTATTTATCTGAATGCTTTAAGGCTCGACCCCTCCGCCTGGTGAATAAATGAAGAAAGCAAAAGTACTTTCTACGTGTTCCCTTTTGATGTTACTTTGCGGCGCTCCCCCATTAAACGGCTCTATTTAAATACAGAGTTAACTAAACCCATGTTTTTCTTTCAGACTAAAGTATAATTTATATAGTGTACATTTTTCGTTTACGTTTAGTTTTTATGACCCTTTTTATGAAACTGAACAATGGACTTCCATTGTCATAAGGGATATGTCACCTGTTGACATATGAAGGTATATTATATACAAGTTGCATGAACTTGCCTTAAGTTTATTACGACGAAAGCATCAGTTGAAACAGGATTATAACAATTCCCACGAGATGTGGGAAACGAGATTAATGCGGATAAAACAAAACACACATATATGCATATGGTATTACCATATGTGTTTTGTTTTGAGTGTGTTTTGTAAAGATTCTAAAAACTATCACAACAAACGACCCAATTAGTCCAGCGGTAGTTATCACTGCCTTCTGTGCTATGGGTCCCGGGTTCGAATCCCGGTAGGGACAAATGTTTGTGTGATGAGCATGAATATTTGTATCTGAGTCATGGATGTATCTATCTATAATATGTATGTATTTAAAAAAGAAAAAGTATATGTATATGTAGTATATCAACCAACTAGTATCCGTAACACAAGCCTTGTAGCTTAGCACGGAACTAGATGGCGCTGTGTGTCATAATGTCCAGGAATATTATTATTATTATTAAACAACTATGAGCTGATTTACGATTTTATAACACCTCTAGAGCTGATGATCTCTAAATATTTGAACTATTATATCGGAATAAATACTATCATCGGATTAAGATTATCAAAAGTAAAGGAATAATGAGATTGACAAACATTCTCCACCCTGACAAAAAGTTTTTTGGGGACCAAATTTTTTTATGTATTGTCCTTTTTGTTTAATAAAGACGTTGTCTCATTGCTGCGCATTATTAGCAGGAGACTTTCCAAACAAAGCTGACTTCATAATCTATCTATGTCTCTCTTTGTATCATAATGTCTCTATGTTCAACTAGTTCAACGTACACACGTTAAACTACGTGAGCAATATATCCGAACAGGCCACGTGTGCGTCAATAACGTAACCGCACGAATACGTGCACAACGTAGATTTCAGAAAACTCTATTGTACACATTTTCATGCAATGCGAAGGTTAGTCAACTCGGCATAGCATGGTTCTATGCGGCATTTGCCATCCCACTGCTGGGCATGGGTCTCCTCTAGTGCTCGCCGTTTGAGAATGATAAATACGCAAGTTGCTTCGAAAAACGGCGCGCGCCTCGAAATTGAACTCGACTTAACTTGACAGTCACACCTTGAGGCAATATTTTGTATATTTTTTAACATTAATGAATTGTCAATAAACCATACCTATTATTGTTGATTTTAATATTGTAAATCAAGTGATCAACTAAAACAAAAAAAAATATCACAAAATAAATAATAAACCGTACAGCGAAAAGCCCACATATTTTCACACGACTAACGTTAATCGACACAAAAAATATCAATCACCAGCACAGTTTGAATGTTCAATTCAAACTTAAATTATCTATAGGCGGAATTTAGGTCAAATGTAAAACGAATTGCGGCCGCGCACTCCGTCAGTTACACCGCTGACGCCGCGTGAATGCGCGCTAATGAACTGATGTTACACATTCAAAGAGAAGTTTTTCAACTAAACTTTAAATATACCTACAATTATTTTGCTACCGCTCGAATTGGAAAAAGGATTTTTTTGTTGGAAATTTTGTTGGTATGGCAGCTTTGATGGCCGATTTTGTAATAAACTAACTCGCATTCAATTTGCTCGTGGTCTAAAATGTGTAAAAAATATTTTCAGATTTATGTTTTCGGAATTTTAGTCCGTCAAATTGTACTTAAATTCTTCATATGGCCTTTTATGTAGGTACAGTCGCGATCAATCCAGGTCAGTCACAATACCTTAACAAATCATCTTCTATTGTTTAAGAAATATGTTCCTTTACTTAAAAACCTACAAAAACTATTCAATGCTTTATTAATATATATTTCTGAAATCAATCGCTAAGTAAACAAATATCAGTCTATTTTTATCATTTATCTTGATAATGAATCTGATAATTTGTAACTTCTGTCAAATCTATTGTATGTACATTTTGTGACTAGCTACACTAGCCAAACAGTTTCAACCTTTCGATGCTCGCAAACTATTAGCCGATACAAATGCACTACGCGTCAAACATTCATCACTACGACTGACACTCGATTAACTATTTAATTTAGTCCGCAATGAAAAATTGTCGGACAATTTACGTGCGATTTACATTCATATGTAGGTACATTTATACGAATGTTATCTAAGTATAGCTATTGTTGTTATTTTAAAACTAAAATAAAAGTCGTATTTTGAAATGATTGAATTGGTGTTTTTGTGAAGTGTGAAGTGAAAACTGAAACATGTTGTATTGTATGAATGATTATAACCGAAAGGTGGTGAAAATAAAATTAAAGAAGATTGCTTTGTATTCTATATATAGATATAAAATACAAAGCAACATCGGTATATCCTATATAAATAGGCTTCAGCGAAATAGCTTATAATGTTTTCCAGCTAGGAGGCACGGAAGTCCGGTAGTGAAATATCAAGAAAACGAAGATATATTGCCTGTTGAAGCCTTAAAATAACTGTTCGCGATTGACATTTAACTGGTACAGTATCCGCATATTTAGTAATAAAATGTAAGTAGGGACCAACATTCATTGAAACGGTTGAAAAGCCAGCGAACCAAACAGTAGCCACCGCTTGAATCCACACTAATGATGCAAAACTTTGGTTGCACCGGTTAATATAGTGCGGCTGCATATTTACCGTTTGTTTTTGAAGCCGGAATACTAAATAAAATTAAGACGCTTTCAAACGCAGTACTTGATGTCGCAACTAGAAAATGTTGATAAAACTTTATTTAACGTGCAATCCAAAACCTAGTTGTATTTGTATTCTTGAAATTAAGCAAACCTATAAAATAAATTGGTTTATTCTCCTAAAACGAAGATGATTAAAAGAGTGGTAGCTTTTTGTAATAGTGGTAATGAGCAATTCGATATAAAAACATTTGAAGTTAGTTCCACAGAGGTTTTGCGCAAATCGGAGGTAAAGAGATTTTTTTAATCGTTGTAGGTTGGTAATATTTATTACTAGATTTAATTTGTCAATAATCAATCTAAATTCCTATTGGGCACGGGTCTCCTCTGATTAAAATAGATCAGGCTATATTATAATAACGCTAGCCTAGTATGGGTTGGCAGACTTTACACGATATATGTATAAACTCTCAATCATTTAGATGTTCTCAAAATGTTTTCCTTCACCATTTAAACATGTGATTAATGTGTAAATAACTTCAAAAAGTCAATGGTGCGTGCTATTTTTATTTAATGTAAATGATTAGATTTTCCAATATGAAGTCTAAAACCACAATTTACTATAAAGGATACCAACCTACTTGCTATAGGATAATTTTAAATACTACTCAATAAAGCGTAATTCCCAAATTGAGCACAATAGGTCCAGCAGACCTACTGGCGTTACATATCCGATATCGGATTAGGTGTGGCGTTTGTAAGTCTAATCGCCTGTGGGCTACATTCCGACCACAGCGAGAGAGGGTTAGTACTTCAATGTAATGTAAATCTAATGCAATTGTGATGCAATATTACGAGCACAGTAGAGCTGTTGTGCTTACGTTTGGGTGTTAGGGTGAGATAGGTAATATAGTATTTTTGTTTTAGAATACGTGCATAGACTGAATATTTTCTTTCTTTTTTTATATATATTGTGGTTGTTACTCATAACTTGCTTATGGGAAACGAATATCTAGTTTTTTATTAACAACTTTTATTTTTAATAAGCGATGGCAATAGATAAACTAACAAAGTTTTTTCAGTAGTTTCGTAGAAAAGGCACCTACTCAAAAGTGTATAAATAACCACATAAATAAAATCAACGCTGAGTTAAGTGTATACTGGAAGACTAAGACAAAGGGTGACCTGTTACTAGTGGTCGCTCAGTGGTCGAAATTTGACCATAATTAATATAAATTATAGTATATATAAGTTTTTTTTACATACGTTATCAACCCATTATTGCCCCACTGCTGGGCACGGGTCTCCTTTCATTTGAGAGAGATTAGGCTATAAAATATATGGTCCAAAAATATTAGCATTCTGCACTCCTTCTCTATATAAACTATAAGTGCGGGTAATTACTCTTCTGTCCGCGCAATTTTGGTAAAAAGGGGTACAAAGTTTTTGCTTTACGTATTAATTTTTAGAAAATATAGGGAAGTGAACATTGATAAGCATAGATACCTTCCTCTTGGCCATAGTCCAAATATCAAAAATACCAATACTGATTACAACATAACATACTATACATAACTAAAAATATTAAACATGATTTCATCAACAGAGGTTGAATGGTTGAACTAAAATAATTGGTGTACCTACCCTTTTCCCAAATGGTTACTCGTAAATTTGTTAAAGCTAATATAACTGTATTGATGAATCAGAAGCTGACGCCAGCTTAACAAGTTAGTTGAGGCTGAATTTCCCATAAAATAGTAATAATTAATGTATTAACGTTAAATATAACCTTTGTTCACTGCGATTTGATATCAATTGGTAATAGGTAACTAACTGACCCGGCAACGTTGTTTTGCCATATACTCAAATCACGACAAAAAAATGTCACAGTACATTAAGTATTTTTCACTATGGAAAAATACTTAATGTAATGTAAGTTCAAACTCCAAAAAATAAAACATTAAAATCGGTCGAACCGTTTCGGAGGAGTGCCATCACCACCGCGATACAAAATATTTATATACTAGATAGTAGGTAATGTAAGTTTTCATGAGCATCATAACGAAACAAAATACTCTACTAATAAAATCTATATACATATATAGGTATAAAAAGAGAAGCTGATTTGACAGCTTGTTTTTTGTCCCTGTTTTGATCAATCATTCAAGAACCGGTCGTAAGTAACGAAAATATTATGATAAATCATCACTATCATGTTAACTTATTTGTGGTAACCATAGCACACCATAACGCCTGCCGTCCTCGAAAAGTTAGGCAGAGGAGTGTTAATTAAAAACCAACATTATGCCGTATGCATATTATCTTATCGCCATCAAATAGGCACGAATTCAAAATCCAAGCTGCTACTGAGAATGTTATATAGAAAAACCCAATAAAACTTTGCTTGACCTGGGAAACGAACCTAAGACCTCTTGCTCAGCAGTCGCACTTGCGACCACTAGACCAACGAGGCAGTGTGGTAGGTATCATTACGAATAGTAAATTAAATTGTAATATTCTGTGGTCCATTTAAATATTTACCGTATAAAACAATCGAAATATCAAGTTTTGTATTAATTAATGATATCATTGTGAATGTTTTAGTAGCCACAATGCAGGTTATGTTAACAAACGAGGCGCGTGCCACAATATATTAATTCATTCGATCATTTTGTGGGTGAAAAGAGGGACAGTGATTTGAAATATGATCATATTGATTATCACACCGCATCCAAAACCCAACGATTAAAATGAAAGCTGTATATACCGCGATAAAATAATGATAAATAGTTTTATGTCCATCTTTAATATTCGTGTAAGGTAGTCTTTAGGGCCCATCAAATCTGTAAGGACTCATGATTTCCTCAGGACCTGTTCTAGTGAAAAAGCAAACTAAATCAAGTAACCCACTACAGGGGCTATTCTAAATGAGATCAATATTCAATACTACTGTAGATTTATTTCAAAAACCGAATACTTTACCTGATAATAGAACTCAGGACCTTACCCTGAGTACTTGTGCTAACGATCATCAAAATAGTTAGGTGGCAGATGGTTTTGAAGAAGTTAAAGTTTTTTAACTAGTCTTAAATTATATGCAGTTAAATTTAACGGAATGACTTAACAACTATCAAAGCTTGCAACTATCTTAACTTCACCAATAATCGTACGCGTTTAGCCACCATTATGTGTACTAATCGGAGAGTACACAAAGGTCTCATGAGCCCCTAACGTACAACAACCGATATCTGCTATATCTAAACCGTTTGTTGATTTAATTGGTTAACAATACGCCTTCATGATTACATTGTGATTAAATTTTGAACCTTTGTTCGATAGGAATGCGGATAAAAACTTAGATATAACTTAATTCGGGATAACTATAGTGTAATAGTGTATTTGATAAAAACTACAAAACAACAATACTACACTATATCCCGCTTTGTTCTCGAATAAATATTGCAATTATCTTTGACATGTTTCATTCACTTATTGAAATGCTGTCCAACGTTTCTAAAAATATTGTCCAATTGAAAAAACGTGTACCTTTAAGTTATTATTATGCTTATTATGAATAATAAACAATGTTTTTTATTACTCTTTCAAATTCTTTTCAACTTCATTAAAACTTGCAGTAGTTGGGACAAAATGTTGGTATTAGTAAATCGAATACTATTTTTTATTATATGAATATATGTAAATAAGTTTTTTACTAATGCTAATAGAAAGTGAGTCGAACAAAGAACGTTGATTTATCAGAACTATGTCTGTCAGATTTGTACCTTTAAATATTTAAGTATATTTTAGAAAAGCCTTTTAGAATACATTATATTACACGGGAATGAACGTGAATTTACCTTTTCAATGCTTGACGTTTCGACCACGTTGCACTGATCGTGGTCACAAGCAGACTGAAGGTAAAAGGTAAATTTGCGTTAATTCCCGTGTAATACCTATAATGCAACGCGAAAGTTTAAAAGTAGCCTTTTAGAATTATAAGTACTGGAAAAAACTGACACAAGTAATTTTTTTTTGCTTTTTTTCATTGTTTAATAGCGATGACTACATTGTTCATAACATATAATTATAATAAAGATGATGGCTAACTGACCTTGCTTATCGTCAACAAACACAAATCAATACCTCCAACAATTGTGCGAACTCGACAGCTGCTCGCCACATTATTCTCTCTTAACCACAAAAGCGGCAACAAAAAACAACCACATCGGGTTACGTTCAATCTCTTCCCTCCTAAATAAGGCATTAAGTGCGTAGTTTTTGTCAGCATACATTCTACGTTTGATTAAAGTAATAAATCGAGTGCGACACTGCGAGACTGTTATCTGGCTTCTCCGCACGGAATTAAGCGGCGATAGCACCCAACTCCCTCGTAAATTGTCCCTCAAACTTACTCCTTTATTTAACATCTCGAGTATAAGACAAACCAACTAATTATGCTATTGTGGCGCTCTTCCCACTATTACCTTCAACTTTATTGTATTGAATGGTGTTAAGATTGTAGTGACGGAATTCTGTAGTAGAATTCAGGACGAGTTTATTATATTCTCGAACAAAGGCGGGCGTTGCTAGATTTTGTATTTATATTTGAATATTTACTTAGGTTATGTTGAGTGCTACAGGCTTTTATCCTATACTAGGTTGGGTCCTTGTTAATAATGATCCTTATGCTTTAAATAAATGGAGAGTAAAAATAGGTCGTAGGTACAAAAAGGATTGCGTTACAAAGAGAAATAAAGAAAGAAATGTATAGGTCGTTAAACTACTTGTCTCACCGATGATTTTATGAGCAATTTCAGTTTTATGTCGCTGTGTTACGTGATAGAATGTTTTGTTCCTTTTAATAATTGAATTTCTCCTGGAATTTTAACTATTAAGCTGTAATTCGTTCAAATTATAGACGCTGTTTTTTTATTGTGAGGACACCTGAGATTACGTAATATCGTACCCTTTTCTATTTAAACTACATCTTTGTTTCTCTAGTTGCGTATTTCCGGTACCATGGCATTAACTTCGCCCACATACTTCGTCTATTTATAAAAGAAATAAATAAAACTGTTCACTGTTACCTGCAAGTTCCAAAGAAGGCATAAATATACTTCTCACTTCACCCACTCTAAAAGTAAAGTACAAGTTTTATTTTACTATATTATTTGAAGTAATTTACCTAACAGTTTATTTTTAACGTTGTTAGAGTAAAGAAAACCTTCTTAATTTAAATAAGTAAAGTTCAAAAAAGGCAATTCTACTCTACAGCCAGTTAGTGCCGTATAATTAATATACAAATAATATTCTTAAAAACAAAAATAAATAATCAAATAAAAATTATACAGCATTTATATTTTTCTTTTCGTTATTTTTTTTCGTTTCGTATTTTTTATTACGTTTCCAACACTAAGAATTTCCTCTGTGGCGTGGGTGCGTTTACAATCACAAATATTTACAACCCGCGACACGGAGAGCAGAAGACGATCACTACCCCTGCACCAACCGTGGCGTCAAATTACTAAACCCGTACCAGATTTAGTCTCCGGTTCTTATCAAAATATACTGCGGCATCTAGTGTACTCGAAATAGATACCAAATGACGCACATGATGCGTATTTATCGTCCCTCTACTATTGAATCGCGATTCGGATCAAATGACGTCAGGAGTAATGCTTATCCGTGAATCGGAACTGGTTTACTGATACCGATACTGATACCAATAGAGGAGCTATCTACGGATCTATATGAGAGTTTTACGCTTATTTTCTTAAGTATATGTTTGCTTATCAATACTAGCTTAGTGTAGACTTTGTTACTTTGTACGTGTATAAAAATACTTTTGTATCAATAGTGATCGGTGATATTTTTACTTGATCTAAACGTGAAGAAATCAGCAGAAATACAAATAATTGACGTATATTTCATGTTATGAATAGATGATGAGTCATTGAGTAAGAGGCTCGTAACTAAGGAATGATCAATTGATCCTTTCTTAAGGCAAAGTTTCCATGTGCTCCCTACTCCGTGCCTCGCAGAGCACGTTAAGCAGTCTTTCTCAGTTTCCATACGAGCACAATATGAAAATAGTTAATGATAGTCAGAAACATCGGAAATATCGGTGTACACTTACCGCCCTAGAATATCAGTATTGCATAGTTTGATAGCAGTTGCTTCATGTAAAATACTATTCTTTAGAATACTTTTCAGGCATATCTAGGTTGACTCGAAGCCGACCCCTTGATAGTTGGCAAAAGGATCGGAAGAAGAAAAAGTATTTATTATTAAGTCGTACACACTCGACATTTATTAAAAGATTCTTTTATTTTCTTGGCCCTTCCTTATATAATAAAATAAATAGACATTGCCCAGTATACGGCTTAACATACTACAAGTGTAAGACAATGACTTATTCATTTCTTCTACACTGTTCATACGAAGACACAGAAAAAATGCTTATTTAATTACAGGTGTACAGGCCACATAAAATATCAAACGCACGCACGCTCATACACACACATTATCACACACACGCACATACACACGCACACACACACACACACACACACACACACACTCATGCAACAGTAAACATACAATAACAGTTCAGTCATATATGTATGTATATATTATTATTATTACTTTTTCTTTTTATGTTCTTTTTATTATATTTAAAAATTGTTTTTACTTAAATCTACCACATTTTAGTAGCAGTGTACGTTAATATTACAAAAATAAATGCTTGTAACCTATTAGGGGATCGGAACTGTCACTCCTTCATACAGGTTATAAAGTAACCTAGTTAGGAGAACAGAGCTGCACTCACGTAATTGCAGTCAGTTTGTAATTTTACCATATTTAAACAATATATGTGCCCATTTATTGCAAAATTGTTAAAAAATTATCAATAAATTTATTATTATTATTATTATTAAGTGATAGTTTTTTATGTCTAGCCAGTTTCAAAAAAGGGCACCTGCGTAACCTCTTTGGATCGGGAATCTAGATTCAATGTAGACCAGTTTTTGTTTTCAACTTGTGTAGTAAAAACAGAAGAAGAATGTTGATATAGTATGTTTACAGCTTATTAATTCTTTTTTTTTCTTTTTTATAAAACGTTGTCCCACACTAAGATTTTCTCCTGTATCGTGGGTGCGTTTACAAACACAAATTTTCACATACACAAACGGCTAGACCCGGAACAACTACCTGCAGAATGTACAAATATTTGCTCCGTGCGGGGGTCGAACCCGCAACCCGTGACGCACAAACCGATCGCTCAGCCACTGCGCCACCGAGTCGTCAAATCTCAATCAAATTCTCCAAAGTCTCAAACAGTACAAATTTAAATTAGGTATTCGTTATCCTTTTAGTATTGAACCGTGTTTCGTGGAACGCGATTCAGCACTAGCGCATATCTTCGGATTGCTAGTAAACTTATGAAACTGCATAACTTGTTATCTCACGTTAAAATATGCAGCTTGGTTTTTAAGCACGTTCTTGATATTAACATACCATCACGCATGCCATTCCGGAAGTGTTAAGCATTGGTGAAAGAATGTAAGCACACATTTATTTCGTCAATGTGAGTGTTCCAGCAAGAATTCCAGACTCTGAGCTGCTTCTGAGAATTTGATAGAAAAACCCAATTACACCACAACTATATACGACGAACGATATATTTTGGACGACCCAGTTAGTCCAGCGGTAGTTAACACTGCTTTCTGTGCTATGGGTCCCGGGTTCGAATCCCGGTAGGGTCAAATGTTTGTGTGATGAGCATGAACATTTGTATCCGAGTCATGGATGTATCTATGTATAATATGTATGTATTTACAAAAAAAAAAGTATATATGTAGTATATCAACCAACTAGTATCCGTAACACAAGCCTCGTTGCTTAGCACGGAACTAGATGGCGCTGTGTGCCATAATGTCCAGGAATATTTTTTTTTTATTGTCCAGGAATATACAATTACTCAGCATGGGAATCGAGCCCAAGACAGCTTTTGTTTAGCCCCTAAACCCTTACAACCACTTGATTAAAGAGGTTTCTTTATGTAACAACTTTATTTATTTTATTTATTTAATAAGGCGTACAGACTAATAACATTAATAAACTACAAGTATATGTTTAAACAAAATTACTAATTATAAGCCTCGACCGATAAAATGTTATTATGTAAAATTAACAATATTCATTATTACGTTATTATTTTGGCTTATTCCAAAAGTTTAAAAAAATAAAGTCTAATTCTTAATTAAACCCATACATCGATGAAACCGCCGCGCCGATACATTTATACTAGCTTATTAATATTAGCTGCATCCCACGGATTTTCCCGCATAGTATATAGATAAAAAGTTGCCTATGTGTTAATCCAGGTAATAAACTATATGTATGCAAAATTTCACCCTAATCTGTTTAGCGGTTTTTGCGTGAAAGAGTAACAAACATACATCCATACTAACAAACTTTCACGTTTATAATATTAGTAGGATTTACCTTAAGAAGATAAACGGGCATGCAAAATTGCTAACAAGTAGTAGTAGATGTGCAACATATTAGGTCGCCTGAGTAGTTGCAGTCAATTGACGGTGTAATCAGCCTTCGATTGGCCTATTAATCGGTTAATCGGCCTAACGTATAATCTGGATATCTCTTGTAGTGGTCAATGGTCATGTGTCAATGTATGTACTATCACTATTTTCCTTTATTGAAATGGACAATTCACGCAATAAATATGACATTATTTTTTAATGTTACACTATAGTCGATGATAAAAACATTAGATCATGTACATTCTTTGGGTATGAAGTTTATTTCTTTATTTTAGTCCTCAAAGTATCGTCCTTTTAATAAAAAGACTGTTCAAGGAAGCCGTTTACCTACAACCTGTATTCAAAATTTAAAGTTCAAAAGTCAGTCTGTATAAAAAAATACTAAAGAATAAAATGTAGTTTGATCATCCACTGTACCAATAACTTTTAAATTTTGAAGTCTTGGAATTCTCTACAGACATCTTACTCCTCAAGCCATATATTGGAAGATTTTCTTGACTGCTCGTGTGTATCCTAAACAAAGGTGTCAAGAGCGTTATCTAGCCGTCGCCAGAATTAACGGCGGAAGAGGCCTCCGCGCTCGGTTGCAATAAATTACGCCTCAAGTTGATCCCACTCAGCAGATAAATCAAATGTAAAGGACGGAATGGGAATTCGATGATGCCCCTGTTTATTTCGATTTAGCAAAGACCCTTGCCCCAATCCCGATTTGTGGATTCCTAACGTGAGTAGCGTAACCCAAGTTATTCTTTATTGGGGTGCGTGCGACGACACGTAAGCTTTGGATATCATAATCTGTTGAAGTGACGATAGATTGCTTGCTCGATTCGCTATTAATAATTTTATTCAGCGAGAAGTTATCAGCACTTATAAATATCAAAGGAATTCGATTTATCTACACTCTTTAGCAGTCTAGTTTTTGGTCCAGTAGTGCTATTCGTGGGCCACTCCTTATTTACGCTGTAACATTTGATCTGTAAATGCTATTTACAGTCAGCTTTGCAGTTACCTAGGTTATATATAGGTAGAAAAATCTCCATCAAATCAATAAAAACATACGCGCTGGACAATTTTTTTTTTCAGCAAACTTGTTCGGCTTTTCTGTAGTTAGTAAGTTGACAACATTATTTACAATACAGGCGGGTACGACGACGTCCCTGCCTCTGGGAATTAAGCAATAACAGAACTACAGAATAAACACCGAAAGATAAGTACACACAATACACTGGGCCACATATTCCGGGGACGGGGTACTAAAAGTTTTCACATAAATCAGTGGGCTAACTTTATTCAAACGACTCTCTGGCGACATTCGTTCGGAATCCACGTCAAGTGAAACTTTGTGCGGAGTGGCTTCTTTGTAAAAGTGGCGGGAGTTACCCAAGTCCTCTTCGGCGAGTTGGTTTGTTTCATGGACACGTATGTAACGGCTATCAAGCTCACGTTTAACGACTAACTGTTGCATATCTTTATAACAGATCGATGGAATCACATAATTTTATGTCGACCTTTCATGAATTGAATATAAGAAAGACTAACAATTTTTGGAATGACAAATTGTGAAGACTATTAAGTGCCGACTTTTCCTTGAAATATTTGGAATACATTATGTTATACTTAAAGTAAATTCGATTTTGCTGTGAAATTCCTTATAAAGTTTGGCATAATTTATTTATTTACAAAAGTAAATATAAGGGTGATTGAAACACTTTGTAGTTTATTAATAAAGCTTGTACTAATGAGAACCGGTTTCACTTAGTTTTCTGACGTGTTAGACTAGATTATTTTTTTGTTCAATATAAAACCAACTAACATCTCGTTCCCATTTTTGCGAGCGTCCTTAATTTTCAGCAATCTTTACTTAAAGTTCCTGTAAGTTTTCCATCAGCTCCACACTTAACTAGTTCATTAAAATTCATTTAGTAGTCGACGAGTTGCCTGTAAAGCTGAGAAGCGATCACAGCCCACTAATCTGGAGGGGGTGGAAGCACTGTGGGAAACCGGCATATGTTCAATTAAATTTTATCTGCACCAGCTAGTGGGTTCATATTGCGGTGCATCCGAAACTCACAACTGAACATGGTGCGTTGCTCTTTTGTTGGATAAAATGCGAGCAATGAAATATATCAGCGGTAACCCATCTTATAAGAGTTTAACTAGTCATAAGATCACAAAACAAACCCTATAATTTAGGTACGAGTGCCGACATATAACACCTTACCCCTATTTTGGGTATCACTAAGTTCAGAGTACACATGGACATTACAAGTCGATACCGTCTCTTAACTCAAAAACTGTCTAAGAAGTTTCGTGCTAGATTCTACTGTTTATGATTGAAATAATTTCATTTGATTGAAACCTTACTTAATGGTAGTCTAATTATGTACACGTAATTCATGATTACCTACAATTTCAATAGATCAAATGACTTTGAATACGTATCATTAAGCCATTAGAAGTGGCAACTTTTATTGGAAATAGGGACCTTTTTATTTCGGTAAACAAATTACGAGGTACAGTTATATCCAAAAGTAACCCCGAGGTTTTCAATTCCGTCTTGTGTGAGTATACAATATCAACGGCTCAACTTTTTAAGGCGCGTAAATGCTTCGTCAAATGGCTTCCCATCGATGATATGTCATCGAACGATATTTCCGTATTCCGTTTCAAATAGTAGTCCGTTATTTAACTGCCCCACTGTAATAGAGTGGCAACGCTACAATAAGTAATTAATAATTCGGACCAAATTATAAGACTGTTTCATTAAATTCTGCTAAGCATTTAGTTTTGTATTAGATTTTCAGGTAGAGCAAAAGTATTATTAGGTTTATATGTTTGCTTAGTAGCAGCTTGGTGTTTGGGGGATCCGCACAATGGCGATAGCTTCACTTCTTTCTCGTCTATTATATACCGAACATAATTTTGATGCTGAGTGTAGGTCAGTATTACCTGACTGACCCCTTGAATCAGAAGTAAGTTAAGTAGTACCTACTTAATAATAATTAATGGATTTTTTTTTATTTCCTCCATGTAATAGCAGTTAAATATTAAAATGATTGTACAGCTGCATTATATAAATTAATGCACTCTTGCCTCAAACTGTGAAATGCTCGTATTTTATGTATCGGCGCATTAATCCATACATAAATGCGAAAGTGTATCTGTCTGCACCTCGATCTTTACGCTTAACCTACTTAACTGATTTAGACCTAAAATATTGAGAAAAGACATAGCAGGCAATTAAGGGGATATAAATTTGCTGCTTAATAACTTTACGCAGAAAAAGTCACAGGCAATGAGTAGAGTTCTACATAATTATACATATATAAAACAGTGTACACGTGTGATGTATGTTTGTAAATTTATAACTATTTGCTTAATTGTCGTTTCCGAAATTTCGCTGAATCAATAAAGTCAACGGGAGTGCCAGTTTTTATTTACCAAAGTGTAATCAGATTTGCCAAATAAGTCGGTAAGTCGAAGCCGGGGGCGTCCGTCGAGGTCACAAACAGGATTTTAATAAAAGTTAATTTATTCAATAAAAGCTTCTGAGGATCCGCGCCCGTTTTCTGTATGAAATTGGAATTTGCTTTCGTTTAGATCCCGTCAATTGTTGCCGGATAGTCAGGAATGCGCTGCGGCATAACATCTGGATATTTTGATGATTAAATATACATAGAAGTGACAGGAATATGATTTCTGTTTGTTACGTCATTTCCACTATACAATAGAACCAACTGGCATTTAAATTTAAACAAATAATATGTGATACCCGCAAAATTATGTTGCACGCTCATTTTGTCTCTGAAATTCTGAATAAGGATATTATAAGGATATTAGATTCATTAAATCAGCCTTTGTGATCACTAATAATTATGCTTTGTTATATAGCAATGTATGTATAAGATATAGAAGAAAGTGACTTGTGTATAAGATCGGGGTTTAAAATAACGCAAAACGCGTTATTTTAAACCCCGATCTTATACATTAAATCAGGCTAGTATGATAAAAACACAGTAACAGTACAAAATACTATACACATAACTACAAACAATGTAATAAAATAGTTAGACGTCCAAAACTAATGCCGTGCAAACACACGATAAGTGTAAAACATTACAATTATATCTAAGTTATATCCGCAAAATTAAGTAGGTTATAAGTTGTTCATTTTTTTATAATACAACAAAAAAAAATATGTCAAAGGGAACATAGACCAAACAAAAAAGTTAAAGCTCTACCACAGTCCTATCATCAATTTAAAAAAAAGTACGAGTCACGTGTAACAGCTGGCACAATCGTAATTTAAACACTGAAAAGGTTTTTAAAACACATGGAATTTTAAATAAGTCACCGAAAGTTTCACCGGCAGTTCACAGATAACAAAGAATAAGTACGCAGCCGCGAGGTCTTGCTGCAATGCCTACTGATTTATTTGAAAAGTTACCTTTTAAAAGTATTCATAAGAAAATAAAAGAAGAAACCATATTCGGCCGGTTGCAAAACTCTCGGGGTTCAAATGTTTGAAAATGGAGACTCGGAGAGAAAGTTATTTTAAATTGTACTTTTTGCGGTAACATATTTACCATTTATGACGTATCTTTATTTGAAATACATTTTACCAAAGATCTATTCACTTTAAGTGAATGTTGATATAATTGAATGGAGTTTAGCAATAATCAGTGAGTTTACCATTAAAAGAAAAATGTTGTTACCTATTAAAAATGTAATAACAAGACACGACTTCTACATAATAATATTTCACAGACAAGTAAATGAAGAAAATCCGTAGAGAAGTTGCTGTACCTACATTATATTTCTTTCCGGCTCCACGTAACAAGGAAAAATGTCTCAAAGATAGAGTAGGGAGTAATTTAACTGTGTACTTAACCTCTGAGTGCGCACTAAGTACATTTAGAGAGGGGCTTTCAGTATGTATTGTTTCCACCATGTTTCGTTAAGTATCATAGACATAATATTCCACTTCAGTCTTGTAGTGGTATGCCCTTGAAAAAGTTGTATACATATATACTAATATTGGTGATAACGATATTCGATACTGTAAACAAACAGTTTCAGAAAGCGTTACTACGTTAGAACGTTATTTAGTTACATTTTCTGAAGTATCTATGTAAACACGTTTCACTTTATTTTTTTTATTCCAGCTTTGCCACGTTTTGCTGTGGCACATTGTGGTAGAGATAAAAACAATTATTGAAGCAAGTTTTATATCATGTCAAAATTGGAGCTCAATCTGTGCAGAACATTTTAAGATTTGAAGCTTACCCGAACGAACTTTATATTTTTTTATATACAGTAAACACTGGTTTCTGGGTTGGGCAGAATTGTCCAATCGATATTGCTATGTCACCGTAAGACATAAGTAACATAAAAAAGAAGGAAAAATTCAACACATCAGGCGGATACCTCGGTGGCTCAGTTGGCAGAGCGTCTGGAGTACCAATCCAGAAGACGCGGGTTCGAGTCCCGCCTGAGGTTGAATTTTTCTTTCTTAATAAAATTTAATAATCTTAGCTTGAAATAAGCTAAAAAATACAAAAAGATTTTACAGTAAACACATTAAAAAAATCTGATGTACAATAAAGATAATTTAATTTCATGCCACGTAATATTTTGAGATAAAATGCAAGATATTATGTAGAATAATGTAGATAGTAGCAACCCAGTTGACAGACCCATTGCACATTTCGAACTTTTATGAAACTTGTTTATAACACGTAAGAAATATGCTAAATCAATCTAGTATTATGTGTCTTTGAAATGGGAAGGTGCAGTGGACAGAAGAAAGAGAGAGTGCGAATTTGTGAGTATAGCTGGAAATGTACGAACTCACATTCGGAATCAAATTCGCATTATCTCCTTATTAAATGAATAAGTATATTAGTAGTAGTATAAATCATAATTATTACGAGTATAATAAGCATGGTAAGCAAGCAGTCTCAGAATAACTCTAAATATGCGTAAGGATACAGCTGTCTCAAAAAGTTTGTTTCTCATTTCTGAGTTGTTAACTAAATACTAAGTACCTATCTTACCACGAGGACAAAATGGACGTTATCTCTTCCAAGCTAAAATGTTCCTTTTGAAACAACCTTGAACTTGCCATCCTAAGGTCCTATCTAGTCACCGCCATATTTCTTTTGCTTATAGAGGTGCGCAAGTATTCTTAGTAAGTTTATTCCACATATTGAATATATTATCTGTGGCAGGAATCGATTTCAATAAATCTTTCACAGAGAATGACTTACTTCTTGCTGCGGCTTTTTTGGTCGGGTATTTTCACGATAGTACTGTCAATATCTTATTTAGAGCTGTGGAATTAATAATAGATGTATCCACGTTGATATAATTTTGTGTAACTTTTTGTTTTATTGAACATTCATGTTAATGAAGCGGCTTGGAAATGTGTTATGCAATTGTGAATAACACATTGATTATACGAAAGGTTATTATTTTAATGATATTTTTTATGTAATTTACATTAAGGCGTCTCTGAATATACATCAAAAACGATATTTTTTTAGATAAAAAAGATACCTAAGGATCATTGGAATTTAATTATCAAACTAATGTGATAATTTGTTAAATGCGATAAGTTAAAACGCATTATATTTTGTTAGTAAGTATGACTCTAGCAAGTTAGAAACGGACCAGCAAAGCGAGCTTAACATATCGGAATTCCGAAGAATTCGAAAATTCATATCGGCTGCTATTTGATTTTTAACCATTACCTTTTAACCTTTGATTGGATACTCGACATGTCTTTCATTTTTATATAGCCAGAAGAATTTTACTGGCACATTCAGTATTGTATAGGGTACCTAGGCAAAGTATAAAATAAATAATATTTCATACATTACCTACACGTTTAAGGTATTCTATACATTGTCTTGGTATTGTATAATTTACCGGATTATACAGATTACCGGTAACATAAACATACTATGTACCTATATATGACGCGATATCTTCTACAATCGCACTCCAATTTTAATGATTATTTTTACTTGGAATCCTTAAAATCACTTAATAAATAACGGAACGATAATAACGGTTAAAAACCGTTTTAAAATGTCTGAACTGGACCAAATTTGAAATGGCACACGGGAAGCACCAGCTTTCAAATAAATAAAAACATTAATATCGGTTCACCCAGAGGAAAGTTATTAACAAAAATAAATAAAAAATATAGTTGAATTGATAACCTCCTCCTTTTTTTTAAATCAGTTAAAAATAATATGTATCATACGCTTGCTACAGAATACGGAATACTTCCATGGACAGTTTCGACAACCATTATATAGACAAATTACTCGTAATTTAAGAGTTTTAGAATTAAAATTATGTCTTGTTTTAACAAATACCTCTATTTTCAAACAGCTTTTGAAATACAGGCTGGTTCTAAGCTAGCGCTACCCACGGCTCCGCCCGCATTTAAGTCGAATTTAATGAAGAGTAGCTACGCTCGCAGTTTTCCAGCAATTCTCACATCAATGTCGTAATCCTTCAAGCATGTGCTTGCTCAAACGATTTTATTGAAACATTTTATACGACATTTTTAGCATAGTATACCTAATAAAATTTCTATGGTATTTTTATTCTTTTTCATAAAATTAATGGCCATTTTTAAACGGGACTTTTGGGGTCTTCGAATATTTTAGTGTGACTATATATACCTATATGAACGAATCACTCTGAACAGTCACACAGGTGGTCCACCTATAACTATTAAAATTAAGTTCGTGCTAATATAAAAAAATTGTTATTCTTATTATGGTAAAAGTAATTATTTTTAAAATAAAATGAAGTTGACATATATCTTTATTTATCTAGCCAATCAAGTTATGCTGTTGGTGAAAAAAATAAAAATCATAATGTGCTAAGAATCTCACAGAAAAACTAAACTGTGAATACGAAGGTGTTCTATGATGTTAATATATAATATAAAAGTCTATGATTACCATAGCTGGGGCCACAAAAGCAAAGCGTTTAATTACACAATAACCAACGCATTAACCAATTTAACATCAAACGACAAAGCGACATTTGAACAAACGGATCCACATTACTAAGCCTGTCTTCATTCCGCCTATTTAACAACATTGAGGTAATATGAACTAGAGGAGTCAAGTATTTTTTTCGACGACAGCCGTTATTTCATTGCCTACTCGTATATGTAATATATAAATAACCTGTTAATATGTCAGTTTTGTTTGTAATTGTGGACAAAACAGTCTTTAATAGTCTTAAATTTAAAAGAATGTATGCTACAATAATTCAAATGTGATTTGAATTAAAATTTAATTTTACCAGACAAAAATAATATTTCGTCAATACCGCCCATCTGTTTCTAGTAGGTACACAATACGCTATCGTTTGTTTCTGTTGGTTACATTCTGAGATTTAGATGAATGAATTGTAGCTTAATAGCCTCAACATATTTTGCATACGTCTGAAGTATCGAGACATCCCATCCAGTTGACGTTAGCTCAATGTTTAACAAGCGCTTCGAAATGTGTGAGGAATTACCACTGTCATTTTGTAGTCGGTATCACAACAATCAAAGAGCAGCGGGCAATTACAGCGCGTATTACAGGATGGGAATCCATTGCAGTGTTTACTTGCTGGCGTGGATGCAGTAATTTATGTGTCGTGGGACGATACCGATTCGATGCACGCGACTAATTTGCCCGGCCGTACGTAACTCGAATTACGTTCGCTTTGCCGATGAGTTTTTTTTTAATTAAAAATAGTTCGGTTTGCTTTTAAAAATTTCGAGTTATGTGTGAAGGTGCCTAGATTAAAAATATCTATGCCTATTTTTGCGGTGAATTTAGTACTTTTAGACGAAAATTCTTTTATGAGGAATGGTATTTAATTTTGTTTAATCTCCGGTGACAAGGATTCGTTTAGAGTTATTGTGACAGCTGGATTCCACTATTGTAATCCCGTTTCAACGAAAAATTACCTCGTTTTATCTTCGTCTTTATATACATTTTAATTAGGTATAGGTATATGTTTTTATATATAAAAGACAAAGTGGAGAGAGACACAGAGACGAGTGCTCTAATGTGCGGGAACATCAATGTACCTACATAGGTATACATACACATACCTATAACAATATATTATCAAACGACCTTATGATGGAGTTTCTTTCTAGTTCTTCTTGTAAATATTTAGATTTATTAATCATAATCATATATTTATTGCATTCATGTAGTTTATAAGGTATTACATAAATATAAAATTTCACACATGACTAATTACATGTACTAATTTATATTACGGTATATGACTAGGTTTATACAAAAATATAATCAACAAATACAGTAGCATGAGTTTTTAGCACAGATTTCCAAGTTATGTAGTAGAATATCCGTTTCGTTAATTCAACCGAACGTAAATCATGTTCATTGTGTTTATAGCTCCAAAGTAGATTGTAAGCATTAACACGTACGTGGACACCTGGCGGTAACAATTAATTTGATACTCAGTGCATGAGAGCAATCCCGTTCTTGCCACATTAGTTCTTAGGTACCTGTAGGTAATATTTGTTGAAATTAATTTTTGATGAAAAGGCATGCAAGTAACGGACAAATAAGTTTATCATAAAAACATTATGTTACAAACACTATTTTATAAAACTTTAGTAGTATATAAAATCAATCACAACAACTTCAAAAACTAAAAAGCAAAAAATAACTTCATACAGTTTGACCTCTTTTTTAGTTTTAAAGGTATGAAGTCGGTGCCAAGCCAAACGTAATAGTAAGTACACTCACCGCGAGTGACCTTGAGCGAGGTGGTTACAACCACCACATCATCGGCACCGACTTCATACCTTTAAAACTAAAAAAGAGGTCAAACTGTATGAAGTTATTTTTTGCTTTTTAGTTTTTGAAGTTGGTTTTTCTTTTTTTTAAAAGTTAATTTATTTTTTTCTTTTTAGTGTTGTATATATTAAACTTTTCATATCAGGTCAATCTAACAGCCTGAAAGAATACAACTATCGATCCATATATACTTATAATTATGAAAGATTTTCCCTTCAACTCCTAACCGTTGAAGAGTTGTACCTTCCACCATCAGAACATTACATGAGATGGTGATTTTCAAATGCAAATACTTGACAAGCTTTGGAGAATACATGTAAATGTAATAAATGCCTATAACTGAAAGAAATTTCTTTTAACTCTTAACTGTTGAGGAGTTCTACCTTCCACCATCAGCTCATCAACATCAAATGATGATTATCAGACGCAAATACTCGAACAATTTCAGTAAATATATTCAAAACGTAATAATTGCCTATAAAATTTGAGGGTTGCCCTCGATTTTCCTGGGATCCCATCATCAGATCATGATGTGGTCACAATGGGACCAACTGTGAAGTCTACCCTTTTAAACAAAAAAAGAATTTTGAAAATCGGTCCAGGCATTTTTAAGTAATTCGTGAACATACTTAAAAAAAAAAAAAAAAAAAAAAAGATTCCGACGAATTGAGAACCTCCTCCTTTTTGAAGTCGGTTAAAGAATAGAATGTATCTTTATTTGTACATTCTTCTAACTTAGGTAACTTTTACACTCAATTTATTACATGTTTATATATAATTTATACACAATTTAAATTTTATAATTTACTAGGTGCCTCCCGCGGCTTTGCCCGCATGGTATATGGATAAAAAGTAGCTAAAGTTTAAAATTAATATCGGAGTCATTTGGACTTGCGGCAGTCACACTTATATATCAATAGTGTTCACTCAAGGTCTCAAAATAGTGAACATCTCTATGTATATATGTATAAGAGCGAAGGGTTAGTGACTCACTGAATTCTCACTCACGAAAATTCTAAATTATTTGACCTATGACGCCAGCTATATAAAGGTAGGAGACGACACTACCTACTACCATTCCTCTACACATAAAATTCCAATTTTATGGGGATAGGAGTGCGTACACGTGCGTGGGAAGAACCTCTATTCTTAAAATATAATCCTAGTAAACAAAATCCAAGCTGGGAATCAAATCCATTAAATATCGCTCTATAATTGCACTGGCATATATTTACTTATTATTTATTTATTACTGGCATATATTTATTTGTTACTTAATATAGCAGTCTATATCAAAGAGATTTACCTATTTTTTTTAAACATATTTACCATCATCATCAACCCATTAATGTCCCGCTGCTGGGCATGGGTCTCCTCTCAATTGAGAGGGATTAGGCTATAGTCCACCACGCTAGCCAACTGCGGGTTGGTAAACTTCACATGCCATCGAGAATTCTCTCAAGCATGCAGGTTTCCTCACGATGTTTTCCTTCACCGTTTGAGCTTGTGATAAATACGCACATAACTTCCGAAAAAGTCAGTGGTGCGTGCCTTGGGTTCGAACTTGAGACCTCTGACATCTCAGTCCACTGGTCACACCGCTAGGCTACCAAGCTCAACATATAAAAATTCTCTTAAATTTAGTAAGTTATATGTAAGTTAGTTATAAAGTCTATGCTGTTGTATAGTAGCTAAATATTATACGTGTGTTTAGGTATCGTTAATATTAAATTTTATATAATGTTTAAATATATATATTTATAAATAGTATAGTTGATGGCCACACTGTCGCATTAGGTTTAAGTCCTGTAATGGTAGTGTTAAGTTGAATAAATAAATAAATAAATAAATAAATATTTATACATATTAATATTTATATTGTTGCTCATGAACGTGTTTTACTCCTACAAGTCATTACTTTCTAATTACTTTCTACAGCACTATAAGTAGAGTGTTAAAAGTACACGTGTTCTTATATAAAAAACATTTTTCATACAATTTTATTGCAAGTGACCTTATAGTTACATTTTAATTAGTCCGTTTACATTGCGTGTATGCTCCAACATGTTTATCGATAAAATCATAGGCTCATTAATTAGCTTAATAGCTCGTTAGTTAAGCGTGCTCGTAACTTACAAGCACGCTATTCTCTAAGCTAAGGATTGACAACATACGAACCACGTACTATTCAGCATCGACAGAATTTACTACTATATGTATATTATATATGTGTAGGTATATATTTATACTACTATGAAGGGAAGGAAATGTGATTTCCTCCATTCGATAAGGAGGATCCTCCGACCAGGCGAGGTGTTGTGTCTGGCGGGCTACTGCCCTACGGTTGATGTTGGGTGGTTGTATATATATGCTATCTCGCGTGCAAATGTCACTTGCGCCATGTAGGATTAGTAGTTCGAATGTAGCTAGACAGATGTGGTTACACTACGAACTAATTACTACCTTCCGACTAGTTATTTTGCTTAACAGTATGAAAGAATTGAACCTAAAATATAAATAAATAAATAATAAAATAAATATTCCTGGATATTATGACACAGCGCCATCTAGTTCCGAGCTAAGCATCGAGGCTTGTGTTACGGATACTAGTTGGTTGATATACTACATATATACTTTTTTTTGTAAATACATACGTATTATACATAGATACATCCATGACTCGGATACAAATGTTTATGCTAATCACACAAACTTTTGTCCCTACCGGGATTCGAACACAGGACCCATAGAACAGAAGGCAGCGTTAACTACCGCTGGTGTAATTGGGTCGTCAATAAAATTATTTTGTTCACGTTTTTAGTTGCTGTGATATTCAACCATAACAAATCATACCTAAATTTAAAACTTTATTTTACATTTATTTTATTATTAAGTATTATTTTTTTTATTTTTTATACTTATTGTAATAACATTCATTCATATGATTATAATAATGTTGGTATAAGAATAAGAT
This sequence comes from Craniophora ligustri, assembly GCA_905163465.1. Classification (NCBI taxonomy): domain Eukaryota; kingdom Metazoa; phylum Arthropoda; class Insecta; order Lepidoptera; family Noctuidae; genus Craniophora; species Craniophora ligustri. The sequence goes on from LR990959.1 coordinate 6,171,025, forward strand.
AGCTGGATTAGCCTATGTGCTAATATATTATAGGCTAAATTTCATGCAAAGCTGGTAAGAGGTTTTTGCGTAATGGAGTAACAAATATTGATACAAACTTTCATTTTCATAATATTAGTAGGATACCGTAATATTACCTTAAAATATAAAAAGCATGTGGTTTTAGGATTCGATTAATTAATTTCCCAACATTTATGTTTTGACCCCGAAGCATTACCGGGTCTTCACGCTTCCCGTATGGTATGGTCCCAGTATCACTATTTACTTATACATATAACTTACATAAACTATAACTTGGCCAGAAAACAAGTATATAATTAAAATATGTTTTTTACATACTAGAAATGAACTGTGACACACAACACTGGTCAGTTATACTTACTACTTACGGTTTTATATTAAGTGTAAAGTGAGATAATTCTCGTAAAGGTTAAAAGGAAAACGATTAATCACGAGTATTGAAAAAATCCATAATCACTGGGCGCTGGCATAGGTGATTAATTCGTTTTATTTTTCAAATTATTATATCCGTTACTGTTAAAAAACATCCAAGAGTTTACAATCTCCGATAACTGAGAAAAATATAGGTAAGTTTTAAACAATAAATAACTCTGTTTTCTGCGTTTGGCATTCTGATTACTGAGCAATATTTTCTACTCTCTATGCTACGTAGAAAAAGAAAAATGGGATAGAAAAAATTACATTATATATTACTTAGTGATCACAACTATACTGAACAAAAACCGGCCAAGTGCGAGTCGGACTTGCACACAAAGGGTTCCGTACCATTGACTAGGTAAACAACAGTAGGTACAAAATTTAATGACAGGTAAATTGCGGTTTACGGTTTATGACGTTTTAAAAAAAACTATTTACCTATTTATTTTAGATCTCGTTCAAACCAATTTTTGGTGGTAGTTTGAATAGTCTTTGCTATGCAAACATATATTTTTTTAGATCATACATCATAAATGATATTAGAAACCTCAATATCATTTTTGAAGACCTATCCATAGATACCCCTACAGGATGAAAAAAAAAATTTTGAATATCAGTTCTAAGTACGGGGAACCCCCAAAACTGATTGTTTTTTTTTCTATTTTTGTTTAAAAGTCTTAATGTGGTTTACAGAATATATCTACTTACCAAATTTCAACAGTATAGTTCTTATAGTTTCGGAAAAAAGTGGCTGGGACATACGGACGGACAGACATGACGAATCTATAAGGGTTACTTTTTGCCATTTGGCTACGGAACCCTGAAAACATTGAACGAAATGAAATATTTTAAATAGTAGCAAGTAAATTGTATGGTGGGTACATTACCATATATTTTACTTGTCTATGTTTTGTTAGAACAAATAACTAATATTAAGTATGATATATGATTATTTGTTCGTTAAGGTTCGTGCTAGAAATATATCACCAGTCGTTTGTGAACTTTTTTCCGCGGCTTAACTCATAATTGTGCAGCGCATGGCGACATGACACGAGACCAAATTACTACAGGCCTTTATCTGTGAAATGAGTAGATCTAATAATTAAATTATAGGTAGTCGTTATAAGGTAGGTACCTATATAACTATACTACTTTAATAATTTTATTTAAATGATCATAATAAAGACCCTGTATGCTAAAATAGTTGTTGATTGGATTGAGTTACGGTACAAATTTGAAATTAAATACTGTACTGTTAAAACTTGTTTTTTAATACCTTTTATAGAGAAACGGAAAAATACACGTGTTACTTAACACAACCTTAGAAAAACTCTAAAAATGTAGCCTAATCTAAATATTTACTAAATACCTACAGTTGCGCCCTAACACATTAAGTACCATCGGCTTCATAATATAGGCATAATAAGTAGGTACCCTTGCCAAATTTAGACCAGTTAAAAACAATCACGAAACTGTTCTCTGAAGTATTTTAGCAGCAAACGTGTTCAAACTCCGCAAAGATTTACACAAGAGTTATACCAAATTATTCAACGCATGCACAAATTTCATTAACGGAAGCCCGATTTATATTTTATTCATGCCGTGCCCTTAATTAATAAGTGGGCAATAAGTGGGATACATGATAGGATTTTGTCGCAAAAGAAAAATCTTATATAATGTTAGAACGAGGATAAAATATCCCATTAATATTGTAGCTACTCCCTGCCTATTACGTACTTCCTGATTAATTATGTCGCTCCAAGTCTATTATTATTTCTTTCTGAATCGCAGTAGGTGCCCGCTTCATCATTTATTGGCGATTAGTCAACTATGCGATTGGATGGTTGACTGCACCTCAAAAGGTTTTGCTGATAATTAGATCCGCTTGATTGAACACCGTGTAACGACCTAATAATGTCTCTATCTAGGATACCGATTACGTAGATTTTTCTTTTACATAAAACTTAATCAATTTAATTAATATTGTTGGTCGAATTTCGTTGGAGACCTGAATTGCCCAATATTAGGAGGTCTAATTCGAAAAGGCTAGATTAGAATATAGTTCTTCATGCTAGATTAGTGCGGGTGGACAGACATCAAACACCATTGAGAACTCGTCTCTCAGGAATGCAGGCATCCGTGCGATCTTTTGCGATTCGTTGCATGTGATAGGAAAATTGGAAAATTTCGTTTTCGAATAAGCTTTAATTTCACAATCAACAGAAATAGTCTGTGTCACAACTTCCAGCGAAATGGTTTTTGGCTAGATTTTATAATGTTCCCTTTAAATTATTTAAATTACAGCCCACAGCGAAGCTTGATTAAATTAGATATCATTAGGAAAATTATTTTCATAATTTATAACAAACCAAGATAGAAACTGGAATTTTAATTTTATTCAAAACACTCGTGCTTGTTTGAATTCAAAACAATTCAACGCCGTACTATGTTGTACGTGAGAAGTTATGTAGATGGACCAGGAACGGCGTACTGCTTCTTTTGAGTTAACGATTAAATAAAAAATATCTAGTAATATTTAGTTTATTTATGTATCGTACTAAGTAAATATTCTCTAAAAAAAGTTGTAAATCACTTAAAAAATTAAGGAGTAGTTATTTTTATATTTTTGAAAAGAAAGAGAACGAAATATATGTATTTTCGCTTTGATCGACGTTTATTATAAATGTCGAATCGAAAATATGATCAAAAATAGTTAAATCGATCAATACATTTCATTATGAAATATTATATATTTTTATGTTCTAGGCAATTTTTGTGCCAGTAATTTAGTTAGTTTTCTATTACAGTTTGTTTACCAAACTAGCGCAATATTAAAGGAATAAATGCAACGGACAATTGCATTACCGGCCTGATTGTATTTCTCGTGCCAACCCTGTTGTTATTTACAGGGTTGCCAAGAATCGTAAGGTCAGATTATCATAAATTTACCTTTGTAATAATATCACAAAATTAATGCCTTTGTACTAACTATAAGAGCTTATAACATAGCCGAACGATTAAGACCACAATTTATGTATGCCTTTTAGTCCTCTACAGAGGAAGTGAAAACAATTAGTTACATGAAAATGTATTAACTATATGATAGGTGAGGGCGAGTATTATGTTTGATTTATGTTTGATGTTATCACTGGTTTTGGGCTATTTTGGGGCTTTTATACTGTAATTATTAGTAGGTCTTTTGGTGAAATTAATAAAGGTCAAATTAAATTTAAACTAACAACTATAAATTTCCTTTTAAAAATACTTTTGCAGCTATTCCCTTGGGTGTCGTAATGTCATTGTCGATTAAATAGTAACAAACACAGGTGTTCAATAAAAACAAGGATTTAAGAAAATTCCCAGAGGGTTGGAGGAAATGAGGTCAATGCAGGAAGCATTGTAGGTTGGATATATAAATACTTATTATAACAATAAGTATTTATATATCCAACCAGCATGGTTGGAGCATACTTAAAAATAAGGCTATAAGTCACATTGCTCAAGTATGCCCGATTTATTAATATTCTAGTTAATTTCATGAGTTATAAGTCTACACAGCACATATAGTGAGAGTATAATAGAATGAAAATATTGCCTAAACACTTGAATAGTATTAGAAGGAAAAAAACTTTGATATAAGTTTTCTTTAACTACCAATACTTTTTTTAATAATTCATTGATCTTTTATCATGCTGTGTAGACTTATAACTCATCAAATTAACTATAATATTAATAAATCGGACAGTCTATATATGTATATACTCAAGGTGACTTCATATACGTAAATAGAACAAAAGGATTATACATATTTCTACAGAATTTATTCAGTAATCGAATATACCTTATGTTTATCGAGGATACTGCAGCATTCTACTGGTGAAAAAAATATTCAGATCGGTGCATTATATTCGGAATCTATAAAAAATAAAACACAAATATAAAAATAAATATTTCTTATTTACTTTTAATTTTACTATGTAACAAGCCTAATTACTTTAATGACTATTTAAAAATAACACACGCTCTCTCTTATTTGAGCATTTAACACAGAAGTATAATACGACCAATAAATAATGGCTTCTGTCAACGCTAAGCTTTTCGGCATTAGCACGCGTTAACATCTTAATCTAGACGAGAACGTGAACGTTTTAAGCATTTAAGTTATACATCTGGCGATGAATGAAGTAATTCAGACAGATAAGCAAATTGTTTTTGTAATTATTAGGAGAAGTTTTACCTTTAACATGTAATAGCATTCTTCGTATGCAATCACGTGTGTATAGTTTCAAATAAGTTTAGGATTGTATGTAAATTAAATTTACATTATCATTCGCATCTTGAGCAGCTGACCATCGCAACCAGATTACTTACTGGAAAGTACTGATATCCAGTTTTGTTTTTCTGAGTATGACTAACGATTGCTTAAAGTTTTCGTAAGACCTAGGGCTTAACTTGCTTTCCAATGTGTGGATCTGTTCAGAATGGCCACCTCCATCTATTTATAATAAATTTACGTAAGTTGAAAGATTGTATTTTAGTCGTACTCGAGAAGATGTCTATATTGTATGTAAAGTCTGTAACTAGACCACCCACTCCTAGTCCTCACTCCCACTCTTCTTTCCTGAGGAATCAATAAATTATTATAAGAAAACGGTTTATTTTTCAACACAATAAACTGGCGTTGCAGTATCGTTGACGGGCGTTGCGGCGCGGCGCGGCGACCGACGGTTAAATTTCCCAGTGGACGCGACCGCAACCTGGCACTACTGACTTTTATAATCTGTGCCAATAAAGAATGGATTTATAAAACAACTGCCAATCTTGCCATCACTCTTCCATAAAGAACAGCGCTGTGCCTTGCAAGAGAGAAATGGCACGAAATCAACAGTTGTTGCATACAACCATTCTTTATGACACACGTCATAACAGAAAATCTCTAAACAAAAGTGTATTCGATCTACAGAAAAAACTAAGCATTCACGGAATTGTATATTCCAACTTCAAAGTTAACAATTTTGACATATCCGTTTTTAACAATTCCGATATTAAAATACATGTATTTGCCAAGTAAGTACTTGAAACAAGATACCAATAAAATTTATTCTTATGGATTTGATCACGGTATGTACATAATATCAATCCCTTAGGCCTTTTAGGCTATTCAAGACGAGTCATGGTATACTGTCTAAACTACTACATTTTTGTTGGCTAAATAAACCAATGCCAGAATGACAGACCCTACCATGGCCCATATATAGAAAGTTTGTGGTGACTGTTCCTAAGACACCTTTATAACGTTATGTCTTCAATATAAACATTGCTAAAGTAGATTTATTGCAATGCGTAAGTGAAAGAAATCAGGTACCATCGAATTCGGAACCCATCGTACATAACAATATGTCAGTCGACAATTACCAATCCTTCGTGTAACTGGAATACACTGTAATGATAAACACATCAGTCCCAGAGGAGATGGCCATGGATCATCGCTTCTAATGCAAGCGTTGCAGATCACATCCAGTTAATCATAATTTAACAACGCTGTACATCGGTGTGGGCAGGTACTAGCACAAACTGAAGCTTATTTCCCTCGTCGAGTTAGTGGTTTTGGCTTTGTGTTGAAAGATATTATGCATAGTGAAACTATGAAATGTGTCTGGAAGTTAACTAAAAAAAATTACTAGAGATTTGCTACTATCGTGTGTAGAAAAAATATTAGGTAACCCACAGCTAAATTGTAGCTCAAAACCATCTCGAAAGCTGTCATAGCTTTAGCTGCGATGGCATAGACCGACACCCAGCCTTGTAAAACTTATATGTAACTTCACTATTTTTGTATCGGGAGTTAAAAAGGCGCTCTCTCTCTCAAGTTGACTTGTGGCAAGGAATGCTTTGAGGACTTTCATAGATGCACTATTAGCTGTCTCGCGGTGTTATCCGCGTTGATTGCATGATTCCCAATCCCGTTTGAATATCCCTAAATCCTTTCTTAGAGTCTGATTTTAATTAGTGACACAGTTATGCCTTTTATTTTTATATACATACAAATGTATAATAAATCACATGAAATAAAGCAATGTAGACATAGTGTTTCTGTTGATATCAAAAGATAATACCAAAAAAACATCCAGAGAGAGAAGGATAAACAACAAAACCTATTTCTATTATTTTTGAAATGTTAGTTTGTTTAGTTTGCAAACATTATGAAAAAATATACAACCAATAAGAAATTGCGCCTTGTTTTGATACATTGCAATCGGTTCGCTCATACGAGGATTTTGATGTTCCATTGCTAAATTGTATCCTCGTTCATCCACCAGAAAATATCAATTATTGTATCAATAAAATGAATGTTAGTGACACGTAATAACTAAGATTTTATAAAATTATATGTATTTATTGATGCTACATTTACGCATATTTCAGGGAATATGCGTAATTTCAATATCATCGAATTTATTATTATTAAAAGGCACGCATTCAAGATTTTTGTTTTATTTAAAAAAAAAATAACTGAAATAAAATTACTTTTAGCGGATCTTATCGTGGAATATTGATATTATTTAATCCCGACATTTCAGATACGTTACAGTATCCATAATCATGAGCAGAGTGTTTTTTTTTCACTCGGCAAAATTTTTATTTTGACGTGTTAATTTTTTGTTTTAATATAAAATCTACTCAAGGGTTAAAATAGCCTACAAAATTGTCTGCCCGCTACAGATAACACCTATCTCTACGTGCTTGACACCTGCGGCTTTGTAATAAGGACTTTCATTGCGTGGCTCAAAAATTTGGTATTACATCCAAAATTGCAATCATATTAAGTTTGCTATGAATATTTGACATAAATATATCTACAATATTAATAGAACATGCAATAATTTACTGCTTTTTATATTATTATTTTGTCATTTTCACTTTTATTGTCGCCTAATTTTGTTAAACACTTATTTCATGTCTCTCTAACAACATGACGAACATTGGCGCAATGTGTGAACGTAAAGCATATTTGTATGGCTCACACGTAGATTATTTCTGTGTCTGGACGTTATACATTACAGATACAGAGAAAATTCTAAAAAACATGAATATGTATAATTAAAACATAAATAAATTTCAGAATTCAAACAGTACAAAAACACATCATGGACAATGCTTTTATATCGTGAAATAATACAAATTAATGTACCCGACAATGGGTTAACCTATTAAAGAATTCTGAGAGCATTCTCAAAGGCATAAATTTAACGATCTTGCAAGTCGTAAGGAGCACACATCGCAAATAAGCTACGATATAAAACCGGCTTACAAGCGCACTGAAGTGGTATTTTCACTTAGGATCATACTATTTCTATCGTTGACATAAGATCGTAAATATGTCGACAAAAATAATGGTACTCTCGACACAATCGTAAGTAACTAGAAATGGAATGTCGCTGAAATATACGATTATTAAATAAATAGTTATAGGGCTTCATTCGATAATATGGTTAATATTCATCGTTATTTAAAAACTCGGTATACCTACTTATGCGTTTACTTAGGAAATAAAACGAAATGTTCTCAGGTTGTTAGTTAATGATGATAAAATTATTATTTTATACAATTAAACCGATATCGACTACTTACGCTTTATGCTTTCTAGCCTTTACCGCCTACTAATCGTAAAATATATTTAGTTACAAGTTAAACCGTGTCCAAACGGAGTTCCAAATACTGAGTAATGCGTTTGTATATCGAGGGCAATTCCGTATTTGCGTAGCGTACACTATCACCATTCAGATAGGCATTGGTCTAGACATACAAGTCGGATGATCCTCTGTTCAGCAAAGAACTAACATATTTTGTCCTTTCCCGATCTAGACAAAGGAAAATGTTTGTCCTGTAAACTTAGATCCTAGTCCAATCAAGACCTGTGAAAGCTCCATCGTATTATATAAGCTCCTGGAAACTTAAAAACGTCTGGAGAAGGTTATAAATGAATAGAAAACGTGTGAAAAAGTCCCGGATGGTGAAGCGAGTAACGCGCTTTGAAAAAAAATCCAGAATACCTACAAGAAATATATTATAGAAAATTATTATATATTGTGACTTTTAATAATCTAAAAAAGTTAAGAGAAAATACTTAATACAAAAATGTATTAAAGAAAGCCAAACTTGCAATAAAACACACAATAATGATAAGATGAATGTATCATATGATAGGGAAAAAATCTTAAATTGATTATTTTCGTGCAATTATAATATGCTTTCGTTTAACACGTATATAATAATTATAATTATCTCCTTGAAGTAACATAACCAGCTTTCCCTGCCTACCCCACTGCATCTTACTCACTCACTACGTACTCACTTATAACAATAAGTGTTTAATCATTTTACAATTTGTCAAATTATAATATTTCTTTGAAATGAAGGGATAGAGTTAATTAATATTCTAAGATCTGTGTTTCACAAAAGTATCACTAAATAAGTGGTAGTGTTAAAGTTTAGTGTTTGTAGTTTTAGTGTTTAAAAGTCATTAAAAAAACAACATTTAAGTCTATGATATTGTGACGGGTGATAAAACCTAGGTACTGCTATAAATAGTGGATAAAAAGTTAGATGACATAGATCTTTATTTTTAAAGATTTACTGACAAAAATAAGAAAAATCGGAGCAACGACACCAAAAGGGTAGCTTTTATTTCTTTTTACTGTGTCACTTCAAAGGCAAAGGACAGTCTCTGCAAATTGGTGCATACGTAAACAAATGCTTGGCAAAAGCGTTAAAAAAGTACATCGAAACTATCCTTGCAACAATATCGTCCGCATAATAATAACGCATTCGTAAATTCCACTAAGAAAACGAATACTTTAAATGTGGAACTCTAAACGCATCCGCCAAACGGGGCCTTGAACCTTACGATATCTTTTTAATTGCCGGGATTTTGTACCTTGCAACTTTTTATTTCTATCAATTAAAGATAGTCTAAGGTCTAGAGGTCTAGAGGTTTAAGATTTACAAACTGAAACCACCTTTAGAAAGAGAGGGCATCGACACACAATAAATGTTTAATAAGAATAATATCTAGTTTCGTTTATCCAAATCCAAATCCAAATCAGAAACTTTCTGTTTGTCTTAAATTTTTACTTAAATATGAATAGCACAGAGCAATGGCCTTAAAATTCGAAATTCAAGGCTCATGTTCTGTTGCGGTTTAATTAAATCACATGAAATGAATAACATTAGGTACATTTAATATTCGGCTCTAAAATAGCATCAAAATCATTGCGATGTATTATTTTAGTACCAATTCTATCTACCCTCAGAAACTCGCCGCCTTGTCTGATATTTGACCCACCGTAACCCACTCGTGGCGTGATAAATGATCTGAACTGACATAAAACAATATGAAAGTGATAAATGTTCGCGATAATTATTCGACCAACTAACACATAAACACACATGCTGACCCTTGATACATTATCCTTGGAAGTATGTCGAACTTACTGTTGTATAAGCAGGCAAAAGGTGTACGGATTAGGGCAAATATAACAATCTCCCTCGTTTATTCTATTTTATACGTAGGTTTGAGGAAAGCTAAGCATCAACAACAAACAATGCGAATAATAGATAAGGCAATTGAAACTTAGCAGCTACATTATAAAGTCGTTTGACGTAGCTTCAACTAGCGGTGTCAATATTTATCAAAGATCGCAATATCCAATATTTCAAAGTTTGACGGCAAATCTAATTCGCGTCTGAAGACGCCACTGACGGCTGGTAATGGTGTTCTCGCTCGTTAGCTCTCCCTTGCCACGAACTCTATAAGTAATCCGATTTCATTGGTAGTTCCGACAAATTTGCGGTCCGTTGAGTCTATGCCGCACGCCCGGCAATGGGCTACCAGACTCCTAACCGACGATGGATTATCACCCATCTCACTCCAACGTATTGCGGGCGAAAAGGATGTAGCGTGGTGATTAAAGAGGTCGTATTCTGTTACGATATGTGTGTAAGTTGCTGGAACCAGTCCAGCACAAACATGCTTTTGTTAATCTGCTTATGTAGCATCGGAACATTCTGCGCGAGTGGATCAAAAACGTTTGATACCAAAAACAGATTTAGGACTAAGTGTCATTTCCGTAAATTGAATGAAGAGAGGAGGCAGGTTGTTTATGAGGGGTTCCATTCGTACGCAGCGGTACACAAATCACTAATCAGATTCCGAATCAGTTTTGAGTTTTAAACAATGCGAATTTTGTGATAAAGTGTGTTTTTATCTTCACTGATACAGTCTGACATAACTGAAACTGTTTGAGGTTTAGTAGATCAACTTTCCTATAATCAAGAGCATATTTGGTCCATGTATTGCCAATAATTGGACCGATATTGGTATAAAGATGATTTATGGACCCGAATAGTAATCTGCTAACGCTTCCGTATAAAATAGATGTCGTTATAAAGAATGAACCAATCACCAGTCAAGATGTTTTCCGCCGTGTACCAAATGATAATCTATTTAGGTGTTGTTATTCATGAACTTTCCTTTAATTACGCCTCTTTAGCATGATAATATGAAATAGACCAGTTGATTGCAATTATTACTTTTACATATTACACAAATCTCCATTCTTTTCTCTATTCCTTCGTCAGCGCGATGTACACAATTTTTGCGAAAGTTTTTGCAGAACTCGACCTCAATTATTTGCAGCTGCAGTCAGCGTGTTTCCCTATATTGGCCCACAGAGAATAAACAAAACCGTTTGTTCGTATAACACAACAAAACTGCATTATGCAGCACTGAATAAAAAAATATACTGTACGACTGCTGCTTAAAAATTAACTAAAAAATAATTTTAATAAGTACAAACAGAGCGTTTTACCTCTAAGAGTTTTTGTGGTAAATTGTGTCTATATTTCATGTTAGACCTTTAACCTCTAGCAGTATGTATACAGTATAAGGCATGTACAAACATAAAGACAGACACAAAAACCATAAAAAAAACGTTTTTGTTGATATAGCATTTATAAAAAAACCCCACTCCTCAAAGTCCTCTATTTTTAGTACAGCTACAAACTATCCAAAGTCTTCACTTAAATAGAACTTATTTATACTGCTAAGTTCTAGGCAAGATAATATAACTAAGCACTCAATCAAGCAAGTGGAAATTGAAGGATTATCCCAATGGTGCGTGAAACTCAGGGATTAACCTATTCGCACGAGGGAGTGAATTAGAATAGAGGCTCTATTATCATCCGTTAGGTAGTCATTTTGTATGTATATACCATATACATATATATTACGTACGTACGGTAACTGAAATAATTAACTAATGTTGAGGCGAGCTCATGCTATCATGTAAAATAATTAAAAGAATGAAATATTATCATTTAACACAAAGTTAAACATTAATAATAATATGATAATAATGTGCTAATTTCTACCACTTATGCGAATAAACAAAACATTATATGGATTAAATTATATAGGCATTTCAATAAAACTATTAATCTATGTCGGTAGACATTCTGCTTGTGACCATAGATGCTGTAAAATATCTGAAACGTCCAGATTAAATAATATCAATATACCGAGATAAAATCCATGGCGCTGGCATGGACTTTATCGCGGCATGCATGACAAGACGTATGAATGTAGACGAGGCAACAGTGGAATGCAGGGATCATAGCGCATGGCATTCTGTTGTTTTTGCCTACCTCCATGTGAAAAGGCGTGAATGTAATACAAACATAAAATCCCTAGAAATCATAAAAAGCAGTTTTACTGTATATAACAATTCGACCAAGATAAATTAATACAATATTTTTACAATGCAGATGTTAATAAAATAAAACTCCACGTGGTGATTCGAAATTCATGGTTCAGCAACAGTATAATATACACAAAACTTTACGATTTGAGGATATGATTCACTGAACTCTGGTTCGATTCTCGCACGAATAAATGCGAGGATGTGTATAGCTTACATAACTAGCCTATAGATGTACCTATGCGAGAAATTTCCATAGATACTAATATTATAAATGCGAAAATATGTCTGTCTGTTACCTCTTCACCCTTAAACTGCTAAACCGATTTAGATTAATTTTGATATGGAGATTGAGTACCGAAGGAGGACATAGGATAGTTTATGTTCCTGAAATCATCCTTAGACGGGGCTAAAAGGGGGTGGAAAATAAGCTACCTAACTAACTAACTAATTGTATGCAGACAAAGTCACGGGCAAGAGCTTTTATTTCTAGATACCTGATGATTAGACTCGAAAAATATAGCGTTTTAATTCTGTTACTAAATATATTTTGGTTTTTAAGTCCTAAACCAAACAGTTGGTGTGGTTCATTGGGCGTTCTCACTTTTGGACCCTGAAATCCTGATCACCTATTTAAAAAGATTTTTAGCATTAGTGTCTACTCGCAAATCTTTTTATTCGCAATCCAACACGAAGCGGTGCGGTGATAAAAGATTGCACATTAATGTACCACATTATAAGGGTCGTAAAAACAAGGGTTACTGTCGGCATGGAGCCGTCGTCGGCGTGAACTTTATCACATAATAAACAAGATCACTTGGTTGACATGGTGTTTTAGTTTTTGATTAGTTGTTAAGAAACTATGTTGGACCGCTCAGCGCCTAGTTATGAAGTTATGTGTAGTTATGGAGAGTTTAATGGTTACATTTAGGAGTTTATCATATTTTGTAGTAGAGAGAGCTATGTTTATTGTACACTAATGAGACGACACTAGGGAACATAAAGAAAGGGAAAAGGTATCTACAATTGGCGGTCTTATCGCTAAAAGAAATTTCTTTCAGACAACCATTGTATGAAGAAGTTAAGATACATTATAACCTATTTGAACTAGTTTTAAAATAACCCTCTCTATTCTCACAGATAGACTATTCATAATCATGTGTGCTTTAAAGGATCCGAAACATTGGGATTAATTTATATTATATTCATTAAATATAGCATTGCCGCTATTACTACGAATAAAACATTCAAATAAAATTTCATTTCATTTATTTAATTCGAAAGATATAAATCACTGAAAAAGGCAAAAAGAGCCAATTTTATACCAATTAACAGAATATCAACTAATTTTAATTCACCACTCCCAGATTGGACCATCGACATTCATCATTATGAATTCGTGAGCGGCACCCCTCAAATTAGGGCTGTGAGACATTCTGTTATGCGTCACGTGACCAGACATTTTAAGTTCGTCGGGACACGCGATTAATACCGCAAATTTTGGCCACAGTTTGCACAATAAAAGTAATAGAGATATATATTTTCATTTATAAAACAGAAAATTAAGTAACAGTGAGCTCAGGCCAATTAATCAAATTAACTAGCTCATGAATCCCGCATATTAGGCATAATGGTTTATGCCACTTTTAAAAGTCTATTTTCAGAAACAACAGCGTACCAAGGCTACGTTCGCCTACGCGCGCTACGGGGTTACGAAATGCTACGAGAATTCTACGATTGACATGAATGAAAACATATTTACTTACACGTCAGTATTTTGTTTGTTGATCACGTTTATTTAACCTTGTGCGTCATTCAAAAGTCCTAACCTTACTGAAAACTAAATCTTCAAATTACTTTAGTGTTACGCAAGCTTACCTTCTTCAATGTGCCTTATGAGGGTTAAGCTGACGTAGCCAAGGGAACATTTTGCTCTTTCCGGTTCGGGAAACGGTGGGATAACTGAGAAGGACTGTCCCGTCCTTTAAAGGACATCTGGTAACATTAGTTATGCCCTAATCGGGCCCTCGCGTGACCCCGGACGCTTCAATTAACAAAATGGATAATCGTGAACGCGACAAGGTGACAAACTTATATTCTGTGATTTATTAACGCCTAACACCATGAATGCGGCCTTACGGAATGGGATTTGTATGATTGACGGCATAAATGCTACAATAGTGAAATAACAGTAAAGTACTATCTTACTGTCAAGTTCAAGTACCTTAAAATAATCGTTGTTAACTACTATTTATATGACCTTCAAATGTTTGATTGAAATCGATGTATATTCACACTAATAACATAAAACAGTTGGAGTTGTAATTTTTCAAGTTTAGACTTCTAGTCTAGTCTCGGAAAGGTACAAGTACCTTTGACCTTCAAACTGATCGTGTATTTTACTTATTTGAAGGGTATGGTATGAAAATGATCAATAGTATTTAAGCGTAATCAGAATACGAAGCGTTAAAAAAAACACTTCGTCTGAATCTTCTTTTTAAATGACTTTTAAAAGACGCTGTATATATTGTATGCAAAAACCTTAATTGTGACACTTAAATACCGATCTCTCAGTGATTGCGCCAATTGACATCAAAACATAACTGGTAAGAACGTACGTGGATTGATAATCACTTTTTTTATCGGAAAAGGGGAAGCAAGCTCGATTCTTTAAAACCTTTGTGTAACATTATCGCGTGTTCTGAGCGCTTATCCTTTACCTTAACATAAGTTTACTTTACGCTCTTGTATGTGCAAATTAACTATAGCTAAGCTAGGAAACCTAATATCCATTTATTATTAGATACAGCGGCTCTATCCAGTTACGATACAACGTCTTCGAAACTAACTTATTCACAACATTAATACTCCTTTGCGTGCTTACTAGGAATGTGCTGAAATACCCGCCATAATTCAATTACACTACGCCTCGAGGCTTTGGTTCCACGACCTGTAAAGTCATCACAAACGAACACAGCTCACAAAGGACTGCGAAATAAACAAACATCCGAAAATGTTACCGCTTTAGCTGTCGAAAGCAGCCGCTTGCACAATGCACGACAAGGGACGATGAAAAGTAGCGTAGTCGCATTGCAAATTAGCACATGCGACCACTCAACCTGAAAGCCGGCTGTCCGTCCGCTTGCCACACCATTTGCTCTCCAACAATTTCGCCGGCGCGTACCAGCTTAACTAAAATTCGTTCATTAATCAGCTTCAAATTGTAAAAGCACACTGATCGGGTGTATAAAGCCCCACATTTTGAATTCTATTTGCCATGATATCAGATGGTCTTAGCACTGCAGCGTTTAAGTTAAAATCAAATCTATCTAACGGAACATTATTATGATTCCGACGTCATCTGTCAAGTGCAATCGCCTTAACTAGAGCAACAAACGAAATATATAATGTTCATTCTGGCAACATTTTCGCATTGCCCTGTACAAATTTAACTATGGCAGGTTTCATTGGGTTTTGTGCATATTTAAATTGGATTTAATGATTGTATATAAAGTCACAAAAATATCTCACTTGTAAATAAAACTAGTGCTCCCAGAGTAAGACAATTTATTGCATAATGTATGGCGGAGGGTCATGCATTGCCGGAAAATTTCAACATCGCGATTTACAAATATGACGTCACGGCACAGTGTCATCTGTTATCAAACAATGGTACTAAACTAATGAATGACAACGAATAGTCTAGACATTCGTGTAACAAATTGTACAGTTTGGTAAAAAGATGCTTGGTGTGAGTTATCTATTGAGCTTAAAGCGACAATTTGGTAAAGTTTTGTTTCACTTCTAAACAGTAACGCAACGAGTAGGATCTCGACGCTCGCCCTTAACTTAATGCGTTTGACGGCTGCCACTGACAAATTAAAAGTTGAATTTAATTTGTCTCGGCAAGTAGCTCTCCAGTAAATTATTTAACAACAAGTATAAGAACGTAAATAAGTTTTAACATAGACTTTAAGTTCGTCATTTGACAATTAAAAACAGGCTTTAAATAGGAACTAAGTAACAAAACCAGATAAGACAAATTAGTGATTAAGATTCGTATACTTTAAAGTTTAATTTGGTAAACATTTTGATACGATACATAATGTCATATATAATTGAGTAGGGTACACTTGATATAAAAATATTTTTTACTTTATAAACATATTGTGATAAAAAATGTCTTATACTTTCTCGAGTAATACTTTGTAAGTTCAAGAAGATCCTTCAAAATTGCATTGAAGATGCAAACAGTAAATGCGCTGTAAAACATAAATCCATGCGGGACAACAGGGAGATGCGATAGACGATTGCATTGCATTGCTATCATACAGATATGGCACTGTATGGCCCAGTTCATACAGCGCAGACAACATTTTCATATATCCACCTTTTCCTATAACCACCTTTTCCTTTTCCTATACTAACCTACAATTACATTCATAAATAAATACTTCACAATGTCCATCGCAAAAATAAGACGCGACAAATAGATACGAATACAATCACTTTAAGAGCACTTTTAAAGATGTGGTGGGTTATTTCTGAAAATGGGTTATTTCTAAACGTTTCTAACATATTTCTGTTGAAATACGTCTACCCTTTCTTCCTAGATTGCGGAAGTCATATAGCAAATGTGAAAGTATCATTCATTCATACTTGTTCATCCATACGGTAGTAGTAAAGCGCTGTTTCTGGATGACTCAGACAATTCATAAAATTCTTTATTTGGGATTGCTTCAGTTCAAGTCTATTTGTCATAAAAATATTTTATGGTTATACGTGTGGCTGCAGCTTGAGTAAATAATGATACTTCGTAAAATGATGGATTGCTTGCCTTTTTGTCTAAATGACATAGTATATGTTTTGCAATTTGTCAAGAAAAAATATCATGGATCCGACGGCTTTTATAAATTACGGCTTAGCACTAGACGTAGATACCGAAAAGGTTGTCACAGCAAATCCGAGAAAAAATCAAATTTCACAGAAAAAATGGTACGTATAACTTGTCGATTCTATCTGCTAGCGGATTCGGAATAGATCTGATATTCGAATATATCGCTAATGCGAGTTTTCCATCTCACGGTTGGACGAACGATGCATATTTGATTTGTTTCCAATTTACACTGTGTGCGTATAAAGTTGGAGCGTGCCACGAAAAATATTGGTGAGATCATGCACGACGTGCATTTTATAACAGAGCGGTTAACGTGTGGGTAAACGTCTATATAGAACGTATTAATTTTGAATGTGATTGAAAGCTTTACCGTAAATTATTGCAGTTTGATCGCTCGTGTTGCAATAACTTTTATGTTGCATTTCGTTCTCTGACTGCAATTCATTTCGTTGGGATAACTTTGTATTGTATCAATTTCGGATATAATATCGAAAGGTATGCAAGCCTGTTTTTTGTTTATTCACGACAAATATGTTTTATTAATGGACGAGCAACATCCATATCGTTTTGTAAAAAAAATCTCCGGCATTGAGCTGTTATAGCAATTTATTAGTTAAAACTTTATTGATACGATACAATGTGATGAATGCGCATGTTCTTTTTTTTTAATGATTTTACTAACGAGTTATTTAAAATATTGCATGTTATTTAAAATAGTAGGAATAAGTTTTTATTTATATTTTTACTATGGCTACATAGTTCGAAGGGTAAAAATGGTAGGTAACTAAAACCAACTTTGAAGTTTTAATAGTGAAAACAAATATTCCACTTAACATCTACGATGGCAACGGCTGATACAGTAACGTTTCCGAGCTATACTTGTACATAGACAGTATACACGGGAAATGGGAGAGATGCCGACGAAATAGCCTCACGATCCGTTTTGGTCGTGAATGCAAATTAATCTCTCTAGCCGCTCGCCAATCGCCTGTTCTGTCTTCTGACTTTGAATACCAAATAGTAGGTACTAATACTACTACTAATTCGTAACGGTATGCTTTAAGAATATTGTATTAGGAACATACGACTGAGATGTTAAGAGAGTAGCTACAATATAACATTTAAATAAAATCAGGAAAAAATGCTGGATTCAATGGCTGTGTAATCTGTGTCTACGTCACAAATCACATATTCGTGATCATGTCATTTGGACAGTATCAAATATAGGTTCATTAAGAGAATCCTCACCAGAGATATGCGTACACACATGATTATAGTAACCCTCGGTCAACAGACACAATAACTGCTTAAAGTAAATATAGCTTCATTAAAACTTGCTACTAAGAATTATATAGAAAATCGAGTATATTCTTTCTTGAAAGGCCGGCAACGCATTTGCACGTCCTCTGGTGTTACAGATGTCCATGGGCGGCGGTAATCACCTACCATCAGGTGAGCCTCCTGCCCATTTGCCCCCTTATTTCCATAAAAAAATTATAGAAAATCGGTTTTTTCGACCGGGGAACCGCATCCAGGACCACACGTCTAATCGCTAATAGCGGTGAGGCTATTTACAACTGAGTGTCTTAAAATATTCATTAATGATGTAACAACAAAAATGTCCTGTCCTAAGCAGTGAATAAAAAAGGTCTGACAAAGAAATTTAAAGATAATAAAACCAACATAAACTTCGTTACGCAAACGAAATTCTGACAAACAAAGCAAATTCTTACTATTCTTATTTGGTTAGTGATGAAAACAGTTTGTTCTTAGTGTTCGTACATAAGTTTGTAAACTAATAATAGATCCACGTGGATGTAAAACTAATATAATCAGATTTTCTTATGCAAACAAAGGGCAATGCTAAGTTAGTAAGAACTTTGGGAACGTCTTTGAAATTAGTCTGCAGGAGGGTTGCGTTCTGCATACATCATAACTACTTAAAAAGTGAAGAGTTTATATGGGAAGTTCACAACTTTTGAAGTAAGAGACATATTATTTAATAGCAAGACTTTTGGGAATAACAAGAAAGATCACAATGCAGATGCCAGAAGGTAAATAAAAATATAACACAAAATCTTCACACCTGCCTACTGTTATTAAATGACATTAGTAAATAACTCAATACACAGACTAAAACAAGCAATTCCTGTTTCATATAACTGGCCAAAGCTACCATTTTATAAGTTCTTGTAGGTCCACATAGGTATTACCAGCCACACCAAAAAGCAAATAAAGAACAAAATTATATTGTTACATATTGTTCTATTGCTTCCTGTTGACATAATTATAAAATTTCACCAAATATACCTTTTCTAAGTGTAATAGTCTGATATATCTGTAATTTCACGGGAACTATTCTGCTAGCTTATCTAGGCGACAGATCGAGACGTACATCGGAGCGAATGTGTTTGCTGTGTCAAGATCTCCGCCGCTTACATATTCTATGCAGTCACTTACTCTCTAGACGTACATTTATACCGTTAACTGCATATTTAGTGGGTAACTTACATGTAGAAGGGGTAACTTATGAACAGGGGAAATCGAGACCCAGATAATTTAACATGCTACGTCAAAACTTTATTAAATTAGGTTTTAATTTTCAAAATGTTAATTTATATTTGCAACTATCCATCGACAAAATTATGAATTTGATGATCTCTGTAATAATAATAAATGTTACAAAGTTTTGTTTGTTGTCTTACCAAGTCTGGGTGATAATGCATAATCTGTAACAAACGCATCCAAGTGATTTGAGAGTAAATATACATATATTTAAACATTGGAATAAAACTTCTTTTGTTACGGATAATTACCCACCCGACTATTTTATCCGTAACTTTAGATATTGAAATAAAACTATTTTTTACGGATTTTATCGCGGTATATTGATATTATTTTAACCCGACGTTTCGGATCCTTTACAGCATCCATGGTCACTGACCGACTGACTGACGTAACTTTAAATGTTATATAAAAATATTCATATACATACATACATACACTCACGCCTTTTTCCCATGGGGGTAGGCAGAAACTACAGAATGCCACGCGCTATGGTCCCTGCATACCACTTTTGCCTCGTCCACATTCATGCATCTCGTCATATTATTCATATACCGGGTGATAAAATAAAGGCCGTTTTGAGTTTTTATTACCATCATACTTAAAACCATTCTGTAAGCATAAACGGAATATTTGTAAAATTGGCGTCAGTTTTTTGAAAATAAATTTAATAAGTTTAGCCAATAAAAATATTGTTAGATAAAGCAATAGAGCACTTACCTGGGATCAATAGAAGACTCATCAATTTAATATTAGCTTAACGACGTTCACTGCTGAATAAAGGCCTCCCCATAGATTTCAACTAGGATCGGCTATGTAAGACGATTATTAAAATGAGTATGATACGTTATGAAAGAAACCTATTATCCAGCTTGTAACTTTCTAGACTTTGTGGTATTGATAGATAAACATTATGCATATTACAATATTATTACTTAGAAATATTAAAATCTAGAAAAAAAAAGTTTAATTTAGTACGTAATATATGTATATTAGTTATTTTTTGTAGCGTTATGATCTGGTTAACTAGCTACCATGCTTCACTCTCACGTCTAAAACGGGCACAGAATAATTGATTGTGTTCTCGTAGGTGCGTCAGGTCCAGTTATAAAAGAATAATACATTAATTCAAATTGTGTAATCCATTTTGAACCCTCTTATGTTATTCATAAGAGAAAAAAACAAAAACATTGAAAAATTGAACGACATTAATCCATACCTATACATAATTATATCGCAAAATAAATAAACAGACATGAATAAGTTTCGGATTACTACTGGGTGCGTACCTACATATTATAAGAATAATCTAAATTAATGAAATTCTTTGAAAACATTATTTGGGTCTAACAATTTCCTATGATCTCAAAGTAAAAAAAAATATATGTACTTATATCTGAACCGTTGCCAACGACAATGTATAACGAACGTTTAATACGAAACATTAATTTTAATTAACGTATGTACCAAACGTTCTGTTCGTACTAATATTTACATACAATTTTAATTTAATACTCAAGAAGATTGCTACAGAATCTTTCTCTGTAATGTTCATTAGCAAATATGGAATAGGTTGGAACGAGAGTCCTCTGTACATGAATAAAATTTACATCTACTTGGCTTTGTTATTAAATAAAACTAACACAATTAGACCGTTAATAAAAGTAGAAACAGTCTTACTTACTTTTTTTGTTGCTAAGCTTAATAATTATAAATATATACCGTATAATATATGTATATGATGGAGTAAATATATATTTATATACAATATAAACATAATATATTTAGTAATAAGACTATGTGGTTTTGTTAACCGACTTCAAAAAGGGGGTGGTTCTCAATTCGTCGGAGTCTTTTTTATTTTTAGAAAATAAAAAAAGTCACTAAAAATTAAATGGAAGACGATCCTTATTTGTTTGATATTGTTTTATAATATAATATGTAATGTAGTATCAATTGATGTAAAATAAAGCTTGTTTTTTTTGAAAATTTAAGAATTACTGGTAAATAAATTTATAAACATATCAAATTGTAAGTTTTGTTTTCAATGATTTGATCATAGCGTAGGCGTAGGCATAGGCGTCCGTTGAAAAGAAGCTATTCTTTCAAACATGTTAAAACGACACTATAGTTTGTAAGATATAATCAAACATCATATTGCTGGCGTTGCGATTCAGTGCGCTGTCGGTGGTGTTGCCAAACAATTTACGTGTATGAATGGGGAAGGTTATCCGAGAGATTTGTTGGCGAAACGGGGCGTCTCAGCCCTCGATGTTTCGCCTTTTCAGCTAAAGTGACGAAACATGTCTCGCGGCAAGCCAGCTTCTGTTTACATTACCCTCACGTACGGTCTCCGCGACCGAAGTTGACGACGATATTCCAAAATAATATGTGATTTCGAGAATAAATTTATTGAGATGGAAGGCAGCAAAACCAATAGTTACAGCGGCACCGCAGCACACAGTACGCCAGTTTATTCATGAAACGCCCTTTGTGGGAGGGCTGTGCGTAAACAGAAAAGTCGGCTGGGTATTTTTTCATAACTCTGAAAATATGAAAATTACAAAATGTTCATCGTATCCTTAAAGGTTACTGTGTCGGTAGCAGCTTATGTGTAATTTCTTACAGTTTTAATTAAAGACCCGCTTGTAAAAGCACGGAGAAGCTAATCATTACCCAATGCGAGCAATTCTTGTTTGCATTATTAGCTCCATCGGCGCTTGTTTAAATAAAGTGGGCTAAGGCAACGCGCCTGGTACAGCGCTAAGCAAGGATTACCTCACAACAATTTTCCGCTTAGACTACGCAGCGCTTCAACCAGAATTCCCTTTAAACATATTATAATGAAAGGTAATTTATTCAATAAAATCTCTTTGTCGGAATGCCATCGTAACGAACGGAAAATGGAATATTGATGTCGATCGAAACTGATTTTAATTTTCCTTTTTTTAATATGCATTTCGGCTTATCTCAAAATGTAAATGAATGTCGTCAATGTTTTTAACAAGATGAAAATAATAACTGCCAATTTTCCTTAGATGTTATTATGGGAAGGTAAGTTATTGGTGAACTTTGTAAGCAAGTTGAATATGCAATTCCGCGAGCTGAATCGTTTTTATTTGCATTTCAATCTGGCTTTTAGAGCGTGTTCACTGCACGTCCAATGTTTCTACTGTTTATTTTGACGACATTTAAAAATATTTACCATGTGTAAAGTTAACCAGTTTTACAGGAAAAAATCGTTCAGAAAAACAACAATAAATAAAGCGTTCTAATGAATACATGTGGGTTATATTACAAACATAACGTTTAATATAAATTGTTCCATATGAAAGACGCGTTCGGGCACTTCAGCGGGTGTAGATTAACAAAAGTTACACAGTCACAGTAAGAAATTCTTGGAAACTTCCAATCAAGTTACTGACTAAACAAAAAGGTACCTATGTGAGACAAGTCGTACACACAAGTTTATTAGTGACAAGTGGTGCAAAACCTCGAGATAGAGAGATTTAGATGCCTTTATACCAGCTTAGGTATTATCTAATAAATAACCTTTAAGTACTTGAAAATCTCTCTTCTTATTTTTTATTCTCTGATCATTACGTTCAACAATCATATTGGCAACTATTGAACCAATAAGAAATTCAATCGTCTTATAGTTTTAAGGTATTTGTAATAACCGTAACGTCTTTAAAAAAACCGCCCGTCCGCTCGTTATAATGGGATAAAATAATATCAATATACCGCGAACAAATCCGTGAAAAATTGGATTATATCAATATTAATATTGGCGTACCTAAGTGTAACAAAAAATTTTGCGGTTTATCTTGTAATCAATTTTTGTTTGAATTACAAGATAATCAAAAATAGGAAGCCGTTTCATTAAATCAAAATGATAAGCAATCATTAAACGGTAAAAAAATCGCGATACAAATTAAGACAATGTATGGAGTCTGTACATCGGCGCCACGTCGGTAATCCGTAGATAATAACATCACGTATTATTAAGGACATGCTGTATCCGTAGAACAGTAAAACAAATTGCATGGATTACCTACTCGAGCCGGCTTGGTAATAAAAACTTTAATGTCATAAAGCTCTTTGATAAAAAAGTTTAAGTAAACGAGTAAATGACTCTGTTATATCTGAGCCTCTGCTGCTCCAGAGCCCGGAGAAAGAAGGTTTATGTACAAAAAAATGCGTTCCATGTAATAAGCTGGTTTTATTTTTTAGTTCTAGTTCCTCCGTTGATGTTTATTTTTATCTTTACAGACCATTAAAACCGCTCAGTAGCTCGAACCCCGCTACATTTATAAGCATGCAATTTAAGTATTTATTTTCATAATTCTATTCAATTTTCTGAATGTTTTTTAAATATTCAACCTAAGGGTTATAATACGAAGTACCTTTTAAGAAAAAAGTTTTGATCGAAAACGATATTGAAACATGAATCTATCAAAACTTTCCCACGCCTTTTTATAGAGCAGTCAAGAAATCACATTTATCTAAAGCCCGAAAGTCCCGCGTGACGAATTGACAGATTAAAGACGAAGACAGAAATCGATTCTGCCTAATAGAAAACCAAAGTTTGGCCGAGTAAGCCTAGATTAGCAACGGCTTTGTCCCGTAGAGCAACTTAATGTCGCTAAAGACTCCGAATTCCAAACGTTAGCTACTCCGTTAAGATGATCAAGTACAAAGTGGAAAGTTGCACGCTCTCCCGCGGCTTATAAGTGTAACTCGATGTTATTTGGTGTTCGACAGATAAATAGTATGTTTACCAACAATTCCTGATACCAGATAAGGCTTAGGCAAGTTGATCAAAGTTTTACTTCTCGTTTACTCTCTTTTAATTTGAATCAGGATTTAAAAAAAAAACTGATAGTTGATCTACTCCTTTATTGACAATTGTGGTGCGGTCATATCTAAGTTGGGGGTTTCATCTATAAAAAAATAACGAAATGAAGACATTCCATTCCATTTCATTAATAAAAAAAACAGTCGAGAGGCCTCATTTAGACGGTGCAGCATTTCGGCAAGTTGTTCCAACTACTCTACCATTATAACAATGTCGTCAGCGAAATGAAGGTGCGTGATGTATTTGCCATTCATATTGATGCTGTCCAGTCCAGTCCAATGTCTTGATGTTCTCTAACGCTTTGGTGAATAATTTCGGGGAAATAACACCTATATCTTACTCTTCTGCGCTAGTCATCAAGACAGCTTTTTACAGATATCTCAACACCTGTATATTATATCAGGTATATACGGCAAATTTGGAGTGCCTCTAGAACTGCCTAAGTATCGAGAGAATTAATGGTTTTTTCGTAGTCCTCTACAGCTATACACAGCGACTGAAAAAAGAAAGGAAGGTCTACCTATCTACCTATTCACATTTTCTTACTACTAGCATTCTTGCTCAAAAATTATACTACTCACGATGACACGAAGCAAGTCAAAATGAACCGACATATTTACTAATTACTATAGACACTGATATAATACCATACCTTTACTTATATAACGCGATTACTGGCTGATAAACAATAATAATAAAATAACGTATTATCCCAAACTAGATTTTGTTTAAGAGTTATAAAGACCTAAAGTCTGACAAACAAATTTAGGTCCGCAAAAACCTTATGTTAAGAGCTCATCTTAATTACACATAGTTCAGTTTGTAGTACCATATATCCCAATACCAATTCCTCGGCCTCTCACGGAACCTATTTGCGGTAGCATTTATCAAAAAGATTAACCGTGTCCTGTTTATGGATAGTTATAAATTACAATATCTATTCATACTTCTATTTTGATCATTTACTTTTAAACTTTGCATAGCATTTTTATTTTGTTGTCAACTGTTTTAAGTCGTCTGAAATGGCTGAGAATACCTCACAATATTTTTACACGGGTTCCGTCTATTCGCTGTCGAATGTAACTCGTTCGGCATGCGTCAGCTAAAACAATCTCGATTCTGCGCTGAAAAGTTTTATTATTCCATTTTGTTTTGTATTTATTGTTGAAAAAATTATAATCTGGACAGAATTTTGGTATGTTATTGTACACCATACTTATCAATATTTTTTTCTACAATATTATAGGCGTACATATAGATACATAAGTATTGTCTTATTCATGAAAACCTGGTGCTTCTAACAACGGAGCAACACAACAACATACATATCAAAGTAACTAATGAAATTCTACTAATAATAATATAGTATTAATATTATTTAATTTCAACGTTTGAATCAGTGACTAAATTCAATTCAATAATATAAATATACCGGGCTTATATCAACAGTAATAATATAATGATATGTATTCACCAAATAACATCATTGATATGTAATACGATTTTTGTAGTAATATAAAACATTGTCAGTTCATATTCAACCGAGTGAATGATTTACTTGACAAAGTACAAAACGGACAGCTCATGAATGCTTGTGAATACATCGATCCTCCAAGAGATCGGATGCTGCCATAGGGTGTTTTGAATTCATTTCCGGCCATTTACGGAAACGGAAATAGAATAGAGTATCGCCGGAAGCTACCCACTGTGGAGGCATTGTGACCACTTTGAAATAGATTGCACTAATGATAAACTTGAAATAGCTGAATGTAAGAAATAAACATATGAATTCTTTAGCAAAAGCACTTATGATTCTTCTTTCAGTGCAACTACAATATGAATTAAATAATCATCATCAACTTAATTACAATCCCACTGCTGACTGCTGATTCTCCTCACTTTTGAGGGAGAATAACAATAACAATAGTTTCACATATAGAAGCAGAGACGTAGATAATCATTTTTGCACAAATGATAACTCTAATATAATTATGTATGTACATGCAAGAATTTACATATTTTTTTTTATACTACTTGCTCTCCAGTTTTGTATACAATTTGATTAATATAATTATATAACATTTTCAATTACAGGACAAAATATTATGAAATTATCCAGTAACTAATTAAAAGCAAATTTACAAAAATACAACACCATCTATAAACGATGTCACATTATTTTAATGGGGCGTATCATTAAAACAACGTAATTATTACGGTTTCGCACTCCAACTTCAATTCTGAAGGGAAATTAATTATTTTATTTCTGCTATAATCCCTTGTTTATGCTTTCAGTTAAGAGTTTTTGAGGCACAAAGTTGGGCGATAAATTTCAGCAATAAACAGCTGGTGATATTATTCATGACGTTTGTTAAGTTTGTTTTAAGTGCTCCACCTTTTATAATTAGTTGATTAAGAATTCTCTTATTGTTCACTTGAAAGGTTGAGATATTGCCTGCACTCTCGAAAGTAGGCGCATTTTGTTAAGTTTTTCTTTGCAAACTTTTATGTTAATGCCCCGAGATAGGGTTGGCAAACACGTAATTTCGGTCGTTGTCGGGCCATTAATTGTGTTTTTAATATCCAACGACCTACACAGTATTAAGACAGATTGTTTTGTTTTATTTTAACTGGCGTGAACCATCCCAAGACCGGGATGGTTGGCGCTCTTTGGGGGAGGTCTACGTTCAGCAGTAGACGGCAATAGGCTGATAAGTAATAATTAAAATGGCGTACCTCACCTGTCAAATTTGACAGCTGAGGTACGCCATTATTTTTGATAATATTATCAAAAAACATAGGCGAGTTTTTTGTTTTTAATTTATTTTGAATAATAAAAAGCGGATCTTTTAACATTGTAAATAATCAGCCTATATTCGTTCGTATTACATACAGCTGAGCCTTTGTTCGGCTATATGTATTCTACACCTCTTCTTTTCATTTTGGTCGTCTTGAATTTTAAATATAGTACTTTCAAAGTGTTGGTTGAGCAGTGTCAATAAAACCTCAATTGAAGGATCTACTATGAATCGCAAAGACAGTCGTACAACTGCGATATGTAGATGTCCTTTTTTGACGAGAATAAAATACAGCGTGTACTCCCATGTGGCCTTCGTTACTAGATGACTTTACGAGGCGACTACATTCTGGCACAGAGAAGATTTCCCGAAGGTAACGCATATTTTATACGGTTTGTAATTTAAGTGGCTGCTCTTTTATTATGACTTCTATGTCAGAAACGTGATATCTCACCTCAATATCGCATTTAAGAATATTTCATTTTTATTGCTCGGATCGGAATTGTGAGAATTCTATACTTATTCGTACATACCTTCACATAGAGTGTATAGACCAATCTCAATATAATACAATATATTCCTACAGTTTCTTTGTTTCAAGTTAATCCTTCAAGTTCATACTTTATCAATATATTGGAGTGTATTTTTTATTATTTATAAATAACACCAAGAGCGATAAATGCCTTTATTTTTTCGCCAAGCACGCACCCTTGTCGTGTCTGTGACATAGAATAATGGACCAGGCGTTCGCCAAATGGAAATCCGGATTATGATAAATCAAAAACTTTTGAAATTTGGCTCCTGTACCACTGATTTATTTGCGAAGTGTACACAAAACGATGTGCGTTGTTTTTTGTGCGTCTGTCGTTTACACTAAAATATTATACAAAAGTTTTAAGTCCCATCTGCGATGGACGATGTGTTCCAAAAAGTTTATATATTTATTTTTTTATTTTAAAGACTTATTTTTTTTTTAATGTTCAAAGTTAGTTTTTGGCTACAGTAGTGTGACGTATATACTTTATATTATAGCAAAAATACATCCCTTATAGAAAATGTACATAATACCTTTTTTTTTTTTTCAATAGCTCAACCCAAGCCTAACAAAAAAATTATAATATCAGGAACACTGTTTTCGTTATTTCCAAACATACACTCACACATTTTTTCCTCAAGAGAGTAAACCAACAACAGAACGCCATGTGCTACAATACTAAATACTAAACTTAATTAAAAAACTCTTAATCATAGACCATCTTGATACATACACAAGTTTGATGCTTTCGCAAGTACTGCTTATCTAAAATAATAATATAAATGTATTGGTCAAATTGTCATCAATACTTAATTCCTACGCAAAAATCGACACTGTTTTTTTCTAATGACACAAAAACATCTACGTCTAGTAGCTCTAACTAGGTCAGCTACCGAGATACAATCAAATAGAGTATGTATCGACTGGTAATAGTCGTAATTTGGCCGTAGACCGTCCTCCCTCACAAACGGAAGATCGATTTCTCTTCGAAGCGATCCAAACGCACATAATTGGAATTTGAATCGAGTTCACGTGCAAGGGATCGAACACTTACGATACATGATATACGTCCTTAATTGAGAACAATAGATGGCTACTGCGCGTATAGGAGATTGACTAATAGGAACCGAATAGTACAGTTTGTGCAGTTTTCACGCATTTTCAATACCTAAATCCTAAAATTAGATATAGTGCGTTGTGGTAAGATCGGTACGGTTGGGGGTAAAAATGTAAAAATCTAATTTCATAAATAATCCAGCTTATTCGGAAATATTTTTAATGCTACCATTGCGCGCCTCGTATAGTCCATGGCGCTAGCATTAAAAAACATTGCGGAAACTTGGTTCTTACGCTTTTTTTACGATCTTTACGCCAAGTTCCTATCATACCCCAACGCACACATGTCCTGTACGGGCAAAAAAATCAATTAATTCACTATTTAAAACTTTGGTGCTTGAAACTTATCT
Organism: Craniophora ligustri; assembly: GCA_905163465.1. Taxonomy (NCBI): domain Eukaryota; kingdom Metazoa; phylum Arthropoda; class Insecta; order Lepidoptera; family Noctuidae; genus Craniophora; species Craniophora ligustri. The sequence continues at coordinate 6,200,341 of LR990959.1, forward strand.
ACCAATGCATGAGTGACGTAATAGAGCTGCCATTAGATCTAGACGCCTTCTGAAACCTGAAAATATATACCTGAAAAGTTATGGTAAAAGTACGTTTTTCATTAATGCCACTTTAATACATATAAAGAATATTACTAGTAAGTATTATACATTTGAAAATAAGGAAGTAAGATTAAAAATATATTTATTACTATTGATGTAATTTATATCACAACTGCATAAAATAACACATAGGCAAATAATAACACATACAGGCTACTTTATCGGAGTTCATTTGCGTCGTATATTAATAAAAAAAATATGAGGGCGAACCCGCGAGCAAAAGTTAGTACCACATATTTAATTATTATGAGCGGCTGGTCTTTATTAGTAGCGTGCTGCCAAACAAATCGTTCACAATTAATTGATTTTATCACAGATAATAAACAAGATTTTGTTTATTTATCAAAGAAACTACATTTTTCTATTAGCATTTTATTAGTTGGCGTGTCTGTCTTCTATCTTCACTAATAAGAAGTGTTTCTAACGAATATAAATGTCTCAGGAGGTGTTACATTTATACTATGCTAACACGCAAAGTTCAATTTATTATGGTCCTTAGGTACGACGTTCGACAGATTAAAATCCAAGTACGACGTATTTGCCTGCATAGTAAGTTTTTATAATTATTAATTACATTTTATTAGGTACTTTAGTGATGCTTTATATATATTAGATAACACAGGTAGAAGCAGAATGAATAACAAACAAAACACTAAGTAGATAGTTATTTGGTAACCAACATACAAATCATAAACGATATTTCCATTGGTAAATATATTTTTAAGTAACCAAACTTATTCATATATACATTAAATAGTGTCGGCATTTTCTCGCCAACAATATAGTTCAATGTCTAAAAGGGTTTTTGGAAGAAAGCACCTCAGCATTAAATTTTTGAATTGACCTATCCCCGCCGAAGACTGATGGACCAAGGGAACACAACGACCCGGCGCATGTCAATGCTAGATCAGTGGGATATTTTTGTAGGTAAAAAGGTCTATAGAAAGAAAAAGATTACAAGTCGAATTTAAAATTTGCCAGCAAATAAATTTCCATTAATTATCAAATCATAGAAACAGTAACAAAGAGTCCTCTATTTTTTCAATTTGTTTCAGGCTAGATTTCTGTATTATACTGAAATTAATGTAGAAACTGCATTGGAAATAATTATAATTAAAATCCATTTCATTTCATGCTTTCATATTCGTATTTCTTGTCACAAACATGTATTCAAATATAAAATTTTATTTCAGTCAGTTGCCGCTGGTCATTTTATAAAACAGAAAAGAAAAGGATCTGACCCATTACTAATGATTACGAATTCTTTACACGGATTTCAAATGTTGTAACAAATTACATATGTACAAAAAAAGCGACGAAAACTCGTAAATGAAGTGTATTACGAGTCCCAAGTGTGTACATAAAACGCGACAGCAATCCTTAATTAAAAACCCGAATTCACGTTCGTATAAAGGAAAAACATATAAGTTTCGAGAGTCCCCTGGTAGCAAACAGTCGTAAATCTGAGGTGCCGCTCCGGTAATGGGTTTTCTTATGTCAACAAATCGCATGTATATTACAATAGATACCTATAATAATGCGGTCGAAAAAAAACGTGTGTCTACATTGATAATTTGCATTTTATTTATACCACGTTACCCGCCAATCTGTTCTGCCGACTTTACACAATTTCATAAGGACCATTCGTTAATATATATAATTTTGTAACGAAGACATATATCGATAACTCTAGAAATATAAATTGCTCAAGTTCCATCTATCTTGAAAATAAGAAACCCAAAATACAAAAAAAGCTAAAAGATATATCTTATTTTCAGAAAAATAAGATATATCTATCCGCCGTGCATTTCGTATATTATAGTCAGAATACAAAAATCTAACAGCAAAGGACTGCGGCCCTGCAAACCTTCAGTCACGGTGTTGCCCATAAAAAACCACAGCCTGTATTAGTTGGAGTGCCTTTCATACCAAACTACTGCGTGGCTGCCCTACTCGAAAGTGCAATAGACCCCAAGGTCTGGAGCCACGTCGTCCTCAATAATCAATGGAGGTGGCTCTACAACAAAAGGCTTCCCAATCCCAGTCCAGTTCCCGTCGAAGCAATCCCTTCCTTCGGATTCCATTCAGCTTAATATGGTCCTTAGTTATCCAAGGCTACTAAGCTCCCTCGATAGGGCGAGGCACCTATTGGAGGTCTATATATAATGTCTATATCTATCGGCGTTTCTACCAAAACGTTCGGCAATTTTTCGGTATATTTTTATGACGTAATTTTAACTGACACCACAATATATTCATAGACTTGCATTACATTAATTAAGTTCACACCCGTGTCATAATTTAATGTCATGGTTCATTTATAACGCCAAAAGCGTTGTTTATATGACCACTACAATTATGGGTATTTTGAGGATTTATGATTTTCATTCATATTTGAAAACTTCATGACTTTATTTTAATATCAAAAGTGTTAGTGTCATAACTTTCGCGATATTTTTATCATTGTATTATTAAGTGGTTCATTCTGCAATTTAAAATATAAGATACTAAAAGACAATTCGGTATGCGAGGTGGATTTTTCAAGTCGCCAAACACGAAACTATAAGAAATAGCAAAAATATAATAAAAATATAATATTCTAAGTAGTCTCTTCCACGAACTTCGATGGAAACGAAATCTGCATCATTAGAATTTTTTAAAAATTACGGTCGTCGAGGTTACCTGACACATGTAAGGTCAAAAAAAAAATAAGCCAGGTTATTTTTAGTCAATGAAACAAAAAGAACAGATTAATCGTAAAATGTATCATGTATTTCAGCTGAAATTGGTCAAATTTGTCACCTCATACGTAAACGTTGATTTACTTTACCTCAACTTACTATGACTATGGCCCAAGCCTGAACCGTAATATGATCCATCTTCGTATTAGCATCGTTCGCAATCGCAGAGTTTATCATTCAGTTTCTACTCTAAAAAAGGTTCGAAGAACTAATGCATACATAAATTTAATTCTCTTTTACAAAACAAACGATATACAAAGCAAATTGTATAATATTGACAAATTGTTTAAAGACAACAGTTGTTTTGGCACAGACAAACCAACTACAGGACTGACTGCGGTGCCTTACAAACTAATTAGAGATGCTCCGCTACGTTTTAATATTATTTGGCGAAAATTCGAGAGTAAGAATTCCAAATAAAAGGTACTAAAGCCTCTTTAATATGTATTAACTGGTTACTTAAGTAAAACATTTACGAAGTGCTAAGAGTGGTTTCTTGTTGAACCTTAAATCTTTGCAGATAAAATAGTTTATTTAGTGATACCTACTAAAAGACTTAAGATGATTATGTTATAAAATATACTAAGTATTCTATACTAAGAAATAAAACAATATATAAAATGTTAGATATCCTTTGGGTAATAAAATAATAATATTGTACCTTTATTTTACTTAAGGTGGACCGGGGACACTAGAATCCGCTGGATGCTGGTGGCGCGGGACCGGTCATCGTGGCGATCCTTGGGGGAGACCTATGTCCATGTGATGATGATGATGATTATACTTATTTCTTAAAGCTTACATAATAGTAAAAATTGGATTTCGATATATATAAGTAGGTAGCTAATTTTTATAGTTAACCTATGCTGACTCTTCAGTATAAATTATATAAATCAATTAAATGAGTATTAATTTTTTACAACCAGGAAGTTGTAAAAAATGGGTACTCTTTCTTCTACCCCTTTTCACTTACGGTTTACATGAAAATATATTTTCCTGTTACTCAGTTTCTATAACCTTGAGGGGTTAAGGTCACCCTAACGAGATCGTATCTGTGCGTGTTTCAAACTTTAGGATGGTGTGTATTAACGCCAGTTTCAATCTACTCCGTATAAGAATCGCGTGACGAAATAATATGAGAAAGATTATATGACTGAAATAGGTTTGTTTAAATCCAAATAATGTTTTTAACGATTTTTTATCATCGTTTTGCTAACCTGCGCTTCACTATTCAAAGAAAATGCGCGTGTGTTAGAGTGAGTATGTGTTTGCATGTGTGTGTGTGAGTATGTGTTTGCGTGTGTGCGTTGAGAAAGAGTGTATAAAACTCATCAATATATGGGATAGGTTTAGTATCACTATGTTCTATATGTATAATGCATGTAAATTATCGCATTGTGATACACCAGTGACTATATAGTATATATCATGCGTATATTTCAGCTACCTTGTGTTATAGGTTGATATTCTGGGAACAAACAATTGACGGTGAATTGGCTTTTGAGCATCGAAAAAGTGCCTAGCGAATCAATATTTCGTTTCAATAAACATACTCACAGGTCACACACTCATGCTTATATATTTTTGGAGAAACAATATTTGTATGTAAACATTTTGATGCTTTTGAGACTGAGCAATAAGCGCAATAAATATAATAATCCGTTAGTAAAATACATATTTCAGATTTTCCTTTCATATTTTTTATAATCTGCCTAAAAATTGTATACTGATAGATAGCTTCTGTTTATTCAATAAAAAACTAATGGATTATCTAATAAAAAAGTAATATTACTCAGTAAATTAATTTTTGTTGGAGAAAATCAATAAATAATAATGTAGTTGTGTGAACTCTACCGGAGTTATTTGTGACGTTTCTTTACTTATTTAACCATATATTAACTTTTTGTTTGTAACCTAAGGGAAGGCACTACCTCTCGAGTTACAGGCTTTGCCTAGTTCGATAGTTAGGGCACATCAAAAATTGTAAAGTATAATTTAAATATTTTTTTTATTATTATTATTTTTACTATTAAGCCTTTGAGAACCTCTTTGATCTAGTAGTCGTAGTGTGACCATAGAGTAAGAGGACTTCGATTACCAAGTCGAGCAAAGTTTTATTGGGTTTTTCTATAATATTCTCAGTAGCAGCTCGGAGTTGGATTCGTGCCCGATAGATGACACTAGGCTCGCCACCTATTTTTTTTTTATTGATTTCTTGTATTTTCAGAAATTTAGGTTTTGTTTCGCATTATAGTTTAGTTACGACAGCTCGCGCGATTTGATACGTTTGCTGCCGTAACTCCAGGTGTCGCATTATTAAAACTGATCTCATTTCGGGTGGGTAGAGGAGATATATAGATTCGATGGATATAAATATACGTTATATATACATTTTGTTCAAGTGCCATTGTAGGCTTTTAATTTTGAATAAATATGACTTGCGAGTTTGGTATAGCTTGCTAGTGCGTCTTCCTTCTTCATCAGTTCAGCCACACTATACGGGTCAATATCATAGAATATACAGAGTGATTCGTGTCGCATTCGCTCCGCAGAAAACCTCGGACAGTCTGTCAGCAGGTGCGTTACTGTCTGGGGCGTGTTGGTGTTGCAGGGACAGCAGTCGTCTGGTGTGATGTGGAACCGGTGTAAGTATGCTTTATGGAAGCCGTGGTTGGTGAGTATCTGTGTTGTGTGAAAGTGTACATCTGTGTGCTTCCGGAAATGTGCGATGTCGGCTAGATTAGGGAAAATGCTTTTGGTGTGCTGTCCCTGTTCACTGGACGTATAACGCGTCTGCCAAAGGTCCAGGCTACGCATGCGGAGCTTATGTGGCTCGCCACCTATTACGGTGGACCTTAAAATAGACAAGTAAAATGTGGGTGTACATTCATTGGTACACCTCAACCTAAAACTTTGGGGGTAACAGGCGTGATGGTATGTACTATTGAACCTCATTATTATAGTACCAAATATAAATATTTATTTATTTGCCTATGAAGGCAATACTTATCAGCCTATTGCCGTCCACTGCTGAACGTAGGCCTCTCCCAAAGAGCGCCAACCATCCCAGTCTTGGGCAGCTCGCATCCATCCGCTGTCAGCCACCTTCTTCAAATTGTCGGTCCGAATGAAGGCAATAACTCTAATTACTATACATTTACACCGTGTCCCCGTTTACAATTTAAATTCTAATGATGTCAGTCCCTCTCGGTAACCGCGAATTAAGCATCATTTAAGCGATATTCAACATAGCGATACGCACCACAGATAAATCGTCACTTAAAAAATAAGACCTACTTTTCGGAACCATGCAACCAGTTTTTGACAATTCAAAAGTACCTGTAATATTTGGTCTCATTGAAATAAGTCATTTGAGTTTGAGTTTAAAGAAAAGTATTACCTATTAACTTACAATAAGTAAAAAACATAATTATGTAATGGATGGTATTTAAAAGTACTTCAATTTATTCCCATTTCATTTACCTAATTTTCCACCAAATGTGCACCAAAATATGTTCATTAAAAAAAACAGTGAGCCGTCACGGGACGCCTGGCAGATGTGAAACATCGACATTATTTTGTAAAAGTAATATGCAGAAAAGAACATATTGTGATAGGAACTAAATATGTCATAATGATAAAATAAAATATTACAATTTTATTCCACATCAAAAATATATAAGTGTTAAAAGAAACATATTAACACAAACTCAAAGAGGTTTAATACAATTCACAATTCAAAAAAAAATAAACTTGAAAATAGAACTAAAATCAAATTTAAATTTCGTGGCGACGCTTTCGCCACGCCAGAAATCGGTTTTACGTGCGGCTATAGATGTTTCACATCAAAAGTATTGTTATTACTTATATACACTTTCTTGGTATTCAGATTTGGTTCTGGCACTCGCCGGCCGCTCCCGCGGCACCGCTCGCTTTGCTCGCTCGGCTCGTGCGCTGTGTGGTCACAGTTCTAACCTAACTTAACCGATATCTGTATTTTGCTGCTCAATCAGTAATTTTGTCGCTCAATCAGTATTTTTGATGCGCGGTTTATTATATTCCTTATGTAATTAGACGTACACAAATTCGAAAAAATATTCAAATTAAGTAATAAGCAGGTTCTTAATAAGTACTATTATTAAGAACCTGCTACACTAAGAGGTAATACTCTTTTTCTTTTTCATGTCTAGATATACATATATTTGCACATCGGCTGATTTAAAAAAGAAACGTTATTACAAAATTATTAATTCAATATTCAATACTCTTCGGTGATAATAACACTATACAATTTAAAATTCAAATAAAATTACCGATTTATTTGTTTTATTCTTATTTTGAATTTTAAATTACTGTTTCTTCTTAAATAAAAACGTTATTAAGTGAATATTTTATACCAACTACTATTAGTGCTGTGAGAACTGAGTGGTGTGACCAGAGGACTGTAAGGTTAGTTCAATCCCAGGGCATGAACCACTGTCTTTTTTAATTTACATGCGTATTTATCACATGCTCAAACGGTGAAAGAAAACATCAAGAGGAAACCTGCATACTCTCGATGGCATGAGATGTCTGGCAACCTGCACTAGACTAGTAGCTAGCAGGTGGACTATACTCTAATCTCATTCAAATGAGAAAAGACCCGTGCCTACCAGTCGAACAATAATTGGGTTGATGATGATAATTGAATACATATCTTTGAGTATGTATGTAATCCATTTAATAATTCTGTAAACTTGTTACCTGTTTTCAATTATTGAAATTGTGCTAATCCGTTTAAGAGATTAACGCTAAAACAAATAGGAAAATAATACACATGGCCGGATGTAGGATTATAGTTTTGTTATATTAAATTCGGAAACATGGCTTTGCTATTATCTCACCAGCGCACAAAACTGGAAAATCTGCAAATTGATTAATTTTAACATTTAACTAGATATTTAAATTCTCGACCGCAGTCGAGTTTGCCAGTATCCCAATTACGTATTTGATTAATTTAACTAATATTAACATTGGTTTGCGTTAAATTTACACATGTACATCACACAAACCATAATTTCGGCATGTTCGAGCGAGTGTTACATTAAACAAATACAACAGCCAATGAGGACTATGTTAGGACTTTCATAAAGTAAGAAGAAAATAAGAGGAGATGTATAGACGAACTCTGCTAGAATCCGCTCGACGCGAGTGGCGGAGTACCGGTCGTCGTGGCGACACGATGAGAAAGACCTATGGCCAGCAGTTGACGTCTAGTGGTTGATATGAGGATGAACAGTCAATGGTTTTTTAGCTTTGAAGAAATGCTGACAGAAACTTGTTACCCAGGCACAGTTAGAGTTATATCGAGCAATTATGGTATATATATTATGTTTATAACTTTCAACTGGGTGAACTGATTTTGATGATTCATTAATTTGGTCCCGTTCTGAAATTTGAAGTCGGTCTTTTTGGACAGAGTTAATTTTATAACTAGTTTATTTTATATAGCAATTTGTAAAAAGGTTTCTTTGAGTCATATATTTTTTCAAGTCACATAAACTTACCTTTATTATTGTATTATATAATACATTTTTCCTCTAAGTACAAACTATATAGCTACATATTATTATATATTAGGCAGCTGAGTGCTTGAGTCCACCTATAGTACGCCAGTATATTCTTGGGTCCCATGTTATACACCGCGATCCTATCGCTACCAAGCGGGATCATATTGAAGGTGTTACTGTAAACTTCATATAACCAACACTTTGGTTGGCCTGGCAATTGAACCCAGAAATCTAACTCGTTCAGCAGTTGCACTTGGAAGTTCTGCTCGTAGTTTGCTACACCTATTTATGTAATCTTTATTTATAACCAAGGAACAATTAAGTAGACGGCTAGAAATATTCGTCCTACAAGTCAATTAAAGTAAAATCAGACTTATCTCCAAGGTAATAAAATAGAACTTAAGAGTGACCGCCCTCGTAAACCCTGTAGTGAATGATTAATTACTACTCTCAGATGACAAGTGGTAGTTAACTCTAATGGTATAATATAAAAGCACTAACTATATATAGGTACTAAAATATATCTGTGGTCATTTTCTTATTCATTTTACCTACGGTAATATCTTAAGCAAAATAGGTCAAAAACATTTATTTAATAATTTTAGTTCTCTAAAAAGATGAGTACCTGCGTCTTCGGCCTTAGTACCACTAGATGTTTGAACCAACTAAGCTAATTAGATCTCTAAACTAGACCATTTTAGTTGCCTTTAGTCATATTATTATTTCACAAAAACGATACCTTTATATAAATCTAATCATGAATGTAGCACATGCATATACTAGAGAAACTGAAGTTATTTAATAATAAAATTCTCAATCCATTATGCAACGCGGAAGTTCCAGTATATTCTAAAACAAACGAGGGGAAATATGTGAAAACATTATTTGGCGCGCATTTGAGACGAACAAAATGGCTCTTGCGTCTTCCAGAGTGGCACTTCAAGAGTTTCTCAACGCACGAGTCAGACAGTTGGAGTCTTGTTGAAGAAGGTTTTTATATACGACTCAAATATACGTGAAGACCTTGCCAAGTTTGCGGGAACTGTGTGAAACTTCTCTAATTTAAATGATGTTAAGTAACAGGAAAGTTAATGTTTGAATGTGAAATTATGCTGAAAGTTAGAACAAAACGTAATGTGTGGGACTCAAAAGAGAAACATAATGTAACGTACTTACTTACCTAGTTAAAATTTTGCTCTGTTTCACAGCTCAATCAACACGGTAGATTAAACAAAAAATAAAGGTGGAAAAGTGTGTAGTTTGTACAGAAATTTCTTTAAACAGTAGTGTACTTATATATGTATGAAGTACAACGGACCAAGGGTATTCTTTATTCCCCCTGTAATAAGGGTGAAATTAGTTTAAGCCCTTAATCGGTATCCACAGTCTCGATCCCTAACTGGACCGTTATGGAGCTGTCACGGTCTGAAACTAATGAGACCATGCCTGAGTCGTAACGGTCTTAGAACGTAATACTACAACGGATGTAGGTGCGTACCAACTCGTAACAGTTACAGTTTGATTGGTTGTGTGTTATATTGGATGGAGATAACGTAAGAACATATTTAGCTTTACTTGGCTCGAACTAGAAGCTAGAGCTCAAGTTCGATTAAAACATTGATAGTCCACACCCACACACACAAGCAAACGAACTAAATTCCAAATTTCCGAGAAAAAAATCTGTGGAAAAGATTGATTAACTCAATCAGACTTTATGAGTCAAATGTTTCCTAACCCGTTATCATTAATCATTACTTTTCACTTTTTGTGGATTCCACTGTGGAAAAGTAATATTACGTTCCTAAACAAAATCAGTATTTATAAGCTTCCATTTTATGCTCGAATACATACCTGTATATAAAATGGTAAACAGGCATTGTGTCGTGTAACGTTTATAAAATTTAACAGATTTACGATTTACAAGATACAGCCTATTAATTTTTGCAAGTACCTTTTTGACATTATTCTTTGTATTCTTGATTTGTGTCCTAAATTAACATTTTATTGCTGATACGCAAAATGAAAAGCAATAACATAAAAAAAAGATTATAGATATAATATAGATATGCCATTTCGTATATGGGTTGAAGTTTTATCGCAATATCTAGAATATCGGAATATCTGTGTGTCATTTTATAGAGACAGTGAGATTTATTTAAATTTTTCGATATTTAAATGCTTATCTTCACAGTTACGAGTTACGAATTGTTACCACGAGGTCAACATTTTGAATTGAGTTCATTAAAGGAAATAGATCAATAACTCAAACGGTTGAAGCACATTATCTTCTGCGCTAAATATACAGGGTTACTTGTAACTCAACGTATTCCATATCTGTAAAATTCAGTAGCTTTTGTCATATTTGAAGAAGAGATTATCTGAATTTCACAAAATTCAGATAAATGAAACATTTTTAAAAATGGCGCATTTCAACGTACGGCATGAAAGAATTGATTTTTCTTCCACATATCTACGTAAATTTTTGGCACTAAAATTTGGCACTAATAACACAAATTATTATTAACTACTAGGGCTTATACGGTAAATTTAAACGTAGGAGTTATTCATGAAATATACCCAGTTTACCGATATATTATAGAAATCTGAGCCTGCACTCACAGGACACCAATCCATGGACTGTCCTGCAATTAATGATTTTATTACCTACTCAAACTGTCAATTAAAGAAAAGACATCCGACTACAACAGCCGCGTTTAAGATGACTAGATTCTAGAACAAAGAACTACACAGTTTATCTCGAGATCATTTATTATTTAATTTAAATTATTGCAATAATAACACAACTCCTGAGGAAAAACTATTAAAGAAACTTAACGTTGATGATAAATCTAAGTAAAGCCAGACAAACTTTAAAATTTTCATTTCACGCCGCGTTTTCTTCAGTGGAGTGGTAGTTTCGTAATGGACAAAACGACTGTAAATATATAAAGTAACACTGCTGTAAACTTTTGAATTGGTTCAGGGGAAAAATTGCCGCTTAGACAAGTTTAAAGCCTGACTTAACTTCCTCACAAGGCTGACTGTCTCTCTCGTGAGTTTGTGTTTGGTTAATTGCAATAGGCTCGCCGGCGATTATAAAGGCTCGCCAGCCCTAAGTACATACTGGCAACCATAAATACTCCTCTTCATCATTAACCCATTACTGACCCACTGCTGGGCACGCGTCTCCTCTCATTTGAGAGAGATTAGGCAGACTTCACGATATTTCCCTTTACCGTATGAGCATGTGATAAATACACGCACATAACTGCAGAAAACTCAGTGGTGCGTGCCTTCGGATTGAACTCAAGACCGATGACATCCCAGTCCACTGGTCACACCACTAGGCTCCCACAGCATATGCAATACTCCTATGCCCAACCCTAATGCTATCTTTTTGTATAATTCAACATTAATTTTGTATATGTCAAACACATTATTATATGTCAAAGCCAGCGCGTTGCTGAGAGTTTTATACCAATTCTGTTGTCAACACTGCCATACTTCACAGAAACGGACTCTAACTCCATGGGGAGTAGCGTCACAAGTTTCTGGGAAGCCCAGAACACAACAATTCTAAATTATTTAGTTTACTAACTCTCTCTCTATCATGTTCTATTTGCGGAAACTTGATGAAATACTGATGGTGTTTGCGTGAAATTATTTATTTACCCTTAAATATAATCTGGAGTTTCTCTATAGTTTGTACTTGAGCTTTCAAATTCAATTTACAGCAACATTGGTTTAATATTCTCATTACCTACCTCACTGACCCCTTGATTGCGAGCGCAGCCACTGAACGCGGTAGGTATTGATTTGCTCTCCATTCCGATATTCCTGGGTTCTATTCCAGATTTTGATAAATATATTCCATTTATGATTTTTTTTTGTTCTTCGAAGTATATATAACTATTTTGTGAAACAGTGGATTAAGTCTTCAATAGGGACTTCTGCAATAGCTTTATGAAGCGCATTCAGAACCATTCGTCTGCGAAAACCACGGTGCATATTGTAAAAAAAACTTGACCAAAAATGTTCTTGTCATAAATTCATTGCACTAGCGATAGCAACTTTTGAAAGAACGCCACGATGAAAAAAATATAGCCTCGCCAAATAATAATAATAATATCAGTTCCCAGAAAGTTCTATTTTCAAATTTATTATTTTTAATAAGTGGCCAGTTCTAGAAACTTTCTCTCTGCCCACGTATAAGCACGCAATATACTGACAATATCAAATTTGCGTCGCAAATTTTGAAGTAGATACTTTACCGTAACAAAGTTTGACCTTATTATCAAGAACTCATCGTATATTTGTGTACAAAATACGTATAGCCATAAATTACAGTCTATTCTCGGTTGTACGGTATGTAAATTCGTCTTTGGCGCGACACCTGGTGTAGCAATAAATTATTTAGATATCGTCTGAGATTGTATAGCTTCATTAATATACAGTAAGAAAAACTGTCCCGCCCAACACTGGTCGGATGTTCGTTTACAGTAATTTATTTGATATAAAGATACTTATATATAATACAAGAAATGTGGGTTACATAGCCGGGATGTCTGACTGTCAGTGTCGGCTATCGTTCGATAGCCGGTCATTATCCAAGCGAAATTGAAAATTGTTTTCGTGTTAGCTTCAACTGATTCCCTTCCATAGTAGTTATTTGAGTGTTAATATTTAACAGCACGTGTAATCTATGAAAGGAGTCAATTATAATCCAATATCGTTGACCTAAAACAAACAAGCTCTTTGGGGAATTAGTAATTCTAATTACTGTAAACTACTAAGAAAACATAGTGCCAAGAAACATAATCGCTCTATGTTTACTCTAGTAGTAGTTCATATTATTTCCATACAACTTTCCCTAACACTAACCTCCTTTAAAACATGTTAACCTAGTTTCCACGAACCATAGTGGCCTAACTTAAACAAAAACAAGGGAACAAAATCAAACACACATTTAAAAGTTCACAGCAAAATAAAAGCAGAGCTCGCGCAATTTGTATCGAAATGTAAAGTTTAAAATAATTGCTTGCGGGGAAAAAGTTTTGTAGTTCTTTCTATCAAGACCACACTGGCAGGGGAACGGATCTGAAGCAAATAAAAATCACGGGCTAAGAAGAGTAAATTTTCCGCTACAGGCTTCCTTTTTCCGACTTGGACGCGATATTGTAGCTCCTATAGTGGAAGTAATTACATTATGAAGTACGGTGACTATACAAATAGATACGTATAGCTACTATTGGTATTTTATTTACTTACAGTGGAGAGTTTGTGTTGCTATAATGTTATTAGTTCTGAGGTGGAATGATTTGACTGAATTTATTGAACTGCTTCGTAATTTGTTTAATGTTCGTTTGTTCAGTAGAAAGGTTGGTAGGATAGTATTTTGTTTGGTTCAGATATAATATCAACTAGTTTAGCATAAAATTATCAACTGTTATTTCAATCGAATAAAATATTAGCTTAACAGCAGATTAACATGGTTTTGTAATACGACCATTACTTTAAACATTTTACAACTTGTGAAAGGTTACTCCAAACAAAATCACGATACACCGAGGTGATTTCAATATAAAAGCATCATAAATTCAGACTTCACGTACGTTATACTGTACGTTTACTGGATTTTACGTTAAACTTTTATTGATACTGTTCTTGTTTCTTTAGCAGCACATGTTATGCATTGTCACGCCGATTCAAATAAGGATTTAGCTCAAGTCACCCTCTCTAAGAGCCAAACTCAATGTCAGCTTTTAATATTGTAATAATCTATCGGCTTAAACATCATCGCAAATCACGGCCGAGATTAAATTAAAAATTTATTAAAACAGTAAATTATATTATAATTGAGATGTGGCGGAAAGAAAAAGAAAAAATGCGCTCTATATTACTATATAAAAAGGTAGGGATTTTTTTAATACTTTAGTATTTTTTTGGCTTTTCGAACAAGAAAAACCAAAAAATACCTCGAAACAAGTGAGCTTTATAAGAGAAGCTTCCTTAAGTATGCTGTGATAGCTTAAAGTAGTGTGACTAGTCGACTATGATGTCAAAGGTTGTTGTCTCGATTTTAATCCCATGGTCTTTCGGAGTTACGTGCATATTTATCACATCACACGCCCACACAGTGAAGAAACATCATCGTGAGGGAGCCTGCATGCCTGAAAGATTTTCTCGATGGGGTTCAAGTTTACCAACTGGTACTTGAGTAGCGTGGCAAACTAAAGCCTTATCCCTCAGAATTCAGAAGAGACCCGTACCCCAACAGCCTGGTAACAATTGCAACAAGCCAGCCCGCATCTCAAAAATATTACCCGTCTGTTCAATATTCAAATTTATTTTAAAACTTATTAACGTTGTTAACTAGGTTCAATATTTTGACAGTTGAATGTTCCGAATCCTACTATTTATTTTCGCAATCTCACAATGATCCGTATTGTTAATAGATAGATTAGATTCTATGCCCAGGTCGTAATATAATATCTACACACAAACTTACCCCTTCTGCCGACCCCAGCGAGTATACAGACGACTTGCTGTTGTTCGTTTTCTTCAACCACCATAGCATGAATGAAAGTATTACAAGTTTAAAGCCTTCAGCCAATCGGATGAATCGTAACTTAAAGGATCGACCTCTTTCAAATTTTGTTTGAAAGCTGATTGAATCAAGATGGTTGTTAGCCATATCTGGATGAAATCCGTTTTTCAGCCATTGTTCTTTTAAACAATGTCATTGAACTACTACAAACTACAGTTCAACTAGTGGTTGGAACCGTTGTACACCTAAGATAATAATAAGTTTGTGAACCTTTGAGACTTTTCTAACACTATTCAGGTTTTCAATTGGTTTAAAGAACTGATAAGATAAGAAATATTTCTCTGAAATTCTACTCCAACCTTTCTTTCTGGAAAATCTATAAAAATACTTTAAAATGACCACGAATAATACACGCTATAATATACGGACATGCCATACCTTTCCAAAACTTTTTATCTACGACGTAATATTTTATGAAAGTGACCTAATTTTGGCCACAAACGTATAATTTTGTGTACCCACCAAGAATCGACAAGCTTTTAATAAAAAACGCCCATTGTTCTTTTTGAAAGAATAAAGGAATAAAATTCCCGACACGCCGGACTTGGAGACTTATCGGCAATATCTGAAACAGATAAACTTAAAATAAAATGCAGTAGAGTAGACAAAGTCTTGAGACGTTCACAAAGCGACATGTGTAACCCAGCCCGATGGATAAAAGTGCTATTAAGATAGTAGGAACGTAACAGTCGTCTTGGTCGGGTTTATTGCAACTTTGTTTGCTTGGAAGGCAATAGAGGGCGGCCCGCCCCTGTAATTCAACAGACTACCCGCTTCCGATTGTTATTACCTAGCAACTACAACCGCTACCAATGCCTCGTGGGTATACGAATGATTGATGTACCTTTTTGTTTGGAGTACGGAATGATGTTTCGTGTGCCACACTGTTGGCCAAAGTGGGAATGGTACGCTCTTGTTTGAAAGAAAATATATCTAACCGGCACACGGCTGAACGGTATTTGTTGAAAATGTATTCATCGGTACAATATGCAGCTTTAAAATCTATGATTGAATCTTCGTTTTTATCTCCATCCATAATAACAATAACAATTATCATTATCATCATCAAACCCATTACGGGACACTGATTTACTTTAAGATTTAGACGGGTTAAACTATAAAATTTAATGAAAATTGGCAGACTTCACTCGATGTTACTAAACGTAAGGTACCTATACAGATTATGGATATATAGGTTGCCTTAAAGTGTTCCCTGTGTACAATCGAAGCGAACAATAATTCCACCTAGCGTATGGGAAAACGTTGACGTTTTAAAAATAGCTAATTTAAAATAGAAAAGAAAAAAAATCCGTCGTGAATAAAGAAAATTCTTTCAGTTCATTTCATTCTCAAAACAAAGCCGACAGAACCTTAACAATAACACAGTCAACCTAAATTCACATCGTCTCATTATCGTCGCTTTGCGGAGAACAAAGTAAATGTTACGCTAGAGAAAAGTTAAAATACGTTTACAGTTGCAAAAATTTGTAAGAATGTTCGTGGGACACCCCTGGCAATGTTGTCGTCCGGATTTACGACCCCTGTCCAGGCTTTTTCTACTGCGTGCCCGAGCTTGTCAAATTGGACAACATTAGTTACAAAATGGGTGCATTGTAGAACATACCTAACATACACGGCTAATTTGGTCTTCAATCTTTCAAGTGTTGGGTCAGTTCTACAATGATCGTGATCATGCTAAATTTCCTACATAATTCAACAGATGAATTTAATTGCTTTCTTTTCTCGTTTCGGGTAAATTCGTCTAACTTCGTCTAACTTCTAATTCTCATTGGTATGAATGTGTAGTAATGGAGAATAAAAGCTTTATATATAAAAAAAATCGGTTATCCTTTTTTAGGAATGAAATAAAACCTATCCATAAAATTACCTCACAAGATGAAATTTTACTATATATTATTATGTAGAACTATAGATAAGCGTGGTTATAATAATACTTAGACAAGAGGCAGTAAATGAATAAGGAAAGATTGGATACTATAATACCCAGCTTTCAAAATTATACCAAAACCATAAAAGAGGATAACAGTAAGCTCAGTTTTTGATCTTTCAACTAAGAAGAGAATTTAGTTTCTCGAAACTTCAACCGTAACGGTGCGGGCATATTTCAAAGCTGCAATAAAATACATCTCTACGTTCATGACTCTAATAAAAAGGAAGATTTGTTTCAGTGTTGCCTTGCATTTTGTACAGCTTTAATACTGAAAAATATTTATACTTGAGCGAATAAGCTTACGGTATTAGCATAATTTTGATTTTATTTCAACGAAGTAAAATTATGAACTGCCTTTTTTCGTTGCGTGCAAAATGTGTGCATGTTTGTGTTAAGACAGGTATAATAACAACGAAGTTGGATTATCGCTTGTACACTAAAATGCATTTAGATTTGTTTTGTAACTATTTGTCTGTGTATTTTTTTTATTACAAAAACATAATAAACAATGATTATTACAATACATATCACGTTACATTAAGTAATTTGCTTCAAAAAGTTTGTCTGCAATTTACTTTTCACGTGCGAGTAACCCGTACAGAGTTAAAAGTATATACCAGACTATGTCTAATAAAGTACACGAGAGCACAAATTGCACGTTTATAATCCTTGTATAAAGCAGCGGAATTTAAAGAAAATTCGCTCGCCGCTGAATCTCCCAGCAATTGCTGCCGACATTTTTTCCTTCATTTATTCATAAGCTAAAGCGGACTGAAACTACTCGAAAAATACGTGACTGCCTATGCCTTAATAATGTATGAGACTAGGAGCGGTGCCTAGGTATGACGTTTGAACCTGTAACGTTGGAAATGTTCCTTATAAATCGGCCACATACGCGTGTATTCCGGTGGTACGAGCCTATTGTAGCTGACTAGTTTACATTTTGGGTTGTATTGTGTAGAAATATTGAGGATTATCTTCCGGAACCGAATTATAAAATGTTCCAGGTATCACTTTATTATCGAAAAATATTTATGAAGGACAGGAATATTTATGCTGCACGGCGTCCTTTTTTCATGGTTTGTATAATATGATAAACTGTAGCTTTACGATTCCAGTTAAACGGCATGGATAGCTTGGACGACTTACTTATACGGCTATACTTTACTAAAAGTATGATCTGAATGAATTTAAAACTATTGCTGCCTTCCTTACGGAAACCTTAATGTTAAGCCTCAAAAAGATTGAATAATGATGACTGTTATTAATGGCAAAATTATTACAATATTATTTCGAATAATTTCTATCAAAATTCAAACAGAAAAATATCTGTTCACTTAATCACAAGGAACCGTTCACGATACTATGGTTTCATGTCAAGCTAGTATATCCCGGTTTTAATTCGGAACGTTATCTTATCACCGGTTCCGTCACATCGCGTGTCGTATCGACGCCGGACGCGATATCGTACACGTTTAGTTTTGTGTTATTGAGATATATTCAAGGGCCAGTAAATTCAGTGAGTTAGAAAAAGGGACCGAATATATTTTTTTGCTTGAAAAATTCACAAATAAAAATGTATTTATATTTGTGAGCGAGAGTCAGTGACCATCAACAGAGTATATACAGGAAGCAAATATTATATGTAAATTTCAGGAGCTTGGTTATCTACACTCGTATTTTTGTATGCAATATGGAGGTATTTTTATGACCATCCTATGGCTGCCTTATTGGCTTTTCACTGGAGTGGTGCAGAAAAGTTAACCAACAGATACATCGTGATATTTACGCTGAAATTCATAAAATAAATAATTATACGTTTTATTAGTGGACTCAATCTACAGTAAGGGCCTATTCAATGGTTTCGTGGAACGTATCCACCGCTCTTCCGGGCTTGTAAATCGCAAACCTATAAAATAGTGAGTATTATTTTTGTGCAAACACCAAAATGACAACAAAATAGAATATACAAAAGGTATAAAGTACAATGATTGGCGGTATAATCGCTTAAAAAAAATCTTCCAGAAAGCCATTGGATGGAAAAGAGTTGGGAGAAGAGAAAGACCTGTAAGCGTATTTTTAATTTTCCAAAATAAAAAGAATTCGCAAGGTGTGACGTTTCGGCTGTGTGGCGCATGAGTCATCAGTTCCACATCCACAAATATCCCCTTCATATACATATAATACGCGAGACCTTTTCTATAACTTTCAAAACTAAATATGTAGTCAATTTTGTTTGGATTTTAAGCTACACTGTAATACAATGTCTTCATTTGTCGATAAAAACACGTAAACACGTCTTCCTTCATGGAAATGATCACGTCCACGTCTAAATTCTCCGAACCACGAATAAATAAAGCTTTGGCATGGGACATGGACTACATTAGCCAATTCCAATAATTAAAATGTCTAAAAACTCTTTTGTCGTCATAAGCCACAGCGAAAAGCGTAAAAAATCTTCATTAAAATGATAAAAGCAAGTAAAATGATAGTGAAATAAATAAAATCAACAAGTTCCCAGAGAGTTCAATTTTCGAATTCCATACCTTATTGTTTTTTTTATTGTAAATGGCCAGTTCCAGAAACTTTTAATAAAATAACGTAGCTAAAAATTCTAAAATGACATGTAGTTTAGCGGCATGTTATCAACTTCTAAAATCGCAGTTTAATAGATAAACGACATAGCATAAATAATTTAACTCGTTATTTTAACAATAACAGTCAATTAACGTGTCACGGGGCTTTCGTACCTGTGTTACAAATTAATTAGGTTCGCCGTACCGCTTCGGTATTCCTAGTTAATAGTAATAGCGTTTGATTGAAACTAACATGCGCACATGTAATTTGGTTTGTTATTATTAGATATAATAATTTTATTGTTTGTTATATTTAGATACTCTTCAGACTGCTGTCGTAGAAATTTTAATGTTCTCAGAATCATCTTCTTATTATTCATCTCAATCTTTGAATTATACCTATCCTTCGTAATTTGAGTGGATAGTGGTAGAAAAGGTTTATTATATATTATTGAAGACATTTATTATAACTGAAAGTCCTTTTAATGTCATGTTAAATAATGAATTATTATATTATATTCGTTCTAATTTATATTAACAACCCGACCCTTACTAATCCTTGGAAACATCACTCTCGAACCAATAAAAAATATAATTACGACGGACCTGAAAAATAAACAATAACAAACACAAAGTTCACCAAATATTTTGTCTTCACAATTACACAATATCATTTAATTATCTAAAAACAAAATAAACGCTTTTTCTTGGCGGCTGCCGCTCCGCCGCCGTCGTCTCTGTTTCGCAATCATTAGTTTTTTTTATCTCAATCACATTTGCAGTTTATTAAAATAATAAACAGGTTGTATATGCATACTAAAGACATTCTAAAATTAAATACTTAGTGTCTGTAACCATCACGCAACTGCTCTATACTGTATGGTCATCATTTGTTTTTTTTTTTTAATATTATTTTAACAATAAATTTAGTACTAACCTAACACTGAAACAAAACAAAGGGTAATTTATTGCGCAAAAAATGTCCATTTAAAATTATATATGCACGCGTAAAAACTCTCTATTACACATTTATACGTAACGTCAACCCTTGAAAGAATCTATGAGGATTAAAATTATTCAACGCAGTTCCATTAATGTATAATGTGTTAAAAGGTAGGTTTAATAAAGCTTTATGCTAAATTTCGTATCTTCAGCACCGGTATTCAAAAGCCGAGAGATAACAGATATCACATATAAATGTCAATTGACTGCCTTAATATTCTGTGTGAAATACCATTGAATGTGCCAAGAACAACGCCAGGCGAAAGCCCCATTCATCTTCCCTTGGTGTCTAACTACCGGCTGAGCGCGTGCCTGTGGCGAGCTACCAATAGTTTAAATAAACAATGTATAAAATTTAATTTGGATATTTTTAATGCTAAGCTGAAACCTATGTATATACATATCGGATCGTATAAATAAATAAATAAATAAATAAATAAATAAATAAATAAATAAATAAATAAATAAATAAATAAATAAATAAATAAATAAATAAATAAATAAATAAATAAATAAATAAATAAATAAATAAATAAATAAATAAATAAATAAATAAATAAATAAATAAATAAATAAATAAATAAATAAATAAATAAATAAATAAATAAATAAATAAATAAATAAATAAATAAATAAATAAATAAATAAATAAATAAATAAATAAATAAATAAATAAATAAATAAATAAATAAATAAATAAATATTTCTGGACATTATGGTACACAGCGCCATCTAGTTCCGTACTAAGCAACGAGGCTTGTGTTACGGATACTAGCTGGTTGATATACTACTACATATATACTTTTTTTTTTTTGTAAATACATACATATTATAGATAGATACATCCATGACTCGGATACAAATGTTCATGCTCATCACACAAACATTTGTCCCTACCGGGATTCGAACCCAGGACCCGTAGCACAGAAGGCAGTGTTAACTACCGCTGGACTAATTGGATCGTATATCGTATATAAGTTCACGAAATTTTGGTTTTAAAAGATGATTTACTTATCAGTTTTCTTTTTGTATTTTTTATCTATTCTTATTATTGAATGTTACTTCTACTAATATAAATAAATCTAGTACTTATACATAATTATATTATATAAACAATAGGTTTCTTTGTTTTTACTTAGGTATACTTATTTATGCGCTTCCATGCCGTTTATCGAAGAGTACCATATTATATAAAAATATCTTTTAAATAAGTACGTTACTTTTCTTTTCAATTTCAATTAGATATAATTACAAAAGTATACTATTTTATTTTAGTAATTTTGAAACATGATAATTACATACGCAATTTACTTATTGTTAATTTTAAATATTATTAATAACCAAGGCTAAACGTTGGAAAATCAATATTAGGCACATTTTTGCTGAAAGTAAATTTATATATGTAATTCGCTAATCAGCTGACAATTAAGATACACGTTTGTGTAACTAAAACGTAGTAACGGTTGAGATGACTTTTATTATGTTAACGAAGTTACCTTAATGAGCAACGAGCGACAAAAGGCGAATGAGGAAACAAGGTGAAGCTTTTAAAAAGGGCAGTTATTTCCACTTCTTCTAAATCTTGACTGATGGTGTCTCCTCTAAGCGCAAGGTAATCTATCTAAACGTATCGCCGACGGAGAAAATTAGCGAAAATCCTCAGGAAGTGTATGAAATATTAAGCCTATTAATTAAGGGAGATCACAAAAGCCTCGCACTGTAAGCACTGTCTCGAGGACTCGTCTTAGATATCTTAATGATCATGTGATCCGTATTCGCTGGAGATTTGCGGATTTGACGAAATTAACTCCGCGTTTGTGCGCCGCACGAAACAATCTTCGTCTTATTCATCTTAAGTGAGTAAATATACTCATCATGTCCTTGATTACGAAAGTACCTTTTTCAAATTATATATAATTGTCCTTTCTGCAGAATTAGATAGTAAATAATATTTGTACTTTGAGCCTTGGTGTGGTATTAGCAATGATCACATTTCGTTTCTTTAATCATCAACCCGTTTACAGTCCCACTACTGGGCACAGTTCTGCACGCAAGCCTAGTGCGGGTTGGCAGACTTCACATGCTATCGAATCATATCTCAGGCATACCTCATGTTGTTTTTCTTCAACATTTGGACATGTGGTATTTACCGCATGCTCAAGTGGTAAAGTGCACTGCGTGCGTATTTATGCACGTAGCTCATAGGTTAGAAAAGCAAGCGGTGCCTTAGGATCGAAGTCGAGACCTTTGAACACAGTCCACTGGTCGCACCACTAGGCTAGCACAGTACCCAATGGAGCGTATGTAAATACGAACTGCGAGCATATTATGCTGATAATTATACTTTTTAACAAAATGAATGACTTGGAAATTTAACTGAAGTTTTCATACCCAACAGTCGCACTTAAAACCACTACACTAGTATAACTTAAGCCATTATTACAAAGCAATTATTTATAACATATTAACACTATCAGAAAAACCATAAAACTTGTCGCGTTTCATACACAAATGTTATTTTACCATTGATAAATCTGCAACGAATTATTTAATTCTTTTCACGAAACGCAAACAAGATTGTATTGTAAATGTAACCTAGTTATTTAATTAGTTTGTGCGACGAAAAGTAGTAGGAACGTCTTACTACTTTTCGTCGTGTGATTAATTTTTAGGGCCATTTCACGCGCTAGTCCACTTTAAGAGGTTATTTACTCTAGTACCTATCATAATTCAGTAGCTGCATCTTGTCGACTAGCTCTAGAACTTTGATGAGTAATTAAATTATATTATTATTTTAATATAATTTAATAAATAAAATTAATAATAATATTATAATAATATAAAATTAATAATAATATATTATTATTTTGTTATAAAATAAACTTTAAATACTTTGCTAGAGAAATACCAAAGATTCGCGTCATCTGACATCTAAAAAGAACATTCTGGGCATCCTACCAGAACATATACACGTGGCCGGGCTGCAACGTAGATGGTATGGCCCGGCCACAAAAAAATGCTTTTTTACAAGATATATTTGTGGTACATTTAATCTATTGGTTGGTACTGCAAGAACAATTTAAGAGCATTTAATTGATATGTCTTTATACTACGAAATCGACTGTGGCCGGACTGCGACGCAACACCCCATTATGGTAGCTAATCTTTCACCTTTAACCCCTAAATACTAATTAAATCTTTTTGTAATTAAAAAAAAAAAAAGAAATATAAAATAAAAAATTTACTAATTAAATATTATACCTTATACTGTAATCATAGGCGTGTATCAGGGGCTATCGAAACTAAACTCGATGAAGGATGCGAAATTCACTCACATTAGAATTGCCCTAGTAAACGAGTTTACAATCATACATTCACCTAATATGGCCTAATGTAACTGTAAATCGTTGTATCACGGCATGTAAATACATTTTCTGTAGCTCATACACGTGTATGTATATACCTACATACATTTGTGATTTACTGAAATATACTTACTATAGTGATTTCAACGTAATTTATCATTTCAACATACATATAAAGTTTAAAAAGAAAATAAAACGAGGAATTGCACAGCGTTCTCGTACGTACAGACAGAGTACAAAAGTTTATCGTGTACCTGGATAAATGAGGGACAAACAAAAGACTGCTGCCACCCCGTCACGTGATTACTGGCTAATGACTTCACATGACACTATGCATTTGTATGGGAGATGGCGCTTGCTCTGTTGACGTTTTTAATGAGAAGCGGGAGATACGCTCGGTACCTTTTTGCCTCGATGGTTGCGAGATTGGACGGTGGGAAAATAATGACGTTGATTCTATATTGATTATTTATCGTAGGTATATAATTATCAAGCTGATCAATCGATCTTATAATTTCAAGCAGCTTGCTAACTCCGCCCCCTAAAGCGACTATTGACCTAGGTCAGCTTTCGAATAACAAATAAATAAATATTTCTGAACATTATGACAGAGCGACATCTAGTTCCGTGGTAAGCTACGAGGCTTGTGTTACGGATACTAGAAGGTTGATATACTACATATATACTTTTTTTTTGTAAATACATACATAATTATTATACATAGATACATCCATGACTCGGATACAAATGTTTATACTCATCATACAAACATTTGTCCCTACCGGGATTCGAATCCAGGATCTATAGCACAGCAGGCAGTGTTAACTACCGCTGAACTAATTGGGTCGTCAAATAATAATCATTCTTATCAAATCGAGAGTCTTCCGAGCCTGTAAGAGCTTGCTACACCGTCCATCGCTCAGTCCATTTAACATAAATATACAATACATAGACAATCATTAATGGCAGTCAGAAACCCGAAACTCAGTTTAATTTTAGGATATCGGTATTATTTTAGCTTCGTGTAAAATATTGATGTTCAGATAGATACCCTAAAACAATTGAGAAAAGGCTCGAAGAATAATGACCTGAATTTGTGCGTAAAACCAATTACCTACAGCAAATACAGGGTACGTCCTGAGTGGGTTAAAATTTATTTTTGACCAATACGGGTTTGATAGCGAAACTCTGTACCAAAACTTAACTTTAAACAATATCACTTCTAATTATTTTTACGACTGAGTTTCATCTCAAGTAGGTACCTACTGTTTGATGAAATGTCAATAAAATTTTATTTGAGCTCTTATTCAAAACTTACACAATATTTTTAGTCTATTGATTAATTGTCGTTTTTAATATTCATGGACGAATTATACGAAAAGGTACTTTGCCCTAATTAAGTACCAACATTCTACAGAAAAGTAAGTATTTTGTAAGACCTAAATTATGATACGGTATTTAAGTACAAATATAACGGAATATTTTTTACAAGAACATAATTTATAGCTCTGTTTCTTGAACTGATAAAATCCATATGAGCTATTATTCTCTAAGTGATTTATAGTATTTTTTTAATAGGTAGGTGCCTACTTTTAAACACCAAACTAAATTTCAACGTTCTTGACGAAAAATAGTACAGTTTTAATTATACTGATTACATATCTATAAGAAAAAGTAAGATAAGATCTTAAAATACTTCTTGATTCTAGAAAATACACCAGCAAACATTTCCGCTCCCGTCCTACACTGCAGGCGCCCCCGAAGTCCTTTATAACAGCCCCAGAAACACAAAACAAATGAACCTTTCAATTACGTACGATCCACCCGCGCAATGAAAAGGTACATTCTATTAAATTAAGTGGTTAGTAATGAAGAGGCACGCCGGTATTTTTATGTTGCTAATCTAGAAAACGAGGTGTCAGAAGGCGACTGAGGTATGAGTCGGACGCGGATCGCGTGCCCGCGCGCTGCGTGACCACAGCTCATTGATCACTGGTCTCAAGAAATACGACACGAAGGACATTTTTTTCACACGAAACACCCACCTTGAAATAAGTTAACGGTTTACCGGAGTTTAGGCACTTTTCATCTGCGTCCATTATACTGAACATATTACCATTTATAAAAGCTTTACCATTTCGGTTCCAATTTGTGTAATAAAAAAAATCTGTAGGTATGTTCTTGAATTTAATAATCATAAGACATCATTTTAAATTTCGATTTAAATTTCAAATTACTTAATATTCATACATATAATATTATAATTCTGTAACTAAATACCTATTACAGGCGCGAATCATATTTTGTTCAATGTACAGCCTGACAAATACCAACAAATTGCAAAAAACGTACGAACATTTGAATTTCGCGGGCTAGCGTGGAGCTTCCACCTTAATGCGGATTGGTAGATTCCTCTCACGGCCATTTTTTCTTCGCCATTTTATTCACCGCTTAAACAAGCTATAATTAAATATTGATACGTAAATACGCACAAGAGTTCGAAGTCGAAAAGTCAAAAGTACGTCCATTGGATTTCGACTCGGGATTTGATCACTGAACATGTCTGTAGCCAAAAAGTAACCAAAGTATTTCGGTTACTGTAAAGATAAATAATAATGGAAGTATTATTTTTATTTAATCTGTAATGTAATTGTAATTGAATTAATTAATTACAACACTCTTAATTGAGTTGCTTGATTACTCTTAATTATTGTATTGTTACATTGCTTGTTTAAAATTAACGATTAAAATAAATAAATAAATATATCTGGACATTATGACACAATGCCATCTCATTCCGAGCTAAGCAACGAAGCTTGTGCTCATCACAAAAACATTTGTCCCTGCTGGGATCTGGGCCCTTACCACAGAAACTGCTTTGCCAATTTGGTCGTCAAATATTTACTTTACTGTAATTATTTAAATATTAGCTAGACAATTGAATATTTCATAAATTATGTATTTCTATTGCCGCTATAAAAACAAATACCTACTAAAAACAAAATAAAAATTTAACGGGAGCTCCCATATAATAAACGCATTTTTTTTGCCCTTTTTTGCTTGATATTAATAATGGCAACAGGTAGGCACTTAAAATATTCACAAGATACTCAGTTGTATTTCTACTTTAATAATAAATAATAAAATTAAAATGAAATACATTTTTAAGGGGGGATACAAAAAAAATACATTTTGCCTTATTCTGTGCGGAACCCTTGGTGCACGAGTCCGACTCGCAGTTACCGGTTTTTTTATTATTAAAGGCCTTAATACTAATACATTATAGCTATCACTGCACCTCGATTAACACAAGCTACGCCACTATTCACAAGTCCGCTCTAAATATGACGAACGTCCAAACCATCAATAAAAACGTTCACCCGCGCCATAGTTTAAACTATTACAACACTGAGACCCGTTGGTAATAAATCGTGCTCAATTTGATTGATCTATCTTCCACTTTTGACGCAAACAGTAAACTGACGGATTATTCTAGGAAAATCTATAACGAGGGCTAGAATCCGCTCTTCGATATCAGAGCGAAAATATCTTGATAGGTATGAAGTTTTGAACTATTCTCAGCACCGACGCACTCAATAAGTTATAAACTAATATTAAGATTCTTTCGTGTAATTTTCACTCACATTTTCCATAGTATATTTGTGTATGAAAATTTATTAGTAACTAATTCGTTGTTATATAAACGTAGTTTGATCAAATCAAATTTATTTGTGATATACGTATGCTTTAATTATTTCGCTATATATACAAGTACACATTTATTTTGACGGCACGCTCGGTGCAGTTGTCGAGCGATAAGCTCCTGAGCTGTGTTTCTTCGATACCCACACGGAACAAATATGTATATGTGTGGCCTACAGGTAGTTGTTCCGGGTCTGGGTGTTTATGCATTGTGAATATTTGTGTTGGCACTTACATTACAGGAGCAATTCCTAGTGTGTCTAAAAACGAAATAGGTCAACAAGTGCATTTTAACAGCAGCAGCAGCTGCAGCTAACTTCACATGCTGCGCCATTGAAAACATGTATTAATATACATAATATTATCATTAAATCATGTTCTTTCCATTTAGTGCATTAATTCCATTTAGGATTAATTATAATCACCGATTATTATAACTCGACTCCCATTCCTACTAATATGTAGGGCATTTTTGAGCTGGAGGTATAAGATATTAAAATGCTTTAGTAACTTATTACTAATTACACAATCAAAAAATATATTAACGCAGGTAATATAATTGTACAAGCGCGTGTAAGGGATCGTGAGCGGAGATGCTACCGCCCAGTACAATTATTATTATCAATAGGTACATAAGGTCAACGCCTCTGCGCTATTTAGAGATGGGCAGCGGGTAAAAACCCGATGGGAATAAACCCAGGTTTATTCCCATTTGGGTAAATACCGGGTATTTATACGGGAAAAAACCCAATAGACGGGTATTTTCATTATTTATTATAATCATCATGGTTCTTATTGTTTATTCATCTTTGACAACAAATGCAGTGAAAAAAGGGTACTTTGCACTGCTCTTCAACGTGTGTCCTATGTGTTATGTGTGCCGGCACTAATTATGGATTTCAATTGCGATGTTATGTGTTTCTTTGCGAGGAGCAAATATTCGTTCATAGTTTTAGGTATTCTAAACATCGAAATGTGTTTTTATGATTAGATTCTATCTGTGCATCGTGATATCGTGACAATTAATTGCAGAAATAAAACTGATCTGTGCTCTCTGCAACTTTATTTTTGCTGCACATCAACAATCTGCTGAAGCCCAATGTGTATGATGGATACCCAGATGACAGCACAGTTGTAGAGAGTTACTCAGCCAGTGCACGGACTAAAGTAGCTCAAACCCAGTGTCTTAGGGAGGCGATGGTCAAGCGCACGAACTTGACCTTGAAGGTAGTCTCCGATTGGGGGTGATGCCAATCTGGCCATGTTTAATGCGGCTAAGACCCAGGCGTGTCTGTTCTCCACTAAGAGGAGTCCGTTCAACCTGACTACCACTTTCCGAAATGTGTCAGTGCCCATAGCCAGCTCATTGAGCTTCTTGGCATCTCAATAACTCCAAGTTTCAACTTTGCCTTATAGCTTTTAAAGCCCAACTAGCCTCCAGAAAGCTTGGCGTTCTAGCGAAGTGAGGCAGTACTTCACGCTAGGATAGTTGCACAACTCCGATCTTGCAAGGAGTACTTACTGCTCTCACCTTTAGGGTGGCTAATACCAAATACCAGCTGGAGGCATTAACGATTATTAGAGGAGAACCAGGAGTCTTATTTTTCACTAGCTGTTACCCGCGACTTCGTTCGCGTGAATTTTAACGAAAAATTTAATGTTCATATTCATGCATTGGTCAGGTCCCGCGTTTTTAAGTCCTTCGGAACTTTAATTCGTTTCTTGTTCTTAAATTAAAGTAGCCTAAGTTACTCCTTATAACGATGGTGAAAGTCCCCACAAAATCGGTCCAGCTGTTGCAGCAATTAGAAGGAACGAAGAGAGAGACATACAAACATTTTAGAAATTATTTTTTTGTGTAATTACCGTATACATACTTTTATATAATTATGAAATTACAAACAGAAATTCCAATTTTAAGGAGTATAAAATATTTGCATTGCATCAAGCTTTTATGTGAGTTCAACATCTTTTGAATAAAATCGGATTGAGTTTTCAAGCATGTGTCAAAATAAAAAGTAATTTAAATCAAAAGCACTAAGGAGTATTGATATCACCCCCACCATAATTCTCTATCTCTTTTTAATCCCGTCAGGGATTGAATTTCGATAAAATACGAAATACGTCTTCCATCAATTCTGTTAAAAAATGTTTATGCAAAATTTGAAGTAGATTGGAGCAAGGAATCGCGTTGTCTCGTACAAACTTGGTCCCCCTATCCCCCTCCTTATGGGTAAAATTTCAAATTTCAATTACAAAGAACTTCAAAAACAGCAAAATTACATACTAACCTTACACCCCCGTTTTGCCCCCTTAGGGGGTGAATTTTCAAAATTCCTTTCTTAGTGCTCCCCTAAGTTATAAAAGGAATCCCTGTGCAAAATTTCAAGTTTCTAACCCTTATAGTTTAGGCCCTGCGTGGATATGTCAGTCAGTCAGTCATTCAGTCAGTCAGCTTCTCCTTTTATATATATAGATATATAGATATAGATTAATTGACTTAAATACTATGTTCTATTTATAATATACAATGTACATGTATTTACATATTTCCAATATAATAATAATACCTAAGCAAAATACGAAAAACACCGAATATTTACCCGATTCGGGAATTTTCCCGGGTATTTACCCTATTTTTACCCAAACTTGGGTATTTACTGATTGAATCTGAAATATAAATTAAAAAAATAAGTGACATATAAAAGCTGGTGGGAGTAATTGGATTTGGCTGTTATTTATTCCTCGTAATGGAAATCTTTGGGGAATCTATGTGTAGTAAATAAATAAATATTTCCGGACATTACTACACAGCGCCATCTAGTGCCGTGGTAAGCAACGAGGCTTGTGTTACGGGTACTAGATGGTTGATATACTACATATATTTATTTATTTTCGTAAATACATACATTATGTATAATATGGACATCCATGACATCCATGACTATCCAATAAGATATCCATGACTCGGATACAAATGTTAATGCTCATCACACAAACATTTGCCGCTACCGTGATTGGAACCCGGGACCGATAGCACAGCAGGCAGCGTTAATTACCGCTGAGCTAAAGGGGTCGTCAAAAGTAAGTAAAGTAGTGGACGTCCGTCTGATATGATGATGATTAATTTTACTAACATTTTTTGTTCATCAATTCCGCAAGTTATTTCAGCACCTAATTAAACTGCTGCCCTGTATAAATAAACCAAATCAACTCTGTACCATATGTTCCAGCGTTCACCCGCTATCCGCAAAAAAATATAAAGACCCTGATGATACCAATTACGAATTTAATATTCCAACATTATTAGCGTAACATAAGTGAAGATGTAACACAAAATGTCACATATTGAAATCTCGCCGGCTTTGCCGGGATAGGGATGTACACTTCGATAATATTCACTTCTTTGTGGGGCCGCCAGCTGCGACGAATTACGTTCTTTGTGGATACCCTGCCGGGCCGGCATTGTGTTTCGAGCGCTGAGCAAATATCTTTTTAGAATGTGCGAAATCGGTTTCTGTACCTAACAGGCTGAAATGCCCATAAAAACGTAATGCTGGAATAAAATAAATTCTAAATCAAACAATTTATAATTTGAATACATACATTGTGATATTCTTTTTATTTTGTGTAATTTATGTTTTCAGTAACTATAATGAAAATAAATATTGTAATATTAATTAATATAATTTAAATAAAAAGATAAATTAAATTGGCTTAATCTTTGTAATAAAAAATACGGGTGTGATGTTTGATTACGATTCGAGGAAATATAAATAACTTTTAATTTAATCCAATAATTAATACTATAACAAAATGATAAATTAAAAACATGTTTAATTTATCCTATATCACTTAATTACATTTGTATGGAATTCAGTCTCCGTCGGCTTCCTAAGTATCGAGCAAATAAACGAACATTTACTCGATGTTTGAATTGACGAATGATTGCTAAACTTCAATGGCTATTGAAATTATTTTATTATATGATGGATTATATAATATGATGTTATACACTAGTATATATTATATACCTATATTAAAGTCCTTACCTAGAACACTATGTTAGTAAAGTAATAGGTCAGTATTACTTTACCTACTTGTATACTTATCATATGTATTTTATAGGTTTCTAGGATTATATTAATGTTTAAACACATTTAAACACCGGAAAAAATTTAAAGGTAGTGTTATAATCTATTATAATAACCCAATCTCTTCAAAACCAGTAGTTAATACTGAACACAATATTTTTTTTATTACCCTCAATTCGATTTTTCATAGATAGTACATATATGTATAGTATGTACTACCAATATTCTTAAATACGCCACCCGTCATCATTCAACATAACTAATTTAAAAACTTTAGAGGTTTTGTCAATGTTAGGATTGACAAAGGGGTTAGTAATTTATTCTTTCTCAAGGTTTGTATATCTGCGAAACGACCGTATTCTTCTCGACATTAACTTTAATACCAAATTTAAAAAAAATCTTAGTCACTAAATAATATATTATTACCTACCTACATATATTTTACATGAGGCATTAAATAATGATGACCATTCTGTTGAAGTTTAATGACAAACTTCCTAACACGTAAAGTAGTAACTTCACGTTCCGAGATACTCAGCAAGGGGGTTAACTGCTCCCTTAAAACTTATCTTTTGTGACTATTGCGTGACAAAATACGAGCGCACAGTAATCAGATGTAGAAGTACAGACAGACGACCACTATCCAACTATCACTTGGCACTAAACTACTGGGCTATCAGCCTTTACACCCTGCCGGTTCCTCGTGTCAATTTGAATAAAGTACGAATAAAAAACTGTAGTGTAAGGACACTCCTGATTTTATCAAGAACGCGTGCCAAGCGTGTGAGCACTTTTTACGCACCAACAGACCAGAAATAAGATAAGGACCAATAAAAATAAAATCGGAAGCGGATGAAAATATGTTCCAATAACGTTTGGGTGGTCTCGCTAAAAATAGGTCGATCAATCCCTTTTGTATTCCTTTAAACGTGATTTTAAGATTTTTTTTTAAGATTGAGGTCTCATCTTTATTACATTTTAAAACTTTATTAGTAGATATATATAATTACGTTTACACTAGAGTAACATAATCATAATGATTAAATTATAAGTTCAGTAGAAATTACTCTAGTGCGTCCTTTAAGACCTATAAGTTTTACAAAATGTTTATGAATTCTATATTTAGAACGAAAATTTAATTACTGAATACCACTCGAGCTGTGCAGACAAGTGCGCCGTCAACCACTAGAATCGTGTAATTTAATGAGTACCTACTTAGGTTATAGATAAATTAATGCGATTAAAACCGTCCATGCACGTCGCAACTAAAATGATGGTATGCTTTATTTTAACTTCACAATGGACCCGACCTACTTATGAAATGATATTAAAAATGTTCCAAACTCTCATAGAGAAAGGTGAAACAATAACGCTCAACAACTTTCTTTTAATATGCTTTTCTGAGTTTTTATTTTTCTCCCAACAAAGTTTTTATCCATTTTGCGTATAAAATGGATTTCCGCTGTCACATCGTACTTTCTTTGATGAGCGAGAATTCGTCGACGTCTCAGTAACTGTGACGTTTTCATTAAAGTGTTGTCGTCTATTCAGTTGACAGGAAATCATAAGCCATTGTTGTATAATTCCATCCTGACTGTCTGAGAGACGTTAAAACGATGAAGGACAGGTTTTGAAGCCCAAGTGTCAGTGACTTGTTATAACTTTTCAAAGATGGTCGACAATATTAATTGTTTTTGGATAAGTATTTCCGCAACTATCATTAACATAAAACCCAGACGGTCTTTCTCACATTGTTGGACAGAGGTTTAGCTGATTACAAATAGATTTGACTTGATTACTAACGCCTGTGAGTTACACTCAAAGTTTACCGGCGTTTGTAATAAGGACAACCTTGTTTTTGTTTCTGGTTACGCATATTTAAATTCCGAGCTGTAAAATAAACCCCACCATATCTTGCCCGACCTTGATATTAAACGAATGTAGTACCACTAGTTTAAGGCCACTAAACCAATAGGGCCATTGGGGTAATGAGGCAGTCTTAAATAATTCAGATAGTAGTGTTTCCTAATAGCAACAATAAGAAGAAGGTTTGTGTTTTATTTCCTTAGTTTTTAAGACCACTAGCATTTCTTACATTTGTACATAGCAATGTTATCAGCCTAAGTCTTGCTTAGCACCAGTAGGTTTCTAATACTTTCCAACACGCAACCCTTAATTTATGCAGACAGCTTTAGAAACAATTGATTTAAAAACATGTTGTTTTCGTGGTCACTCGCTATCTTTATAACATTTTTATTCCGAATGCTGAGTTAACCTAGGAGTTTATAGCTACTTTTGCGGCAATTAAATTCTAATGTTGCCTGGACACGGGGCAATCTTTGAGACAATTAATAATTCAAGACATTATGCCAGTAGAAGAAGAATAATACTGGCCTCGCCTGTGACAAGCTCAACACAATACATAATTGGCAATATATTTATAGAGAGAAGGTATCTCAAATTATATCTATAGAATAAATTGATAATAAGCTTACTTTTGACTGTTTCGAGTAGGTTTAATAAACACTTTATAGATTTCTTTTAGAATGTATCCCTACATAAAAATAAACTACTTATTAAATAACAACATTACATTACAACAGGCTGTTATATCAATTTGTACAAAGAGAACATAATATATCATTCGTTCCTTCCCAATATTTTTACGAGACGAGTGTCATAATATGAACTCGAGTCCAATTTACGAAGAAATTGTATAATAAAGTGGTCCCAGACAAGTGTAGTAAGGAGCTGACAAAAGAGTTCGAAAGCTCCAACCATTGCACGGTATGGTCAGAATAAAAGGCTACGAGACCGCCACACAGGGATTTATTCTTTTAAATCCTGAATATGAGACTATTTTTCTCACTCTTGTTATATTGAGCTGGCTTGTGTATTTATTTCAACGTAAAAAAGAAACAAGATTTTGCCATTGCATGGAAACCTGATTCTGGGAAGCAAAAACCAAAAGATATAAAAACAACTATACTTTTTT
The DNA here is from genome assembly GCA_905163465.1 of Craniophora ligustri. Lineage (NCBI taxonomy): Eukaryota > Metazoa > Arthropoda > Insecta > Lepidoptera > Noctuidae > Craniophora > Craniophora ligustri. Next base: position 6,235,025 of record LR990959.1, read on the forward strand.
TGGATTTTTCCCTTGCTCGGTTTTATTCAGTAGTGGTAGGATAGGTTGTTGATATTTTGTTTACATTTTTATTGGATTGCCTCACCGCAAATAGTTTCAAGCTTAACATTTAATTTGAAACATTCCCATATGTCTGTGCCCGTGTACACTCTAAACCAATCAATTGATATATCGGTGGTTTTTTTTTTCGGAGAATAATTTATTTGAAAGAAAGAAGTTCGTAGTAGAGGATCGGACTTTTTGTGGGAGCACGAAACTAACTCCACACACTAATTGTAATAATAACGCATTTAGTGCATGTATGTAACAGTTTCATCACCTGAAAATCAGTTGAGGGAAATTCGTCGATTGCGTTACGCCTCATATCATCCAAAAAGCTAAAATCACCCTTATAACCTATAGCTGATTAAGGCTGCTGTTGGATGCGGATAGCATATCTATAAGCAATTGATGCTTAATCTTTTGGAACAGGAATTTGTTCAACATCGACCATTAATCTATGCTTTCTCTTGACTAAACGTAAAGTTAAACTACTATTGTACTGTACCGTTAAATCTTGTATTTCGTATTTTGATTTAACAATTATGATATTGTTCATAAAAACTAAAAAAGTTCTGTGTCACGTTCGCTATCTTCGTAGCGTTGCGTTGTTCTTAATTTACAAGGCCTTCATATTTCTAGTTCAGTGTGCGTTGCGATATAAATATCAAGTATATTCTCACATCCAACGTATCGGATAAGTTGGATCGGCATACAGCAGACCGTACTCACTAAAATAAATGGTGAAGAGCTACCGTAAGTATAGATAAAAGAATCTCTGATCAAGTAGATCGTGTCGACCAAAAACATCGATCGGATGAAACTATGTCTACCTACCGATTTATATCTCTTCATTTAGAATAACACATGTATATGTCAGAGTCTGCCAGCGACCCGACTAGCCCAGCGGTAGTTAACGCGGCCCTCTGTGCTACTGGTCCCGGGTTAGAATCCCGGTAGGGACAAGAGTTTGGGTGATGAGCATCAACATTTGTATCTATGTATAATATATTAACCTTCTAGTATCCGTAACACAAACCTCGTTGCTTACCACGGAACTAGATGGAGCTGTGTCATAATGTAAGGGAAAAAAAATATGAGTTGATTTATCAGGATAGCCCGGTGCCAATAAAGTCTCAGCTCATAGTTGACAGTTTACGTTAGGTATTCAATGAGTGTACGCGAACTGGATGCATCCAGTTATGTATAGCTACTTAGCTATTGCCAGTTCTTCTCCACTAGCATACTTTACTAGTTAGCAGTAAATACTTTAGATAGATTATCATATTGTGTTAATTTATTTAATGAAGGCACTTTATTCACAATTTTATGGTATTTCTTTGTGTTAAACTCATACTAAATATGTGCTCAGCACCTACTAAATATTCTCTTTAAAAAGCATGGATTTAATGGAATCAAATACGGTCTTAGACCGTATTTGATTCCATTAAATTGCTTTCGAAATCGTGACGGTGTGTCAGCGTAGATGTTAATGCTATTAGAGCGAGTGTAATGCTCATTGCTCGTCCTGACGAACCTGATCATTGGCGCCGAACGGCTAAGTTTAGTTCTTGATATGCAAAAGGTGCAAACATGTTTAGTTTACGCTCGGTTTTGGGAGAACAGTGATAAGAAACGGATATATTGACGGATTAATTATTTCTATGAAAAATCTTGAAACTTGTCTTCATCCGTTGATGATTTTATAGTAGTTTTTTTCGAGACGGAGGGCATAGCAAGATTTCTCGCTCAAATTGAGCTGCCCGACTGGGCACTGGGACGAGTGAATCAACCATAGTTGTCTTTCTGCAAGTGAGTATGGTTACAAGAGCTCGTTGGGGGAGTGACTATGCATGGGAATTCCGTTTGCTGTCAGTTTTTTAAGAAACCTAAACGGTTTTTACGAGGTTTGGCAACGCATTTGCAAGACTCTGGTGTTGCAAATGTCCATGGGCGGTGGTGGTCACTTACCATCAGGTGAGCCTCCTGCCCGTATGCCCCCTTATCACCATGAAAAAAGTTTCAGAAGACTAGGCCTTTTTGTATTATTATTGCAATAATATATTTGCATCGTACGTCAGACAGCTGACAGATTTGTAAAGCAGGTGACGAGTAATATCTTATTTAGATATATGATTCACATCATCATCATTTACAGTTATTATCACGGCCTTTAGACTATAAGCTATTTTTATGTTATTTAAATCCAGAAATATAATATTAGAAAGATTAACGTTTAAATTAAACGTTTACACAGTGTTGGCTGTTGATGGTAGCAAAACTCAGTAGACAGTATCGGAAAGAACTTGCAGAATGATACGAAAAAGTTGGATGACACACTGCAGAACTTAGATTATTTTGTTAGACTACTTAGAAGGCTATCTCAATTTATTTTTTTTGAAAATGTAGACAGGATAGAAGATGCTTAGACAGGTTTAATCCCTCGTGAATTAGCGTGCTAATGAACGTAGGCAATTATTTTTTAAAAATGTTACAGAATTTTTTGATCATTCCTTAATGAATTCATAAGATATTAAATTATTAAAGTTTCTGAGAAAACAAATCTCCCTGGAATAAGATATTAATTTTTAACAACATATATCTAAAAAAATAACGAATTCAAAAGCACTGATTCTGAAGTTTAGAATAATTTTAATTATGTCTTAACCACCTTTAATAACCGTTTATAAATATTATTTTTTTAAATTTTTACTAGATTGGAAAGGTTCTTCATGCCATCATGGAGACTACACTGGTGTCACTCACGACCCCCCCCCCTCTCTGGGTTGGGTTTAAGTCGATATAGAAAATACTGTCTGTTATGACGAGACATTTGACTATGTGATCCCCCTTCCCCCCTGACTTGAAAGCTAGACGGCCTGCCTCGTGGTAACCGGTTACCGTAGCCTATGGATGTTTGCAACACCGGAGGTGTCATAATAGTGAACAATACCAATTAATATCTTATACTAAATTATTATTTGCTCGATAGTTGATGTCTTGCCGTTACCACTTCATCTACCAGTGAGCCAAGTAGGTACCCATTTACCGAGAACTTTTGAAAAATAAAAAAGGTTATAACAAAAATACTCTTCAAGTAACAAATTGTTCTTTATTTCAACAAAAATCATGCCAGTAAAATACTAATTACAGTACACATTAACAACGAAAGCATATAATTATGTGTGACTAGACCGATATGTACAACTGGTATCGTGATATTCAGCAATTCAGGATATGTACTGACAGTTGGCTTTATTTAAATGATTCTATACAAACTCATTGGAACATCTTATAGTACAGCCGTGACATTTTTTCAAGTTTTTCTTACTCCAAAGTCATTAGAAAACTTGATTACAAAATTAGGATTCAAGCAGTTTTATTTTTTACTAATGTATTTAATTTTATTTAAGTACTAATCCCTCATTGTTTTTACATAACGTCAACATTCCCAGTACGTAGTATAATTTCTCGATTTTTTCATAATATTCTTACAAAAAAGATCTCGACTAGTTTATTACTTTATATACATCAGTAGATATTATTATCTAAGAAGGCGATTCTAAACTTTTATTTACAATATAATTTTGAATTCTAAAGATAGGTTTTCAAAACCAAAATGAAATACAAATAGCCTTTTCTGCAAAAATATAAATTTTGTACCTAATGACAACACTTCATTTTTCGAGAAAGTATCAACAAAATTAGTTTTACTCTAGCTATAATGACCGAGATATGTATCGAAGACTTAATTAAATATTTTACTATAAAACATTAAAGTATTTACTAACTACTTGAATTGTACATTATCATATAAATAATATCTTTTGAGAAACCAATTACGAAATTACAAAATATTTAAAGTAATACGTTTATGAATTATATCTATGAATTAGGGGGAATATTCCGCAGTCGGAATACACCGGAACCTTGCCTGCGTCTAAATCACGTTTTGTTAATGAAAGAGTTGAGATCGTTTATCACGTTTCTGATTGCATTACAGATCTGAAGAAGAGGGCGAGAGAAAGTGTTAACAGTGTTACACTTAGCGCAGGCGCCTCGCTTGAACTTCTCACTGAAACAAACAAGCTTTGTTATTCGAGTTAAATGATGAGACTCCCCAAGGGAGCTAGTAAAAACTTGGACAACGCAATAATGTGCCAACGTTTAGGTACTGTGTTGACTTTTAAAAAGTGAATTTGTGCCTGTAATTTTCAACGAATTTCTCGTTATTATGAAATCCTAACACTGTGTAGTAACTTAACTATTACAACCTAGTTTGGTGTAAACATTATGGAACTACTAGATACTAATGCTTAAAAATCAATTTTGTAAAGAGCACAGTTTTCAGCATGAAAGTACTAAATTGTGATTAGAGGGCCTGCGAGTAGCTTTTATGGTATACATATTTATCAGTGTAACGTTGTATTGTATTGTATTGTATTGTATGTAGTATTTAGTTAAGATTTTATTCCGATGAAACACCAGAACTATAAATAATTGGCGCTAAAACTGTTGTATATATATTTCTGACTTATACAAAAAACAGGAATAGTTTAATGTTGATAAATGTTTCATGATAATTATGATTTTCATTTATAAACAAATATTATGTCTATTATAAGTTTAGAGAGCAGTAGATTATCTTTCAATCATACTCCTCAACCAAAGCCACCGTACAGAAAATTAATAGTTCGCATCGCAAATCGCACTATTTGTAATTACATATCGATTTGATATTCTAATGTTGATGGTTCATGTAGTAAAAATTTGCGTAAATCGACAGTGTTCTGACTATCATCAGAACACTGGCTATTTACGCAAATTTTGCGCACCGAGAGATATTTTGATTTAGCGCGTCAAGTTTATATCATTGTTATAAAAGATAGGCAGGAGATATTAAATATGTAGTTTTATTTCTGGATTAGCAATAAGCGGTAAAGGTTTTTGTGATTATTAACTAAAAAAACTGTTATAATTATAAAAAAGAAACATTTTTATAAAACTTTATGATTATATATAAAAAAATATATATGTATATGTTGATTCGAAGATAAAGAAGCAATAGTTTATTGTATACTAGCGACACGCACGGGTAGGATATATGAATTATATAAATATTTTAAAAAAACATACACTTCGAGAAACATCACGATAAAGAATTTTTACTTCGATTTTTACTTTATTTTTAAAGGATTCAAGTTTATGTATAACCTAATTGTTTATTAAATAAAATATTTTATCACGGATTATGTACTGCGTAAAATTCTAAATTGGTATAAGATTTATTCAGCTCGGTACAATAGTTTCAGAAGCTATTCAATAGAAAGAACACAATTTTATCTTGTCTCTTTATAATATTAGAATCAAAGAATAGAAAATTACTATAACCATGTTTTTCTTAGAACATACACAGGACCGATCGAAAATCGTTTACATGCTCGCTACAGTTAATGGCCTCGATTGAAAATTCGTTCATTGCGCGCTACTTTCTATTATCGAACGATTTTAGTCTGCCAATCGTTTACTCGGTATTCATACGGGAATTCCAAGCGGTTCTAGAAAATAATATGTGATATATTTTATACTACCAGTAGAGTTTTACACAATGATTTGATTTGCAACCCGATTTTCAACCCTGGCTTCAAATTAGTGCGTGCGAAAATATTGGAATAGAGGCATTTATATACCTACTGTATTTTTAATAATAGTTATGTTTAAGTTTTAACTAACTTTTGACATTTGTAAGAGATATTGTGTTTTTTCAGAAAATAAATGTAATATGGAATACTACTATTGTAGTTTGTGATTTATGAAACTCTACCGAAAGGTCAGGCATTAAGATACGCAAAATATGATTTGATTAAGTATGCATGTTAATTCACAATTATACAATAGCTCTTATTAATATCTCATAGTCCGCCTCACCAACCGAGTGCAGGCTGGGAGACTTCACATATTATCGAGAGAATCACCTTACAGTATGTGATAAATACTACGAAAAGTCAATGGGATCGAACTTGTTGATATTGACTTTGACTTGGCAGTCAATCTTAGAACGCTATCACTGCCTACCTAACGACTATGGTTTTATATAATAATATAAAAGATAGCTACGATAGCTTAAGTATTAAGTTTTAAAATTATAAGTATTTCTTTTGCACACATTCAGGTAGCATTGTACGTACATTGCAATTCGCATTTACCAAAATATACAGAGTTAGTAAACCCGTGCATCCCTAATTAAACGGATACGTATGCTCGGTTCGTTTGCACGGTGTAATTAGTGCTAGGCACCCACAATCCATATTGTAGCACCGTTCATCTGTGCCAGCATACGGAAATGAGAAGTTACGGAAATAAATTGCTGGAAGTACTATGTGGGAGTCATAAAGTAAGAAGGCTACTTATATTCAAGCTTCACTTGACATTAAGTGAGTGAATTTAAATATAATGTAAATGTTACGCTTATATCCTAAATGATGATAGGCAGAGGAATGACTAGTGACTGACTAAGACTGCTACACAGTTTACCAATATATTTTAAGTTGTGATGTAAGGTACGAAGGTATTGCCTTTCATGAACTGGCTATATATCCCAGGTTAAGCTGTGGTCTCCTCTCATTGGAGAGGGATAGATAGAAAATGCCCAGGCGTTTTGGGCAAATTGGGCATAAATACCCAAATAAACGCCTAAAAGAAGGAATTTATTGGAAGTTTTATAACTTGATTATGCGCAGACATTTAAGTACACGGAGGGACGTGTTGGAACAAGTGAATATCCGATAAATTCTTTATAAAGAAGAAAATCAGACAGAATACATTAGAAACATATTTTCAAATAACAGTAAAATTCATTATAAAAGATAATATAATATAATTATATTTACTTTGAAAAAAATCTACTCACAAAGAACGCTGTCCTCCCCGATACCTTAAACAAAGATTAGGGTCATTCTACGATACGATACAAACAATAAAATTTATATTAATAATAAATTAATAACACACTTTTTATAAAATAATAATAATATTATAAAAAAAGTATTAAAAACATCGTAGAATGGCCCTTTAAGAGTCATAGTGTATCTATAAAATATATTTGCAAGTAATTTTAGGCTTTATAAACATAGCTAATGTATCAATGTTATTAGCTAAAGTTTATTAGAACTCAAAAACACTTGACCGTGTAGTGAAATATTTACTATGAAATTTTTAATATCAAAATGAAAAGCACGTGTAAATACATTTATATATGCTACATGCCTGTCTTGGGGGAGGCCTATGTCCAGCAGGGGACGTCTATCGGCTGATATGAGGATGAAGCTGACAGTGTTTTTAATAAAACAGCCTTCAGAATATGATAAATATTTCTTGTATAAGAATTACAACACACCCTTTTAATAAACGTATTATTCTAATAAAAATATTTGTAATATCCTACTAGTGTGATCAGTAGACAAAAGTCTCAAGTTCAAACCCAAGGCGTACACCTCTGACTTTTCGGAAGTTATGTGCGTATTTATCACATGCTCAAACGGTGATGGTCAACGTCGTGAGGAAACCTGCTTTCTTGATTTTCTCGCTGCCATGTGAATCTGGCAACCCGCAGGTTGGCGTGGTGGAGTCTAGCCTAATTCCTCTCAAAAGAGAGGAGTGTCCAGCAGTGGAACAATGGGTTAATGATGATAGTGATGATTGGTATTACCTAATAACATAGCCTCTTTGCTGTCAGCTAGCTGGCTGTTCCCGACGACCGCCTCACTCCCCTCCCGCCAGGCGGGCGCGACGCGGGCGGTGCACCGCACCTGCATCGTCCGCCCGACGGGCACGCGTAGCCCCAGCGCAGTGGATAGAAGCCCATGGGCATGCTGCGTCGGCGGGTACTCCACCAAGAGCAAAGGATCTGAGACCTGACGGAAAAAAAAAAACATCAAATAATATGGCCATAGCGGCCATCGTGGACCGATTTCCATCAAACATAGCTAAAAATACTCCTTACTGATTAACCCTTCAAACAAAGAAAACAAAATCAAATCTGTTCATCAATTCAGTAGCTACGATGCCACAGACACGACAAACTGATAACTCTACGTCGTACCTAGTTAAGTTATAACTCGTCAAGTTATATACTTACTCATACGTCTACGGTATGCCAATGTGACGGCAGAACGAGGAGAACTAAAATAATATTATTAAAGACTATGTACAGTCACGTGCAATGATATGTATACAATCTCATTCTATTTTATACCTTATCACAATGTCATAAGATCACAGTCGTTTACATTTCATTGCTCATTACTGTACTTACCCATATTTGAAAAAAAAATATACTCATGGTATACTAGTAGCAGTATTGCTTGCACTAAAAACAATTAAAATAAAATAAGAAATAATAATTAATATACATAAAATGGTATTCGCCTATTCATTATTTCTCCTTCTATCCTTAGTAATTGACATAGCAAACATTATACATTGTACATATATAAAAAAATCATTTTACTTCTTAGTATTAAAAAATCTAATATATGTTTATACACAGCACACACACTCTCACATATCCTACATATCCATGGCTGCATATAAGGTACACAAAATACGGCTGCAACTAAATCTGAAACTTGGAATTTCAAAGACGGATATTCCGGTTATTTCCGGCGCTGCGCCGTGTGGGTCGGGTGAACCATGCAACTTTATTAATTCACGAACTGGGTACACATCTAGAAATATTTTTCCATATAACTAAATAATCTCCGATAATCATTGATTTGGCTCGTTAATGACTAACGTTATTAAAGATTCTTTAGCGCACTAATTAGGGAGGGACCTAGTACAATTGTTTTTAAACAGACTAGGTGGCGCTGTACGTGTGTTTACATCTTGTATTTTGCTCCCAGTATATTTAAGATTAAAAATAGTCCAAGTGCATAATTTCGACTGAAAATCATTTATATAGTTTAAAGACACGATTAATCTGTATATACGTTGTGCTCTGTGAGGAATAAACATCGTAATTAGTGACTAATATTCCGAACTCAGTGACATAATTATCGGCTCTCATAAGCCTCATAGTGCTATTAAACTAGTGTTAAATCAGTTTTCTGGAAGTTACTCTCTGTGACCTTTGTGCATCGTGACTTATACAAGACAATTAACAATTTTGTGTGAAAAATAACCTTATTCAAATTTGCAAATCATCACCGGCTGCAACATATTTAGGATAGCGCCATCTATACTTTCTACGTGTAACTCTCTTGACACACGACCGACAAATATATCTGTTGAATCCGTGATCGATCAAACTTGCTGTTATACTTACATTAAAAAACAGGTGGCGCTACTGGTATCGTAAATATTAATCATCTCTTCTTAAAAAGTTTAAATAACACTTTGCGAACATGAATAATATCTGTAGACATTGCAATGAAAATGTGGGAGCACGGGGAGTGGCATTAAAATGCCACTCTTGTTCTGATACATACCACTGTGAGTGCCTTAACGTCACTGAACAACAATTCTCAGGCTATACTCGCGAACAAAAAGCCGCATGGAAATGTCACCCGTGCAGTAACATCACGCAGCGGAGCCGCCCTGAATCGGGCTCACTCAACCGCACTACTCGCGCCACGAATTGCGAAGACGCGATAAACATGTCCTGCGACAACCTGGAACAGCAGTCCTGGTCACCGAACTCGTCTTTGGGCTCTACATCTACGATCGTCGTTGGTGCTGCCTCCAACTCGACTGACATTGGCAGTCTTGGTATAATATCTCAGGAACTAAATAAAACACTCAAAGGCTGGCGGACTGACATGGACCTCGCGATGGCCAAGTTCACATTTGATATCAAGACCACGCTGCGCGGCTGGCGTGAAGAAATGGAAATAAGCATGACGAAGTTCAATGACAGTATCCAGTGCAGTATAACTGATATGAAGCAGGAAATGAACTCCCTCCGTAGCGCACACAACAGCTTAAATGAACAAGTTATTACAGTGGCTCATGATGTTTCCGACTTAAAATCGTCGTTGCAGTTTCAGGCAGCTGAGCATAGGGACCTGCAGGAACGTGTTGAAACCATCACCCGTCATAACTCTGACCAATCCCAAAGCTTAATTAGAAACCTTGAGCTTAAAGTTGATTCCTTGGAACAGCAAGCTAGAAACTGCAATATTGAAATTTGTAATGTCCCTGAAAGGCGTGGTGAAGACCTAATCCGCATGATGGAACAAATGGGCACTGCCATTAAGTTTCCAATACTACAGAAAGATATCATCTCTATCCATCGAGTACAACACGCACAGCAAACCAGCAACAGACCCAAGAACATAATAGTTAAATTCTGTACCAGAATAACTCGTGATAACGTCCTGAGTGCATACCGTCTGGCCAAGGACCTCAAGTCCGATCAAATCGGTATGTCAGGCTCACCAATTAGAATATACCTAAATGAACATCTCACCTTGAAAACAAAACAGTTGTTTCGGGATTGCAAGGAAGCTGCTAAACAACATGATTTTAAGTATGTCTGGGTTAAAAACTCAACAATACTCGTACGCGAACGTGATGGCATGGCTTCGTTTGCAATTCGCACACTGGACGATGTTCGAAAAATTAAAAGCGGTGACAAAATCCCGTTGGTCAGTACTCAAAACCCCGCTTAGTAATTGTAGCGATACGTCATGCTGTATGGTTATATTTGTTAAACCAGATCTCACACATTTTCTTTACGGTTATATTTTTATGTTTTTACATGTTATTTTTTGTGTTTTTTACTCATTAAGTGTTGAATTTCATAATTCTAACTTGTTTACTCTACAAGATTATAGTTTTAGGAGGTTATTACTGTACGCAATGTTACTCTATATAATATTAATATTTATATTAATTCTAATTTTAGTATATTTTTTAGGTTTCATTTGTTTACTCTTGAATTTTTTTATCTCAATGCAACTGTTATTTATTGTACTTATAACTAAAACAAAAACACTTTCAAAACGGTGCTATTATTATAGTAAAACTGAATTACTTTCTTTATCACACATGAGCTTGTCTTACTGTTTCTTGAGTTTAATCTCATTTCTTTATATCTCAAAATCACTTTTATCATTAGTCTTACGTAGCACCTATACTCGTGACTTCAACCTATTATACACGCATTGCTTGCACTTTTGGATAATCCACCATTACCAGTGACTGACAAACACTTAACCATATACTACCAAAATTGTAGGGGTATCCGTACAAAACTGCACGCTTTATATATGAACATTCTCACTAGAACATATGACATTATCATACTGACAGAAACATGGCTTGTTCCGGAAATCAACAATAATGAGTTCATTGACCCGCGTTACGTTGTGTACAGGTGTGACCGCGATCGGGCTAGCACTAATAAACTGGAGGGCGGCGGTGTTCTAGTGGCTGTACTGAAAATCCTTCGCCCCTTTGAAATCAACTTAAATACTTCCGTTAACGTCACCCCATTGCATAACTATATAGAACAAATTGCTGTAGAAATACCTAGTGCTCATAAACTAAAGCGTCACGTCGTGGCTGCTGCATACATACCACCTAAAACGCCGTCACCGGTGTATGAAAAGCATTTCGAATCACTTTATGAAGTTTTGTCTAATCCTAACGTCGATTTTTTCTGTGTAGCCGGAGATTATAATCTACCAGAAGCAACATGGCAGATGTCTGCTTCCCTGAATACCCCAACAGCTTTCCCATTGTGCTCTGGATCAACTGCGTCTTGTGATCTTCTTAATAATTGTATATCCCTTTTAAATGCCTCTCAATATAACAGCACGCTTAATTCCAAAGGCAAAATATTAGACCTCTTAATATCCAACTTCCCCTGTTTTGTGAAACAAGAATCATCTTCCTTGCTACCTGCAGATGTTTACCACCCCCCATTTGTTTGTGATATACATATAAAAATTAATGGTCCCCCGCTCGACAAGAAATCAATACAAAAATACAATTTTCACAAAGCTGACTACGAAAAAATTAACGACATGATTCAGAGATCCGATTGGCCGGGACTTCTTACGCACGCAAATTCCGAAGATGCTCTATCGTTGTTCTATGACAAACTAGACCAGATTATCAAGCTTCATACTCCTCTAACTCGTTCGAGATCTTCCAAGTATCCAGTCTGGTTCTCGCGTCTCTTGATCAACACATTTAAAAAGAAACAGAAGGCCTGGGTCAAGTGGAAGAAGTATGGAAACATATCGGATTATGAGGTATTTAATACACATAGAGCCAGTTTTGGGGATATGTGCAGGAAATGTTACTCTAAATATATAAACACAGTAGAAGATAGCCTGCGCACAAATGTCAAACACTTCTGGACATATGTCTCAAACCGAAAAGATAAACCGTGCATCCCAGCAAAAGTTCACTATAAAGATACTTATTCCAATGAACCAGAAGTAATCTGTGATATGTTTTCGAACTTCTTCCACTCCGTTTATGAGTCTTCGTCGCCGCTTCTGTCACAATGGCAACCACCCGCGGAAACATCCTCAAGTTGTGATAGTATCGCTAGTTTATACTTTGACGAAAATAAGATCGCAAAAGAACTGAAGTCTCTGGATCCTGCTAAAGGTCCAGGACCTGACGGCATACCTGCTTATTTTCTACGCTACACTGCTACTTCCATCTGCAAACCGTTGGTCATAATTTACAATAAATGCATCACTGAGGGAGTATTTCCAAAAGACTGGAAGCGTGCAAATATCACGCCTGTACACAAGGGTGGGTCGAAGGGTAATGTGGAGAACTACCGTCCAATCTCGATCCTTTCCGCTTTGTCAAAGGTTTTTGAGAGACTCGTCCATAATGAAATATATCCGTTCTTACACAACGTCATCATACCACAGCAACACGGTTTCGTTAAACAGCGGTCTACTACTACAAACCTCTTGTCTTTTTCCTGCTTCTTATTTGATAGTTTTGATAATGGCCTGCAGGTAGATGCTGTTTATACAGATTTTTGCAAAGCCTTTGACAAGGTGGACCACGAACTGCTGCTCAATAAAATTGCCTTTAACGGAATTCGTGGCAATTTGCTTCGGTGGTTTGTTTCGTATATTTCGAACCGCTGTCAAAGGGTAGTAATCAATGGTTATAGATCGAGTGTTGTCGATGTCACATCTGGTGTCCCACAAGGCTCCATCCTTGGACCGCTCTTATTTAACATATTTATAAATGACATAGGTGACTGTTTCCGCTACACTGAATTTCTATTGTATGCAGATGATCTAAAGGTCTACAAGACCATCAGAACTGTCGACGATTGCATTTTGGTTCAACACGACCTTGACAGACTTACAGACTATTGCCATAGGAACAAATTAAAACTAAGCATACCAAAGTGCAACTACCTTACATTTACTAAAAATAAACATATTATTAAGTTCGCATACTGCCTTTGTCACGCGCCTCTATCTCAACTGTATTTAATTCGCGACCTCGGCGTTACACTTGACTCTAAACTATGCCTAGACTCGCACATTAATAAAATTGTTAGCAAAGCTTTCCAGCTATTTGGTTTTATCATGCGGTCCACCCTTGACTTCAAGAGAACCTCGTCATACTTATGCTTATATAAAGCGCTTGTTCGTTCACAGCTAGAATATGCAGTGTCAGTATGGAACCCTTTCTACAAGAAATATACTGAAATGGTTGAAAATGTACAGTACAAATTCTTGCGCGCTATGCACTATAGATGCCACAAATCAAATCAATCATATTTATCATATTCTCAATTACTCAGTAAGTACAAGCTCCTCCCCCTTAGCTCTCGAAGGAATTACCTCGAAGCCACAATTCTATTTAAAATTGTCAGAAACAAATTTAACTGCACAAATCTAAACAGCATGATCTGCTACGCTGTACCTCGCACCATTCATCGGCGGCGGGTACGCGCAGGTACTCTTTTTGCATTAAACAATTGCCGAACTAACTCAGGCCTGCGTTCGCCGGTCCGCCGTATGGTTGACACATATAACAGTACATTTGTAAACATAGACATCTTCAATTGCACAATAAGTAAATTTAAAAACCTCATTCGCTATTCCCTGTTCAATACAACTTAATAGCCTAACATTGTATAATTTTGTCATCTTTAAGTTTTAACAAATTGATTTTTTTTTATTTTTGATTTTAGTCATTATTTTATCTTTTATCATTTATTTGATTTAATTGTCACACGTACTGCTATCAATGTTCCTAGTGACTAGCTCTCTTTGTACCTAAACTTTACGCCTAACTGTGGACAGCGTTGTGGGTTACTTTATAACCAATTTGATTGTATGATAATTAACTGTAAGTCTTTATAATGTAACTGTTTGCTGTTCCTATCAATAAAAATAAAATAAAATAAAATAAACAATATCATATTTTTGTTCCTAAAATTATACTGAATACAATGTGTGCGGTCTTCATTCAAATAGCATCCATTTACAATACATATAATGCAGTTATCATTATTATTTACGATAAGAGAGTGGTAGATAGATACCGGTTTAATTTAAGCCCCATGTTATGTGAAAAACATATAGCATTTGCCAAGTACAAACGCAATCCTCAGCTTGCTACATGAAATTTATTTTAAAAAATCATCCTTCAGCCTGGTCAATCGAGGCCATCAGCTCAACTAACCTATGTATTTACAGTAACCTATTACTAAGTACTTCAACATAAAGCTACTCACGATAATTGTCATATGGTCCTCAATTAATTAATGGCAGCCGCTACAATCACGGCATTGATAATAATCTGTGCGGAATCTGTTTTAATTAATCCTTCTGTACAGAGATACTGGAAACAGCGAACAAAAGAAGGTATAGCAATGTTTCCAATTGTGAAATGTCAATTACTAAAGCTAAGTTTTAAAAAGGGAAATAATGAGAGTAAGTAGTGTTGTTAGAAAGCTTTGTTTAGTTTTGTTTAAATTGCTGCTTTTTTAGGAGCTTAATGTATCGACTAATATGTACTTAAGTAAATAGACTAGTATAAACGCGGCATTGAAATTGCTTTTATAATAATTAGTTTTGTTTTATCATTCTCCCATTAGTCTCGTCCAAACAAAATATAAAATTTTGATTTCCTCAACAGGTGCCGTTTTTTTCCTTTTTAAGCACTAATCTCAATTTTTTTTATCTAAATTGCCTCTTTGTTCTAGTGGTCGTAAGTGGGACTGCAGATCAAAAGGTCTTAAGATGGATTCCCAGGTTGGGCAAAGTATTGGGGTTTTCTATGAAATTCTCATTTTGAGCTCGGAGTTTGGATTCGTACCCGGTTGATAGCAAAAATCGCATGGCACCTAAATAATACTGGGGAAATGTGGATGTACAATAGTATACCTCTGCATAACACTTCAGGAACGACAGGCGTGAAAAATGCTAAACAATAGGCTGATAAAAGGTCTGTGGACTACAAGGTTCCGCAGTTGGGAGACCCAGGGTGAGCCTGTATTTTTCTAATAAAATACCCGCTTAAAATATATTCTAAGAACACTCACAGCTTACTTTGCCAGGGTAGGCACCATAATTACCTAAGCATACCAATTACTATCCACTTATAGTAAGTCCACGAGGACCATTTTCGGTATAAGGCCCTTTGATTCGGAACATTTGACGAGATAATTGATCATAAATTGCATGACAACTAACCATTGTGAGCAGAGGTCTAGTAAATGGATGTATTCTACCAAATTTCCGCAGATATCTGATCAATACTGAACAGTGTAATCCCTTATAATCACATCAGTATGCTCCCAATAAAGTAGAGATGGAACTGTTATACCATCGTACTATAATTAACACAATGTTATGGTACTGTGGTATGGCAAGTATGTGTATGATAGTATGGACGTAAACATGAGGGGAAGTTGACGAAGCAGTATATAATGATCGTTTCGTTACAGCTATTCAGTACCTAACTTTGAAAACGTACCACAGTGAAATCACAGGCGGGCGGGCAACGCAACAGTCCCCTATAATTCTGAATAAGAATCGAAAATAACGCTTCAAAAGAAAATGTATAATGAATATTATGACATTACCATAGACTTTAGGCAAAATTATTGCAGGCGTTTAGGTCAGAATTATAGCACGGTTTTAGATTTTAAACTTAGAACTGCTACTTGGCTATGTGTGCAGAGTAGCCAAGATCGTAGGTTACAAAACTCTACCCACCGCGCGTCTAAGTTTGCGTAATATCAGCTGCATGAAAATTCATATCTATTAAACCGAAAGATATTTTGTTGTTAATAAATAAATAATTATATAACCTCATTAATCCTATTACAAATTGTATAAAAAAGATTGCATATAAGTTATTTTATAACTAACAAGAAAATTTTATTCCTTAATTTTGAATAACATCACAATACTTGTGCCCAAGCCGCCTGTGTTAAATCTTTGTATACGTAGGTATATCTATATTGTTACAAAAGTATCTTGACCCAAAAAAAACGAATGCGATGAGTTCGGCAGTTTTTTTCAAAACAAAAACAAATTTGGGCCAAATCAGAAATAAAAGATAAATACGACCCCCATACTTCAATAAGCCGTTTAAGAATTGAAGAAAAGTTAAAATGTGAGAAGCCTTATTGGATGAAAGAGACAAATACCCGAAACTCGATGAAAAGGATCAAATATCGGGATGAACAATTATAATAATAAGGATTGCATGTAATTAAATCTATTCCGTGTAATATCGTATTTCGGGGTGGCCAAATTACAACAACTTAATTAAGTCACAGTACACGAATGCACATTAATTTCACAGCGATTTTCTTTTTTAAGTTGCACAATGAGGTCGTAAATTGAACGAATAATTTTGTATTTTTATCTACCTCAATAAAGTATAACGTGATGTAAAATGAACACGTCAGTAAAACTTTAGTTTGGATATTTATTAGCAGGTAGGTACAGACCGACACGACCTTCTGCTCGTCTCGGCTGGCTAGTTTCCACCCGCGGCTTTGCTCGCATGGTATAGGTTTAGATAAAATGTAGCCTATAGAGAAGATAGTAAATGTCAAATAGCATCCAAATCCGTTAAGCGGTTTTTGCGTGAACGACATCGATACAAATAGTAACATTTATTTTTAAATGTTAGTGGGATTTTAATTTTGATTTATCAATGTTCTTTTGGGCTAGATTCACTGTGCATTGCGTCATTAATCATCGTAATTTATCTAGATGTACGTACTTAATGTTTATTAGGTAAACGGGATGGGGTAATATGATATTATAAAATATGATTTATCTACATTCAGACCGACGCGTTTCAGTTTTACTGTATTTCATTGTGTTTCTGAGAATCAGAAATTGAAAGTATATTTACGTGAATACATCATTGGTACGGGACAAATGTATCTGTCCTACAGACAGGTAATTTTGGTCTTAGGTAAGCGTGCGGTCAGTTCAAAGCTACAGTTGCATTCTCTCCAAACGATAGATCCAGATGTTTTTTTTTTTTTTTCAATAGTTTTTACCAAACAACCGTAATTTTTGCCAAAAATGTCTGTATTGGATAGAACCTAATTTATAATATATATGAGTTGAGCCTTTCAGAGATCCGTAAGCTTATGAGGATTACAGAAACTATCCGTTTTTTCAATAAGTTAGACCAAATGTATAACTTTAAATATATAATTTTGCGTACCTATACGTACATCTAGATAAATGACGTGTGAAAAATATCAACATATTTTCAAGAGAAAAGAAAATGTTAACAGTACCTTTTCCCCATCAATGTCCCAGCTGAGTATCGCCGCGGGGTACGACCGTCCCGACGTACAGTTCAAAAATAAGGAGTCCCCTCTTCTATTCTCCTGTTCATTGCCTGTTATTCTTGGACCTTCCCTCGGTAAATCTAGTGAAAAAAGGAATAAATCAATCTTATTATGTTAAAATAAATATAAAACTCAAACTATCAAATAACATAGCTACGCCATCAGTTAATACAATTTAAAATGAACAAAAAGTCTTCGAAATTCGTTCAGAAACAAACCGAACAAGGCAAAATCTTTTTTTTTTATTAATAGCCAATATTTGGTGAGGATCCAAAAATGAGACATAAACAATGATAAAACCAGGTTCACTTGGCTTAAACACTATAAAAAAGAACCCAAAGTTACGAAATATCGTGTAAAATAGTCGAGCAACATGTAACGTCAAAATAATATCAAAAGACAATGGAAACAGATCTGTTGTGTTTAGACCCCGAGGCAATATTACTGAAACTGCGGTTGTAATACAAACTCCAAATTGAACTAATGGCTTTTCTCTGTTATGCATCATCATCATCATCATATCAGCTGGAGGACGTCCACTGCTGGACATAAGCCTGTTATGCATGCCTCTCGTCAAAGGGACCAAAATAGTTTTTTTTTACGAAATTTAACTCGTAAATTAATGGAACAGACAATGACGTCATGAAGTGTACAGAAATAAATAAATTTATCCAGACGTTATGACACAGTGCCACTTAGTTCTGAGCTAAGAAACGAGGATGCTTGTGTTACGGATACTAGATGGTAAATACCGTTCATAGATATATATTTGGAAAATATATGGGTACCTACATATTATGCAAGCACAAAAATAACCATGACTTATCAAATGTTTATGCTCATCAGACAAACATTTGCCCCTGACGGGATCCAAACCCAAGACCCTTAATGGACGACTCGATAAACGCAGTGGTATTAAAAACTGCTTTAATTATGATACTTGTCTCGGCTATGAGGTAAGTATATTCAGTTTCCTTAACCTTTCTTTAAACCTTTCAAAAAGACATTAATTAAACTAAACAATTTTGTAATATTATCTTTCTAGTATTTAATAAGCAATACTTACAAATGACTTCCATTCTTCCTTCACCAGCTGCTGACGCGAAGCTTGGTGCTTCGGCTGACACCTCGCATCTGTACAGTCCGCTTGATTTGAGTGTCACCTGATGTAGGATAACTCTTCGGTCATCTGACTTTTGTAACTGTATGGACAAAAATATTCAACTATTGAAGACTGCGATTACCAAGTAATATGAACTGCCTGACTTGTTCTGAAAAATTAGACAACTTTTGGTAATGAAAGGCTTGGGGAAATCATTATAAAGGTCTGTTTCATCAAAAATATATAATATCAGCCACAACCATAACTTAATTGAGTTTAATCGCTTGATATTTCACTAAATATTTTCATTAAAAATGGGGTTTCTCACACAATAAGTGTTTGTTTTATAAAATCAAATTAATAAGAAATTTATCAAATACTTAATAGAATAAACTCATTCGGGGGTTAAGTGCATAGCGTATTTAACTTGGTATGTTTTATCACTTCTTTAATTTTTATTGTTGATGGTGATTTATTAATTAAGAAAGAAAACCCAAGATTTTTAGATCAAACAAAAGAAGAAATGTTAGTTTATTATAATATACATAAATAGTTTTTAATTATTAACGAAACCTCAGAAAATAAATCACCACGATGAAAGTAAGTTGCAAAATCTACAGTAACTTATTACTACTACTGTTACTTCTGTATTCAGTTCGACTGAAAATAAAAATACATTTTCTATGTGGTATTGTAACTAATGATTTAATTGCCATAAGTCATACAAAAACTTTGCCTCTAACTAACGACCTCGTTATTTGCTAGGATGTTTTAAACCTTACATAATTACTTACAATTTCAATTTTAAAATAGCTCACTTTAAATGCTTTAATACCTCTTACACGCCCATTTTCATGCCCACTATACTCATGTACAATTTTTGTATCGTATCTATCAACTAATGTAGGTAAATCTATTTTAAGAAACTGATTTTGATTACAGAATGACTGACTAAGCCAACACTTTTAGTTTTATTTTCTGTAATTTGATTAAGTTTACGATAAATTTCATGTTGATCAATGTTAGCGTTTAACGCTGGATGTATGACGTAATGTATATTTAAGGAGATCAAAATAAAGTAGTTTTTTTTCAATCTGAACCATAGACGTACACAACCGTCGTACGGGAAAATAACACAATATCTCAAATTTTCTCAAACAAAAACGAATGAACACACAAATTCTCAGTGTATCATGATCAATAAGGAAAATTGAATCCTACTAAATCTCCCACTACAAGTAATTTTGTTGAGCACGTTTCCACTAGCTTAGACGATAGTATTCCTCAATGGTCTCGTATGGATTGTGTGGCTTCGGCTCATTTCTATCCCGATCTTTTGTGAGTGTGCGACGGCGTACCCTATTGTCCGCTCCGAACAGATAACCGAACTATATAACCTCTTTAAATAATGAGATTCCAAGAAAACCCTTTCAAATTATTCGATAATTTGCCTTTTCAACCTGAAACATTCTGTGTTACAGGTTGAAGCATATTTTTACTATAAAGCAAAATATAAAAATGCTTGGCTGTTGAAAACTGTTCTTTAACAATTCCATTTGAAGTTAGTTTAAAAAAACTGCCTAAACCAAACTAACAGACTATTAGTTGTGATACTCTAGAGAAGTGATTTGTTTTAACGAACCAACTACCTTTAAAATTTATGTGGGAATTTATCACTAGTCCACCACGCTATCCTAGCGCGGGTTGACAGAGAGAATTAATCAGACATGCAGGTTTTCATACGATGTTTTTCTTCACCGTTTGAGCATGGAATAAATACGCATGTAACTGCAAAAAGATAACAGTTGAAAAGCCTTGGGATCGAGCTCAGGGCGCTTGTCTTCACACCTCTAAGTTATCACAAGTTATTTCCTAATTCAATGAGATATAATGAGGCATAACTAGTTAAATACCAATGTGGTAATGTGCCACACGGCCACTTGTGTTTCCAGGAGAAAACTGATTAATTGTAATACTGACATTTGTAATCCAATAGTCAGACCAAACCCTTCTATTTTAGTCTAGTAAGAAATATTGTATTTTTGTTGATACATTTACCTCGCCTTTTTGTTATAACATTGGTCTTATTTTGTCATTGGCTATTCAGAATACAATTCACCTTCGCTAGACGGCTAATATTGTTTATTGAATAAAAGAAACCTCAGTTCGAAATAGCTGCTCAAATATGATGAAAGTAAAATGATTTATAACAAAACCTATAAAGGAATATCAAAGTAGATATATTTTGGTCGACTCGTCGTCATTACAAAGAGAATTTCTACGATGTAAATTCGTTCTTCACTCAATGCGGTTATCGTCTTCAATATAAGGCAGAATCATTTACAGACGAATAATTTACTAAAGTAAATAACACGAATGAAGCTAATTTTATTTTATTTGACCAATAAATATGTCATTTATCATTTACGTCTATTACGTATTATTATAAAAAAAAATAGCCCCTTATTCATACAAAAAATAATAAGACTTATAATTTCTGATCCGAATTATTTATGGCTCCTCATGTTCCATTGTATTTTAAAGATTAATTTCTACCAAAAGACTACTAACAATTGAATATAATATTATTTTATTAATGAGTATATTTTGTTAACTTATTTTCCATTTTTAAATAGTTTGATTCGCACCAGCGCAGTTTACCTACTCCGGTTTTGTGCATCAGACTGATAAAGACTAAACTACTAAAATACCTCCAATATTAGGCCCAAGGACGAACGCCAATTATATATCGGACACAAACTGTAAACTATTACTACTAATTTTTTCATAGAAAACCCCAATAACACAGCATGACCTCTGAATCGAAAACCATCCTGCTCCAATCATCGTGCTTGTGATCGCTTCAAAAAGAAAATTCAAGAATAAGAGTAAAAAAAAAAAAAAAACTACCACTAAACGCAACCACACTAGCAAAAGCATAACTCATCTACGGAGCTTCCAACGCGCTTAAAGGCTTCTTTAAATTTAATAGTACAACCAACTTACATCGACTTTGATCCCTTCCAATTTGTAGGCGTGCTTCGGAGGATCATACTTGGGCATGTAGCGGTAAAACTCTTCGTTGTCTCTGTACCACTTGACTGAATATAGATTGTCTTCACCAAGTTCATAGTCGCATTCGAACTGTGCCGGTTGACCCCTCACCCGGTAGGTGGGTACTGATACACGAACTATCTTTAGCAGTAAAGACTCTGAAACAAAGAGATGTCACATTAAAATCACTAAAATAGAATGGTAGTGAAGTTATGTCTTAGTTTTCTAATATCGAAAAATGTGTTGTTAGAGTTTTTAACCATATAACATTGTTTTTATAGTATTGTGATTACTTTAATGTACTTTTTCACTAGTGATGGAGAAGAGTACTGGTAGAATAAGAAGAGATAGGCTATAGTTTACTATGATAATCTAGGGCGGGTTGAAAAACTAAACAAGCTAAGTAAAAACGCTTTAAACTATTACTTCTTACATTATACGGATACGAAATAGGTACTTCAGATTTTAGTCGTTTGTTCAGTAATCGCGAAAAGTAATTACGTTTCTTCAGTGCTACACCAATTTTTATATTTTGAGAAGTAGGACAAATGAGTAACATTTTATGCATTGCGAATCGCTGTAGTTGCGCAATACAATAAAATCAATTTTTAAAGGCATTCGGGAGCAGTCGCGATTATTTTTACATCTCAACGTCTCCGCGTCGGGTGACTATTTTTGGATTGTATGAAAGTTTTGCTTTGCGGAAGAATACGGGTGAAATTGCTTAAAATACCATCAGTTACAATTTATAGTCGAAAGGTTTCAGCAGAAAAAAATATCCAAGAATATTATTTGTGAATAATAAAAGGTAGCTTTTTTGTTTATTTTTATTTGAATACGTCAAACGTTTTATTTCAATAAGTTAGATTACTTTTGTATAGTCATATACCTACAAAAAGGTCTTATTAGTTTAGAATTACAATATTAACTAGCTTTCATCTCAATTTCTGTTATATTATTAGGTTAATTTGTCTATGTTGAAACATTATAAAGCATACATCCTAGTCCTTAGTAGGATTTAGCAAGCTATTTTTCGTACGCCGCAAGATAGAGTAAGTACGCACATGACTATTAACACGTGGCATATAGTATTTGGCTCCGCTGTTATAAGGCAATACAGTGGCATGTTGCCAGTGAGTCGTAAAGTAATGATCGTATGAAATGACAGTAACGTCTTGTGTGGGATACACAGCAGTCACTAGCATCAATAGCTTTGAACAGATTTGAATCAAAATACATATTGGAAATTTCATGGAATACGTTCAACCGTCGAACAGTTTTCAATCAATACATACATTAGAAATTTCATGGAATTCATCGAAAATAACTATGACTAACCACAGTATCTGTCGCTGACAGACGTCGATACAAATATACTTATATATCTCGGGATGATGATTACGAAAAAAGAATCAAATCATTCAGGTTATTTTTTAATAACACTATGTGCGTGTCAGTTTTGAGGTTTCTTAGTGTGCTTATTTAAATCCAGGATAACATTACAGAACATGAATTTTAAAATGCATATTCTGTTTGTATCAATTTCGATTTGAATTCCACTTGATTTGAATAGAGATTTTAAAATCACTCTATGCTCGTATATTTTAAAAACATTTGTTTATTGCGTTACAATATACACATGCAGATAGTAAATTAAAAAAAAAAACAGATATAATAATTATGTAAATTATAATAAAAGGCAATACAACTATCAATTGTATTAATGTTTTATTGAATAGTAAAATAATTACGAAAACAACTATCGCCGGAGGTAAGTTGATAAAAAAACACTTATTGTATTTTAATAATATTATTACAGAACATGAAAAGGAATAAATATTTCTATTATCTATTTCGATATTTTCTTTCTGATGAAAGCAAAATAATTGTTCGATAAGATAAATAGACTTGTTCAGTATGTAGTAACTTGCGTAGTTGAGAGAAATGTGAAGATAATAATATGAGCGTTGTTTATTTTTTAAATATAATAGACAGAAAAGCAAAGTTATTTTAATATTTGAAATGAAACTTTAAAATAGGGTACCGTTGAAGTCTGAGAAAAAGATGGCGCAGTTGTATTGGTAAAGCGGTATCTTCCTCTTACAACTGAAATATCGTCATATTTTTATTTAAGACTTTCCAGAAAGAATCCAGTTCGCATTTCCAGCTCAAGGCTGGACTGAAAATGAATGTATATTGTATAACACTTCGTAATACTACTTTTATCATTCCATTCAAAGAATATCCACTGGGGAACAAATACCTTTGTACATTTCCACAATGACCAGTTACATGCCGCCCTCAAGTTTCAAGCCCTTATAGTTTAAGCCCTGCGTTGATATGTCAGTCAGTCAGTCAGCTTCTCCTTTTATATATATAGTAGATAGATACATAGCGAAATTTGTTTTAAATAAATAGGTAATTATCTGCTTTCTGAGTAAGTCTTATGAATTATAGGTATGTTGTATGTACGTATCTACGTTTCTTTTATTTAAATTCTTATTAAATGTAGTTGATCCATTAACAATTATGATCCAGTTTGTCATTTAAACATTATTTAATTTTAATTAATTAGGTATCCGTTGCAACTTAACCTAGCGATCCCGCTTTTGCCAATCCCGTAGGAATTTACTTTAATTCTATTCGTTAATCTTAAAAAAAAGTAGTACGAAGTAGTTTTCCGTTTCAGAGGAATCTTGAATTAAGGAAAGAATTTCTCGTAGGTCTACGTCTCTGCGCTACGTCGTAGCAATCAACGTAGCTGCCGCAATACCGTTACGTTACTACGCTGCTACAACAACCAGTGGTCGGAGTTTACCATTAAATGTGATTAAACAAATATTTTTGTACCGTGTGATTTGTTGTCAAGAAGCTTGTCGCGCATTATTTCTATAAAAAATATATACCAAAATCATGGTAGCTAGATTACCACAAAAATATAGAGATCGATATCCAGGTCGAGTTGACTGATTGATATTATTTTTTTGTTTATATCCTCTTTTTTATGGATGAAGGAAATTGTAATCCGTCAACGTACAAATTCGTTTAGCAAAACGGGTCGTGGGAAAATCAATGGTTATCTATCTTGCTGTCAAACAACGACGGCTTTTTATTTAGGGAGATGGGTAATTGTTTATTACGACATAAACATAACAAATGTTCCGTGTTCTAATATCGTGAACTCGTGACGTAATTGAAATTGTGGGGGATATTTTTGTTGCCGAATTCGAAATAACGTTTTTTTTTGTTTTGAGTTCGTTGAGAGAGAAGAACTGAATTTTGTAATTGATTTTATTTTTTATTTTTTTATGTATACCTACTGTCTTATTTTCTTAATTTTATTTTGGTCTTATTTTTTTTTATTTATTACAATATTCGAAGCAAGACACAAAACCATCAAATTTTATGCATTTCCTTCTAATATAGTCATTATATATTAGATATATTATAGGAACAATGTAACAGCTATTGGTTATCCAGAGTTATAAAATCAGATTCCGTTCCATTATCTAATAAATAAATTACATTCAAATATTTACGAACCCAACGAATCATGTATAGTAATTAGTACTTCCATTAACTAACTATCGAATATAAATAACAAAATAAACTATCTGCATAGTACGATTTATTTGCTAACTGTATCATAAAATATAAGTAAAGCATATTATATACACATCCATAAAAATATTTAAAGGCGAGCAATATGATTACATGCAAATAAAATATGTAGTTCAATTTTCTTTGTCACATTAAATCAAACAACAAATACATTTTGTCATATGAACATAAATGGAACCGAAAAACCACTGATATCGTAAATCCAATTGCTGACAGTTTGTGTAATATTGACGATATTTATTGGAGACATTTTTGAATAGACAGATATCATCCAAAGCCTACATATTGGAACAAGTAAGGTATATTATAAATATTTCGATATTTTCTGTTGAATTCAAAATAAACGTTTTTAAACGTTTTATATTAAACCCATACATGACGACTGTAAGACGACATATTCAGATATAAGTAGCACCACTGTCTCAATGGACAATGATAGGGTGATTATTACAATGGTCAATATAACTTTCATTATCATCAACCTGATTATTCCCACTGGTGGACACGGGAATCCGGATTTAAGAGGGATCAGGCTGTAGTCTACCACACTAACCTCGTGACAAACACTACTGGCAGAGTTCACACGCCATCCAGAATATCTCTTAGGCATGGAGGGTTCTTATAATATTTTTCCTTCATCATTTAAGCGTATGATAACTAAGCATGTAGTTTCGAATCGTCAGTATCGGTCAGCGTGCCTAGTGATCAAACTCGGCACTTTGGACTTCACAGCCCACTGACATCTACTATCTCAGCTCCTTAAATATTATCAGTTATAAATTGCCATTCCATCCCCCATGGCGTTTACTGGGGGAGGCCTACGTCCAGCAGTGGACGAATATAGGCTGATGACGATGGTGATGATGATTAATTGCCACTATTTACTTTTACGAGATTGATTCGAGATTCACGAAAAACAAGTTGCTCCCGGCACAAAACAGTCTAAGTAAATAAAAATCGTTGACAACAGCAGTTGAGAGTTAAGAGGACACGCACGGCTCGCACCTCCCTATAACTTACTTAGCGAAGTTTACCTTCAACTTCTAACTGTTTCTGTCCCACCCTTGATTTATAAATTAGCTGTCATCCACGCGTTAAATTGCAAACAATTTGATTTGTTATCTTCTGTTGGTGATTTAGAATTTATGTGAGTTAGATAGTTTACAATTGTCACGACGCTCAACATTTTGTGTACTTGTATATATTAAAGACTTTTAAGTCTTCTGAATCCAATAGTTTTTGACATCTAACACTTTTGACATGATGAGGATGTCAATCAGAACCTATCTCATAATATAAAGTATTAAGTTTAATAACTGAGCTAAGATTATTTCATAAGATACTTTAATTTTTATTTATTTCAGTGAATACATAAAACATTCCATAAGTTTTTTACATCTATAAACTTATATAGAATGAAAATTGGGGCGGAAAACGCTTTTAGCCCTTAGATCGACATATTGCGACACTTAATTAGTTAATTTTTTATTTTGATATTTTATAAATCATTTTTAAAAGTTGGTTTGTATCTATAGGTACGAGCTACATAAATCTTCTTTTTTCTGAATTGCCGTTTCCGACAGGATATACTACACATACCTATATTTGTTGCAATACCTCATATAATAACAATCGTGAGAAATTATAGCAAAATACTAATAAACCCGTGCCCAGCAGTGGGACAATAATGGGTTGATGATGACTTTTAAACTCACATAGTGTAGAAATTGCTAAATAAGATCAGTGTAAACAAACAAAAATAATAATTTAATCACAGAAAAAAAGAATCAGATTTTATATATTTGACAAGCGTTAAATACACACCGCCTTTTGAGAACATAACTACCTAAAATTGGAACTACCGCAATTTTAATTCTGGATTCCGTTTAGACGTGGCGGTTCAGAATAAAATTCATACGTTCTCAATAAATTCATTACGTGTTTTAGTATACACATATTTCCAGTGAGTTGCAAGGCGGAGAAAGAAGTAGTTAAAGTGAATAAGATAAAAAGTGCACAACTTATGTAAGCAAGACGTATGGTAAGTCTAAAAAGTTAGACGACTGAAAAATTTATTCAGAACTAAATAACGATCCCCGAGCTTTAATAAAACATTATAATTTTGCACGAGATGAGAGAGAGATTCGTTTTGCAAATATATCCATCTCGCTTTATTTCCCTAGGGTTGTGCAAACTGGACTTTACAACAATCATTTGGGAGTAACAGAAGCGAGACCTTGTTAAAGCGTAACAAACTTGTATTGTTTAATCTTTGAAAGTCTCGCCTTCAACTTGGTGATACCAAGATGTCACTAAGGTAACTTTATTGTTTAAAGTCGGTTAATTAGTGGAGGTAGTAAGTTTTCGTGTTCATTCGCTAGTTTTACTCGCACTTTTAACAACGTTTAGAACTGCAGTGTAGCTAGAGATTTTATAGATAGCCAGAACTATAAAGTATTTCTTACGTAAATTAGCATAGCTCACTGCACGAACGGAATTTAGGGACTAAATTGAAGCAATATTTTACTTTGATAAAGTGTTTTATCGATTTTGAACTCTTTCGTAAAGAAACAGAAAGTGTTTTCGAGCGCTGCGGTTAGGGGACATCTTAACTTTCTACAGGGCACCCGAGGGTCATAAGTTTTTGTGGTTTATGGGTGTACACGCTAACTTCACGGCAAATCGGTACTAGGATTGCGGGTTTATTCTCGGAAGGTACTCCAAAATTATTCTTAATGCGTTATGTTAATGATGGAAATATTTTTATTAAGATACGTTTTTGTTTTGCTGCCAGGTTATGTTACCCGAAAGAACTATATTTTGGTAATTATATAATTTAAAAGGCATCGAAATTGTTTTTATTAATATACATATGAAACACCCAGACAAAGACAAACACTTATATTTAAAACACAAATATTTGTTTGCGATTCCTGTGGGTATCGAACTCACGACATCGTGATCAGCAGTCCAGAACCACTATACTACAGAGGCCATCGTGTCTTTGTGTTGGCTGTGAAATGAGCTACTTGACCAGGTTTTTTCGAACGATTACAGCATGAGTTCTCCAAAAAAAAGGTCTCATGTAGCAAACGTCCTTAGACTACGGTAATTATTTACCATTAGGCGGCCCATATGTTTGTTTACCTTCATGATATTAAATAAACAGACGTCTAGATCAAATACGTCCATTTCAACAATAATTTTAATGTCTTTACTAGCCCCATGTACTAAAACACGACTTTACAGACATCAGATCGAAACAGAGCGAGGTCAAAGGACTAAAATATGTAGATTAAATCTAAAATACTTTGTTAACACAGATGTGTAGTTCACGCTCACCGACCTTTCTAGAATTACAGTCCACATCCCTGTTGAGTATCTCTCAACTAATTCATCAAATAACTGCCAAAAAACTATTCAAGTTGTTTTTTTACTACTTCTTTGGGCTAAAAGCCGCAAGCAAAGCTGCCTATTGATTCTAGATTCGATTGCCAGGCCGAACAAAATCCTATTGCTATTTTTTATTTTATATAAAAAAGTTAGTTATTTTGGGTATCTCGGAACTTGGTCACCTAATTAGTAAAGGTTTGACTTGCCACTATGACATAGTTATTTAAAACATACTTTTGTTCGTTAAGACTATCTTACCCTCCTTTGGAATACTCGTGATGGTATGCTATATCACAAACTAGTTTCATTTTAAGCTAACGTAATTTTACGTCAATATCATACACGTCTTTGGCTATAAAAAATGTAGCTATCAGAATTTCGCTCATAAGGTCGAGGCTATCAAATTTGCGATCGCAATTTTTTACATGTTATTGTTTCTATCGCGCAAATTGCTACTAAGTCACATTTTCATAACCATCAAGCATAATAATATAGCTCCAAAGGGCTAGACAGAGCCGAGAGAGGTGTATTTATAATAATAATAATAGCCTTTTATTCCTAAACATAGGGTTACAAGAGGTCCCTAAGTTCGGTGTGCCTTTTGGCATAGGCCTCCTCCAATTCCTTCCAATGTGTCCTATCCCTTGCTACTCTCAGCCAGAATGGTCCCGCTGTCTGTTTCAAGTCATCCTCCCATCTCCTGACTTGACGACCTCTATCTCTTTTGCCGTCTCTTGGCTGCCAAAGGGTGACTTGCTTGCTCCATTTGTTAATGGGGTGGCGTAGCATATGTCCAGCCCATCTCCATTTTTGAGTGTCTATCCTGGTAAGAATGTCTGTGAGTTTTGTTCTTATTCTTAAGTCTACGTTCCTGACTCTGTCTTTGATTTTCAACCCTAGCATGCTTCTTTCCATGGCACGTTGGCATTTTGTTAGCCTTTCCCTGTGGTGAAGTGTTATTGACCAAGTTTCGCAGCCATAAGTAAGAACTGGTAGAATGCAGGTCTCGAATGCTTTCTTTTTTATGTGATGGCCTAGATCCTTGTTTTTTACTATTTCCTTCAGTGACCAGTATTTTCTCCAACCTTGGGCTATTCGCATGTTTACTTCCTTTGTCATTTCGTCTGAAGGGGATATTATCTGTCCTAAGTAGATATATTCTTTAACGTATTCGATCTTGTTGCCATCTACCATAACGTCAATTTCCCTTGAGTTTGTCATCAATTTTGTTTTACTGGCATTGATTTCTAGTCCAACTTCTCTACTTATATTTGCTAGGCTCTGCATCATTTGTTCTATTACTGCTGGATTTTCTTCAAGAAGCACCAGATCGTCGGCAAATCTTAGGTGGTTTAATCGAGCTCCGTTAATGTTCAGACCTAAGTGGTCCCATTTTAGCTGTCTAAAGATGTGCTCGAGTACGGCGTTAAATAGCGTAGGGGAGAGAGGATCGCCTTGGCGTACGCCCTTTTTGATAGGAAATGATTCTCCTGTTGATTCTAATTTAATGCTGGCCTTACTAGATTTGTATATACTTTTAAGTATTTCTATATAGTTGCTCTGGACCCCTTGTTGTTCAAGGCTCCTCCATATGTGTTGGTGCCTGAGGCTGTCAAATGCCTTTGAGTAATCTATAAATGCCAAGTATATTTGTTTATTGTATTCGTTATACTTCTGTATCAACTGTTTTATTGTGTGAATGTGATCTATTGTGCTGAAGTCTTTTCGGAATCCTGCCTGCTCCACTGGTTGGCTTTCGTTTAGTGTTAATGATATTCTTTCCAGGATCACTTTTGCAAATACTTTATATATGTTTGATATTAGAGAAATTGGCCTATAGTTCCCAATCTCATCTCTAGGGCCTTTTTTATGTAATAGAATTATGTGACACTCCGTCCATTCTTCTGGAATTTGCCTTGTTTGTAATATTTCATTGAAAAGTTTTTCCAACACAGGAGTGATTTCCTCTAAGGCTCCCTTGAGCATTTCGTTAGGTATCTTGTCCGGCCCTGGGGCTTTCTCGAGTTTTTGGGATTTTATTGCCTTGATTATCTCTGAGGCAAGGATTTCTGGCACTTCGTCTACTTTATTTTCTTTTGCTTCACTTGCCTCCGAAGTTGTGGCCAACTCTGAATCAAATTTGTCAGAATACAATCGGCGGTAATAGTCCGTAGCTAGTTTCTGTATTGAGAGTCGATTAGTTAAGCATGATTTGCGTTGCTTTAGTTTAGATATCCATTGTTTCCCTTGTTCGCTAAGTTGTTTCATGGCCTTTTTTGTTCCTCCTGTTATTTTTATGTTTTCTTCCAAAACTCTATTTTTTTTCTCCTTACGGTCTTTCCTCATATTTTCCTTAATTTTCTTGCTAAGGTTTGCAATTTTCTGGCGTCTTTCTTTGTCCCCTTTGTTTGATATTAGTTTTCTTCTTTCATCTAGTAGTTCTAGTGTCTCTTTACTTAAATAGCTTTCTTTGCTTCTGGGTTTGCTGACTATCATCTCTTTCAATTTGTTTTGTAGTCTCTTGTATTTAATCCCAGTTTCTGCGTCGGAGGTAATAATTTCATTTAGTGTTTCTGTGCAGAAATTGGTGGAATGGCTGTGTTCTGATATTTGATGCATCTTATTGTTATTTGCTAGATTTTTCCTGGATCTTTTGGGTTGGTTTAGGCTTAGGCAGCTTCTTACCATACGGTGGTCTGTGTTAAAGTTGAGGTTTTTAACTAGAGAGAGGTGTATTTATTCACCTATAATTAACCAGTAGGTAGTTACATTTTCTTCCACCAAAATTTGAATTATCATTACCCAAAGCTGTGTTAATTGCACAAAGACTACATTTCAAACATAAAGCCGACATTAAAACGCTTTGTTTAAACTAGGTCTGTAATATTCTGGAGCTGATTATTAGGAACATAGCTTCCGCTTAACTAATCTAGTTTCTTAAAGGCTATTTCATGTCATCATGAACCTATTTATTGACGCACTGCTGGGTACGATTCTCTTTTTTTTTTGCAACACCTGAGGCTTGCCAATTCGTTGCCAAACCCCTTAGAAACCGTTCAGGTTTCTTAAAATAGGGAGTTACTGAACTGACAGTAAACGGAATTCCCATGCTGTCAGAATAGTCACTCTCCCAATGAGCTCTGGTAACCAACAACTATTGTTGATTCACTGCGGTCTTCTGTAAGGCGGAGGTACTTCCCCAGTCGGGCAGCTCAATTTGAGCGAGAAACCTCGCTATGCCCTACCTCTTCTTCTCATTCAATTAGGATAAGGCTATAGTCCACCGCGACAATTACACCCGCATTTTCTAGTGCATACGGGTGCAGACTTGAGAATTGATAAAATCTCTCAGGCATGCAGGTTTTATCACGATGTTTTTGTTCACCGTCTAAGCCTGTGATAAATACGCAAGTGACTTCGAAAGGTCAGCGGTGTGTGCCTTAGATTTGAACTCTAGAACTTTGATTTTGCATGCCACTGATCACATCAGTAGGCCAACTATGATAATTAGGTACAGTCTAGCCTGGCAGAAAATACAAAGTATTGACATTGTTTCACTGGCACCAAACAGAAATATGATAGGGTCACTCCCACGCCACTGCCGTGCCGTACTAGCGCGCCAGACATACTGATAATGGCCGTAAGTGGTTCCGTATGAAACAGCCCCTAATGTACATTAAATATAATAAGCTTGTTTGAAAGCAATAAATTCTGAGAACGGCTAAGAAGATATTGGATGTAAATATTTCGTTATCTTTCATTTTCTTTTCTATGTTGTTTACTTTTATTTGATTATGTTGTTTAACATTGTTTACCGTTACTAAGGGCATTTTGTTGTTTATTTTTAAATTACCAAACCATGAAGGCAAATTAACAGACGTTTATTAATTACCTAATTAATAGAAGACAATGGTTTATTGACTTGAATTGAGATCAAAAGACTAAGGACTACCTGTTTCATGTTTATACCTGGACTTTCCTCGTGCAAAGTACAGACAAGATCATATTATATAGACACCCTATTGAGCTCCGGGTCTCATGAACATATACACGGCGAACTTGTTTGGTATATATACGTGCATACGGTCTCACCCCTGATACGGATATCTACCAAGCTTTATGTTTGTTTAGTTGAAATTTACAACACGTGTTTTATTTCAGCGTACAGCGAGGAAGGTTTTATACATACATACATACCATCACGCCTGTCGTCCCCAAAGGGTAAGACAGAGGTGTACTAATATGTACACCCATATTTCGCCGGGATGTTTTAGGTCCCATGTAATAGGGAGCGAGCCTATTGCCATTAACCGGGCATGAATCCAAACTCCGAGCTGCTACTGAGAATTTCATAGCAAAACCCAATAACACTTTGCTCGACCTGGGAATCGAACCCAGGACCTCTCGCGCGATAGTCGCTCTGTACGACCACTCGACCAATGAGGTAATTAGTTTTTATAAATATTCTAAACTGGCTTCCTTTGGGCATATGTTTTCGTAATAAGTCGGTATTTATTTTTAGTTGTACCACATGCAAAAAATATGAATTCGTAATATTAAAACAAATCCTCAAAATTTATACAATATAGATCACATTAAACTAAGTTGTTAATATTGAACTATGTTACCCACCCACATAATACAACATTTTCTCCCAATTTTGATACGTTAAACTCTTAATTCTAACAAAGGTAAGTTGAGATAATACTAGGTAGAAACTAATATACTCCTGTGTTATAATAATATGTTAAAAAGGTCGTTTAATATCTACCTACAGAAATTGTAAAGGTATTTTAAATAGACCATGATATTTTATCCCTCATTTCCCTAAAAGTAAAAACGAGATAGAACATTTCACAGTTGACTTGCTTGTAACTTCATCATGTATAACTTTATTTTATCAAACAGAATAAGATTAACTTTTGAAACAAAATTCAGGCGCCGCAGGTGGAAACTAGAAAACGCTACGTGCCACGTACCGAAAACACGTAGTTTCGTACTTAGCGTTTTATCGGGGTGTTACAGAAAAAACAAATAACAACATTTTTATCCCACATTAAAATAAATAGTTTTGATGTCGCTTAAGTAGGCCGTAACAGCTGGTTCGACGGGCGGCACAATATCAACCTGTCACATCGTATATACAGCTGTTTTTAACTTTGTGTCCCCGTCTACGAATAGAACACTCAATCACTTCCCGGGGGGACGTGAAAAGTGAGTAACGGATTAAACTAGGTAATAGTTTTGTGCTTAAGTGATAATACTGCCATGGCATTTAGGTAAAACAAAATACACATGTGTTACTAGACCGTAATAATTAAAACATAATAGAGTAGTTTCACCCTAAGTCTTTATTTCGATTTGATAGATTTTGTTTAGGAGAAAAGTTGTATTCTTGTTACCGATAAAATAATTAAAAAAAATAGTTGATAAAATTTTTAAAATCATAATGAAAAAAAACAGCCTATTGGTGGACTGACATGTCAAAGGTCTCGAGTTCAAACCCGGGCACTGACTTTTCGGAAGTTATGTGCGTATTTATCACATGCTCAAACGGTGAAGGAAAACATCGTGAGGAAACCTGCATGCTTGAGAGATTTTCTCGATAGCATATAAAGTCTACCAACCCGCTGTAGGCTAGCGTGGTGGACTATATCCCTCTTCAATGAGAAGAGATCCGTACCCAGCAGTGGGACAATAATGGGTTGATGATGGTGATTATTACCGAGACCGATTGTAATAACCCCAAGCCTAGTCCCTTCATAAAACCATAATACCAATCGCTGCGCCGATAACAACCAGAATTTTCCGCACGTACCTATCACAGTAAGGAAAAATATATATAGATTGACTGTATTTAAATAGCATTATCAGTTACGGTTGATGTAACACTAAAACTGCCAAAAGTTAAGCTGTCTAAATAGCCAACGCTGGCTTGAGTCTTGCCCTAGGCTGGCCGTCTACTCCAAAAAGAGGACTAAGTTTAAACTAAATTAAGCCAGTTACTGCTCATTAGGTACCTATATTCGTTACACAATCCATTTATGTTAAAAGGTAAACTGAGACTGACCGACCGAGGCGTATTTGTGTAACACTTAATAAAGTTTTCCCAAAATTATACGGGTAGGTATTGATTCTTCATAAATCATTTATTAGTTGATTTCATACGGTTATACGACATCTTATCAAATTTTAAAGTTCATAGTTTCCAAGATTTCGTGATTAGATTGTAAATAAGTAACATGTTACTTTACACTTGTGAAAGTACGTTCAAAGAACAACTTACTGAAGTAAATAAATATTATACCTGTCTCAGAAATAAAATTATTAGTTTAAAGGTAATACTGAATTCTTACGAAACAATTTACCAGTATGTGACGACACACCTATTCATATTTTACAACCACTTCGAACAAATGAAATATCGATCTTAGTAGACTTCTTGGTTATTACCATAAACATATCAAAAAGAGATATACTCGTAGTTTGTATTTTTAAGGCTCAATTTGCTTTTAGCGACCCGAGCCGAGGGTGGGTCTGAATAAATCTAGCTGAAAGCCCCTCAAGATAAAAGACATTGTGATGATTTAATTGACATATTTCGTTTATTCCTCCCAAAAAGAGTATAAATTTCGAAACTATCTACACACATATATATAAAAATTATATATAAGTTAGTTTCGTGTTAGCTACGAAAACTCTAAAAGTTCTGCACTGATTGTTCTTCAATTCTAAGATTGATTTCATATCATATTTTTGCATCAATACAATCAAGTTTTGTTACCGCAAAGCAAAACAGGGTTCAACTACTAGTATACAAACAATATGCAAAATAAAAAGACCTAGAATATTACGGAGCCCTCAGGTATCTAATATAACCACATCGGTTTAACCGCACCGGTTAAACTGCAAAGCGAAGTAGCGTTTATTGTTGTCAGCCCAGAAATAGACAACAATTCATTTGGAACACATAAATACTGTCCAGTGCCTGTGACTTGATACTACAGATAATTTAATTAGAAGTTAACATAATGTAGTAATAGCTGTTTTATCGTTATGATATTGATATCAACCTGCGTACACGACGATTTCTTTATATTGCATGTTTTGCCCCGAAATTGGTTATGGGACACTGCTAGTTATGCACAAATTGTTTTATCTAGCAACCGTTCTTTAATAGTAAAAAGACATTTCTGGCAAAAAGAATATTAAGGATCTCAACGACCGGATATCATTGAACCAAAACTAAACACAAAATTTTTGGGCATAGAGCACAATTGTGACTTCAAGGTGCAAGGTGAAGATTCAAATATACGGAAAGCGATTAAATCGCCATCGCATATGCAAAAAGCGTTGTGTGTGGTTAGGATAGGATTTCGTATCAAGAAATAATTCAATCTCCATAAGCCGATTTCCAGTTAAACAGAGGAAAGTCGTACTGCATTTACTAACTCGTTAACTATATGATAGAGAAAATAAACTTGAATACTTCCTATAAAATATCCATATTATTTAATCAGTCTTATTCTCAAAGTGTAAAAAACAATATCCAATTTAATCATCATCCCAAAGAAAATACGTAGTTCTTGATAGCCCACTGCAGAACGTAGCCTTGTTCTTATGATGCCACAGTAAGATGAATGGCCTTTTATAATAAAGCCTCCCTCGGTCTCGTTTCATGAATAATAACTTTATGCAATCTTATTCCCTTACTGAAAATGAAGCTGCATTAAAATATCGTAGCTGACAGTGACACTTATTATCGCCCAACGCGGGACTCATTTAGTCGATCGAATTTACAACTAACAATCAATTATAATATTTATTTCCCGCTTTTATACTAATATATCATATATAATAACTATTTTATTAATACACAGTCGATCCACAGTATTGTTATTACCTTTTATAAGTAAACTGAGTACTGCCATTAAGACGTACATCCTCATTAAGTTTTTAAACAAACAGTTCCATCACATATCACAGAGCGTTATCCCTCCATATATTGCCGAAAGCACTTTACTCACACACGGTTTTAATTAACATTTCAATCGGAGAGTTGAGTCGAGTTATAATGAAGCTCACGTAATATTTTGGTGGGGAGCGCGATACAGACGACCGGCGCCGTCAGCGGTTGACACACGACTGGAGAGAGTTCCCTCTCTCCATTTGTTCGGCTGCGATCGCAGTCACTCGCCCTCGCCCATCTAGGGTCACCGCTTACAATTTTCGTGACCTTATGGGGCAAGTCGATAATCGCTTTTACTAACAAATATGACTAATAGATTTAGTAAGTCGAGAACATGTTATTATATGTTTGAGTGGTAGTGACAGGTGCCAATTTTGTGATATGTATACTATCTAGTATCATATTTCACAGTCAAATATATCTACAACGTATACTTACGTCTTCTATGGAAACTATAGCATGAAAAATATTTATTTTAATTTATTGATAAACGATGCTTTTTTAATTAAACTTTCATACTGGATTCGAAGTTATCACAGTGTTGATGCTATGCTATGTCATACTTATAATATTGTATTCTTATTTTGCGCGTGCTCTCCCCAAGAAACTCTATCATATACCTGATTTTATAGACAGTTCGCTGTAGTGACTCATTTATCAACACCACAGACTTATAATTTATGTATTTCAGATAGTAATCTATCATTTTAAGACTGCGTTTTAGGTAAATGGAAAATATTAATAAAGACCTCAATTCAATTATTGTTCGTCAGACTGTAATTTGTGATGATTACATTTTCTTTAAATAAATCGATGTTCTTTTTTTCATTCAGTTCATTGGCTTAACGACTGTTTAAGGTATTCAATTTACTTAATCAACCTTCATGGTATAAAACTATTTAATATCATAACAGCCGTTGGAAAAGCAAAGATCTAATGTTGCTTCTTATTCAGTAACGTTTCGGCCGCCGAAGGGTTTATTTGTGAGATTAGAAAGATTTAATACGAATCAATAGCTAACGCGGTCTTTTTGTCTAGTCAAGATTAGATTGCTCGTCTATCTGAAGATACGGCAAATTCTACCGATAACCTTCTACTACGTGCTAAAATAGCCACTTTATATTCTATACACCTAACTTACATCATAACTATAGGTCAGGATCCTGGTGCGAGTTGACAAATAATACCCGTACCCGTATATTTTCGACGATGTATATTTTGAAAAGTCAGAACTGCAATCTTTGATTCAAACTCGACAGCTATGAGTTCGAAATAAAATTGGTCAAGTATGTTACTAGGCTACCTATTAGTGCTATATGTATAGAATACATAAATCACGTAGATATCTTAAACCATAAAAATAATTGTGGCTTACATTAACAAAGAAGATTACGCTTTAAGATTTTATCTCATACATTTATTTAAATAAATTTTCCCTTGAAAAGAAAAACTTCGCTTCATTTCCGGACAATGGCTTATTTTCCCATATTAAAGTGACGTCAAGCCCACGTGTTGTTATTAAAGTAAAATATCATTAGCCCTCCTTAGTCGAGACTTGTACGACATTTTTTCCGCCTCATCGGATAGGTCGTAAGACTTTATCGTTATTGTACGACCATATTCGAGAATGGAGTAGCATCATAAAATCATAAACACCTTCAGTTTTCGCGTTATCCCTTACAAATTCCTTGGGGTTGCGTTCAATCGCCGATTATGAATTTGGTGTTCAATACGTGATCTGTTTATTGGATGATCTGTTGTTATTAGCCAGTCAGACGTATTGAGATGTTTGTGCGCTGTTCCGACAACATAATACGTTTTGTATGACTGCTCCAATACACATAGGTGCGTGTATATTAAACAAATGAAAATGTTATTCGTTGAGCGTGTAAGTACGATAGTGGGTATTGTGTTGAGCTGTTTGCTGGATCAAAATATGTTCAAATCAAGTGAATGATTATGAGTCAAATAGATTTTACATAGTTAGGTGGCTTAGCTATTGCAGTAATATTATTAATTTGGTAATAATGTGTGATTTAAACTGAAATTATTCTCCAAAATGGTAAATGATTCTAGCGTGATCACATCGGATAGCCTGTCTTAATTTTAGAGCAACATTTACCCACAATTTGCTCACGACGCTAGATTCACGGTCACGGATACGCTCCTAATCAAACATTACAATGAACACTTTAACATGTTATATCTAAGCGTATCCCGTTGTGGGGGTAATTGCCACTTCATTTGTTGATGGAGTTAGAAAATTCCCCTCGCCCTCGAAATTGTTGCAATGCAGCTCCCAGTAATGGGGCAAGGGGCACGTCGCTTCTTTGGGTATTACCGGGTGACAACTGGGCACAGGCGGCGTACTCCCAACGCTTTATCACTTAATTTGAATCGTGT
Organism: Craniophora ligustri; assembly: GCA_905163465.1. NCBI lineage: Eukaryota > Metazoa > Arthropoda > Insecta > Lepidoptera > Noctuidae > Craniophora > Craniophora ligustri. The sequence goes on from LR990959.1 coordinate 6,274,433, forward strand.
CTTGAATTTAGAACACAGGCTGTCCTTAGAATTCGAAAATTGTTAATCTGTTCTGTCTGGATATTCCAATTCCAATCTGAATCGCAATAAACGAAGACCGGCGCTCAAATATATTTAATAGTCAGCCCCTCCTTTACAGTCGTCAGGTTAAATAAATTCCCACTGAGATGTTATCGGATAAATTCTAAATAAAAAGTACTTCGTTTAAATTTTATCTGCCAAATTTATCATTTTTGTGAAAAAATATTTTCTTTTATTACAAATCTTATTAAAATTCAGGTGGTTAAATGAAAGTCAAATGTAAATGTGGTACCCGACCGAGCACTTTTTATTATTCAATCATCAAAATGAGCCCCAACAATAAATCATAAAACGAAAATGCGCATAAGAAAGGGGGTTTACGATATCTGGCTCGGAGGTAAGCATGCGAGGGATAATTTACAAATTGTTAGAAGACCAATTTTGATACGTTCGAGTTCCGAATGGAGTTCGGTTCTAAAACACACGCTTTATGCTCTGGACTTTTTATAAAGCGCCTTATTATGTATGCGGTATTCCAAAACGTTCATGAAAATTCATGTACCTACTTATTTAAACACAAGTGGAAATAAAATACTCATAACGGCATTGCAAAAACGGCGCGTATACGTTTCGCCTCTGAAAATGTTATTCGTGAAAGTAAGAGCACCATATTTTTAGTGGGAACGTCGGTAAAATGACAACATTCACCTCCCTCTAAATCAAACATGCATAAATCCAGGCCGCTCCCTTTACGCTATTATGTCAACCGAAGCGATTTATGATCGCATCTAAGAGATTTTCACAAGGGAGAATATCGCCGAGTAAATAGTATTGAGCGTAACTCAAGAATATATCTACCTATGCGTTATCACACAAGCGAATTGCGATCGCAGCATTTGCCCGCTTTTTATTGTGTTTTTGATGTTTCATTTGATCATTGTTGTTATTCGGGCAATATAATATTCTGATTTGGAGCACAAATGCCACATACCTTTTTGTTCGTCTATTCATATTGGATTCTAGAGAGGTTTACTGGCTAAACAAGTTAGTTTAATAGTTTGAAAGTAGGTTAGACTACAATCGATGTAGTTAGATTGTCTATACAATGAGATTATCGCGTTGGCAAAGCAGCGTCTGACAAGTTAAGGAACGTGTCCGTATCTTCAACGTTGTATACAATAACTTTCATGTACAGAACATAGCAGCCTAGATGTCTTAATAATATAATAGAACTTAAAGGTAACTTATGTAGACGCCCAAATTTAATTACATTTAATAAGAAGAGTAGATTTTGTTGGAAAACATTTTTATTTACGTTATTAGGAATTAAAAACTAGCAATATCAACGAGGATAATATAAATAAAAGGGGTCAAGACATCGTCCACCATGCGCGGCCGTGGCATGGTGGACGATGTCTTGACCCCGTGGTACAGTACAAACTGTTTGTGCTGTATTAAAAACATCTCTCGGAAGTGCAGGTTTACACGTCATATTTTCCTTCACCGTTCGACGAATTATTTCTTGCCACGTGATACTACTACACGTGGATTTGAACTCAACATTTATTTATTGGTTACAAAATTCCCATTTCATTGTCCTATTATAAAGGCGTATAAACCTGAGTTAAAAGAAAAAACAAATCTTTGTAAACCTTACAGAATTTTCTTCTGTAAAATTATCTACACAATACATATTAACATAGGCACCGCATTAATTACGTTGACAAACGAGTTGTATATAACACGAGGGCTAATAAAACAGGGTGTTTTGCCTCTGGACGCACCTGGGGCGTTGGTGATGGTAATGTAATTAATGTTCAACCTTTTTATCAACGTATGCCAGGTAAATGAGATTTTTTGGGTCCTCCTTATTGTGCTCGAACGATTTCAGCACTTGATTGTTGTTTTGTACTGTTTTGATCTACATATTATATTGAACAAGATTGATTGATGTTCCATAATATCTAAGTACTGAAATAGCAAGAGTTTATCGTGTACGTTGCATGTTCATTGAAATTAAGAGTGCATAATCTACACAAAATAGTCCGAGGAAAATGTTTTGGCGTATCACTCTAATACTTATTACAAAAAAAATACCTTACAAAATATAAAATTTTATTATGGGACCCACAGTCCAACAAATAGAACTTATTCCACAATAGTTTAAAAATGTTAAAAATATATTTTTAAAGTTTTGAAAGGTTTACAAGTAATAAAGGATTGTTTTAGGTTTAGGTGAAACAAATATCATTAAATAATATGTATAAAAAACAATATCGACTTTTAATTAAACGCGGCACTATGTTTTCATAAATCTGTTTAAAATAAAACAAAAACCGTTTGTTTATGCACCTGTCGCTCCTTTCAAAATGTTTCAATCAGCAAAATATTTTATTCGCCCGATTTTTTTGTGAATATAGGTTTTAAACTCGTCACACTCACAATTCAAGTCACTTTTCAGAATGAGTGGTAGCCCGCTGTGGCACCGCGATATATGAACCAGCTATTGCGTAAATTGAAAAACTGACGTTCTTCCTATTCGGCACTAGCTTTTGCCCGCGATATTGTCTGTGTAGAATCTGTAATTGTATCCAATCTGCTTTTTTTATTTCTACGTTTTGAACGGAACTCGATATTATCACAGACTACAATGTCTATAGTAATATTAAACCTCGTTCGTAAAATGACACAAAACGTATTCAATTCCAAGAAATTCCACGTTTTGCTGTTGTCTAAGGAAGCGACTATAGAGAAAACTAACATATCAGTAATTCAACGAGAACTTGCATATTATTAATATCATTAAAAATATCCAACAAAAATGACTATACGAATTTTGATGAAACTTGACAGTGACATAGTAAAGAACAAAGGCTACTTTTTATCAACATGCCATACAAACCAACCTAGGTGAGGAAACTAAAAAGAAGAGAAGAGATTTCTTTTTATATAAATCTACAAGATTGATAAAATATTTTTTTAATCAAACTAAAACTAACCAGTATTCGTTAGGAGAAAAAAAAAACTAGAGACTCATACACTGGTAATCCAAACCAGTATATGAGTATACATTATATCAAATGCATCATGCATGTCTGCCTTTCGATTTATAATTTAGTTCCCCCTTTATGACTCTTGAACAAAGAAAACGGAGTATCCGCTTTCAAAGATAATTTTATATTTATGATTATTGATTGTACGCACACATGGTTGCATAGTTACCCACACAGACAAATTACATCAACTTATGCACCTGTTTTTACAACTTGCGTGCAAGACAATACGCGGAGCAATATAATTCTACAGTCTGCTAAAAGTATTATAAAGAGAGTCGATATTTGTTCCAGGATAAAAAATGCGATAATTTAAACAATGGGGTTTTATTATGGTTCATAACAGCCTAGGTTTGTGTAATACTGCCAATGCCACGTGGTGGTTAGAAAATGATAAAAAACCCCATGATTAAAACAGTAATTATAGTCCCAGTCCTTGGTACAGAATCAGATCTGCTCTCATATGAAAGGGATGAGGTTATAGTCCACACCGCTACCTTGCGCGGGCTGGCAGAATGCACAAAAAAAATCTCTCAAGGATGACGGTTTTCTAACGATGATTTTCTTCGCAGTTTCAGGTTCTATGAAAATCTATGTTAATATAAACAATAATTAGTTACTGCTTCTAGGAATGGTCTACTCTTGGTAAACACATTTTTTACCTTTTTTCCTCATAAAAACTTATGTTTATTAATTGATCATCCAGGTATAACTATGACGCTTTTCTATTGGTTGTTTAAGTTAATTATAGCTAGAAAATTCGGAATGTCTCATTACGTTAATTAAAAAACACCTAAATAAAATTCTTAATCCCTGAACTTTACATACAATGCAAACAGCCTTCAATAAAATCTTATTTTTTATCAAGATAAAGTAACATAAGCCAAATCTTTTTTTGAAAATCGTACTGTACACATTTCACGAGGTACCTTAATTAAAGCTTTTCATTACAAAATTACTAATTAAACCTCAAAAAAGTGACGTGTTCAGTTGCTTTTCGGATTCGTAATAAAGTCCCCGTCTCGGCACTCGATCCTTATTCCCCATCGTGACAGACAGAGCGCCATATCTGGCTTCCAGGGGTCATAACACGCGTTGGGAATTTATCATTTTTATTTATCCTTCGACGTGCCATGTTTTCCTTGAACGTGAACTGCCGGGGATAAATTTAAAATTGTAAATGTATGGCTATCTTTTTCATGCTTATGTTTAAGTTACAACTTTTGACAAAGATAAATTTGGAGCTAGGACAAAACTCAACCCTTACGAAAAGCGAGAAGGTCTACTTTTATTAAAAAATCTATTATAAATGTATGCATCTAGTGTTAATTCTACAAATTGAATGTGCAGGTTGCGTCAAACATTATACACAAATAACATCACCAAATTAAAACCGGCGAAACATGTTAATGTTTTGTGGAAAAGCTGACTGACTGACATATCAACGCAGATTTTAGATAACTTATATTAGAGAACTTTATGTGGGGGGGACACTGGCCACCATTTCATGAAAAAAATATCAATACTGTAAACGTAAAAGGGTTGAAAATATATAATAATGGGCATGATAGTATAATGAAATAGATACAAGAAAATATGCTTACAATTTCATCTCTGTTATTTCTGAGACCGTTGAAAAAAATTCAAACTTCGTATAAAATCCACATTCATACAGATGTTACCAACATTAAAAAGCGAATCACATAATCAAAAAAATATGCCACACAATACTCAAAAGGACACACTTAACCCAAAAAATACTCGGGTATGTACCTCCATTACCTACCCTTTTTTATAAATTAGGTATTTTCAAACTAAATGGTTGAAAGTGATTTCATATTCAACAGTGGATATTGAGGCATATTTTAGCTGAACATGATTTATTCGACGATATTACGCACCCAGGCTTGGCTTGAATGGCATTACGTTGACAGCTTATGAGGTCCTTTATTTATATTTGATTTATGTAGTGAGCACAGATACGGCCGCTCTATGCCGCTTCACGGTTACCGAACATTATTCGCTATTTAAATGGGGAAAAAATCGACATTAGGTTGACCTTCCCAGCTATAACTTACTCAGGAGAGATAAAGTTACAAACGATGTATAAATCTCTGTGAAAACTATTTATTATTAATTTCCTAATAAAAAGCTTCTTCGTGAGTTTTTAGTTTTCAGCTTCAGGTATTTTTTTCAGTTTCACATATGGTGCTTTGGTGACATCTGAACATCTACTTAAGACAAAGCCTGTCAAAACTACTCTTACATTATAAATTCAACTGACGATTCATATTCTTGCTGTAATGCATCGAATGATGAGCTCAGTAAGCGGATAATATCCATACATAAAATTAATATCCAAGAGCTGAATTCACTTGAGCATTCACAAAAACAAATCGCGTTTGGTGTTTGGCAATGTCATGCAAATTTCGGGAGGGCCGCGGAATCCAGTGTACAAAACAGCCATTGTTATAAAAATAATTGGGGTCACGTTGTCGTTAGTCCTCTCGAACCATTATTCTGTTTTGTCCAGAATATAATCCTGAAATCTGTCAATTTACTACGTTCAGGACGCAACTGTTCGTCAGTTTAATAAGAGCATTCAGTTTTAAAATAAGACTTCCTAAGAGCCTATTACTTACATTATATTATTATTAAAGGGTATTGTTTAATTTACGATGCTTGGGAATCTAGTTAGTAGTATTGAATTACTGTAAACGTGACCGTATTACGCGCTACATAGGCCAAGTACCTACGTTTGTAAGTGATGAATTTAGAATTAATTGAATCAAACCCATTTCCATTTTATTGTCAGACAAGAATAAAATATATATCGAGTTTTTCTAAAGTACCTATTAATATAATTCGTAATAAAAAGCGTTCTGTAGAAAAATGGGAAACTGATAATAACCAATTTACTTCAAATCCACGGGACCGATTGAAATTAACTATATGGTGTAAATAACGATTTATTTAATTGAAACTGTTGTAGGTCAACGATGATTAACTTTATGTCTTTTATTCGGCTTCATCTATTTGTGTGACTGACGAATGTTTTGCTTTCAAGGCTAGCTTTAAAGAACTGTGTAATTAAGATAGATACGTACTGTATATTTAACTATTGTAATTATATTTGTTGTGCCCGACAGGGTCCATAATTGTGTCTAACATAAGATTGTCTGTTACCATCTATAAAAACATTGTGGAATGCAAATAAATGATATGAATATGAATATGAATATGAATATGAATCCTATTTTTAGTCAGTTACTTAGAGATGAAAAGCTGTAATTGGTAATGGGTGTTTATTTTTTATTTTACTATACGGTTTGATTTATATTGGAGAACTACGAAACCCTCTACTAAGTATATACGTGTGGTCCATCACACATTTGCCCAGTTTATTTTATATATTCTACTGTCTCACGAGTCCATTTTTACACATGCATTAGCCTTTTTATGTGTGGGTGCTTTGTTCTGAATTTTGTTTGGTTCATTATGATACACATTTGTTCTAATTACCGGCATGCCTCACGAGATTTGAAACCGACCCAAGTATCCTGAAATGCTTTTATTTTAATCAATACAAAATATCAAAATGGGTACATATTGTTCTCTTACAACAATTTGTAGGTCCCGTGGGTTCGAGCTCAACGAAGCGACGCCAACCAGATTATTATTTACCACTTTCGACCGCATTTTATTACTAACCCACAAAAGGGTCAAATAATAAAAAGAAGTGTTCGCTTTGTGAGAAAAACAATAGATCAATATTTATGATCTCTAGTTCCATGAGTTCGTTTTTCGAAGTCAACTTAGCCTTATGAAGTAATTTAGAATAATGTTCTGTGTTACGTCATATTTTTCATTGTCAAAGAAACGTCTCGTAGGAGCAATGTATGTTTATTTGAGGAGTGTGTTCGGAAGTTTGCGGAATGGATTGTAAAGGGAAGCCTTGATCTTTGTGGAGTGCGTGTGAGGGTACCAATGGCCAGTAGCCTTGGGCTAGCGGTCAGTCTACAGTTTATTGGCGAAACAATGGTGTTCAAATGCCAAACTGCTATTGTGATGTATTACTCAAAGCGAATGCTTTACTATTTGCATAAATACTATTTCGTATTGGAAATAATTTGCTAAACTAGAAATTTCTGTGTGGATATTAAATGACTGCGGATATCGTCTTTGATATTAACATTGTAATTATTTGCATGGAAATTTAATACATCTATTCGTCTAACAATGTTACCAATTGCTTCTTGCGGTTTTTAATTTAGTATAGTAAAATATGCACAACGTACCTTATTTAACCCTTTGTTAATGGCATTTAAAAAATATGATGTATAGCTGTTCTAGCAGAAACACTTATATAGCATATGATTTTATTAACTTGGCCAGTGAAAATTTGAAAAATAAAGAGGTTGAATATCTAAAATCATTTTAATATACGGCTAAAATTGCTCCCAAGCCGTGGAAAGCAAATCTTTTGTCAGAAAGGTAAAAATCCCGTTTGATATAACCCGGAAAACGAGCTCCGTCATAAACGCCCGCCGAACCGGATATTTACTGATCCTTACCTGTCCCTGTGTACACAGATTGACGGTTAGTCATCTGCAGAAACAATTTTACTCATTATCACTATACAAATATTGCTTTGTATTTCGTTCCTGGAAGCTGCGATTAATTTTATATTTATTATTTAGATTCTACCAAAGAAACGACCTTTTACTTTGATTGTTAAATATTCCTGAATTTTTGTTTTTTTTTATAATTCAATGAGCTATTTAGCAGGTACATGGGGTATTGTAAGCCATCTATTTAAACTTTCAGAATTGATATCGCCCTCAAAATATTGCGACCTCTACACGAAAATCGTCCACGGTAGTAGAAACAGCAGTACTCGTATAATTACGAGGCACTATATCGTACATTCCAACTGAACGGCAACACCATTTCGGACTAAACACCCAGATAGTACACAAATAGGTCACAGAATTCTCGTTCTAGCCCATCGTCTGCAAGCGCCATTAAGTTGGCCAGTCACCCTCGGTTGAGCCTTACAACCTGTGGGGCAATGCGTATTATATATCAGTGAGAATAGCGTTTTAGAATGTTTAATATCATGCTGGCGTTGTTTGTAGAGATAGCCAAATATTAACATTCTGATTTACTTTTTCGGTAAACTCTGGACCATAATATACCTATTTAACTGAAAATTACAAGGGGCTAGTCAACTAACTTATTTTATTTTGTAGTAATTTGAATGTTGAAAATATAAATAAATAAAATCATCATCATCAACACATTACTGTCCCACTGCTGGGCACGGGTTTCCTCTCATTTTGAGAGGGATTAGGCTATAGTCCACCATGCTAGCCTACTGCGGGTTGGCAGACACATGCCATCGAGAAAATCTCTCAAGCATGCAGGTTTCCTCACGATGTTTTCCTTCACCGTTTGAGCATGAGATAAATACGCACATAACTTCCGAAAAGTCAGTGGTGCGTGCCCGGGTTTGAACTCGAGACCTTTGACATGTCAGTCCACTGGTCACACCACTAGGCTACCACAGCTCTATTCAATAAATAAAATAAAAAACACTTTTTCAAACCAGAAGTAGACGCCTTACCTCAATAGTTGTTGCTACGTTTATACTCATACATAACTACTGCTTGAGCGATAAATTTCAGAACAAAAAGTAAAAAGTCGAAAGCCGTTTCCTTTCAATGAGTACCTCTAGTTTTTCACCTCTACAAAGACTGAAGGATGAACGAGTACTTACTTGACTGAATTTTAAAAGCTTTTATGCCGTTTTTATTCGTAAGTCTCTAATTACAGTGGCTAGGGCGTCGTATAGCGCCACCTTAGTCATTACAGATGCCGTGAGCGACGCTATAAAGCTAGGAAATGCTTCATGCAAATTATTTTACGTGCCAGTGTTACTGTATGTGCCTTCATACTATGTTAATACACATCCTATTAGTGTACCGCGCGACACTGATGTAATTAGCTTAAAAATCACTACATATACGTTTGAAAAATGTACGGTTTTAGATTAATTAATTGGCCGACGCTCATTATCACGTTTACGTCAAAAATGTCCGTGAATATAAAAAAAGCGCCGGGAAAATATTACATCACGTCGTTTCACAGGTTGTCAGGAATTTGAATGCCTCTTAAAAAGTAACAAGTTTATCTGCGAGGTTTAATTACATAAAGGATGTTCTATTTTTTACCGACGATGAACGCGTAAAACGCAATTTTTGCAAACATTGCTGCTGAAAAAATTATTTCTCGACTATTTTTAATCATGAAGTGAATGTAGGAAATGAGTGCAGCTCGAAGGAAAATATTTTTATAGTAATAATTGGTGTATGAAGTACAAAAAAAAAGTTTTGTAATTACTTTAGCAAGAAATATAACTGCATTGAGAAACTCAATATAAACAATCAACAAATGTCATGAATAGCTTACTAATAATTATGTTGGAATAAAATTATTTTAATTAAAGAAAAGAACGATTTTAATACAAAAGTAACATCTTGTATAACATTTTTTTGAATTAGCAATGATAAGATGAAATAATAATGACTTTTTTCCGCTAAAAAATCAACGACGCGTAGCTTGACCCAAGGAGTGGGTCCAAGTCACCCCTTTGGGGTAAAAGCTACTTACCTGCAAAAATCTGCTTTTGTTATACAGATATTTTTGCCAGGAAATCGGTCCCCAAATTGCGAGTTTAAAGTGAATTTTCGCACTCTGCTACGGGTTCAGTATTGGTTTATTTCCGTACTGTATTTTTCCGTGATATGAGCCGCCTATGATGTTATAATCTTTTGTGCATTACTTCGATATCAGCATAATGAAATATGAAGTACATAAGCTAGCAAACCCCGGATCAAATCCGTAGTTGCTACGTAATTCTTGTTCGTACCAGAATTACGTAACAACGTTCGTGCGTACGGTCGTACGTAGAACATCTCTTTATCATAATCTCAAAACATCTCTATCCACATCTTTATAATAAGGATGATTTGGAAAATTATTTTTCGACTGTGCCTCGTTTGTATCTCTAAAGATTTTTGACCTCCAGCAAGCAACATGTGTACTTTGGGTCACACGTACATAAAACGTGACCCAACCGACTACTATTTAGTGAAGGTATTTTTTTGCCCGTTACTAAACCTTGTAGGTACAACACTTAAAAAACTTTACAAACGGTCCTTCCGTGTTCCTTCCATATATTTTTATAAGATTTATAAAGCTATCTAGTATCTAGGTGCTAATATTTACAGGTATTTTAACAAAACAATTAAATTTGTAACAAATAACATACATTGTAATGTACATTTATGTTATTTGTTATTAATTAATTTTAGTCTTACGCAGATACTACGTAAGACTACGTGTTATAACACTGGTGTGTTTTAGGTAGGTACCTACATAATAATGGAGGGCGACCTTATTGCCACTAGCCGGATACAAATCCAATCCAATCAAACTGTAATTTCATAAATAAACTCAACTAACAATTGACTATACGATCGAACACAGGATTTTTACTGCAGCTTCGCTTTCTCTCGTACAGCAGAGATTAACGGGGTTCAGGGTAAAGCCGTCTAAGCTTGGCCAAAGCGGCGTTCTAAACTTCACATAACATCAAGGACAGTGCGAAATATCGTTAGTCTACATGGTTTCCGTTGCTGTATAAATTTTAAGATATTTTTTCTATACCAGGCAGCTGATATAATTTTAATATGTTATAAGTTGATCATTATGAACCCAATAGTGGGACTATTGGGTTAATGATGATTAACTTATGACACGGATCTCCTCTCATTTGAGAGTAGATGGGTTTTTTTCCATTCTAGTGTGCAGGTTAAGCATAAGACACCAAATTTTCTAATGTATTTCCTTTACGTACTTTTAGTATATTTTTGTGACTTTTAATTTATGTATTTAAATCTACTAACCATGCGTACATATGTACAGAAAACTCGACTATTTAAAAATCGAATTGTAAATGTAACATGACATATTTGTAAAATGTGTGTACCTACTGCGACTAAAAACCTAGTAATGTTTTAAAACCTAAAAATTTTGATTTATTAGCAAACTGCGTTCAAAAGTCTTAAAAAGCATAAAATTATTATCCAGAGCTCTATCTCTTGCCGAATTATCGTTAAATCTGTTAACGAAAAAGAATTTCAATTAAAATAAAAAATTATCTTATTTTGACATGTTTCCAACATTGTTGATTATATTATTGTAGCAAATAAAAACTATCTAAACAAAGTGATTGTGTAGGAAAAAGTCCTTCAAAAGCTCGTGCACCTCCGAAGTTTTAAATACTTTGTCTGACCCACTGCCGAGTCCTATTTTTCCGGGAAGTTAACAATTCCCTTCAGATTCAACTTCGATTCTTCATTTAGAATGGAAATGTAGACGCTTATATAAATAATTACTCGTAACACAAATGCGTGTAATTCAATGTTTACAAACTAATTTGTTGGGTACTATTTGGGTCGTAGTTTTCTAGTGAAATATGCCCCACCTACCCACATATTTCGTAAATATTTTGAGCTCCTCGTTAGATTCAAATGTGCGGTGGCGTTTGGAGTGTAGAGTGAATTCATTATCGCGGTCGGGCAGTCGTTAGTGGTTTACAACCCTGTTCACAAACTCTTTGAAATAATGCTCCCCGGGTGCCTTGACGCGTTTCAACACGAACATAACGTACACGAGCGCCGTGAGAGATATTTAAAACATTCGTATAATTCCTCTCAACGAAACAATCGGGTTAGTATGTTGTTATAAAGCAAGCCTCTGCCAACTGTGTTGCCGGTACAAAAATATGCGATATGATCATAATGACTTTTACTGCGTTTGTTTTGCGCCCCGATAGCCGCTTAAATGGGAACTGTAAAATTGAATTATACGTATGTGTATGTGAGTGAGGTCATGTTTATTTTTTCTTGCGGGGCAAGCGAAATGTAACTCGGAAATATCGTCAGATGAATAATACTTGTTCTCGTTAAGGCATAATAATTATGTTAATTTTATGAGTTTCGGTTATATTATTATAGCAGTTTCATCGAATCAAATTATCACAAGATTTTTTGTACCTTTACAAATCCAGTAGAAATCTCGCAATAATCAGTATTGATCATAGTAATTGTGACATTTGATGTCAATGAATTCTGGTTCTATATTAACACTATATCAGATTAATACACCTACTTATGTCCTTATGGTGTTATAGTAATATTACTTACTATACAATTATATATTAAAAAAACAGTTACCGTTTAGAAATTAAAAGGCTCAATTAGGGGCAATTGTCAAAATTAGTTCGAGCGTTCGAATATTTAACATAAATTGACTTTTTCCTCTGCCTTCAAAGTGATTTTGGTTTAGGCCAAGTAATAATTATCCTTATTAATTTTCGTTTACAGGTCAGATTTCGGTGTTAAGCTTGTATTTAAAAGGTCAGCGAGCAGTAATCAGCTCAACGGGGCTCTACTTTGTACTGGTAGTGAAGTCTAATAATATTTTGTTTCTTGATAACTTAGTTAGCAAATTAATAGAAACCTCATTAGACATAATCTACTTGTATCGACTTGTACAGTTTTAATAGTTCTAGCAAATTACTAAAAAAAAATCCCACTTTTTTATTTGTGAGTATGTAGGAAGTGGGTAGGTATTGAAAGTCTACATTTTTTTTATTTTATTTTTTACAAATGACTGCGTAAAGATTGTTGTAGGAGTATGATTTCGAAGACGCGATTGCCGCATGGGTCCCGTGTTTTATCCGCTCCGACACGGAACAAATATTTATATGGACTAGCTGATCTATCTGTTCTAGGCCTTGGAATTTGCTAATGTGAAAATATGTGTCATTTAAACGACACAGAAGAGTCTTAGAGGTTTTAGATTAAAAATAAAGGAACTCGATACTAAAAGTCTATAGAAGTGAAATATTTAGTGATAATAATTGTGCTTCAGTTTGGATAAAATCAATTAATCGTGTGAGCACTTTTACTAGATAACACTACTAAAGCAAGAATTCATTTTTACAGTGTAATTTTGAATTGTTCTTATTATACTTAGAATACTTACATATTATATACGTGCCGTTATGCATTCCATGAGAAACTCTGAAATCTATACTCTCTACGCTATCGTATCAGAAATGTGTATCTATAACAATAGTATGTATATATATACAAAAGTATGTATCTATATATTGTATATAAATGCATGTGTAATTAAGATGAAGTCGGTTAATTACAGTAGAAGAGTCGGATTTAAATAAAAAGTTAAGGGAAGGAAAGAGTGACAAAAACATAACACAAACAAAAAAAATGTCATATAATCCATCCTCGTATCTCTATCTACATATTATGTATATGTGTACGAGATAGATACATATCTATGAGGAAATAAGAGCAGTGGACGTATTATTTAAGTTATTATGATGATAATATTTTCTATATTAAAAGACCACACAACCACGCAGTGCAACTTTATTTTCTTCGGCCAGTAAAAATATCGCAACACGGCACATATTTCACGTGAGAAGCCTTCCATGTTGTAAACGCTGAGATTTTAAAGGAATTTTTCACGCGAGGTGACTGCAGTGCCTGCCATGAATTTTGGGCCCCTTGCCAAAGTACACTGCACATTAGTTCAACTGATAATTGAAGCCGATCACATAAAGTTTTACAACCATAACTTTTGAGGCATTCAGCGTAATTACGGGGTTATAAAAATGAAGCATCATTATAATTTAGGTAGAAAAATACTTTTGTTGGAAAGTTATTTGTTTACACAGTGAATTTTATTTTGTTTGTTTTTATTTCTCAAGTATATAACTATTTACGGGATTAATAATACGGTGAAAGAAACAGGTTTTTAAACGAAATAAATGGAAGTACCTACTTTTTTATAGTGATAAGGGGGCAAAAGGGCAAGTGGTGAGCGTCTTGCCCGTTTACACCCGTTTGCCCCGTTTGCCGTTTGGGTGAAATGATCACCGCCACCCACGAATAAAACATCAGAGGCTTGCAAATATGTTGCCAAACCCTGTAGAAATCATTTAGATTTCTTTAAATAGGGAGTTACTAAACTGACGGCAAATGGAAGCTCCATGCTGTCAGAATAGTCACTCCCCCAACGAGCTTAACGTAACCTTACTCACTCACAGAAATACAACTATTGTTATTTCACTGCAAATTTCACAATGTTAACTTTGGTGTCAAACATTAAATATATTATTGTAAGTCATCACTATGACTGAATATTGTTTCCCAAAATACAGGCTCCAGCTTAGTTTGGTAATCAGTATCAGCATGTTTTACAGCTCTATACATTTTTATTGGGACTCACTTTAACCTGCCAAGCTGTGAATGTATTTTTGTGTCAATAAAAAATGTTATTATTTTATTTATTATTACTGCGGTCTTCTGTAAGGCGGAGGTACTTCCCTAGTCGGGCGAGAAATCCCGCTATACCTTTCTATAAAACTTTAGACTAGATTAATGTAACATTGAATGTATTGAATTTGCGATTTTTTAGCATAACCACAAAAATACTGTAATTTTTTTGACAAAAAAACACTTCATAATATCATAGCTGCACTGAAATAACATTTCACCTTTTTTTAACCCTATTACGTATTTGTCAAAGAAACAGTTTCAATCTTTGAAAGCGTAATAATGACGTTACCGTCTAACAAATATTTTTTCCTCATCTATCGTCTAATGAGCCTTCTTTTTTCTATACCTACTTACACCAAGCTCTCTCTTCAGAATCGTGATGTCCATGTTAGTAAGCTTACCCTCAGAAAAAGTAGCTTATGTTGCCATGTTATCTATTATTGGCTTTATTAGTTGTACCGTAGATTACGGTTCCACCGGTCTTTGATTGCCTAGTAATATTGTTTATCATAATCCCTATATAATGAGGTTGAGAGGGAGTGATAGGGGGCGAATTTACACGGAAGATTATTGTGATGCGAAGGAAAAATAATGTTTAGTCTGCTGGCAACACGCTGATGTCAAATTGAATATGTACTCGAACACAATCTTGTCTCGTAATACTGCCCTTTCAATCTGAGAAAAGGTAGGCCAGCATCATCTTAAGTAAGTTTCCACAAGATGTTTGTCCTGTAACCATTTTAAACAAATCAAAATTCGTGAATCAAGAATCCTGGAATATTGTTTTATTTTTCCTTATTCATATGCAATTTCATTTCGAAAGGATTTTAACCGCCAAGATATTAAATAAATTAGAATAATAAATTATAACGCCGCTAATAAATTAGACTTTTGAAGATAAGTTATTATAACTATTTTCATAATAGTTTCAAACACATGATTTATTTGTATATTTAACTCATAGAAAAAGAACTAGCGACTGCATCGAGCGGCTTGGTCACTCACTTTTCATACACATTCAGCTATGGACGCTATTAGCTGGCATAAAAATGCAAAACAGAAGTCAGAAAATCTCATTTAAACGTTGAGCTTTGACACACCGACAAAATCATAATGGAATCCACTGACCAACGTTTCACCCAACTCGCAGTGCCCTTAAATATAGTGGTTCCAAAATGAAGCAATTAAAAATAATACCTACCCTTCACTGAAACAAAGTAGCGATATATAGTTGACAGCTTTTAACCGTTCGCAACTCTATCCAGGTGGGTCGCACCACCTACCGCATTAAAGCCACGGCGAAAGCCTAAGAACCCGAACAATAAAAAAGGAAACGCCCCCGACGTGCGTGACCACAGGCTCAATGCAAATTATACTTCCATCCATTTCATACAATAAAACCAAATGAGCCCTTTTAACGCAACATGAGAAATCGATAAAAAATACACGTCCGAGCTTATACTTGGTACGAGTACATTCGAGCAAACGGTTTTGTAATGAGTATTATTAAAGCCGTTATTAATAGTTGCGGAACGCCGTATGCATTTGACGGGTTATGGAACATAACTTACATTAATTATTGTTAAAGACGGTGGTAGAAATAAGATATTTACTAAAGTTGCATACCAGGTTAGCATATGAATACCTTTAGATTAAATAAATTAGCAATAAGCATAAGTCTTGCGTTGACCTGGATATAACTGATATATTTAATCCTTTCATAACATTAACTGCACAGTTCGCAAAAAAAAAACAACTTAAAAGTTCTACGTTTTGACGCAGATTGCGTAATTTACAGATAACCCTTATTGGGTGCTCTTGCTTTGCCTGGCGCACCAAGTTTGCTTAAACGTATTCTTGTAAATGAGCTGAAATGGTTGGTTGTCAAAGTGCCATAAATGACCAACTTTGTAGGTCTCTACCTATGCGTATAAAACGTATACGAGACAATATTAACATTGTAATATTCATGAGAGTTTCTACTTTGTGTGTACAATGTTATAATAGCAAGTCAAGGATAGTCTGCCAAAGAAAATTACATATCATAATAATTTCCACATGGAAATCTTCCCACAACATAGCTTACCAACCTTCTATAAGGATAAGGACAGTATTTCCCCGAATTCAAAAAGTCGTCATGTTCAAAGATAAGTAGGATACCCTACCACATTTGTTTGTCACAAAACATCTGAGTCCGTAATCCAAAAGAAAGGACGTTAAGGCACATTCTCACAAAATACTCGATGGGTCCACGTCTGTAACGGGCCGAAAATATATCCAGGGTAATAAAGGCCTGTCCCTTGAGCGTGCCCTGGCCACCGGCCGATCATAACCCAATTACAAGTCAACCGCATTTTTATGCTGCCATTACACCTTACGGGGAACAAAACCGATGAATTTATTTTATTTTTATACTCCACGACCAGTATTTATGTAGGATATAACAAATACATACAGTTTCGTTTCGCGAAGGGTGGCCGTTTATTTTGTTTTATTTGTTCATTGATTTTTATTCATAGTGGTTTTTATTTTGTGCGTGGACTGCGTATAAAGAATAGTGGATTTTCTATTAATTGAATTTAGCGGTAGCTTTGGGTAGCCCCATCAAAACAATTGTGTCTTTCATTGCTGACCACGTTTATTCTACATTATTATACATAGCATACACGGGTACGTTGGCAGTCTACCTATGTGTTTTAGTAAGGATAAATGTATCTATGTTTTAAATAATATAGCCCTACCATCAAAAATAATGTAAAGATAAATAGATACTTAAGTGACAACAAACAAACAAGGCTTTTTTGTATGTTGAAAATTTAAAATTAATAAGAAAATATAAAGCCGATCGAAATAAAGGAAAAATGCTATAACAATGTTTCCTTTCAAAGATGCAAAAAGGTTACGTACATATCGGATCATTAGCGGTAGCACGGCTTTAGAGCAGATTACAAATAAAAAACTTGCAATGTAAAGTTTTCAATAAAACGACAATATTAAAAGTCATAACGAGAAAGAAACAACAACAATGCATCGATCCATTTATTAAGCTGTGCTTGAATAGCGAAAACCTCTATCGAAGGGCAGATTAAATATTGTTTCTGGTTTTATTAGTAACTCTGTATAATTAATCATTAGTCACAAGCTGACGAGGCTGTAACCGTCAGGATATTTGCTTAGTAATTAGGTGTAAAAGACAATGGCAGTCACTCTAAAACAAATCTTTTAGCGGTGTATACATTTTTATTTTTTGTCAAAGCTGGTAGAATTTTATTTTATTAAAACGTCACCTAGGATCACTAGGATTTTCCCCTGTGTCGTGGGTGCCTTTATAAACGCATTTTTTTTCACGTACACAAACGCCCAGTCCCGGGAAAACCTGTATATCGTACCAATATTTGCTCCGTGCGGAAATCGATCCCGATATTCTTGATTCACAAACCGATCGATCAGCCACTGCGCCAATCAGGTCATCAAATCGTGGATATCCATAGTGAAGCTAAGTGGAATCCACTGGAAAGACTGCTCCTGCAAGCTTAGTGTAAAAACCGTATTGGAACCGGCGCTATAGGCCGATTGAATGGAGTCTACGGAGCCGTGTAACGTTGCGCCACTCTCGCCACCTTCCGCAGTCTTTACGAGCCGCAATCATGGAACCGCGGACACATGGACAAAGAGAAGTATTCACCGTTCTCCCTATCTTCTGCGACTTTAGTTCGGTCGACGGGAGAACCACACATATGTCTATCTAGGGTTTTTCGGCCTAAATTAGAGATATGATGATACACTCAATCTCGTAAGGGATACCAACAACGGTTCCAGCGGAGTGAGCGTCAGAAGAAGCGTCGGCAGAGTCACAGTCATTATACTAGCACCTTAGCAGGAGAGTCTAACATAACCGTCCCGCATCCCCGAGCGATATTTTTGCGCCAAAACATTTCCAGAATAAATCAAGTAAGTAAGTATCTCACTCAAGAGCAAGTGAACTGATGAGCTAAACGTTGAACAACGTTGCAAGATCACTGCACTAGAGTAGACAGCATGCAAACTAGCATTATGCTGTGAACACTGTCGTAATTGTAATTACCCAGTGTGAAGGTAATTGCTTTTCCTCGTTCCCTTAAAAGCACTACTTAAGTAGAGAAATAACAGTTCTAACTACGTACAAGCTTCGTGAACTTGTCTGTTTCTTAGTATACTTATTTGACGCTCCTGCGAAAATTGTTTATACCATTTATTTTGTTGTCAGAGAATTCGTCTCATTGCTTACGACATGTTCGAGCTTTTATTAACAGTATTTGTAATTGCGTTTGAAATTAAATAATGTAGTACATAAATTATACATATGTTTTTCTATTAGAAACTAACCATGCTGATAAAATTGTCAAATCTTATTTTGAACGGACAAATTTTGTTTTACCTCCCGTGCACCTAAAGAGGGGACAATTTTTGCTCTCGTACAAGTCAAGTTGTGAACCTTCCTACTAGATAGGCCGTTAACAAATATTGCGAGCATGTGATATATTTATTCAGGGATTCGTATTTGTTAAGCCTTGAAGTAGAGCCTCATTAGAGTCTTATGTGAATAATTTGCTAAACTTAGCTACAATTTGATAATACAAAAATACTTCATGGACATATTTTTTTGGTCTTAAAAAAATGTCTACTTATGCCACGTCTTATTGCTGCTAGAAGCACGTAGTAACAAGATGTATGAGTTTTATTCTTACAGCCAACAGCTGCTGTACTAGTTGAAATATAAATAGGCCACATGAAATAACAAAATTTTACACATATAAAAAAATGTGGGTTGGTTTCAGTCCTTTGTTCGTTAGTTAAAATCGTTCAAAACATTAAAACACCGAAATGCCCGCGATAATAAATATTATAAATGTAAAATCAATGAAATTCATTCTTTAATTAAATTAAGTCTTTGGATTCTAATTGATATACCTGGTAAAACGATGATAGTCCAAAACGTAAAGGATTACATGACGAAGACAGAAGTTTATAAAACATATTTTCGCAATGGACTTTTACGAGTTACGTAAGTCGTAAATTTAGCCTACATATTTCATCGGGTAAAACCAGAGATGGGCTCATTGCGTGGAACTTGCGAATATGTAGCTAACTCAGCTATTATTTTTCTAGGCCCCAGCAGTAATACTTATATTCCGCTGAAACCATTTTAATTTAAACATCAACTTTATGAATCCCCGAACGTTTATAAGTTTGCTAAAAGGGAAACGTTCAATAATTGCTGACGATAAACTTTGTTCTGAAACTCAATTTTTACGGAAAATTATAAATTTAATTTTGTCACCTGTAGTGTTACTAAGCTCGAAGTCTTGGGCTCGATACTCAGTTTGTGCAGTGTTTTGGTAGCTAAAAAATTTGATAGACCGCTCCCTTTTGAAATGAGAACCGAAAATATACCATCACATCTAAACTGTATAGGATTTTGTCATTTATTCAAAATTAACAATTAATTTGGTAGGTTGAAAAAAGTTCTCTCGTTTCGGTAACAATATATTCCGCTTCCAGAAATTGTTTAAGTACCTATGATAGGTTCTCAAGATCTTCTAAGTAGCCCTTTCAAAAAGATTTGAACAAAATTCTACTTCTTGAAAGAACTCTTCCAGGAAGTACAATTTTGTTTAAATTCTTGAAGAAATGAAGGAACTCCTTAGAATAATTATTTTTATATTAATGTTTTATTTTATAAGTATTTGACTTTGATTTACAAATTAATCATTTTATTTTTTTTCTTGACAAAATAAAATAGCAGCAGACAAATGTGACTATTTTTACGAAACAAGTAGGTACCTGTAGATCGTCAAAATCCCCGCACGTAGAAAATATTTTGACGATCTCATCATCATAGGAAGCTCTGTAGTAAAAATTTGTATAAGTACATGTACTGAGTCTATACATTTTAAATGTTCAAAATGAGTTATGTCTGCTTCGATCAAGGCCTTAGTATAAAATGAATGTTATTTTATCATACCGAAATCGCGAATCGCTATCATTGGAAGTAGAAAAAACAGAATTCATTGCGAAGTAAACGGATTGTCCTATTTTTCTGTCTACTACTGCTTTGTTTGCAAACCGTAACTTTTAGTAGTATTCATGAGTAGGCACAGTTACCCTCGTAATAAAACCAAGATTATCAGTAAATAAGGTCTGCACATAAATAAAGTTGATTCCCCCGCAAATCAGGCGGATGCTCGAAACATTCAGAGGTCTAACAAAAAGGGTGGCCACACACAATCGGCCTCGACCATTATGTTGCATGACACGTGACGACTTTGTTCGCTCGTGTGTACCGTTTGTTACAAACAAAAATCCAGATCTACATATTTTGTTAAACATTTCCATTCAAAGCCTTAGGAAAAAAGGTTCCAACAATTGATCGCTGTTTGGTTGGCAATGTGTTCGTCGCTTAAATGTTTGCACTTACCTAACGCGTGTAGTTTGTGTTGAACAAAATACGGATTAACCCTTGCTACACGCGATCGTGTACGCGTAACTTAACTTGTCTGTTCATAGAAATCATGATTAAAGGTAGTGAAAGTAATATAATACGTGCGTCGACCCAACATCGAGCAATACTTGAAGGAAATCGAGTACAATATGTGATCAAGTTTTTGACGTTGCAATCTATCGTTAATTTCCCCCGAGGTTCACCTGCCGCCACAATAAAGAAACTATTTTATTGTTACCCATATTGTACTCTACTTCTAAAGTATTTCGATACGTTATTATGACAACATTATAAAAGGCTCTATTGTCATACTGAGATTGTTAGTGGACCATTTTACGTAGATACCTAGTTATTTTCAAAGTATCAATATATTTTTTTATTGGGAGAATTAAACGGGTAATATTTGGTTAATATTTTATTATTGGATTTAGATTTCAGCAGAAATTATTTAGTTCGAGGCATAAAACTGAATGCCATAAAATAAAAATAAAATACTTGATCCCAATAAACTATAATTGCATCTAAAAGAAACCTATGTAGTCAAGACATTGATTTTGTACTCTTGAAAAACTCTATAGTGTTTAATTACAGAATTAAAAATAACACTAAAATGTTAGGTAACCAATAACACAAACGCCGTTCACTTAACGTCTGGTTAGGCTGAAAAATATTATTCTATGAACATACATCGATCATATTTCTTCCAAAATAATTGCAAGTGTTTTTCTAGCATCTCTAAAACCCCCCTCAAATCTCCAAAACAAAAGAAACAGAATACGTCTCATTCAGGATTATCGTATGAAATAAACATTAGGCGTGGGGCACTCCGAAGTATGGTTGGAAGTTCCAAAAAGTCCTTATTGCGTGAGTACGATTTCCCCAGCCCTAATGGGCAAGCGCGATTTTGCTGACAAATAAATATGTACCGCCCCTTCTCGGCGAGAGTAATTGTAATTGTGTGGCCTTAAAACCGGGAATCAGTTTAGCAGCCCGTTAGCTAACAGTGGTTTAGGGAATATTGTGTACGTCACATGGGAATTAAATTCAAATGTAATGTTGAAGTTACAATTAATTCAAGTCTGGTTTTCTCAAACAAAATACATAATAAATGTATTTAAAATTCGCTAAAAAGTTCTAGTTTAAAAATAATATTTGCAATAGAAGGATTTATTCCAAACATATAAATACACGTCAATGTCACGGTTGTTGCAGTAGTCGAGCGATCGGATAATTGCCGAGTATCGCGGGTTCGAAAACAAATAATAAAGCCTGCATGTAGTTGTTACGGGTCTAGGTGTTGATGTTGTTGAAAATCAATGAACAGTTGTCCAGAACACAGTTATAATATTCGGAAAGACTACGAATAAGTAGAACTGTTACTCTTTTTAAAATAAAAATAATACGAATGTATAAAGTTTGCATGTTTACTAATATTAATGAAAGAAGCATTTAATAATGTCATTGTAGCTCATGAAGTGAATTCGATATCCATGTGCTATTGGATCTGTAAATACTCATTTCAAGTTTTTTTTAATACTAATGGAATAACTTGACTTATAATAGAACAATTTAAAATGGTTCTCCTTATTATAAACACAACATTTTTAAACCATTTTTATTTTAATTGATGCCTGTCAATTACTCAGGCTTATCACCTAAAAATACTTAAATTTCTCATTTGTTTAGTGGTAGGGAGCACGAGTGACGTTGTTTTGGTCCTGGGTAAGATTAGTCTTTAATATTTTAGTGGCTATTGTGTTGGTATATATTTATTCATAACCATCACTTACAACTATTTTTACAGGTACAACCTAATGCAATAGTGTAGTAAACTTATTTTCTAAAACATATTACAAATAGTGTATTTAAATGTGTACCTTGTATGGTTTTGATCTTTACTACATGGGACCTAAAACATACAATCGAAAATAAACACATCACAGAAACATATTGATAATCCTTCAGAAATATTGAGAGTGATAGTATAATTACAAATGTTACATTACACCACGTCATCTAACTTCCAAGTAAACGCCGATGCTAGGGTTAAGAATACTAGATGTATGATACAGTACATTGCTGTCCTCAACGGAACTAAGAAATTTATGTTTTTAGAACATCATATTAATGTAATAAAAAATACTGTACATCCTCAATTTTGTTTTAATGTATGTATTCATACAAATCGACTGCTTTTCCAATCTCATCAATCATTATTCAATTTTGTAGCGGTTCTCACTAAGAGTGGCGAATGGCACATTACTGTACAGCCACGGAAGTTCCAAAACGCTGTTATTAAAGCCCCACTGGGGGGTTCAGTGGCATGCAACACGATAAAGCACCGGTTAACATAAAAGGAACAGGTATTTTCTTGAGTAATAAAAAGAAACGCCTAAACCTGTGCGTGACCACTGAGGCTCATGAAAAATCATATTTTATTTTTCTTTCACAAACTAAACACGGAACCCCCTTTTCCGAGTCAGTGGAATGTTGAGACAAAAAGTTATCTTTACGGAGAATGATAACAATTCGGTCTCCTATGGGATTGATATGCAATGGAATAAAAAGCAGTCAATGTCTTTAGAATAATATTTTTATATTTATATAAACGATGACAGTGTCTTTTTTATCTCAACAAATAATTTTATCATTGAACCTTGATTCTTAAACATAAAATTATATATTTTTTTAATATATTAATAGAATTGTAAGTAATAAATAAAAACGGCGGGTGACACCACTGGTGTTAAAAACGTTCATAGGCAACGGTAACCGCTTACTATCAAGCGTTCAGTAAACTTGCCACCTTCGTGGTATAAATTGGGTAACCCGGTAACCACTCTTTAGGCTCATTAAATAATAATACTTCCCAACAAATACTAAAGAATCGACAAGAATTTGGGGGTAATGCATTATACATATCTTGCCTTTGTCAAACACATTCACATCACAATACTATTCGTATGCTACCCGCCATCTCAGTTTTGCACTTACCACATCGACCTCAATATTCCAAAACTAGGGTCCGTAAACACTAGTACACAACCGTATTTTAATACAGTTAATGATGTACCAAAAAGTGCGTACACTACCTTGCCCCAACCCGTCTACGATCTGTATCCATCGGACCTTAATTTCCCACGGGCACCTCAGCGTGACCGCAAACAAAGGCTCCAAGTCGTATTCCCGATAATAAATTTATCTGCAATAATTCTGTGAAACTTTATTTCCTACTTGTGAAGAATCATTAAGAATTTCAATTTGGATGGCTGACGTATAATACAGCTTATAGTATTCATCGCGCTAAGGCATACGTTGGAGGGAGTTTCGGAACTACTCTTACATACTCGGAGCCGATGTAACACGACAAAACTTAGCGGTGTACATTTCCAGAGTTGGCTCGTTCTATCGCTAGTTCGGAAGTAATCAACGAGATACGAAGCAAAACATTTTCCAAGTGACTTTAAACTCTTTCTAAACTCTTTCGTTCCAAAATGTTATTAGACAACAATCGGTAAGCTCGCTGTAACATAAATTGCCTTGTTTTATTTAAAGCTATCCACTTTATCTAAAGACTTGGCAGTGAAGGAAATTGATGGTAGTCTAAAAGGATTAAATAAAAAATGGCAAAGTGCGGGTCGGGACTTGCATTCTGCATTATGTCCGTCAAACTAACCCTCTACTAAACAAACAGTTTATGGTTTTTATTAAAAAGGTGGGGATGAAATTAGGTTCTAGTAAGTATTGTGATCTACGAAAGATATATAAAATGGAATAAGATATTTTAATATTGACTTTAAAACATCACCTTAATCACATCTACTTATAAATCGCTAATGCTAATATGACCCAAAAATAAATATTTTATTTGACTAAAATGTAATTGATTATTTTGAAAAGAAAACAAAATATAATAATTATAAATCATAAGAAATCATAACAGCTTGAACTCGTAAAAAAATTTTTGGTATATTTGATAATTTTTTTATTTTTAAAATGTATTTTTTTTAAATAACCCGGTAACAACATTTCAGCGAAACACGACCAGAAGCCTCACTCACAATAAACGGATTCCGCCTGACATCACTGCATATAATTTAATAAGGACTTTACCCAGAACACCATTAATCAAAACATTCTCCATCGGGGTAAACAAAGCAGTGAATACAAGGGTGGTCCACTAACGGAAAACAGATTTCTGACTCAATGAATCGAGAACGTTTATACTGAAACTTTTTGGTGAATCACGGCAAGATCGTCCAACTGTAAAAGCAGAAGTTATTGTATTAGTTGTGTCTTATCCTTGTTGAATTTATTTAGGACGTAGACTGTAGGCTCCGTGTTTAATATTTACTCAAGTCCGGATTCTAAGCCCAAACGTAAGACCAACCTTGAGAATATATTGGTTTGACGTGAGACAACATCAATTTCTGCAAGCAAAGATATTTGTTTCATGAATTGAATAGGAAAGGGGTACGTTTTAAATAATCCAATTGTTTATTTATTTAGGTTTACCAGCTGTTTTTACAGATATATGGAGTACAAATAGGAACATACAAGTATTTGTGTCCTAAATAAATTATTATTAATCAAATTTTATTTTAACCGACTTCAAAAAGGAGGAGGTTCTCAATTCGGATGAATCCATTTTTTTATATACTAGGATGAAAGTATGAAATAGTAATAAATTATATCGTTGTTTTTGGGTCAAACATTTTAAAAGAAGAAGAAAAGAAATGTAACTGGAGTAGCTATTTGGGGTTAATCCTTTAAATAGTTTATTTATTTTCTTAGATGATCTAATATCAACCAACACACAGAGTTGTACCACTACCACCCAACAGACATAAAATTGTTATGAATTAAGTCCTGACTTTGAGACCAAGTTTTACGCCGTCAAGTGGCACGTTATCTATCTTGTCAAAATGAAGGGTGAATTTGTCACCCTAAAACATAAAACGGCTATATCGAATTCTAAGAAATTACCTCTGTCTGCCTTCCGGGATATACAAGAACAATGTTGTGTTATGAATGCATTATTTTATGCACATACTGGGAAATCACTGCGCTTGCTCTATTTATACATACAGTGCTTTCAGTGAAAACAAAAATGGCTCAACATTATAACTTTACGCTTCAAGGATCAACACAATCACTTTCCTAATTAAATACTCATTATATTTACGTTTCGAACGCTTTAGTTATTTAGATCGAATCGTACCTCATATTTATATAATATATATATATATGAGCCGTGGTAGCTTAGCGGTGTGACCAGTGGACTGAGATGTCAGAGGTCTCGAGATCAAACCCAAGGCACGCACCACTGACTTTTCGGAAGTTTCAAATGCTCAAACGGTGATGGAAAACATCGTGAGGAAACCTGCATGCTTGAGAGATTTTCTTGATGGCATGGAATGTCTGCCAACCCGCAGTAGGCTAGCGGCGTGGACTATAGCCTAATCCCTCGCAAATGAGAGGAGATCCGTGCCCAGCAGTGGGACAATAGTGGATTGATGATGATGATGTACCTCATATAAATATTCCCAAAAATATGTTATCGATAGTAAAATCGTACTTGCTATAAATAATTATATAGTTGTGTCAGAATTAAATTATATACGACCTCTGTGGTCTAGTTTTCTATGTATTATAAGTATGTATTTACAAAAATAATAATAATAATAATAATAATTTATTAGTGGTCCATCACACATACCTTACAGAAACAAAAACATTATTTGTACAGACAATTTATACATATAAATGAACAACTGACTCCTGAACTAAGTAAAAAGATACTTGTATATCAGGAGCCAAAAAAAAAGTATATAAGTATTATATCCATTGTAAAAATAAATATTTATTATTATTACTATTTATTTATTTATTTCCATTGTCTAGTACCCATAGTACAAAGCTCTGCGTAGTTTGGGACTAGATGGTGTTGTGTAAAATGTTGCAGAATATTTATTTATTTTATTTATTTAACTAATAGTGTAATCGCTCGTATATACACAGAATATCACAAATAGCGCGAATTTCAGATGTATTTTTTTACAAAATAACACTTTTATCCAAAGAAAGCGTCTGACGATAAATTAACAGACTAAAAATAATTACCAAGCCAGTTTTCCTTGTTTATTTCCTCTCGGGAGGGATGAGACGAAACAAATGGTATTATCGTAAAATCTTTGAAATAATTGTTCACGTTATGCGGGGAGCTCACTGTGTGATATAGCTTACATTGTGTCCGCTATTAAACAACCCTTTGGGGACATTACGAGCTCAACATGTCTAAATCATATCAAAATGTTGTGATAGTTTACATATGTCATTATTCTTACCTAAAACAAAACTGTTTAACATTTGACACAATATCGTTTAATGACAGCAAACTTATCTAAATACATGGATCAGAGACCAAAGATTTTTTTCTTAAAATAACTTATTCGTTAATTTCCTGAAGATACAGAAACATATGTTCTGGATAAGATCTATTTATCGACACATTGCTAAGGATTTCTAAAAAGTTAAGAAGTTTAAACCTGTAATATAAGGTATCCTTACGATGTTTTCGTTCACCGTTTGAGCATGTGATAAATATGCACGTAACTTCGAAAGGTTTGAATCTGGTCACACCTTTAAACCATAACAGCTCCTGTGCCAAACAATTTCATAAATCTCATAAAAGTGTTTCAAAATGCACTAAAAATCTATTATTGTTCATATATCAATATTTATTGCATATAAATTACTTCCAGTAAA
Source organism: Craniophora ligustri (assembly GCA_905163465.1). Lineage (NCBI taxonomy): Eukaryota > Metazoa > Arthropoda > Insecta > Lepidoptera > Noctuidae > Craniophora > Craniophora ligustri. The sequence goes on from LR990959.1 coordinate 6,302,191, forward strand.
TTATTTATTAATAATATCGACCCAACATTATTAGTCTGAACAGTATCTAGCTGTAAATTTATATTCTAATTTAAATGAGCAAACAAATGAACAAATCATAACATGACCAATATCAATTTATTTAACAATTATTATTTAGACATATTTATTATAAACAGTAAAATCATCGAGCATACAATGTAATTATTTACGTACATTGTTGATGTACTTTATAATTATACTCCTAAGATACTCCCCCATAATTCCGTATGCCACGATTCTCATCTTATCATGCCAGATGGGAATTGATATATACATCCTTTAATTGCCCACCATTAACCACCACAAACACGTTACGTACAACAATAAACATAAATTCAAATATTGATTTTTATTTGCGAAAATACAAAGATACAAAATGTATTGTTTCGTACGCAAATACGGTTCATTTATCAATCCATTGTTTCAAAGCCCATTTCGCTTACGTGTCACGTATTCTTAATTCTAGTAATTGACGTATCCTTTTTTAAACAAAAAAGGCTTTCGGATGCTGATGTTTCGGCGAGCAAAAAAATCTTATCAATGTACAGATTTAAAATGGGAAGCGGGTACAGAAGGTGATTTTACAAGATAAATGGATTAAAGGGTTGCTTCATGCCGATTCTGTCGGGATTTCGTTCAAAATAGCAGAGGTTGGTTGGACTGTGGTAATGTACGAATTGTGTTCACTGTCAACAATTATAGGTAGCGATCCAGTCAAGGCTTGACAGTGCCTGCTCTGGTTTTATAATTGCATTATATACCTCTTTTTTTATCAATTTATTTATTTTTATTTCAATGTTGCAAGTAGGAAATGTTAATTATTATATCTAAATTCAGGTCTTAGGTTATAGGCCTGATAATTTATTAAAATAAGGTTATTGATACCATATTTTTTCATCTACCACATGGTATGAACAGTATTTTTATTGATTTTTTTCTGTTATTTTGTTCCAAATATTAGGCAAAAATAAAACTTAAGGGAATTTAAAAAAATCTTACAAAATGTTAGTTTAGTTTTAGTTTTTTGGTGAAATATTTAAATATCAAAGAGAGACAAAAGGTATTCTTGTCAGTGGGAATTAGTAATAACAATTCTTATCACGTATTTCTCAAACTTGAATCTACCAATATCCCCAGATGCTTGATGAACCCACCATTTAATCTCAGCCTTGTTGAACTTTTTTTATTATATCAATCAACATCATAATATTTAGACTGCACAGTACAATATTTACATTAATTAATTATAGAACAGTATTCAACCAGACATTTGAAAATTACCTGCTTCTCGTTCAGTACACCCTCTTAATTAAGGTTGCTAGACCAAAGTAAGGAAGTGGTAAAGTTTTGCGCTTGAATTAATCATTTGACTTCCGAGTTCTCTTTCATTACATTTCATTACAGCTGGAACTTTTCTAAAAAAACATTTAAAAAAATGCTTTCGATTGATAACGTAGATTGCCATCAAGTACCTAGTAATAATAGCAATACTAAGTAGTAGTAGCTACCTACTAGTACCTACTACTATATTTTATGAAACAAAATAAACCTTTTATAGATATTAAATTTGATACATTACAGAAGATATTTCCAGTCAATTTTGTTCAGTACGCCTGAACATACTTTAGGGGTGCGGAAGATACTCTACATTATTCGATGATATAATTAAGCTTACACCAACCCTTTATCCGTGCATACCATATGTTATAAGCTCGCGATAAATCCAAATTTGTTAGAAAAATTTAAAGTTTCAGGGTTGAAGTTCAGTATTTATGAAACGGCTTGTGGCAGTTACTATTTTACGAGGTCATTATGGAAGCCATTAAATGTATGATTACAGGGGGTCCTGTTTTGGGCAGGGCATTTGTATAAGCACATCAACTTTTAGTAAACGACCTGTGCCCAAAGTATTTTAATTCATTACGACCGCCTCCGTAAACTTTAAACCACACTGCTGGATTTTATTACTTCATAAAGTGTGGTGCGGTGGGTGTTTTACTGCAACCAGCTTATTGTTCACCTGTTTCAATGACCCATTTTAAGTACATCTATGATGAAAATCATTCATATAGGATCCAATTTTAATGCAACTATACCATATATTCTTCAATACCTAATATGCAGGTATTAATCAGTAATTTTGTACTGATAATAATATAACCCCACCATTGGAAGTCAGAAATCTTTACATCCTAAAAAAAGATACTTAGGCGTGAAATAACATTTTTATTTCTTAAGGAAATTATAACTTTAAAATTTACAAACGTACCTACATACAATGCGCAAAAAAGTAACATAGATATAAGTTAAACTTATTAACTTTTTTACATTGAAGTAACTTTACTAAGCTAATTCCGAAAGGTAACACAAGCATCGTCGCTGTACAAACAACATTGTACAATGTATATTAAATTGAAGCTGATAAAGGAAAGACAAAGTTTTGAACACCCTTTGAACCCAAGGTGTACAGACAGTAGCCGCGGCATTGCTCCCTTCGTTAATTATGCAATGTTTTTATTCAATTAGTCGTGTGGTCTACCCTAATTACGCCCCATAGGGAACGCTGGGATGCAGAGACAAGCCAAGCTTGGCGCAAATGGAGCGATAAAAAAGGAAAAAAGAACACGGAAAAAAAAGAACATTCTCGTCTCTTTGAGAACAATACAGTGTGTACAATGTGTTATGCCCATAGGTACTGCCATTTGTCTTTCTGTCTAATCTTTCATGATGACGTCGTTGTTTTACGATTTGTTTCCATTTTTACAAAGAGTACTTACGGATATGTCTAAGCGTTCGTTTTTATTGCATATTTCACTTGCATATTTTTTTTTATTTCTTACATCTAATTTATGCTTGTAGGTACTATTCATTAAGCAAAGATCTGAATACAACGAAGAAGGTATGTTGGCGCGATTACTGTTGCAATAAATGAAATCAATTATAACTTGGCAGAATAGGAAAGACCTTACATTTTAAAATAATTGAGCAAAATATTCTGTACTAAACCACTTGATTGGGCGACTCTCCTAAAGCAAAAATGTTTACGATGTAAAAATGTTTATGATACACTCTACTGCCGACGGAGGTAACTATATTTCCATGGATGGACAATGTTATTTTTACACTTTTTTTTTCAGCATAGCCTTTGTCTATTGTTCTACACAAGTAAAATATTCAACATTTAATATATTCAACAACCTACTTAAAATGTTATGTCACGTTATTTTTCTGCTATGATTTTTTTAATTAATGACCCCAATTTAATTAAACTATGCAGACTCTAGTAGTCCACCCTAGTTTGGTACAACTTTGAAAGATACGATAGTTTTCATTTTGGGCTTTACGCAGCAGCAAAGCAGCTCGCATTATATTAAAAGTCTATAACCATATAGCTTATAATCTTACATATATAGGTACACAAATGTGAAGGGGAATAATCTCTTTGGATTTAAACTAACCGGTAGTGCATTAGCGACGACAACGCTAAGCCATACATCATATTTTCCTGAAATCTTTCATACACTATATATCATTTAGTATAAGGCTAAGCATAATAATATGTAATCTGTCGATGGCTTACTTTTTGCTCGTTCCATATTGTGCTGATTTTCTCGGTATTTCCACTACAGACAATAAGGTTCTATAATTTACTAATAAAACCGTTCTCAATTTATATATTTCATTCAATAAGTATATTAAGAGGATGTATTTCAACTTGAACGTTTTAGTAGATAATATTGCTATTATATTAAGTATTTTATATTATTTTAAAACTACAAGACTATACATATATAATAAATGTAATCTGTTTTTCTTTATGGCTGATTTAATGCTTAAAGAGCATAACATTGTTTAAATGTGAAACATTCCAAAATAATGATAAATCAAGGTTGCCTACTCACTTTCCAGAACTCTTACTTACTTTAAAGTTATCAATATATTTCCACAAATAATGACATCTCACCAGTGTCACCGTCATTTATTAACATTGTAGCCCACCTAACCAAGTCGAACCAATGACGGAACAAACGTGAAACAAAATGCTGAAATTCCAAAAAAATATGTAACCTGTGTTATTTTAAACTCAATGAAACAAAAAACGCCAGCACCAACGTGGGGGCCCTAATCGTAAACGAAACATAACACTAAGCATTCTGAAAGTAGAATACCATGTATAACGAGCCCCGTGGCAACATAATATACATCTCCGCCCACGAGAAACGCTTGTCTTGACATTATGATATAAAAAATGTAGGTACATTTTAGAAATACGTTTAGCATACGTTTGTTATTTGCCAAATGAACATGTATTTAAATACTTCATAGATTATTGTCTATAAGACATCACTATTAGCAATATGATTATATTTTATTTACTATTAACCACATACATATTATTATAATATCATAGAAATTTACTTATGTATTCTCTTATGTGTGTGTTCTACTGTAAACGTGATAAAGTCTATCAAGATCAGCTCTCATAAAACAGCAAAACAAAAACTGATTACAATACAAAACAATTTAAAACAGTCAAAAACACAAACGTTAAGAACGAATCTACAAATAATCATACCATAGTAACTGATTTAATTTGTTGTAAATTCTATTAAGTGGCTGAAATGGCACTACAACTTTAAACCAAATCATTTCTCGAAGACGACGTCTGCGAACTCCGCCGACAATGAGCGTGGAACGTAACATATTTAATTTATAAAACATGTTTCCGCGTTCTTGTACGTATCTCTAATCTAGTTTACTTCTTTGTCCCTCTAGTTGCAACGGATTAAGGCCCGTCTGCCACACAACGTTGTTGGATTAAAGGAAAACTGGCTAAATATTTCTCTTTAAGCTCTGAATAAATGGAGTTTTTAATGGGATACTGCGCGGACACGTCTAGGTTTATCTGATCAAAGGACATATTACGTTTAACTTCATTCAAGTATACAAATATATACGGTTTACTTGAAATTTCAACAGTATTGTGGACTTTAAACTTAACGACACTATATTATTATAATTCATATAAGATTGAAAAATGTGTAAATTCTTTGGACCGGAAAGACTCAAAACATTTCATTGAAAAAAGGTACAAAAATACGTACGTACGTTACACACTAAAGTACCGTTTTATGACGAGCGTCCAAAAAATAAAAAGGTAAAATCGGTAGCAATCTATGAAATTCTCAGCAGCAGCTCGGAGTTTGGATTCCCGGTTAATGGCAATGCAATATTACATGGAACCCAAAAACATACCGGCGAAAAGTGGATGTACATTAGTACACCTCTGCCTAACCCTTCGGAGACCACAGGCGTGATAGAATGTTATAATAAAAAATCATAAGCGAAGTAACATTATTGAGTTGCACAAAACGTAACCGTATCGCATTCATGTTCGTACAATTAAAAAGAAAACACGGAGTACAATGCTCGGTTGTGACGATGTCAAGGGTCACTCGACGGCTGGATCGTGTTCTATCTCGTTTATACTGAGACCGACGTTGCTAGGAGTACCGCAAGTGCATCCCAGTACTCGCCACTCGAATACGTACCTACGAACCAATGCAAATGGACCAATTAGCTTATTAGAGCCTCCTCTAGATGGTTTGAATAGGAAACTCTTGATTGAGTAAATGGTGTCGTGTTCTCATTAGTATATTTTAATGTTAAACTACATACATACTACTATCACAATTATCGTCCTCGAAGGGATAGGCAGAGGTGTACTAATGTATATCCACACTTTGCCGGTATGTTTTAGGGCCCATGTAATAGGAGGCGAGTTGTTAAACTAACGGCTAACTTCAGGAGGCATTAATGGAACTTCTTCAAGTAAATATATATATTATCTCATTCGGCGCACAATAGGCAATCAGATTAGCTATCAATGTGCTTACTTGCTCTTATTTAATCTTATCTACTTGAATATATATTCTATCCATATAATAAAAATGTAAAGAACCAATATCTATACATTCCAGCTTTTGTAGAAATACTTAAAGCCCTGGGTTTAGAGGTTCACTACAGGCAGCTTTAAATATAGTTTAATTATGTTAGTTCATTAATCGTATTATTATAAATTAAAGGCTTGCTAACCAGGTGCAATACAGGCCGAAATACTAAAAGATAATTTTGGCGCTGGTTGGTTGGTTCGGGCCCCTGCGTCCTGCGGTTGCGATATTTCTTTCTTTCGAAATAAAGGACAGTTCTCAAAAAATATTTTATCATAGCCGACCAGTCACGATACGGATCACCATTGTAATCTGTATTGATACAACAATCCGTTGTGTGCACGAAAAACAAATCATTATAAATAAATAAATATTTCTGAACATTATGACACAACGCCATCTAGTTCCTGTTTCCAGGGCCTTAGCAGGTCTTTAGTAGACCTGAAGAATTGGTTCTATTGAGAAAACCGATGTCACAGTATACTTGTTAACATTGTAAATTTTGTGATGACCAACGAATATAATAGTTTACGCCATTTATTGTAATAACTATGATATTGCATCTAATTGTCACAGTAATTAACAGAATGGAACTAGTAATAAAGCGCAGATAACTTGTATATCAACGTCGTCTGTCTGTCGCGTCAGTACTCAGTACGATGCCAGTGACATTTATTTGGTCACAGACTACAAAAAACACAGTAGACTTAATACTGTAATGATGCCAAAATTTTATGAATTTCCCATGATAAGTATGAAAATAGCTGTACCTGCGGTACCTAGCCTATTGGCATCACATGTAAAAGGTCTGAAGTTAAAACCCAATATTTCTTTCTTAACTGTTCAAATAGTGAAGGAAAATATCGTGAGTAAACCTGCATACATGAGAGATTTTCTCACTGGCGTGTGAAGTCTGCCAATCCGCACTAGGCTACCGTGATGTCAAAGTCAAAGTCATAATATCATTTATTCAAAGTAGGCCAAATTTAATTGGCTCTTTTTGAACGTCGACAATAAAGACAGCCCCCAAAAACGCCCGCCCTTCACCGCTTCCTAGTGTTTTTGCTGGGAAGAAGAAGCGGCGCAACAAACTCCCCAGCACAACACAACAATGGACTATAAATCGCCTAATCCCTTCCAAATGATAGGTGACCCATGCCCAGTAGTGGGACAATAATTGGGTTGATTATAAATTGTGGAAATTGATATAATATATCGTTAAAATTCCGACACGAAAGAAAAATAACAATTTAAAAAGATATGTACTTAAAATATAATTTATGCGTTGATAAATCAATGAAAAATAAATAACACCAAACTTGAAGTAGCTTAGTATACCGAGTGACCTATACGTGTAAGTAGCTAGAGTAACTTCCTATGTTTATCTAAATTGTTAGTGTAATTTTCCATTTGTTGCGAGCAATATTTTAAAGTCAAGGTAACGCAGACCGGTAATATATCTTCTAATTATTACATCATTATAGTAGTGGTATAATAAATTATGTAGAACTGAATGTCAAAATGAATTACTAGGTATAGTGACTGTATGTATACTTTTAGTCAATTTACAATAATATTGCATTTTATCAAGTCTACCAATGACAATGGATATTGTAAAGCGTGTCAAAAACACCTACAGCTGCAGCACAAAACCTAAAATATAATCGTAGCAGATGCAAAACAAAAGTCTGTGCTACCTTTGTGGAGAATGCGCGCATGCATAAACTACATATTATAATTTACTAGCTGCCTCCCGCGGCTTTGCCCGCATTGTATATAGATAAAAAGTAGCTTATGTGTTAATCCAGGTAATAAACTAAATGTATGCTAAATTTCACCCAAACCTGTTAAGCGGTTTTTGCGTGACAGAGTAACAAACATCCATCCATGTAGTAGGATTTACTGGCACGAATATGCTAATAGATAAAGGACAGTTTAAGCTGGTGGAGAAGCATAACAATTTTCTTGTGAGTTGCTTTCAAATCAAAGACTTTGTTTCGTACATAGCATCTGGTAAACACTAAGCGAGAAGCGCCAGTATAGGAAAGAAATCGGTTTCTACAAATTTGCCTGTACCTTACATCACCTCATCGGGCATATGATCTCGTCTTAAAAATTCAAACCTCATGTTTGCGTGTATTTACTACCTATTCCCATATCTATGTCGTATCAAATCTATGATAGTTACGAGGGCACATGGAAGTGACGGTCCCGTGTTATTGCCCGCTGCGTTTGCCCAGCCGAGTGTTCCCAACTGATGGTAGCGACAGAACTATTCAGCCAGTTCTCACTCAACATTCACTGTGATAGATTAATTGCGAGCTAGATATATGTGGATGGTACTGTTTTCGACTTAGTAGTTTGCCTTGCGAAGATATCTCGTGAATTCAGAATTCAGCCTCTGCTTGATTTCATGGAATACGAAATGTTGGCCGCCCGTTGGGTAGTTAGAAATGGCATGTTCAAATGTCAGTCTAAGTTTGGTGAAACAAGTGGTTTTGAAACATGTGTGGATGATGTTTTGGTTGAGTACTTACATTTATGGCCGAAGATTTACGCAGGAGTGTATTAACATATAGATATTGGCAGTATATTTTGAGGTATCATTTAATCGATTGCGTCTATTGTCGAGGTCTGAGCTACTAGTATATTTGAAATAGAATTGCATTCCTTTAATATATTTAAATATAATTTATCCAGACACATCTTGATATTTCGATGTACATACTCATGTATGTGGTTTAAGATTGAAATAAGTACGTATTAATTACGCACATTATTGAAATCGATATTTGATACGGTAATTAATAATAATTATTATTATTATGCACAACACATTCGACTAACATAAGCAAAACCTTTAAACATGTCCTAAGTAAGTTGTTTTCATTCCATGTTATATGAACAAGTGTTTTTTGGAAGATAATGTGTATTCAACAGTTGTTATCCTCGGTGACTTCAACATTCATTTTATAACTTATATCTTCAACATTATTTTCCTTCGTATCACTTGGTAAACTAATGTGTCAGTATCGTGTTGTATCATTTATTTATTTATGAACAGACGTTTACGCTCTAAACAAGTATTGAATTTTCATTATTTATTTGCAAGTCTGGAGATTCTGACTTATATACGTACATAAATAAATTAGTGAACTGCCTGCCAAAGGATCAGTCCGCTATAACTTCTTCAGCTTATCTTATCTATAAAGCAAAAAGATTAATTAAATTTCCATCTCCGTTAATTAATTAAATACGAATAATCAATGAACGACCATTTACAAAGAGGTTTATGCTTCAATATTAGAACTTTTTTTCTTCTCCTTTTTGTTATTAGATTTTATTCTTAAATAAATAATGCATAAATTATTTGGTCACTGAAAAATGTAATAAGATTACTAGCTAATATGTTATTGATACACCTAAATACTGGAAGGGAAACGTGTACCTATGAGTACATACTTAATTAATTCTATCAACGTGTCGAAACTCAAGATAGGCGTCTTTTATAAGTCTTCTCTCGATTGTCTTAGCTATTGTTTGGATTCTTGGCTTTAATTACACATTTTGTTAGATCTTGTTTGACTACTTTTGTTCCCTAAGATCAAATTGCAACCGACATCCCCTTTCCATAAGTCTATTACCAAAATGTTCTTTGATCTTTGCCTAAGACCCTTCATTATTATCATATTATATTTAAGGTACCTTAATATGATAACGCACAACTTTGTATTAATTAACGATAGCCGAACAATATTAAATTCCCTTGCGGAACATTTTGCGAAAATATTGGGCGCCTACAAACTTTATCATGCTAAATTATGTATTTCTGCAAATGTTTTCATAGAGAAGCGAAGTGGTATTTCTAATAAAGATTTGGTGGCACTGTCTGATTTGTTGCTGTCTAGTACCTACTAGTGTGCCAATCGATATAAATGTGATTTGTTAAACTATTGGAGGGTATTATTAATAGTAATACAATTAGATAGTAAAACGTGAAACTTGGCTAACCGAAGGCTATTTTCCATTAAAATATAAGAGTACTTTTCAAAGACTTTAACGCAGTATAATGATATTATTTAATCCTGACAATTTGCATCCTCTACAATCAATCAATTTCCAGTGGTAAAATCTGTAAAAATAATTTTATTTCCACTTATTTATCTTTAGGACTCAACGTTGACATAGAAAAATTTAGAAATGGACTCACTCTTACGTCAATTTAAAGGTCTATGAGTCTATAATTATAGTCTTGTCAGAAATGGCCGTGTGTCAATAGATGTCCAACATAAACCGCCACTTTTCTCCTTGTAGGACGGAGGGCAATTATTAGAACCTTCAAGTGTATAAAATAATGTAGTTATTGTAGTTTTAACGGACATAATATAGCTGGCCACGAGATTAAACAAAAAACATTATAATATGTATAGGACTTATAGTTCAAAATGTCTGATTATAAAGCTCACTCTAACATAAACCGTAATTCTCGTTTATTATCCCCAAAACAAACGAAACGAGCATTCTCTGTTAATTTCAATCAGAATATAACCCCTGTGAACTTTGAGACTCGCCACTTAATTGGAATTCGATGGAGTTTCAAAATTAACTCGGAATCTTTGAAACCCTTTCTAATGTACACTTTATACTCTCGCGACTTCATTAGTAACTTATGGATTATGGTTAATGGTTTTTTGTAGGACAACAAACACAGTATGGCTATTTTGATTTTGGTTTTGTTATGTAACTTTAGAATAGACAACTTATGTCGTAGATATGTTTTTTGTATACCACTAGGTTGGCCAACAATCTTACGGGCCGCCTGATGGTAACCGGTTACTGTAGATTATAGACGTGTACCTACAACACCGATGTATCGACCACGAAGAAACCGTTCAGGTTCCTAAAATAAGGGAGTTACTAAACTGATAACCAACGGAATTTCCATGCTCAAAATAGTCACTCCCCTATTAACCTTACTCAATCGCAGGAACACCACTATTGCTTCTTCACTACGATTTTCTGTAAGTCGGAGGTAATTCCCCAGTCGGGCAGCTTAATTTGAGCTCTCGAAGTTTGTATGAATACCGTACCATTATTAATTAATTAAATAATGTGTATAGGTATGAGCTAGAATATTTATAGTAGTAATTATGTACATTTCAATTTGCACGTCTGTATTATACCATGGCATTGTACAAGTCGACAGGTTGGCGAGACATCTTGCGGGGAGCAATTGGAGCTCGCCACGTGACAGGATAATGAGCTCACGTGACCCGTCAGCTACAGCCGTCGTCGCTGCCGACGAACCAACAATTTCCGTTCCCTGACGAACGCGTTTCCAATTTCAGACCTCGGTAAGCACTTTCCATCACTTGTTTTTCCGATTTCTTGCGTTAAAACCCTATCGGGCAATTTACATGTTGTAAAAACACGTGTACACGAGCAAAATTCTCTTTTACCCGATCGCCCGAGGCTATTGTGCAATTTGCCTTCTCAGAAATTGAAACCAAACGAACCAATCTAAGGTAAATATTGATCCATGTTCCGAGGTAGACTTCTTGAGAAAAGAGCTCGTAGAGATCATTATTTGCTTTTACTTGACACACATCCTCCGTTCATTTTTTAAAACATTTTGAATAAAAATCCGCATTTAATTAACTACCGTGCATTACGACATGATTTAAGATAAAGAACTTATCGTTCAATGTTTTCCTAGTCTCCAATTGATCATAAAAACTTAAATGACGCTATTCATAACTGTTATTATTCATGGAAATAAGGGGAAACCTATGATTAGTTTTCATGAAGTCATATACTAGGAAAATATACAATAATAGTTTAAGGAAATATAACCACATCGTGAAATCCATCACGTTGAAACAATAAAGATGCGAGAAAATGCTCAACATATCCTGCGTATGACCCAATAACAATCGGAAGTTAAAACTTTGTAAGATAAAAAACATGAAACATCTCACATCGGTTTTTGTATATCATATCATACTTTCGCATTGTTATCGCCGTGACGATGAGATAATGTTAATTCAAATAATAGGAATCCTTAAAACAACGTATACATTTTGGACGATAACAATAATAGTTATTAGAAAAATATCGATAATGATTCCAACGAAATAACAAAGTAATTACTTTGTATTTGTATTCCTTTGTAGTTTTGAATTCAAAACTACAAAGGAACACAGTTTCAAAACATGCACACACGACGACCTCCGAACATAAAGTGGTGTCTGATTGAAGTCATTGACTCTATCGAGTACTGTCGCCAAATGTCCTGGGTAGTCAACAGACGTACAGAACAGTTATCTTGGATCTATATCTTCGATCTCGATCTTCGATCTATATCTCAATCTGCAACAATATTATAGATAATATCCTTAACACTATATTTAAATATGAGTCCGTCATGGCTTTCCAAATTAATGCTTCAATCCAAGTTTTAGTTTATATCTTTGCTAACAATCTTTTTTTAAACTAATATTATTATGCTAATTAGTACAGAATAGACTTCCAAACGTATTCCATACCAACCGTAACGGTAACGGAACCAACACATGCATACAGATGGTTCTGATTAGACAATGTCCACAAGACGCGTCCCATTTCTGAACATTGACGTTATAGAATTTGGAACATTCTTTTGTTTAAATATAATTTATTTTCTTTGATTTTATCACGATATACAGTGTCCGATAATGAATGGATAACCTCGAAATTAATTAATTTGTGATCGTGATGAACAATAATGTAAAACAAGGTAACAAAAAACATTGATATTTTTAAAACAGCTTATGAAATGTGTTCAACTGATTATTATAATATATTTTCGTTTGCTTCGCAAAATTACAAACAGTTGTATATTTGGTACCATTTGTTTTATTTAGTTTTTTTTTTCTGAATGGCCATGACCATGACCATGACCCAATTCAAGGTTATCCATTCATTATCGGACACTCTGTATATTGATAAAATAATAAGTGAATTCCGACGGATCTGCCTGTGACCACGGAAGCTATAAATGATTAAATAATTGCAATATACTGCGATAAAAGGGAGTTTTATTCCAAGTCAAATCCTTTTGTGTGCCAGACTTATGACGGTACAAAAAGGAATTGAACAATTTTTAAATAAATTCTTTTTTATACCACAAGGGTGGCAAACCGGCTTATGATGACCCGCCTGATGGTAAGAGTTACCGTAACCTATAGACGTCTGCAACAGAAGTGTTCGCTCACGCGTTGCCGGCCCTGTAGATAGATACTGTTTCGATATCTTAAAATATAGGAGTTACTAAACTATCAGCAAACGGAATTCGCATGCTGTCAGAATAGTTACTCCATTAACGAGCTCCGGTAACCTAACACACTTGCAGAAACACAACTATTGTTGTTTAAGACCGCAGAGGCTTCTGTGAGGCGGAGGAATCTCGCTTTTCCCTACTTCTACAAGTAATCAATACTAGTTAGGGCTTAATAAATGTCATTTTATATTTTTATCCACTACTTATAAACAATTAATAAACCAGTTTAAAATTATTTTGACTATAAGTATTGAATCATTACTGGTATTAAGCTACGAAAATAAACATAGTTTGGAGTGCAAATAAATACACGATAAACTGTGAAACTATTCCAAAGATTACAACTTTATATACCTAGTACCTATTATCTCTTTAATTGCCAAGAACGCCGTGATTTATTTGCAGCAATGTAGTAAACTTGGAAACTTTGACCATTTTGCAAAATAACTGATCATTTCGATATTCAAGTTCAATCTGAATACAATTCGAGTGGGACTATGAATGGGTAGGACAAGATAAGATAAATCTGAAACCCTGGTTTAGTTATAGTATATTTATTATTGATTCAACTGTAAGCAAACACCTACATGTTTTATTTGTGTATCTCTGACGATTCCTTGCCATCGCGTATTGCAAGTTTTAAAACATCAGGCGATACACATTCGTATAATACACTGTGATTTATTTAACAGGTACGATATTCTAAAATCTTTAAAATGCTTGTATCATAGATACAGACAGATAGACACAAAACATCGTTGGGAAAACCGCATGTCTGGGGCATAATAAACAATTATTATTTTTATAATTTCTCAAAGGCCAAGTATTATGGCTAGTGTGGTGGATTACCCCCTAATTCCTCTCAAATAACAGGACATTTTGTGCCCGACTGGGGCAGTAAATAGGTTTGTAGCGACATCTATCAAGCTACATTCGCACTACTAATCCTACATCGCGGAAGTGACATTTACACGCGAGATTGTATATATACAACCACCCAACATCAACCGTCGGGCAGTAGCCCGCCAGGCACAACACCCCGCCTGGTCGGAGGATCCTCCTTTTCCAATGGAGGGATTCACACCTCCTTCCCTCCATATTGGTGACCCCGAGCTGAACATCAACGCAACCTTCGATGACCAGCAGCTTCGCCTTCATCACTCCTCACAGCACTCTCCAGCGCATCATCCTGCCAGCCAGCACCCTTCCGGCTTCAGCCCTGACCACACGCCTGTAGCGGACGCACATGCCTGGTCAGGACCTTCAGCCAGCATCAGCAACTTGGCACAGCACACTGCACTTCGGCCGGTCTAGCAGAGCCAATCTCTCCTGGTCGACGCAGCAGCCAGCCACTACGCATCACTGCACCACCTCGACTCACTGAGGCATTCGCAGCATTACAGTCCCGACTCACCGTGGACTCACCGCAACACAGTCCCGACTCACTGCGGACTACGCGGCAACCTGTTCCGACTCACTGGAACATCACACCTGGCACTGGCAACAACCAAACAACGCTGACTCCATCATCTTCATCAGAAGATCATCATATCGACCTCCGGTCTCGGAGGGGAGTGATGTAGCGACATCTATCAAGCTACATTCGCACTACTAATCCTACATCGCGGAAGTGACATTTACACGCGAGATTGTATATATACAACCACCCAACATCAACCGTCGGGCAGTAGCCCGCCAGGCACAACACCCCGCCTGGTCGGAGGATCCACCTTTTCCAATGGAGGGATTCACACCTCCTTCCCTCCATAGGTTGATATAAATTAATAATTTAGCATAAAATTTTGTTGAAGCCTGCCGCACTAAGTCTCTACTACTGGTATTGCAGTCAGGATCAATAATGTGTTAGTTATTATTTAATATATTTAGATCTATTTAGAAAATCATTGAAATTACGAAGCCCACGTCATCTCGGGGGAATAATTTAAACTGTCTTGGAAACCACAACGAACTGAATTATAAAATTAAATTAAAGAAGTATTAAAATTATCAGTTTACACTGCCCTCCTTATCAAGAGGGAGCTGATTAACGTTTAAATGACATTTGCACAAGAACCAATAATGATGAAAAAATTAAAAAACAAATGACCAAAATATTTGTCCCAATTATGTGAGTCATATATATGACTATTCGACATCAACCCAATTTTTGTCCCACTAAGGAGCACGGGTGCCTCTCATTTGAGACGTACTTGAATAGACGTTTTAACTAAAATCACTGATCTTACCACAGAATCTTGTAAGACGATTTGTTATACAAGAACTTACGTATTTAGTTTTATTTTTTAAACGGTTGCAGGTCTTGCTTTTAAACCGCATTTAAAAATAACTAAGTCGGTTTTGATCCTTCGCTTCGTACATTTGCTATTACTAGGGTAATTGGTCGTATTATTGGCATTCAAATTCAAATTCAAATTCAGACATTTATTTCAAGTAGACCAGTATAACAGGTGCTTTTGAATTGTCAAACTAGTTGCACGGTTCCAAAAAGTAGGTCTATGGAGAAGAACCGGCAACAAACTCCATAGATACTCTTTTAAAGAAATAAAAATTACAATATAGGAAGTCAATTCCTTTACAATTCTCATTTGTAACATCAATATGAGAATGATGCAGTTTGATGTGAAATGTATGAACTATTTACCTAAGACAAAATAATTGATTTAATAAAGAAAGCATGAGAAAGCATACAATGAAAACGATTTAGGTAGTGATAGTTATCGGAGATTAATTACATAAACGAGCGTGCATAATAATGCTAGGAGTAATTGTTATATTTTTGTAAAAGAAAACCGTCAAATTTTAATATAATGTAGGCCTTATTAGCCTCAACTGTGACGAAATAGTATTGTAAAGGTCCTAATAAATATAAATAATTTATGGAACGTGATTCGCTCCCGTTCACGGCGAACAATAATTTTGTAATTACCATCGCGAATAACTACGCGAATACTATACTACGCGAATAATAACTACAACAACTGCTAAACTAGACCGTGCAAATATTTTTCCCGTACGGGAATCGAACCCGCAATCCATGATGGACAAGCCGACCGCTCAGCGACTGCACCAATCAACTTGCATGGCTTAATGAAAGTTAACAACGTTAGGCTAATAGATATTTATGTAGGTAATTCTCAAATAACTGTTGGACATACATATATATTTATGTATACTCACGGCCGTCATCCCCGAAGAGGTAGACAGAGGTGTACGTTACCCACATTTCACTGGTATGTATGTAAGTACCATATTGCTATAAAAAAAACCAATAACACTATGCTGGACCTTGGAATTAAACCTAAAACTTCTAGCTCAACAGTCGCATTTACAAGCACTAGATCAATGAGGTATTGAGGATTACAAAAATTGAGTACCTATTACACTTAATTCAAATTATATGGGTAGATACGGCACACGTCAATGCATGGAAATTTATCTTAATGGCCTAAGGTCATGCAGTAGCAAGTAACCCCAGATATAATTTGGCAATTGTCAATCATAATATTGCGTACACTTTGCCACAGACTGCACTGCCATTGTGATGTATAATAGTTATATGTATTATATGGATGACAGTGGTGAGGAAGCAAGCTTCAATGAAAATAATTTACACTTATAAGTTCCTATATTCTGCTAGTAATACCGATTTAATTGATATTCATTTAACCTTCTTCCAGCCTGAGATTAGAACAAGCTATTAAATATACACGAACTTGGTCTTCCAAAGTTTCTTGTATAGTAATACATTACAGCACGTCGCTACACCTCAAGATCGAATGGCAACATACCCGCGAGTACTAGTGGTGCTTCAGCAATAGCGGTTCTATATACGCTTTACATATAAATATTAATGCTAAACGCTATCAATTTGAAGAACGAACAGAACGCCATGCTAAGATTGAATACGTACCTAACGTATTTCTTCTTATTATGGCGGTTTGTATTTTCTACCAACCTCTATGAAAAAGGGTGTGAGTATATACATCATCATCAACCCATTACTGTCCCACTGCTGGGCGCGTGTCTCCTATATTTTAAGAGGGATTACGCTATAGTCCACCACGCTAGCCTACTGCGGGTTGGATATGTATTTAATTAAATGCTTCCTTTTCTTTTGCCGAGTTTTGTTACCTGCCCTTAACAGTGCCCATCTAATTGAGATGGAAAAGCCCCGATAAGTCGATACTGTACGATGCATTTTAAGTTAAATAAATATTTTTTTTATATTTCCTACTTCCTTATAAAAACAAATATTGTCTTGTTCTTGACCAATACTGTATTTATTTGAGTTTCTTGAGGTTTTGACGGCGGAGCAATTAATAATAATTTGGCCTATGCCCGTTTACGGGAATATTTTTTTAATTAATTAAGGCAACTCTTCAACCAGAATAATTCTATTTTCCAAAACACACATATTTTACACGAAGATGAGCAATCGAATATTTGCAACTCGATTATTAGGATAATTCGATATTCTGAGGATAAACTTGTAGTTATCACGAACGATTATCATAGGTATGTACAGGTACCGACGGCCTCTCAGACACATGGAGGGATAGGATGCAAATACTCACGCATCCATAAGCATCCCTCGACAAGAGCAGACTTAACCTTGAATATCGTTTTAGTACGACGATGCCTGGAAAGCGCTATTAAATTGTTAAAATAATAGTTGTAAGATTATTTGAAAATATATGCCTAGTATCTTGACGGCCTCTCAGACACATGGAGGGATAGGATGCAAATACTCACGCATCCATAAGCATCCCTCGACAAGAGCAGACTTAACCTTGAATATCGTTTTAGTACGACGATGCCTGGAAAGCGCTATTAAATTGTTAAAATAATAGTTGTAAGATTATTTGAAAATATATGCCTAGTATCTTGCATAGTCCAAAATGACAGTGATATAATAAAATAGCTAATATAAGAGTACAGTCAACGAAAGACGCAAGCTTTAGTTAACCTTTTTGTATGAATAGTCCTCTAGCGGTCATCCAAAGACTTAAAATCTACATGCAAGAAGTTGACCAAACTTGCTAGCCTCCATCGTACATTAACTCCTGTGATCAGGTTACCTATACGCTAACCGCCAAGTATATTTACTCGCACAGACGGCATCCGAGCAAACTTTGAAATAGATACCTATGGATTATCATCAAAAATATAATCGCTTGTCTTATAAAAAATGAGTAGAGAAAAAAAACTCATTCAAAATATACCTGTTTTATTAGAGAAACAGATACCTACCTACGTTCTTCTGCAATCATGACGTTATTTACCTTCACTTAGAAGTGATATTTTTTAATTATTTCTCCTACCTTACTAACGTATGGGTCCATTACTATATGGCGCTTTGTAAAGACTGCAAAATTCAAATACTTTAAATTATCTGACGACTTTTCCTTGGACTTCTTAAAATCTGCTTGTCCACTAGAAGCAAATAAACATATAAAATTCAAGGAACTGTTAACATAATTTGTGAATACCCAATATTATTATTGTTTATCTTGACTAGGCATTAGTGATTGTATCGTGACTTCACCCAGCCAATTGTATTATTTAAAAGAGCATCGCGTCGCCAACCGGTTAGTGTTGTACCAGCGTCCGAGAGCGACGCCCGCCGCAGCCATGAAGTTCTTTATATGCTGTGAGTGTTTCAATACATACTATATTTTATACAATCAAAATAATCAATGCTACTTTCCCGCCTTAATGATAACACTATATCATAATATACAAACACCATGATTCATCATAACAGTATTCATATTAATGTATTTTCTAGTTTAATTCCATTACCTATGGGTAAAAAATGTTACTCTTTTGTCCATGACAATTATTTTATGACTCCATGTAGGTACAAATACGATAATTATATCATCTGAATTTTGTTTTTGCCTGCTATTATACCTATACAAATATACCTTGATAACGAGATGTTATAAAGCTATATCATTGTGTATTATAATTTTTGTTTACAAAATACACCTAAAAATAATGATCGTTATTTTTTGTATCATATCGCTATTAAATGATATTATTTGTTCTCTACAAATAAATAATATCAGAAACTTGATTTCTGGGCCAGGTAGACTGGGATTCCCTGACATAAAGTAACGCCATGTTAATGTTACTCAACCGGTTTTCCTTATAGTTCATTGTTTATAATATGCATGATGTTTCATTCGTCTTTAACGTACGCAAGCAAAAAAAATATAATCATCGGCTTACAAGCCTAGATATCATTTACGAATTGAATAGACGCTTTAACTAAGATCACTGATCTTACAACAGCATCTTGGTAGATGCTTTGCGATACAAGAACTTGCGTTTTGCGTTTTTTGATAAACAGTTGCAGGACTTCATTTTGAGCCGCATTTAAAAAAAAAGAGTCGCTTTTGATACTATAAACGCATCTTCATGCATCATTATTATTCTCTTGTAAAATAATCGTAAAATTTTAATATAATGATGTAGGCATGTCCCATACATAATAGGCTCAACTATGACGAAATAGTATTATAAGGTCCTGATAAATATAATTTATGGAACGTGATTCGTTCCGTTCCGTTCCGTTCTGTTCACGGCGAACAATAAATTTGTAATTACCACCGTATAGCGAATAATAATTATGTTTAATTTCTAAGGACATGACAATGTGTTTTCTACGAAAAAAAAAATTGAAAAATCAATTTCACATGTTACTAACTAAATAATGTTTATGCTTTACGCAATTTCTTTTTTTTTTTACAAACATTGGCTCACATTTTCATTTTATTCTATGTCGTTTCGTGGGTGCGTTTACAAACACAATTTTTAATATACACAAACCCGAAGCCTTTAAACCGTATATATGTATATTTATTCAGCACGGGGCTCGAACCCGCAATCCGTGACGATAAGCCGAGTTACGGCACCATTTGACTTGCATTGTTTAATGAAAGTCAACAATGTTATGCTAAAAGATATTTATGTGGGTAATCCTCAAATAACCGTTGGACATACTTGACAATAAGCTGTTAAAATCTTATTGCCAAGGCTATTTGAACAGTCCATTGTCAAGCATACTTTACAGTTATACACTATTAGAATATATAGTGTAAACTTATTACCTAGCAATTTACTTAGCACTTTGTTCATTAAATACTGTATTTTTTGTTTATGTACTTTGTTGTCTAAAACTTTATTCATTTACACAAACACAACATACATATATGTAATTTGCTCGTCTGATGCGAGATCCTAGAACTAGTTTTGACGAACAACTTAAAAAACTCTTTAAACAAACTTGGTAAGTCAACCTTTGAAGACATTTATGCTTACCTACTCAAACATCAAAACTTAAATATGACGGTAAAAGAAATTTTGCTTTTTGAATGCTTTCAACGTTTAGTTTGTAAATATACTAATAAAAATAAATGATATATGAGTTAGAGAAAAGAGTCTAACCGTAACCATGGATCGTGTAAAGGATCCAAATCGTTCAAAGAGTCCAAATTGTCGGGTTAAAATAATATCAATATACCGTCATAAAATCTATAGAACGTTATTTCATTACTATAAATTATACTTATTTCGTAAACAAATCATTTAAAGACACGTTTGCGAATCAACCATAGTAAGAAAATAAATGGATATTTACATTTATTGAAAGAAAGTTAAGATAGACCAACCAACACATTTTATGAACTAAGTCTTCAATCTAGACATATTTTTCAAAACGGATAGCCTATAGTAGTTAGTACGATAGTATTAGCTCACGTTAATATCTTGTCCGTTTGGTAGCGATATACGTCAGGTCATTGAGCTCACTTTAATGTGTGACTATTTACCACCACCAAGAATAAATACATTCATGATGAGAGAATATTTTTCTAACTTGCTTCTGATTAATTTACACCTTGTTCTCTTTGCATGTATAACATAGGTACATTTAAGTCATTTTTACAAAAACTTGATCTAGTATCTCTAGGATTTGATTAAAGAGATACTTCATCTTTCTTCTTAAAAATATATACATATAATTATTGGACTTTAATATTTTTTAATATCTCTTTCATTTAGAAGTCAGAGACTTCATCAATGTTTAATATACATATAATTACTATAATATTTATTTTTTTGTTTTAGTATTAGCCCTAGCGGCCTCAGTGATGTCGGAATCAAACGTGGATCTTTTAAGGTCGAGTAATGAACAATTTACCAGCAAAATGTTTAATGTAAGTACCTATACAATTTTATTTTATTATTTTTATCATTTATACAGATCTTTCTCATATTAAAATTATCAATCAATTAAACAGTGTAATGCAATCATGTAATCAATCAGTATCATGAATAGATTTTTAAATTAAAGTACATATTATATTTAAGGATAAGTACTCGAATACGGGCTAATAACAATGAGAACGTCATTGATCAAGAACTTGCACCTGTTTATAAGTTAATGGAAATTTATTTTTAGAATAAAAGGCTTGACTAGTTTATTTATATATTCTACTGATAGTTATAATGTTTATAATGTTGATATATTATAACCTTTTACAAGCTATTATAACGATAACAAACCCATTATAACAAAAATATTTGTACATCTGTGCAGTGTCGCACGGCATCTGCTAGACATCAACATAAATACCTTTCTACATATTTATATAATCAATTATAGAAAATACTCAACATTAATTCGATAAAAACATACCAATAATGTAATAGTAATAAAAGAAAGTCAAAATGTTCTGTTGCTATTGACAATAGATTACATATAAACATAAAACTCACTACGCATGCATTCATGCACACACACACGCACACGCACTTAATCACTACCAGTTTTATAAAACATCGTTATGTATATTTCATAATAGGTTGGGGAAAAAGTTTCTTCGCATTTTATATCAAAACTCAAGATTTTTATTTTCAGTTTTTCACATTTAATTACAGTACAGTACAGTATTACCACGTGCAATTTTTTTCGATGTCTTCCATCATGTAGGTAGTGGCATGACCCCGTCGTAGAAATTTTGCTACTTCTAATGAAAAACGCTATAAGTCGTTTTGGCAGTCCTCTCTTGATGTTATACTGACACTGCCTAAAGAATTCTAAAGAGGCCGAAACTGGAGGAAATCTGAAAGATCAAGGTCAGGGCTATATGACGGATGCATTAACACGTCCCAAGCAAACTCTCATATATTTTTCTGAGTGGCTAAAGATCTAGCGTTATCATGATAAAAGACACACCCTTGCTATTGATCAGTAGAGACGATTGCATTTCTTTTTTACTCTTTTGTAAATAATTTTAGAATGTATCTAATTTCTACATTAGATTTACTCGTTTTGACAGAAAGAAAAACAAATGAAAAATAGCAGGAAACAACATTTTACTAATTTGTTTATTTTTTTTAATGTAACCTTTTTAATGACATCAAAACCAATTAGATACAAATAGCACAGCCAAAGAGATTTTTATAAATTTTACATACTATACGCGAAAAGCCTTTTTCCTGACCAAATATAATTTCGAAAAATTTGATCCCATTTAAAATGTTTTTTGTAATTATAATAATTACTCATCTTATTGCATAAACTTGCTAAATTGTAACATTCTGGAAGAAAACTCTATATATATTATATTAACCTAGCTTTAGGGCCAGGGTCCACCAATCGGAAAGCTGTAACATGCTTTAGTCATTAAAAAAATATGTATTTATTATTTTCGGTGTAACATTAGGAATTTCTTACAGAAACATTAGTAATCATTTTATCGTCTTTGCAAGGTAGTAAACTTCGTCATCACAAAATCAAAAACTATGACGCAATCAATTGAACAAATTGTATATTAATGTTCACCTTGATTGAACACATACTTTTCTCTGTTCAACGTTTATTGAATGTAATTGACGTGAAAAAACATATTGATCCAAATAACTGGAAAATCCGGAATCTTGCATACAAATTGCATAAAGATTAAAATAAATATTTAAATTATGATGGTGACGGTAGGTTCTAATTATATTATAGAACACATTTTATAGGCCATTACAAAAGTCAAGATAACTTATATAATCTTTGCGAAGGTTATTCTATGGCCTCAATTTGGATGATGTGAACAGCATGATGAATTTAAGTTAGTTGGTAAAAACACGCAGTGTAATAAATTGGAGAACAACAAGATTTGAGTCCTGCTATATATTGCCATGCAACACATGTTAACTTTAGAAAATAATATCAAAAACGACGAGTCTCGACGAGTTTGGATTTGTCAATAATAATGTAACCGGATGTCACTGCATCACAATCACTTAAAACTATGAAGTATCTATCCTAGTCAATCGTACGGTCTGTTAAACCCTCTTCTGCGATAAGATACAGCTTTTAATCTTTTATAATATTTTATTTAATTTTCAGTTGGTGGCCAAGGCGAATCCCAATAAAAATATTGTTTTGTCTGCATTTTCTGTACTATCCCCTCTTGCTCAATTGTCATTGGCTGCAGTAGGAGAAAGCCACGATGAACTCCTCAAAGCCATCAATATGCCTAACGACAATGTGGTAAGTATTGTAACTTCAAACTACCTAATTA
The DNA here is from genome assembly GCA_905163465.1 of Craniophora ligustri. NCBI lineage: Eukaryota > Metazoa > Arthropoda > Insecta > Lepidoptera > Noctuidae > Craniophora > Craniophora ligustri. The sequence goes on from LR990959.1 coordinate 6,326,088, forward strand.
ACTCCTAAAATACGGACGATAATTTAAACGACAAGTAAAGTATTATTATCAACAGAATAATATTATCTATGGGCCTGCATGCAAGGGCAGATCCAACTCACATAGCTGCATGGTCTAATCGTGACGGTCCAATTCGATTGCAATTATAATTCCACTTAATAAGAAGTATTTTATGGTTGACGTCTAGGATACGTCTAGGATCAACATAGACGTAGTCTATCCCGTGGAGGGGGATTTTGGGGGAGGACTTTTCAACAAAGCATTTGTTATATTTTCCTTTGAAATCAAAAAAATAATCTGATATTTTATGCCTACTTCTTTATCTTACTTTTTACAATATTTTTTCTATAGACCAAAGAAGTTTTCACTGACGTGACAAAGCAAGTGCGATCGGTGAAGGGTATTGAGCTCAAACTAGCCAACAGAGTGTTTATTCCTCAAAACGCACAATTGGACGACCAATTTGCTGCTGTGTCTAGAGATGTATTCAATTCTGACGTTAAGAATCTGGACTTCTCACATAATGTAGCCGCCGCTAAAGAAATCAACTCATGGGTGAGTGATGTTTCACCATTTATTTTTAATCCCTGATTTAGTTCTTAAGTTAGTGTTAAAAATATTATTTTGTTATATATTTTTGCGTTGGAAGGCTGAGTTTATTGCCAATTTATGATTTAAGAAAAATCTATCAGTCGCTTGAAGATTTACAGTCGACGGCGAGCGAGCGACACGTCCATCGGCTACGGTAACCGCTTACCGCATAGGCGGGCCGTAAGCTTGTACGCTGCCCTCATAGTATAACAAAAAAAACAACTTTGTCTGCATATTTATTATATAATTTCCTGTTGCTAACCCTCAATCTTTCAAACAAGTCATTAGAGATAATAGAAAATCAAATCTAGAGGGATGTCATGCCATGGATTTTAAAAGATAGTAGTACACCTAAGTTAGTATGTAACATACTTTGCAGGTTGAAGAAAAGACAAACCACCGTATTAAGGACTTAGTGTCACCCGATTCTCTGGACGCATCGACTGCCGCCGTTCTCGTTAACGCCATTTACTTCAAGGTATTTATTTTTTTGTCAATTTTAAATATTCGTTCATACGTACATTAATACTTAAGTATTACATCATTGAATGTGATTAAAATGTACAAAAATCGTTGTTTCTTTGTTTCACCATGATGAACTTCTGAATCTAATGAACCGATTTTAACGAAAATCTGCACACTGTGTGTAGTTTTGTCCAATTTGTGAGATTTTGTATCTATTAACGAACAACTTAGCCACAGAAACATGCGGCCTGATCTGATGATAGTTATTATAATACAAATTGTAAAAATATATTCATTCGTATCACAAGTTCCTTCAGCTTCTGTACGTGATAAACGATTCGCAAAGCAACATTAATAATTACTGACACTGACAGGTAAAATATTAACCTAACTTATACAGCAAGTATGAGTTGTTAATCTATCAAAAATATTATTCACTGTACTTAATATCTAGAAAAATATATGCAATTAGCATATTATAGTAATGATCGTTTAAAAAAATATAGCCATTTATTTATTTTTCCTCTAGGGTAAGTGGAAGAAGCCTTTCGAGAAAAGCCAGACCACAGATCGAGATTTCTATTTGTCCAAAGACAAAACGGTTAAAGTACCAACAATGAAAAAGACTGACGACTTCATGTATGGCGAAAGCAAAGAACTTGACGCTAAGGTATAATTTAAGTAGTACTGATATAACTGATGAAAATGTATTGCTTAATTATTAAAACACTGGCTGACACTGGCTTAGTTTGAATCCAGAAAGCATGCATAATTCTAAGTTATAATCAGATCAGTATTTATCATATCTTACGTTACTTAGAAAGGAAAACATCCTACATTGCTAAGATCAAAACAGTTTTTATTGAAAATACTAAGTAATATCGTGTATGTCAAAAATCAAGCCTAATCGTATTTATAGTCGCAATTAAACCAGTATACTATTAATTAGTAACATAAAACTTACTTTCACATTTCAGCTTTTAGAACTGCCGTATGAGGGTGACCAATCGTCTCTCCTAATTGTACTTCCAAACAAAATCGATGGCATCTCTGATCTTATTGAAAAGCTTAAAGACCCTTCAATTTTATCAAAATCTTTTGAAAAAATGTATTCTAATGAAGTTGATGTTGAAATGCCAAAGTTCAAGATCGAAACTACTACTGACCTGGGAGCCATTCTTCAAAAGGTGCTTATTCTGAATTATTGCTAAATCAATACATTTTATAACAGACAAATACTTTAAACAACAACGGAAATTAGTGTTCCTATTAATACTCAATGCGCCAATTCTAATATTAGAAAATGTTCTTACATACATTTGATCAAAATCTAAAGTATATTAGAACCATTCCTTAGAAATAAAATATGTAGTTGCTTTCAATTGGTTAGCCTATGCTTATCTTAAACAAAATATTTCAGATGAACGTGGTAAAGTTGTTCAGCCCAGGTCAAGCTCGCCTAGACCATTTAATAAAAGGACAATCAGATTTGTATGTAAGTGAGGCTATACAGAAAGCGTTTATTGTTGTGGACGAAGAGGGAGCGGAAGCAGCGGCTGCTAACGGTAATAATTATTTTGACAATTTCATTTTTAATCAAATAGATAAAAGATTTTACCTTAACGAGAAACATTTCTAGCATAACAATTATTTGTATAATAATTAATATTATATATGCGAATAACAGTTTTAAATATACTGAACAACATACAGTGCCTATAAAATGATCGCCATGCGATTAAATCATTATAATGATGTATGTCTGAAGTCAACGTGTCAATTGAATATATTTTCTGCAGACAAATTTGATATTTAAAATTTATACCAAATTTTTATACCTTGCATATTTGTTGTTGTTCGTATATTCTATTTGTTGTTTGTATTTCAGAATTTTCCTTTAATCGATCAAAAAAATATTTTTTCATGAAACCACTTTCGTCGATAGGCCGTTTTATTACGCCTTAAAAGTCAACTCCGTAGTACATACTATTCAGTGGGGCATTTTACTCTTAGGTATTGAGTATAATGTCTATATTATGTATCAATTTTGGTGCATCAAATGAGTCATATTGAATGTGTGTAATTATAATTTTGCAAGGTTGCTTTCGCACAATCATTTCAATTTATAGGCATTATAATGTTTTAAGTTGCATTCGTCAAAAAATAAAAGGTTATATTCGATTATAGTAAATTTATCGTCATAGCAGCAAAATGATTTACCTCCTCAACATATCTCTTTCCTTTTCTCAAATGTTTTCAGCGATTATCCAGTCTCAACTTGCTCCAGCACTGAAACCTCAATCATATTTCTTTAAAATCGACCGGCCTTTTTACTTTGATGTGAAGCAAAACATTTGCCTCTTTTCAATGGGGTTGTTATTCAGCCCTAGAAAATAATCGTAATGCGATTGAATCATTATACTGATATATGTCTGAAGTTATGGTCAACGTGTCAATTTAACTGCTACATTGATATTTTTTCTGCACAAATTTCTTACTTAAAATTCATACCAAATTTTTACACCTTGTGCATATTTGTGGTTTGTATTTCAGAATTTACCATGCGTCGATCAGGAAAAACCTTTTTTCATGAAACCACTTTCATCGTAGATAGGCCATTCTATTACGCCTTAAAAATCAACTCCGTAGTACTATTCAGTGGGGCATTTTACTCTTAGGTATTGAGTATAATGTTTATATTATGCATGAATTTTGGTGCATCTGATGAGTCAAATTGAATGTGTGTAATTGTAATTTTGCAAAGTTGCTTTCGCACAATCATTTCAATTTATAGGCATTATAATGTTTTAAGTTGCATTCGTCAAAAAATAAAAGGTTATATTCGATTTTGATAGTAAATTTATCGTCATAGCAGCAAAATGATGTACCTCCTCAACATAACTCTTTCCTTCTCTTAAATGTTTTCTGCGATTATCCAGCCTCAACTTGCTCCAGCACTGAAACCTCAATCATGTTTCTTTAAAATCGACCGGCCTTTTTACTTTGACCTGAAGCAAAATCATTTGCCTCTTTTAAACGGGGTTGTTATTCAGTGATAGAAAATAATCGTAATGCGATTGAATCATTATAATTATATATTTCTGAAGTCATCGTCAACGTATCAATTTGACTGCTAAATTGATATTTTTTTCTGCACAAATTTCTTACTTAAAATTCATACCAATTTTTACACCTTGTGCATATTTGTTTTTGTATTTCAGAATTTGTCATCAATCGATCAGAAAAAAGCTATTTTCATAAAACCACTTTCGTCGTAGATAGGCCATTCTATTACGCCTTAAAAATCAACTCCGTAGTACTATTCAGTGGGGCATTTTACTCTTAGGTATTGAGTATAATGTTTATATTATGCATGAATTTTGGTGCATCGAATGAGTCATATTGAATGTGTGTAATTATAAATTTGCAAGGTTGCTTTCACACAAAATCGTTCAAATTTATAATCATTATATTGTTTTAAGATGCATTTGTAAAAAACAAACGGTTATATTTTTATAGTAAATTTATCGTCATAGCAGCAAAAAGACATAACTCTTTCCTACTCTTCAATGTTTTCAGTGTTTTTCCTGCCTCAACTTGCTCCAGCACTGAAACCTCGATCATATTTCTTTAAAATCGACCGGCCTTTTTACTTTGAACTGAAGCAAAATCATTTGACTCTTTTCAACGGGGTTGTTATTCAGCCCTAACAAAAAAGTGTCTACCTAAGGCAATCTTATGAGTAATAATCGTTTTCTAAGTTCATATGAATGATCATTGCAATTATTGATGTTTTTATTAGGGTGACAGTGCATTCATCCATACTAATATTATAAATGCGAAAGTGTGTCTATTTATCAACTATCTACTACCTTTTCACGCTTTAACCGCTGAACCGATTTAGATGAAGTTTGATATGGAGATAGTTTTTGTTCCTGAAATCATCCCTTAAAAGGACGAAAAGGGGTTTAGACGTGTATATGCGCAATCGATAATTTAAATAAATAAGCACTTTAATAAATAGGTGATTGGATAAAATTGCAAATTCTACGTAGACAATGTCGCGGGCAAAATCTAGTCTTTAATAAGTAAATAAAAATAATAATATATCCAGACATTATGACACAGCATCATCTAGTTCTGAGCTTAGCAGTGAGGCTTCTGTTACAGATACTAGATGGTTGACCGGGTTCAGAACGCGGGAACCTTACTAAAGAAGACGCTCTTTAATATCGCTGCGCTAATCGAGTCGTTTAAGTCTTATTTTTTTAACAACGTGAGTTTACTACTTAAAAGGAGTCTGTTAGTTCTCGAACTGGTATTAGAACTTATACATACTTGGGCTAGGCAAAAATATTTCATACTTAGTTAAAAGAGAGCTACCAGCTTAATGAATTGATAGAGATCTAGCGAACTATAATTCATATTATAAATAATCTAAAATATTTACGTCTCTATTTTCATTTGTTATTGTTAACCCCAAAATGTTTTTCAGGGTTTGGGATGTATGGCGCTAGTTATAAAACGATTCCTCCAAAATTGTTTCACGCCGACAGGTCTTTTTACTTTGAGCTGAAATATAATAACATAGCTCTATTTGACGGAGCAGTTATACAACCTACACAACAATAACGTGATTACTGTTTTTATATTTTAAAGGGATATATATAACAGTGACATATAACTAATGCAATAATTAAATAAACTAAAAAAAATTGGCAAACATGTAACGCACACTCACGTGATTTCATCCGAACCGAAACGGGTTAATTTTTTATACATATATACTATGTTTTGGCATACTGAATAATTCAATGGCCGTTCTTTTAAATGCAGTATGCGATAGTGCAAATATGTCTAGAATCATTAAGTGTGTGTTATAAGTTTCCAGGAGTCGGCAGAGAGGTGCTAGTGCATCGGCGGCATTAGTTCTGCATTTACAATGTTGGACATCTCTCGCCGCATTTTTCAAATCGGCTATAACATGAATGTTGATTCTTATATGAACTCTAACATTACTTACGTTTTTTTAGGTATTGAATTCGTTTATTGATTTTATTTTACTAATACTAAAATGTTAATTTTTCCGTTACTATACACCGTTACACAGTAACGGTGTATAGTAACGGAAAAATTACACAAGTTGACTGCGTCTAAATTAAGAATATCAACACAATTTCGATGTACCTACTAACTTTATAGTTTTTCAAGCGACCGTTGGATCCGCTATATAAGGTGTTCATAAAAATATGACGTGACTATAACACCTATCGTGCATGGCACGTAGAGTTACTTCTCTTATAATTGTTATATGTACGACTAGCAAACCGCCCTGTTTTCGCAACAGTAGCAGAGCATACGTGCCAAAAAAAATGATTAGGTTTTTATAGTACTTACACAAGTTTAACTTAAAAAATATATATACGGCAATAAATAGTTCTATTTCCAAAAAAAACCTGTTTCAACTAGCTATGGATAAAAAGTTGAAATGAAATGTAATATCTTTTAGTTTTAAAAGTCTTAATAGGTACATTTTAATCTATAGTTTCCTGATTTATATGTAAGTTATATGAATGTTGTGTTTATTAGTGTTTTGTCGTAATTTAACATGTGTCTTCTGTGTCCAAATCTATATCGGTTTTAACATGCGCAATCTATAATATACTACAACAATAATAATAACTAAGTTAATAATTATATCTATAAGTATGGTACTGACCTTTATTTTAACCACATCGTTAGGAGGGGTAAAAATACTAAGTCACAGAGGCTTCATATTTTTTTTGCTTTTCGCATTATCTGCGGGGTAAAACACGTCAACCATTTAGATATACCTAAGTTTTGGAGCTTACATATAATTATACTGTTTAGTCATTATTTTAAGTACTGGTATACTAAGTTTTACTGCTATATATCCATGTTCAATGGCAAAACTTTATCCTTATCATAGCTTTGGCGAACCATAATGATGTTTGATGTATTTAAAATTAAAAACACTGCTGCCATCCATACGATACAGTCATTTTTTATTAACATTTTTTATATGCATAATATGATTACTCGTGTAAGTTCGAAGTTTAATATGGAATACAAATTACCTAATTCAGAACATACTATGAAACATGACTTAAATAATGTTTTTTATGTGTCGTTTTTTAATCTATGATTAAAATATAAATCATACATCATAATAGTATGTAAAGGTGCGTACATTGAGTTGTTAGTGTGTGAAAGATTTGATTACCTATAAACATATATTTTTATAAACTGGTATTGCACACATCTTTACATAGTATTTCTTAAACTATAATTAGGTATGCTTGTTATCAAGGAACACCGCTATTATCATTACAGACTTTGGTGTAGCGTATCTGAGCGCTGTTATTTCGGAGAAAAAATATTTCAAGGCGGACCATCCTTTCGTGTTCATCCTAAAAGAGGAGAATAATGTTCTGTTTAATGGAATCTTCCAGTCTTAGGTACCTACTATGTTGGTGCCTGATTAAGGCTTAAAGCATGATCATAGTATACGATAGCTTCACCTTAGCTCTGCTTTCTGCCCGTCTGATATAATTATAATACCAATCTTGAACATCTTTCCACTGCGAATTCATTCTATACCATACATTCATAACTTGGCTTTGATTAAAAGTTGTACAATATTTTATACATGTAAATTAATTTTATTATAATATGAGTGCATGATTATTTCTATAATTAAACTTTTTACATAACTCACACATCACGAATTGAATCGTAATTGCGTCTAAAAAAACATGCTTTGAGAACGTCTATACAAGGTTAATAGGCAAGACTTCTTATGTACTGCGGACATTATATTTTTACGTTATAAAAGTGTAGTAGTAAGACTGCCTTCCTAGAACCATTACTTGGCTGAAATCAACCAGACTGTATATGACGCTGAATCCTACAATTCACCATCTACTTATAATTATAAATAAGAGCAAGGTGTTACGAATTGAAAGAAAAGTTGTCAGTTTCCAATTTAACTCCGATGAAAAGTTATCACAAATATTCTATGTATTTTGTATCCTTGATTTTAAGTTTCATTAGTTATTTATTAAATCATACATTAATACAAACGGACGTTTCAGATATAAGTCTTGATGTCAGGGCGGCATTTAGAACGACCGCTGATTTTACAGCAGACCATCCATTTGTTTTTGCGATACTATGTAAAGGTAGCGAATCTAACAGCCGACTAAATGTGTTCACTGGAATATTTGTGAGATAACTCATTACATTATCTTAGTATGTATTGCTTAGTATCATATTCGTAGAGTATGAGTATAGAATAGTTTGTTAATTAAACTTGCACTGCTGCGAGTTTTATGTATACTATAAATACAACAATTTATTTTAATCCCGGATCCTCTAATTCAAACATTAATCAATGAAATACACAAACAAAGACGCTACTTATAAGTATTATACACACACATACAAGCTTGTAAGTATTAGGTAAATTGAACATTTTTGTAATCCGGTTCCTAAAAGAAAAATATATACAATTCGTAGCATTGCAAAACATAAACTTGGTGGTGAGGTAAACGCATTTCAAGGGAATTTCGTACTAAAATATAGTATAAATAGGATCATAATATCGAATCATTATTAACTACAACTACATAATACATGTGGTGGAGGCTAAAACATGCATGTAATCAACTTAAAACCAATAACAATTATACATTGTTATGCTTAAGTGCTTATGTGGTTATGGTGCATGTTAACAATGAATACAATTATATTTCATATTCTTACTGTCCAAATTAATCAATTGTTTGATTTAAATAATATCTGATTAATACTGCTGCAGAACGGACTTGGGTTCGAAACCCATGTCTTGCCGTAGGTACTGTTCTTATGTTTTATAACTCCCAATATTTATTTTTGAACACTAGATATACGTTAAATTCTTTAAAAAACAAGGATTCTTTTCAAATAATAATACTTTTTTTGTACATTTTCAGATTTATTACTATATAAGAATAATACTGACCGAGTTGAAGTCAACAAACCTTCGAAGCTTGAAATCAATAAATTATTTTTACCTTCATTTATGTGTTTTATTGTTGTCAACTACTTACAATTTTCCGAGTTATTTCAATTATGATGGCTATTGCTTATACACTTACTTTTAACTGATTCTTAAATATCAGCCTAATTTTAAACGATTTAGAAAACCCATTTAATACTCATAATTTACGCTTAAATTGGCAATAGTATTTATAGAAATCTAATTGTAACTAATAATGTATCACTAATTCTTGAATTTACTATAAATTACTTGATTTATCATTTCGAACTGGGGCGTAAGCAAATACCTAATCGCCTGTTAATGTATCAATGATATGTCTGTAGGTGGCTGCAACTAATTACCGTGCACGCGACAAATTAGTCAAATTAGTGTATTTACAGGTAGTAGATACAATTAAAGTTTAAAAGATACGTATTTCATTGATAGGAAATGAAAAGAAAATGGTTCGATAATTGATATGATTATCGTTTCGTGCCCAAATAACCAAAAGTAAAAAATGGATTATTTGCAGATAAGTACTACGGATGTAGTCTACATTTAATTTTTTTACCCTACACACATACAGCCAAAGAACGTCTACGGCTCAGTCTCTCTTGGGCTTAGCAACTTTTATGTCTGCCCTTCCGCCCCCAAACATTTTTTTGATGGAAATACTTGGCAAACGGGCAGGAGCCTCACCTGGTGGTAAGTGATCACCGCTGGCCATGGACATCTACAGAAGACGTGCAAATGTATTGTCAGCCTTTCAGGAAAGAATATGCTCTCCTTTTGAAGGTTCCCACGTCGTAACGGTTCGGAAAGACCGCCAGTGACAACTGGTTCCACAGAGTGGTAGTACGAGGCAGAAAATGCCTCAACATACGCACTGTTGTGGAACGCTGGAGATCGAGGTGGAATGGATGGAACTTAGAGTTCTGGCGCGATGTCCGATGGTGAAATTCAGTGGCCGGGATCAAACCAAGCAATTCCTCGGAACACTCCCCGTGATAAATGCGGTAGAAGATGCAGAGTGATCCAACATATCTAGCAAAGCCATGGAATTAAGCCGATCGGAAAGGGGTATTCCTCGAAGTATGTCAGTCAGTCAATCAGTCAGTCAGTCAGCTTCCCCTTTTATATAAATAGATATAAAATATAGATAGTGTAAAAAGTTTTAACCTTATCATCTCTAGACAGTTTCCTGTAGAAATAGAGCTATTTGTTATCGATATCTTCATCGTTCGTTAAAACACATCTCTAATGACACTTTGACCACGCTTCGAGGAGTCAAATTATAATATTTTTAATTTGATTTTGAAGCGCACCTAACCGGGTGCGCTCGGAGGAATATTTTAGGTAAGTTTGGTTAGGTAGGCCTAAGAGCCTGACCGTAGACAACTCTAGCCACCCTTCGTTGGATTCGGCCAAATGGAAGCAGCTGGTACTGGGGGGCTCCCGCCCAGAGATGAGAACAGTATTCCACGTGGGGCCGGATCTGCGCCTTATAGAGATTTAGGCGCTGCGCCGGCGTGAAGTACCGTCGACGCAGATCGTCGAGATCGCCACAACGACCGGTTCTACGCCACCAATACACATGCTCAAAGGTAATAGTCTAAGATCTGGCTGCAGAATCACTACGTGCCTTACGTACCTTCATAGCGTACATAAAAATCAATATTTTTTTTAGGTATAATTAAAACTGGGGAATCTACTTTTGCCTATGTGCCGATCAAAATGTACCGGCAAGTATTTTTTTTTAATATAAAATTGCCAAAAACAATCACTTCCTATGAAAATAAACTACAATCCATCCCATAGCAATACATGTAAATAACATGAATAGGTTTGGCTGCAACAATGCTACAAATTACTTATTACCTACATATGTGAATCTGGCTGCGAATAGTTTGCGGCTGAATGAGCAACGGCAATCATACCTTTTGGCAAAAGAATTTTCATTTATTTTTTTTAAATACTCGCGGGCAAATTTTGATTGGCACCTTGGCGATTAATAGAATAGAGGGGGAATCTATAATTAAGGCTGGGGGAATAGATTCCCCCAGCCTTAATTATAGATTTTGACTATGAACGTAGTCTGCAGCCGGATCTCGTACTATAAATGAGTAGTAGTAGGTACCATACGATTCAAGGACTCGATACAATGTCATAATAAAATCTGATATTACTGTTTATAATAAATTAAATAAGAAATACAAATAAAATTTTCCTGATTTAATTTAATGTAACAACTCTCAACTACCGTATCTAAGTAGAATTTAATATAACCACATCGCTTACGTAGCCAGTAAGAAAAGAGCCAGTGGTCGCGTGAAAACCGACACCGCTGACATGAAAGTCTTCATACTTTGTGAGTTTATATACAGGGTTACTTTTTAAACACCAGCAACTAAGCAGGACTAGATAGCTAACATCATAAGCAACAACTTTTGTTTGTGTGGGAAATTTCATACTCCTCCGTCTGCGCAATGTGGTATAAAGGGGTACATAGTTTTTGTTTCACGTATTAATATTTTCCTACGATATTTACTAGAAATTTTACTCACCAATATTCACACTGAAGAGCACACTTCTTTTATGTGAGCACAGGTGAGTAATATAAAAAAATGTGCATAAATACATCTTGCCATTCAATACCTAAAAATGCGAAATATCAAATAAAAACCCGCGAAATGTCAGGAGATCAAACAAGGCGCCCAACTATACGACATTGTAACAAGTCTGCATCATCTGGTAAGGATAAACCAGTCGACAGATTGATAATAATAAAACAAGATGAAGGAACCGACTCTCTCCAAGTCCGCCGCCCAAAAAGCCAATGGCCCCAGTAGACAACACGCAAGCGTGTCTTATATTAGTGGCGAATGTGATTGTGAAGACCTCGTCCTCGTATAAGCCAGTAATCGATGTGTAGACGTGTAAAGGTGAAAAGAATTATGGGTTGCAAGAAAAAAATCAAATTCAAATTTAATTTTTAACCCATCATTGTCCCACTGCTGCACGGGCATAGAATAGAGTAATAAAAACTTACCGCGTGACCAGTGCCATAGCACGGGTCCACGCACATTTGCAAGAGATTATGCTATAGTCTACCACGCTAGCCTACTGTGGGTTGGCAGACTTCTCATGCCATAGAGAAATCTCTCAAGCATGCAGGTTTCCTCATGATATTTGAACATGTGATAAATACGCACATTACTTCCGGAACTTTACTTGGGTTTGAATTCAAGAACTTTTATATCTCAGTACACTAGTCACACCACCAGGCTAACGCTTAAAAAAAGTAATTATACCTACCGTATGGCAATTTGGCGGGCAAATATTTCCATAAATGGCTTTATATTTCCATAAATGGTTTGCTCTTATATATTTTTTTTCATTTAAATCTATATAAGTCATCGATGGGGCAATCATCAACCCATTCTCGCATGGGTCTCCTCTCGTACTGCGGCTCTCCTAGTGCGTGTTGGCAGACATTACATGTCATCAACAAAATATCTCAAACTTGCAGGTTTCCTCACGATGTTTTCCTTCACCGTTTAATATATGAAGCAATAGTTGAAATATTTTAGAAAAATAAAAGCTACATAATTGTTCCAGTTCTTGCCCTTCTGGCTTCGACTATGTCGATATCAAACATAGAGGTTTTCCGGAGAGGTAATGAACGTTTTACGGCCCGAATGTTTCAAGTAAGTACAACATGTCATCATTATCCCACAAATCAATGTAATAAATGGTAATTACTGTATTTTTTAGGAAATCAGGTTGTAAATTCTTATACCTATAAATGTCAAAACATAATATACCATCGCGCCTGTATGCCCAAAGGATTAGGCAGAGGAGTATTAATGCACGTCTCAATTCGACGTTTATTCTTTCCCCATCTATCCCCAGGTCCCATGTAATAGCGGGCTACGATATGCTATTAACATTGCACAAATCGTAACCGCGAGTTGACTAAAAAAATCTGTAATAACACTTCAGTCGATTTGTGATACGAAACCAGGACAGTGGCAGTTAACATGGGCGTACCTAGAGAGGGGGCAGGTTGGGCTGTGTCCACCGCAGAATAGTCCAGTGCCTACCCTAGGATGTTAGTCTACCGATTAGAAATTCTCATAAAGGGCCCTGAAAGAAAAGTCTAGCGGCAGTTAAGTCTAGTAGACAAAATACGACGCAGTTAACAATTGGTATTTCCATATATTTTGTTCCGTTCAGTTAGATTGCAACACCTGAGAAGACTATAGTTATGTGTTTGCTCGTGGGAATATACTCTAATGACTTTAATCACACAAAGACAAACAAATAAGTGAAATTATACACTAGTGATTAAAGATAAAAACAATATAGTGCGTGGCCATATGCTATCTCACTCGGTACCTACGGTCCGGTCCGGTGTTACACAAATGTCTACATACGTTTTTATATACTTAGTCGTTAGTTCGTAAAGCCGGGTCAAGAGGGATTTAAACCAAGTTGTAGATTCAAACCGACAACACGTGGAAACTAAATATACGAAATCATTCAATTTGTAATTCACTTTCCACCATTCACTCGATGGACGCCCAAAGTATCAAAAGTTATATCGCTCCCGTAAATTTTGCTCCGAAGCCTTTCTAAACTTACAACTTTCCCGAGGGACTGGTCAGAGGACCACACGACATGCTTAAGATGGAAATAGTTATAATAATTTAATTGCGCAAGTAGGTACGTACCTCTGCAAACTTCACCTTACATACAGCCTGAACTTTGCACATCTCTAACGGCGCTCCCAGAGCCAATAATTTAGCTAATACTAGCTGCCTCCCGCGGCATTATCCGCATGGTATATTGATAAAAAGTATGTGTTAATCCAGGTAATAAACTACATGTATGCTAAATTTCATTCAAATCTGTTAAGCAGCTTTTGCGTGAAAAAGTAACAAACATCCATCCATCCATCCATACTTACAATCTTTCGCGATTATACATAATATTAGTAGGATAATTATGACTATGTAATTGGTTTGTTTTTCATTGATAAGCATTTACTCTATTTTCTCTAATTTACAATCTCCAGGAAGTGGTTAAAAACAATCGTGGTAACAATTTTGTGATGTCAGCATTTTCTGTATTGCCTGCGCTTGCACAACTGGGTTTCGCTTCAGTAGGACCCAGTCATAAGGACATACTTAATGCTATCGGAATGCCTATCAATTATATAGTAAGTACCTACATATAGATAATTATATATACATAAAAGAATTAAGTTAGTATTATAAAATATCTAAGTATTAATTTCAGTTTACGTGACCCGTGGACTATGAAAGTCAAATGTCTTGAGGTCCAACCGAAAGCGAGCACCACGGACTTTTCGATAGTTATGTGCGTATTTATCACATGCTCAAACGGTAAAAGAAACCATCGTGAGAAAACCTGCATGCCTGAGAAATTTTCTCGATGGCGGTCGAAGTCTGAAGAATTCCTCTCAAATTCCTATGTTTCTTGCAGCTTATGGAGCAGTTCGGCAATTTGAACAAGCAACTGCGACTTTTACCGAAAGTAGAACTGTATCTCGCAAATAAAATTTATATCCAAACCCGTGACTCATTGAACCATCGCTTTGCTATTGTCTCCAGGGATGTCTTTAACACTGAGGTCGAGAACATAGACTTCTCACAACCGACTCAAGCTGCTTATATTATCAACAGATGGGTAATAATAATGAACCACATATTTTTTTGTTATTCATACTGATCTATCTAGAAATTAAAAATAATATTAGAGAATATTTATTTAACATATTTCTATTACAAAACGAAGTCTATAACAGCTTTTGGAATTCTTCAAGAATCGTGATAAAATATGTTGAAACTGAACGATTTATCGGTTACTAACAAAGTCTAAAACTAGCCTGTTGGCGAGGGAGCGCGAAGTTTTGTTGATCTCAAAAGCAAAAAGAAAATGCCCGTCATCATGTTTCATATTATAATTAAACAAACATAAACCAATGAATAAAGTAGACATTGTAGGTGATATAATGTTTACTCTATTTATTGGTTTACTATTCAATGACTTAAGTGACCTACGATAAGTGTTAATTTTTCGTATATTTTGATTGCAGGTAGACCAAAAGACAAATGGTCGGATCAAGGATTTGGTACCACCTTCCGCTTTATCTAACACAGTTGCTCTACTTGTAAACGCTCTTTACTTTAAGGTATACTATTGTTTATTTTACGAAACGTTGTGCGAATTCTCACACGCTTTAACGGTGAAGGAAAACATTGCGAAGACAAAAGATAAACCTTGCTGATATAATTCAATCATTTTTAATTCTAGGGTAAATGGCAAAGACCCTTTGACCGTTTGATGACTTCCAACCTAACTTTTCATGTGAGCAAAGAGAAAACTATCGAAATACCTGCATTGCGAAAGGAGGATTATTATGAAACATACATGTACGGAGAGAGTATAATACTTAACTCTAAGGTATTATATATTTGGATAACTCATCACAGTCTATCCACTAACAACTTTAATATTTACACGCCACAACTGGTAGAATATGCTGTAACGAAATACTGTAACGCCTTATGTACAATCATCATCATCATCATCAACTCATTAACGTCCCACTGCTGGGCACGGGTTTCCTCTAATTTGAGAGGGATAAGTTGGTAGACCTCACATGGCATCGATACAAATTTCTCAAGCATGCAGGTTTCCTCACGATGTTTTCCTTCACCGTTAGAGCTTGTGATAAATACGCACATAAGTTCCGAAAAGTCAGTAGTGCGTGCCTTGGGTTCAAACTTGAGACCTTTGACATCTCAGTCACACCAATAGGCTACCACAGCTCTTCTCTTATGTACAATATTCTTGAAAATAAATTTTATTCTATACTATTCCTCTATCAATTACTTTAATGGGTTAGACATTTAAATTTTAAAGCGAGCAACAGTACCTTCTTAACCTTTTACGTTTTATTATTAAATTATTTTATTTTTAAATCAATTCTTTTTAAAACAATATTAACGGGTGGCATAAACTGTGTAGAATAAAATATACCTCTTATAACATATCCTTCACAAGTACATCGCATGCAATAAAAAGGCATAAACGCCATTACAATCTTTATTATGATAGTAATATAATTAACAAAATTAAATGTTAAATTATAATGTTGGTTGTACTAGGTGATATGACGAAGAGCTAAAGCAAAATTCTTACTTTAGAATCCAAATCCAAGTCACGCACCCCAGATATTTTAAAATCATATTCGTATTGAATACAAAAAGAAGCAGTAACTGTGAAGGAAAACATGGTGAGGGAACCTGCATGCCTGAGGGATTTCCTCAACGGTGGTGGTGGATTATGGTTACTCACCGAATCCGTATTGCCTAAGTGTGTGTTAGATACTAGTGATGTGATATCATGGCACGGAGACGTCCGCGTCGTGTTCACTAAGTATTGGCCTCATATAAAAGAGAAAAGCAATTTATGATATCTGCAAAGTATTTATTATAAAAGGTTGACTTCTCTCTGGCTTTGTTCGCGCATAATTCATTATAGGTAATTTATATATTAATCTAATCAGCTTTTTCATTAAACTGCTTATTTATTAAACTTTATTAACGAGAAGTGAAGCCATAAAAGTGATAATTATTTTAAGTAATTATTGAAATTAAATGATATTAAATTTTATTTATTTCTGTAAATGGATCTTTTGCAGACTTTTTTGCAAGTCATGTACCTATAAGATTATTTTTTATAGATTAGGGAATACTCCCTAACTGACGACCTCTGAGAAGATATACCGAAACAAAGTCAGAGATTCATGGTCTCTTTTAAGTTACAATTATCATTGTTTACAATATGTGAGCCTAACGTTGTAGGTTAAAGTCTGAAATGGCCTTTTGAAGTATTGTTTTCCTATACAAAATTCCACTTCCTTTTCCGATAATTTTCATGTTGTATGTCCCGGGACTAAAACTTAAGCATACAAAATTTTCTAATACTTTTATACATAGATATACTTTCGCATTTAGAATATTAGCATGAATGGCTCTTAAGTATTCAGGTTAAATATTAACATCCCCATGTAGGTAAACATTAATATTTTACCTGAATCAAAGTCAATAAGTCTTACATTATACAAATCAGTTTGAATAAAAAAATATTTTATTTACTATACACTATAAAGTGCCCCAGTGAGCTTTGCTTAATAATTACCTTAAGTATTTATTGAAGAGGCGAGTATTATTGAATGTAGCGACCCGGATGGCGAGTTCGGGACGTGAGGTCGGGGGAAATCGTCGACCTCAAGTCACGTCTCGATTTTCCCTGTACGCGGTTGGTATATGGTATATTTGTTTACCGACCTAATGAAAAATAATATAATAATTTTTTTTTTTTTCAATATAATATACTTTATTTATTTAATGTTATCTTAGAGTACCTTATTTGTAATTTTGAAATACATAGCATTTATAATTTGGAGAGGCAAAAAAATATAATTATTGTATATTTGAAAAAAAATGTTTTTTTTTATTTCAGGAAATGAGGCAATGAGGATTTTATTCCGTAAATGTTATTAAAAAATTAAAATTATTAGCCAATTTCCACTGTTTTTCTTTGGAATTCAGTAAAACCAATGTTCTTTCCGTACCCAAAGGCTGCCAACGGGACCCTATTACTAAGCCTCCGCTTTCCATCCGTCCGTCCGTCTGTCTGTGTGCCTATCTGACACCAGGCTGTATCTCATGAACCGTGATAGCTAGATAGTCGACATTTTCACAGATGATGTATTGCAGTTGCCGCTATAACAACAGATATACAATTTTTTAATTTGCCTTATTTGGAATTTTAATATTTTTATCAATAAAGTTTTTTTTTGTATTTTTAGCTTCTAGAATTATACTTTGAAGGGACCGGTTCGTCCTTTTTAGTCATACTTCCGAACGAAATCGATGGCATCCATTCCCTTGTTGGAACGCTTAGAGATCCTTCAGTAATATCAAGAGAGGTAAAGGTGATGCGCCCTACAGAGGTTCATATTATGATACCCAAGTTCAAAATTTCAACTACCACTGACCTTAAAAATGTCCTGTTAAATGTAAGTATTACATCGTGTAAGTATTATTTGAATGCCTTATTACGACGAATTACGAATCTAAAATGAGTTGGAAAAAATTGGTTGTCTATAAAGTCGGATTGGTGGACTATAGCCTAATCCCTCTCAAATGATAGGAGAGCCGTGCCCAGCAGTGGGACAATGATGGGTTGATGATGATGAAAGTCGACAATACCGACAATAATTTTATGTAATAACAAGCCGAACGCTTAGGCCGATCATGCCTCTCAACATCAAAATCCTGAACCTATGTATTGGACCTATGGTGTGGTCAGATGTCATGACATGTCATTCTATCCATATATGCTATATTATTGTTTATGACGACCCGTTTAGCTCAGCGGTAGTTCACGCTGCCTGCTATGCTATGGGTCCCGGGTTCGAATCCCGGTAGGAACAAATGTTTGTGTGATGAGCATTAACATTTGTATCCAAGTCATGGATGTATCTATGTATAATATGTATGTATTTACAAAAAAAAAGTATATATGTAGTATATCAACCATCTAGTATCCGTAACACAAGCCTCGTTGCTTACCACGAAACTAGAGGGCGCTGTAATAATGTCCGGAAATATTTATTTATTTATGTTATTTTTCTTTTTTTTTCATTTGACACATTGGCTTTTGAGTTGTTGTCGTGCATCGTTATTTTTGTGCGAAAATAAATACTTTTTCTTTCTTTCTTTCTAACTTGATGTTTTTCCATCTATCTCCCCTTGGTTTTTCAAATTTATTTTCTTTATACTCCCTATTTATTTATGACCTTTGAAAAAACTTTCAGATGAACGTTACAAAATTATTTACGCCCGGGCAGGCACAGCTGCGTGAATTAGTAAAGGATATGTCAGATTTGTTTATAAGTGCGGCTGTACAAAAAGCCTACATTGATGTTAATGAGCATGGAGTTGAGGCAGACGCTGCTAACGGTGAGATTTCATATACATATAAGTATCCAATAAGCATCCAAAGTAAGAAAAATTAAAGAATATTTTATATCATGTATTGAACCCGACTTCCAGTGCTTGCCTAACTTCGGCATCCTGTTTCCAGTAAAAAGTTTAACATTTAACTTTGTCATTGGTCTCATCAACAAATACCATATTCATGTAAAGTTTAAGTTACAGCGGAAATCCTTGAGCGTACATTTACACGAGTTAATATCACTGTAATACCGAAATAACAAATTATAGTCTCACAAATTTCAAAACCATGTTCTAAGAGTTCCATTTCGGAATTCTTTAATTGCTTAGATATTACTTTTTATTGTAAGTTGCCAGTTTCAGAATTTTTCAAAACAGTAGGTACGCCTTAACTTAAATATAAGATTTTTCATGCAGTAATTATGCCTATATTTTTAGCTAGACTTGAAAACTGCATTTTGTGTACTTACAGAATTTCAGCACAATGCTTCAGCCTCACCGTACACACCAAAATTGAAGCAATTCATAGCTGACCGACCATTTTACTATGCTCTCAAAATAGGTGATATGATCACGTTTAGCGGAATCTTCGCTTCGAAGTAGGTACTAAATTTACAATAATAAGTGTAGTATTGATACTGTATGTGATAGCTTAGCGGTGTGACCAGTGAACTGTGATGTCAAAGGTCCTGAGTGCGATTTCACGGCACTAACCACTGACTTTTCCAAGTTACGTGTGTATTCATTATAATATGCTCAGATGGTGAAGGAAAATATTATGTGATTTTCGATGGCATATTAAGTTTGCGAATGTCTAGCGTGATGGAGTATAGCCTAATCTTTCTGAAATGAGAGGAGACTCGAGCCCAGCTGTGGGACAAAAAATAGGTTGATGATACGATAAGTGTAGTAATAATCCGTCACCAACAACACCCACTATGCCTCGTCATCAATAGTATCTCCTAATCAGTGTTTCAGATAGACGAAAATTATACTTTAAGTTCCGGGTTTCTGATTACATATCTTCGTAGGCTAGTTAATTAGTGTAATTTCTGAGTCCTTCAAGAGATTGATTTCACAATTAAAATATTTAGCTAGAATAAATTAAGTTATATATATATATCTAAATTTCATTAAATAGTTTTATTTTGATATTCTCTTCTCGTGTTTTTTTGTCTATAGGCAGTTATCATTCTTTAACACTATTTTAACAACCAGTGTGAGTAAAGGATATTTTTTTTAAAATCGACTGTTGACAATCGCTCTTGTGCAGCACGTGAATAATAATGCATAAATTTTACATACTTCTACATACTGTAGCTATGCATGTGTGACGTTTAAGTGAAGTTTCCACTTACTGCGAGTAAATAACCTTATAGCAACCTAATACATAGAAATATAAAAATTCTACTTCTACGTTGGAGTCTACAAACCTCGGAAAGTTGATCGATTTGACATGATGTTTTTTACATTACGTTGTAATTTAATAGGATATTGTTTTTATATAAAGGTGGATAGAGGTAGCGTTGGCGAAGCAGGGCCACGATAGTGGCGGTAAGATCCATCATGGCGGAGTGGCTTGAGAGGCGCCACGGCGCCCTCAGCTTCCGGCTGACGCAGGTCTTGTCTTGGCATGGGTGCTTCGGCAAGTACCTGTGTCGCAAAGGCCGGGAGCAAGCGCCCGGATGTCACCACTGTGTGGGCTGCCCTGAGGACACGGCGCAGCACACACTCCAGGCACTGCCCGGCAAAGCAGCGCCGTGAACTCATAGCGGCAGTCGGCGGTGACCTCTCGCTTCCGGCCGTGATCCTATCCATGGTCGGGAGTGAGAACGCGTGGGATGCCGCCGCCTCTTACTGCGAGCAAGTTTTACGCGCAAAAGAGGCGGCGGGAAGGGAGAGAGAAATCACAACCTCTCTCCCGATCCGCAGTAGAGGCACCGTGTTCGTCACACGTGCGCCTGCGCGGAGGATGCGAGGCGAGCGATGCCTCGCTCCTAGCTTGGGTCCAGCGATAAGAGCTGGACCAAAGCCCGCTGGGGTTGTGCATGCTCTTGCAAATCCCATGGCCCCGGTAATAGGGTTGGTGGCGTTGACGGGTGCGGTTTTTTAGTCGGTAAACGCTCAAGCGGGGTCCGACACACCGGGTGTGTCCGGGACGGTGCGTTAAGGATTTTTCCGCACTTAAAACAAAAAAAAGGGTCGGCGAGGCATTCCGTAGATACCTAGTGGTACTTATGACAACCCGGGTCGGATAATGTATATCTATCTACATACATATAATTAATCCTTGATCTTAATCCACGATAAATATTAAATAAAATGTTTTTTGTTATGTCGAAACTTATATGGGAGTAGCGGCTAATTTTTAGTACTTAGGTATCTTTATAAGGACTTTTACGGCGTAACAATACACACACAAAATATAAATCAAAGAAACATACCTACTCCATTGTTACCAAGTGAAATTTAATAGGGCTGGTGAGCCAAGTAAACAGTGGCCTCGGTAGTTCCGTTGAGAATTGCTTTCATTGTCCGAACGCTTCGCACATTATTCCACCAATTTGTTAAGAAGGAGCACGACCGTCGCGGAAACTACCTGATAGACAACGCTTTTGTGCCTTAATGAATACTGTCAGACGAACAAACGTTACACCACGGTAAGACTAATGTGGGCCACCTTCCACCCTTGTTATCTTTATGGCCGTACCTATTGTTTATATTGAGCGATGTCATGATTTACCGCTCGCCCCTTTTAGCCAGCTGACTAATTATTTATATTAAAGGAACTCATATTTACTTCTAAGCACAACATTATCTTTTAAATAAATTCCGTTGCTCTATAAACGTTGTATAATATATAAGTTGGACAGTTGTGACTGGATTTTCATTAAAGCCGTTCTACGATGCGCCGGTCTAATAGGTCAGTAGATGATGGCCAGCCCTGCCAGGGTTCATGAGGGATAATATAAAATAAGCCGAATGGCAAAATATTTGTGGTTTTATGTTTATCTACTCGACCATTAAATGGAAAACTAAAAATAAACCCGCCAATCGAATTTCATTTCACATTTTATTTACCGAGTGAGTAGGCATACTGGACTTCGTTGAAATTAGCTATTTTGAAAATTAATTAAAATAATGTTGAATTAAATGGTGCGTACAGATAACATAATATAACATGTTATGTTATATAACTTACACGCGTAAATAGGTACGAAAACGACACTGTAGTTGTTATATGTATAACAATGTTACGTAATGTGGACATGCTAAAAAACTCAAGTTACATAACATGTTACTAAGTACGCATCTTAATATAATACCTACTACCTTATTAAAATAGACTCACCTTTATAAAACGGAATCTGAAAACATACCGATGTACTGTGGGTAACAACTGCAAACCAATGTTCTTAAAATATGTATATTTTTTGTTTTCAAAGCGTTGCGGTGTCCACGTGTGAAGCACTGCAGCAGAAACAAGTTCAATAACGAACAATGCACAGAAATCTTAACAGCATTTTCTTGTTCGGCGCTGCATGAAAGAGAATCAATTAGCCCGTAAAGTGACTGCCAAAGAGACAATAGCGGGTGTTGGGTTCCGCGCACCTCGAGGTTTGCATTCGCCTCAGTAAATTTACGCGAACGTTCAGACAGATTTGACGACTATTTCATGAAATGGTTCTCATGTCTGGGTATCAAGTAAAATACCTAGAATTAGAATTCAGACTGTCTCTAGAGCAAGTTTTTATTTTCCTTGTTATTATATAAGTTAAACTAAGAAGTTAAAGTTAGATTTTAAGGTAAATAACAAGGACCTTATACTTATCTACTTGAACGACTTGAACTTGCTAGCAGAAACTGTAAGATGGACGCAAAAACACTCATACAAAAAAAATGTTCACGTCAAGTCTAACGATTTTGTTATGGATTACTACTAAGTAGTCTTTTGGTAAATTACACAGAACTACATTTTTTTAATGAATATGTAATACGTAATTTGGAACTGTAATAAATCTGACACATTTTATAAGCACATACTTATGTAGGTGTAAATATATATAGCTATATTTCCGTATAAGAAGGGGTATAATGTTGGTACCTATAGATAGACAAGCGAGACGAAGGACGGGGCTGACAACAACAGGAATCTATACGGCACAGAAAAGCAAAAACAAAAAAAAAACAGAAACATCGATGAACATTACCTCACAGGCCGGATGGGCAAAATTATAGGCTTTTTCCAAACTCATTCTCTATTTGGAAACTTGCTGGTTTTAAGCTTTCAATTCATTTCATGAATTTTATTTGAAACGTTGTTGAATACGGGCAGAGTAACTAAAAATATTCAAACCAATTGTTAAAAGCGAAAATAATATCTAGTAACAAAATTGTATATGAGTCTCATTACATACTACATATTTTCATTTCGATGCCATTTGCAAAATGTAATTAACGTGAGATATATCAACGTAACGTAACGTATGTATTACTCGCCTATGATTTATCTTATATATAAAAATCTCGTGTCACAGTGTTTGTCGCAGAACTCCCCCGAAACGGCTTGATGGATTATTATGAAATTCTGTATGTATATTTGTTAAGTATGAGAATCGGTCGTAGGCTATTTTGTACACACCTAGATGTTAATGATGTCCCAGACTTAAAAAAATGTTTTGTAAAAAAATACAAAAAGAAAAAAGGATTTTTTTTGACAAAACATTTTTTTGTACTTTTTTATAACTTGGCATTAAAAAATAATCACAACTCTAAATTTTCGTTTCAAACAACGTTTGCTGAGTCAGCTAGTTATAGGTCAGATTGTGTAGTATTTGGAGTTCCGTAGTAGTTGACGTAGACGTTGACGAAGTAGCAGAAGATGACAATGACGTTGACGTTGACGTTGACGTAGAAATGAATGATGTTTGGCGATATTAATGATTATTTATTTTTTCCTCGTTTTGTGATATGGTATTCAACGTTTTTCATATTCTTTTGAACGTTATTTTTTTTAATTTCATTTTCGCTTTCCCTATAATGTGAAATATTTAACTTTAGTTTTAAAAAATCATATTTTTATCAATAAATATGATTTTTTTACATGAGATATTATACAGGTGCGTCATTCGTAAAATGACGCACCTGTATAACGTATTGAATAAGTATAATTAATTTATTCATTTCGGTTGTCTTATTTACTGAATAAGTCAAACGAATTAGCAACATCAAATCTATTTGCGATTGTTAGTTGTGAGTGACTGACTAATTTAAAGGCTTGTTAAATATCAAACGTTTCAATTTGAACTTCGGAAATTTCATTATAACTTTACCTACGAATTTAGATTAGTAAATTGATAGTGGATTTTAGGGTGCCGATTGATGACAGAAACCCAATTAGAAAGTTGATTTCGTTAACAATAATTGTTAATAATTATTATTTGCTATATCAGCAGATACAAGGTATAGATTGGTACATTCTGCTCAATGTATTTAGGTTATATATTCCTTCTTATTACTTAACACCACATTTTTTTATAAATGTTTCCTCACTCTATGAGTTTTCGCTGTCTCGAGGGTTCATTTATAAATACAAAGAACAATGGCGAACTCCCATATAAACTTTTGTTGTATTAGGGTTGAATTTCTTCAAACCATGTCTTAAATAGTACAAATAGTATTTACATAAAATGAAAGATATTTCCATTAATAATTTAGAGATTGACAACAAATATAGAAAAAAGTATAATAATTCTACTAATTTCAGGTAAATTAATTTTCTAGCCATGTCATCCACACTTTTCTATGTAGGCAAAGGTATGCTACGACGGTTTAATAATAATATTTCCGGACATTATGACACAGCGCCATCTAGTTCCGAGCTAAGCAATGAGGCTTGTGTTACGGATACTAGATGGTTGATATACTACATATATACTTTTTTTTATGTAAATACATACATATTATACATAGATACTTCCATGACTCGGATACAAATGTTTATGTTCATCACACAAACATTTGTCCCTACCGGGATTCGAGCCCGGGACCCATAGCACAGCAGGCAGCGTTAACTTCCGCTGAGCTAAACGGGTCGTCATACGGTTTGGTAGTAATGTCAGCAGTGTAATTCTTATAATACTAGTAATAAATAATTTCTTATTGTAAATAAAATTAAATTATTCTTTCCTCATTTTCTCATAATGACTTTGAGAAACCATTATGAGAAAATGTTATGTTCATGTCTAGCCGACTTTACATAGTGTTTGGTAAACAAATTTAATTTAAGTGCAACAACACTTAAATCGACGAGTCGATAAAATGTCAAGCAGACTGTCACATTATTCGGTCAAACAGAATTCAATCCACATATATGGCTTTATTTGGCAGTACTTCGAAGTAACATAATATAATTATAAGAATTTATTTTATGTTCACATATTGTGTTGAATATTTGTAAACGCTTAAGAATAGTTGGTTTTACCATTTTTTAACATAGATAAACGGCCACACCTTAGCAGTACAACAGTAAGAAACAAAATGGTCTTCTATTAGATAAAAATGGAGTTTACCGTCCTTTTGAAATTAATAAAACGCAAGCCGTCGCAACAAGTAAAACTAAACCTACATAAGGATTAAAATGCAAAGTTCAGTACCTACCGTACATTGACTATTAAGATACGTTCTCCCTACTCCCGAGCTATCCGCGAAGGCCCAGAAAGCAATATAAATATATGTACCTTCACATGTACAGGGTGCCGAACATTGACACAGAGTAACGAGAGGCCTGTGGCATTAAATTTTCAGTTCCCACCGCATCGCCGCACGACATGGGCCCAAATTGAAGTAAATCGGACCACGTCGACTCGGTACCCCGGGCTTACATTATGTATGTGACTGCAGATACATTTATCTGCACGCGTTTGTTAACGTTTTTCTACAGCTGAACTTGACTCACTGTTAAGAGTTCATGTCTGTTTGGTTTTGAATTACCTTGAACTTAGATTCTGTCACATCACAGGATTTATGAGAACATAAATTCTGTCTTTTAATGAGGTGATCGTACATCAAATATACTATTTTTTTTGTTATTGGGTATATTTAACTATACTAGACATTTGAAAGAACTTCCAAAAGTAAGCCTATGTGTTATATAAATAAAAAAAGCCTATGTGTTATTCGGACGTATTTGCTATCTTTCTGTAAACTTTCTATATCTAAGAAAGATTTTCCAACTTTCAAATTTATTACAGTAGTAAGATGTAAAACATAATCTAAGATACTAGTAAAGTATCATTTAATAGTATTATAGTTATTCAGCTAAATATTTGAAATGCGTGTTCAAATATATTTATTATTATAAAGTTAGTAACAAATACGTTCCATGAAATCAACAGTACTAAAATAAATCTGTTTCTTTAACAAGTGTGCTGGACGGCAGTTTTTCTATTTCACTTTATTTTTCAATTAATCATTTTTAAGAAACATAAAACACTCATTTTATATTTGATTTTGAAGAGAATGATATATCTACAAAATCATTTTTGTATCAAATAGAACTCACTTTTAAGACTCAATAAAATCTGTTCACATTGATAATAAAAATAAGAAATCGGTTAAAAATCAGTTATAAAAATACAGTTGGTCCAAAATTAACAAATCTTCCAAGGAATCCTGAAGACTTAAAGATTAATATCATGTGGGACTAAAATAGTTTATATTTTTAAATAAGATAGGTACCTATATACAGGATCAATATATAATCTATAGGATCAATTAAATGTCATATAATATAATAGACTTTCGTCTGATACACACTGCATAGATAGTAGTTTTTACTTTACCCATTAAACTATAGCTTAGCAACCTCTCCTTTTTACATAGTATGCAAAGTATTCCTAATTACCTGACTAGAAACCTACACACCGACTAATAAATGTGAGCTGTACTAGGCTCCACAAATTGAGCGCATAAATTAAACAGTCGTTCCAATATTATAGTGACTGGTGTTAATTCCGGTTAATATGCGAAGTGTAATTTTGAATACAGCGTCGGTGCAGTGGTCTCATGAATAAAGAATCCGATTAAACTGACCTATCGCGGTGAGCCAGCCAGCCGGCCGACGCGACGTGGGTGCCGTGAAAATTTTACCAGTGCCAATCATAGCCTGGATTATAATTTTATAGCATGCAACGTAACACTCGTAGTATTAGGCTTCTTTCTGTATTTCCAGTTGACCATGACATGTGTTATTTTTTTATACTAACTTGTACTTCAACGTATTGATATTACGTTTCAGATCTTTTATAACATCCATAGTCACAGGCAAACTCATAAATTTCTGAGGAAAAAATATAGAATCGCTCGAACGCAAAAAGAGGTACGAACCATTTCTCTTAGCGGACAGTACAAGTGGACCCATAATGAAATTGAGTAATATTACTCTAGCAACTCTTTGAAAACTTGCCTGATAAATTATATTTATTTCTGTAAATAGACTCTTTGAAGGCGCTCTCCAAGATGTTTTTTATAAATAGATCGTGCTCGCTATCTGACGATCAATATGAAGAAACGCTGAAATAAACACCAAGATCATGATTCCTTTTGTAGTCCAGATGTTATGGTGACAAACTGTTTGAATTAGATTTTGAATTGTTTAATTGGCGGCAAGTGAGCATCATTCGTTGAGTAACTCAACCAATATTTGAGGAACTCAATAACCGTCGCGCGACAAAATTAACTTATCGAGACAGTCAGTTCTGTCATAGGAAATACTAAAGTTATAACACTTTCTATTGAAAATATCTATCTGTTTTGATTTTTTTTATATATATGTATATATTTTTTTCTAAATCTATTTTGTGCCTACTTAATTTTATAAATGTGCTACTAATACCGGTGATTATCTTACAGATTAAATTACAGATTATGCTATAAAAATAGACTCGACAATCACCAAAAGGTGATCTTCAATTTCTCTACAGATTTTTTTTTTCTTTGTTTCAACGGAACTTTTCACTATCTTCGAATCTATAGCTACGTTTTTCTTTGCTACATTCAATAATAATATTTTGAAGTATCTAGATGTATAGTATAGTACTTACAACAGACAAGCTTGCAAGTTCACATTGACGCGGAAGTCGTACGTCACAACATAAGGTTAATTTAACGGAAATTATACGAGCGTAATCTGACGCGTTTGTTCCGCAGTGTCAGACGTACCCGAATGCACACCATCACATTTAGTACTCATTGAACTAGTAAATAGAGGAGTAAATATTTATTTGTCAACTTATTCTACATGGATATTTTCATCATTATCATTAACCCATTTAGTGGCCCAGCACTGAGCACGGGTCACCTCTCATTTTAGTAGGATTACGTTATAATCCACCACCTAGTCCAGGTTGACAGATTTCATATGCCATCGAGAAATATCTCAGACATGCAGGTGTCCTCACAATATTTTTGAAACATGAAAATAAATACGCACGTCATTTCTAAAATTTTATAACTTGTAATCTAGCCTAGTCCCTCATTAGCAGTCGTGACAATAAGAATGATTTCGTGAAACGTATATAAATTATTTGTTACCATGGTTGCATATAGAAGGCACTATCCGAAGGTTCTGTTCGCGTCAGTTTGTTCACATAACTACACACTTCCGACTGTAGCCGACACGCCCAAAGCACACACCGGCTTCCGATGTATGCGGACACTAACGTTCCAATTGGAGGCTGTTCGTATACGCTGTGCTCTATTTTTATGTTGCTACCTTCGTTCATTTCGTCGAATTTTAAAGTTACGGTTGACGCAGTGGCTGAGCGATCGGCTTCTGCTTTACTAATTGTGGTATCGACAGCCGCCCAGTCCCTGTAGAATATGATGTACAGTCCCTGTAGATCACTGTAGATCATATTCTACAGGGACTGTAGATGACTGTATGACATGACTGTAGATCATGCAAATATGAGATTTGAGCGACCTAGTTGTTCCGGGGTTGATGTTTGTTGCGATTTTGAAAAAGGCATTACTTTATAACTGCTAAATAGCCGTCGCGCAAGCTTCTTAGTTCTACCAAAGGTTAGAACTAACTATGGTAAAATAATGCTAACGTTTGAAGGGGCACAACTGTATAATAGAGTACCCTCACACATAAAAAATGTACACTCATTTAATGTATTCAAAACTAAATTAGCACAATTTGTAATTGCGAATAATAAGTCACCAACGTGAATACATTAGATGGGTAGTAAAGTAACGACGAATTTCAACTATTAACCTGTTGTTCTCAAGTAAGTAAACTTGTATTTTTATTGAGAATAAAAAATCTTTAAACCTAAATAGCAATGTTTATTCTGTGTGGTGAAAATACCATTTTTTTTAATGTATACCTAAAACAGGTAGGTACTTGAAACTTTCATACATATAATGTACATAAACAAACAAAGGAAGCAACCTCAAAACCTCCTGGAAGATTACTGAATGTCACAAAGACCAACAAAAGGCGGAGTTTCTTCTCAAATCTGATTTTGAGGAGAAAACTCGTGGAAATTCAATGGGATCTTAAGTTACGACAAAAGTGTGCGGTGGCTAATACCCCAAGCCTTTAGGGTAAAAGCTACCTGCAACTTACTCCCCGTTATAGCTTTGACATAATTTCGTCGGGGTATCAACCCTGAGATCTTGATAATATAAGTAGATACACGCCTACTACGCACCCATTTCAGACAAAAACTTCCGAAAACAGTCAGTTGAAATTTTAAAAAGATTGAAAGTTTGTTTTTGTTTGATTTCAAACTGGAATCTAAGTAAACTGCGAAAAGTGTGGAGAAATTAATTCTTCTCTGCTGGTTATATTTTTATTATCTTATTAAACTGTCAGAAAGTTAAAGATTGTACCATTTTCGTTCCCTATTCTATTCGTTGGTTAGAAAGATTTACGAGGGAGGGAAAGAACCTTTATTTTATTATCCGGCTCTTTGTGGTGAATGCTCATTCCATTTCTTTTAAAAATAATTGCGTCACTATTTGCTTCACTATTACTGAAAAGAAATACGGGAAACTTCTTTTAAAGACAAAATTTATAAGTCACCAGCAATATTATTGTAAAGCACAAGAATATTAAAAATCGTTTATCCTATATATTTCAACCATCCCGGGGGGTATTGTTCTTGGTTTTATTTATATATCCTTTTTTTTAATTGCATAACGATTTAAAGGTGAGATATGTGTACAATTTCTATGTTTTGTTGTTCAATTTTTATGTTACTGAACACCTTGTAAAATACCGTGTATCTAGCAAATAAAGATTATTATTATTAAATACACGTGTGTCCCACTGATGGGCAAAGTCTCCTTCCTCGTCTATCCAAATTATTATGTCTCGATAGTGTGCCAACCTATTTTGCGTTAAAACCATCAAGAACATCATCTGAGACATCTTATACACAGTCAGGTCATAAATTCTGTCACATGTTTAATATAAAATAATTGAAAGAAGTTTATTCATTATGTAACCATTTATATACCAAAATGAACTTAACAAAACAGATTCTTGTGACAATAAAGTTTATTCAAAATGACCTCCGTGATTTTCAATCTGCGCGGCCAGTCGTCTATCGCAGCACGAACGAGGTCCATGTCAATATCGGCGGCTGCCTTAATCAAGGATGTCTTGAGTGACTCCAAATTGGGATGTGGCTTTGAGCACGCCTTTTCCTCCAAGTGTTGCCATATCTTGTAATCTAACGGACTCAAATCTGGACTGGAGAAGGGCCAGTCTTCGTGACAGTCTTGTGTGCTCTTCGCTCTATGAGCTAGCGCCAAATCTTGTTGGAATACCCAGTGCCTGTTATTGAACATGGTATGAGAAACACAATGAGACACACAAGGTTCGTCAGGACTGTATTTTGATACACAACTGCATTCGTTTTTACACCTTTCTCACAAAAATGTACCTCTGTTAAGCCCCAATAAGAAACTCCCAACCATACCATGAGCAAGGATGGATAATGACCTCGTTGGACACGCGGAATACGGTTGCTCGCTTCTTGACTACTGTGTGCGTACACCTTATCATTTTGTTTGTTGTAGCTCTCTTCTACGGTAAAAATTTTTTCATCCGAAAAAAGAATTTCCCGATATTTTTTTCCCGCGTACCGCTTCAACAAAGCGCGGCATCTCTTCAGTCTCAGGTCCATTAGACGAGCTTTAAGCGATGTCCTGTTTTTCTTCGATATGTCCGAAGCCCTAAGTCTTCATTTAACACCCTTTTCACCGTGGTTCTGCTTAACCCCATCTGAAGGGCCAACAGTTTCTGCTTACGTTTGGGATTTCTTTGAATTCGCGCCTTCACAGCTTTTATCACTGCTGGAGTCCTAACAGACTGAGGGCGACCACTTCTTGACCTGTCATCTACACTAGAGTCTTCATTGTATCGTTTGATGGTACGATAAACGAATCTTTTGGTTATATAAAATTTTTTCAGTATGTCAAAAATTTGAAACTGCAACACGCCTTCTTTAAGCGTCCATTCCATATTTAAAAATGAGTAAAATTCTAAAAAGCGTACATTTTTATTTTCATGAACAATTCGAAATTCGAATTCAATAAACTTTTTTATGGCCAGCATTCTAAAAGAAAAGTTTTTACTGTGTGACAATACTTATGACCTGACTAGGTAAATCAGAGTTCAAAATTATGTCAATTTTCTACAGACAAAAACTGGACTAGTGTGTGATGAATTCATGTTAGAAGATAGATAGAGTCCAGTACCTGTGACGACTTTGTGAGCTATCTACTATGTTCACAAAATGACATCGTACTTGAAAGATTGCATCTCATATACATTCTAGCGGCAAAATATGTCAATTTGTAAAAACAATAATATTATCTTTTTAGATAAATGGTTACTAATAATATCTATTTACACTCCACATTAGAAATCTGAAAAAAAACATAACTTCCTTAGTCTGTCGCGTGGTTTTCACTCTGAAACTTTGACACTCTGATCAATTTTTAATCCTATCGAAGGATATGTCCTTCCATAGGATGGCAAACCTTCATAAAATAATAATCTTACACTGAAGATGAAATTCAAATAAGTCACGGGGAATAGCTACTTAATAATAAAATATATATTCGTCTTTAATACACGTATTGACTCCTCGACTGAAAATTTATTCTACAACTTAGAGATACCTATTTGCTGAAGTGTCGAAGCTGTCAAAAATAAAAGTCGAACAAATTCTAGTTATTTGCCTTCTATTCAAATAAGTCTCGACCAATCCCTGTAACCAAGCGGGTCTCAAGTAAAAAGATCATTTGTAAACGTGAGATCGCGAACCATGCGCCATTTAGGATTCGGCTCCATTTTTAAGAGTTCCCATTTCAATCTTTAGGTCATCACGTCATTTTTATTGCGGCACGAAATTCCAATTAAATGCTAAAGGAGGTCGTAAATTTAGAAACGCAAACCTACCGGACCCTTCGATTCCCCTTTCATTAAATCGATTATTGCTTCAATGTTTGCAGTTCCTTTTATAGAGGTGAGTACATTGATCGCAAAATTGCTTTAAAAACAAGAGTTTGACCCCGTTTAACGTGTCGACGACCTGGCGCAGAATCTTTCCATTATTCCGCTCGCCCGATGACATTAAAAAAAAGTTTAACAAGTTACGAACTATTTACTCGGAGCGACAAATGAAAACTATGTAGGAAGGTACTATAATATACTTTTTATTGCACGCCAAATATATTCAAACAGAATCCAAAAGTAATACAGTAGGCGGTCAATGAGATGAAAATAATAATGTAAAAAATTAGAAGGATTAGGATCTCAACGTAATACTTATGAACATACTATTTCCAACAGTCAGCACCAATTCACGAGCATTACATATTAATATACGCCGCTCGGATTAACCATACTACTTAGTAATTACTTCTCATTTCTAATTATGAAATAATTAAGTCATACAAAATCTACCAGAGTACCACAAACGTTGCAAGCTGTAATAAATTTGTTGTTAATTAATATAAATAAAGCTTATAAGTCACAGGGCGTCACGAGAGAAAGGGTCGAGCGAGGTGACAGGTAAGCTTGTCTTATTGAAATAAACGACTTGTGACTTCCCCCACACCGTGTGCTGCCCCGATATAACCCACCCCGCCTGTGTCCCTATAATAATCATTCATATTTACTTTACACGCCCAGCTCATATAGATTGCATTGTTATACGCGAATAAAAAGAGTAAGGTGTGTTCAAGTAGTATAGCTCTTAAGACTCACGTTACCTTTATAGTCTAGACTCTAGACGATAGTGTTTGCTCTTATATATTATCTCTCCATCTATCGTCTGTTACGTTCCAAATTGCTATTAAAGCTAAAGGCTTCTGACACGTCAATACAGTGTAAACAATTTTCATATCTGGACATAGGATTGATATCAGTTTATAATTTACTAAATATTAAAATGAGCTGTGGTAGCCGAGCGGTGTGACCAGTGGACTGAGATGTCTGAGGTCTCGAGTTCGAACCCAAGGCACGCACCACTTACTTTTCGGAAGTTATGTGCGTATTTATCACATGCTCAAACGGTGAAGGAAAACATCGTGAGGAAACCTGCGTGCTTGAGAGAATTTCTCGATGGCATGTGAATTCTGCCAACCCGCAGTAGGCTAGCGTGGTGGACTATAGCCTAATCCCTCTCAATTGAGAGGAGATCCGTGCCCAGCAGTGGGACATTAATGGGTTGATGATGAAATATTAAAATAATTATCACAATAACTCTTTTTTGTGGATATCTACACGTTCACTTCGCTCTTTGACTATATTAAATTATTCTCTCTAAAGCTTTAGTACACCGTTACGATCGCTAATTAGGTGATCTTACTCATTGTTTTAACCTGTCACATAAAAATTAGTAGACTCAGTAGAAAAATAATTGTATATTCTCACAGTCTGGTGGGTTATAAATAAATGAATCGGTTTGAAAGTTTTGTAATTATTATTATATACTAGCTTCCGCCCGCGGCTCCGCCCACGTGGTAAGTTGATATATCGATAGCTCATACATGCGTGATGCCGTGACCAAGGAAAATAAGGATTCATTTTTATATAAGTATATAGATAATATGTTTAGATAAAATTTTACGTTTTCAATCTGACTATGTGAGATGACGACAGGTAACGCCATAGGGCAAAGTTGGTAGCACGATACATTAATTCCATGACAACTACAAATGTTGAAATGGAATATTTATTTTGTGGTTCCAACAATAATGTTTTATTGATAAGGCAATTTGCCGTATGTTCAAGTTACTTTACAGCGAAATTGAAAATATACATTCATGGAACCAATCGATCGTATAACAAAGTGAGACAAATGTTAATACCCTAGTCACCAACTACCCGTATCGTAACACATTCAAATCGTTCTCCATCCAGGCGAATATCAAAAGGAGGAATTCTCAGCGTTTAAAACATGCCAGTAGATATTTCGTGGAGTTACATTATCCTTGGTACATTATTCATGAAGCCATGTCTTGGTAACGAGCTGGATTGAGAGCGAGACCTACTGTCGATAATGAACTAACGTTTTTATTACAATACCATTTCATTTCATTGCTTTCAAATTACGAGCACGATTGGCTCGAGTCTTTATTCTGACACATTTCACTGGAAAATACATTAATGTATGCGTACCCAATATTTTTTGGGTCGTACATGTTAAACAAAGGTTATTAAAGCTTTTGGCAATGTCATTTACCAAGTGAGATAACGTTTGCCGTACAAACAGCATAAGTATATTGGAATATAATACATTGAATATTTAGTTATTAGAGATTACCCATTCTGTTCCCTGGTAAACACAAAAACTCTACTGAAATATAAATTTCATTAACGTCCCACAGCTGGGCACGGGTCTCCTCATTTGAGAGGGATTAAGCTATAGTTCACCACCCTAGCCTAGTGTGCGTTGGCAAACTTCACATGCCATCGAGACAAATCTCTCCAGCCTGCAGGTTTCCTCACGATATTTTTCTTCACCGTTGAGCTTGTGATAAATACGCACATAACTTCAGAAAAGTCAGTGGTGCGTGTCTTGGGTTCGAACTCGAGATCTTTGACATTTCTTTGTCACACCACTAGGCTACCACAGCCAGTGTATATCTACGAAGTCATAGCTATGTCCGCCGTAGCGAGAATAGTAAGCCATAAGTCATGAGTCATAATTCGGGGAAATATTAAAGAGGCCTCTAAAAATGTAAAATTTGTTTAAGATATTTGAAAGCGGGATAATTAACGTATGACCCGTTTTAAATTTAAATAAGTTAAACTTAAATTTATTGGGAATACATTTGTGGACGTCCTCAATATGGTGATAATAATGCTAACTCGTTATCTCGTATTAGTAGTAATCATAGTAGCTATAGTATTTATTTCAATATTTCAGTATTATTACAATTATGTATTTAAAAACGTATCTATATTAGTATCTGCTACAAAAAAGAGGTACAAATTTATTGTGCTTGTTTATTGACAACCTGTTTACCCTCGGATATCAGTATTACCCTGATATAGCGATGCGGAGGTCTGACGACAATCTCATCGCCATAGTTAAAATAAATAGTTTGACCACACGGTTGGTGCAGTGGTCGAGCCATTTGCAATACGCCACGAGTTCGACGCACGGAACATTTTCTGGCCTACTAATACTTTTTACGGGTCTAATGATTTGTGTATATAAATATTCACAATATATTTGTGTTTGTAAAGGCACCCACGAACAGGGTAAATTTCTAGTGTGTTTATTTTATTATTTTATTTATTTGCAATACAATTTAACTACGGTACGAACGGTCGCAGACCAATTACACTAATTAAATAACAACTACAAAAATTTATGTTAACTTAAAATATATATATATATATATATATATATATATATATATATATATATATATTATTTTTTAAGGGGACATGACCAAATAATAGTGCCTTTGTATGGGCCGATGCCTGTGTATTAAAAGTAGTAAACACTTTTTACAAAATTATAACTTACAGTTTCAACCCTTATAATAAAAGTATTTCGCTAACGTATGTACAATTACTTGCAAATACAAAAGCATAATAATTTATAAGTCTTACAAGAAATCGGCGTGGCCTCTAACAACGCTCCGGTTGCACATGACTTCAAAGCGACCGCGGTCTCTTTGAGTCACGGTCTACAAGTCGTTGAATATCAGCCGAGAGCACCTCGCCACTAGCACTTTATATTGTTTCAGTTTTGTGCCATTATTATGCTAAACCACGTACTGACGCGTTAACCTGTTCATAAAATAAAAAACACTACCAATTTAATGTTGTTTCACTTATAAAGAAAATTGCCGAGTAGATTAAAGTTGCTGGTAAAGAAAAAATAATGCTATTACTTGCATTCCGAAATTGACTAAAATAAACGTAAAGTAATGTATGAAATTTCAGTTTAAATATATAAATAAAAGGCCAAAGAGGATTTAGTTTTAATCTGAAATTGAACAAGAAAAATAAGGCAACTATGTACTTTACAAAATGCACCCAACTCAAATCCTTTATATCTCATGTATGTTACTACCTTTTCGGCATTATTGTGTATTAGTCGATTTTGTCGTCAAGAACGTGGCGAGGTATTAATTTATAATATTGGGTGATATAAGTAATGAGAGAAAAAGGCCCTTATTAACTTATTTAGGTATTTATCGCAGGTATTAATTTTTATGTGTTTCCTATTGTTATGTTTTGGAAACTAAAGATATAAATATAAAATAATACGAGTTGTTGAAACATGAAACTACTTTCAACTGACATTTACGAAAGCTACCATGGTAGAGATTTTTTACACCTACGCGAATATTATCTAGACATTTAAATAAAACTACATTTTGCGGATTTCATTTAAGGATTGATATTATTTAATCCCAAGGTTTAATATCCTCGGGCAGTCTAAAGAATACGAAACGTTGAGATTAAATATATATAACTCATCAAAGTAGTTTTATATTCCAATTCTATGATATCAAAACAAAAAATATATGGAAATTATAATATTCATCAAATACAGAATGTTATAAATAGAAATTGCTCATGTTTCCCAAACATTAAAGATTATGTATTATTTTGTAAAGAATATTTACATATTTAAGCAAACAGTACGTCGAGTAACTCTCAAATTAATTGGAGAATAAACCAAAGGTGAGTCTACAGAGAATCTTGAGGAGCACGGCGCTAAGAAGCTTTGCTACGCTTACATGCGAATAATTCAAAGGGTTTGTGCGTAGGGTCTAATTAATCAGCGTCCCTGGCGGCGCTGTGCCCATGCACCTGAGACGACCAGCCTTAACTACGTTCATTACACGCAACTATTTATTTTACGACCTACTTGTGAATCACTCTTCAAGTACCTATGTCAGATAATAAAATGAGCTAGTAAAAAAATATAGGATCGAGAGGTAGGGTATAGCGAGATTCCTCGCTCAAATTAAGCTGCCCGGCTGGGGAAGTACCTTCGCCTTACATAAGATCGCAATGAATCAACAATAGTTTTATTTCTGTGAGAGAGTAAGGTTACCTGAGCTCGTT
This sequence comes from Craniophora ligustri, assembly GCA_905163465.1. Taxonomy (NCBI): domain Eukaryota; kingdom Metazoa; phylum Arthropoda; class Insecta; order Lepidoptera; family Noctuidae; genus Craniophora; species Craniophora ligustri. Next base: position 6,363,865 of record LR990959.1, read on the forward strand.
GGGGGTGTGACTATTCTGTCAGCATGGGCAGTCAGGTCCGTTTGCTGTCTGTTTACTAATTCCCTATTTTAAGAAACCTAAACGGTTTCTGCAAGGGGTTGGCAACGCATATGTAAGGTTTCTAGTATTGCAAATGTCCATGGGTGGCGGTGATCACTTACCATCAGGTGAGCCGCATGCTCGTTTAACCCCCTTATAACCATAAAAAAAACATTAATTTAATTTGCTTCGCTCGAAAGTGACGCTGTGTCATTTTTATTTACACATTCACATATTTGATTTAGTTCACGCTTGGTACAGCGGTTGAGTGATTGGTACCTGCGCCGCGTGTCGCGGGTCCGATCCCCGTACGGAACAAATATATGTATGGCCTACATGAAGTAAGTCTGGGCAATACGCACACTGGGTAAAACGCACTCACGATACAAGAGAATGTTAAGAAAATCGGATTTATATATAACATACAGTTGTAAATGTAATGAGACACCTAATAACTTCAATAAATGAAAATGAAATGTTTTCTAGAACTTCGTCCCGAACCCTAGAGCAATCAAGCTGCTGACTGGCAAATCATTTTATCGCAGACTAAAATTACTAAGTGAGTTATATACTTTGTACCTCAGACTTGATGATAAAAACATGTACCTACTTACAATCTTACAAATGTGAATATATCTAGGTATCACAGTAGAGGTACTACATCGTCAAATTTGCTTTTATTTGGCTCTCTATATTCCCCTTTACACCCTATCTTCAGAACAAGTTGGCTGTATAGTTTTCTTAATTAGGAAATATTATAAGGAATATGCAGTTAACTTATAACTAATTTGACTTAATCGTCAATTTTTTTACATACAATATAAATACCATCAAAAAAATCTAAAAGCAACATAAGAATAAACAAGAGTACACTATACACCAATTATACGTATAATGGATTCAGCAACACGAAATTAATACACGTCGGCCCCAAATTTCCTATATTATTCACAATACAAAGTACCCACTGATTGGATTTCCAAGAAAACTACTAATTTGTGGTTACATGAAATCAATTATAATATAGTTTAAGCCCGTGGAAGTAGCTACAGATAAGTGGTGGGTGACCAGTTGTGCGGATAGTTTCAATCTAAATTTAATTCCCGACTAAGCATCTCCTTGTAACTTGATAGAGTTTCCTTTTGGATTCCTTTTCGCGACATTCAGTTCCGTTCTTTGTCACATTTAAGACGACGAGAGGGTTCCGTTCTTTGTCACCAATCTAACATTGTCACCGGTATCCGTAACTTGCTCACTGATTGTATTTATACATTCATATACATATATATACAATTGCTCCACCGACAAGAGCTGAGCTCTTAAATTAATAATAACATACATATTATATGTATATACTAGCTGACCCAGCAAACGTCGTTTTGCCACATTTTAGAACACGTCCAAAATGAAATGACCGCATGAATGACATAACAACATGCTTGTTCTGACAACACTGAAAAAAGTTTCAATTTGACAGGAAAATCCCCATTAACAAAATGATCCGCCATTTATTGAATTCATTTGTTACAAAAAATGTGATAAATGAAGAACCGCTCTATCGATTTTGTGCAAACTTCACATAAACCATCTACTAAATAGTCTGAACAAAGCCAATTTGGTTTGGATAGGTGAGCCCGTTCTTGAGTTATAAAATTACAACGAAAAGTGGCATTGATTTTTATAAATACAGATATGGTCTTTTCGTCTATTCCAAAACGTGCGCGGTATAAGAGAGATCGTTTTTGATAGCTAAATAAATCGATGCGAGAGCAACACACCATACCATAGACCTGACATGGAAAGCCTGTGGTGACTGGTGCTGGGACATCTTCATGACGGTTCTGTCTTTCGATTTTGAGCAGGCCTGAACCAGGCTTCATCGCAAAACTAGAGACCTTCCATAACAGGCCAATCAGTTATGTGGGTATGTATTAATGTATACATATGTTCAAACGATAACGGAGAAATATCGTTCATTGAATTCAGTGAATCGTGATTTCTGATCCTTATTTTAGTACCACTATTATATAACTTTGTTGCTAATCAACAAAATTTGATGGGGTTTATAAATTAAGCGATTGATCGAAGGTCCTATTCTAGGAAATATTGCTATACACGTGGAAGATAGTAATATAATATATTTTAATATTTCTTTGACATTATGACACAGCGCCATCTAGTTCCGAGCTAAGCTACGAGGCTTGTGTTACGAATATTAGTTGGTTAATAAAAGTATATACTACATATATACTTTTTTTGTAAATACATACATATTATAATATAGATACATCCATGACTCGGATACAAATGGTTATGCTCATCACACAACATTATTTTGTCCCTATCGGGATTCGAACCCGGGACCCATAGCACAGAAGGCAGCAGATGATATATCGGTTTTATATAATTAATATAGTTGTAGACATTTTTGAACATTTCTTATTATTTTTAAAATAGGGCAAGATAGTAGGTAAAATACAAATAAAAACAAATATTATTAAACGGATATTACGCTTAAAATTATCCAATAATTTATTCTAAAATAACGCCAATTCAAAAAAAGAGGTTTAATTCATGTATTTTTGTCTATGTTTCTAACCAATGATGAATTAATTTAAAGACATTGTTGCCACACGCAACAAAGTTCTTTATTAAAATTAATGAGCGGTCATTTCCGGATTAAAAAGTCGATTCGACAAAGTAAGCACTTTGTTTTCAAAGCTTATAATTGGAGCTATGACATTGCTGCTTGCAAAAGCTTTGACAGCTTGTTGAACTTCTAATTTATAGGGCAAAAACAGTTTAATTCGTATGATCTAAATAGAGGTCGTATTAATAAAAGAACTTAATATAATTATAGCTTTAGAATGCTTTATCAAAGGCGGGTACTTGTTTAACCTGATGCATAACTGCGGTGAATTAGCTAAAAAACATATTTGTCAACAAGAATAATCTCTTGCCAGTATAGCAAAACCTTGAAGGTTAGTCAAAGATAGGCTAAAGGTAAATTGAACATATACATATACAGTTAAAGGTAAAATCCAGCTTGGCTGAAATGCTTCTAATTAACCGTCGGCGATGTAGTTAAAAGTTTTTAAAAACGAATTAGACTTGCGCTAGATAGATGACAAAGAAACTCTAACCGTTTAAAAACTATCCCCGGTCCAAAGGACCATGAAGCCGACAAGATTAAATTGTCTCACCCGACTCGTGTCTTTTAGTCCACTTAAACTTACAATAGGAAACTTCGGACCCGATTATCTTGTTATCTTTGCAGTTTATTCTCTTTGGCCCAGGTTAACATAAAATAACTTTACTATATATTTTCAGAACAATATGAAACGACATCCACAATAAAAGCAACAAGGCAACACAAAAACCCTATATTGTCAAACGCGCTCACAATAATAGTTTTGTAAACGAAAAAAAAAGACAATATTAACAAATAGGTGGGCACAATATCCTTTTACTTTTGTAAATACTGAAGGAAAAGACTCCATTATCATTGTATAAAGAAAACAAATAACATATACGATGTTACGTCTATTGAAAGAGGTTAGATATTGAAAATGTAGAGACCATTTTCTTTACATAGCATATTCCAGTGTCGTGTTTTGGCCAGGTTTTCCATTAATCAAGATTTGGAATCTATTGAATGTCGGCGGATGCAGATTAGCCGCCAAAAAAGTTACAATGTGTCGCTTTGTTACGATGTGAAAGTTGGCTGCAGTTATTTATTAGGGATCGAGCCAGTCGCCGCGATCACTCTGTGTCCCCCGATACCAGGCGGGGCTATAAATTCTGCCAAGGCTTCGACTGCACTGCAGTCTACTTCCGGCCTCATGCACCCCTGGACAAAATACACGATGATTTTCAAAGGGTGAATGGTGTGTCAATATCTACATCAAGCTAATTACAGGCTACCGTGCCATAGTCCGTTGGAAGATAGGCAAGCTGACATATTCTATAAATAGACACTGCCCGCGGCTGTTACGGACAATTAAACTTAGTTATCGGCGACATGGAGCTCCATTTTTCAATATTCTTTTTTCATCACCATGTTGATCCTGGAGGAAAAATTATAATAAAATCAACGTTGGTAAGGGTTGGCTCTAACATACTTAAATATGGTGGATGCAACATTAAAGTCGTGCAAAATAAGTGGATATAATATTTTATGACTTCGTTAGAAAATACGGTAAAGTATTTTTTTACAGTTTGATTTTAGTATCGATTACTACACCGTATCTATAAGCACCACCCAATCATCCATATATTCCTTATATTATTCAATTTTTTCCTTTATGCCTCTATAAAAGCAACCTTACAAGTATAGACTATACCTTCGACAGTCGCTAAAACTTTACGTATTTATAAAAAAAAACATATATAACTAGATAGGCAAAATTTAACTTTGTACTTAAAGTGTAATTTTGTAACTATTCATTAAATAAATCTACTTCAAATAATCAGAATTACTTTTCACCTACTGGCCTTAATGATCAACCAAGCTTCGTTAAAACAGAAACGTGAATTCAACTCGAATGAAAAATATTAGTTAGGCTAGAATCTCTCAATCGATATCAGTGTCTAGCACTAATTCAGGTCAGCGATGCTCAATCCTGATAGAGGCCCGGAGCTCCATTAAGCTAAATGGACGTAAGATGAAATGGTAAGGGACAACACAATGTATAAATCTGAATGTACTGGAGAATAGAATACTATCTTGTATGTATCATTGCTCACCTATACTAAACGATACTAGGCAGCTACGAAGTAATAGTTAGATAGGTTATTAACGAGCCTTCACATACATGTAGATTAGGATAATCCATTAATGATTTTCCGCATTATACGTTGGAGTTTGAAAGTTATAATTTTTGTCAAAGGAAACGCTTAGGCGGAACTAAAACCCAACATCGAAAATTTATAATTTTTAACAGAAGCCTAGAAATACAGAATATTAATTTTATGGTTTTCATCGCTTTTATTGATATTATTTTGTTATATTTTGGTTTACGGATAGTCTGTCCCGGTCCGTGACCATAGTTAGGAAAAAATATTGTTACGATAACAAACGTAAATTTGCTGCTTGAGAGTATGCGACAACGTGACTTTCAACTGCAAAGATACAAATTCAATTCATGTTTTTTTAAGGCTAATCCTGTTTTATTTTGAAGGATGGTACATAACCGACGGTGCACGTGAATGGTTTGTTTTTAAGGATCTCAACAATAAGATCTTTTGATTTTCTATTTCGTCTCTTTAACGCCTAAGCCACAAATGTCTTTTCGGTTCGAATTTATTGGTATTTCCACCTGTTATTTGGTTACGTTATAGACATACGTTTATATATTTTATATCTACATACCAATTATTAGGATATTCTAAATTATATTAAACAATATTTTTTGTCAAATCCAATTATAAAACGGCACATAAATCTATGGGTTAATGACCTTTACTGTTTGATATTACACTTATATAGTTTTATGACAACAACAAAAGATCTGGCACATTCACACGCGTGCAGCCAGGGAGAGAAGACGAAGTACTCGTAACAACAAAGGCAGCGCGTGATTATTTTTAAATTGCACACAACATATCGCCCGCCGCATTATGTATCAGAATCATTTGTCAACGGGCTTTCTTCATCACATATTACGGTGCGGAATACACCTGCTCATAACCGATAAAATATGGTGTCAGAGAAATGACTCCCGGCGTATTAAAAAAGAATACACACATATACCTATAAGCGTGATTATATAATAGTTTTTTAACAGTGATGAAGTTACTGGGCCGGTGGAGTATTTATGTAACTGGCTAATTAAATTCTAATAAGCGTAAGAACTATCGTGACCTACCTAATATCCACTATCGACGCTGTCATATTTTAAGCGTAATGTATAACCGTTTTAATAAATAATATCCTGTACAAAAACTTTCAACCTACTTTATGACGTGATTTGTCCATTACTAAATTAATTATAGTACTTTAATCAATGAAAAAATGTGCAAGCAAGTATTGCTTGCACATTTTTTGCAAACACCGGCTTGATTCAATGAGCTGTACTAGAAAACATATTTATCTATATATATTATTTTCTGGCACAGCTAAATGGAATGGAATTGGTCGTGGTTCAAAATACTAAAATCGCGATAAAAAATGGGATAGGAATAGGAGGGTATAAAATATTTTCCAACCTGATTCTCAGATCTGCCAAATATACACAAAAAAATACACTCGCTTTTAATTTATTAGATATACCTGTACCATTTTTTTTTTACACAAGACTATATTAAATAAATCCTAAATTGTAATAATAATTTATAAATATAATTTATATAGACCAACATAAAAATACTGACGAAATAGTTTAACTTTATACTTCATCCATAGCATTCTGCAGCCGGTACTAAGAACTCCACTGGGATTACGCAAATATTAATTTCAACTGCCTTCTACGGCATACTATTCTCATTACAGCAACCGAGACTCGTCATCACAGAATGCTTTCTACTGTGCCAATGTCCACTTCAGCATCCTCCAAGTCAATCGCATCTCGGATTTCATAGTGGCGTCTTCAAAACCTCTTAGTCGACTAGGTTTTGTGGTCGTTTTTAGCTGTTATTCGAGCTCGTAATTTGCTATCTATTGGACTACGCACTAACCTAGGGTTGGCTAGTTATTCCACTACCGATTATGATAAAGTAATATCGTAGAAAATATATTTTCTCCAACAATATCTGAACACAGAACTTTAAACCCTTTTAGTATTATATTATGGTACATAAACGTATTTTGCACGAAATATTACATCATCGTTACCCAATTCTGTTTTCCAAATGGAGCTGTAGATTCTAGATTTTTGCTAACTATTTTTGAATTAATTAGCGTTCAGCCTCGCCCAGACACGACTGAATATCAATATATTATATGAAACGACTGCTATTATACCTTCGCAACCGTTTACTGAGCAATACTTAGGATGTACCTACTAGTGATATTTTTTTTCTATGATAACTGAGACGTATAGTGTATCAGTGTGTGCTTTCCGAGGTAAAGCGATAGATAAGAACGTTTAGCAAACCTAAGACTGAATTTAACAAGCGCTATTTTACTTGACAGATTGATTGATGATCAGTATTGTGATTACATAGCTGCAAGTCTGCAGTATTTAAGCTTTACATTCTGACGATATCAGCAGGTAAATGTTACATGTTACGGCCACCTAAGCCTAAATCCGAATACACGTATATCTCGCTACTAGGGGCCCTCATGTTTGTTGCACGGCAGCCCTGTACTAAGCTGTCGAGCCAGCCAGCTGCACCGCTGCAATTTTAATCCGTCTTTATAGCACAAGACGGGTCGGGCAGGGCAGGGCGCCGGGCACAACGCTATCATCGACATTATTGTTATGTATTATGGATATATAAACCTCTAACGCCAGCCCCAGTTTCAGTACCTTCTTACTTCATGTTTTATGATGTCTTTGTACATCGTAATACATGGGTTCGTTTAACGAAACTAAAATCTAAAACTATTTATATCCACGTCAACGTGGAAATATACGAATGTGATTTAAATAACTAAACATTATTTTGTTCTGTAACAACTGTACAAAGAATATTTTAAGCACAACTGCTGAGCACGATGTCCTCGGTTCGACTCCCATGGCAATTTTTTTTATGGTGATAAAGGGGCAAACGAGCATGCGGCTCACCTGATGGTAAGTGATGACCGCCGCCCATAGACATTTGCAACACCAGAAGCTTGCAAATGCGTTGCCAAACCCCTTGGAAACCGTTCAGGTTTCTTAAAATAGGGCGTTACTGAACTGACAGCAAACGAAATTCCCATGCCGTCAGAATAGTCACTCACCCAATGAGCTCTAGTAACCTTACTCACTCGCAGAAAGACAACTATTGTTGATTCACTGCGGTCTTCTTTAAGGCGGAGGTACTTCCCCAGTCGGGCAGCTCAATTTGAGCGAGAAATCTCGCTATGCCCTACCTCCTACAGTTACTCCTACAATTAAAGCAATAGCAGTAAAATGAAAAGTGCATTAAGTAATCCTATTACATTTATTTCATTCAAATAAAATAATATTACAAGGTTGTCATAATTTTTATTCGAAATGTTACATTTGGTAAGTTAAATTTCAACCCAATAATTAGATGGTGCCCCATTTTAACGATAACGACATCAGTATGCAGATCTGGTTTAGATAGTAGGTATGACAAGCGCATACATTTCTGATTATAAGCTAAACTAGTCGCAGTTATTTCAAATTTCCCTACCATTATGTTACTAATTTGAAATTTCAACTTTATAGATATTATAATAACTACGTACCAAACTAACAGAAAAATATAATTAGCTTTAATATGTGTGATCAAAAGGTAGAAAATAGCTTACATACATGTATACAAAAAATATTCTTATATTTTACCAAATAATTTCATTTTATTCCAGCTTATCTAAGTGCAGACTCCAAAAATATTTTTTGACCACAAATTACATATATTCGGTTTAGTAAAAAAATCGACTTGATTGATATTTCCTGGTCATAATATTACCTAATATTTAATATCACAGTTGCTCGCTGTGAAAAACCTGATATCAACACGTTTATTATTTCTAACTAGCTTTGCACTGAGTAAACCACTCCACATTATCCACTGTAACTAAATATAAATAAATCTGAAAGCTGACTGTAACTGCTGCTAACGTAAATATTCTTCCAAGTGAAGAAATAAAGATGGCCGCAGGTAAATACGACTATGATAACTGAGACGTATAGTGTATCAGTGTGTGCTTTCCGAGGTAAAGCGATAGATAAGAACGTTTAGCAAACCTAAGACTGAATTTAACAAGCGCTATTTTACTTGACAGATTGATTGATGATCAGTATTGTGATTACATAGCTGCAAGTCTGCAGTATTTAAGCTTTACATTCTGACGATATCAGCAGGTAAATGTTACATGTTACGGCCACCTAAGCCTAAATCCGAATACACGTATATCTCGCTACTAGGGGCCCTCATGTTTGTTGCACGGCAGCCCTGTACTAAGCTGTCGAGCCAGCCAGCTGCACCGCTGCAATTTTAATCCGTCTTTATAGCACAAGACGGGTCGGGCAGGGCAGGGCGCCGGGCACAACGCTATCATCGACATTATTGTTATGTATTATGGATATATAAACCTCTAACGCCAGCCCCAGTTTCAGTACCTTCTTACTTCATGTTTTATGATGTCTTTGTACATCGTAATACATGGGTTCGTTTAACGAAACTAAAATCTAAAACTATTTATATCCACGTCAACGTGGAAATATACGAATGTGATTTAAATAACTAAACATTATTTTGTTCTGTAACAACTGTACAAAGAATATTTTAAGCACAACTGCTGAGCACGATGTCCTCGGTTCGACTCCCATGGCAATTTTTTTTATGGTGATAAAGGGGCAAACGAGCATGCGGCTCACCTGATGGTAAGTGATGACCGCCGCCCATAGACATTTGCAACACCAGAAGCTTGCAAATGCGTTGCCAAACCCCTTGGAAACCGTTCAGGTTTCTTAAAATAGGGCGTTACTGAACTGACAGCAAACGAAATTCCCATGCCGTCAGAATAGTCACTCACCCAATGAGCTCTAGTAACCTTACTCACTCGCAGAAAGACAACTATTGTTGATTCACTGCGGTCTTCTTTAAGGCGGAGGTACTTCCCCAGTCGGGCAGCTCAATTTGAGCGAGAAATCTCGCTATGCCCTACCTCCTACAGTTACTCCTACAATTAAAGCAATAGCAGTAAAATGAAAAGTGCATTAAGTAATCCTATTACATTTATTTCATTCAAATAAAATAATATTACAAGGTTGTCATAATTTTTATTCGAAATGTTACATTTGGTAAGTTAAATTTCAACCCAATAATTAGATGGTGCCCCATTTTAACGATAACGACATCAGTATGCAGATCTGGTTTAGATAGTAGGTATGACAAGCGCATACATTTCTGATTATAAGCTAAACTAGTCGCAGTTATTTCAAATTTCCCTACCATTATGTTACTAATTTGAAATTTCAACTTTATAGATATTATAATAACTACGTACCAAACTAACAGAAAAATATAATTAGCTTTAATATGTGTGATCAAAAGGTAGAAAATAGCTTACATACATGTATACAAAAAATATTCTTATATTTTACCAAATAATTTCATTTTATTCCAGCTTATCTAAGTGCAGACTCCAAAAATATTTTTTGACCACAAATTACATATATTCGGTTTAGTAAAAAAATCGACTTGATTGATATTTCCTGGTCATAATATTACCTAATATTTAATATCACAGTTGCTCGCTGTGAAAAACCTGATATCAACACGTTTATTATTTCTAACTAGCTTTGCACTGAGTAAACCACTCCACATTATCCACTGTAACTAAATATAAATAAATCTGAAAGCTGACTGTAACTGCTGCTAACGTAAATATTCTTCCAAGTGAAGAAATAAAGATGGCCGCAGGTAAATACGACTTGTATTATGGGCTTAAGGCGGAAACATATTTAGTTTATGTTACGGCATTCTCCGGCCGGACGGCACACTATACACTGACAGTTAAGTCAGTAAAATACTTTGAAAATATTGGTGTACTGTCTTTAAATTTTAACTACTCCAGATTTTCGTTTTACATTTATTTATACTTTACCAACAAAAACTGTAATGTATGACCTACTTAGGTAGTCTTGAATAAATGTTATCTTATTTTAAGTTATTATCTTAACAAGAAATTTGGTTAATTATTGCCAACTAAGTAATTAAACACTACTCAATTTCAAGTAACCGTAGAGTTTAAGTATTTAGCAATTAAAAAATTTTCTGCTGAGTTAAAACCACTAGAATATAAAATTGTATGATGTATTTTAGTCAGACCGCAGCAAAAAGGCCACAAATTTAATGTATATCGAGTAAAGGAGTGAGTGTCGTAACGTAACCTAAATACAATACAAACAGACTAGTCCGCAGAGAGTATTGGTCCTTATCATCCTTCCCATTGGACGGACACCGACACAGAAGCTACGGAGATCTGCACTACCAAGCTTTTTTACTGGGATTTAAGCGACATAAAACCTCTAGCGTACAAATAGATTTGCCGTTCCATATGCAAACATTTTTCCCCGAACCGATTTACGTATGAATATGCGGATCATTCGATTGGCACGATTATTGGAATTCCCCACCAAACGGCTAGACCGCGATTAGTCCGACAAACCTTTGGATGGGAGACTTAAATTCCCCAAACTTCGGTGAGTTTAAGCTTTGGGTCTAATATATTTACCTACGGTACAGATATTATGAAAATCTTGAAACAAAACACGCGTGATTGAATTTGTGTCAGATGGATTCTTAAGTATAAACGTAGAGGGAATTGTAGGTATACCAATTACTGATCATAATTATGTGGTAACGGCTTCTTTACTAATAACTAATAAAGTAATTAAATAATACAAAACTTTTCTAGTGATTACCAATTAAAGTAACAAAGATTACACATAACACCTCCCTGTAGCCATGTTTAGTTCTATGTCGTTCATTTACAATAAGAATCGTAAGTTATTCATGGCATTGTGAACGTTAATTCGGTTTAAATTATAAAACCTATTTATTGTATAGGTTTTTTATGCGTGGCAGTTGAATTATATGGTTACGCGTATTTACATAGGTACTTTAATCTAGAAACCTTAATATTGAAGAAAATGACTCTTATTTTAAAAGTAATTAACTTACTATATAAACGTAAAGTGTCATCTCCTATTTCACCCTTTTAGCGGTAGAACGATCAAAAACGCTCAATTAAGTATACATTTATTTATAAACACCACTTTACACACGAAAGTTCACGCTTGTTACTTTGAAAAAGACGTACACTCATACAACTGTTAAACTCTATTTACTTCTTCAGGAGTGGAGTGCTCCAAAACTTTATTTAGTGGATGTTAACAACATGGAATGCATGTGGGTACTGCCAAAATTTTATTGTTTGGCGAAAACTCTGCGTTCCTTCAATCAGCCAGTTAATCAGTCTTGCAGGGCAAGTAATTTTACGTATAAACCATAAATAGAATAGAAGAAATAAATCCTGTAATTAAGATTTGATTTTTATAAAACAGACATATTAAGGGTTTTTTTTATGGGACATGCTCACCACCCAAATCCGTACTACTGCAACTCCTGTAAAACAGGATCAACAATAGTAACAATCCAGAAAATCGTCGAGACAATGAAGTAACGTGTCCCAGGGGAATGATTTTAACTGTCTTGGAATCCGCAGCGAATTTAATCATGATATTATATAGGAGGAGTAAGAAAATTATCAGTTTAATTAAGTTTAATCAGTGTAATTTGTCATAATATGTGGTTCCTGGCAACTGGGTTTAACCCAGTTATAATCTGTTCTTATGTCAATGACATTGAAACTCTATTCTGACTCTCGCTTGATAAGTAGGGAAGTGGAAAACTGATTCAAAAATGTTAATAAATTTGTGTCTAATTCAAAATTTATAACAGTCCTTTACCAAAACAGTTGTAGTGTGTACTCACTCAGAAAATAGTTCGTCCTCCTAAAGTAACAACATTGCATGGGCATTTAATTTAATACTCACTAATTTATGCATGCTTGCCATGTCCGTATGTGTATTTACATATACATGTGTGTGAATATAATTTATTCATCGGCCGGTATCTCGGTCCGAGGCTGCGCGCTGAACGCGAATTTACTGCAAGGACCGCTTTTAAATTTTCAAGAACAGCCAAGAGAACAAAGGACTGTCGGACTTTATCAGACGATAAAGAGAGTAAAATGTGTCCATTGCAGAAGCGCATAGAACACAGTTTATAGCTCACAAGGATACCGCAGCCACCTGCTTCGAACTGCAACTGGAGTAAGCTGTAAGCAATATCCGACCTCTAGTTTCCTACTCTTTATTCAAACTTGTCATCAGTTATTAAACATTGAGAAGGTTTTGATAAAGTAGGTTTATGGAGTTGTTTTATGTCTGTCACCTTAAGTTGAAAACGATGTGTGCATTATATTATGCTTAGGGCTGTACTATTTTGTCAACAATATACTAGTATAAATTAAATGCCCCACATTATACAATATCACGATATCATGTCATAAAAACTAATACCAGAATTGAACGTTATTCAATTTGATAAGGTCTATCATTTGATAGACCTTAAGTCAATATGAGTTTATTAATATGATATGAGTATCAATAGATACTCATACATACTCATACATATCAGAATATAGATGTGCCACAGCGATTATATTTACTTTTTGGCACCCACAAAGACATGCCTAAATTTTCAATTTAACGTCCGACAAGGAACTTTTGAGAACATAATTGAATAAACGCCCACCATTTTGTGCGCAGTGATTGTAACTTGTAGGCGGCATATCAAGTAATTAATCAAAAATTACATTAAAGAAATAAGTAATATGACATTAGTTTTAATAAAGACGTTTCTGAAAATAGACGTACCTATACCTAATATTTATTTTAGTTTGAATTGTGAACGCAAAAATGCATTTCTATAAAGATTTGTCATAATATGAGTATTTTAATGTTAATTGAGACGTAACATCATGTTGCATTAGAACTGCATTGTTAAAACTTGTTTCGTTGTATCAGTTTGAGTTGCCCTGAGAATTAATGAAGAACCGTCTAGTCTTTCAATTTAAACTTCATAATTTCTGTATACATAAGTGCTGCATACATTTCGAAGCACGGGCAGTGTCCATTTAGTTCCGAATATATTATTTTGCCTAATATATGTATTTTTAAAGTTTCATTAAATTTTATGTAGTTATATTTATACCATAGAATAATTTTGAGACCTAACGTTGAACTATATAAATACACAAAGAAGTACCTATCCACCATATAACTTATTACGTAGGTATACTACGGGCAACAAATATAATAATAACGATTTGACAATTTATAACCTACCTGTTATATTGATCTAATTGAAATAAAACATTTGACTTTGACTTGTATCAGTAATGTTATACCTACAAGACCCATTGATTAAAAGACCATGGAAGTTACCCCTATTTTTCGGGTAGACTTATTGAATTTTATTTATTGAATAAAACCTCCCGAAGGACATTGTGCTTATCAAAGGAAACCCAACTCCGCAACTAACCACATTCATGAACCCCCGAGCAAACATATTACACGAGTTCTTCAAAATTTTAAATAAGAATTTCTTTTCTTAAGGATCGCAGTACTTAACTGAACATTTCTACGGCCTGAGAGATTGTTTGGCCGTGGTATAAAAGTAAAGTTTTTCGGTAATTTCAATGAGTTTGGTAAACACAAACTTCCTTCGACTTATTGAATTTGGTTGAAAAGTTTATAAAATATTTTACTTGTTAACTCTTGACGCACATTCTGTACAAAATAAGCGTCCATTGACAACCCGACGGCGATAAAGGTTTACTTGGAAAACTGAACATTAACTACAATCAGAGGGGCTGTAAAGAAAGTTGTAATGTGCTAAAGATAGTAACGTTATAAGAAAGCGCTTGTTGTAAACTACTTTCGTTAGACTATCTAAGTTTTGTGAAGTCTCGGCATTCTTTGAAGGTGAGCCATCGGGTTAAGTTGAAGGCTCCGGCTACACGGCACGGACCCGCTTATAAAATCAATGCGGGCTTAACGGCTTTGTGCTAGTTAAAATGTCGGAAGTTCGCGTGCCACTGGCAACTTCAGACGTGCTGCTTACTCGTTAAGACGCATTTGTAAATGACTTGTTCGTGGGAAAACTCGATGCGAGCTTAGGTGCTGTAATAGAAATACGTGCATAAATTTGTATTCAAATTTACTAGAATGAAGGAACGACTGAGTGTTTCTTTTTTAATATGGCCACGAAATAACGTTATAATTAGAATTCAGTCGTCTAACAAACGTCATCGTCACAGTGATTAGTTAATCAGTAGCATTAGGTGTCTCCTCCAGAATCGCAAATTAACTCGAAACGATTTGTAATGGAGACGCCGAGCAATCTATTTAAAAGGCGAGTGAATAATTTATTTTAATTAACCACGAAAGTCAGAATTCCATTTTTCTCCTCCATCTTATTTTGCGGGTTTCATGATGCCGGCGTTCTTAAACTGCGACATTCATTCAAAAAGTTTGAAATCGAATTAAATTCGCCCCTTTAACTAAACTCAATTTTCTTTCACGACTTCATTAAGCGAAGCTATTCCGGTGAGCCTCAGTAATGACCTCAAAGGACGTTAAATCAAGATCGAAAGGGAAAGATAAAAAGTAACTGAAATTTAATACTTTTATCAAATCGCTATTGACGTCAACCTTTGTAGTCTTTTTGTCTTTTTTTTAAGGAACACAAAACCTTTTACGCTTTTAATTAGAACTCTTGTCGACAGTATAATTTTTCCTTTACATTTAATATAAATCTTCAATCGAAATTATGTTCTTATCATCATTTATAGCGTCGGAAATATATTAACGTAGTCATTTCTTCATTTAAGTATTCCTAAAATGAATCTTTTTAAACCTAGTAACTACCTTTGCCTGTAACTCCGTCGGAGTAAATGCCTAAAATTAATATCATGTCATGTGCACATCACACGTTAGAACGTCAGACTTTAAAAACGATTGGAACCTTCATCATCATCATTATCATCATTAGACTATATTCGTTCACTGCTGGACGTACGCGTCCCCTAGTGAACGCCACAGAGCTCGATCAACTGGAACCTTATCAAAGAAAATCTAATCTAATCCAGTTTTCATTAACATAATTCGTTTAATGATGACATGGACTTATTATTAATACGAATATATCTTTCAACCGTGTCGTATATAATATTCCCGTACTACTCGTCGAAAGAATTAAAAGAACACTTTGTCTCATAAAATAACTGTAACACACATAATATAGGCAATTATTATACTTAACTAGACTAGACAATTCATGTCAATAATATATGTAGGTACCCTTATTATTAATTTGTCAAATATAACAAAACCAGCTGACCCATCAAATGTTGTTTTGCCACATTATGGGGGTTGGTGCCAAAACATAAAAAAATACATTTTTTTTACAAACAATTAAAACTAAAAAGTCTGGTGAACCTTAAGGGTGTAAAAATAGCCTACGACTGATAATCAGACCTATCAAATATACATACAATATTTCATAATAATCCGTCTAGGCGTTTCGGAGGAGTTCAGCGACAAACATCGTGACACGAGATTTTTATACATAAGAAGATGACAGTACAATACTTGAAATGTTATTTTTATGTTTTTAAATTACTGATTTCCACCTACACTCTCGTATTTCTACTGGCAGATCTCTGCAATTCACTTGAAAAAGAAACGAGTACGTTTTAAAGTTGACAATCCTTTTAGCTACAATTCCGTTGTATCGTGCCTCCCCGACATTCGCTTTCAATTGGACAAGATAGAACGCCTGTACCAAAACGAAATACCCGACGAAGGTCCCGGAATACGAGAAAGAATGGATGGAAAAACTTTACTTCATTAAAGCCGACGCGTAACCGTGAAACCTTCAATTTGGGAATTATCCTAAAACGACTGCTGAATTATTCAAACCTTGAATTATCGACGAAGATCTTCAGAATATAGTATCCAATGAGAATTATTTATGATAATGTGACTTATTCAGTGGATATCTCTAATACACTTGAAATGTTAACTTGTCATTCTCCTTCTTCGGTCTTGTCAGCATGAGCGAAGTACATAATTAGTTCACGTCGTGGTACTTGGTCTAAGAAAAAGATAAGTAAGTGTGAATCATAATTATTATTTACACACTTATCATCACATTAATAGCTAACTTTCTCATTTTTGAAGTGGTCCTATGTCCGGTTGCTAAGTACAAAGTTTTCGGGTAGATTTTTTTTCTGCAAGGTATGGGCCCGTTGTAAATAGGATCTAAAATACATTGGCAAACTGCGGATACCTGCACAACAATTGTGTAGCGTTGGCTAATCCTATATGTATGACAGTTTATTTACTTAATCACGTTTTATTCACATAGTCATCATACTAAACAAAGAGTTGCCGAGAGACAGCTTAAACGAAATGGACCGGGTTGTTAAAAACTCTTTTACGATTGAGATTATCCAAATCCTAAAAACAAATACCTACTTATAAGTTTTTATTAGAAGAGAGAGAGTACTCAAACACGGCGCTGACCGACGTGCCACGTACCAATCGACGGATTCGATTTGCTGTATAAAGTTTCCGGAAAATTAAAGTAAGATTTATTCGCCGAATTTATTGTGCGGATAAATACTGATTTTGGGATAATTAATTAATATATTGATAGTTATTTCCTACGCGTTTAACACTTATTCATTATAACACTAATCACCGTAAGGGTAAGTCAGTTTTTAAAGTATCGAATAATTTCTAAACGAGTTTGAGTTTCGACAGAATTCGGCCCGGTCGAGTCGAAACGTTACTGAAACTTTCCGAAACTATTCGATATTCTGAAATCATTTATTGGAATAACCGAAACCAGTGTAATATGAAACTATTATCCGTATATACGTTTCTATATCCAGATTCAAAATTTAATATCTATAACATCCCGAGATATATCCAAGGAGTGTTACAATAACAATAAACAGTTGACCGACAATGTCGGGTATGGTAACGGTAACTTAATCTCATAACATACGTAGGCAATGTAGACACAATCCTAGGTTTACGCAATAAATTGTAACTTAGGTAAACCTTAGACATGTAGGTACATACCTTCCAGGAATACGATGCTGAAACCTCAAATGGGATTAAGTATAAAGTTAATTATTATTAAGGTTTGCCTTTATAAATATGTATAATTATAATATGTTGAATTATTACTACTATTTAATGATTTTATCGCGGTGTAAGTAAAGAAAAGTGAGTGAGCTCAAACTTGGGATCGAACTCACATCCTCTGACTTCACAGTCCATTGATCACAGCAAGCAATAACACCAAAAACTGTCTTTATCAGAAATTATATCAACATACCTACAACAAATGTCTATATCCTTTCCTATATTATAACAAAATTAATTCAAGCATTTCTATCTATGGCTTATCATATCGTGAGTGCAAAACAGCTGTCCGCTCCTTTCTTCTCGATAAAACCTATGATGAAACAGAATCATATCTTTTATCATTTATATAATTTGAAAAATAGTATCACTATAAACTGACATGCACACACATAAACACACATGCATAACACTAACACAGAAATTGATCATACATACATACACACACTTTTACTCCTATGTACACTTAATTATGATTGTAAATACATACATAACCACCTACATAAGGTGGTTATTAGTTATTACTGTTGACTTGCAACTAAAATAGCACTATTTCACTTTCCCATTTAAGAGGTATGCGGCCCTGTTTCTCTTTACTACAGGCTACTCCGTAGCCTATCTAAGAGGACAGTACCCTATCCATTATAGTGTACTTAAGTGTTTAATAATATTGATTATCGTGTCTATGGTACTGTACTACACCTACTTTTTATGAAATAAAAAAATAATATTATTATTATATCAACCGAAAGTTAAATTAACCCTCAGATTATAATATTAATATATTAATGTTTCACGTCGCTTTAACTTCAAATGTGTACTTTAATTTCTCCAAGTGTTTGTTTAATTTCTTTTCGATTACTGTATACACTGTATGTTTTTTATTTACTTCAGTCTGTGGTAGGTACTTACGTGCAAGCTGTTCGTGTAGCAATAAATAGGATTTCACTAAATTGCCACGCTGCTTCGCATCCCGCTAGACGTGTGAATTTATAAAGACTCCACCGAGACCTATTGGGGTAAATTGCTATCTGCATTTAAGATTTTTAAGCACACTCCTAGTTTTATTTTTTATCCGACTCTTTTTAATGTTATCAACTTTTACTGACTTTTGCTGTGTATATAAATGTATCTACTTACTTAAATCCTGATACCATAAACACTAGAATATGTTTCTATCCTCCAGAGATCTTTATCTCCCCTTATAGTTTATATACTAAAGAACTATCAAAAACTGAAAAATCAAAAGGTTCGGAAGAATGTATTCTTACAAATTATAGGTAAATATTATTTAAACGTAAATGCAAATCAAAGTAGGTAAATACTCTAACTACATTACTAACTCATTGCAATAAAATTAGTAAGTGGAAAATTATGTAAACACAATAGGTACTAAACATGGGAAATAACTGTACCACTATAATTGCATCTCAATGAGAAATAGTAGTACAAACAAAAATAAAAACATTGTTCAAAGCTTTTGGCCCCTATACGAGCATACGTGTCACATCGTAACAAGTGCTGAAACAAAGGTGGCCCTTTGAACAGCGACATTATAACGCAACAAATCTGACTCCTTTGTTGTTAAACTATAGGGATAAATGTCACTAGCATGCCGTCACCCCAAACCTCGGACCACGGGTTCCGGCCTGAGGCGAACGTATCCATATCATGTCACGAGTATCCACGGTAATGTTATTGTAGAAAGGAGATTCGTGTACAAATTTCTTTGAAACATGACGTGTCACGATGTTAAACAAATATAGGACGACATTAACTGCAAATGGGTAAAAGTCATCATGACATGTTCTAATACCAAATGTATGAGCTATAATTTATAGAAAATTCTTCGAGCTCATTTCTGTGTTACTTCTCTAAAACCCTAAGGTACCTAATGCAACGTCAGCATATCACATATATCTATAACATTGATTTATAAAAATATCCTCAAGGGACCTATTTATTAAATAAAATAAATATACTTGGTATTTGATTATTCTTTAAGCCTACAATTAGCAAATTTGGATGGACATTAGTTAACCAAATTTTGCACTGGTTTCCAGAAATCTATAAAATAAGTAAATATATTTGGTACCTACTAGACGTCTGGGCACTGCAATATGGATGCGTAACACGCAACAATCTAATTTAAAATATTAATATCGTACATATCCCTATTCATATAGATAATATTTAGTATCTACTAAAATTTTGTACGAGAGCACCCAGGCAAGATATAATTACATTCATAAAAAGCAGGTAAAATTATGAAATCATTTACGTTCGTTAGGAGTCTAAATAAATAAACTTAGACATCACAACCTACATAAGTAGCCAGGATTAACATTAATCGCGCCGTAGTCTAACACGAGCCTATTTATCATTCATAATGTTATCGCTGGGTTGAGCCTATTTTGCTACAGAGGTGGCTACTTGTTCCTACCTACGCTAAATCCCTACTATGTTGGTATTGGCTCCCAGCTTCTAACTCCATGTGGTTGAACAGTAATTATTTATATGAACTGATTGCCATCTTTCCTCCACAATCACTGGACAATGCCGATACATTAGGTTTAGACCGGCTTAGAAAAGGAATTAGGATTTCTCATAGCGTTAAGAATTTCCCGTCTGTCCATAGCAGCGATCAATCCGAATTAATGTTATTTATCGAATAAATAGCTTAGTCTACCTCTATGTGGTTCTGTAGTTCAGCATAGATACTATTATGTTACGTATGGTAATGTACAAATCGCGGGGCTATATTGTTTTTGCAAGTCAACAAAACAAGCTGTTTGGCATTCGATTCCACACCTCATCCGAACGCAAGAAGAACAATTTGGGGATTTTATGATGCCGCAACGAATACATGTCTGTGAATACGAGGCCTGCGATGACGACTGAAGATTTTGTTACTACAATATACTCTGTTTATGTCATTCAATGTCGATGTACCTATTCCAAAAATCGTATTAGAATGTCAATCTTTTTTACTACATATAAGAAAACAATAATGAATAACTATTTAACCGACTTCAAAAAGGATGTTTTCAATTCGTCGGAATCTTTTTTTTTAGCTTCGATAAAAGGTTCAACATATAATTACCAAGACGGTCACTATTTGTTTGTTTCCTCAATAGCCAACCATCCCATTGTTTATCACTACATACTTAATTTAGGATTATGTTATATATAAAAATCTCGCGTCACTGTATTTTTCGCTGAACTCCTCCGAAGCGAAATTTTGTATGTATATTTGGTAGGTCTGAGTATCGGTAGTAGGCTATTTTTTCTTTATAACCTTAGAGGATATGAATGTCCCTCACCAGAATTCTTTTTTTTTATGACAAAATATTTGTTTGTATTTTTTTTATGATTTGGTATCAAAAAGTACATAAAATTCTAAATTTTCACCCTTCTACTACCAACCCCTATAATGTAGCAAAACAACGTTTGCTGGGTCACCTAGTCTAGTCGTTACCACATCTTAGATTAGGAAAATTTGCGTAAAATATTACGTAGACGTCGAAATAAAGCTTCTTTTCTAAGCATCCAAAACGTCGGAATTGAAATAATATCAATATACCTACCGCTTTATAAATCCTAAAAGAAATTGTTTTATTCTAGTTTCTAATTAATACGGTGATTCTGCTTTTGGTCAAAATCTAAAGTGAAACTGTACCTACATAAGTTAACACGTAGGTACCTTACATACAACTTTACAAAATACTTTGCGCTGTTTAATTAAGAATATAAAATTATCCGAACTATCCTGAACAATACGTATGCCTCATTGCTCCCACAAAGGCGTGCGTCGTTCAGTATTTTTATAAAGCTTTCATAGCCTGTATCTATTGTATTGTGATTTCAACCGTGACTACGAATAGTGCTAAAGAAAAATACATGATGTACAATCTACGCTCCTAGACAAACAGAATAGAGAAATAGACAATTTACTTCGGCTATGGTAAGCAGCTGTCTATTTTGTGTAAATATTTAAGTACGCAAACGTGGTGCAAGTTCTATCTACCTAATCACGTAGGTAAATATTGTATGGAGTGTTTTTGGTCTGAAATGACAACGACCTTAAAAGGTAACTAGATTTTTCTATCACTATTCACTACTATCATTTTGATTGAATGTGATCGCACAACGCGGCTGCGAACTTGAAGTTGTGACTTAGATTCGCAGATTGAAAAAAGTGTTTTTGGGGTGCTTTTTTAATCCTCTGGTTAGTATTTTGTAATCAGATTTGTCATTGGCTCATTCACCTACATTGGATTTTAATTATGCTGAGGAACTGTGTTTAGAACTTTCGACTAGTAGGTACTTCTCTGTCTGTATCTACTATAAAAATATAGTTTTTGTACTTCAAAGCGTTACATGGACATTTTTACTTGAAAGAAATCCTTAACAAACAGTGTAAAGAGTGAAGATTAAAGATTGTATCGCAGTAAATATCCCGGCGACGACGCACGCAAGCGACCGACGCGTTACTTGGCCTCCACTTTTTGTGTCACCGCTTACAAAGGATGATATACTGCCAGGCTACCTGTCTACAGAGTCCTATAAATCTCTTTAGGTCTTTCAACCGGTTAGAATTAGACGGATATCTATTATCTCCCTGTATTGTACGTACTTAGGTAAATGACAGGTACCTAGTCTACAAACACTGAGGTTCTATTCAAGATTCGAAACGTAGGATAGGCTACGAGGTTGCTTGAAGTAATCACACATATTTCTTGTCTACATTCTATGCTACATTTACGAACTGTTTATTTATGTAGGCAATTTTTTGTTTAGGTACTGGCCGTTTATTTTTTTATGACAATTAAAATGCAATTTCTATGTATCAATTATTTGAACGTTTATTTATTGAATCGCTTTCAAGTGCTGTACCCAATTTGATTTTCAGACATAGCAACTATATGTAGTAACTCTACGGCAGGGTACAAATGCTGCTACGACAAGTACGACTGCACCTACGTGCGTAGCCAACTGCCTACGTCCAATGACGGTCAATTAAATAAAGATTCATTAAATATAGCCTATTCACTTGAATAATGACTCTGCCTACCATGGGTGTATCTAGACTTTTCGTTTAGGGGCTTGGTTCCTCCTAGGGTGGGCACCTGAGGTAGGCACAGTCCACCATATGAGAATTTCTAATTAGCAGGCCAAGATCCTAGGGTGGACACTTGCCCATTCTGGGGTGGTCTCGACCCAATCTACTACTATCCCCCAGCTCAATGCATACGCTAATCAACGGTCACGTCGCAGAGCCTTTGATTCTATGCACAGTTCTGACATGGCAATAATAGGCAAACTTAACAAAATAACATTTTATAACAAATAAAACGTTGTCATATTTGCATTAAATGCATGTTGTAAGTACCCACTTGGGCACAAGAGCTCATCTCAACTCAGCCATCGCAGACAGCGAGCAAGACACAGAATTTGTCTCGCCATTACAAAGTATTAAAGGAGCTCGGGGAGGTTTTAGAAAACAAAGGACTAAGCCCCGGGAGAAACAACAAAGTGCTCTGATACTTCTGCGGATTGTAGTCTTCACGGATGACATTTTAGTTTAGAGAGAAATCTCTTTGCGGGAAAACGTTTAAGTATATCCGCCGGGGAAGCACACATTTAGAATGCATATTATAAATTTATAATAACTTCAACGTAATCCTGCAAGTACAAAGAAAATAATACGTATATAAATATAATATTTAGGTATGTTTTCTTTTATAGTTTTATTTACATTTTGTATAAGAATGAACCGCTTGACTAAAATTATTTAGTTATAATATCATTATTTATTCGCAAGCAATCTATGCTGGCCGAGGTTTGTCTATGGATGAGTGACCACAGCTAACACATTGAGACCCCTCCGTACCTTGGAGAGCACGTTAATTAAGCCATCGGTTGTCAGACAAAAACCTAGACAATATATACTCTAGGTAATTATCGACTGTCGGTATTCCCCAGAAATCAGGTCAGAAGCTCCGAGCATCCAGTTCATTCGATTTTATTATTTATTTATTAAACATATTTATAATCGTAAAATATATGTATAATGATCCACAAAACTGTTTTGAACAGTTTGTCTGCGGACACAGTTGAGTCTCATTTTAGGTAGGTAATTTGATGAAGAAACATCCAGATATCTTCGAATCGTCAACTATAATGTAATTCTTCTATCTCCCTACTCCCAATCTTATGTCAATGCATACGTGAAATGTTGTGTGACAAACCCATCGCTTCCGATACTAAACATCCTAACAGCCCGAAATAATTTTTTTTAGAATTTCACTCGCACCTCGTCGAGATCATCGCAACATTCGCAACCCACATCATGAAAGTGTTCCCCAATACGCAGCATTATTCTATAGAGAAGAGCGCGCGTCTTTGAAGTGGTGGAAGCGTGAGGTGCAAAACGCACTTGTAACTGATACCATCTTTAATCTTCGCACCTTTTTATATGGTCCGGAGCTAGCCAAGCAGTTTATAAATAGGGAGCAGCGACCGCTTTGTGAGCTGAAATGAGACTAGCGACAGATAAAAATCTTGAAAGTGCTCCAAGACCGCGTGGGCCGCGTCCGCCGCGCGACCTCAAGGGCACTGTGATCTATTGCGCTTTTCATTACAACACTTCTTTGCATATTTGCGCACTGCTTCTTAATAGGTTTTTAACAGGGGTCGTTAAAAATAATTAAACTGTATTTTATTAATATGCGTTATGCCTTCATCTTCTCTGATGGAAAACGTAAGCGAGTCTAGAATGGAGCACACAATTCATATACATACTATTTAGTGATCAGACTTTTCCATACCCAACAAAGGTCAGTTAGTATTGTTACTTAAAATAACACAAGTAGATTATTTTATTTCGCAATTCTCGTATGTTTCGCAATTGTATAATATACAATTAGGTACGAGAATTGCGAAATAAACTAGTCAAGGAATAAAATGTGTTACGGATATAAGCCTTTCTACCCGTATTATCAGCTCATCAAGTCGAAGTTTTCCAGTGTACCTCCCATTACAGGTTTGCCATAAACAATACAAACAACTTTTTCAATTTATAGTATATTTATTTGTAAATAACTAGACCAAACTAAAGTTTAGCAATAAACTGACTCAGATAGTACTTGCCAAAAAGAATACCTATCAATCTTTGAAATTCTCCAGTCTGTCCAGTTGAGCCTACAATATAACCAAAAATATGTGAACATTAAAAATATTATGTTAATTTAACAATAAAACAATGCTTCTACACATGCGAATAGTGTTAGGAGGCTGAAGAGCATTAAATGTTAAGATTGAATGTCACATAATACTAGGATTTCAGATGAAGCTTAGTGCAACTTTTTAGTACCTGCCACAACAGAGTGGATAGTTACGATTTAATTTAATTCTACGTACAGATTAGGTAACGACATACATTCGAATATGGACTACAGATAAGATTATAATAATATGCATCGGTTTATACAAAGCATTGGATGTTGGTGTTAACCCTTACGAAGTGCCATTCACAATGGTGGTAACTATGAGCGAAATAAACCTATCATAGGGGCCAGAAAGCTGCAAAGCAAAATGACCTGTCGATGACGCTAACTATTTATTACATTATATGTATACTACGGTGCAATTTACTTTAGACTGGTGCCTAGTTACTAGACAATTATTTACTAACTAATAATATCTCATGTACATATGTTTTGCGAGTTATTGAACTATGGTTATGGTAAAACAACCGCACTTGCAAGCGAACGTAGTTCTGTTATAGCCAGTGTATCTGAACTTTAAGTGTCGAAAACGACTACATAGTAATTATTCAATTACATCAATTTGTTGTTGAAAAATACTATAAACATTTTGAAGTTATACTCCCGCTAATTAAACCGACCAAAATTGCAGTTTTTAGGTTAAATTTTACTGCCGTTTGTAGCAATTATAACCTTACTATATGAGATTATAATCCAATTAAACAAAAGAGGTAGTATGTTTCTTGTTTTTATTATTCAAATTGCTAATTATAATGCAGCGTTCATTACACTGACTTAAACAAATGTGTTTTTTTTATTATTATTATCGATGCAGTACAATTTGCCAAAAATACAATGAAACTGCACAACACTACACTATCACCATGGGTATACTAAGTTTATGGCGTTAATGCCAGTGTTTATATAATTATATGTATATATATATATATCTTAGAACTTTTTTTAATCCTAAGATTAGCATTTTCCTCTCAGTACTAAAACCAAAATACAAGTAATACCCATTGACAAATTTATTAATGGTTATTCGTATCGCTCGCGAAGTACGATTCCGGCACTACTTCTTATTAAGATTACCAATTATATCGATGGGTCCTATGTATATGGGCCAAACTAACAATTTGGCCATTTTAACTTTTTTATGGTAAACGCATCTTATAGATGTAATGAATTATGTGAGCTATTAAAAAAAAAAGATTTCTGCGTAGAAACACGATTTTTTATTACAGTATAACGGCATATGTAACATGAATTTAAACGTACAAGGTCCTAAGAGTAGTTAGAGACTTATACGCGGGGAGTTCCCGCGCGTGTGTTTCGTAGTTTGGACCAATCAGCTGATTTGACACTTATACATTGAACGGAGCAACGGTTTTTGGGTTACAACGTAGTTTAATTAGTATAAGATGGCATCCAATGATTGCGCTAACTTGTCTAGAAAACGGAATTTAGTGAATAATGCGACCCCAATGCCATCGCCAAAATTGCCGAGTGAGGCATCGCACGCGCAGAACGCGTTTACTGTAAATCATTGCAACGAGGACTGGCTGGCGCTTGCGCACGAAGCACTAGTTTGTTTTGAAGGATTTGTATTGAAACCGTAGATTTACAGTAACGATGATTAGCTGGACTTATGAGAAGCTCGCTGCCAAGTTGCATATTTTTATATCGTAACTATGTAGTTTTATCTCGATTTGTTTACTCGTTAATCCCATCGCTGTTGTCAGCACGATTACTATTTAGTAACAGCACAGAACACAATTTCAGACATTTCTAAAGTCGATTAGCCTTCTTTTTATTGCTGTGTGATTAACTGTATTTCATTTTGATATGATACAGAAAGTATAGTGTTGCGTAACTTCAAAAGAAAACTTCTGTCTTCAACAATTCGAGGTCGATAAAGGTTAATTGCAACGAGCAGAAGCAAGTATAGTTATTGCTTGCAAGTTACATTCTGATGTTTACAAGATCTTATGGATGCTGAGCACAGGCTTTATTAATTACTAACGATACTTATGCAATTACTCATAATACTCATTAGATTTGCGTTGCTATCAATATCTAGTAAGCCTCAGCTCTAAGACGGGAAATGAGCAGCGGCCCGCTTGAGAAGTAATACTACCTTTTATTCGAAATGGATGTAGGTAATTAACTGTAAGTAATAATAATTTACATTGATAGCCTAAGTGGATAGTAACAGATAGAAACGATGATAGTAATTAAGTTATAAGAGGACTTAGAACTATTGGTGTAAACGAATTCATTGAGTTCAAGCCAGGTAGAGTGACGACTAGTAGAAAAGAGCTGGCAGCAATTGGTCAAATAGAACTGAATGATACAATCAATCAAGAAAGTATCCAATTCAATATCCAGTGGCAGCCACTGAACATATTTTCCTGGGTCTATTTCATTTCTTAAGTTACCTTGGTAAAAACTATGATTTTAGCTTTTACCAACAACTGTCTTACAGTTAGAGATACGATACAAAACAAAACAACTCCAAATTATGAAATGGTATACATATGGACCCACCACCGCTACAATAATGAATGCTGCATTTTATAAAGCACTTCAACCATGTTTATTATTACCTTAATGGCGATATAGTAACGTTAAGGATACCAGAACGTAAATTGAAATTATATTAGCATTGTGAAATGGAAATAAAGCCTGGTATTTAAACCACTTTGGTATATTGCTTCATTCAAAGCAATCGGGGAAATTTCTGGACGGTAGAAAACAGAGAACTGCCTTGTTGGTCAAGTTACAGTTACAAATTAAACTGCGACTGCTGAGCAACGTTTTGAGTTCGATTCCCAGGTCGAGTGTTATTGGGGATTTTTTGTGAAATTCGCAATTACTACTGCGAATTCCACAAAAGACACCATAGAAATAGGCTCACCTTACGGGGCCTAAAACATATCGGCGAAATGAGTGTGTACTGTCTCCAGTAACAGTTTCCATCTTACTTTTTTTTTGTTATTATTTTATCATGAATATACCAAAAAGACTTAATACGGGTCCATGAGTGAAGTTTTAAGACTAATTCAATTTTTATTTCAATAAATGAATAAAACTATTGCGTGTTTTTTTATTAATTAAACGATCTAACTGAAAACTCAGTTCGTAGGTTAGCAGATTTTAAAACGTATAAGTGTCAATGTGACATAAATAACTAAATTTTTAAATAGCTTATATTCTTATTAATTAATTATCAACTACTTCAATTGTTATTTGATCTTATGGGTGAAAATGTAAAAAAATATATACTTTATGCTAATTAGCGTAATACGCGTATAATGGCCAATATGATACATTGGCCCTTTTAGGGTGTTTTTACAGAAAAATTATTTAAACAAAAACTAACGTAGAAGGGTCAATGTAATGTAAAAAAAAAACCTATTTATGTATACATAAAATACTATAGTATAAATGAAGAGGATAGTTGTCTTAGCAAACAAGCAAATAATCGTAAAGTTCGGTTTTATCAATCTGAAGTTAGAGTAAAATTAAACTTTGGAAGCCGCTCCTGTAAAGT
Source organism: Craniophora ligustri (assembly GCA_905163465.1). Taxonomy (NCBI): domain Eukaryota; kingdom Metazoa; phylum Arthropoda; class Insecta; order Lepidoptera; family Noctuidae; genus Craniophora; species Craniophora ligustri. The sequence continues at coordinate 6,392,637 of LR990959.1, forward strand.
TGTAGTTTTGCATTTTGGCCCATATACATAGGACCCATCGATATGTACGTATCCCCAGACTAGTAAAAGGAACGTTCTAACTATAAATCCGTAACGATAAAAATATCCAATAATTATAAAAAAATAAAACAATGGTTTATGTACACAAAAAAATATAACTAGCGCATAAATAACGCTATTTTGTAATAAATGTACCATTTTGTTACAGACGTAATTATTTTCTAGTACGCAACTTCTTAACAAAGTGGAGAATACGTGAGACTACTTTATATTGCTTTAACAATAAAAATAAATAATGTAGGTCCTACAGATCACGTATGCTATATTAATAATAAATAATAATTTATCTAACTAATCTACCTAAACATGAAGAGAATTACAACAAAATACTGAGAGTAAGGAGAAAAATAATCATTTTAATATTATACAAAAATAAATTTCTTTCGACAAATAATTACTTGATTGTGTCAAAGATACATTACGTTTACAATATAGATTACGTAGATATTAAGATTCTATTACAATGTGTTTAAATATGGCATAAATCTTGTATCTGATTTGTTTTAGCAATAGTATATCGGTTTACATTATATACGTTAGCGATGTGGAACCATGAATGACTTATTATTCTGACGTATTTAAATTGTATCTAAGAGAACATGTGTTTGGTGCAAGAGCGAGCCATTCACGATCGCTGTCGGGTATATTCGAGTGCGTCGAGTTCATTTACAGTGCTATGAACTCTTCGAGGAGGTTTCTCAGTTCCTTGTTATGCGCTGCCTTGGAGCCAGTGGCGGGAGCTGCGGCAACCGCGCGGCCGTGGTAACTGGAATGAAAGAAAATATTAATTTGTATAAATACAAAAATATTAATAATAATATACCTTATCTTTATTGAAAAATATAATAATAAAGTAGAATATTGAGATTTGAGGTATGGGGTATTTTAACGTCGACCATATACATTCAACATGACAGCACACATGCGTAGAGTTTGAATATTCAATAACATTATTATATTAACGAGGAAAACTTGCAATATCGTACTAAATTGTAGGGAGAACTCTTGTTATAAAACAGATAACCAGGTCTTCGAGGTAACAAAACTAATTATTATGACATTTGACGGTCCGTCATATTACTATGGTTATGTTTTTATTTACTATGACGCAAGTAATGAAAAGAGGTAGTTATGAATTACTATATCGTAGCGTTCGCATATTATGTGCAAACTTTTCTTAAAATATCATTTTATTTTTCGGTCGTCCTATGACCTTGCCTCAAATAGGACATTTTACAAAACTATATTGATTACATCAAAAATCGAAAATCCTTAAACAACGTATGGCACAAATGTGATAAACAAATATTGTGCAGAGCTGAACCACAACTTTTTATTGCACCTTTTTCAGAATCCCTTTCTTTCATGCTTCTTCATGCACCTTCACCAAAAGTTTGAACAAAAAATAAAAATAATAATCATGGTATTTGAGGAATAATTAAGCAGCTCGAGTTCCGTCTTAAAATGTGCAAAAGCGTTATATCGTCAGTGTGTTACTGTATAACCCCGTAAGTGCAGTAAAAAAAAATAGCTTATTATAATATTGAATATTTTACAAAACATTTATAGTTTTACTTGTTTTACTGGTACTGGGCGGATTTCACAGTAACATTCTGATAAACTTAATAAGCAGTAAATTAATTAAAAAATAATATGGCGCATTAATTTGCATTAGTTTTCTATTTTTTTCTTTAAATTTCTCGTAAGTGTAAAAGGAGTTATTCCTGATTTTGACACGCAGTTTATCATAATTATCACTTTTGGAATCAAACTCAAGTCTTTTTGACGTGTCCTGCTACTAAACATAGCCATTATTATTATTATTATGAACTAAAAGCGCTAATGAATATGACTGAATAGTAAGTAAGTACATGTTATACATTAAAGTATTATTCTTTTCAGTTACTGAAAACATTCTTCAAGGACTTGAGTTTAGTTTGTAATATAAAATATAGCCTGTAGGGTGTTTGCTTATTTGAATTAATTAAAGAAATATTGACCTTATATTTTGTTATTTGGTGCCGTGTGGTTAATTTATAGGAGTTTAACAATGATTTTAGTGTAATGTCAATCAAATAATTAATATTAGACACTATTTAACTATCGAGGTATTTTAAATTTTAACTTTTTTTTTCATTATATCCCATGTAATTGGTATGTCTATTAAAAATAGTCAAACACCCGTATTATGGCCATGATTTCGGAATTATTGCGCAGGGATTTTGGCATAAAACAAAATGAAGGATGCTATAGGGTACGGGAAGGGGAGCCATATGCCGTATCTCACCTAATGGTGCGCGGCACTGGTTCATCGACACTTGGGGCGGGCTTCTCTTCCCGGCCGAAAAGTTGGGTAAACCAATTACGCCCTTGAGGTTGAGACTTTTTGCTGCAACCAATAGCCAGTTAGATTATGGCGTAACGTTTTTTTTTATTTAGCGTTTTAAGGAGATAAGTTACTATGTCGGATTATGCGAAAATAAAGACTACAGGAATTGGTCATGTTATTTTATGAATATAGCCATATCTACATGCAATTGAAAAAAAACCATGCATACCCAATTTAAAATGATCTAACCGAAGCTCAAGCTGCTTATATTAATTTTGGTTGCATTTTAGTTATACTCAAAATTGTATTTACAGTGTAACTGATTAATAGTATTCCTGTTATCATTGCGAGCTCCTGGCTATGGTTCATACTGAACAAAATAAAATGTGTACCTAGTATCAAAACAAGGCATTTTTCTCTACAGCTCTCGCTTGTAGAAGAATAAAATAAGTATATATTTTGTCAATTTACGAGTACCTGATAGAATACCAGGATAGGATACATACCTCACGTTCCTCGTGTTTTGCAAGAGCGTACGGAATCGGGGCTCGACGTAGCTCCAGCAGCCAGAGTTCTTGTGTTCTTCCTGGCTCCATACAATGTTTGCATTGGGGTACTTGTCAATCTCAGCCTTGATCTGATCGTAGGGGAACGGCGAGATTTGCTCAACTCTGTTTAACAAAAAAATGCAATTATAACCTAAGTTATGTTTCGAAGCTATAAATGTTTGCTGGCACTATTTGCAGCATATGTCTAAATTACCTGACGATAGCAATCTTGTCCTCGAGTCCCTTGTCGCGCCTGTGCTTGAGAAGGTCGTAGTACACGCGGCCCGTGCAGAACGACAGCTTGCGGACTTCCGAAGGGTTCTTAGCGGCCACACCGTCATCAGGGATTACCCTGTGATAAAGTTTTCATGAGTACACAAGTTATTCTATGACTAATTATTTTATTATTAACAATAGAACCATTAAAAGGCATATCATCATTAAAATTATTTCCCCTTGATTGTTTTCTACAGAACAAGAACCAATATTAATATCAAATAGGTATATTGATGCAGGGCAATACATCGAAACATTAGTTACGACCTTTTCCTGTACCAATGAGAATAATTCTTATTACAATTTTATTTACCTTCTGAAGCTGGTACCCTCGTTCATTTCATCGAAGGAAGACTTGGCCTCGGGATGACGGAGCAGTGACTTGGGCGTCATGAGGATGAGCGGCTTGCGGAAGGGCAGCGCAATCTGTCGCCGTAAGATATGGAAGTACGACGCGGGCGTCGAGCAGTTAGCGACGATCCAGTTGCAGTCGTGCAGCTGGCGTACTATAAATACAAATTATATTGATATAGGTACTTATCAACAAATTATAAGTAGGTACAATAATATAATGGGAAAATTCCACTGACCTTCATAGTCGGGGCTCTCAGGCGGCATGTAGTCGGGATCATCAGAACACATCTGCAGGAACCTCTCTGGGCGAGCTGAAGAATGCTCGGGACCCTGATAAACGAATATAATTCTAAGTTTAATTTTGTAAGTGACAATTTCATATTAAAATAACTATAATATTCGGTCAGAAGAGTTAGAATAATGTCAGTACATACCATGCCCTCCATGCCATGAGGTAGCAGTAGCACAAGACCGGACTGGCGCACCCACTTGGCCTGTCCGCTAGCAATGAATTGATCGATGATGCACTGCGCGCAGTTGTCGAAGTCTCCGAACTGAGCCTCCCACAGAACCAACGCGTTCGGGTTTGTCACTGAATAGCCAACCTCGAAGCCCAGCACACCTGAATTATTAATAAACACATTTAAAGTTTTGGTTCTGTTGCTCACCACACCAAAAATACAGTATTGCGGGTTGCAGTGCAAGTAGAATGTTATAATTGATTTTTATATCACCCTAGTACTATAGTGACTTTGGTAAAATATAATGACTTACCGTATTCAGAAAGCGAGCTGTTACATACGGTGTAAGGAGCCTGATCGGGATACAGGTGGCACAGCGAGCAGTACGTCGCCTTGTCCACCTTTTGGTGATGGAGCACATGATGCCTGCCGAAATATTTTGAATTATAAGTTAACGAAACTTGTAATAATACGGAAAAGATTGAACCCAAAAGCCCAAATTTATACAATAATACTTATGTAACTCGTCGTCTATATAAATATTATGTGGTACAATAATTTGTCGCACGGAACAAAGACAGGATAATGACCTATGAGAGAAGGTGCCTCTCTCGACATCCTCTCCGGAGAGTCGCACGTGGATGCCCTCCTTAAGCAGGGATCCGAAGGCCATGGCTTCGCCGAGCGCCCAGTCGACGGAGCGGTTCTCCACCATGGTCATGCGAGCCTTCAGGATACGCAGCAAACCCTTGTGGATCTCGAACTCCGCCGCGTTGGGGGGAGGCGACGAGAAACGCTTGCCGATGTGAATCAAGGTCTCTTCTACAACGCCGGTTGATGACATCTGTTAAAATATAAAAATAATATTTTACCCTTTCTTTTACAATGAACGATAAATAAGGCTTATTATCCTTACTAAAAATGTTATATATCCAGAATCAATGTAGGTAGGTTTTAAGGTTATACATTAATTTCAATTTAAATAATTATATTTATATAGAAAAAAGTTATTTCAATATAATATAAATAATTATATTGAAATAACTGTAAGATCAGGTTTAAACAGAGCAGGAAACCATACCTTGAGTGGGTCCTTGCCCTCGAAGAATCCGGACCAGGGTGAGTCGAGCCAGTCCTTGAACTTGATGTGTGTCTCTTGCTTGGCCTGGCTGTACGCATCTTCGCAGATTTTGTCGTATTTGTCCCTTACATCCTTCACTTCAGCGGCAGTAACCACGCCCTCAGTAATGAGCTGATCAGCGTACTTCTCGAGCACTGGGGCACAATAAATAAGAATGTTAAAATTTGTATTTTAACAAATGCACTAACATTACACTACATACTTTTAAAAATTTTAGAGCCTTAAGTACCGACTATGTAGGTGGCGCTGTATAACATGTCCGGATATATTTATTATCAGTACCGAATTATTGTATGTGTATATTCCAATATTGATGAACAGCATTAATTAAGGTCTTATCGATCTAGCTGATTTTGCTGAGCATTCTTTCGCTTGCAACTCGCAACTATCAAGTTTTTTACATCATATAATAAACTATACAACAAAGTGCAAAGACTGAACTATCATTGGCAAAGGCAATACAGGGTATTTTATCTATTTATGCACGCAGCCCAAAGGTTTTGGTTCAAACTTAAAGTAACTACCGTTTGCGATGTTGCTGAGGATTTGGTTGCGCCACTTCTTTTCAGCAAAAACACTAGGAAGCGCGGGCTTTTGTTGGGCTGTTTTTATCGTCGACATTCAAAAAGAGACAATTAAATTTGGCCTTTTTTTCACTTTGACTATCAAACAAACGACAAGGGAAATTTCTAGCTCGGAAGGCAGGGAATTTACTGGTGGTTGTAGCATCATAGAATGGAAAGTAGTAAGAAGGAAGCTGCTGGAAGGTAGTTAGGTGCAAGTTACCGGGCTTAGTGTTGCGGATCTTCTGGTACATGAGCGGCTGGGTGAACATGGGCTCGTCGATCTCGTTGTGGCCGTTGCGGCGGTAGCTGACGATGTCGATGACGACGTCCTTGTGGAAGGTGGCGCGCCACTCGGCGGCCACGTTGCACACGTGCATCACGGCCTCTGGGTTGTCGCCGTTCACGTGGAAGATGGGAGCGTTCACCACGCGGGCCACATCTATGGACATCGCACAAAAACCGTGTCATTTAGTTCACACTATCTTTTTTTCATATCGTATAAAAAATACACATAAATATGTTATTATGGTAAATAATATGACAATTAATTTAAGACATTCTGTAAGAAAAATCAGATAAGATCAAATCATATATCAGTCAGCATGATTCAGAACTATTGATTGAGATATTTACTTGTCTATAAATTTGTTAAATAGGTATGTTGTCTTTCTGTTAGAAAAATAATGTAGTGTTTTCTAGGGTTACATGAACATTTTTTTGGATTTTTATCGAATTACTAATAATATTTTTTTTCATCATACAGATCTCAGGCTTATAATTATATTAAATGTCGTGTCTTTACTTACCGGTACAGTAAGCCGAGGAGCGCGAGTGGCGCGGGTCGGTGGTGAAACCGATCTGGTTGTTGACGACAATGTGGATGGTGCCGTGCGTGGTGTACGCGGGCAAGTCCGACAAGTGCATGGTCTCGAACACCACGCCCTGTCCGGCGAACGCCGCGTCGCCGTGCAGAAGCAATGACATCACCTGCAAACAGTTAATACATAAAAAGCCTCCACAACTATATTCAGGTCAAACTAGTGGTACTGATATCTCGAGTAAGCGGCGCAATGGATGTTGCCTCGTCCCACTCATGTGGATCAGAAGGAATGGAGGGGTCGAAGCACTCTCTCAACAGGGCCAAAAGATCGTAAGGACGGCGTCCAAGCACCGGGTTGGCGGTGTAATGTCAACACGGACCCGTGGCCCCGGCACTAGGTGGTGAGGCAAAACACCGTGTGAAGATTTAGTCATAAAAAATGCGTACTAATGTCCACCCACAGTACGGTAGATCCTTTCCTTCAAAATTGTAGAGCACATGATCCATACCTTCTTGCCTTCGTTGTCACCGCGGTAGAACTGCTCGGCGCGGGTCTTGCCCTGCACGATGGGGTCAACGGCCTCCAAGTGAGAGGGGTTTGCGCACACGGCCAGGCGAATGTTCTTGTTCGTCACGCGGTTCAGACGCTCGATGTAGGTACCCAAGTGGTACTTCACGTCACCAGAACCCTGTTGGGCAAAATAACATTGTTATAAAAAATCATCAATAAAATTTGAATTCGGTAACTTTTAAGGTGCATCATACCTATTACATTCTAGATTAATCTAATACTTACGTCATCTTCTGCTTCAAGAGCAGCGAACTGAGTGAATAGCTGATGCAAAGGCTTGCGGCAAACATTAGCCACCACGTTCAGACGACCTGTATCACAAATTAGTAATGAAATACAAGTAACATAATTAAATAATAAATATTCCTGGACATTATGGCACACAGCGCCATCTAGTTCCGTGCTAAGCAACGAGGCTTGTGTTACGGATACTAGGATATACTACATATATACTTTTTTTTTGTAAATACATACATATTATAGATAGATACATCCATGACTCGGATACAAATGTTCATGCTCATCACACAAACATTTGTCCCTACCGGGATTCGAACCCGGGACCCATAGCACAGAAGGCAATGTTAACTACCGCTGGACTAACTGGGTCGTCTTCTTCTTCTAATATTTATATTATGAACAAATTTTTAGAAACATTAATTAGTGCACGAAAATTGAGTTTCGTACAAAACTTTAGACGAACGAAACATGTATATTTCTCATAAAGTGCTACTATTCCGAACGCTATCGAGAGAATCACCAGAGCATGATCTTCACGATTCGATCATTTGAAAGTTACACACATAACTTTAAAAAGCCAGAGGTCTTGGGAACACACATGAGACCTTTGACTTTGCTGTCCACTGTTCACACCACTACCACAAATGTTAATAATGACTGCAATTTTTGCGTTTTAGGACAGCGCGTGTCAATCACCTTATACAAGTGTGAACCTTATAATAAGTCACGCGACGCGCAAACGTAAAGTGCAAATTACCTCTGTGAGGCATGCCCATGATGATGGATTCAACGCCGAGACGAGTGGACACGTCAATGACCTGCTTCATAGCCGGGATCAGGATCTCGCAACCTTCCAGACCGAAACGTTTCTCCGATGACCATTTCTTCGCCAGGAAGTTTTCGAATCTGACAGTATAGATAGGTACATAAATATTATGGTGTGACTTGTGTTGACCAGAAAAATATAGTGTAGGTATTTATGTGGTACTAATTGTTTTGACCATAATTGAGTTAACTTTTAAGTTTTTAATGCTTTTTTTTTAAATATGTACATATTAAGCATTCTGCACTCCATTAACTACAAGTGTGGGAAATTTCATACTCCTCCAAACGCGCGATATTCGTACAAAGGGGTATAACGTTTTTGTTTCACGTATTTATACATAGATTCTTCGCAAAATAACAGCTCTAGTAAAAGATTAACAAGTTTGCTGCCTATCTGGGATGCGCCAGGGCAACACTAGTGATGTGAAGAAAAAAGTATTCTCATGAAATCTGTCACATTTCTCACCATGACGAAAAAGTGACATCATGCTTATTTATTTATTGCTGATTATTTAAATATAATCAGCTATAAATTAAAAACGTTTCAATCTTTATATTTGATTACTGCCGGCGTCATATTAACATGTAAAACCCCATATCATGAAATATTAACTTTTGAGTAAACAAACGTACAATAATTAATTTAACTATAGAAATGTGTAATTACAATTAATCATATGAAGTTGACAAAGATAAAAAATGTCGTTTAGTATGAATTGTTACATATTGTATGGTGCTATCATTCTTCTCCCAACTAACAATTTCAACTTCAATAACAGTATTACTTCAATTATTTATAACTGGGGCTATGTTTATACCAACGAGTCGCTTGATTGTTAAAGATTTAATCAATATTGGCTTCGTTATTTAAATAAATATTAGTGACTCTAAATAGGTAGTACATAAAAAATAGAGTTGCTTGCTGAGTCTAAGCACTCTTTGGCAGCTTTGAGACGCCCCGAAACCGATCCGCGTCTTCAGCTAGTTTATTCTAGTACGGGCTGACGAGCTGTACATCATAGCCTCTGTTCCTTGTTGGTTTTTACTTATAAGTTCGGTAAATGTAACCAGCATAACTTAAGTTACTTATATTACAAACTGTATGGGGTATATCCATTGTACCCGTTGATGTATCCCACACTATTTGTACTAGGTATGGTCGGGTACAATGAGCTCAGGGTGCGTCGAAATTTCACACTGGCCGCGTATGTAGTAAAGCTACTGCGTGGTGCGGCGCACAACCCGGGAGTGCTGAGTCACCTGAAACTTAATGTACCAGATCGATATGTGTGGCGGCGCCGGCGCCCGCGGCTGCTAGCTGTGCCAGTCGCCAGAACCAATCTGCTAGCGAAAGCTCCCCTCACCAATATAATCCATATAGTGAATGAAGTTCACGACAGGATAGACGTATTCTCTTGCAATTCGAGTGAACTCGCAAAAATTCTCTTAAATTTAGTAAGTTATATGTAAGTTAGTTATAAAGCCTATGCTGTTGTATAGTAGCTAAATATTATACGTGTGTTAATATAATAATGTACATATGTGTTAGGTATAGTTAATATTAAATTTTATATAATGTTTAAATATATATATTTATAAATAGTATAGTTGATGGCCACACTGTCGCATTAGGTTTAAGTCCTGTAATGGTAGTGTTAAGTTGAATAAATAAATAAATAAAAAAAAAATAAAAAAAAAGTTTTACCATATAAAGGCAACTTCGCTCGATTTTCTTTTAATGTTCTATATTTGCAGCAGTAAAATATTTACCTTAGATATCTAAAGAGACTGTCATTGGCCTCGCTACGCTTGTGCTAATTGAAGTTTTAAATAAATAGTGTTTTTGTAATAATCGTCTTTGTGAGTAGAATTGTATACGTATCACGTTATATGGTTATCTGCACTCCAGAGAAGAGCGCAATTATGAAATATGAAGAGGTTTTGTTTGCGTAAAGTAGATAGCAGGGCCTATGTCGTTTTATCGCCAGACGAAAAGAATTAACCTTCAATCAATATGACGAAGTTCTCACTTCACTTTCTGTAAATACTTCGTTTAATGACGTTTGTCTGGGGAAGTGTATTAATAGGCGTTTCCATATCTTTGGCCCATAACATGATAACCGAGCCCGAAAACCCAAACCCGAGCTGAATATTTGTCTTATTGTAAGTAAATAAATAATAAATATTCCTGGACATTATGGCACACAGCGCCATCTAGTTCCGTGCTAAGTAACGAAGCTTGTGTTACGGATACTAGCTGGTTGATATACTACATATATACTTTTTTTTTGTAAATACATACATATTATAGATAGATACATCCATGACTCGGATACAAATGTTCATGCTCATCACACAAACATTTGTCCCTACCGGGATTCGAACCCGGGACCCATAGCACAGAAGGCAGTGTTAACTACCGCTGGACTAACTGGGTCGTCAAAAAAAATGCGCACTGATGTCCACGTAATTCATTAATTATTAGTCCAAGTAATATATTCTCATTTAAATCAGAAGCATTTTATGTATTTAAAAGGAAATTAGTTTTTTGTGTAAGTTATAGCTAGCAATAGTTAGGATGTTTACTATCCTAATTCGGAAAGTAGTTTTTATTTCATCGATATAACCAATATATGTATATTTCCGAAGCTGTGAAGTAAAATTGATTTGACAATATATTAGGTACCAAGAGATCTGTATCAACAGCACACCCACAAATTTATATCAAAGAAGCATAAACATTGATAATAATAACATAAAAAAAACATTTATTTTAAGTCCCTTATCAAAGATGGCTGATAACTGAAATATTTAATACATGTAAATCCACCTTAATTACTTTATGAATAAGAAAATATCGTACTAATTATTTTCTGCTGCTTAACTTTATTTCCGTGTGTAAAAATGTATTTAATGTTACTGCATTTCATTATTTTTGCATGCATGACAAGATGTATGAATGTGGACGCGGCAAAAGTGGTATGCAGGGATCGTAGCGCGTGGCATTCTGTAGTTTCAGCCTACCCTCATGAGAAAAAGGCGTGAATCTATTTTCACTTGTTCTAAAAAAGGTTTCATTTTTTAGAGTTAATATAACGTAAAATAACATACCCAGTTGATCTGGTAAGCCGGGCGAGGATCAACCTCTTCTGGTCGGGGCTCATTTTGCCGACGTTGGGGGGTTCGATGCGCTGCCTGATCCAATTGCATTGTTCCAGAGAGTTGATGAACATGAATTCTATGCCTATGTTGTTGCAGTACGCTTGCTCCAAACGGTTCAAGATTTCCCTGTAAAAATAAAGACCTAAATATTCATATAATACCTAAATCGACATGTAAGGCTGGTATTATACGATTTGTACTTTTTGTATAATATACTATACTAGCTGACCCAGCAAACGTTGTTTTGCCACATTATATGGGTTGGTGGTAGAAGAGTGAAAAAAAATCTGGTGAAGGACATCCATATCACCTAGGGGTATGAAAAATAGATGTTTGCCGATTCTCAGACCTACTCAATATGCTCACAAAATTTCATGAGAATCGGTCAAACCGTTTCAGAGGAGTACGGGAACGAACATTGTGACACGAGAATTTTATATATAAGATATAATAAAATACGGTATTTTTCGTAATATTCGTGTTAAGTGTTTCACATGTTATGTAGTTAAAACAACATTAGCAACGGATATTTAACGCGGGGGAGAAGGGCAAGTTTAGCGAGATTCTTCGCTGAAATTGAGCTGCCCGACTGAGCAAGTACGTCTGCCCTCTATAAGACCGCGATGAAACAACAATAGTTGTGTTTCTGCGAGTAAGTAAGGTTGCCAGATTTCGTTGGTGGTTGGTGGTACATGATTAGCAGTCACCCATAAAATTTAAAAAATCTAAGAAAAAATAAAATACGAATAATACCGTAGTTTATTGTATAATACCAATAAAATACCTGATCATTTGGTATTATACGGTATATTTACATATCCATGTAAAACCAGTTTTAAAGTGTAAGCAAAAAGAAATCAAAAGAACTTGTTTCAATGTCTAATTGATATAAAAATAAACTTTAGAAACACGATTAGGAAAAAATAATACGTCAATTGAAGTCCAATCATAGCACTTTACTCCGTCATTCGAGTAGTTAAATGATAAAGTTCTAAGAATCATTTAGTAAAATCAATCAATCCAATTATTTGCAATGTTATTGTTCAAGCTAATTAATTCCAAAGTCGTATAAGCATAAACGTAAACAACAAGTTTTTTATCTTCTTATTAAGTCGAGATAATTAAATGCATCAGCTGTGGCAATCATTTTCAAAGTCAATGATAAACTTAGTTCATTCAGTTATGGGCGGGTATGGACGACAAGGTGAAGGCGTAACACTGATAAGTGATAACACTGCTTGTTATCTGGATCGATAATAGATTTTTAACATCAAAACATATTTCTAAATGACTACCTATTAATGAAAACAATGTGTTCAAAACTTGCTATATTATCATCTCGTGCGTCACAGATTATAAATATATGGACTCAAATTTAAGACATTTAATTATTTACCACTACTTGAATAATAGCTCGATGAGGAAATCCCAAAGAGTTTCAAACGTTTGGATCTTTTTTGTCTAAAACATAGGAATATCCATAAAAAATAATCGAAAATTATTTATGTATCTTACAAACTAATTAACCATTTCGAAACTTACCTTAACGGCAACGCTTTTTCTTTTTCACCAATAAAGGTAGTGGATGGTAATTTGAACACTCTGTCCATATCAGCTTCATCTAAAAGATATAAAGATCCAATCAGAGTAGGAACGTTTAAAATCAGAAGATATTTGGCCCAATTATAATTATACCCAAAAATGAGTGACCAAATACAGCAGAAGACAAACCCTCATATAAAGCACATACAAAAGCAAGTTGCAAGTTTTATCATATCCCTTTACTAGGAAGATTTAAAGCCTGATGTTTACTGACTAACATTATTATCCCATATTTACAATTACGTACACAAAACATTGAAAAAGTAGTTCATATAATTATGTTGTGCTCCCGTATGTAAATGATGTCAATCTTTAAAGTACAACAATGTGACGTCGACATTAACAAAACAATACTTTTAATGAGGATAGTTATGATCTGGCGACTATCCAAACACCTGACAATATGAAATAAACTTTCTTCCAATGCCAAACAACAATACCATTTCTATTCGTATAAATATAACCACCAATGAAAATACATTATTTTTATAGTTTTCAAGACATACATTAATATATGATTAATGTATTTTAATATATAGTGCAGTAACATGCAGTTAAAGTATATATATATATATACATGCTAATTATCATAAAATCTAGAAAATACAAAGACATGCAATCAATATAATATAACAAGAAATAAACCATATGAAGAATCGTGCAGATCATGAATACTTTTACATTGGCATGAGCAATCGTGCGTGCGAGCCGAGGACCTTGTGCGTTACAACCACATTATGATGCTGTAGTTATGGCTACCAGCGTCCGAATGAATTTACGAACAGACATCTTGAAATAAAATATAAACGCAAATAAAAATAAACACGTATATAGACATTGTATATATCTTTTTGAAGAAATTCTGTTCATAAATAGTCCAAATATCCGACTGCAACAACAACAAAATAAAAATACTTAATAACTTGTTTCGGACAATCCGCATACATTACACTGCCACCTAAAATCCACTAGATATCATCACCGTGTATTTACCAGTTTCAATATCGTGTTGCAAATGGAAAATTTAAGACAAAAATTCGCTGCCATAACTACCTACTTATGATACAACGAGCGACCATGGTGCTTTCAGGTGTTTCAGGTTCTCCAATGTTCTTACCAAACCTGTAGCTGCTGTGTATCACCTCCCGTTTGTTTTTACCGATCAAATCGCAGTTCGCTATTTCCAAAGGGTCGAGATTCGCTATGTGATGTCCTCGGATCTGTTTTTTAGTGCACAACATTCTCATTTAGCGTGTATTATGTAACTGCCGATAGGTACTTCGGTTAATAAATAATTCAACATAAAAAAATAAGCCTAAAATAATAAATATTCATGTTATGATGTTATAGTGTATATGAAGCAAGATTACATTCATCGCGACATAAAAAAACATAGCTTGAAGAACGCTTTCTTCGTGACAAACTTTTGGGATGAGTTAGTTATTTTGCAGGCCAGCAGATTAGAATACAATACATATATATTTTGGATGTCAATCCAATATGGTCGTTTAGAAGACTGTGTAATGACTTGGTAATAATATTATAGGTAATTCTTAAAATAGTGGTTATTTTATATTCTAACTAGAAACCTACGTATGACGTGACATATCAATATACCTACTAAATGAAGTCATATTATTCAAGTACACAGATTATTTCAACTCTTTGTACGTATCTTGATAAACTTAGGTGCTAAGTTTATGAAGATACAACGAGTTGAAAATCCTATATTAAATAAATATACATATATATTTCTTGCTTAACCACGCTTATACAATGCTTCACAATTAAAATCTAACGATAAATAATAATTTTATAGTATTTTAATAGTCTATAGAACTATCTAACTGTCAAATATATATCCTATTGTTAAGTCTTAGTCTTTAGAAACAAAAACTATGAACTAATTTATGTCTAATACAATTATCTATAACTACTCCCTTCACCGTTTCAATTGTACATATTCGAATTTTGTGTCCAGCATTATTTGCTAGATTTCTTAAACGCTGTCTTGTCTATCTTCTCAGTATATACAAACTCTAGTAAAGGAATATGATGATAAAGCGATTAGTTCTACGCAGTTTATTTTTATCCAAAACCTCAGCAATCATATTCATGTTAATGCATTTTAGTAAACTAATATTAAATCATATAATTGACCGAGTATTTCAAAAAGCTAGTCTCAATTATTTACATTCCAATATAATGTTTTGTCTACATTTAAACTTTTTGTTTAATTTCTGTTATAAGTACAATGAGTAAATATATTTATAATTCTTTCATCTCCACTATAATTACTAGGTCAAAGTTCTACAAACCAAGCACCATAAAAGCACTAACTACATAAATTATAGAAAAAATAGGTATAAAATTGCGCGTGTAAACGCAAGAAAATATGCGCAGCCGCAGCGGGTGCGAGAAGTGTTACCGAAACTACCCCCCCCTACAGAACCGAATAGAAAGTTACGAGTAACGAATTACTCGATACTTGCACTATGTTGATGTCAAATGGACAGATTTGAAACTAACGTAGATAACTACAAATTAATTATTTATTTTCACAACAATAATCTTATCGCAATACTACAAGTACAATTGCGAAGTCCATTTAACATCATATGTTGTCCAACCGAATACGTAATAGAGTTTGGTCGTCCATACCGAATCTGACGTGTTCTCTAATGACTGCCTCATTGGCGAAGGCTCGTAATCCGCCGTGCCATTCGCCGCTCGATATCGGGTCCCCGGTGGCGATGCCCAGCGGGTCTAAGTGCGCCACTAGGTGACCACGTGACTACATTCAACGTAAAAAAAACTTTCGTAACAAAAAAATTAGGTGGCTTGCCCCTTACATCCCTTTATTGATACATAAATATAAAGCGGTAATAGATAGATACATTCGAGGCGTTATTTAATTAAAGAAAAATATGTACAAAATTATTTTAAAATAACTGTAATTTGAAGTACTGAGAATTTATTTGCAATGAAGACTGTTACGTAGCATACGTTAAAATAATAGACACAATATAAACCGCAGTAAATAATCCCATAAACGTGCATATTATTTATCAGCGCCTACCGTAACGAGAAAATGTGTTAAATACCACATAATAGAAGAAAAAAATAGTAAGTAAGTTGGTACTTTCGATTTTGCATTTTTGTATCATTTGAGACTAGCATTTTATGTCGGTCTAATAAGTTGGCATAGTATAACATTTACTGAGTGTCTTATGTAAAGGTACTTAAATTTGCATTCCTATGTCAACAATAAATAACGTCATCTAAAGAATATGTCATAGGATAAAAAAGTATGGATTGGTTACAATTATTGTTAGGATTATATGAGTCTCAAAAACTGCTTGAAAACAAACACTACAGCAAATAAAACTTTAGATATCAATCGATAGCGAGTATTATCACACACATGCATATGCAGGGAACGATATCCTAATATAAATGTCTATAACACAAGCAGTGTACCTAATTGAACAAAATGTGTTAAGTAGTCTACAACAGTATACGAACGTCATATTATACACAATAAAATCAAACAAGTAAATTATGGCGATTTATAAAATATGATGCGTCTTTATAAAGCTACATGTTACGTGTTTGCAGGTGTAAAAGCTACGACTATCCATAGCTAGTCAGGGCCACGTCTATGTTGTGACCATTCTCCCATAAGCATGACTAGTTAAAAATATGTATGTGTGTTATAAAATCGCTTACGAAACAGAACAATCAGTGACACGCAATGCAATGTTGAAATAAATAACGAAACGATAATACGATTGTGATTGCGTCCAAATACGACAGCGACATTTCCCCTGTCTCCTGCGTACCGAAATTGAAATATTTCCTCATGATGAGCTCGGAGCTTGGTGCGCGCATGCCTAGTGCCGGCAGGTTGGCCGTCGTGATGCCGAGCGGGTCCAGGTCGGCCGCCAGGTGACCGCGAGCCTGTCACGCACCCGCCACCACATCATATTTTAGCCCAAATTGCAAATATCCCACGACCTAGCGACTACAACTATATAAGCTATAAGAAATATATTCAGATACAATTTCGTCTCATGCAGACATTACAAACAGTACTTTAAAATACTGACGGCTAATAGATGATCTTGTCGCTAGGCCGTGTAACAGAATTTAGACTTATTTAACGTCTTGAAACCGCTGTGCCAATGTTTCCACACGCAGTAACAATGACTATTTATTGTATATACATAACAATATTATATTATTTAAATATTCCTAGCCTACTGGTCCTACAACAGCAACAGAAAAAAAACAAATAACAATTTTCCAATACACTATTCAATTAAATTAAACCAGGAAATGTCAATGTAAAATTAAATCATATTACCGTGACCTACTAATATGTGTAAGGTAGTAATGATTAAAAACAAACTTTCTAGACCTAACAAACAAACATTTCTGAGGCATATCTCTCAAACTGGGAATGAAAAAAAATAAGGGGACACACGTTTTGTTAGGGAGCTAAATTACGAGTGTATAATGGTTAAATCCTTTTAACAAAAACTTTTTTTTAAAGCCAATTAAACGTAAATAAAAATTTAAAAAAAACAATTCTTGTTACTTTGTTCATTAATAAATTTCAACTCTGACCTTTTATCTGTAATCATCGCATATAGGCACTTTGTGACGTATGTGTCTATTATTCACGTATATGAGCTCCCTAACGTGTGGGGAACAGAAAAGTGCAAATAATAATGAATACTTAACAGTAGTAATCACACAGAATCATATATGTTAGGAACATTCGTCACCTGGTAACTCCTGATGATGGCCTGCACAGCGAGGTGGTCGTCAATTATCTTTTCATTAATTGGAGAGCCTGTGAAATAATTACCATAACCATACAGTCCATAAAAGTACGAAAGGGAACATTCAATCCCTTCAATAGATTATTTTTAGTATATATATATTTATTTATAATAGTTCCTAGTTAGATTTATTATACACCATTATCTAGACCGCAGCACATTATCTGTTTGTCTGCACGTTATTGTCGATATCTCTATGAATCTATAACTTTAATATTTCTGAACTATTTAGCTGCAAACAAATTTCACGTGACCAACAACAGGAGCATTATTACAAAACTTTATTTTCGAGTTTGTGTCGAACCTCATGTTTTGTCCGCCTGTCTATATGATAACTTCAGTTCCCTTGCAAGATGGTTGCTATTGTTGAAAGGGTGATAAACAAACCTGCAGCAATGGATGGCATGCCAGCGCTGGCTGGCACGAGAGATGTGAGAGGAACCTCGTTCTTATTGTACGGCGCCAGGTTAGGCGGCGCTGTGTACGCCGCACCGGGCTGGGCGCCATTCGTCGCGTTGCGGAAAAACGCATCCCATGACTAGAGCAATACAACAAATCTACTATTATCTTTAAGAAAATACGATAGAAATAAGAAACTATTTATAATCCGTTTGAATTTATTAATGACCTCTAAACGGCTGTGACATATCGATTCGTTTAAAGAGTATTCTACACAAATGAAGCACATCAAACTAATTAGTTCATGTCCAATAAAACATTTTACTTAAATTTCATACAATAGGCTGAAAAACGACCAGACCATGAAGATCGATTACTCTTTGCATGCATAACATAGACTTATTTACTATCTGAAGAGGATAAGTATATTCCTGTTATTATAGAATAGGAGAAATCTACTCTTGCATCAAGATTTCTAAATGCCTTTGTCAATAGACTCAAATTCTATAAAATTATAAGTTAATATTGGGTCTTGATAAGTTAGCTACAATAATATTATATCATTTTTACTTCCCTCCTCTATTGTCCTCTTTTGCTTAAATATACAATAAATATAATATGTACGTCTGTATGTGTTATGTACATTATGAATAGGTAGATATAGGTGCCGTCACGAGTTTTGAGCGCTGGCCTTGAATGCGCAGATATCAGTTTTTGGGTCCGTTTGGCGGTGTGGGCGGTGTGCGGAGGGTGAAGCGGCCAGTGCCGGCGCCGTATTGGTGTATCGCCCAAAATACATTCACGCACATATTGCTTTCGTATTTTTTCATCGTCTTGACCTTTTAACTTTCAATAAGTAGTTCCAGTCGCATCCATCTATAAACTTCGACTTCCTTAATTAACGACGATTTGATGGAAGGAATAGGATTATTGCCAAACGATTAGAATTTAAGTTTTTTTAAATATAATTGATTATTTGATTATATGTAGATAGATAGATAGAATATACTTTATTGTACACCAATAATTAAAATACACATTACATTAATTTTATTATTGATTATGTAATAATGATTCTATACGTATCTACAAAAAAATATAAATCATTATTTTTATAAAATAAACCGTGGTTATATTTTATTTTTCTCTTTTAAAATACCTATATAAAACTTATTTTTCTTTTCCATTACAAGTGACAACTCAAGGTTATTTAACTTTTCTAAAAACACTTCGTAATATATGTGAGCACGAGTGTACGACATGCGCAAGTCTCCCCACTACTTTCGTCGAGCGCTCTAAACTCGTGACGGCACCTATAC
This sequence comes from Craniophora ligustri, assembly GCA_905163465.1. Lineage (NCBI taxonomy): Eukaryota > Metazoa > Arthropoda > Insecta > Lepidoptera > Noctuidae > Craniophora > Craniophora ligustri. The sequence goes on from LR990959.1 coordinate 6,412,157, forward strand.
GTGGACAATAAAATAAGTACCAACTGTATAATATAAATGTAACTAGTAGCTGAAAGACGCCAGATACACCTCAGCTTATCCTACAATACAATTCCGCGAATAAAATCCAGGCATAGAGTAGAAACTCTACAAATCTAAATCTAAACTTAATTTGCCTTTTACTACAAAGTTTAGATTTATTGCAACAATAAAGCAGTAACCGCACAGATGTCCGATTGCTTATAGTCAAATAAGACAGTGGGCGTACTTTGAATTACTCAGTTCTATCTGGTCTGAATTCGTCCACTAAACCAGATAGCTCGGACCAAGTTACAACGGCTCCAGTTAGTAATTCTGCGCAAATTGGCACTGCACGCCTTGACAATGACAAACTCGTTATCGTTCTCTTTTACAACATTGTTGCTATTTCGTTAGTGCCCTTGACTGTCACAGTTCATTTATAACTCCGAAAAATACTTTAAAACGTATTAAATTAATGATTTATTTAAATTCTTCTAAAAATTTAATATACACGAGTCTTAAAAACAAGTGACGTACTTTTAAAGATACGTGTACTTATTGATATATAGATATTTTCTGAGAACTAAAAACAGGCTTGTTGTGGTTCTGAAGTCCCCAATATAGTATTGTGGATTGGGAACTTGTACACTGTCTAAGCGTCGTGCGTCGTCTAGCCGTAGCTGTCGAAATGTTTACCAATTGGTTGGGCTAACATATGGCCAACAGACATTCAACTCAAACCTGGGTTGAACCTTACCTCGCTGGTAACTTCTACAAATCGAAAAGTATACAACAAACATCACAAATACATATATAATACGGTTCTCACGGTGTGAGTGCTTTCTCAATTAACAGTAATTCAATGGAAAATTGCATGGATTTATTTGTCTGTTTCTTTAAAGCTACGTATTATAGAATAGCTAATATTTTAAACACTTTAGTACAACATGCATCAATCAATGTAGTTATGAAAATAATTAAATGCAATGATTATCCTCTTATGTTATTACCGTTGATTGTATAGTTTATGCTTTTATGACAACTACATAATTTAAAGGTTTTGAGTTTTTTTCCGGAAGATAAAAACCTATTATCTTAATCCAACATAACTGACTGTTTGTCTTAGTACAAGTGCATCTACTGAGTAATATGACAAAACACTTGCTTAATAACTAAGTAGTCAGCAGAAAGCTAACGTGAATTTAAAGCAACGTCAAAGAACGAGCGATATCCGGTTAGCATATCAATCAGTTTGTCAGACCATGACTTTCCTCAAGACCTGTCTGATACATAAAAAAAATGACAGTAAATATTTAAAAACTTGAGAGGGAATCAATTAAATTATTATGGTTCCTGAATTTAGCGTGAATCGTGTATTTCCTATTTAGTACGTTATTAGGTCACACCCACGACATTCGTCAGAAAACGTCCTTGAGGGTTAGTGGCCGCAAGCCACAGCTATAATTGAGGGTATGAGTTTGATGCTCAGATCGTATATTAGTTGGCTTTACTGTAAACTCAAGTAACAGGTTGGACTTTGGACTTGTTTAGGTAGGTACTTGGCATGAGGCTCGCCGCTTAATGGCGTACATGATACTTTAGTGGCAAAATCTAGGCGAACATCTATATGTCACTACCAACTCTTCGGAGATACTGTCATAATAGCATTTATGTACACAATGTCGCATATGGCTCTAACTAGCACCTTCTTGTAACTTTTAAAAACTTACCGCATGCACGGAGCTGGAATCGGCGAGCCATGTGTTGTACATGGTCTCGACGTAAGCTGAACTGGAGCCATTGAGGAACGGTTCAGCGGCCGCGGAGCTTTTATGTCTATAGGGATGCACTGCCACCGCAGACGCCTGTACAAAGAGAATACATACATACGTTAATTTGTGATGTACGACTATTATTTGATTTGCTTTAAATATTCTGAGATTCTATATCACCAGCCGATCAACTGATGAATGAATAGCAATATTATATATTGAATAGCAATTTAAAAGAGTATCTATGGAGTTTCTTGCCGGTTCTTCTCCATAAGACCTACCTTTTGGAACCGTGCAACTAAATTCAATTAAATATGACAATTCAAAAGCACCTGTATTGGTCTAATTGAAATAAATGATTTGATTTGATTTGAATAATTATTTTTACTGATAAAATTACTATTAGGTATATACTGATAATTCATAAAAATACAAAAAAATGGGTAAAGTTATTTTAAATAAGGAAAATATCAATGACGCAAATGGAAGCTCATACACGTTCGTACGTACGTACCAAGACAAGGCTTTATTGACATATATTGTCATAATGCACGAGCCTCCGAGTAAAAGCAGCGGAAAAAACTTTATGTTTGTAAACCACAAAAATGAGGAGTATACGTCACAAGGCTTCAAGTGCAGCACGCCAAATACCATCGTTTGCTTTAACAAATTTCAAACATGAAATAAATATTTTTCCTGGCAACTGGCAAACACACTTCATTTGGCGAACCTCCAAACATTGTATTGTATTTGTAAGCCAAAATCTGATCTAAAAGTATAAAAGTAAATAACCAATTAAAATGCCAATATAATTTAAACGATTAGTCATAAAAATATGTTTTTATACGAATTACCTACACAAAATAAATAAATGTCAAGTTAAACAAGTCTAGGTTTTATAAACAAGAAGTGAAAAGATAACGATGTAGAACAAAGTTTATCGAAGCCACAAAGGGGCTCGTCCGCTTCGTCATGAATCCGAGAGTGAGTGAGAGAGTGCTGTACGCAAGTTACACAACGACTACTAGAAAGGGAACAAATCGATCGGACGTTACGTTACATCTGGACTACAAGAATGTAAAGTTGTTGTGAAGTCTTGCTTATATAAGGTATACATTTGAATTACATTTACGAATTATTTTTTAAATGAGACGTTGTTAATATTATTCACTGATTGTGTGAATAATACACTGCGGTATTAAGCCGCCATTTCTGGAATAGACTAATATCGTAATTAATAGTCAGAATACACCAACAGCCAATAAAGTAACTCCCATCCTACGTTACCTAACTGGATTTGCAGTCGAAAAATACGATGTATTGATGAGATGGATCGTTGAATAAATATATCGAAAGGACCTAGAAGTAGGGGGAAAATGCAGGAAGAAGGCTTATTGGTTCTGCAAATTAGTAGTATTTTACAACCAATTATCAATTAGGATTAAAATATACAGAAATAATTTCCAATTCTTTATTGCCTCGTCTTCACGGAACTTGGTTTCACACCAAGTTCCGTCAATTTCTCAAGAGCATGAGACACACCTTCACCTTGAAGAATATCAATCAGATAAAAGTGCCTGATAACATCTCTTGAATTTAATTCCGTGACAACAAATAACATGACATACACCTGTACCAACACAAGTCACAAGTGTTAAGTCTAGATGGATATTAAGGAAAATTAGGTATCTTTGGAAGATAGCTATTTTTTATGCATAGCCTTAGGTGCCGTGTTCTCTTATTTTAGTAATCTATAAGTAAAGAAGGCCATGCTATGCCAAAATAAACCAAGATATTTTTACCAACAAAAGTTGTTTACATGTAGGTACATTAGGTATGCAGTTTTCCTTAACATAAATATTATTCACTTCACCTCTGTAATCAAGGATACAAAGCTACTAAAAAAAATAAGGTCTCGTTTTTATCTTTTAATTTTTCGGTTACCGGTATGATATAATTATTTCAGTTGATGAATGAGATAATAATAAAGTTGAATAATAATTCTAATAACATTGATAAACACAGACAGAGGCACGAAAATAATAGTTATATTTTTTTTTATAGTCACCCTTACTCTCTAAGAATATTTAGTCTAAGTGCAGAAAACAGGATGACAATCGGAAACATTCATCGCCCTTTAGAACTTCTTATAAAATAGATATATTTATGAACCTACAGCTCAGCTTAGACATAATAGCGGCATAAAGTTAATGTACATAAAAAAATTAGATCAAGTAATTAAAAAAATACCGTTTCGGCTCATACTCGCAATGAAATACAGTAAATCATTGTGGCGCAAGTCTTAAACGTGGTCACCTAATGTGCCAAATTCTAGAAATGATAGATTTTGAAAAATTCCAGCCTATTGAGTACAGGCGGCTATTAAGGATTGACTTTCGTACGATCCTTTTCAACTTAACTACTGCAGCACGTTTTTATGTACTTAAAAGCAACCATTTAATGGGATGTGTTAATGAAGCACTGCCAATGAGCACTTTGGCAATATTTCGCGGTTCCCTGAATCGCAAAATTCTTTTCGCGCACTCGCATGACTAATACAACAACATCAGATAGTCTAATATAATGGAACGCTATGGAATAATTCACGTGCAGGGGAAATACCCGTACTGTAATATTTCCAAGTTTAATTTTACCGTGTTGTATGCGTGCCCATACATACTTCAGCTTTTTCGTACTTTAAGCCACTACACTAAGCCGCGAGCAGCAAAAATACATCTTCTAATATATAAAATTCTCGTGTCACAGTTTTCGTTGCCATACTCCTCCGAAACGGCTTGACCGATTTTGATGAAATTTTTTGTGCTTATCCGGTATCTATGAGAATCGGCCAACATCTATTTTTAATCCCCCTAAAAGTTAGGGGTAGTCCACCAACCCCTATAATGTGGCAAAACAACGTTTGCTGGGTCAGCTAGTATTATATAATATAGAGGGCCTAACATCTTACATATGCCTATAGTAAGTTGTGACCGGAGATGCGGTCACAACCATAATAGAATCCAGGTCATTAACGACTTTGGGGACTTAGCCTTAAAGGCAAATTGACCGCAAAACGGGTCGCAGAATCGATCGGTCAATAGAACTGTCAAAGTTGCAGTTTTTAAAAGTGGGTGGGATGGGTTTAAACGAGGAATCATAAAGGTGCGTTTAAATTAGACGTAATAATACGCTCGCTTTAAATAGTTGATGTCGACACAGATCGTGGCCTGTCAAAGTTTGCCATCGTTGGATGTTTTGTGACATGGACGAAAGGTCTGTGGTCCTAGGTCTATCGTGTGACGAAATTTTTAAACACAAAACCTCCCTTCGGAATAAGCTAAGCCTACACGGACAGCTCATCTCGTTAATCACGCGCCTTTTAAAGGCACCTGCCGCACAGCCAAAGAGAACTAATAAAAGTTTATTATATGAGTGGAGTTTTGAAATAAAGAATAATGTAGGTTAGTTGGGTTAGTTGAGCAACCATCTTTTATAGTAATATAGTTATTGCGACATGGAATAAACCACAAAGGTTACAAAACGTAATTGATAAGTAAGATAGACGCAAACAAGTATGTACTGGGCGATGCGACACATGATATGACTCATACAGTGCCGTTATGATGCTATAACGTCATCGATTATCAAATTCCTAAAATACCTACACCTGTTTTGCGAGATTAACGTTATACGTGGTTGATACCGAAAATCTTAGTGACGAAACTCCCAACAATACAACGTGACAAGGCCGTAGAAGTTGGCGTTTAGTGGCCGTGTCTCGAAGCCCTTGAACCTATTGTTTAAGGCCCGCGAACCTTTACATCAATCAACGTAGGTTGTTGTTGTAACATTATTGTTAGAAGAAAAAAACATTTCAATATATCTCCATAATGAGTGCTATCCAGAGTAAATGTGCCTCAATAAATTATAAGATTTTTTTTCAATGTACAAAAATCACTCACCTGGGGTTTGTTGAGGAGCCATGAGGCAAATCTGTCGTTACTCCCTACTTTATTTGAGACTTGAAAAATTACTCTTGCGCGATACATCTCTTGATTGTTACTCTGGCCCTAGTGCCAGATCTGTAAACAATAAAACATTTTTATATTACTACTTGTTATTATTAGGTAAAATTATTTTTAGATAACTTTGAAAAGAGGATGTTCTATATTTGTCTTTTTTCTAACTAAATTCACCAATATCTTGGTAATGAATAAATTTTCATTATATATTTGTGTTACATTCAGTATAACCTCAAGGTGACCCATGATTTCATTGGTATATTCAAAGATACAGCAGAGATCTCATTAAAATCTAATAAGACAACTTTGGTGATTGAGTGTTATGACGTTATGTAAATACTGAACTTTTGTCAAAGTACAAAACAGTATTTTTTAATTAATGTCAACAATAAGTAGAGATTGTTAAATGCTGCAACTAGAAACTGTAATTTAAACAGCAAAAGTATCAATAAATTTTATGAACAGACAAATTTATTCAGTCAGGCTTATACTCTTACTCTCTCTTAGCCTATAATAATCCCAAACATGTATTTCTGAGTGAGTAATTATTTTGCAATACAACTGTTTATTAATTTAGACGATTAAAATCTCAAAATAATATTATAATTTATTTTCATACTTAGAGGATGTTAAAAAAACCATTTACTTAATACACAAACCTAAATATTGATGCCAATCATATTGTGTTATATAATTAAACTTATTTGTGCACATAAAGAATAGAAGCCTAAAAACAACTTAATTCTAAAGAAAACCATTCCATTACTTTCTAGTATAGCAAAACTTGGCAGGATGTCAAAAATGGTTGAAGAACTACATGGTATACATGTATTTTAGATTAGATTTTTATTATTAGAATCAATTAAATAGTTCAAGGCTACAAGAGAAATTACTAGTGTTTACAACAATCAACCATATGCTCCTATGATCTACCTATTAGTTAATGGAGTACTTACTTATTAGTGGTATTTTAGATATCATTAGTGAATTTTAAGTGATTCTATACTAAACAGAAGAATTATATTTTTACAATGGTCAAAAAATGGGAGTGATTACAAGATACAAATAAGTTGTTTTTACTAAATGTTGTGCTACTCAACATTTTTCTTAAGGTCTTTTGAATATGATGGGAGTTTCATAGTAAGCATCTAGGCTTTAAGACTATAACCATGGCAAAATCATTGAGTGGTTTGTATACATTTCCATGTTGTAAATGAATAAATTACATTTATAGCATATATGAATTTAGAAGTAATTATATCACGGAATTCATGAAATTGTAACACATATATTGAATAACCAGTAGGTATACCTCGAAGGTAAGACTAAAATAACAATGTAAATATAAAATAGAAGGGAGCTCATTCTTTGACCAATGTCATGATGCACTAATGACTTATTATTAATTACTTACTTCATTTATCAGATGCAAGGATTATATAATCATTGACTGTTCTTACCAGCAATAGTTTTATTTTAGTGTATATAGAGATTAAGTTCACTGTGTACTCAAATTGTCATAACCTCTCACTCGTTGCGTCATATAATGCGGATATGCGTGAATGTAACAGAAATTTGGATTACATACCTGATAAGTTTCCAACACAAGTATATTATATAGAAATATAACTGATCAATACTGAAGTCTCGTGATTCAAGGTTATATAACTCACTCTCTTCACGTACCAATTTATGATAGGTCTATTGCCGACTTGCCGTATTGCGGGCTTTGCGGCAAGAGGCTGCTGAATCAAGTATATTTCCGATCTTATTTCATTTCATGGTAATGGTTTTGCTAGTTTTTTCTAAGTTAGTATCTCGATTAATTAACAATTTACCTTTGACACTATTCGAATGTGTAGTGTATTGTCTTGTCTGGCAAGCGCAGTCAAATTTGATTGAAAGAATTTAAAAATTCATGCTTTTCGCTGATTCGCTACTGTCGTCAGTCGTATAATCTTCTGGAAGGCCGTGGCGTGGACTGTCATTGTCAAGAAATTTTTCATAGATAAAGAGAGGCATACAGATATGTTTATGTTGGCAGTTGGTTTGCACACAGATAACACAAGAGATTGTAAATACATTTCGTCGAACAGTCTTGCACCTTTTGAAAGATTAAATTTCTCAAAGTCAATGTATATGTATTGTTCTCCTTTTTATGTCTTCATTGATCATCATCATCATATCAACCGTTAGACGTCCACTGCTGCACATAAGTCTCCCCCAAGGATCGCCACGACGACCGGTCCTGCGTTACTCGCATCCAGCAGATTCCAGCGACGATAACCGGTTCACTTTGCCAGTCTACTTCATAATTACATATTTTCTTATATTTATTCTACAAATACATAAATTGAATTTTCTAAATGAAAATCCGTTTTTGTTTTAGATGTTTCATTCCCACTGTCCCACGTATAATTAATTCAGTTTTGCTGTATTGAATTAAATCAATGGCTATGGCACTATTCCATCCATTTGATGCTAGGCCGTGTACAGAATGGGAGAGACAAAAGAAGTTAGTCTAGTTAGTCTTGTTTGGATGATTTGCGAATTTTGCGATTGCCAATAATAATCGGAGGCTACGATGGATATAGGGTCAATGATCCCTACTGCTGCTTTGTTTTCATAAGTGTCAAAAACCGAACAACATGACTTTTTTAATTAGATTTAAAACCATATTTTTTAGGAAAGGATGAATATGTTAATCATTCATGATCACCATCCATCATCATCTATCATCATAACGAATTAGGAAACAAACGCCTTTTTTTTATTCATAATAAGGATGAATAAAAAAATCTTACTGTCACAGCTTGACACTCGCACTTGACATGACCTTCTACTGTCACAATCACAAGCTCACATGAACTCACAAACATCATAACAGACAGATTGAATTTCATTAAAATTCATCTAGGATCTGTCAAAAATGCTAAAGTAGTTCTGTAAAACTTGTAAAAGTTCCCATTTATTACAAGAAAAGAATACCCTTACCTTCTGATTATCTAATTATATTTTTCTCCAAAATGTATAGTGTTTATTTACGTGTCCATAAAATTACAAGCGAATTAGCTTCTATGCGAAAAGTTTTACCCTATGGGTCTACAGTAACATCCAACAAAACTTTCGATTTACAGCGAACTTATAATACAGCTACAGACAAAAACTATGACAATACTAGCTGGCAACAACATCCATACAAATATTTGAGCTTCTCAGTTTTGTTTGGAGTAGCAGCCTACACTTCTTACAAATTGTGGTTAGTACTTACAGTGGTATACTGCCGACTATGTTCCATTACATCTTAGTAAATGAAGCTTGATCTATATCATATTTGTGTATAATTCATGAAATCACCTACTTTTAGGGCTGAGCATCAGATATTGCCCTCTATAAATGCTGCTGAAGAACTTGCAGAGTCTGAATCTGATAGTGAGGTTGACAGCAAGAAGAAGAGATATAGAAAAGAAAAGATAGGATTTCGGGATAGGAAGGTATACTAGAGTTAAGATAGATATCTTATTTGATTTATTGATATTATTTTATTTGTTCATTCTATTTTATGAAATTTTATTTACCACAGATCATAGAATATGAAAATCGTATGAGATCATATTCTACACCAGACAAAATATTTCGGTATTTTGCTACAGTTAAATTGACATATGGTGAAAATACAGAAATTTACATGACACCTGATGACTTTTTGAGAGCTATCACACCTGGCATGAAACAGCCTGATGGTATTTATTTTGTTTTGTTTTATCATTTCTACTTAGATAAATTTAGTTTACACAATAAAACTGTTATTCAATAGAAAACATTAATTTTTATTTTATCTTTCTTTTACTGTTCTTTTAATTTTTTAAGCTAATATATCCTTTATGAACATTGGTGCTGATTCAGTAAATTACCTGAATTTAGTAACATTATACCTGTATCTAATATGAGAAAAAGATAGAATATTACATGACTAAATTTAGTCATGTCTAATAAATCTATTTGCTACTTTTCAACATATATTTAGTAGCTTAGACTGGTGATGGGCAGACTATGGCTTACAATCTGTTTTTTCTAGCCTACCCTATTCAAATAAATATATACATATATTAGTAGTTCTTGTATTAGTACAATGACCTTTGGTCCTGCAGTAAAGCAATAAAAAAATATAACAAAATTTTAAAAGAAGAGAGCTTCTCCAAAATTTTTTGTATGTAATTTAAAGAGTGCTCACCACCGACTTAGGCTAATTTAATAGCTATACATACCATCTGTACTTTAAGTAATATTGCGTTGAATTCTTACACTTACATGAATATTGGACATTGAAATAAAACTAACAATCTGAAATGTGGGGTTAAAATAATATCAATATACTGCGATAAAATCCGTAATAAATAGTTATATTTCAATAGTATTATATATTTTACAAAAACAGCATCATTACAAGTTTAAAAATAGTTATAATTTCTCATTATTGTTGTTTTTCCTTATAATATTTTTTTATTCTGGACGCTGCTGGATAGATCATTGAATATGAGAACCGTATGCGCCAGTATTCCACACCAGATAAGGTATTTCGGTACTTTGCCACTCTCCAAGCACAGCATCATGATCAGCATGAGATTTTCATGACACCAGATGACTTCCTGCGCTCCATGACTCCTGGTGTTAAGCAACCAGATGGTAAAATTATATGTAAAAAGAATAAATGTAATCACTTAAGAGTTCATAATATCATTATTTCATCTTTTGCCAAAATACTGTGAATATTAATAATTAGTTATATATGTTTTTGACAGGTTTGGGATTAGACCAGTATAGAAGATATGATCCTAAGGTAACATTTACTTTCATATATTTTATACTTAGTTCTGTGTTGGTTTTTATGTATTACATAATATTGTAATTGTAAATAATAATATAATGTGTACCCCAAAAATGATAAGATCCAGATCCCGAGTTCCATAGAATTGTCAATCTGCAATAATATTTTGAAATATCCAATTAATCTAATTATATTAATAGAATAATTATATTAAATTAAATTATAGAGTTGTACATAACGGTACACTATTTAAAATAGCACTTTAACGAAAGGTTTCTTTACATTATAGAGGGAGCAGATTTTCTTCAAGAAGAATAAAGAAAGTTTACAAAAAGTATTACACTTAATATTTTCCAAATTAATGTTTATATTCATTATATTCAATTTTAAATATTAGGAACACATTACCCAATCACTGGTGTTATTAGTATATCTTATATTTGCTTTATAGCAACCTAAGTTGTCGATGGACACTTTTGCACAGTCAGCACCATCTTTTCAGCCACTTACATCACTTTCTTGTCTTTTCAGAACATCGATGAGGTACTGTCTTTCTCCTCTTCTTGTTTCTCTACTGCTCCCGATTTTGTAATATTTTTTTTATTTCAAGTGCACCTCTTTGACTTTGTTGTCCCTGTCAATGTTCATGCCATCGCCGTTGGCCATTTTGTGCCTAAATCTAGCTAGATCACTTCTATAGATTTTAGGGCAATCTTTATTTTTTCTACTATTTAGTTACCTGCTATGGACGTAAGCTCGCATTTATAAGTTCTCTACTTCAATCTGCAACGGATCTTAGGTCCTGCAAAATATCTGCATTCTCAACTTGTTCCCTTTTGTGGCATGTCGTGACTGTTTTGTTTTTTTATGCATATTTATTTAGTAGTACTGCTAGCTGTTTTTTACTTCTAAAGTATTATTGTTTTAGTAGTATATTTTATACTTACACACTAGATTCCATAACCAAGTAATTTAAATTAATAAAATTTGATCAATCAAGAAATTATAATTGTATCTAACCATTTTGCTATTAGTCTGTAGCCATGTTTACTTACTTCATTAGTTTTATGTTTGGGTGCCTAGAGATATTTATTAGCTTATCCATCTTCAGAAATTTCTTCTGTATGCTAACTAATTAATTTTCACACAGAGCATCAGTCAACGTCTCAACCTCGACCTGGACGAAGATTCTATTTTCTATAAACTCGGTTCCTCGGGGCTCATCACATTCAGCGACTACATATTTCTGCTAACGGTGTTGTCAAGTGAGTATTTTTCTGTATGCAGTAGTAATAGTAGTATAAATATGTCCGTGCCATAATAGAGTGAGAGAGAGAGTAGATATTTGTTGCCATTTGCAGTTTATCGTTGTCAAACCAAGTATAAATCCGTGCACTTATTGCAGTGAACGTGGTCAAAGAAACTAAGGTTAGACCATTTACGTCCTCTATAACAGGCGCGGCCAACCTGCGGCTTTGAAGGATTATATTATTTGTGGTTCTCCGATAAATGTACCCGAGTCTCTTTTCGTGTGTAGCCAAGATTCCTGAGGGCCAGAATTAAAAAAAAAGATCACTTCACTTAAAAAGTTACCAATATAAAAAAGAATTGAAAAAGGCTCGGACTATCAATGAGCTTGGCCACCCCTACTCTATAAGGACATACAATTTCCTTTAAATATAAGAACTGGTTATTTTTATTAAAAAGGAGCAACCAATGCATATCTTATTAATTTATAGTGATCAAGTACTTTAGAGAAAAAGGATGTTTGCTCTAAATTTAACTTTCAAATTTGTTCTAAAACAAAGAATAATTAGGTAAATTATTACTATGTAGTATTTACTTTTAATGATAATTTAGTCTCTTGTTTTTTTTTATTACGTAAAATTTAGGTAAATAATTGAGTAATACATTATAAAAAATCATTTTTCAATAATGTATGAAGTTGTTATTAAATCCAAAAGCAGTAAGCAATAAACTCTTTATTTTCTAACATAACGTTTATAAACTGTCGCATCATATTCGAACATTTCAAAATCTGTACCATATATTTTCAACAAATCACTTAGCATATTCTCATCAAGTTGACTAAAATAATATTTTAGCAAGGCTGACGTATTTTTACCATCGCGCGATTTATTCATCACAGTACGTAATCTCACTCTACGATTACCAACGTTTCTAGGCAATACATGACCAAGTCCAAGTTGTTGTATCACATACATTGAATCTCTCGCCAATGTTTCTACTTTCGCTATCACACTGAAATTTACAGCACAGGGTGAACAAAACTGGTAATATGGAGCCCAATGCTCGTCAAAATTATATACTTTAGACTGTGTGCTATTATGCTGATCTATTAAATGCTTAACAAACTCGTAGAATGTAGGCCCATAACTTTTAGTCGGTCCAAAAATTTCTAATGTCTTTTCCCTGTATTTTGACACTATTGATCTGGCCAATTTTCTGTAGTATGGCTGTATAAAGTTCTCGAGCTTATCACGATAAGCTGATAATAACCTCACAAACGGTTCACGAACTACTAAAAGTGAGATTACTCCTGGTGTATTCACTGCGTCTTTTAATTCTTCCACACTGGGTCGAGGGAATTTCTTTCTCGCTAATGTCAGGGGCGTTTCCCTGCTTCGCGCCAAAAACTTCCTGTCATATCCCCCTGAAATAGTAATAATTAACTACTTAAATATAGTCATCATATATAAACTAATTGTAGCACGACACTGCACCCCCCTCCGCCCATCCTTTTAAAGATTACATTTCCAAATAACCGTCTTTACTTAACATTGAAGTAATTTTAGAAATTTCCTGATTAGCCAGTGAGTGACTTATTTCGATAAAAATATGACACTGAACAATACATTGAACTATTAAAATGTACTATTGAAGTTATGATGACTTCAGTGAGTCTTTAGATTTAATGTAGTAGTAATGCCTTACCCAAAATATTAAAATTATACAGCCAGGAAGAACTTGCTGCTTTGAAAATATTGCACCATACGAGACCATGCGAGTGGTCAACAAAAAACTCTTTATTGTTAATTGGCTCTGAAGAAAGAGTTCTCTTATCACACACACGTTGAACTGTTGCTGTGCGATTTGCCAGCTCAATGAGAGTGACGTTATCTGGCTCCGACCACTCGTCATTAACGCCGTTTGGTTCTGGCGGCTCGTCGCCTAACACTGGACCCTGCAACTGTTGTAATAACTTTTTTAAGTATTTCGCACTACAACAACACTAACGCTATTTACACCGCGCAATCTGTTATTACATTACCAGCCACTTGGTATAATTGTCAGGTACCATCGACCAATCCTTTACCGGAGCGCTCACATTGCTTTTGAATATGGTCATTTTCATAACAACCATATACAGAGTCGCCCAAAACAAAAACGTTGCGGTCTTTGCACCACATCTTAAATATTGATATGCTTTTGATTTGATTCTCGACCGAAACCGTTTTATTGAGAATAACATATCGACGCGTCATGTGGCACAGTTTGAAGAGAAAAATTTTCAGGAAAACTTAACACTGTTTAAAACATATAATTATATTGTCTATAAAATATCACTTAAACATGATTGAGACAAGATTTTAGCACAGTATAACGTACAAACATCCGTACGTAGGTTAGTCAAAACACGTAGTCGTCGATGAAAATTTACGCAGCATCCGACGGGGGTGAGAGGTCGCACGGGGCATGAGCGAGTTTAATGATTTTCTCTTACGCGCGCTGCTCTATAGGACACTGTAATTTTTGGATTATCGTGCAATGTAAACAAGTACAAAAACCATTCTGATAAAAATGTACTTAAATGCAAGCGTGAAATTAATAGTAGGCCAGATTGTTACTACAAACTAAGTGATATGGAATGTTGTAACTGCGATTTTTTTATTTAATAAACTAACGTTCAATTGATCACTATAATAATGAAGATAAGTAAGGTCTGAATAACTTCATAGAATTTTGTGATACTTACCAATGTAAATAGACAGAAAACTGTTTTAATGCCAAATGACATGATTTATTATTAAAATTCCGTGGCGCATTCAGGATGTTCAACGGCTATCTGTATCTTTAGGTCACTTAGTTCCTTGACCGTCAACGCAGACGAGTTAAATCCTTTCTCAAAATTATTAATTGCCATTGTTTGTTATCTACTTCTTCGCGATCCGAATTCACAATGATCAAATCAAATCAAAATTTTTATTGCATGCTAAGTGTACTTCTGTTATCTGTTAAGTAAATAATAACAAATGTAAATGTAACAATTTAACAAATTTAAACAGTACTATAGAATAACGTCTAAAATCCAGATTAAGTCTTAAAAAGGAACATCGCTAGACAGGCAGTAGATAATTCAACATTACGTCCTCAGTGGTAAATACAACATACATTAAAAGAATTAGGTAAGTTTTACCTAATTCTTTGACTTTTTTGTTGCAACTGGCGACGCTGGTTACAAAGCTTCGATTGTCAACAATATTCACATTGCAATTTGCACTTACGCTCACACATTTCGGTTCTCATATCAATAATAATATAAATAAACTTGAGGAATGTATTTTAATAATATTTTGAATTCCAGTTGTGTTAGAAAAATACATGTTTTTCCTTGTTTTGCAGCAATTCAATCAGATTCGCCAACTAAAGGATTGATTTATCGCTAGGATGAATTTATAAATTAATGCTAATTTTATAGCATATCAAGATTGATTTCTATAGAAAATTTGAGACATTTCCAATTTTCCATATAGATATGGAATTTTATTACATTACGAAAGACGCGATCTTCTTGAGTGATTGATTGCACGGATTTCTGCGATATAAGTATTTCTTCGTATCTTAATCCAAAAAGACTGCAAATAATTCTTAAAATTCTTCAATGTAGGAGCAAACATTAGGTGGGCAGTTTTCGATCGCTTATTCTTGTGTGTTGAAAAATTATCATAATTACAGAAAATACTTCACCTTATTACTTTTTATGTATACCTTGTCCAACACTACGATTTTGCAAACAAGCAGACCCGGAATTGTAACTATGTTTTATAGACGGCCGGTAACCGATCCCTTAGGCACTGCACTGCATTTGCCGTAATGTTTTTTATATTGTACGGGTTTGCCCTGATCAGATACCTAATTGCTGCCAAGTCGAACGGACTCAGGCAACTGATTAATTTTAATACATTTGGTATTAATATGTAAGTATATGATATGATGTTTGTCAACCAACATTATTATCAAAAGTAAACAACGTGAAAAATGATATCAAAACATTAATATGTAATTGACTCATTGTAAATAAGTCCATCTAAAATATACTATACAGGGTGCCGGGAATTAATGGATAACCTTGAAATGGGTCTTGGTAGTTGGTACAACTAATGGCCATTCAGAAAAAAAAGAAACAAGTGGTGCCAAAGATAGGACACATTTAAAAAAAAACATGATTTTTGATACCTTTTTTACATTATTGTACACTACGTTCACAAATTAATGAATTTCATCGGTTTTTTATTGTTAGGTATAGTAATTTAATATAACTAAGCTGATAGATAAGCAATACATAGTACGACTGTCAAGGCTTTAAAAAAAATAAAAAATTTAAAATATCTTATCTTTGGTTCCATTTGTATTTTTTTCTGTACTGTTTTTAAAAACCATAAATTCTACCATAACTCATTTCAAGGTTATCCATTCATTACCGGACACCCTGTATATACATTTGGGAAAATACGGCCGCGAAAAGGCCTTTGCGAGTTACACCTTGTGCGGTCTTCAAAATGATTCCAGAACAAAATATCGTAAATCTTATCTGAACATTTAGAATCCGTAGTCGCCATAGAAACCTGAGCAGAGCAGAGCTGAGCAGTCTCTGCTTCAGAGACTTTTAGTACTAGAATGCCGTAATTTCAAGTCATTACTAATGACTGTATTAGTAGTACATATTAGTAACGACAGCAAAGATACCGTAAACAAAATATTTACCCTTTGTAAAATATGTTGTTTACGGTATCTTCTTTGCCCGTGAAGTGGGGATCGTTTTTATCGCCTGGCTCATGTTGTACTCGTTAGTTCGCAAACTGATATGTGTTAGAAAACCTTTTATCGATTGCACGATCTGTTTGCGACATATTAAGCTTTAAAGGGTAAACATCGCATACCCATTCCGCGCGTTTATATTATTAATTTAGATGTGACTATTTGTGATACTTTACTTTAGACTAAAAGAATAGACATTACTTTTATTTATAAATTTTGAATAGGTTATTCAAATCTATTCAAAATCTATATCCGCAGGATCTCTTACTACGATAGGTAATTTAATTTATTTTTCGCAAGGTATCTCACGTAACATCTTCTAATACTTTTTTATATTTCAGCATCTCGACGCCATTTCGAAATCGCGTTCCGTATGTTTGATCTGAACGGTGACGGTGACGTGGATTGCGAGGAGTTTGAGAAAGTGGCAGCCCTTATTCGACAGCAAAGCAGCATTGGCTCCAGGCATCGAGATCATGCAAACACTGGCAACACTTTCAAGGTATGTAAAACATGGACCTCTAAAAGCAAAGCATCTAGGGAAATGTCTGCACTGGGTACTTCAGTGCAGACATTTCCCTAGATACTTTTTTTAGTGTTCACGTCAAGGGCTTTCATATGCTAGAAATTTATATATGTTATTTATAGTTTCCTTTCAACACTACAGTTTAAAAAACTGCAGTACTTTACATACTTTTTCAGTTCTACAGCGGTTCCTCACCTTGTACTTTTAAAAGGGGACCTTTACACATTTTGAAACAAAATAGATTTCTGATTCGGATTAGATATTTCCCATTTCAAGTTCATCCCTTGTATTAAAGTGCATAAACTTGAATTTGGAATATACTGTACCTATGTATGGCCATCTTCGGGGCCTCTTTTCTCGCAAACATTTTGTTTTATGTGAAGTACTACGTACAACAAATTATAAATAGTTAAAAATTACCTTGCAGGGTATCAACTCCGCGCTGACGACATACTTTTTTGGACCAAATCTTAATCAAAAGCTGACGATTGAAAAGTTCTTGGACTTCCAACAACAATTGCAAAGGGAAATATTGTCTCTTGAGTTCCAAAGGAAAATGCCTGGTATATTGTTATTTATCAATTATTATTTTAAAACATAACCCATAAAATACCTACTGTCTTCGAAGTTTTTATAAAATATGTTACAAGGCAATTTCGCCTTTATCGTGGTTCCAAAAGATTTCTCTACTTAAATGCAACCCAGACCTAGCATTAATCGCATCGCCGATATTGGCTGATTATATTCTCAATTTTGTATTTAAATGTGTAAAAAGTATACCTACTATATACTTTTGATGGAATACACTGAATCGAAGTCCTATAGAAATTGTAATCAGTATTTGATTATTTATATTGACTGATTATTAGTATTCAGTATTTTGCTATAGTAATAACAACATAGTTACAGCGGGTCTTTGTTATACATATAACGTGCGCATGTGAAGCGTGTGTTCTATAATAAAATAGTCATCATCATGAATATGTCCCACTGCTGGGCACGGGCTATTTTTGAGGGAGCTTAGGCTATAGTCCACCACTCCACCATGCCATCGAGAGATTCTCTTAGGGTTCCTCATGATATTTTCCCTCACTGTTTGAGCATGTGTTGAGCAATACGCACGTACCTTTGAACATTCAGTCGTGCCTAGGTTTTGTGGACTCTGATTTTGACTTTAATTTCAGTAAAGTCAAAAATTACGAGTGGGTCATACGAAGCTAAAATAAAATAGTAGGTAGTTATTATTTATTAGAAAAATTATTAAAAAATATGATTGTAAATAACATATTTCAGATGAAAATGGTCGTATAACCGAAGCCGACTTTGCTGAACTCCTGCTAGCATACGCTGGTTACCCCGCCAAGAAAAAGGCGAGGATGTTGAAACGAGTTAAAAAGACGTAAGTTAAATAAATCAAATGAATATTATTGGGTATATTTATTTTTATTGTCTTGCGAGGACATTGTTTAACTTCTCCGTTTATATATTCCTTTGTTTTTGGAACATTTTATATCCTTGCCATGCAAACGAACGTAAATGTAGTAGATACTATAATAATGGTACCGTGTGATACATTTTGAATCGGTTTTGTACCGTTTCTTGCAACTACCATATTTCATGGAGCGTTCTCTCTCATCTTCTAGTTTCCGCGACCACGGCGTGGGTATAACAAAGGACGACTATCTGAAGTTCTTTCATTTTCTGAACAACATCAACGACGTGGACACAGCGCTAACGTTTTACCACATAGCGGGCGCGTCCATCGACCAGCCGACACTGCGCCACGTGGCTAGAACCGTCGCACATGTCGATTTGGACCCTCACGTCATCAATGTCGTCTTCACAATCTTCGATGAGAACAGTATGTATTTTCTTAGCTAACTGTCCCGCGACATCATCTGCGTGGAATTAGTCATTTAGGTAGCTCGTTTTCCCGCCTTTTCATCCCCTTTAAGGATGATTTCTGGGATAAAAATAATCTAAGTCCTTTTCAGAGCTCAAACCATATCCATATCAAATTTCATCTAAATCGGTTTAGTAGTATAAAATAAAGGCCTAGAAGGATACATAGTTATAAAGTTATAATAATACTTTACTGCGCATTGATCTTATCAGTAAATTTCTTCAAAACGGTTTGATGGATTTCGTGTATCCGGCGTCCGATGACAATAAAGTGTCAACTGCAGGCGAAGTTATTTTGTAGCTCTGTCTACCCTCCTGGAAATAAAGGGTGAATGTATGTTTTATGATAAAGGAAGTTTCCTGCAAATATAAATGGTAGTCCTGCAAGACCTTTGTGGTCTTTCGTCGCTTCGCAGTGGTAAATAGTTATTAACTATATAACTAGTATATGTATGAGTACATAATATCGTATCGTATTGTATGTGTATTCTACTTACCTATCAAAATATTAAGTAATGAAATTATGTAATATTGTTGTATAACATTTTATAACCAGTTAGGTTTTACGTTCCGAGGAGAGTACTAAACCTGATTAATGTTGTTTAACAAATCATATATTTATACACTTTGCTGGTATTTGTAAAATTACACCTATATTACACATTACATTAAATATTTACATAAAACTGTAACGAAATGATACCTTACTCAACAATGTTTAGAAAGATTGTTAAATTTTTTAACTTATAAATGAACAATTTGGCACCCCCATTAGAATAAAAACCAAAGCTTTACTTTGCGAAATGCGTTTCTGATTTACTCGTACGCACTCACATTAATTCTGTTCATTGAAATATAAACCGCGCATTCATTGTAACATAATGTAATATTTATTTAAAACTTGCCTGATTCTTAGGGTCCCGTAATAAAATGAAGAAAAGGATGGCTAGTCTTCTTGGTGAGATTTGGTTGCGCGTCTCATCTGTGTCGTTTATAACTTTTTATTCCCCCTTCGAAATGAACCACCACAACAAAAAAGTTGCAATTAGTGTCATTTTACTACAAACTTACAAAATATATGTTAAAAACGTGCATGATTCTGAAAAAAAACACAAATCCAACATACATTTTTAATTATATCCTTTTTAGCCGCAGTTGTATGAAATGCGTATAGTTTAGTTCCAATGTTTTCTTTCATCAATATAATACACCAAATTGCTAATTGAAAGTCGGTTTTTTGTCAATATATAGTTCCATTTAAAGGGCTACTTATATCAGCACTCGTGATAAACTAACATATTATGTATATGTATCTAAAACCACATATTGAAATCGTACTGACTGTACATATTCCCGCAGTGGACGGCCAACTCAGCAACCGTGAATTCGTCGCAGTCATGAAGAACAGACTCCTTCGAGGTCTTGAGAAACCGAAGGACACAGGTTTTGTCAAACTTATGTATTCGTTAATCAAATGCGCGAGAGACACCAAACCAGCCATATTAGACTTCTAAAATTGTAATAATAAGCACTTCCTAGCTAAAGTCATTTTTATTACGATTTTTATGTAATACCTTCAAAGTAATTTTATTATAGTATTATGTTCGATTGGAGTGTTATACTAACTCCTTAATTAATAAAAGCTTGTGATAGGACTGTTCTGATTTAGATACCCACCTGGGCATAAGACAAAAATAATCAAATTTATGATAGGTTGTAAGTAAAAATAACATAGCCACAATCGATATCCAGCAGGTTATCCAGCATAACTTACCATTACCAGATTTGTCATATTTTGATCCAATTTTAAATTCCAATTGCATTGTCGCTTCTATAAATAAGTATACTTAATGCGACACATATAAAAAAAGACAAAATATATTTAATTCTCTTCAATATTTTAAATTCTTCATAATAGATAATTAAGTCAATCAAACAACTAACATACCTATTATAACAAAACATCTGTTCTAAATGTTATCTAAGTTAACGACTGCATTTGCTATCAAACGATCGTCCCTTTGATCAGACGTCCTATAAAGTCTTGCCACTGTACCCACATAAACTCTTTAGTACGTAATTTATTCTTGTGTGAATCACGATTAACCGATTCAATGTAAAAGACAGGCCAGGGATGTCCAATTATTTATTTAGAGGCAAAGAAACTAAAAATCTTATGACACGCGACTTATGGCCACTATGATAGATCACTACAGCCTTGTAGAATGTACATGATTATATTGAGGAATTACTGCCTACATTTTCTTAGTAACATCAATAGTGAAGAATTTGTGTTAATGCCAGGTCTCGTAAACATTTTGGTAACCAATTTCTTACGGTATAATGTTTTGCTTACTTTTTAAAGCAATTGAGAAAATAGGTTAGTGTTTTATACCGGATGCCATTTAATGCATATACTTTTATCATCTGTGATTATGCAACTACATCGAAGCCCAACATGTTCTTATAATACCGCGATGCAATGGTAGCACGCACTTTGAAGACTAGTCTAACACAATAATATTCACTTATTAAACTATGACTACAGTCGTTATAACAATACGCTTGGAAATCTTTTAACATATAAGTTATGACTTTTAAAGATATACATCGTTCTCATTTAACCCGTAAACGTTCATAAGATATTTTAGAATAAATTTTAAGACTGTAGTGATTTACATTCAGGTACCTTTGAATCGGTTAAATTTACACTATTTTACTTAAGCTATTATTACTTTTAAGCTCTCTATTCTGGTCATATTATAATTAAATAGTTAAAGTAAATATTGTAATATATTTTTTTTTTCAATTTAATGGTGTTCTGTTGTGTAGTTTGGTTATTTATTTAGCTAAATGTAATATATATTTTGTTTGTATTACACAGTATAACTATGTATGTAGGTATGCTGATAGATAAAGTACCTCTATTTTATTTTTATTTAAAATAAAATAATGTTGTTTCGATAATTATATTATACATATGTACAAAGTTTAATATTGTTAGTAAAATAAACATAAATTGTTCCGATATGCAAGATCTTATTAAATTTGTTTAATCTCAATAAAAATACTTTGGACATTTTTTTTGTATTATCATTGTATGTATAAGCAGCAAAATTTAGTGATACAATTATATCCACAATATC
Source organism: Craniophora ligustri (assembly GCA_905163465.1). Classification (NCBI taxonomy): domain Eukaryota; kingdom Metazoa; phylum Arthropoda; class Insecta; order Lepidoptera; family Noctuidae; genus Craniophora; species Craniophora ligustri. The sequence goes on from LR990959.1 coordinate 6,434,413, forward strand.
TATCTCTTATTGGTAAATAGGTAAGGAGTATATCGGATAACAATTTATTGAATTTGCATTCAGTCTAACATATTCTTTTTCAGAAACCGATCCAGCTTTGAAATTTGTTTCTGGTCACGATGATGACAAATCAAAGTCAAAAGCCCCGTACTCTAAATTGGAATGGGAATACATAATTTTTTTTATGAATGTAAAGTCTGTCTAAAATATTTATCTTTGAGTAACGTGGAAAATCGTTCTGTAAATCCGCTGTCCGCGAGACACGGAGGTCTAAACAAGGCATATTTGTTTGTGGTAGCGCAATAAAACGTACGACCAAGAAATAAATTGGCTTGCCACTATTGACAATTTCCTTAAGGGGTAAGACAGGTTGTCTTACCCCTTAAGGAAATAGTCAATAGTAGTCTTAAATATACCGTCGCCATCCGACGTCTTTTTTTTTGCCACTAGAATGTTAGCATGTCTGCCCGTTTATTATTTGGGTAAAAGCCACAAAAATGAACTTGTGTTGTGCGTTAATTATGACACTTTCGGCAGTCGACGAGGAGTCTCAGGCTTCTTCATCATCGCGGTGACTGACTGTTGTGGTTATCCCTATAGGCATGGTATTCCGGGAAAGGTCCTTTACGAGTTTCATAGTAACACAAAATTTGGGTTTGGGCAAGCCTCCTTATGCACCCCGCCAGGTCCCCTTATATTGGATCCTCTCAATTAAGGGTGTGGCCAGAATAACTGTTTGACCGGTTATGCCTGTTTCTCTTTTGCTGTGACTAGCATTTTGTCAGCATTATGACCCCAACAACCCATCTCTCACCGACCCCATATTCTATGAGGATTTGTTTTATTTGCCGATGATTGTAATAATGGTCATAACGAGTTTTTTTTTATATCCATACAAAAATGTTGTGCAAAATGTCCTTTTCTAACATATTTTGGTTCCTTCTCATACTTTTTATACCGTTTTTATAAATATTTTCATACTTTTAGGACAGATTTTAAGTATGTTCTATTTTGTGTTATTTTTAAGAATAAATTCATTATTTTTTACTTGTTTTATTTTACTTGTTGTTGTATTTAATATTTTGGTACTATAGTTTTTCGGAAGACCGGCTCATTTAGTTGCGGATACAATATATTTTTGTGTCAACATAAATACCTACTCAAAAGTTCATCGTTCTTAAACACATTAGTGAGTCCCGTTGCCTCATTACTAGTCCAAGTGTCCTGGAAACGTCAGAAATTTTCGACGCAGACGGGAAATTTGGGATCATTGAACCGGTGTCGGGTGTTCCGGAGGCATAGAGGACGCAGAGTTGCGGATCTCTGTATTGGCCCAGAAACAGCTCATGTGTGGCTCCGGCTTGTAAATCACTCGAAGCACGAGCCGTCGAACCGACGCCCGCCGCGACGCGAAAAATAGATATAGTTTGATGTTGCTCCGAAATAATTCGAGATAATAGAAAACGGCACTGGCTGAACGGCTCTGAACAAGTAACCACGCGACGCGCCCTCTGGTGAGTTAGCCCTAATATTCTTGTACTTCCCCCCACTACAGCCGTGCCCACGTGGCGTCTCATGTATAATTTTTCCTGTGCTTGCGTGTCCTTGTCCATACAACAGGTGATTTATTGCATAGAAATGTTGCCAAACACCTACGTTTATGCATTATGAAATTAAACAGACGGCCAACAATAAAGAGATTGTGATAGTATCCTCAGCATACTTTTGTACTGCAGTTGAATTGTGAAATATTTTTTGTCAGTTTCCGGAGTTGTTACTGAAAAGTGAAGATGCCGATGTACGAGCGGCCACCATTTTGGCGAGTGCCCCACCAGCGCGAGGATCCTGGAAGTGAGCCCAGAGATTTTGGACAGAGACGAAAAGTAAGATATATATTTATTATAATAGAGTGCATTATGTAAAAACCAGTGTTTAAGATTCAGATGCTACTGTGCAATACTAGCCAATTTTTGCTTATATTTTAAGTAGTAAAATAAATACTCTTTGAATCGTAGAATTTGACTACAGAACATTATTTTGCGCGCTGATGAAAAAGTTAGGTATATGAAAATATATATGGAGTGAAATAATTAAATTATACGAAAATTATTAGATGATAAGTTAGACATCATTTCGTAAAGTTATAAATAAGCATACTTATTTTAATACACGTTTCTACCATTTAAGTAACTTATTCATACAAGTAAGAGATGAGTTACTTACGTTCGGTATGCAAGAGTGCGGAGTGTACTTAATATATTTTTTTCGTATCACCGGTTTAATGCGGTCTAGTAGACACCAACAGAAGACATAATGCCGATTCCTTATTTCAATTACTAATCATGATCAATGGGCTAAATATAAATCAATATGGTTGTACGATGCCAATAAATTGATTGAATGTATAATATAAATTTGACGTAGGAAGTAGTATGAATCTATAAATTATCAGCTAGATGACGTCCATGTTGGACATAAGTCTCATCTGAGGATTTAAACAACGACCGGTTCTGGGTTAATCGCATCCAGTGGAATGAATGGCCTTTATTATTCAACTCGCAAATGACAATCAGCATCTCACAGCACTCGTAATCCCAAGTTGAACTCCGAACCTTAGAGAAAAAAAAAATATTACGCCTAATCACTGTTTATGGAATTTTTCTTTCCCATGCCATGATATGCCTTGTTTAATGTGTCGATGAATAAGACGTAAACAAACAAGGTGAAGAGTTGCCGGGACGGCTGGATTATCAAGTGTCGATATATCCCAGTTTCCGTAAATCGAATTAGGTCGATTGCGAAGGCAGGGTTACATGCAGTGCAGAACTAGGGGGGCAGGGGGCGGTGCGGGTTTGCGGTGAGGCTAATTTAGCGCGCACTACGTCGCGTGTTCCCGCCGCGCACACACAGCGCCTCTCGCACGCGCGTGCAGTGCAACACTCGAGCACCATGGGGCGGCTGCACACCTTCGTGGTGACACTGCGCCGCGACTGCCGCGAGGTCAACTGGGGCCTACGTCTCGTCGGCGGCGCCGATCTCGCTACGCCGCTCATCGTCACCAGGGTATAACTTCCACAGTTTTTCGTACTGCTACGTCACTTCGTACGCCGGTGTAAACATGCCCGGCGCTGGAGTTGTACCGGTCTGTTTGTAAATAAGACGCTATCTAGAGAGACATCACGAGAGACAATTACATCGTCTGTCCGTAACTTCTTATATTCTGTATTCGCGCATACAGGAGGTTATCTGAATTGTCTTTTTAGAAAATACGAATCAAAATTTAATATTTTTTTTAAATAGGTCTGTGATACCAAAATAATTACAGCGTTGTCAGTCAGCCTGGGGCTTGATCAGCAAGCCGACAATGTGGAGCACTTTAGCTATTTTTATAATATTCAAGTATCTGGTGAGCTGTTTTAAAATATCGGGAAACGACCGTTGTGTGAAGATTATCTAGAACATCATTAAAATATATGTAGAGCGTGGACGAACTCTCTTTATAACTGATATATTCTTGGATGTATCGTGTCGTTCGACAGCTGCCGACGACGATGCGAGGCGACCCCGTTATCTTATATCGTAGATTTTGTAATTTTTTTGCTATTTTAGGTAGCTCAACTCAAAATGAAATGTCCAGTGACCAGTCTCAAATTCATTTTCATATACCTATTATAAACCCTGAAAATCCTGCAGTATTATTTACTATGTTTCACTAGCAACTCAGCCAATAATCTTGGTATATAGAAAAGGTATAGACACAAATGCAACTACGTAAACCTAAACAGGAACTATAAGCTATCACGGTCCATTTGTGTTCATAACATATACAAAGTTGGAACTTTGCTCCAATAACATAAGCTTTTAACGCCGAATGAAACTTCCAGTTCTGCCAGATTTAATATAAATATAGTTCTCGTATAATAATACGAGAACTATATTTATATTGAATCTTTTTTTAAACAAATGTAATGTTAATTACATTTTATATAATTGCCATCTACATAAATATCACACTTATTAAAGATGTAGACATATATATTTCTGTTTTTTTTTTTTTTCAATTAAATATTTAAATATTATTTGTTTCACAAAAATTTAGTCGTCTTACGACACATAAATGCGATATATATTTAAAAAACTAGAATCGAAAGTCATTTAGTACGAGGTTAGTAGAATGTTTCCACAAATCTGATTAGAATTGTAAAAATCATATTATTATGTTATTTCGATAATACATATGCAACCAAAACTTGAATATAATATATTTATGCTCCATATAATAAAATTAAGCACTTTATAAGATTAGATTTATACATGTTGTTATTATAACTACTAAAATTATTTGCCCATAGAAGTGACAACACCGAATGCTTCAAATAAAATATGATACCAATTTTTTTTTAAGGGTGCCAATTAGCACCGTTAAAATAAAATTGTTGACCTATAATTATTGGAGAAAGTTACCCATATCCTCTTTACTACATGTATGTGTAACATACTAAAACATTCGAAGAAATCAAATCAGACCCTACCTGTAGGTGTCTCTTCTACGGCTTCACAAATTATGAGAAATACAACCAATAATTAAATAAAAAATTAAGCAGATATTCGTTATTAGGCATGTGTGTATGTGACTGTATGTATGGATTTTAAATAAGTACATAGCAACCATGTCTAGTCGTGTAAGGTGTAGGAGGTAATTGAGTCATGCACTTTGAAATCTTGAGACCTGAATATACGCCCTGCAAGACAAAATTGTCTAAACCAATTGCGTCTTCCTTTATGTAGTATGTACATATGTGAAGAAATTTCCTTACGCCCATTATAAAGAAATTTATTCATATATGAGCCTAACCATGCCAGGGCTGCCAACCTGCTGCACTGACCTCAAGGCCTTGGTGTTTATTAGTTTCTATTCTTAAATCTATAGCCAAAAAACCTATCAAGCAACAAACTATACACAAAAAAGAACTGATACTCAATAGGAGATTGAAAACACAGGATGTCAAATAATCGATTGGACTATTTAGATTTTAATATTAGTTTGAACGATATTAATATTATTTATTACCGTGTACGCCGTCATAAATCCAATATTATTTCTATAAAACATAATATGTATTATAAACATTTTCGTAGAATATAATTCGTAATGCATTTTAATGAAAATTCTCGTCGTGCGTAATATTTTTCTAATGAATCAGACTAGTGTCGTGTCTAGTCTTAGCGTTGGCGCTGATTTGCGTTTATTTATAACGGAAAGCCGGCTCTAAGATCTTGAGGCTGCCTTTTGGTTCACAAACAGACGAATAAATTCGTAAAATATAAACTAGGGACTTCATTTAATAGACTTTCTTTGAATTGTTAATAATCCCAGGGAAATATTCCTATGTTTATTTATAGGTACAATTAACCCACAGTTATATAAATTGCACCAAAAGGCCGTTCTTCACTATCTCGTGATTAAAATATTGACATATGTGTGATTTATTTGAAATACAGATACACACAAGATATAAAATATGTATCATCATCATCTATTATCTGAATTACTTTACTATACCATGGATGCTGTCGGTAATGGATCCGAAATATCGGGATTAAATAATACCAATATATGTATCGCGATAAAATCCGTGAAAAGTACTTACCTAGTTTTATTTCAATTAAAGTATTGAAACAAAACTCGCAATCTTTATCTTGTATATAAAAATAAAAAATATTAAGTACTTATTACGTATTTTTAATAAACGAAATCATATACTTAGACTATAACGACACGCGTAAATAAATTTGTAGTACATTAACATAATATGTAAAGGCAAGATTGTATGGTAGAACCAAAAAAAGGGGTTTATCCAACTGTTAACTGAAGGCTGAATCTCAAATATTAAATACGTTACAAATCTGTCACTTATTGCTCTTATTTGGACACAATGTAAAACTTTAGTTCACCTAATCTGAAAGTGGAGGAGGTACTTTTTTTATAACTGGGACGATAATTGGTTTGCATGCCCCTCGATGATGATGCGACTGTTTGTCTTCACAAAATTCATTTTTATTAAAAAAGCCTTCCTAGTAATACAGCCAAAACAGGAACCCATTGAAAATATCAACACCTAAACTAGGAAAATGCACACTTCATGCACATTTTCATTGTCAGTTAGCCATGTTTGGACTCTTTTTAATTGGTTTCTTTTTATACAACTAAACGTATCGATTGTACATCGTATGTTTACATTCTTATAGCAATCACTATGTCAATGCAGTATGTATTATGCCAATGCAATATACTTAAATCAAAGACAAGTTTGTAGCCCTTGTTCGGCTCGATTGTAACGTCCTGCTCCTTTCCTCCATAATTCTACACATAGTATGTATATATAGGGGCCGTATAAATAGGCTTTTTTCACATGACGTGTCAGATTTCCCGCATTGCGCGTCAGGACACATCAATCATTACGAGATTTCCCCTGATCAGGCGAATGCCAACAATCTATACGCGTTAGCTGATGCATAGGCCTGACCTAGGCTGACCTCAGTCGCATAGATCGGGAACCAACGACCACCACTCTAGACTCTAAAGTGCTGGTCGTTGATTGCTTGGTCGTCGGTCTGTCCAAAACTAATCCTAATATTGACTCGGCAAGAATTAAGCCCTCACATCACATTAATTTTTAAAAAAATTATGTCTTTTGGCATGATGATAGATGCCAAGGCAAAGCCTCGCTCCTCGCAGACTTTCTAGAGAGACGGACTGCAGCCGTTCGCGGTCGTGGCAAAGTATTTGCGAGACTTATGGCCCCAACAATAAGGCTAGAATAGGCAAGTGCGATTTTTACTCTCTCGTTAAGCGACCCTTAATGCACAAGATATGTTAAATATTTTTTTACAATGTTGCATTTATTGCGAGAGCTGTGGTACCCTAGTAGTGTGACGAGTGGACTGCGATGTCAAAGGTCTCGAATTCAAACTACGCACTACAGACTTTTCGGATGTTATATGCGTATTTATCACATGATCAAACGGTGAAGGAAAACATTGTGAGGAAACCTGCATGCTTCAGAGATATTCTTGATGACGTGTGAAGTCTGCCAACCTGCAGTAGGCTAGCGTCATGGACCATAGCCTAATCCCTCTCATATAAGAGGTAGGTACTCGTCCCCAGTGTTTCGTTGCGTCGTTGTGCGATGTTACGTTTTGGTTTCTTTTAACATCGTCACAGTATGGTAGATGAGCCTCGCATATTTTAACACAGGGTCCGTCTAGAGCAAGCTGCACAGTCAGTAAAGGGTTGTGTTAGTAGTAGGCTTTCAAGACAAGTTTAATATTATTAGTTTGTCTTTATAGTACAACCAATGCATAAAAAAATCTCGATTTGATAGTTGAACATCAGATTATTGCTATAAGAAAAATAACCAATATGAAATCCCATGATAGGTAATTTTTTATTTTTAAACCAAATCATTAATATTAGTCAAAGCAGTTAGTTGTTGTGAAAAGCTGAGATACAAAATAACTTATCGTATATATGTACATATAACGCTCCGCCTCTCCCTAACGTCAGTATACTCGAAGGTTATAAACGTCGCACAGTTTCATGTTACAAACTTTAGCTTTCTTATGTTTACTCCATCCAGGCGCTTAGCTATCCATCCACTGAAGCTACTACTGAGAATTCTCTAACAGTAACCAAAAAGCTTTATTCAACACAAAACCTCCCACTTAGAAGGTCTACAATGGCGACTCATTATACTAATGTCAATTCGTCCGCCCAAAACAAATGATTTGTTACGAAAACTATGGAAATCGTTTACGGCATGCAACGTATCTTGTTTCCAAGAAGATTTCCATGAGTCCAAACTACAATTGTAGGTAAATTTATACTAAATACATAGGCATTTTTCTCAGTTCAATTTCATGTTTTAAATCTTCACGTGGCTTATTTTAGGCTGGACGTCATTTTCGACCTACATAAGTTTAGTACTGTCGGCCACATGAACTGATGATTTGCATCTGTTTTTCTCTTTTATAATATACGCTGGACAAAATGCACTTAGCGAATAATCTCGGTGTTGACCTTGGCTATCATAAATCTATCGATCGTGAATACAGCCTTGAGCTATTTCTTTTCGTTTTATTTTAACGTTGCCATTAAAATGCCTTCATTACTTCCTCTCCATATGGTAGCGATGAGTCAATGGATTCGGTAATTTGTTTATGGTGAATTTCAATATCTATGTGTCAATATTGGCGACAAATTAATCTTATTTTAAGCATTATGCAATATTGAATTATTTGAGTAATTAGCAACCCATTTCACTTTTTGGCAACGAGACCCAGCACCTGTTGATTTATTCAATCTTATCGAAATGTACTATATAGGAATATTTTAAAAAAAATGTTCCACGTCTACAAGTCTAAAAATTCGCTACAGTATTAAAATCTTTCCTTTAATTATTTTTATGTAGGAAAATTAACAAGCACAGATTTAAACAAGCATCCATTGTATAACTTGGCAACATTAACGAATATAACAGGGTATCCAAATCAAGATGTTGCCATCTTTATTACCTTGTTATAACGTGTGGTGGATGTTGGTTTTGGACAGTTGATACTAAAATTGATTGCCATAACTTTCGCAGAATATTTAGTAACAATGCATTTACTTAAACCTAGATAAGGTTCTGACGTCATAACATACGTCACGCGTCAGCTGCGTATGAATGTAATGCGGATGGACATTAGCCAGCTGTAGTCTTTTAAAAAGTTCGTCAAACACAACGAACTAGAATTGACGTCCCTGCGAAATGTCGCCGCGACCCACGGTGATGGATAGGAGTAAATATAGATGAATGTCCTCGCCATTGACTCAAAGTTTGTAATGGATTTGCGCAGGTCGAACCGTCGATGCGACGCGGCCTCCATCCGATCCGTTGGTTGTTTTCAATAAAAAATGTCAGGTTGGCGCGGCGTCGCCGCGGACGCATTTAGCCTGGCTATTAGCCAAACACAGTACATGCGTCCCGCGCCCTCTCCTCTACCCCAGCGACAAGGTCGACCTAGTACCGACTCATTATTGTATACAACCCTAATAACCCTTACTCTTACGCCTACCACTAAAAGATATTTCATCACGAATCAAAAGACAAAAACAAAGAAGACCAGAACTTATTCAATGATTTTATTTCATTCTTTCGATACACTTACACACAAATTATTAAGAAGAAAATTCATCTGACAAATTTCTATGATCTGAAATATAAACAAGTTGATTAAAAATTTGTTGTGATTACACTTACCCTTGAAGGTGACCGATCGCATTGGACGGTTAGTTCAAACTTCAGAATGTCACGGCCCGTCTGTTAGCCTTCTAAATGCGTCGCACATTTGTGAATATTATTATTACACGGGCAACACCTTTCCACACGTAGGCGAGATTTTAAAAATATTTTTACACTCGTTGTACTTATTCAATTATATTTCAAAGAATCGGGGCTTCTTACAAGTCGTAAAGTAGCTCAGATAAGACAAAACGATCCTTTGAAGTTTGAAGGTCTTCTATAGAATTCCAGTGGTTCAAACTTCAAACACCAACATATTTTCAGTTTGAATAAATATTGACGTGTTGAGATTGACATACCGATTGCTTTGAACATTGCGGCACCTACAACACTCAGCTATGGAGCTGTATGTATAGGTATGCATTCAGTTGTTCAGGACTAAGATATGAACGGATTAAGTAAACAGAACTAATGGGAATATTTAATACGTCTTCTGCAGTGCCCTATTACTATTGGTATCTATTTATTTGCGGATCTCGAAACCTTTGAATATAAACTCTGTTGTTTCTGACTAAATTCGTACCAAAAACTAACTTATGTTTACAATTTCCAGGTGACGCCAGGCACTCCCGCTGGTAGGGAGCTGGTACGCGGTGATATAATCGCAAAGATAGACGACTACGACGCACGCGACCTACGACACGAGGATGCGCAGAATCTCTTCAGGAATGCGCCCAAACAGATCAAGCTAGTTGTACAGAGGTAATCACATCATTCTTTCTGATTAGGAATTGCTGAACATTAAGCTTCATATAACAATATTTAAATATCTTAAAACTTCACTCGGAAGTATTAAGATTACAATCAACCAATCATAACTAAGTGTATTCTCATTAGTACAATTGCAAATACCTCACGCGGCGATATGACCTTTTCCCAGAAAGGGGGTATGCAATTTGGCCTATCTTCATTTATGATAAAAAGGATAAAGTGTAACCATATTTCATGATAAAAAGTATAAAGTGTAACCACAGGGGCGGCGCAAGCGCACATCTGTACTCATTGCCTCGCTCGCCGGGCAGTTTTGTAGGCCGCGTGCCTACGCCTACCTTCTATCACGAGTTCGCTGAGTAAGACTTGCACTAGGTGTCATATATGTTGCCCTTCACCTAGATGTTGATTTATGTCATACTGAATTTTCTGGAATTTATTAATTAGAGTTTACATTCAACCAAGGATGTTTTTTATAGTCACATTACATTCCTACATAATGGCATAATTATTAGTATCAAATAAAAACTTTAATCAAAAAGATAAATAAAGTTCTTTAGCTTCAATATATTGCATTTATGATTCAGTATCACATGGCATTTTGAAACAATCCGTCGTCGTCGTGTAGTAATAAATACTTGCTATAAAAATATGCCTGTTATATTTAGCCACCTCTAAATCCGTATCCAAATTATAAGCATGCGTAATTTATCAGTTTTGTAAACAATCTTTCCGCATAACTATAATATTTGTGAACTTTTAAAGTATAAGTATTTGCTATTGAAACAGATGTTGAGTTCCAGACTCCGTCAATACACACATATCATTACATATGTATGCTCGTCAACGTAACATGCATGAACTATATTATCTACTATCTACCTATATTATATTCTCTGTATGTTATGATTTGTTCTATGTTATGTATTGTTAATGAAAATACCCTATACTAATATATCCCTTTATACGTTGATATATAGACATAAATCTACCACAGGACTAATTTATTTTTTATTTTCTACCAAAGTAATACTTTCATGTTATTTTTAAATTAGTCCATGGTATTTTTGTTTATTTTTCTCGTCAATACGTCATCTTAAAAAAGTCATAGAACACTGCATCGTATTGACGATAATTCATGTTTCAGTCATAATCATTGTGCACGTTGTGTAGGGACGTGGACCGCGAAGGGCCGCGCGGGTCGGGCACGCCACTAGCGCCACGCTCGCCCATACCAAATGCCGCCGCAGCACCATACAGGTATCATTATCATTATTTCATTTTATATTTTTAAACTCAAATAAATCACTTAAGCATTTATTACACAGCCCAATGTGGTCAACTGTTTGCAGAAATTGTAACCACTGGTAACATCAAAAACGTATGATTTAGTCATAAACATGCGGTTATTTTTTTTACTCCTATCCTTCTCAGATGTGAATGTGTTTGTCTATTCCTCTTATCACTGGATCTATTACAGCTTATTTTCAATCAATTCCGTTATATATATATCAAGCAATCACTTGGTAAATAAAAGATGATACATCATTCGCCAGAACTGCCAAGAATATCAAGTCGGTGACTCGGACGGATGACCTGTCTGAAAATGTTTCATATTCCAATGTCAAATTTGGTGTGCCTGATTTATAATTCCTTATTTACATTAGGAAACAATTGATCGGTATCTACACCACAGAACAAATACTTTAAAGGTGGTATCCGAGTGTGGGTGTGTATGTGAAAAAAAAAGGTTTGTAAATGCACCCAAAAAAAAAGGAGAAAATCGTAGTGTGAGCCAAACTTTAAAAAAGACGACAAAATATAATAAATTCCGCAACGAAACATGTACGTTGCTGAGACATTGAGCCAAAGGTCAGTCTCTCATTGATACTATTAAAAGCAAAGTAAGTATAAAAAACATCGAAGTCGAACTGAGGGTTAACCGAATGGTATTCGGAACGCACGCCAATTAAGTAAATAAGTCGCCAATACTCCCAGACACTTTCCGTCGGCCGTATTGCTTTGCAGACGTTTTAAAGCTCCCGAAGGAATTAGAAATTTAAATAGGCAATATCCTTAAAAATAAGTCGCCAATGACTTATTTTTAAGGATATTGTCTACAATATACGTAAAAATCAGCTTGGAGAATTTGCGTGAGGTAAGTAATATTTGTGTGTACCTTGATTACCTGATACCTGAAAATTGGCCCACTAGGCAAGATAGCTGGTAGGCATGCGTTCTTAGTACATACTAGCACTACTCAATAATCCACATTTGGTTCGTCAGAAAATACGTGACGTCTGGCGGCCCTGGGATCTTGGACTAATATCAAATGAAACAAATTGTTGTATGGTTTATAAATTTTAATATTTTTCAAATATATTGTTTTAAAGTTAATAATTGTAAAAGTACGGTTTTTAATTCTTTTTTTCAAATAGGGATCATGATTAAATTGTAGATTAGGAAAACCTATAAGAATATATGGGAGTTAAGTTAGATTTACATATTAAAGAATTGAATAAGTATAATATGTTCTTTTGTTTTAAAATATGACTATTTTAAATCGAAAGAACATATACCTATTCATCGTTCGGAACCCTCTCCGCTACGTCGAATTCGTCTCGCACTTGCCTAGTTTTTTATACTTAACGCTACTCTCAGTATAGCCCGGTAACCATTATAAGTGCAAGCCGTCAGCACCTGTCAGTCTCAATATTTTAAACACCGCCCATTTGTAACAACAAAGATGAGTGATGATTTCGTTTCATCAGCCAGCACTGAGCAACTGTTCTATGCGGTTAAATTCCTATGAAGGGTATACAAGTACATGTAATAATACTGTAATGGTCTAAGTAATAATACTGCCTAATGAGAGCATCAACGTTAATGTAAATTCAGCGCAAAGTAATATTAGCGGGAGCTATTCTGATGCAATAATCGTGCTACGTAAGTGCTCTTTAGCTTACTGACTTATTGTGGTTGGCACAGTAAAACCTTTAATCTTTTACTGGTCATTATTTTATGATTTAAACAAATGTCGTTTAACCTAGGACGCCTAGCCCACAGCCGGGCTGGCGCGGGCCTGAGTCGCTGCCGCGCACGCCCGTGCCGCCGGGCGCGGGGCCCGCGGGGCCGGCCGGCCTGCCGCACTACACCTACCCGCTGCAGCTGGACGGCGAGTACAGGACACTGATGCTCTCGCCTTCCTCCACGCGCACTGACGACACGCTTGACGAATCCATCCAGAGTCAAGTGAGTACTGACTTGTTAACTTACATATAAAAGCTTACCTCTCTGTTCAACTAACATATGGACATTATCAACCCAATATTGTCCGACTGCTGGGCACAGGTTTTCTCTCATTTGAGAGGGATTAGGCTATCTACCATGTTAGCCAAGTGCGGGTTTGCAGATTTCACACGGCATCCAAAAAATATTTCTAAGAGCTGTGGTAGCCTAGTAGTGGGACCAGTGGACTGTGGTGTCAAAGGTCTCGAGTTCAAACCCAAGGCGTGCTCCACTGACTTTTCGGAAATTATGTGCGTATTTATCACATGCTGAAACGGGGAAGGAAAACATCGTGAGAAAACCTACATACTAGTAGGCTAGCGTGGTTGACTATAGTCTAATCCCTCTGAAATGAGAGGAGACCCGTTCCCAGCAGTGGGAAAATAATGGGTTGATGATGATGCAGGTTTCTTCATGTTTTCCTTCGCCGTTTGAACATATGGTAAACACATATGGACTAGTTACGTTAATTTTAAGTAGTAGTTCCGTGTGAGGTTGTTGACGGATTTTATAGGAGCTGTACGTTACCGATAATACTGCAATAACAGTTTGCGACGCGTAAATAAATACCACACGTGGGTCCGACGCTGCACTAACTACGATAGTTCATACGCTTTTGCTGAAAACAGATCGAATAACCGGCATTGGACCCAAATATGGTTGATGAACTATACCTACTATAATTAGTGGAGCTTGGCAACTCGGTTGATCCTATTCGTAAATATCTACTCGCGCCATTCACAAAACTGAATGCTTTTGGCAGGCTGAAATAGAACTAAATTATGGTGCATACGCCTTTTTCCAATATTCTGCCCATCATTTTAACAGATTGGAGATTTTTTATTCACTATTAGTAGTGACGTATTGCCAACCTAACCGAAAGCGTGAAGAATACAGTAAAGATTAGTATCGATCCCCACGTTATTAAGTTTTCTATGAAGCACGCGGATGCAATATGCATAATATATCGAAATAACCTTCACTAACAGACAAAAATTGCTGGAGCATACGTTACATCCCGTAGATGTCATTTAAGTTTTAAAGATGAAATGTTCAAAATGTATACTGATTTTCTAAGTCTAATTGTGATGGCTAGCCAATCTTAATTAAGGCCATATTTCTTTTAATTTGAGGTCGGAATTTAATGATATCACTTTGAAATTAATAACCATACTTCATCATTCATTATTTGATGCGTTGCCAAATTGTAGGCAGTTTTTTTTATTTAAATTATTATAACTAATATATTATTAGTTTCGGAGTAATAAACTTTTGAAATTCTTTGTATCTAATATCGAACATTACAGTACACAACTAGTAACCGTGAACGAATCGTTGTTGAGTCAGCTGGTAGTTCTGTACCATTCGTTTTATATTACTTTGCCACATTTGCGTCAGTCGACATAACCTACATGTATCCTTGATTTTCAACAAATAGGTTAACTGTGTTATACTAAACTAAACCGGTGACGTACCTTGGAGACCCGCCAAAATGCTATGGTTTAATTATGTTAAGTTATTAATTAGAACCACTCTGATTAGAATACCCGACAAAATCGCCTACATATCTACATAAGTTTATTGCTACCCTCGGGCATATAACTGAAATGTAGCCATAATTCATCGAAGTTTTAGAACGTTCTCGAGCTAAATCCGTTTTCTGAATCATGAATCACAATAATAGATGATCGTTGCGGTCGTATTTCTAATTCAATTTGCAATGGAAGTAGGTAGACACTGAGTTTATCGTCATTGATTTTATCATCATGTACCTACCTAATCGTAGCAAAAAAAAACAGAGTTTATACGAAATATTCCAGGTGGAATCGTGGGATCAGTTTTAGGATTAGCTTGTGGCGCGTTAAAATCAGTAACATTATTATTGTTGCTTATAAAAATGTTTCAAATAACAGATAAATTATATACATTATATGTAGCGCAAGGCTCTACGGGTGCGCGGGAGGTTTTCGCCCACGCAGACGCCTATTTTCCCGCCATATTTCCAAAATAGAATGCATTGGAGTCGCGTTGTTTACTCGGGAGAGGCCGACTGGAGCGGCAGTCCGCGATCATACGCTGCACGGCACACGTCCGCGCAACTTGGTGCTACCACGATGGCCGTCAATCCTAATTTCTTCCCCAACGGTTACCAGGATCCCATGCATCCTGAGGACGAAGTCGTCACAAACTGGGTTCGTGCGGATAGTATAAAACCATAACTTAGACCTTCATTACTAAACCCTCTAAAATCCTCGTAACCAAATGTGTTGTGGTCATATAGTTAATACTAAATTGCGAACGATGTGAAACGTCAGCCATTCAACCGTTACATAGGATGTTGAAGAATGGAAGCATAATCTAAATTTGGAGCACTTCAGACACGCGTAGTGTTACAAAATATGTGATGTAATAGCTTCGCGATGTAATTTTCCTGAAAAAATCGTAAGTTCTTTAGGTAAAACAAGATCTGTATTTTATGAGGTCTGAATACCTCACAAGTTTACTATGACACTTGTAGTTCTTTGTTTTGGTGAGCTTGAGTGCTTGAATTTCTGTTACCTAACAGTAGTTAATTATTATTGGCAAGTCATTGTCAAAGTTTGTTTTCACTCAAAGATTTCCAGTTTTCCAAAAAAATATTTCTGTGAACATTTTCATTTCCATCTTACAATCATCATATCCAACACAAATTTGTTTTTATTTATTTAAAAGTTACCATGTTCTAATAATAAATAATTTAACTAAAATCTGCTACATCAATAACAAACCACCAATCCATGCTATCATCAAAAAGTAAACGGCGAAATCATCGCTGGTGTTTTGCTTATTCTAGAAGATCTTACGACCTCTTTTTGATATTAAATCGCCAGCTCTAAGTTATTTTAGTATCAGTGTCACGTCATTACATTTTTTAACACCCACTGGATCTTTCAACACGAGTATGTGACGTGATTGTTCCCATATTCACCTCAATAGGTACATATGGGACTTTACTTAGCGGTGAGAGTAATTAACTAATTACCCACTGGTAATTACTCTCCCCGCTAAGAAAGTAATGCCCTAAACTATAACCAAATCAAATCTTATCGTTATAATTCGCCAAAGAGAAATAATATGTAGAATACAACTTTATACATATAACACGATGAGAGCAGAATAATACTACTTAATCCTTAATAATAAGTGTAATACATAAAATACTTTGCTATCGTCAGTTTTGAACTTACACGATAGGCGCGGTGGCCGAACCATTAGCTTCATTAGGTTCGATTTTCGATTCTCGAAGAGGGCAAATTCGGCAGATTTGGGCCTGAATGTTTGTGTATGTAGGAACTCCTGTTTGTAAACGTGCTCACAACACTGGAGAAAAATCTACCACGGGGGGCATTATTTCATGTACATTTTATCTTCTTTTATCAACAATAATTGTTAATCATTGCTCTTCACATCCATACTATGTGAAAAATATTAGAAAAGACTCTTCAAAGACGCACTCAGCCAAGTCATGCCCACAGCCTACATAATATATATTGGTAGAAAATGTGGAATATGGTATAAGTATTTAATAGACACCCCAGTAACCACAGTTATATTTTTTACCTTTCTTTATTTAGAAAACAATTAAGTTGTTTTTTTTTTCAAAGTCTAAGTCAGTCTTGAAATGAAATATCTTCAATCTATGAGTTTGTTTTTTCGTATCCTATAGCACAATTTATAAATAAATACTAAGTTATCTTTTAAAACTACTATAAAAGTGATAGCTCTGTACCTAGTTGTAGTAATGAGTGGAATACATTACAAAAAATATTTACATTTCAGCCCAATCAAAAGTATTCGACGAACTTAGAGAGTTGCGTCAGTGGCGAAAAGCTCCTGCTTTTGTAAACATCGCCGCAAATAAACGAAGCTTGTTGTTTGCTCATTGGAACATTTATACGATATTTACTAATACTTTGTGGAAGTACAAACTATTCCATTACATCATTACTTTGCTATTTTATTTTATTTTTTTATATTATTTTATTTTTTTAGCACATTGGTTTTTAGTCAAAATGCCGTGCGTCTATTTTGGTTCGAAAATAAATACTTTCTTTTCTTTTTCTTTCTTTACTCTAAACTAATGTTGTATATTTATAATTTGGAATCTGAATCGGTAATTCTTCATTCGTAACATGATTTCATTTGCGATATTAAACGTATCAATCGGAGCCAATCCAATCACGAATAAGACTTCGAAATATGACCGCGGCCCGAATACCATACAACCGTATAAATATAACGGGAATCGTGTCAGAAGTCATATCATAACCCACATGGAATAACCTCGTGTTATAATTAGATGCGACGCGAAGTACGCCACTGAGTTCAGTGGGTAATATTTGCGTAAATATCTTAAAAAATATCAAGAAAATGTCATCTGATTTGTGTTCGTCCCTGACGTCTTTTAGACTCTGTTTAAAGTAAGTCATTGGTATTTTAATTGCTTCTACGTCTGCAACCTTTTGCAAGGACACGTGTGTGACAAATACAGCATTTACTTCATTTAACCGAAGCAATAAACCAAATTACAGTTTTGTGTTCAATGCCGTTTGTTTTACGGTGTTATTTCAGTTTATGTGCCTACTACGTGCACTATTTTTAGTGTGTGATGTGAGCCAACAATTCTAGATCATGGTTGTATATTTGATACCAACAACATTGGCTTTCCCATTTACAATCTTATTTTCGGACTGTATCCATGTTGGATACTAGTTTCTAACATATGATCCGTTACGTTTACCCATAATTATGTTAAAATTGCAATTCACGAATTATAATTATTATTAACAACGGATTCAGCAGTACTATAAAGCCAACTCGCATTTTCACAAATACAACTTTGCAAAGGATATACAGAATATGTATAGCTATTTTGCAGATCGACTACATATAGAATGTATAATAATAGAGAAAACGAAATAATAAACAGTATACAGATCATAGTTCTCTCGAAAAAAAAACCGACTTCAAATGTCAGAACTAGACCAAATTGAAATGGGACACACGGAAAGCACCTTTCAAATAAAATAGAATCATCAAAATCGGTTTACCCAGTTATGATGAAGTTCGAAATTAATGAGGAAACAAACATCCTTTTTTGAAGTCGGTTGAGAAAATCAATAAAGATATAAATGCCTGCTGACATCTCCTTTTGTCAATGTTTTAGCCGTACCGCACAACGCCCCTGGTGCTGCCCGGCGCTAAGGTCCGGCGCGAGCCCGGCCCCACGGAGAGCTACCTGCGCCACCACCCCAACCCGGCCATGCGCGCGCCGCCCAGCCACGACTACCGCGACACCCTCATGAGGCAGAAGGTAATATTCCACGACCCGCACCGGTATTCGAAGCGGAAAAGCTGCCTTCTGTGGTCCGAATCCCAGTAGGAGCTAATTTTTGAGTGATGACCATGGACATTTGTCTCCGAGTCATGGATATTTATATGTATGGAATTTTAAAAAGTAAAATTTATATGTAGTGTATCAACCATCTGGTATCCGTAACGCAAACCTCTTTGTTTAGCCTGGACCTAGAGAAATTTCAGCAGATTATTCTCAGCATTAGCATTTGTTTTTATATTATAAATCTACACCACTGACGTTTTATTCAATTTGTCTTACTGATCATCAGTTAAGACTCGTTTTAAGTACGGAATTCCACAAGAAACTATATTGGGCCTCTATTAAGTATATAATTAAAAATTAATTAAAAATAATGCTTAATTGTACAGGACAATTAAGCATTATTTTTGTGACTGTGATTGAAAATATTCACACTATTTTTTCTTATTTCAAAACTATATTAATATCTAGTAGATACTTTTATCTCATTTAAAAAATACATAAGTGAAAGAAGTTAAGATATTTTAAAAAATACCCGGTTTAGGGTTATGTGGAAATATTAATGACGAGTTGACAGAAATACACATCACACATAAAATTTATGTATATTTATTACATAGTATATTGTATGTGTGTATATAATAATATTATGGCTATATTTAACACATATTTGATTATTAATTATATTGATTTGTGTATTTAATTAGGAGGTCTATATTTAGTGGGCATCTAATTATCATTTCATTATAGTATTTTCGAAGACAATATTGGGATTAAAATAAATAATATAGGTTTGGTTGTACAAGGTATGAACTATGAAAAAGTATTTTGTAAATAAATTCGATGTTGCACGCACACGAAACACGCACGCACGCACAATGCACGCACACACATTTACACTATTCTCTATTTCACACACTGCTTAGAATTGAAAAGAAAGTATATTCATAGAAAGTTTTAAATACATAGATTATTACCTACAAACTCATGGCTGAGAGCAATAACAAGGAAGGAAGAAATACAATGTTTCCGCAAATTTTTCCCAATTTTCTATTGAGATATTATATCTTACATTTTTACACTCAACTTGATTGTATATTCCTTCTTATTCGCCCACATCGTTAGCGAATAGAACATTAACGGTATTAACGTTAGTGCACGTATATATAGTACAATAGTATTTTTCACAACAACTCAGGTGGCAGAGTCGGTGTTGCAGCGAGTGGTTGGCGAAGAAGCGAACAAGGTGGTGCACTAAATGACTTGTGTGAACAGTATCAGCTTCAAGCATGACAACGACAAACTTCCGTTACGAAGCCGGTCGACTCACCATACAATACCTTGCAATCGTATTAACACAAGTACCTTCAGCTAAAAAGTTTATTTTAGTACTTATGTTAAGCGTCTTTAAGTCTATTTTCCTTTATACGCTTGCAAAGTATTGTCCATCTCATAAATTCATGTGTCTATACGCCATCTTGTTTGAGCTTTCATAACTTGAAAGTGTTTAATTTCTTTCATACATCTCAATAAGAGAGTAACTACTTCAGTCTTAGTTTATGTAGACCAAAATCATTTTATATGTATTAGAAGTTTGTAGAACCAACTGCTTTCGCATGACTTTATTATTTCCTGATTATCAAAACAATTTGTCGTTCGTATCCTTAAACATACCTTTTTATTTCTGAAATCTCTCTGCTACTATTAAAATATATAATATTGAAAACCAACAACTAAATAATATTGTTGTAATAAGTAATATTTGATTTCGGCCTACATTTTTTCAAATTTAAAAAGTTGCATGGCATAGCATTTTCCCATGTAAACTTGTATTTGAAACTGTTATGTAAACATTGGTGGTTTTTATTTTTCATATTTTGTTGGAGTATGACCTTGTAACTGCTCTCTCACTCATTCTTTATTGTATTCTGCAGCGGTGTTAATAAGATTACACTAAATTATCGTCCGTTTCGCTTCAGATGGTGCACAAGCAGTTCAACTCGCCGATCAATCTATACTCGGAACAAAACATCGCTAACTCTATTAGGCAACAATCCTCGCCGCTGCCGTGAGTATCTGTAAAACAAATGATATTTTTTTAGACAATCAAATTTAGTAGGTACCGTATTATTATGTATACAACGCCTAATTAAGGCGATACGTACAACAATAACATACCACACTCGCGCCAGTATCAAGGTCAGGAAAAATGGAAGAGGCCTCTCCCCAGCAATAGGATGATACGATAACATTTGTTAAGTTTCAGTGTTAACCTTAACCACACATAATCCAATGTTAAATATGTAGCGTCGGGCTGCACATATCTTGGCAATGAATTTCGACAATATGGATGAATGCCAAACCTAACATTACGTAAGAAATTATCCACTCGTCAGTTTAACAGAATTTCTGTAAATAAGTTCTATACATTTTTATATGAAACTAAATATCCCCAGCTTTTACGCAACACCATTGCTAGATAATTTATATGTTGAGAAACGTTCCAGTGTGGTAATATCTGTTGAGAAAAACATCCGAGGAATAGCATAGAGTGTTACAATACACATAATAATGAAGATTTGTTTGCTTACTTAGCGCTAACGGCCATTACGGGCGGCCGCACGTTGTCAAGAGGCAAGTTTTTTACTAGAACGCCGCCAGAACAACAGTCGACGCCCATCCTCATGATGCATTAATGCTTTATTTTATTTTTATTTCGCTATTTTCGTATCTTGCAAACTTGATCTATTTCACTCCACGCTCAGTTCTTATCGGCAAGCATGGTGTCGACGTCGACATGTTGACAGCACAGAATCAGGAGCGCCCAACATTATATAAACGACTCCTCACACGCCCCACGTCCATACGACAACATTGTGTGTTCAATGTGGGATAATATTTATTATACAAAAGTAGCTGTAAGTTTATTTATACAATCGAACTTAATAATTTATTTAAGGTAGAGAACTTATTCTACATAATTAATGTTAGTATTTTTATCGACCTTTCCTTCCTGAAACACAAACTAAACTAAACTTCCGTACTGACTAACCGCTTCCGCGTCCCTTCTAACGTCCTACCGAGTCGTATCTAATATGTTCTCTCTCTATTATTATATTGCGCCCGCTAACCGACTAAAAACTAACGCCCCGCCCGCCCGCCTGTCGCCGCCGGCCTGTCGCCTGTCGCCCGCCTGTCGCCCGCCTGTCGCCGCCGCCGCGCGCAGTCACAAGCCGACCGTGCTGTACGACCCCGCCAAGTCCGACACGTTCCGCGCGCTGCAGGAGGACGGGCTGGGCGACGTGCTGCACGAGGTGCCCACGCCCGTACAGACCAAGGTCTTCACGGCGCCCGCCAACAAGGTACCGCAACCTTCACACCTAACACGCTCTATTTAGATTATTATTTTGTATGGAGACGAGTACGCATCCGTTCAGCAGTGGAAAGCGAACGAACGCGTACGCTTTAACATACAACACTGAAATACGCCTACAACACGACTCGCCGATTCCAAAAATACAAGTTTATAGACATGCTCGCTTTGTATTAAGTGACCTATGAAAACTATGCTTTAACATTTTTATATCCTCTATCCTCTATGACATTGCTTGTGTCGCGAGTTTTCAATTTAAAGATTACTATAGATATAAAAATGTATTTCAGAAGCCAGCGCCAACTCCGAGACCCGCGAAACCCGAGCAGCCGAAAGGAAAACAAGCGACCTTCGTAAGTACCTATTATAGGATCGATCATAGAATATTATTTTCTATGCGAGTAAATATACGATCCCGGCCGATTTCAGCCACAGCGACTTGGAAAACATAAGCTATGATAGCAAAATGAAGAGATCATTGGACTGTAAAGTCAAAGTTATCAAATTCAATCCAGAGGCACGCCATTTACTTTACAAATTTACGAATAAATACGAAATTTATCAAATGCTCAAACGGTGAAGAAAAACATCATGAGGAAACCTGCATGCTTGAGCAATTTTCTCGATAGCGTGTTAAGTCTCAAAGTTGCTAGCGTGGTGAATGAACGGTAGCCTAATCCTACTCAAATTGGAGGTGACCCGTGATCCGAAATAGGACCAATTGCTGCACTTTACAATTTGTATATTTTGTATTTCCTACTTAAAAATACATGCCATTATCGTACCTCCACTTTTTTTAAATCCTTACCGTTTTTTCTTACCACATCCTTGCCACATGAAGGCATTTTAAATACCTGTAGTTAGTTTTAGCTACCCACAATATAGTAATGATATTTGTATTGTTTCAGGTGAATTCCCTACACGAAGAGCACATCCAACAGTCGAACTCGTTCAAACGTCTGATGTACAACGTGCTCGGTGACACTGAATTTTAAAGCACGTGCGGCGTGACGCATCATTCTCTAGTGACACAGTAATACCTGCCGTCACAGTGGAAGTTCCTAAATATGATGGCAAACTAAACAAAACAGCCAAAACTCGCGAAAGTTTATTAAACCCATCCAGTCACATAATGTTTCAATTTTATTCGTTGAAATTCTTAAGGGGTACACAGTTTGTCATATTAATAGAATGGACTGATTTTTAGAATGGTTTTCGGTTAGCCACAGGCGCCAAATAATATTAGACGTAATGACTTGTTGGGTTAGCAACGAATAAGACTAACAAAATTAATTATAGGAAGCTATCATAATAATGCTCCTGGCAGTGTGTAATATTATTTTTCGGTGGATTTAATTATTCTAATACTCGAGTATTAGTGATATAATTTATATTTACATTAAGTAGAAGTGTAATGTATATTATTACTAAGTGTTGATTTTCTGTTTGTACAGAAATATATTGTTTATGAATTACTTATGAGAAATGTTGAGTGTACAGTCTAGTCACTGCGACCCGAGCTCCGGTCGTACCCAAGAGAATGAAATTCGATCAACCGTAAATAAATTATTTATTTTTATTTATGCAGTTGTTTAATTTTCGCATGTATATAACACTATCAAAGGATAATAAATAACAACAAGGTTAATTTCAAAATAACTATATTCATAACTCGAAGTTTACTAACGATGTTACACAACAAAATAAAATACAGTCTTACAAATTTCATGAACCATAAGTACACAGATCGAAAGGAGAAAGTAATTTTGAGCAAACAAATAACACTAATAACTTATATCACAAGTCACATCATACATACAAGGGTGACGCCACGTGCATTGACAATATTACAACTAAATTAATAAATTATGTTTCATGTCGGTCATCGTAAGCGCATTGCCCACGATTCATCACATAGTACGACCATATTATTTAATAAAAACCTCAGACTTTGAATTCAACAACACTTTTTTAACCGGCATTTTGTACATATACAAATACTAAACTACAAAAAATAGGACTGCTAAATTTGACGCACTTTCAACCTTATTCACATGAGCTTAAATCAAAAATATTGATAAACCGCCAAGGTCCAAACTATTTTTTTACGGAAGTAAAGAGTATCATGCACAAATGTGTTAAAAGAGTGCTAATGAATTCAAGTTTATCAGTAGTAATGGATAGCAACTGGTTGTAACGGTGGTTGTCTATCCGTGAGATCTAAAGGTTCGTCCGGATCCACCAAAATAGCAATAATATCACAATGTGCTTACTCAATCTATCACTATTGGCACCACTGCAGATAAAAAACCGTTTTAAAAATTGTGGTAAGCAGGGGTAATAGAAAGATAAGAACTGAACATTGTGTAACTTTAACTCAATACGGCGATAATCTCGTAATAGTTAAAGCTACACAAACTAAGCATGATTTAGGTGAGATGCATGCAATGGCAGTGGTTGCGAAGTGGACAGTGGATTGTATGTATAGAGAAAATGTCCAACTATGATCAAGGGGCCTATATTGAGATTCTTTTCTTTGGAGAACCGGTGTCATTTACTTAAAATTGATTAAAAGAAATTAAGTTTTAAACACACCAAATAAGGCACTACTTTCTTTAATTTTGAAACAAACTCTTTGGAATAAGCATTCATAGCACGTGAGACACATGGAGATGGATACTTGTTACAAGCATTAGGGGATCATGCATTTATAATTTCGGAGCGAATATTTACATGAGCGTTAGTACTTAAACTTCGATTTTATAACATGTGATATGTAAACACAACGTAAGTACACAAAATTAAGTGCATTCATGCATGTAACATTACGATACATCTCCAAGCACCCTACAAAACATCACTTATTATTTTAACTTATACCACAGACTGACTTTTTATCATTAAACATTATTTTTTATTAGCCATAAATTTACAACATTGGATAGGAATAAAGAGTAAAGTAGCTAATAAAAATTGAGATAAAAGAGAAGATTGTATTGTAATTTATTAACCGAAAAATAAAAACAGTTTCTAGCTATATCAAGGAAAACGACTAGTTTGTATAATTATTTAAATGAAGAACCGTATGTAAATCAAGGAATATGTTTTTAATGACATATTTACAATAAGAGTACAGGAAAAAACAATAATTAGGCGAAATACTAATAATTATGGCACACAGTATAGCATGCGGTAAACATGTTAACGGCCCGGTTTTGTATTAAGAGTTTAGAAATTAAAGTCATGCTCTTTAGCTGGGGATCGCAAGCCCAGAGGCCATACTACAACGTGTTTATGTAGCCAGTAAGAGAGGGATGGTGCTATACGGGGTTAAATATCGCCATCCTTCTCCATCTACCAAAATAAAACTGCTTAATCACGTTGTGGTACCGGCCATAGGACTCTCATAGAGCGAGTTTAAAATTTCAAAGTGTGAATATTGTCATGAATAACGGCATAACGTAAAATAGTGCAGTACTTTATGACATTTCACCAACTATTTTCGGCGTACTAAAATATTACCTAATATTGGACTGATATTCACGTTTTATTTAGCACCAAAGTCCGAACTATTTTACTTAAACACTATATATCTAAACAAACAATAGCGATGTTAACTGTTTCTATTAATGATTACTTTACTAAAAGACATCTAATTGCAATTATAATTATATATTCATGAATAATCAGTAATAACGTCGCTTTGTTTATTACGAGGAAATTTATTCATAAGGTAAAAGGTATTATAAAATCTAACTACATGTTTCGTAACGGTATCAAAGTTAACCACAAATGATTTTTAAATAAAATAAATGTGTGCTAGTTGCTATGTCAGATTGGTTATATTTAAACTAAAGGAGATACATGTTTCAGGTCCAGTTTTCACTAAAGCGGAGAAGAGAAGAGATGTACAGAAACATATTTTGAATAACCAATTAGATTTCTTTATTTCCACGTCTCCTGGAACTCCTCCTCCGCAACGATATCTGATTGGTTATTCAAAACATATCTCACCACATCTCTTTTAAACTTTGGTGGAAACCAGGCCTTATTGGTTGATTAATACATTACAAAGAAAACAGTAATATTTGCAAAAATTTCATACGTAAAGCTAATACAAAAGATTGGTGTGTACCAATCCGAACGACGATCATAATATCCGCGAAAATTAGAAAATTAGGTATTATTTTGCTATTAAACCAATAGGAGTACGGTTTTTATGGTGATAATAATAACAGTTATAGAATGTGGTTACTATAACCCCCTTTCGGATTGGTTTAACATTTCCGAATAACATTTTATTAATCTAACACTTGATCTTACAGACATTTATTAACTTTAAATGATTACATACATAATAGCCAGTATATCTTGGTACGCTGCTAAATAAAGGAACAATTAAGATCTTAGAGAGAAAGATAAAATTGGAAAGGAAAAGGTTTTTGCAAAGTATACTAAGATAGGTTTGTTGAAAGAACAAATTAAAGGCTATTTACAAAAGAAATAAGCTAAAAGTATGTGAGAAATGACAAGCGCTGTTCAGGGAAAGGGATGTCATTGCTAAGATTCTTAAGAGAAATGTTCGAGTGTTCGGCGTCTGCTTCAACTCTTGGTATATAAATAATTGACTTCATTAACTCACAACTGACGAAGTTAGCGGTTGATCAATTTTTGACTGTAAACCCCAAGGAATTTAAGGTTAAAAGTCAAAGACGAAGACTTTTCGGTAAGCGTAGTGGCTGAGCAATCGCCTTCTGCGTTATGGGATGCGGGTTATTTATCCCGAATGAATGTTTCTTCCGGGTTGGAGATATAGGGTATGTGAGAAGCCATACTATGTATTATACTATACATTAGATGAAATTTGGAATGGAGATGCAGTCCCGGGGAAGGACATAGGATAGTTTTTGTCTCGAAGGGTAGAAATAAATAAGCAGATTGGATAAAATTACTAAACCTACGCAGACGAAGTCGCGGACAAATACTAGTTGAAAATACGCACAATACAGGAGAACATTCAAGTCAGATGTATCTTTTTTAATGAAGTAACTAATGTAAAGGAATAACTAGTGATCATTTTCATTACATGACCCAGAAGTAGCACAGTGAGTATGTGTTTAGTAAAGAATATGATATACTTCGTTGCTATGATTATAAGAAACTTATTGACAACAAATATTACGTGCGACAGGTACACATTAAAAATGAAATGACATCAAAAGCATCGCACAAGATTTTACGTAGACATGTGAACAAAGAGTATCCAAAAGGTGTGAACATTAAACGTGGTCTTCCAAAATATACTGGCTATTAGGTAATAAATCATTAACATTAATTATATTATCTGTAAGTGCAGCACAAATACAAAAACTTAAAACCAAAATAATTTACAGTCAATTATCTAAAATTACAATAATTACGATAATATTTTTGCTATGAGATGATTTAATAACACATATGGATCGTACATCAGATCAGCGTCATGGTTATGTAATCCTATCTGTATTTATAAAGAAAAACAAAGATTGTTTTATGTATATGCTAATGAGATTAACTAATCGCACACGAAGTGCCGAATGTACAATTGTCCATTAAAGGAACCTACTAGAAAACCAAAAAACCTTAAAGTGATAGTAAACAATCAATCCGTTGTCATGTTTCTTACTTTTCGGGCCACTATAAGTTCTTTTAAGTGACATAAGCCTCTTTCTAATGGCTTGCCCGTAGACAAAATAATCCTTCGAATATTGCACCATTTTTTTTTTATATTGCATAATAAGGCTAAGCAAAATAAATTATAAGACAACTCTGTTATTCACTTATATTGATTCATATTACAAGTATTTCCATATTATTCGCGGATATGAATAGCACTAGAGTAAGTATTGAGATTACATACAGTCAGGAATTGGACCAGTTTTTATTGAAATCAAATCTTGTATCCATATTAAATTATATAAAAAAACTCATCTATTTTCATTGATTGCGACTATTTCTGTCCGATAGTTTCACGAAACGAGAATTATAGTTATAAATAATTAATGTTAGTTAATTGCTTCAATACCTACTCAGATCCGTGTAACTTATTGAAATTAATTGTTAAGTATTTATATCAGTTTTGTATTTACATCAAACACAACAAAGCTTTTCCTAAGGCTTCCAGGTGTGCCTATAACACATTTCCTCGCCCAATAACCGTCACCCAGAAAGAGACCGACAGGACCCTTAAAACGCATCCTTCGCGTATGGTCGGCGCTCGCACTTTTTAGATACATTACATTGCGTTGCTTTTTTAAATGATAATATTAAGTCACATCCGACTAAATCTTGCCTAGATACATAAATTTCTTTCCCATTTCCAAAATGTTTTTTTTAGAGAATTAAAATGGACTACGATTTATACCCAAGATTGAGATTCCATGAATTAAAACACTTTTAAAAAATATTTATTGCCACTTCATAGGAGCCTTATATATTTTTTCAAGCATGTTTCCCGATAAGGTCTGGTAACTCAACGTATCTTTTCCTGGAAGAGGATATATATACATTCTGCCTAAACCCAATAGTGGGTACTTATTCAAATTTATATAATTTTAAAAGTATGATTTAATGATGAAATTATAATTTAAATTTAACTGAATTTCATTTAACTTCTTTGTTGATACTTGAATATCCTTGTAAGAATATTATATTAAATAATGATACACATAATTTAAAATTATACTTTATGCAAAATCTTTATAGGTTGGGTCGAGTTGCCAGTGATCCTTAAATAAACTTTCAATGTATTAAAATAACGCTATATTTTACGGAATTTCAGTCCGCCCATTGATAAATCGCCCGTAAGATTGTGTGTGGTTTCAGAAATCAGTATCTTCCAATATATTCCAGTTATTTCGCGACAAGTAGGTATTAGTTATAAACCTCAATTTACCCAATTAATAGGTGGATTAAGTTTCATATCTCGTCATAAAAACCCATGAAATTACACAGTAATAATGGAAGTACAGTTATGGAAATACCGTAATAAAAAATAACACAAAATGTGGAAAATACACATTATACATAAAGAGGACAGTCGGACTAGTACACTAATTCCTTCATAGAACGACAACTAAAAGATGTGCTAATCATAACTGCCAGGCAAATTAATAAACCATGCCAGCCAATCTAGAACGGAGGTCACTAGAAATATTATTAGGCAGCGAATTGTTCACTTCGGTAGTAAGGGTTTTTAATATTAATAATTAATGTAAGTAATATATAAACATATAGGTAATATCTATATAAACATATGGATAAATATCGACTTCTCGCAGGACTTGGTAGTGAAAGGGTTTTAAAGATAATTATGACAATTATGAAATTTATCGGTAAATATTCCGTAGTAGGTAACTGACGAAAGATAACCCTAAGATGTTCAGCAGCATTTCGACTATTGCGTGCTTGTAAACCGCATATATTCACAGTCTCTTAATTAAAGTACACTTCTCGCACTGGTTCTCAAAAACAAAGCACAAGGAATAACAACTTAAAGAAAGCCGAATGAGCGCAACGGGTGCTAACCACGCTGGTCGCCCCAATGGACATTTATAGAAACCTATACGGCCACCACCACTCAAACTTTATGATTAAAATATACCTTTATTTACCTGTGAGACATCATTAAGAAAGTCATTCGTATTGGAATAGTTAAGTTGTGCTTTTTGCTTGAGCCCAAGCCAAGCGCAGTTAGATAGTTTAGTTTAAGTGATAAGCCGGTAAATGAACTTAACAACGAACTGTAGTAAAGCGAAGTAATAAATAAGCTGGTGTTGGGAGGTTTCAAAGGACACAGCGAGATTTTATCTGACTCATTAATTGAGGCGCTTAAAATTGGCCGATTACAATTATGTGGGATTTTTTCGGTAAGTGGGTTAAATTGATCGTTAGGTGGTAAAAACCAACTAACATTTTATTTCTCTGACATAAGTGCCTTAAATTGTATTTAAACTTATTATTTTGAATATAGAAAACGGAAGCGGTCATAAAGTTTGGCTTCGGGTTGTTTGTTCGGTTTGGTTGTGTACATGTTTTACTTAAATCAAATGACCTCAAGATATAAAACGTTAAGTTGTGACTTGTGATTAATAGGCGAGATACATGGATAACACTCGCTGAATCCCAGAAGCTTTGACTCATTTTGACGAATTCTGATGGAACACAACATAAGTGGAGTGAAAAAAACCAACTGAGTCAGTATCGACCAGAACATCATTCAAAAATATCGGTGACGTGCGTGAAGACTGTCAGATGCGGTGTGTCTCGCGTAAAACTTAAATGGTGGGTCAAGGTGTACTGCCTGAAAACAGTCGTCGACCGATTTATCTAAAAAATACATGAATAGGATAACTTGGTCTCTTTTCGAGGAGATTTGTTTCGTTGGATAGGTGTGGGAGAATACGTCTTCTGCCGAGCGTTCAGGTGAGTAAGCGGAAAATAATATTAGTCATGAAGATTCATTATTTAAAATAGATGATGGAGAGGTATGGATGATCCCATTTGCTATCGATCACACTTCTATTTCATTCCATATCACGCACTCTTTACATTTGCTTTTTTGGTTTAATAATACATTGGAGCCATGAATAGTTCCTAAATATGTCATAAACCGCCTATAAAATCCGTAAAACTTTAAAATATGCATTAAATGTCATTTGAGGGACGTGCAGTTTTAATTGTTTTTTTTTATTTATTGAGGCAGCAATGGTCACTTCAATTTAGTTTGTCGGTAAAGGCCTGCCCCATTTTGCTAACTATTTATTTGATGTAATATAACTAGCAGTATCCTGCAATATTACCGGCGGGGGTAGGCGTTGATATCATTCTATCCAATACCCGGAGAACTTACCTAGCAGATTTCTACACCCTATGAGGAAGTTACAAGTTTTCGGTTTCTGAGATTTCGTGATGAGTACGCGAGTAGTAAGTATTTCGCTTTTTAACTATATGCCTATTTTCGCTTCATATTTCGAAAGCTCTCTGGTACCAAATCTTAAGAACTTATGATGATATACCCAAAAACATGGTAGCATAATTTTGTTTATACACCCATAGCATAAACAATCTGTTACTCTTGTTTTCTATGCAGACACATGGACGTACATTTTAAGTTTAGGGTATAAGCATCTAATGCGGTGGCCTAAAACGAACGAGGCCTGCACTATTATTATGATAATTACTATTTACATTTTATGTCTCACTTTATACACGCAACTTTATCGCACGATAATTTGAATTCCGTCGTTACAGGTGACAAAACGCAGACAACACGTGCACTCGCGATAGTGAGGGGCCGGCTCGCGGGCGGTGCGGCCCCCGTGGCGCCGCTAGTAGAGCGTGTCGTCCGGGTACAGCAGCAGCGGGCCTCAGGAGGCGGCGGGCGCGGGCGCGGGCGGCGGCGCGGGCGCGGGCGCGGCCGGCAGCAGGCTCTCGCGGCTGGCGCGCAGGTTGGGCAGCGAGCGCGCCGCCCGCGCCGCGCGCCGCGCCTCCAGCGCCAGCAGCGAGCGGATGTCGGCCTCCAGCGGGTCCACGCTGATGTGGTACACGCCGCCCTGTCGAGTGGTACGCCGTTAAGTGGGGCCGCGCGCCGCCGGGGCCGGGCTCGCGGCGTGTCGGGCACTCACCTCGGGGCCGAGCGGCGCGGCGTCGTCGGCGGCGGCGGGCTTCACCAGCCGCGTGTCGGAGAAGCGGCGTGCGTCGTCGTGCGCGTCCACCCGCAGGCGGTCGTCGGCCAGCGAGGACAGGCGCCGGTGCGGGTTGCCGCGGTACGTCTCGAAGCCGCCGCTCTCGTCCTCCTCGTGGTAGGCGGCGGGCGGCGGCGGTGGCTCGATGTTTGCGATCACTTGCCCGCGCGCGCTCCTCTCGCGTCTCTTCACCCGGACTGGCGGAGAACCACTGCCAATTGGCATTTTTTCCGGCGCATTTTGAATTAACAATATCCTAAGGGTTAGAATAATGTGTTAGATTCATTTTCATTCATTATTATCATAACATAACATAATATAATATAACAGTTAAGGGTACCTACCGGTTATGAGCTCGCCAACGATTGCAAAGATGCAAATATTGGCGGCATTGTATGTACATAAAAACAGCACCGCCAGTGAATCCCACGGCGACTACTACCAGTTTTGTCCAAAAAGGCCACGCTGAAACATGTCATCGTTGTAATATTTAGGTGATGAGGTGGTGAAGCTCGTTTTCATCATCAGCCTAAATACGACTTTTGCTGGATAAATAAATACGAAAATCGTAAAACATTATATTATAGGCTTTTACACATCGTTTGGATTTTAATTCAATAAGCTATTTTAAAGATAGGATATTTTTAAGCAAACATTTGTGTACAGTACATACATACATACACCACACCTTTCCCATGGGGCCAGGCATAAATACAGACCGCCACGCACTACGATACCTGCATACACCTTTTGCTGCGTAGATTTGTGTACAAAGTTGTAAATATGGTAAATAAATATATCGCATAGTGACATAGGGCAGTTATTGCGCTGCATTCGTCAAAAGTACACCTAAATCATTAATCATTATCCATCAGGTGAGACGCTGGCACATGTCTCAATTTCGATTTAAAAAAATTATAATGTAGTGAAAATATATCACATGAAGAACTTGATGAAATACAAAGACTTGATATCCAACTGTGACGTTCACAATATACGGCTTATTTTGCAACTTATCCATATTATAACCAGATAAGTTATTTACATACGTAGGTATAAATACTGTGTACATATTTTATTGACGCATTCATACAATTATCTGCAATAGGTCAGTCTGTATAATATATCATACTGAGTAGTTGTAAAATGTAGTACCTATTTATGTGTAATTTATTGTAATGTCATATACTCATATAGGACTGGGTAACAATTTTTTGCTAATTTTATGTTTTCCAAAACTGGTTATTGATCAGCCGCAGTGACGATTCATGACACCTTTACTTACATAATAGTGCACAGATTATGTTTATAGTTGTGCACATCGTTGATACTTTCGTTGACATTATAGATTGCCTAATCGGTCATAAAATAGACAGCCATGTAGGTAACTATGTCAGAATACAAAAATGTGATGTTTGTGTTTATTTATCCATACCGATCATGCCGCGGTTGACCTCTTCCACCGCTCGCTCTATAAGTACAAACAATGACCACATGACACAGAGCGCCGCGACACAGTGGAACAGTACGGCGCAGCACAATCTCCGCCGCTCCACGCCGGACATCTCCAGCAAACGCCACTAAAACAATAACAAGCATACATAGTTACTATGTGTAGCTTTTATATAAGAACGACTCTTGCAAAACAAGACTACAGAAATCAATTAGCTGCAAAATAGAAGAGTCTACATACCTACATACTTATCATTATTATAACTGTACCAAAAATGGACCAAGGTGATAACAATCGAATGTGGTGAGGCGGTGAGGGTATGGTGAAGGTGAAATTAAGTAAATTTAAACGCAAACGACAATAATTTACGTCTATAAAAACTGGCTATTTACCTCATTAAATGGCTTTATTTTGGTATGCATAATAAAATTAAATTTGCAGAGTTCACAAGATCTCGTCTCTGATGCAGTCAACCACTGTTGTAAACAGCCCTGATGAACATACTTTAAACTTCCTGTAACAACATAATTATGATTAAATTATTATTACTATTAGTACATAACATGTAAACACTTAAGTTATATAACTAGTTTATTTTTATTTCAATGCCATCATTGAGTAAGTATGTGGATCATGTGATACAAGTAGGTATTCATAATGATGAGTACTCTAGAAAATAGAAAATGCTTAGTGTCGGAAAATAAAATAGACATGCATGTCTATGCATCTAATACTAATCTGCTACAGTACAGATTAGTAGTGCTGTAGCAGATTAGTATTAGATGCTAGTCATACATACATATACATACCATCACGCCTGTCGTCCCCGAAGGGGTTAGGCAGAGGTGTACTAATGTACACCCATATTTCACTCGTATATTTTAGGTCTCATGTACAGAGGGCGAGCCTATTGCCATTAACCGGGCACATATCCAAACTCCTAGCTGCTACTGATAATTTAATAGAAAAAACCAATAACACTGCTCAACTGGGAATCGAACCCAAAACCTCTTACTTGGCAGTGGCTCATTGGTCTTGAGTCCGTACAGTGGTATGACCACTAGACCAATGAGGCAGTTTGCTAGTCATGTACTTTACTAAGTTTTATTATGCAAACAAATCACATTTCGCATCCTATCAATGATAAATATCATACACATCAATGTCATATTCAGCTTAGACACTGTTTCCATAAGCAGTAAGGTGAGACAGCTCATCATACCTGTATAAGTACCTCTGGATAAAGTGGACTACTGTTCGCAGATATGTTTAAGGTCTTATGTAATATATAGTATGTATAAAATTTGTAGTAATCTTTTATATATGTATCTCATTCACAACCTTTCGGACAGAAATAGAGGAAAAACTTAAGACTGTTAAAAGGCCACTATAAATTGAAGATTGAATTACAACAACATAACAAATACCAAAATATTTGTTATAATAGGTATTATGTTGTTGTTATTCACACAATGTATGACAATGCGCAGTCGCATTTACCAGACATACATATACAAAGATACCCAAGACAGTCAGATATAGTCTGAATATTGTAGTACATATTTAAACTAGCCTCAGTATAGTACACATATTTAATGTGTAAGACATGACGTGACTCGTTTTGCATGTAAACAGACAGTACAGAGAGTGCGACTATATATATATTTTTTCCTAAGGGATGAAGTGAACTGTCAACTTCACACACTGCTGTGTTAATAATGCTAGATTCTGGATAGGTTCTAGAGATAGTTCATTAGAAGCTTGTATGCTCCAGGGAAACAAGATGCAATATTGCAGCTGCACTCAAGGCACATTATAACACACACTATGGGTGTACCTAGCTAAGGAGCTGTTGTGCCCACCCTAAGATGTCGGATTACCAGATACAAATTCGGGAGAGGTCAGCCCCCCCCCCCCCCCCTGAAGGAAAAATCTAGATACGCCCATGATTAACACACCCATGTGAAGAAGGATATAAATTAAACAATACCTTAGTTGCATGCCGTGTTTCTCAAATGATGGAACAATAATGTGGCACAAGTGTGTTGCACAAGTGTGCAACACACTTGTGCCAAATATTATTTAAAGACATTAGGTACTTGCAAAGATATTTAAATAGTTAATTCTTTCTTTTTGTTATAGCATGATGATATTTTTATTTATAACATAGACAACTAGCTTAGTGCGGACTAAGCTAGTGTGGTGGAATATAGTCTAATCTCTCTCACATGAGAAGATACCTATGCCCAGCAGTGGAACAGTTATTGGATTGACGATGATGAAACTATGTTTCCTAATAAATACAAGACTTATACCTTGAGCATTACACCAAAATTGGATTTCTATACTAGTTTATTAAATAATTAAGTATCCAAGGGATTACTAATAGAGTAGTAAACACTGTCTTCTCTTTACATGTTGGTACAAGCTACCAGGAAACAAGTGCAGCTACTTTACATTACACTATTCAAAGCTAAAATATATACCTATAAAATTACATGTTTTTCCTGTATTCAAAAAGGTAATCACTGTTATATGTAGTAAATAAAATTTCAATTTGTCTTCAATACTGCCTTCTTCAAATTTTTTGCCAAAACTCAACCACAACTGAATGCCATATTATTATATGATGTGGTTGTATTGTATACAGAACACATAATTCGCTATTGTGTATTCATTTTTTATATTTAATATATAGGGCTTACCCTATACATTAATTAACCCTTAGGTTATATACAAAGCTAAATCATAAGACATTTTTTATCATATAATTAGACCCACTGTAATAATCTATTTTAAATAACAATTATTCTTCCAAATCAACCTTAATTGGTGTTGTATTTTTTTATACTTGTGCTATATATATATACCTGTGATCATTAAGATTATGTAAACAGAGAACATCTGTTTACTATGTTAAGGTATGCTGTGTATAAAGTTGAACTCTAATATATGAACATTACATTTTAACTGACCTGAACAATAGCATGGTGCAAGCAGAGGGTTGTGAGTCTCGCTCTCGCAATGGCATATGCGGCAAATATCACCACTAGAATTGCTACATGACGTGCGGCTGCTCCCTGATCCTGTTCGTATCACTTCTCTACCACAACCACCTCCCCATTCCCAACTTTCAATATCTGATGAATTTTTTACATTAATTTGTTGCACAGGCATTTTATTTTAAGCTCAATTGAGCTATGTAGTATTCACAGATTTTCTTGATCACATTAGACATCGACAAAGCAAATATAAAAACATGTCACCTCACACTGTTAATCCGATAAGTACAATTTAATTAGTATGTACAGTTTAGATACTGCTTACTAATTCACATTCCATCACGTACTTTATTGATACCCAATGATAAATTAATAATAAGTAAATTAAAACCCATGGAATAAAATCATCAACTAAAAGAACTTAGGTATTCGTGTTTCGTGCTGCTACTGCAACTGTCATCACATCACACAACACTCAGACGTCATAGAACTCATAGATTTTAAAATCATGGACACTAGAGGTAAGGAGCGCGGATCCAAATAAAAAAATATAGGCCCACTCCTGACAGTATTTATTGTTATGTGTAGATTCAAAAATAAAATACGTACGGGATAAACCGAACGGGATGGGGGCGGTTGGGGGAGTTGAAATATGTTTGTAAATAAATATAAAAAAAAATTTTTAACTATTTATGTATTTTATCCATTGTCTAGTACCCATAGTACAAGCCCTGCTTAGTTTGGGACTAGATGGTGCTGTGTAAAATGTCGCAATTATCTAAGGAGGGTGGAAATTCAAGTTGAGCCAAATATCGTCACAGGTAAGAATTACAATATTGCATTCAGTCACTATATCCTACCCTCTCTCATGAAATAAATGAGTATCTGTATCTCTCACGCAGCTTTAGTCAGTTTTATGTTAGGTAATTTTTTACACATGTAGCTGAAGAAGAGTAGATGAATTTGTGATCGTATTATAAAAGTAATTCCAGGTTTTTAAGTTTTTAATGGCTCCGTGGTCATTACCCATAATTAATTCCCATGACATTGGGCGTGATAAGGGAATTGTCCATTCCATATCCATACTTTCTTAAAATCATAATCCTTATTCGTAATATTCTTAATAATATTATAAATGCGACAGTTAGTCTGTTTATCTGACTGCCTGTTACCTCTTCACGCTTTAACCGCCTAACCGATTTAAATGAAATTTGGTACTGGGATAATTGAAGTCCCGAGAAAGGACTAGCTTTTATCCCGATAAATTATCCCATAAAGAGGTGGAAAAGGGAATTTGAACGCGTAATCAATAATTTCATTCACGAATGATGTTTTGAACAGGAAGAAATAACAAATTAAATAAAATTACCAATTCTACACGGACGAAGTCACGGGTAGGTTTAATATACTTTAAGCTAGTCTTAAATTATAATAGTTTATGTAATAATCGGTCCATACCAAGCGCTTTTCATTTCAATCATCTCTTGTCCATCGTTATTTCATAAATAATTCTAAGTAATGTTATCATATGATGCAGCTCATTTGCATAAAAAGTATAATTATCTTATTACCATTCTGATCAATTATTGTACTGTCTATCTAGTCTGATAGTTTTCTTGCCATATAATTCCAGTGGCGGATTTACCAGCAGGCTGAGTGGGCTGAAGCGTAGTGTGGCAGATTTTAGCGGGCGGCTAATTTTTTCTTACAGTAATGAGCTAAGTTGATATTTCCCTTTTTAACCGACTTCAAAAGGCGGTTATATGTTCCGATGTTTGTATGTTCACCGATTACTCCGCAACCTGTGAACCGATTTCAAAATTGGTTTTTTTGTTCGGTAGGGTACGCTCCCAAGTTGGTCCCATTTTGACCACGTCAGGATTTGATGATGGAATGGATGATATTTGCGTCTGATAATCATCATTTCATGTTGATGACCTGGTGATGGAAGGTACAACTCTTTAACGGTTAAGAATTAAAAGAAAAATCTTTCAATTATAGGCATTTATGGCGTTATAAATGTATTCTTTAGAGCTGTTCAAGTATTTGCGTCAAATAACCATATCATGTGGATGATATAATGATGAAAAGTACAACTCTTCAACGGTTAGGAGTTGAACAAAAATACTTTCAATTATAGGTGCTTTATTAATTTCTTCATATATATGCGTTTGTAGTGTAGGACGGCCGCCGGCCAGGTGGAGCGACGACTTGCGCAAGATAGCTGGCAATGACTGGAGGAAAAGAGCCGAAGATCGAGCTCTGTGGCGTTCACTAGGGGAGGCCTACGTCCAGCAGTGGACGAATATAGGCTGATGATGATGATGATGATGATATGCGTTTGATAATTATCATATTATGTGGGCAAGGTAGTGATGGAAGGTACACCTCTTCAAATCAAATCAAATCAATCAAATCAAATCATTTATTTCAATTAGACCAATACAGGTACTTTTGAATTGTCGAATTAAATTGAATTTAGTTGCACGGTTCCAAAAGGTAGGTCTTATGGAGAAGAACCGGCAAGAAACTCCATAGATACTCTTTTTAAATTAAATACAAAATTGTTGGTTTTGTTTTACAATGCTTTATGTATGTAATATCAATATGAGACTGGTGCAGTTCGATGTGAAACGTATTATTTATGAAAGTAAAAGAAATAACTAAAACCAATTTCGGTTGCCATAACATGTATGAGCCGACCAGTCCCAACTGATAGCACCCGTTCACGAGCATGACGTGTGTATCGGCGTCTGTCTACTCAACCATGTTGTAGGGAATAAAAAGACCCGACACACAACGCCACCATCAGCAGGACATTTGAGTGAGCATGACAAGCCCAGAGATTAGGAGTTGAAGGATATATTTTTTTTAAATTATACGTACATATGGATTGACAGATGTATTCTTTCAGGCTATTATTGACTTGATAATAGAAGATAAATTCTATTTTTTTAGGAGTTACTTAGAAAATTGAACGTGTACATACATAATTATGTCGTATGCTTATCGTTTATCTACTATATATTTCGTTTTATAATATTTTCTCTTTCTTATTCTCTATCTCAGTTTGACGCTGTTTTAACCGACTTCAAAGAGGAGGAGGTTCATTTTGACGATTCTTTTTTCGTTTGAAAGAGAGTACCTTCAGGTTGGTCCCATAAAAATAGTGAGGATTTGATGAAGGAATCCTTAGGTCGAGGAGATCTCTAAAATTTTCTACGTAGATTGTTGTTTAGTTGTTACAGACACTAAAAAGTATAAAATAAAATAAAAACTGCATTGAAAAAAACCGACTTCAAAAATTAAAAAGCAAAAAATAACTAAATACAGTTTAAACTTATTTTTATTTTTAAAGGTATGAAGTCGGCGCCAAGACAAATGTAAACACACTCATCACGCCTAATCTTGAGCGGGGTGGTTTCAAACCAGGCACCGGCATCGACTTCATACCTTTAAAAAAAAACTAATGGGTGCGTGTACTTATGTACGCGCGTGAGAAGTTATACTTCTTTGGCATCATTAAATAGTTAACCTCAATTATACTTGAAAAAGTATATAAGCACAATTTTTTTCGCTAATATTCACAAATAGTAAGTAATATCAATCAAAATATTCAATTTAAATCACTACTGAATATAATTTATTAGCACATATATAATTCACACTTGTATGAAACTAAAACACGTGTTATGAATGTATAAACTAGAAACATGACGTACAAACATGCGAACATGCAAACATTTAATTTCTATTTTGTTGGTAGCTTTTTTTTCGAGACTTAATGAGCGGTTAAGCAGACAGCTTCATACTGTTAATTTTGTGTCACAGATGGGCGCGCATCTTAACATTTCACTCTCATCATTCATTAAGCAGACAGCTTCATACTGTTAATTTTGTGTAACAGATGCGCGCGCATCTTAAAATTTTACTCTCATCATTTTTTCATAACGCGCCTAAAGAAGTATAACTTCAATAAAAATAAGTTAAAACTGTATTAAGTTATTTTTTGCTTTTTAGTTTTGAAGTCGGTTTTTTTAAACGCATTTTTTATTTTTTGTAACTTCCAAACGCGACGATGTTGGACAAATTATGAATTGTAATTTAATTGACCAGAAAAAACTGTAATAGATTGTGATCAGTAGAAGCCGCAAATTTTCTATAGCCGACTGGCGGCGAATGTGTCCGCCACTGCACATATTTCAATCAGCGGGTTATAGCAGGTAGTCTATGGTGTAAATAGGGATATTCCTTTCATTATAATTTCTATCTGTTTCGTCTGTGGTGTTACAAGCCGTGGTATTGTCGATGTCGATCATTCTTTAATCTGTGACACATCTGTGAGCGGCGGCGTTGCGTATAGTAGCATCGTGCCATTATTTTTTGGAAAAAGAATAAAATGGGGGTTCCTTCAGAAGTTCAAACTGAAGCTATTTCTATAGTTCATCAATTTCTACAAAATATCGACAAATCTTTGGCTCAAGACTTTCTCAAGAAAACTAAAGCGGTAAGTAGTCCCGTCCCATCTTCTTAAAAAAAACCACGTGTAGCCGGCCCCCGCACGTGCTCGAAAACAGATTTTATGTAGCTGTTTTAAAGCTGGCTTATATATAAGATGTTTATTCAACTACAATTTGTTAATTCGCTTCTATTCTATAAAATGACTTCATTTAAACAACGGAGTAAATATTTAGCGTGACTTGATACGACATTTTGTGAAATCTTTCGATGACTTGATGTGTAAATATGATCGACGAATTATACTTTTCGGACAGATGCGACATTTACTAGTCTTGTAAATAGTGAAGAAAACATCGTTAACATAAATTATTACAAATCTACTGTCACGTTTTGAACCGAGAAGATAAAATATATATTTTTTCTTTTTTCTTCAAGAAACCTCGTGTCAAAGGCCTACCATCACTTACCGACATAATACAAGAATTCAATAAGCACAAGAAACCACAAAAAGTAGCAGAAAGGTTAGTAAAATATCCGCCATTAGGGTGTCACTCGGATTAGTATTAT
The DNA here is from genome assembly GCA_905163465.1 of Craniophora ligustri. Classification (NCBI taxonomy): domain Eukaryota; kingdom Metazoa; phylum Arthropoda; class Insecta; order Lepidoptera; family Noctuidae; genus Craniophora; species Craniophora ligustri. The sequence continues at coordinate 6,475,714 of LR990959.1, forward strand.
TTTATAGGTTATTATTAAACATGCACAAATTATAAACGACACAATGCTACCCAAAGTAACGTCTTGAAATATTTTAAATTCTGAAAATCTGAATGGTGTCTTAATTTTCTTTTAATATTTTTTTTTGTTTAGAGATGTTAACATTATGTGTAGAACCTTTAGGAAGATATGTGTGTGGCACTTACTAACTCCTCAGTAAATTAGTTAATTGTTGAATTAATAAATAAATTGTAATGTATTAACATTGTTATAATGTAATAATCTTTGCTTTTCTATTTCCACATAGTATATTATGCTATCTAATTGTTAGTGATAGTATCTATTTAATTTGTATTAATCACACTCACTTAAAATTAGTGAAAGAAAATAATTTATAATCTATTTTTTACTCTTTAGTTCTGATGATGACTCTAGCAAGGACAAGAAGCCACAAAAACAACCTGTTGCTCAAGTAAATGGGAAAACTACAGCTCCTAAAAAAACTAATGACTCTTCAGATTCTGATAGTTCAGAGGATGAGAAACCTAAAACCCAAGTATGTTACTATAATTATTAAAAAATATGTAAAAATGTGATATTTACAACTGTAGGCAACAACTTCTGTGCCTGTATTTACAATTATTGTTTGCCAGAATAGTTGATTAGTTTGCAGTCATTATGATGAGAAATTTTCAATGAATATCTGTGATTTTAATATCAATATTTCGTCACTACCTCTGACTATGTATAATTAACTTTCACACAATATTTTTTTTTACAACAATCATTCTGTAATATTAGTCTTTTTGTTTAAGGCTAAACCTACACCTGGAAAAACACCAATCAAAGCTGCTCCAGTTAAAAAGCAAGAATCATCCTCTGATGACAGTGACAGTAGTGAAGATAAAGCCACTTCAAAACCTAAAAAACAACCAGTGAAGCCCAATAATGCAGCCCCTAAAGTTGTTAAGAAACAGGATTCTTCTGATGATGACAGTAGTGAAGATGAAAAACCTAATACGCAAACCAAGGCACCAGCAAAAGTGCCACCTCCTAAAGTACCTGCTAAGAAAAAGCCAGATTCTTCATCAGATAGTGAAAGTAGTGAAGATGAGAAAGCCAAAAAACCTACCATTGCTCCAGCAAAAACTGTAGCTAAAGCTACACCTGTCAAAAAACAAGATTCTTCTTCAGATGACAGCAGTGAAGATGATAAACCGAAGACAGTTGCAAAACCTGTTACCAAACCACAGGCTAAAGCAACTTTGGCAAAGAAACAAGAGTCATCATCTGATGATAGTGAAGATGAAAAACCTGCCCCAAAAAAAGTGGCACCTAAACCTACACCTGTCAAGACCCCTATCAAAGCAGCTCCAGTTAAAAAGCAAGAATCATCCTCTGATGACAGTGATGATAGTGAAGATGAAAAACCAAAAGCAGCTGCTAAAGTTGCACCAAAAAGTACACCAGCTAAGCCAGTAGCTAAAGCTGCACCAGTTAAAAAACAGGAATCATCATCCGATGACTCTGACGACAGTGATGATGAAGATGCTAAACCTAAGAGTAAGGCGCCACAAGCAACTGCTGTTAAACCGAAAGCAACACCTGCTAAAAAACAAGAATCCTCAGATGATAGTGATGACAGTGATGAAGATCAAAAGGTTCCACAAAAGGCTCTCCAAAAACCTCAGCCCACTCCTGTAAAACCTGCCACCAAGGCATCTGCTAAAAAAGAGTCATCATCTGACAGTGATGATAGTAGTGAAGAAGAGAAACCTAAAACAGTCCAAAAGACTCCAGCTAAAACTCCAGCTAAAGCACCAATAAAAAAGGCATCATCCTCAGATGAAAGTGATGACAGTGATGATGGAGCTAGTAAACCAGCTCCAAAGACACCTATTAGTGCAGTTAAATCTAAACCAAAAAAACAAGAGTCCTCTGATGATGATTCAAGTGATGAAGATGAAAAAAAACCAGCAAAGAAACCTACTCCAGCTAAGAAAGCTGAATCATCTGATGACAGTGATAGTGAAGAAGATTCTCCTCCTGCTAAATTAGCCAAAAAAGAATCAAATGTTCAGGTAAATGTAAAACCATTTTCTTTGAATAATTTTATCTTTCTACATACCAACACATGTCGTCCTGAAGAGTCGGGCAGGGATTAGTGGTGTATTTTTTCCCATATAGTAGGAGGCGCGCCTATTCCCATCAACTAGGCAAAATCTAAACTGCAAGCTGCTACTGAGATTTTAATAGAAAATCAAAATAAGACAGTCACACTTATCTACCACTGATCAAAAAGCAGTCAGTTATTAATCTATCATGCCCTTTTATCGTTTTACATCACTTCAGTATAAATCCTTTATTTTTTTTATTCTTCATCTCAGAATGGAGTTCAATCTGGGAAAAAGAGGAAAGCATCTGGAGATGAAGTGGACTCAGGTGGACCTGCCAAGAAACCCTACAGCAATTTTGTAAAGGTATACCTCTAGTTTAAATAATGTTGATGTACATTATTGTTTATAGATTTTACACATGTACATAATATTGCTAAAAACTCATATTATTGCAAGATGATGGGTATTGAGTTTGACCTTATTATTACATTTATCATTTTGTTTCTAAACAAATTATGTAATGTCTGTACTACATATTTCGTGAACGATAGGTCTGACTATAATTTTGTTGAATGAATATTATTTCACTTCATATAAAGAAATTCATATTCTAACTCTAAATACATTTTAGGGAACAATTAGTGTTTCTACTCCCAAAGAAAAAGAAAATGGATTGGGTAAGCCAGCTCCATTCCGCCGAGTGGCGTCGCAACCTATTGAAGTGGATCCTAGACTAAAGGATAATTCATTCGACGCTAAGGTAAATGCCCGAAAGTTTGAAAAGCCAAGGCAACTCCATGTTATGCCTAACTTGGATATTTTCGCCCATGGTTTCATCGCCAGTGGCTTGCTATAACATTTTGGGCATTTACTTTTCTGGGACCATTCGGTCATCACATAGGGTTGTCTTGGTAATAACTTAGTACTCTCTCTATCAGGAGGGTGAAACTCAAGGTGACGAGAACGAAGACGAATCTGAAGTCAACAAATCCGGAGGTTGGAACCAGCATGGGCGTGGCGGATTCAATCGGGGCCGTGGTTTTAACGATAGGGGTAGAGGTGGATTTAGAGGCCGAGGAGGTGATAGAGGAGGCCGTGGAGGTTTCAATGACAGAGGTGGCCGTGGCGGCAGGGGTGGTCGCGGTGGTTTTGACAGAGGAGGTCGTGGTGGATTTGATAGGGGTGGCCGGGGCGGATTCGACAGGGGAGGCCGTGGTGGTGACCGAAGAGGCCGTGGCGGTCGAGGAGATCGTCATTCTTGGGGTGGAGACAGGGGAGGGTTCAACAAAGGAGGTTTCAATGATAGAAAAAGTTTTGAGGGAGGAGACAATTCTCAAAACAAGAAAATTGTATTTGATTAAGTTAAGTAAATAAGGTAAGGAATTGTTTATTTTTATCTTAATTTGAAACTATTTCTCACTGAGAAGTTGTTTTGGAACTTCATTAATCTTTAAAATAAAGTGAGTCTACTATAGAATGGACTTTCTGCATCTCTGATAGTGTACCTACAATAATATTTATGCTGTTTAGATTTTCTTGTATTGTACTATTTTTTGCGGGATAATACATGAGACATTCCTTTTATTGGTGATTTTATAATTTATATGTACTATAAATAAATTAAATAAAAAATCGAAATCCTCAATATTTGAAGACTAGTCTATTGCCATCAAGTCCTTTACTTTAATTGAATCATTGAATCCTAATCAAATTAGTTTTCACAAGGCAGCCAATCACCTCACGATAATAATATAGTCAAGAAATGACATTATATTATTTTGTTTTCTAGAGTGGTTCGCGTGGTTCTTGGGGTGAGCGTGCTAATCACGATTTAAAGCATACACGTGGTAAGTCATTCAAACACGAGAAGACGAAGAAGAAAAGGGGATCATATCGCGGTGGCGCGATCGACACAGGTGTTCACAGTATAAAATTTGACGACTAAAATAATGAAAGCTTGGACATACATCCTTTTTTCGCTTCCTTTCTTAGTGAAACAAATCTATTTTGCCTATTGTGGCATTATGATATGCCACAAGAAAATTTAAAAAGTATAATATGTCGGCTTACATCAGTCCGCCTTTTTTCTGGTGGTACATTTTTTTTCGACATACAAACTAGTTATTTGTAGAATAAATAATTAACGTTAAATACATAAACCTGAATTATTTCATAATTATGGTTACTACTTCTGACTTGTAGCCTCAGAAATTCAGATTATTTTGGTATGTAAACTTTTTATTTAATAATAATGTGTATTTTTGTCTGTTTCGTGATGTTTGGATGTATTTTATAAGTTTTGAGTTTTCTTGTGAAAATGTTACTAGTAAGAGTAGTGTGTAATGTACGTTGACATGGGTATGAATTTACGGCTACGTAATGAATGGACATCAGACATTGTATATTATATTATTTTTCTCATAACTATATAAATAAGCAAAATTTTTATTAAAAAATTCTAATTGTCTAATAGACAATTAATAAAATGTTTGGATTGTAACATTACTACATTCATTATATGTATTTCAGTTACGAATAATTTCGTTACTATCTAGGTAATTTATGTTGGGGTTAGATGATTTTAATTTCAACCACTGATAATAACATTATTTTGAACATTTTTATTTCTTTAAGTATTGATGTAAATAAACGTGTATGTAGCACCTACCTACATGAGTATGTATATAGGATATTATAAGATTAAAATTAAATAGGCACATTATTAATTGTTAGGTACTTTCGTAGTAACGACAATAGGTGAAAATAATACAATATTGTATTTTTAAGAATACTTCTTTGTTTAGTTTAATAAGCCCGCCTTTTATTAAACAGTTAAAATAACTAACTGATTTTTATTGCAAATTAAAGTCCTTGATAAGTTAATGACAATTTTATATCGGTATCGAAATACCGCGTATTCCAGCTGGCGGCGATTTGACCTACTAGTTGTTCATTTCTTCAGGACAGGAAAATAGGTATGTTATGTGTACTTACTAATAGTCGATCTAGACTTGACCAGTCAGAGGGCCATGACCGCATGACTATTTATACGGCTATACTATTGTAAATCAAGTTTTGTCAGTCTTATTTTATTTTATTTTTCCTTTGCTTGTGATCCCAATGTTTTACTTATACATAGGTTTGGATCAAGTAGGTATATCTAATATAAAAAATAATTTTGGCTTATCTGCGTTATAGGCGCCGTCACGAGTTCAGAGCGCTGGCCTTGAATGCGCAGATATCAGTTTTTGGGTCCGTTTGGCGGGGTGGGCGGTGTGCGGAGGGTGAAGCGGCCAGTGCCGGCGCCGTATTGGTGTATCGCCCAAAATACATTCACGCACATATTGCTTTCGTATTTTTTCATCGTCTTGATCTTTTAACTTTCAATAAGTAGTTCCAGTCGCATCCATCTAACTTAAACCTTCGACTTCCTTGATTAACGACGATTTGATGGAAGGAATAGGATTATTGCCAAACGATTAGAATTTAAGTTTAGGACTATAGCCTTATCCCTCTCATATGAGAGGAGACCCGTGCCCAGCAGTGGGACGTTAATGGGTTGATGATGATTAGAATTTAAGTTTTTTTAAATATAATTGATTATTTGATTATATGTAGATAGATAGATAGAATATACTTTATTGTACACCAATAATTAAAATACACATTACATTAATTTTATTATTGATTATGTAATATTGATTCTATACGTATCTACAAAAAAATATAAATTATTATTTTTATAAAATAAACCGTGGTTATATTTTATTTTTCTCTTTTAAAATACCTATATAAAACTTATTTTTCTTTTCCATTACAAGTGACAACTCAAGTTAATTTAACTTTTCTAAAAACACTTCGTAATATATGTGAGCACGAGTGTACGACATGCGCAAGTCTCCCCACTACTTTCGTCGAGCGCTCTAAACTCGTGACGGCACCTATACCCCAACAAAATAATGTCGAAAATCTTCATTTAAATGTTATACATAGTTAACTAGTTGCCCAGCTTCTGTAATTGTTGCGCGCTCTCACCCACAACAACGTACTACGCGGTCCCTTTTTTGTAAACAGGTCGGATTCCACGGTCTTGCACTTCTAGATCACTTTTATTTTATTTTATCTCGTCTTCATTAATATATGGGCATTACTAGGGTTAAAAAATATATTAACGTCAAAAAAGTACATAACAATGTGACAACTGTAAGTATCAATAGATTCTGGTCAAGATTTACATGGTATATTATATTAGTATATTACTGAACCGTTCACATGAGGTTGTATAGAATTTATTGAGCTTTCGTTATTGCACAGCTAATTAAGACAAACTGTTAAGAAGTCGTTTTAAAATATGTTATGAATCCACCCAACGGTTTCCGATATCCAGCAAAACCACAAACGTTACTCCAGCAGAATCTTGAATAACTTCGCAGCCGAAGAAAGTACAAATGTAAAATAAGTTGCAATATGTATCTCAGATAGGCAACTAAGTAAATAGATCATCATTATCACTCCATTATTGTCTCACTGCTGGGCACGGGTCTCCTCTCATTTGAGAGGGATAAGGCAGAAGGATATAGTCCACCATGCTAGCCTACTGCGGGTTGGCAAAATGACGATATTCGACATTATTTTGCTGGGGTTACCAGGGCTGCCAGTAAGCAACGACGCGGCTATGCCATTTATCATCTGCAATTATACCAAATGTGATGGTATTATACCATACTGCCCATTCTATGTCGGATGGATTATCCTTTGCAGAATTAGCGGACAACTTCTTGGCATGACCTTTATTTTGTGAGCGTCTTGCTTTTGTATCGAATTATCCAAATGATCATGGATACCACATGGATACAATACATCGTCCAATGATACCAATTTGGTATCAAAAGACATAATCTGCAGCCCTGTGCTTACTGGCAGCACTGGTCAGTAGTGTCAGAGTGACAGAGTACAAATAACTGACATAAGATGCCATTGCCAATTGCCATCAAATGATCAATCTACCCGTATATATATTGTAGTCTTTGAATCAGACAATCGTTTGTATTGTGACATTTCACATTTATGTATGAGGCTAAAAATCAAGTATATTATTTGTATTGTAGCACTATTTCATCATAGGATGTTTCGAAATTTTAAATCTACCACGATAGTTGAAAGGAGAACTTTTAAAAATTTTGGGCATAAAAGACAGCCCATACCCGGTGTGACCACGCTGTGGCATGGTTTTTTGACTTTCACATTCATAGGATTAGGAATTGAATGGAAAAGGTATTCAGCTAATCAATTTATTAATATAAAAGATTATCATTCCATTCATCATATTATTCTATCACTTCCTTTGACATGTAATCTATCCTATAAAAAAATATAATATGGATGGTAAATGATAGAAGTTGAATGTTTCCAATCTCTCTAAAAACCTGTCGATTTCAAAATAAGAAAGACTTGTGGCTCAAAGCCATTAATATTATATTTTATTTAAATACACTTTAATTTTATAAGCAAATTCTCAAACCTTAGCATAACATGTCTTGTATGAGGAGTTTAAGTTAAGTTCTTGAATGCCTTATCATTGTTGTAGTTACAAAAATATTATTTCAACAATTTGTTCCTATACAAATATATGTTTATGCCTGCTGAGATCAGTATATATATCAAGATCCACCCTTATCTTGAAGAACATGTTAAGTTTTCGGTACTAGTTGTTATGACTTATTAGTGGTAGTCAGAAAGAAACCTGAAAAACCATTGTCAGCTTTATAATTCTTAAAAATCAATCAAAATCAAAATGCTTAACTGATATTCAGCTGTATCTGTGCAGACTTATTATACTTATTATTTATTGTTTATTGTTGTGTATTAAGTAATTGAAAAGACCAAAATTTGAATTGTAATTTATCTCTAATTTTCAGAATCAAAACAATGTTATTAGGGGATGAAAATGAAGATAATTTGGAGGATACTTCTACTGATAATAAAATTTAATATCTGTACAGTGCAGCGGAAATGGGTATAATATAATGTTTTCTGTTTTGTAAATAATGTATAGTAGACCTTTTGAAATAATCAAATTTTGAAAAAAACAATCTGGATATATTATTACATATTCTTGAATGTTTGCATAAAAAATGATATGCCTGTATCTGTTGTCTCCATTTTTATATTGTATATAGCTGTTCATTATTTCTTATAAAATTTTTACAGTTCACACAGTAAATAAAAAATATCACTTCAACTTCAACTTCAACTACCTAATATTTATTAGGTAGTTGAAGTTGCACTAAAATTTTATCAATTGAGTAACTATGTTTATTAATTTTGAACCTAGTTATGACAACAAGAATAAAAATGTGGCCAAACTAAAGCAGCGTAAAACGGTAGAACGTAATTTTTTTTCAATCTGTCTATTTTATCTATATAAGTCAGATTAGAGTACATATTTCAAAGACAATTATTGAACAATTTATATATTTAATAAGTTTATAATAAGTTTTTATTTAAATTCTTTTACTAAAGGTTTACATTTGTTCGCCAATAAAATTTAATGGTAAGGTAGGGTATATTAGTGTCTTAATAGTAAGTAAGTAAAACTAAAGTATTTATGATAGTTTCATACAGATAACATTATTCGTAACTCTAGAGATATGTAGCGACCTACCTGAACTAGGTTTGTACAAACCTGTTTCAGGCCATATCACCCAAAAAAGAAGAGAAAACTAAAACAAGAGGTAATTATAGAGCCTTATGGACAGTCCTGGATTAGCCTATATGCTATTTAAGCAATTGATAAGACCATCCCGATTTTTGACGATCCGATTAGCCCAGCGGTAGTTAACGCTGCCTTCTGTGCTACCCGGCTTCGAATCTCGGAAGGGACAAATGTTTGTGTGATGAGCACGAACATTTGTATCCGAGTCATGGACGTTTCTATGTATAATATGTATGTATTTACAAAAAAAGTAGGTATATTATGTAGTATATCAACCTACTAGTATCCGTAACACAAGCCTAGTTGCTTACCACGGAACTAGATGGCGCTGTGTCATAATGGTCAGATATATTTATTTATCCCGTCCATCATAGACGAGCGTACGAAAGTTAAAGCAATTTTAATACGGGCGAGGGTACTGGGACTAAAAAATAAAAAACTGCGTTAAAAAAAAACCGACTTCAAAACTAAAAAGTAAAAAATAACTTAATACAGTTTTAATTTTAGTTTTAGTTTTAAAGGTATGAAGACGGTGCCAAGCCAAATGTAAAGGTATGTACACCCATCGCGCAGTGTACAACCAGGCACTGGCACCGACTTCATACCTTTAAAACTAAAACTAAAATTAAAACTGTATTAAGTAATTTTTTACTTTTGAAGTCGGTTTTTTTTACCGCAGTTTTTTATTTTATTTTTTGCTTTTTAGTGTCTGTAATAGGTTCGTTGTATTATATGTCTTGTTGGTCTAGTGGTCATACAGTGCGACTGCCGAGCAAAAGGTCCTGGGTTCGATTCCCAGGTCGAGCAAAGTGTTATTGGGTTTTTCTGTGAAATTCTCAGTAGCGGCTCGGAGTTTGGATTCGTGCCCGGTTAATGGCAATAGGCTCGCCACCTATTACATGGGACCTAAAACATACCGGCGAAACGAGGGTGTACATTAGTACACCTCTGCCTAACCTTTCGGGGACAACAGGCGTGATAGTATGTAAGAGGTTGAACAATAAACGCGTCATCAATCTAGAAAATTTTAGGGTTTCCCTCGATTTCCCAAGGATCCACTCATCAGATCCTCACCATTTTTTTATGGGACTACACGGAAAGCATCAGCTTTCATATAAAAAAAGAATTTTCAAAATCGGTTGACCCAATCCACAGTTGGATGCTGATAAGCAATAATGTGTTAACCCTCATAAACTTGATTTTGAGAAAATGGCGTCTTAAGATGTTAAACCAATTTTTATAAAGTTTGCTTGAAAAAATATGTGTCTAATATTCTTTTCTTTGTTTAATACAAATAATAATGGATTGGAAATAGATTACTATGAAACAGACAACAAGGTAGAATAATCTTCCAAAAAAATGAGGTAATTGCATATTGCAAAATATTTTATGATATAAATCCATTTCTTACGTACTTTTATGTTTTAGATGACTTGAATCACTTTAGTAGAATGTCAAACACGTGATGCATTTTAAAAATATATCAAAACCTTTTAATTTGATTTTTTGTGGGTTGACACATTATTGCTTATCGGCATCCAGTTATGAGGTAAGAAGTTGAACAATAAACGCGTCATCTACGTAGAAAATTTGAGGGTTTCTCTCAATTTCCCAAGGATCCACTCATCAGATCTTTTGAAAAAGAAAAGAAAAGAATTTTTTTAATCGGTTCACCCAACCCACAGTTATGAGGTAACAAACATTAAAAAAAAAAAAAAAAAAAAAAAATACAGTCGAATTGATAACCTCCTCCTTTTGGAAGTCGGTTAAAAAAGGGTCGTCCCACTTTTAAAGTTGTCTTGTTTTCAGTAATGCAAGTGGTACCCTTCTTTTTTTTGTTTCTTTTTTTTTAAGTGCGGAAATATCCTTTACGGACCGTCCCATCGCCTGGGGAGGCGACGGATAAGCGTTTACCGACTAAAAAACCGCACCCGTCAACGCCACTAACCCTATTGCCGGGGCTATGGGATTCACAAAAGCATGCACCACAACCCCGGCGGGCTTCGGTCCAGCTCTTATCGCTGGACCCCGGCTAGGAGCGAGGCATAGCTCGCCTCGCATCCTCCGCGCAGGCGCACGTGTGACGAACACGCGCGCCGCCTCCTTGGGGCCATTACCAGTTCGGGCGGCGGACTCCCCTAGTCGCGCCCACCCGCTGGCCACAGCTTATGGAGGCCGGAGGTCTGTTTGCGCCCTCCGGCGCCCGGTGCGTCTACTGCGGATCGGGAGAGAGCTTGTGATTTCTCTCTCCCTTTCTGCCGCCTCTTTTGCGCGCATATCTTGCTCGCAGTAAGAGGCGGCGGCATCCCACGCGTTCTCGCTCCCGACCATGGATAGGATCACGGCCGGAAGCGAGAGGTCACCGCCGACTGCCGCTATGAGTTCACGGCGCTGCTCTGTCCAGGCCGGGTAGGCCTGGAGTGTGTGCTGCGCCGTGTCCTCGGGGCAACCGACGCAATGGTGACAACCGGGCGATGGCTCCCGGCCTATGCGACACAGGTACTTGCCGAAGCACCCATGCCCAGACAAGACCTGCGTCAGCCGGAAGCTGAGGGCGCCGTGGCGCCTCTCAAGCCAATCCTCCATGATGGGTCTTACCGCCACTATCGTGGCGTGCCCTTGCAAGTGGTACCCTAGACGTTTTGTTTAGCCCCACCACCCTAATATTAGGAAGATTGCTTAGGGCATCAATGTACCTTAATCTAACAATGCTTATGGAACAAACTGTAAATAGGAACCTAACTTGAAATAGCATCGTTGATTCCAAGAGCTGGAGCTCTGTCATCTCTAAATATGAATAAGCCATTGAAATGAAAATATTAATATTTTCTAGCCACTATTCATAACCACTAGTAGTTCTATAAGGAGACACTAATACTAGTCTTCCTTCAATTCAATTCAATTTTTTTTGTGTTATGGCTCCATCGACGAACATTCGATGATTTTGCCAATGTCAAGGTAAAATATAGGAATAGTCGATACTCAATAGCATGGGAAACTGTAATGACTATTGGTCAGTTTTTGCAGTGTTGCCATCCATTATTTGCCATGCTAAAAAAAAAAACCAAACAAAACATTTGTTAAAACATATAAGACGGCACATAATATGAGAGTTAGACATCAAATACAATTATATACTTACAAAAAATAATAATTAATATCATATATATAATTATCTAACGTATAAATTATAAATAGATTTTATTTATATTAATAAATTTATAAAGAATTTTAACAGCGGGAGTATGGGCTAAGGATAAAAGAAAAGGAATGTTAATTGGGCGAGGACAATCAGGAGGTAGTAAGTCGTAAAGGGGGATAGTTAGACGAGGACAGGAAAAGAACAAGTGCTCCAGAGTACCCTCCTCTAGACCGCATTCACATAGAGAGCTGTCTCTCACTCGAAGTTTTGCCAAAAAAACTGGAGTGCATACAAATCCAAGTCGGAGGCGGATTACAACAGAGGTTGCCAGTTTATTTGAGAGTTTTAATTTGCTAAACCAACATTTTGGAGGAATAAGTGGTTGGATGGAGCCATAAAATTTGCCCTTCTGTAAACGAGTTTTTTGCCACAGAGTATTCCAGCTTTTCATCATCTCTGGTTTGGCAAGACAGCGCAAATCTCGAGCATAACAACACGTATGAGAATCCATCCCATTCCGAGTAGCCGATTTGGCAATCGAATCAGCATTCTCGTTGCCTATGATACCAGAGTGGCTAGGGATCCAGGCCAAGGCGATATCTATGCCCAAACAATAGCATCTATAGAGATGTTCTTTGATCTGCAAGGTGAGAGGACAATTGTGTCGAGAACGGAAAGGTGATTTAACCAGGTCTTGAAGGCAGCTCAGAGAATCGGAGAAAATAATAGATTGGTTGAGACCATGAGACTCAACATAGGAGATCGCTTCCAAAAGAGCTATTGCTTCACCAGTATAAATGGAGCCAAATGCAGAACTGCGAAAATGAAGAATGATTTTGAATTTTGGAATCCATACCGCAGATCCGACATTGCTATTGTCTGACAGCTTCGAGGCATCTGTAAATATGGTAAGCCAGTCATGCCAATCTTTTGCTAAGATCTTGTTAAATTTATCATTAGCAGCAGGGTCATGTTTCGAGATACCAAAGTTAAATATAATTTTAGGTTGGAAGTGTAAAGAATTAAAATTTACTTCAAATAAGGGGTGCAGATTTGTTTGGCCTAAAGCAACGTTTATATTATTAAATTTGGTGAAGCTGTTAATAAGGAGAGGAGGACTTTTATGGGACCAATAGCGGGATGATGGGATTAACTCAAAAAGAGTACGAAGAAGAGGAAGAAGGGGGTGTGATTTGTTTTGAACTACTTTATAAAAAAATCTATCACAAAGATATTGTCTACGTAAATGAAGGGGGGGCTCCAAACACTCTACCTGAAGGGCATTAATAGGGGAGCATTTCATAGCACCCGTGATGATGCGCAAGCATTTAGATTGAATCCCCTCTAATTTAGCAAGGGCTATTTTGTTGCATGGTTCTAGGAGAAAGCTCCCATAGTCAAAGTGGCTGCGAACTATGGCATTGTAAAGTATTTTTTGGGAAGTGGGATGGGCTCCCCAGCGAACTCCAGAGAGAGCACGAAGTACATTGACACCTTTTTCACATTTCTTCGAAATATAATCCAAATGATGTAGACCAGACAACTTGGAGTCAAGAATGAGGCCGAGAAATTTAACCTTATCTCGTATTAATATAGGTTCATTTTCAACGGATAGGTTTATAGGGGGTATAGTACGTTTTCGGGAAAAGACGATTGCATTGCACTTGGGGACAGAAAGGTTTAGGCCATGATCGATAAGCCACTGATTTAAATATTGAAGAGCAGAGTTTAGGCGGGTTGAGGCCTCTGAAAAAGAAGCTGAGCTGAAGTAAAGTGCAATGTCATCGGCGTATTGTAAAATTTTGCAGAAACAGCTGACCGAAGACTCCAAGTCATAAGTGTATACGTTATACAGGATAGGGCTTAAGACCGAGCCCTGCGGTAAACCTTTCCACACAAGACGGGATGGAGAGAGGGTATTTTGATGGCGGACAGAAATAGAGCGGGACATAAGAAGATTACAGATGATGTTGACCATCCTCACAGGAATACTCAGCTGTAGCAGTTTTTGCCTGAGTAATGGAAGTTGGACATTATCGTAGGCTGAGGCTATATCTAGGAACACACCAAGAACACTTTTATTATTAGAAAAAGCAATGCGGACATCAGATAGAAAGATACTGAGGCTATCTAGAGTGCCCATACCTCTTCGAAAACCGAATTGGGACCTGGCTAGGATGCCTTTGGTTTCTAATAACCATTCAAGTCTGTTCTTGATGAGGTTTTCCATGATTTTAGCCAAGACAGAGGATAGAGCGATAGGACGATAGGAAGCAGAATCTTTTGGGTCTTTATTAGGTTTCAAAATGGGAATAATAATTTGGGATTTCCAGGAGTCTGGGACTTGACCAGAAGCGAAAAAGGAATTAATTAGGTCAAGGAAGATTAATTTGCAATTTGGAGAGGATTTGGAAATAAAGGAATAGGGTATTCCATCGCCACCCGGAGCAGAATCACGAAGATGTTCCAAGGCACATGTCAATTCTGAATACGAAAACAGGTCATCAAAGTTATCAGAGGTAGGGGGAGAAGGGGGATCTACAGTGGGAAGACATTCGTAACTAGGGACAAAAGGGGGGGCTAATTTTGTGATAAAGTCCTCTAACCAAGCACCAGGGTCATTGGTTGTGACTTCATAAGACTGATTGACACTAGCTCTGCGGTAGGACTTAATTTTTTTCCAAACAAGGGTAACTGGAGAGCGAGGAGACAGAGATTCACAGAACTTTAGCCAGCCAGACCTTTTCTTTTTAGCTAATAACCTGCAAACACTTGCAGAAGTCTTTTTAAAATTTATATAATCAGGCAAGTCTAGAGTAGAGGCGAAAGTATTTTCTGCTTCTTTACGTTTTCGTACCCCATCAGTGCACTCAGCATCCCACCAAGGAGGGGAAGGTAATAGGCGGCGGGCAGAGTTTTTTAAGGGGATTGAGGAATCGGCCGCTCTTAACAAACATTCCACAAAATCATTGTAGATAATGAAGGAATTGGAGGAGTTTATAGGGGAGAGGTTTTTAAGTTCCGAATCCAATTGGGAAGAAAAATGGGACCAGTCAGCTTGCGAAAGAAGATATTTTTGTAAGGGTTGAATAGGGGTAGAACGAGGGTGAGTGCTTGGAAACGAAATCATTATGGGGAAATGATCACTCCCGTAGGAATTAGGGAGAACCGACCAGGAGAGTGATGACATTAAGGAAGGGGAAGAGAAAGTAAGGTCGGGAACGCTAATGTTTTGGGTAGGCGAAACCCTACGGGTAGCAGATCCATCATTAAGGACGCAAAGATTGCGGTCATCTAAGAGATCTAACAGAAAGCTGGAGCAGGGGTCATTACAGTGAGAGCCCCAGAGAGTGTGACGGCAATTGAAATCACCGAGCACAATCAAAGGGCTTGGAATAGAAGAAAGGATAGAGTTAAATTCAGATATAATATTGGCATTGGGGTGAGGGATGTAGGCAGATACATAGGATATACCTAAGGCTCTAACGGCTACAACATGTAGGCCAGGATCATGGTTGGGAATACGAATCTCGGAAAAAGTGATAGATCTGCTAACCAATAGAGCGCAGCCAGCCCAGCCGTCCTCTCGATCGTCCCGAAGACATGAAAAATCAGGAACCCTAAAAGAAGTTCCAGGCTTAAGCCATGTCTCCGACACGGCAAAGACAGCGGGGGTGAAACGATTGATGAGGTAAATTAGTTCGTGTTTTTTCCTGCGAATTGATCTACAGTTCCACTGAAGGATCTTTTCCATTTTGACGAGTCCAGGATTCTAGGAGCTGTTGAACTAGAGTTATGACATTGTCCGGTATTGCGTCACTAAATTTAGACAACATATTAATGAGTGAGCAAGCTAGGAGCTCTATTAAGTTGTCATTAGGGGTGGGAAGGGGAGTGGTTTCAACATGACGGGAGTTTAAAGTACAGCCATTAGGTTGAGAAGAACTAGGAGTATAAATCATTGACCGATGAGCTGGGATATCATATGTTTTTCCCAAGTCTGGACGTGGTTTTGGGGAACGATATACGGTCTTGACGTAAGAGGATTTAACAGGGGTTGCATATGGAGAGGAGTTAGTGCTATGAAAAGGGTCTGAGAAGAGATGGGGTTCAGAAGGAAAATATTGATGTGGTTTAGAAGCGGAGGGACCTGCCGTCACATTGGAGTACAACAATTTGGGGCGGGGAAACCTAACAGAAGCCTCCCGGTAACTTAAATTTTCCTGAGACATAACCATTTTTATGGACTTCTGTCTTGTATGTTCAGGGCACTTGTCATCAGTAGCCTTATGGTTACTGCCATCACACAGCAGACATGTAGCTTGTGAATCAGGGACATTGCAGCTATCACCAGGGTGTGGTTGAGCACAGCGATAACAGCGGGGCTTAGATCTGCACTGGGTGCTAATATGGCCAAAACGAAGACAATTACGACATTGAATAGTGGGAAGATGATAGATAGAGACAGGGAGAGACGCATTATAACAATACACTTTTTCTGGGAGTATTTGACCAGAGAAAGTCAGCACTACAGTTCTTGATGGAGACCATGAAACTGAATCCTCATTTCTATTTTTAAAATTGAGCCTCCTCGCCCTGATAACTTCCCCACAGTTACGAGGGGTCTCAATACCTGCAACTAGATCCTCAAGAGTCCAGTCTGTGGGAATATCTCTGACTACTCCCATGCGTGTAACATGGAAGCGTGGGATGGTCGCAATATAATTGTTTTCCCCTAATACAGGACTGTTAACAAACTGGTTGGCATCATTAAAAGAGACAAAATCTACAGACATCCTGTTACGGCCCATTGATTTTACACTGCCTTGAACAACACCTTTAAATCCTTTGTTGTATATAAATTGAGCAAACCTCAAGGGATTCAAGGATAGACCTTGCTTAGGGTCTGATTCCAGTTTAGAAATGAAGACAGAGAAAGGTGCTCTGTCGGACTCAGTATATAGGACTTTGGAGTCGCTCTCAAATCCGGGTTTAATAAAAACAGACTGGATTGAGTCAGATGGTGGCTTGTTTCTTTTTGCGTCTATATACAAATCAGGTTCTCCGGTACGTTTTCTGCTTTCAGCTCTTACGCGACCAACATCGGATAGTTGCGAGCACTCCGAAATCTCTATATCAGGAGGTATCCCTCCTCCCCCGTCTGGGGGCTCTTCGGCACTCATTTCCAAGGAAATGAGCGTCAAAAAAGCTTAAAATACTAACCTTATAGCTAGATTCCTTCACCAGACAACACAAAACAATAGATATAACACCAAAAAAAAAGATTTTGATAATAATCAAACTCGGAGGTTAAGAAACGCGTGCTTAATCTACCAAGACAATAGCAAAATCCTAGTCTTCCTTAATAAGTGTCTGAAAAACCTCTTCTTTGTTATATTTATTTATTTATTTCACTAACTATTATAGGTTACCAATTTGCTGGGTTAATGACTTAAGGTGGAAGGTCCACGCTAGCCCGCGAAATTCAAATTTTCGTACGATTTTGCAATTTGCCGGTCATTGCCAGGCTGTACATTGAACAAAATATCAGGGTTTCAAGTCAAACCCTGAGGCACGCTGGCTCCATTGACTTTTCGAAGCTAAGTCCGTATTTATCACATGCTCAAACGATGAAGGAAAGATTTTCTCTAACACGTGTGAAGTCTGCCAGGCCGCATTGGGCTAGCGTGGCGGACTACAGCCTAATCCTACTCCAATGAGGAGAGACTTTTGCCCAGCAGTGGGACATGAAATAGGATGATGATGATGAAGTATTTGAATAAAATAAGTTATAAGCTATATGATAATTCATTGGATTATCAGTCGCCAGATACAAAAAAGTAGAGGGAAACAAAAGGAGCGCTACGTACTTACACCTAAGTCATGGGCGTACCCATCTAGACTTTTCCTCCAGAGGGACCCGGCCCCACCGGAAGCTAAAGAGCTAAAAAAAATTTAATCCCTCACCACCATTCATTCTAGACAAGTTTGAAAGTTTGAACAACTACCTACTTAAATATTTTTCTTTTAGCTTTTTAGCTCCCGGCGCGCGTCTCGATCACTTAGCCCCAGGGTGTCTCCGCACCGCATCATTATGTTAGACTAATCATCCCAACCTAAAGATTCATGATAACCTTTTTATTTTAGCTCGATAATTGATAATTCATTTGCTTATATAAAATACTCATCCAAAATCCCTGGGGTGGGCACAGTCCATTTCTAATCGGTGTCCTAATATTCTAGGGTGTGCACTAGACAATTCTTGGGTTGGCCTGGCAGAATTTCTGTTCTACTGTGATTAGGGATCCGGCCTCAACAAAATGTTTTTATTAAGATATACATACAGAAATATTCAAGTTTATCAGAATTATTCTTTTCGGTTTTTTCAATTTTATTTAATTGTGTTGAGGTGAACAAAAAAAAGATTGCTCAAAAAAAAAAGAGAACAGTCTAGTCTGTCGATTCAGCGAGGATAAACCGTGTGATAATGTACGGTTACTAAGCTCTTTAAGAACCCTCAATGAATCTCAAGATTCGTAATCGAATTCGAAATTCCGCAGATGCAAGAAGAATCCTGTATGGAGATTATAATACGTCGGCCGATAGTTTGGAGACCTTTCAGAGTACCTGGTTAGTAAAAGGTTTTGTGTTTAATGAATTTACTTAAGTGATGTCCCGAAAAAAAATGTTGGTGTACGCGTGTCTCCAGTTTTTTCCCTGTTCTTTAAGGCGATTCACACAATGCCCCGCATCATGCAGCGTGGTCTCCCGCACCAGCTGCGTGATGCGTGATCTTACGTTGTTCGCAAGTACCTCAGTTTTTATTGAAAACACGCATATTACAACACACCAAAAACGCATTCTCGCGCGGGTTGCAGTTCGCGCGCCTACATGCGGAGAAACACGCATCTCCGCGCGTAGGTGCGGGGCAACACGCAAGGTATGGCACACCGGATCTGCAGTATCGAGTAGAAATGGATATTGATATCGGTCTATTATGATTATAATTATAACCGCGAATCAAAATACTATAAACAAACTTATTTTAATAGTGTCGCTTTGGCCATACTGATACTGTACAGCTCGCGATTGTATTTTGTTATTTGTAATACGATGTGGGTAGAACGTAAATGATTTTAAGACATTAGTTAATATTTTGAATATCGGTGGATACCTTAACAATATAATTTCTATTAGTACTGTGTGATTAGTATATCCTCTCTAAATTATATAATTTTATTATAGCCAAGACAAGTTTAGTGTCTGGACTTTTCGAGTGTGAAATCCAAGTTGTGCCTAGAGCGCTTGCTTTCTTCCGCTAACTTAGGTACTGAAATAGTAATAGATCTGCAACGGTTATCAAAATTTGTATCTCTTAAAAGTTTAGATGTTAAATATTGGAAAATGTAATATTTATTGTAACTTTATTTTTAATAATAATAAACTATCAACAAACTTGAGCATGAATTACTAGTCTTATAAAAAATTACGATAAGATACGATATTGACGTGATATTAACAATATTGATACAAAGCCTTGCCATGCGATATATCGATATAAAGTACAATATCGGGCATCGCTACTCTAGGCTACCGCATGCCTATACTGCAGCCCCGCGTGTTTGTGTGGAGAAATCTGCATGATGATGCAGATCTGCACTCCTGTACCCGCATGCGCATCCCGGAGCGGATCGTTTAAAGTTTAGGTAAATTAGTAGGTACACCTAATTTCGAGCATTGGTTATTATAAGGGTTATTATAACGTAAAGAATTTCATATAATAAATTACACAATTTCATAAAATAAAATACTTTATTTAAGCCCACATAGTACTTATGTGTTATCCTAATGCAATAAAGTAAGTCTAAATAAATATTTCTTAAAATTAAGATTATTACCAACTGTAAATTATATTTAATATTTCAAAAATTACATTCGTCTACTTTTATTTTTTTTATTAGATATGCAGGGTAAAAAAAGTAATTTAACAATATAATGCATGATATTAACATTACAATTTCGAATATAAAATTAAATACGTACATACACATTATGTTATCCTAAATTATGTTGTATGGTTGGTGCACCAATAATATTTTTTCATTTACAAGTATCAAATATTTATGTACTATCTCCGATTGAAGGAATCGGCGATAATCGCTTTGTCGATTTTATATGATTAAAAACTACTGTTAATGTTAGTAACAGTTTACTGCAACATTCCGTAAGCTGTATACAAAGCCTTATTTAAAATGTGAAATATCACAATACTGCCAGCAATTTATGTGAAAGTAGTGAAAAGCATCAAATTGTTAATTTTATTATCTATATTATTCATTAATATTGATACAAAAAGAAGGCAAGACAGACTTGTTACCTGTGACTATTTACAACTTATAGAATCAAATTGATAAATAAGTAAGTACATAGAAACAAAAAGTTCCTGAACTCAATGACTAGTTTCGTTTGTCGAATGATCTCAATTATTTTATTTTACTACCATGACAGTTTTGTTTTATGTACTGATATATGAGATTATATATAATTAAAAAGAAACATAGGATCGCAGCGTGATAATGTATTGGCATATTATAAATAGCACGCAGTATTCCACGGCGTTTGTCACTGACACTGTTTAATTTAGACATACTCGTTTTAATATTATCCTCAATTAAAGATTCTGGAGATTTTGTTTCACTTAGATATGGTTTTTCTTGTTCATAATCTACAGATTTTTGCTTGCTTTTATTCAAGCTTTGATCTGTTATCGTCATATGATCAACCTTATCATTCAAGTTTTCTTCTACACAAGAGATATTATTTTTATTTGCGTGTGGTCCCATACTCTGTTCTCCAATATGATCCCGCGCAGGAGTGAACCGTTCTTTAACTCCTGAACAAACTTCTAAACTCTCCTGCAAGTAACTGTCTATTTTAGTTAACTGTTCTGAAATCAGAATATTAGCCAAAGGACTTGGGCCTCTCTGTATTGGTTCATAAATATCAAGATTATCAGGAATTTTATCCTTCATTAGATATTCTGATTCCAGACTATCTTTTTCAAATAAATATTCTTGAATTTGTGAGTTTATAAAAGCATCACGAGTTTCCGAGATTCTACCCTCAACAAAGCTCGGTTCTAAGCTTTCTTTTTCAAATAACTTTTCCTTGCACAAAGAATTCACAATTTTGTAGCTCTGTAAATCTTCAAAATTATCCTTGATATATGTAACAGGGCTCTTCTCTTTCACTCTGT
Organism: Craniophora ligustri; assembly: GCA_905163465.1. Taxonomy (NCBI): domain Eukaryota; kingdom Metazoa; phylum Arthropoda; class Insecta; order Lepidoptera; family Noctuidae; genus Craniophora; species Craniophora ligustri. Next base: position 6,496,923 of record LR990959.1, read on the forward strand.
ACATCTGAGACGGCGTCAACAACCTCGGGGAATCAAGTTCCGGGGGCACGGGGGTAAATTTAACAGTTATTACATTTTCATTTGTAATCGTTTCTGTTTTAACGACATCATCTACGTAATTTTTTCCATCACTTATAACACTCGGTGAATCGGTGACGTCATGTCGTGACGACCTTTGAACTCGGTCTACGGTTACCTTGCTAAGTAACTTGCCATCTGTACTTTTTATGTCGGAAAACAGTCCTCCATCGAAGTGGAGGGGTGTTTCCAACTTTCTTGTTCTTTGCGGCGAGGGCGTGTCTGTAGGCGTAGGCGTGATAGGAGAAGGAGAGACGGGACGAAAAGTAGTAGTCGTGTAAACAGTATCAGAGTTATAAATTATTTGCTGAGGACTCCTAACGTGCGTGTGTCTTACAGAAAGGTCGACCTCCCTTGGCGAAGAAACTCTGTCCTTCGAGGTTCTTTTTGCACACCTGTAAAATAACATACAATAAAAAATAATTTCCTCTCCAACTATTTATATAATAATTATATATTGATTTTAGATAGATATTCTATTGAGAGCATTAGTTACTTAGTATTATACACTTATAAATACTACTATTATAAAAACATTAACATTTTGAATTACGGTTGAATATATAATTACTAAAATATCTAAGTAAGTTTCTGTTTCATAGAAAAAAAATATTAATCATCTACAAACAAACACAACAACACAAGTAATAATATTCTGTTAAAACATACAAGTATGTAATAAAATACATAAAATAGCCAAAACTACTCAAACTGTTTCATGAAAGCATTTTTACAAGCAGATTATGATAACTACACGGATCAAAACACGCTATGATAAACTTCCTGAACTTTGGGAAGGTGGTATAAATACTGTAGATGCATGTCTCAGTTATGAAACAAATATACAATTTTATTGACGCACACACAAGATCACCGTTATTGGTATAGGGACAACAACCGTTATTGGAACAGGGAGAGCAAAGTGGCAGCGTATGACGAGCTATGTATAACGACGTAAATTGAAATTATCTGTACTGTTTAATTTATTATCCGTTCAATTTTAAAATGGGCTTTATGAATCCATCCCTTTAATGAATGATGTAATATTACCTATTAAAAGAAAACTATAATATTATTTAGTGGTTTTTAAAGATTTTTTCGGATACTGTATGGATTGGTTAAAGGGCAAATTATTGTTAAAGAATCGGGAAACGCGCTTGAAAGTTGAAATGCGGAGATCAATTTCAATAGGGGGTCAATACATGTACAGCAATTAAAAAAATATGTAGGTAGGTGAATTTTCACGAAATGATCATTATATATGACGTGGTAGCGCATATGTCGCATAGACTATCTTATGTATTTTATAATAAAAATTTGAAAATTTTATTATTATCAAATAAATTGAATAATTGAATATTATAGTTGTTCATATACAGTAAGTATAACTTGAATGTGTGTGTGTGCGAGTGTAGTTTAGTAGGAGTCTCATCATACGCACCGTGCAGTTGAAGCACTGACTGTGGTAGTTATTGTTGAGCGCCTCGACCCACCTGTCGCCTGCCTCCACAGGGAAGCCGCAAGCGAAACATTTTGTCGTAAACAGGTCGTTCCAATCTGCGAAATTATATAAATATATCATAACATGTCAGAAAATATTAAACGAAAGTTATTTTTAACATTCTATTTTATTTAAAAATGTTCATTCATACCAGCTTCACAATATGGTAGACCATCTTCTAAGAAGAAGGGGTTATTGCCGAACAGCTTTCCACAATAGACGCAGTTGAAGCATTCTGGATGGTAATGCTTGCCGATAGCATTTAAACAATCCTGTAATTTATTAAATTATAAAAATAAGATGGGAAATAATATTGTTTTAAAGAACCGTTTCATTTATTGAGGTAAAAAATATGATGTTGCTTCCACACGGATGGATTCATGTGTCTTGGGAATGTTTATAACCACAAATATTTACATACGAGTTACACGAGAGTTTCAAATTACTAAAATTTATCACTTTTTTTTTCAGTGTATGTTTCGAAATTTCATTCCGTGGCATTGAATCCGGCACTGCACTAAAACAAATTTGTACTTACGCCCTTAATTTTGGCGTGGCACTTATCGCAAGCAGGCGCGATGTACTGTTCAAAGCAGAATTCACAATATAGTTGACCATTTTCTTCAACGAAACCAATGTCCTGAAGTGGGCGCCTACACGTTGCATTTACGCAAATGAAGTGCTCAGGACACCAGATGCGTCCCAAAGCCGTAATGAATGGTCCCCTGTTCAAAATATAATTAACGTTATCCAAGTGTAATGAATTAAAAATAAGTGTATCATATTTAATATTTATACGTATTATATTAACTGTTTTTCAAAACAACGTGTTAATCATGTTAAAAATAAAGAAAAACAAAACAAACGACATTCGTGCTGAGTTTATACAAAATTGACTATATTTTCTATGAACTTACTGTAAGTAGATAATATTTCGCTGACTGTGATCATAATATGTTTTCCATAATAAAATTACATTACCTGGTTATGGCCTTGTCACATTTGTGACATATGGGGTACAGTCCATCAGCTACGTCTGCACATTGGATTGTGCTTAAAGGACGTGCTATAATGTGTGAATCCCTTCTACCATCATCATCTCTTGAGGTTTTCTTTTGCCTACGTCTGACTACTATTTCTTCTTCTAAGTTATGCTGTTGTTGCTTTTCATGACTATCTGATAAGGTTTTTATTTCATCAACATGTGCATTGTCGACATAATCGTTTCTTTGTTCATGACCATTTGTATGACCAGTATTATTAGTAGAAGTTTTAATCGTGTAAAGTGAGTTATTACATAATTGATTGGGAAGTTCTTTATTTTTAACGGTTTCATCACCTTGTTGTGTAGATATAATTTTTCCGCTCTCGATCTTAGAGGGGTGCTCAAAATAATTTGTTTTATTCAATATGTTTGCATCGCATACATTATTAGCTTTATCATTTGCTTTAGGAAGATTGTTAATTGAGTTATAAGAACCGGTATCAGGCTTTTCAAACAATTTTCTTTTGTTTAATGTATTTGTATTCACACTCGTACCATTTGAGCCATTCATGCTGTTTAGAAAAGAAGATTTTTCTAATCCAGTCTTTCGCAATGTGCCTGTATAGTTGTTGTCAATTTTATCTTTAATTGAGTCTTCACTACTTGAGTAACCACTACCGTTTTGAGACTTTTCGTTAGTATTGATTACACGTTCATCAAACGTGTTAAGGATAATGGGGGTGGTGTCATACTTCTTTTTGTCACCGTTGCTATTAAGTGGATGTCCAATAGGAGTACTGTGAACATTAAATACTGGTATTGGGGAGTTTGGCAATGGCGGAGGTATTAAGATGTTTGGTTTAGACATAGACTCAATTGTTGGGTGATTATTTTTAATAGTATCCTTAATTTTATCACCAATACTTTGAATATTATCATGTGTTTTATATCCTCGTTCAATATTCTTTGTCGTATTGTTTTCCACCGAAGATAGATTATCGGAATTCAAAGGATGTTTAGTAACGACTGTGTCTTGTATTTTATCGGCCATAGATTGAATATGGTCAGCCGGCTTAATTTTTCTCTGGATACCGATTTCATAGCCATTCAGTGCCATTTTAGCCATTTTTCTAATAAGTCTTTCTTCTGCTGGACTTTTATATTCCGCTTTGTGTGGACTGCTTGTTGTCAGCGGTTCGTTAGCTGTTAGAAATCAAAACATTACATATACAAACCAGTTAAAAGCAAAATTTATGTTAGTGCACACGTAGTGGTAAAGTAATTCTAAAAGGTCACGAAAACAAATAAGTAAGAATAGTACATAATATCCTAACTAAACATGCTTTCACACTATTCATGCAACACCCAAATCACACGCAATCTTTTACGTTTCAATCACCTAATATGTCCATTACAGGAAGCACATAGTGCCACACGAGAGCCGGGCAGCGCAGCTTTATTCAAAACTCCCCTTCCTCGTTTTGGGGCAGATGATACACCGAAAGTTTTGCCACGAGCGGCAGCTCCTACACTCGAACCTGTCGATGGGGTAGGATCACACACTGGACCTAGGTTAGCACGAGAAATCGAAGGCTTTGGATCGTAGTTGTCTACTGTTCTACTGGCGGACGTCGTATTTAGATTAGTAAAGTTATGTGATGAACTCTGTTGTGCAGGCGGTAAACTCATCATAGGGGGTGGAAAAATTTGCTTTGGGTTAATATTGGAAGGCTGGATGTTAAAATCCATATTTTGCTCATACATCCCTGAAGATGACGAACCTCCCTTCCTGATCTCTATGACTTTAGCAGACTGCGTCCTTTCAAATTCTTCAAAAGTTTTTCTAGTAGTATGCACGGTTGTATTTCCTTGCTCGATAACGTTTTGAGATTGCATTTGTCTTTGACCGTAATTTTCCTGTATTAAAGAGTCTTCTTTATATTTAGTATCACCCTTAGTGTAATTTTCGCTTTTATATCCTACATTTGAATGAGTTTGCTCTTTGACGATCGGTGGTTGAGTTTGTCCCCAGTTTTTGCTACCACTGGTATTATATATTTCTGCGGCAGTTTGGAAATCTCTTTGATCTCTCTCATGTTGTTTCCGCAGATTTGAAAGATCTTGAGACATATACGGATCTGTTGGATAATATTGTGGGTCGGATTCTTTAATACGTGGTGCTTGTGCTTTGATTAATGGATTAGGAGGAGGACCTTGGGCGGGAGAGCGAGATCGTGGTTTTGGTGTAGGGGATCTACTAGCTTCCCGGCTAGACGGCTCATACAAATGACTCTCTGGGGCCAAATGTTCTACTGTTACTAAATTCATCTGGTAGTGAGGTATAATGGGCGCCGGTTTATTGATTAGACTAGGTGTGGTTGGGCGACTGCGTGATGGAGATACTCTCATGAAGTTCTCATCTGTTACTGGTTGAAATGTCATGGTAATAGGAGTATCTTTTCTGAATTGTACAGGCGGCTGTTGAACTGGAGTTTTAATTTGTGGAGCCTTTGGAGTTGTACTTTGAGGTACCATGTAAGGTGGATTTGGTTCAAGAGATTTTTCCTTTGGTTTAGTTGGTGGCTGAGTTGTTGGTGTAACTGGTCTTTGTAGGACTGCCGGTGCATTATACATATCTGGAGATATTCCTCTTTGTGAGGGTAGTTGTTCAAAATTTCTCTGATACGGTGGAATACTATCCGGTCTGTGTAATCCAGATTTTGATCTCACTGCTGTTGAAGTAAGGCATTCTTTTTTGTCTAATTGTTCAAAATAATTTTGAGCATTTTTAACTGATGAAAAGGCTTGCGTAGCCATACTAGTTGAAAGAGAAGATTGTTGCATCATCATAGATTCTGAATAAGTCATTTCTTGTTTTGATTTAGTAGCCTGTTTAAAACTGGTCTTTAATTCATTACTGATAGGGGGAAAGTTTGTCAGTTTACAAAATTCTTCCGGCTGTGGTGGAGGGTATGTTTGTTTAGGTACTGGTCTAAATGCAGACATTTCAGATGATGATTGTAATTTACATGTATTTTGCATAGCTGAGTACTCAGTTTGCAATTGGTCGGTCATTTGGGTTAATGTTTGTGTAGCTATCGGTTTAACAATATCAGATAAATTCGTTTCAGTCACATGTGAAATTGTACTTGTCATATATTGGCTTGATTGAGTAGTACTAGTAGCGTTAAAAGGACTGAAGGGCCTATCTGGAGCTATAGTTAATGCATCTCTAAGTGACCCTCTTCCTATTGATTCATTTTGATCATAAGTCATTATAGGTGTAAACGGCCTATCAGGTGCCGTGGTCAAAGCATCTATCAAAGGTGAAGCTGTAGCTACACGAGGTTCTTTAGGCTCTATAATAATTTTGAAGTCGGGTGGGATGTATGGTTTTGTTTCTTCAGGCATTGGCACAGGAGGTGCAACTTTTTCAGGAGGGTTATATGGCTTTAGAGGTGGTATTGGTGTTATGCTACGCTTTTCCTGCAAAAATATCGGAGAAGGCTGTGCTGGTAGTTGCGTGTTCTTTATTTCGAAAGACTCTTTTAATTCGGAGATTTCTTCCATATTTTGTTGATCATTCTTTTCCTCTAAATCAGTTTGCCCCATTAAACTAATTGCGTGTGGCGATGACGGTAAAGGTGAGTAAGGACGATCGGGTGCGATTGTCAGTGCTTCTATCAAGGACCCTGAAACATTTTGCGGATTTGCACCACAACTTGTGCTGGGTTGCAGTATCTGTTGATTGCTGGATTCCATCGTGGCCATCTTTACATTTACTCTCGCTTGTTCGCGTTCTACACGTTTAGTTTCTAATCTTGGTTCATTTTGTGTTTCCCTTGATTCATTTTGTTGATTTAATGCAAACTCTTTAGATTCCGTTTTGCCAATGCTATCGTTATTAACTTTCTCATCTTCTGGTGGAATTTTAGGTTTAATTCCTTGAATGTTTGTATCTGTTGTTTGAATAACTTCAACTTTATCGTCGGCTGCTTGTTGCTGTAATAAAGTGGTAGGTGGGGCTGTGATAACGGATTGTGACTGCATAGAATCTTTAGATTCAAGCTTTTCCACTTGATTTATGTATTTACTATTAACTGCTGCATTGTCTGACGATTTTGGTGTACAAGTTTGTGTTTGATAAATTGTTGTACTCTGGCATTCAGAAGATTCCTGAGAGAACGACTGTATAGTTCGACTCGTCGATTCTTGCATTACTTGTGATTGTTTACTTTGCATAACGGATTCAGATTTAGATGTTGATGTCATAGAAGAAGACATAGCTGCAGAAGCATATGAAACGCTAGATGAAAATTCTTCGCGTTGTTTTAAAGACGCTGCATGTTGTTCCATAGATTGCTGAACATTTGTAATCTTAGATTCAGAATCCGGATTTATTTTATTTACTATTCGAGACACTTGGTCTTTGTTACACGCGGCCGCGGGTTTCATGTTCATATTTGATTCATACTTTATCGGTTCATCATCAGAGGGATTGGCAAGTGGGGGCCACACAATACTTTTAACATTTTGTGCTGTTAGTAAGTTACGGTGTTAAAGGTTATTGAAGGGGAGAAAATATATGAAAGTAAATATTAGTAAAATTGAAGAAGCGACTTAACATAAAGTGATGTAAGCTAATTAACTAAAAAAACTTTAAAAAAAGCCAGAAGGTTAACTAGTTTGAATGTATTATTATATTAAGTGATTTACTAGAGAGTGCCATGGCAGAATATAGTTATGATAATGCAGTGGCTGCTATTGATATCTTGCTTCCGGCGTTGCGCATTCACTTTGGATGTCTTTATATCTACATATTATCAATGATTAGCTAAAATAAGCTGCACTGCACCTATTTATAAATTACCTTTAAAAAGGGAAACTGGGGTCTCTGTCGGAAACAAATAATTGTTTTACATTATTCAATTCCATTGTCTACTACGGTTTACAGTAACCTTTTCAATTACGAATAGTAGTTTTAACTGCTCATTTACTATACTATAGTTTGGCTAAAAGAATGAAAACTAAGCTAGTTTCAAATGTATCTTACCAAAATGTGTTTAAAAAATGTTTTATCTTTCAAAAATCTACATGATAACGAGTAAAATGATTACTAAACGAAAAAATCAATGACTATTATTATTAGTAGCTTTTATAACTGTTATACAGTGATATCTAGTGAAAGGTAACATAGATACCATATCTAAGCATGTTGAAATGGATTCGAAGTTGACATCAAAATAATTCAATTAATGTGATAATGTTCAGGTTATGTGAATCCATGCAGATTGGCTTCACGAGTATTACAGGAGTTAATTTTTTCTCGTACAAATCATAAATAATATAGAAAAAATCATTTTTTTACAAAAAAAACCAAACATTATTTCACTACTACATGTAGATATAGCTACCTATATGAAAATAATATGATATATAACACTTGATTTCCTAATTTGTTTTAAAAATATAATGTGTATATGTAATTAGGTATGTAGTACATACATTCAAAACTGTCACAGTCTAAACGAAGATAAAACTACAAACGTAAACGAATTCCTATAAATTATTATCACTTTACTGTGATATTTTAAAGGTGTACCGCAGAAGTATCTACTCGTACGATTATATGGCAAAAGTAACTCTCTTACTGGGGGCAAAGGGTGCCGCTGGTTGAGGAGCCAGGGTTGGCGCAGCAGATGGAAGCGGAGCTGGCGCTGGGGCAGGAGCTGCCACCGGCCGCGCCGGAGACATCGGCGCCGAACGCGGCGATAGCGACGGTGAATACGCCGATCCGATGGATGAGCCAAAAGGCTTCGGACCCGACAGGTTGCTCGATGGCTGTACCAAAATAACATCTATTATGTAATAAATGTAAATGTACGGACGTGTTCGCACCCTATTTTATATATTACTACCTAAAACTATTATTACCTAAAACATACCGCGCGAAATCTGGGTGTACATTAGTACACCTCTGACTAAAACTTCGGAGACGACAGGCGTAATGTCATTAACACTAAGCGAAGGAAACAAAATAATCGTACTTTACTTCTAAATAAAAAAGAATAGGAAAAAAAACCGCCTTCAAAACTAAAAAGTTAATAACTTAATACAGTTTTAACTTCTTTTTAGTTTTAAAGGTATGAAGACGGTGCCAAGCCAAATGTAAAGGTATGTATACCCATCGCGCAGTGTACAACCAGGCACTGGCACCGACTTCATACTTTTAAAACTAAAAATAAGTTAAAACTGTATTAAGTTATTTTTAACTTTTTAGTTTTGAAGTTTTATAGGACCACACTGCTTCAGCTTTCATATAAAAAAAGAATTTTCAAAATCGGTTCACCCAATCCACAGTTATGAGGTAACAAACATAAAAAAAACAGTCGAATTGATAACCTCCTCCTTTTGGAAGTCGGTTAATAAATTGAAGAAATGGTAAACGCAGGAGGGGAAAGAAAGGGATGTCACACTTACAAAGGATACCTTGACCAAATATAGGTCTTCTGAATGAGTAAAATAAATGTATTCTGCTAGAAAGGAAAGCTATAAAGTACCTACATCTTAATGAGTTAACTTAAAGTATTATATGAATAAATGAATATTTGATATTTTAAAATTACTTACACTGAATAGGGAAGATGATCCGTTTGTGTAGTTATTATTGGTTGCCAGAGGTGGCAGCGGAGTCGAGTAAGTGTTGGTTGGGATTCGGCCACCACTACAAACAGACAAATTATTCAATTACATTTGTAAGAATAAATTCAAAATATCACAGAATAAAAAAATAAAATGAACCCATTTTGATAATGTACCTACCGAATTTTTAAATTCTGTTACATTCTGAATTAGTTAAAGAATGACAAGGCAAACTTACGGAGGCACGGTGACGGGATCAAGATTGGGTGCTGGCGGGTTGTTGCGTGCCACGAGCTTGGCGTGAATGTCACAGTATAGTTTTCCATTCAGGTTGTAGTAGCCCTGATTCTTGAGCGAAGACCCGCATGTCGAGCACTTGAAGCATTCCACGTGCAGGTTCTTGTCCTTGATGCGCACGAATACACCGCTATCACATACAAACAACCCGTCAGAATATCGCAAGCAGACAATATAAAGTACGCTTCGAATATTAAATTTAATGTAAAGCATAAAGACATGTATATTTCTATAATACAACTTCTACTGGGATATATTTATACAGTTGGTGTTGATGGTTTTATAAACAACAGTTTCTTCAACAATATTACCTATTATAGGTTTAGAGGTAAGTACTTTTATTTTCAATACACGACGCTTCTAGAGTAATAAACTTCCTAATAAAAACGATATACAAAAAAATTTAAAACCTTATCAAGGTCGAGTTGCAGTCTAAAACCTATCATACGGTCTACTCGAGTGAAGTGAGTAATGTCATTCATCCTGCGACTTCATTAACTCGGTCTACCGAAACGTACACAGGACGGTTCATAGATAGATCGCCGAGTATAATTAGAAGATGTAGAATGTAGTAAAGTAAAGTAAAATGTAGAATGCTTAAAATTTTTACTTTTTTGTTTTCTTCAAATACATACTAAGATTGCTTGGTAAAATTTCCTACCCGTTTTATATAAGATTATTTGGAGAGGAAGTAGGTATAACTAATTAAATAATAATGCCATAAGCGGTAAACCATATTTGTAAAACCATCAAACTATCGGGGCCAAATATAAATAACATTATTATGAGAATGATCATTGCTACAAACATGCTCACCGACTTGCTCGTGCTTATCCACCAATCTGCTACGCAAAATTAGACTGGTGCTCATCTAAATAATATGGATAGCGAAGTGAGGACATGCTGAGAGAAGATACAGTGGCACTATACATTATTTCATTCTGCCTAACTACTGCTAAAAGTATGAAGGTAGGTATAGATGAAGACAATTAATTAATGAATTATGATTTCAGCTTTTTAGTACAAATATCGTGATGAAAACAGAACGAGTAATAAAAAGCAGTTTTTTCGTAAACCACGATATTTGTACTAACTTACATGTCACGTCTCCTTGAGATGCCGTTTCAATATATACAACAAAAAGAGAGAGAGAGGAGCCGCAACACGAAGGAATCACATCAAATTATTTTTATCTACACGATAGAGCTAGTGCACAGGTCGACACGGTCGCAAACACGTCAAGACATTCCGTGGGTCTTCGCTTACATAATGTAGCGATTACAGTCGGAGCAATAGGGGGTGTCGTTGACGACGGGCAGGACGTCGCGCGGCTGCGGCAGCGCCGGCGCCCCGAGCGCTATGCGGCCGTCCGGCAGCACCTCGTGGCAGCCCATGGGGATGCTGGGCCGGTGCGGCGGCTCGGGCGCCAGCTGCTCCTGCGGCGTCTGCGTGCCGGCGCAGGCGCGGGGCGCGGGCGCGGGCGGCTGCGGCGTGCCCAGCACGCGCGGCGTGCGCGAGCGCGAGCGGTGCGTGCGGTGCAGGCTGCACGGCGTGCCCGCACGCGCCACGCTCGCTCGTGAGTAAAAGTGGGAAGGCTCTGCTGGCCCGTAATATCGGGTTATTTCCTATATGCAACTCGGAGACATAGCTTACCAGGTTCGAAAACGATTCCAACTGCATAAGAAGTAACTAATAATTGGATGCCCTAGCCTACTCGCAAATCCCATTACATAACGCGGAAGTTATAAAATAAAATTTAGCTTGCGATATGTGCTACCGTGTCGGCCCGCGTGTGTCGTCCGACTTACGTGATGAGCCTTTCACACTCCTCGCAAATGTTCTGTCCGGGGGGCAAGCCTCCGGTATTGTTGACGGGGGCGTCAGGCCGCGTGATGGGCGCCTGCACATGACGGAGCCCGCTCACCGGAGCAGCCGGGGCGGCTATCGGGCCCACCGGTTCGACTACTACGCCAATTTAGAGTTTTAATCAATTTTGTCTATAATATAAAATATTGTCAATTTTACGTACCTACCATCACTTGAATTTAATTTAATGATTTCCATTGGGTATTTTTTATACATATAAATTATTATAGGCCTTGTTTTAATCTTATCACGTTTGAACTTTGTGTCTGAAGAATACATGATCAGACACGACACCTACTTAGAATTTTAAGTCAAAGAAAATTAGGAAGGCATCGGTGGTGCTATACTGTTATTGTTAAAATAACCTGAACTAAAATCATTCCGTGTGGATTGATCCCACTAGTGATAGTGTAAATAACGTATCTATTATGTCGATGTAAATTGTATAGGTATTTTTAGTCATTCTGTAAAAAAAGATGAATCTTTATTATACCTGGCTCAGGATCGTTCTGTTCCTCTTGCAGAACTTTGAAAACCGCGCTTTTTTCTGCGTCGTATGTCTTTTCATTCTTCTTGAAGTTCACTCTGTCAATCACATGTAATACTTAATACTAGAAAGTATATGATAACTTAACCTTAAGTGCAAGTACCTATACTAATAAATAAAATATAATGTACATTGGATCAACTTGTAAATAAAAAAAAAACCTACTTATCACGTTAAGTAAACTACCAGTGCAAAAGTGACATAGAAATAGTGTCGGATAAAAGGATCAAATCATAAGTTAGCAAAGTTATTTGCAAGTTACAAAACCAGAGGACCGTTCCAGACACGGAACATGTAATTCAAACTGAATGCATGTTGCTGCAGCTAGTTACAACGGTCCAGTTGATCGGAGGATTTAAGTTCAGCACTGAAGAGTTATTTTTCAGGTCTAGTGACTACTTGTCTCTTTGCATTGCATAGAGTCAGTTTGCGTGTTCTGTGTCAGGCTACTAGCTAGCTACTACTAGCAGTTATTCTTACCCGAGTACGCCGCCCGCAAGAACCTCAGTCTGCGCCGAGAGCGTTTCCGCGATTGTTTTGTCGCTGTACATGTTGACTGGGGTATTGTATTGTTTGTTTACTACGCTCTTCACTGAATCGTTTCCGTTCATCTGCAAAAAAGTAGACCATGATTAAACATAAGTATTAAATATATTCTAACTATAGCCTAATCCCTCTCAAATGAGAAGCGACCCGTGCCCAGCAGTGGGACGTTAATGGGTTGATGATGATGATTAAATATTTTTAATAGTTATTGATTCTTACACTTACGCGAATATTAGACATTGAAATAAAACTACTTTTTACGGATTTTTTTATTAATAATTAATAGCTGTTAGTAATTATAACTTCAAGACGACCAACACCTCAGTCGGCCCGTGACCATGGATGCTGTAAAGGATTCGAAACATCGGGTTAAAATAATATCTTTATGTATACCGCGATAAAATCCGTTATATTTCAATAGTTTTATTTCAACTTCTAAAAGTTGTTTAGGCGTACCTACCTAATCTTTCGTACACGCCATTAAACAATTATAATGTTTTGATTATTATACATAGGTACGTAGGTATACAATAATTAATTAATTATGAAGCGAGACTATTACTACCAGGGTAGGGACATTAATGGTATCGGGAATATTCCCTAGTTTTAATAAAGGATTGTTACCCGTATACTTACATAACCAAAAGGTTTTGCGACATTGTTATGACCGGAACCGAAGGCACGTGAAGGTTGCGGCGTGGCTTTAAGAGAGGTGTTGGTGACGAGTGTCGGGGTGCTTCCGATGGATCTCGACCCTGGCCTGGGCAAGCTACCAGTCGGAGTGACCGATGGACGCCAAGTGCCGCCACCGCTAGTAACGTAAGAAGAACAAAACATTGTAAATAATAAACAAGGTATATTTGAACATTCAAAACCGGTTGCAATAAGGTTTCTAATAATGTTCTCCACGGATTAAGGTTTATTATATAGACATACTTGACCTTAGAGTTACTATTTGGGTTCTAAAACGTGGGACAGTACCTAATCACAGATGATCGTCAACCCGACGATCATCTATGTCGCAGTATAAGGCTATATGTACCGATATTTGTATACTTAGTTCTGTATTATTTATATCAGTATTATATGGTATGCTTGGCGCTTACCGTTGTACGGTCAGTTCGAGGTTACCGCCGGCTGCGCGGATAGCGTCCTGCGCCTCCTGGTGACGCAGCAGGTACACGTCGGTGTTGTTGACGCGGATCAGCGCATCGCCCGCCTGGAGACCAGCACGCTCCGCTGCGCTGCCACCGTTTACCTGAAGTCAAAGGCATCGAATATATAAAAGCACTGACATATCCAGGACTACATCTATGTATACATATAAAAGTATTAAGTTTGTTTGTGTGAGCTCAAAAAGTCCTGCCCCGATTGAGCTGAAAATTTGACTCTATTTAACACCCAATTCAAAGATTGTTTTTATCTTTAATCACAATGTGCCATAGTGAAGCAAGGTAAGGTACAACAGCGTAGGATATAACAACCAGTCATCAATTGAATTAAAACAAACTGAACTTTACAGTTGAAAAACAAGCTCTCTTTTTCGTGTTCTCAAATTCGCGATATGTATATAAGTGTATGTACACAAACATTATATTTTCATGGCATATAACTGCAATTAAATTCTCATTTCCTATTTACTTGCGCTGTGAGACGTTACTTCTTGCCAAGTTTCCGGTTTCTAGGTCAACGAGAAGTCAAGTCAAGAGTATAGATTTTGATTTATAGTGCAAGTATGAGAATAACAGTCATACAGGAATAAATGTTTTAGACATAACTGTAACGCCATATTTTACAGAAGATGAGTTGGTGCCTATACAAATTACTGCGGTAATGCAATCTATATATCCATACAATCGTCCGCCGAAACCGTCTAGACACAGCGGAAATGGTGCGCCCAAGCTAATATAATAGCTCAGGCGTGGTAATTAAGGGCTAACGCGTAGGTATATGTTTTATGATTATGTCAAGAATCTTCAACGAGGAATACAATCGAATCAGTGCCCGAATTATCAAGACTGCGGCTATTATTTTAAATGTTGATACCTAAGTAATTTGTATTCGATTATAAGTCTAATTCTCAAATTATTGACGTTTAAAAGCACTCACAATTTGTGACAACGTTTGCCTTTAGGATAATGTCTAGACTCTAAATAATAATTTCGTCCTACTGTATGACTTTTCAAACTGAACCCTGAAATGATATTCAACCCTCATTTTTTGTCAAATTCATTTTTTGTATGATTTAGATTTTTGAAAACAGGAACCGGATATACTTAGGTACCTACAATTACCAACCTACATATTTCTATCTACCTTTTTAACCTACCTACCTTATTACTAACAACTTAACGAAATTGTTTGATCGTAATGGTGTATGATTTCCCAGTTTACAGGTTATTTACGAATTCTGAAGATTGATAACTCGGAAATATTTCTACGTTTTATAAAAACAACACGTTATGTTTCGTTTATTTGTTCAGACTTTTTTGTAAGAATTTGTATAGTTTTCTTTATTTATGTACGTGTCAATGAATGATCACCAATGCGTCAATCTTTTTCACGGAAAATGTGTTAATAGCGAGTCTAATAATATTCCTATCAGCTTGTTTGTTTTATATAAATACAGTAACTAATGGAATAAACCGTGTTCACGTGCATACAAATTGGTCATGTTTAACGAGAATGATTACCAATTTGTTTTTAGAGAAACAAGGTCGACTCTTCGTACGAAATTAAGAGATTTTTACCTACACCGTAAATGGACATACATAGTTACTATAGTGGTGTCTTACTAAGCAATATAACCAACATAGTAAACTGGTTATATATTATAATTTGGGGTATGAGAGGGATGCGTATAGGAGCTTCGATGACGTCAACATGAGATCATGCGCAGCTTGCTCGTCTAGACCGTCTTGTAAAATGAATGCTAACCTTTTTGCTTTTGCGTGAGAATTTTAAAACTGGCATAACTGACTGGTTTCATTTTAAATTATTATATATTATGTAGTTGGAATTACATAGTGTATGTACACATTAGTACCAGCGAAACAGCTGGACAGCAAGAAAACTTGTTTATTTTTAAATGCCTTTGTCATTAAAATACCAAAACTACGGTTAACTACTTACTTACTTATATTTTACATACTTATAGTATAGGTAGGTATACATTATGAAAAACATTTGCAGAACAGAAATTACGTAACAAATTGTAGGCCCCATAACATTTTTTTTTTCAGTTTGTCTATTATGTTACAGTATGTTAGTAACATAACATATTGTAATAATATTGTAATATGTAGTATAGGTAATGTTCTTCGTAAAAACAATGAATTTCAGGTGCTAACAGACAATTTCGCATTTAGATAAGTAGTTTAGTGACCCGAATACCTGGCAACGTTGAATTAATGTCAAGTACACTTTCATATAAGTAATTAATAAACTAACTAAAACAAGGCCAAATTCCATGGCTAGGTAGGAAAATGTTTATATATTTCGGGGAGTTTGAAAAAGTATTACCTGCTGACGTAGGTACCTGGTACATATGTTTTATAATCGATACAATGCAATCTGAAATCTAAAGAATCATGAGAACTGCCTAACAAGTACTTTAGTAGAGATATAAATCTAGATTTTTCAGTCATAAGTGAATTATCGAATTGGAGTTTGTTATGACTAAACACCTGGTCCTGACTTGAAAGCTGGATCCGCCCTTGATCCTAATTATACAGTTCGAAAACATTTTGGGGTTCCTATGTGAGGTTTTTCGTTGACGTGAAAGTACATACCTACATATACACGAAAACTGCATAACAAAGATGACTTCATAAAGTTCAGGAATGTTTGAGTAACCGAAGTGCATACTCCAGGTAGGTAATTATCAACTATTCAGTAAAGATGAAATAAAGAACATTCATTTATAAGGACCAAGTTTTCCTCTATTCTCCTAGCGAACCCATTAAAACACACATTACAATACATTGTCCAGAACCAATAAGTTTGATAGTTTTTTTCCGTAAGATTACTAACTCTATCTACTAGGTAGACCTGCTTAAAAACAAACAATAGACAGGTAGATAGGTACAGGTATTTATAGCATTGTATATAAATAAATAATATACAATCATACACAGAAGGTAATACGTACAGCTATTAACAAATTAATGCGTCACTGGTCCACACGCAGGTATGTCATATACGTATTTATGAAATAATTACTTAAATAAATGAATAATGCCACTATTTTGTTTTCCAATTACTAATATTAATATCTTCTGACTGATCCGTTTCAAACGAATACAATCATTCAAGTGCAAAACCACAACCACAACTGGTAAAAAATGACACATTACAAGTTACATATAAGTGGACTAGACATTTTCATGACTAACCTCCCCCCTCGACCCCCTTTGGGTGGCGGGTAGGTTTTCTTCCGCCTCGTTCACTACCGGTTAATTGCTTACTTGACCCTACCTGCCAAAGAATTAATTTTATAGATCTGCCACTTACGTAAATGGCACGAGGCGCATACTTGTACAATGCAACTTGAAGATGCAATAATTTGCGCGCACAAAAACTTGCATTCTTATAGGGTCGCTAGCCAGGTGAAACCACATACCACCTTGCCATTGTACGCCCTATATTTTTTTTTGCTTGACAGTTTCGTAACGTATGTAATTATTATATCATCTGAATATTGTATGCGATGAAGGCATGAAGGGAATGCATGGATGCACTTTTAATAGTGTCCTAGAATATAGGTACTTACTAATAATAATAGTTTAGGTGAAGGAAAATATTTGATATGGTATTTCGTGTATATTATGTATTGTATAGTGTGTGTTAATTATAAGATAATTGGTTTTTAATTACTAAACAAATAGGATTAAAGTTCTTCGTAGTAGATACCTACAACAATACGCACATAATTAAATTTTTGTAGTTTTTATCATGATAAATAGGTACCCATCACGCTGGTGATTCTCGAGTGGTACCTGTACGTAACTCGCTTTAGGATCTAAGCGAGTTACGTACAGGTAACAAAGGTGTACACACATTGATGATCATGATTCATGTGTTATTTTTAATAGTAGGTACTTAACTATCCATAATGAGATTTGGAACTTTTGTACCATACATAAAATACAGTATTAAATGTACGAGTGTCTTCAGAGAGGCGCCGCACGCGCGCATCCCATATACGGCAACAGGAGTACAAGAACAAGAAATTAAATGCAACTCCGCGGCCGCGCCACCGCGCTACAGCCCGGCCCCGGTCGAGGCCGCGCCGTATTATGTTTTCTTTATTGTCTTCCATTCTTCTCCCGACATACGTAGCCGGTGGTTACCACGACTTACACCGTACACGATCATCATACAATTTTTTTTTGTTAGTCTAGCTTTTAAGCGATCTCATAACCAAATAAGTATCAATATTATTTTAGTTATGTATACTGTGTAACACCTTTTTTAGTCTTGATATCCAATTAACCTCCAACACCTCTGTTATTATAATAATAAACTCATGATTACATCTGACGCTGTAAGGCAGATTTTTTCTGAACTTCACGGCATATCTGTTCATGGCACCCATCCAAGTTTTAACAGCCAATGTGGACAGTGTACACCTCTAATTATTGCACTTGACACTTAATTTTGACAATGATATTGTGTCAAGACCCAACAGATGAAAAGCTAGTTTAGTGTGCTATTATTACATTTGACCTTAAGTTATCGGCTTATTATCTCCATATAGGAATTGTCTTCGGTGTATTCATTAGAGAGATATTTGATAGCATATTTACAGACTTTATCGCTAGAAACCAGTGTGGTATGTAATTAGAATAGACAAATAGCGATAATCCACAGAAGGCGTTGTTGTCGTTGGTCGCCGTTCCAATTTCAAAACAAATCCCTGCCAGACGTGACTCAGATTGTGTTCCATATAAACGACAGAACCCGAATAGTTACGCAACGACCAATGCCCAGCAAGCTCTGCTCGATTCCGGTTAATAAGAGTGAAACTGGTACCTATGCCGCTGTGGACATAAACACATCAGCAAAAAATGGGAATGCTGCTTTTGAATAATGGAAGTGGTTGTTCACAGACATTGCTCTTGATTCTTACTACCTTTTTTAACCCTAACTATTAATATTAATTAGGTATGACGTAGGTTACATAGTATGATCGTACTTACTTTTATAATGAGTAGTGTTCTGTCATACCTAGTTACCTCCTAATATGGTTGAGTATGAACAATCAAGAGACAAAAGCTCGTAAATGTGAGCATTTGTTGCCATCTTTAGCAAGCTGATTTTATTATACTTAATGTATAATTAACAAAATGCTTATCTAAGTTGATAATTTTATAGAAGTATTTTTAACATTTTAATCTTTATATTCGTTCTCATTACAGAATAAGTATGACATAGTAATCGGTATTTTTGGTTAATGCACGCAGACACGAGATATCACTGTATATAGGTATAGTTAATACTAAACCGTAAACAGAACACAGGAAAACAAATATCCATACGTTAAGTATATACCTTTATGACCGGTTTCAAAGAATGGAGGTCAAACTTATTTTTAACACTGCATTAAACGAATATTCACATAATACAATAACAAGGTACCGAACTGAAAATCTTTTATTGTTTGGCAGCTCTACCATTATGTATCGTAATAAAAAAATTGCAACATTATGGGTCGTGAAACATGAGGGTACTACATATATACATATACATGTCTGATGACTCACAAGCTGCGTTTTGAAGGAAGGAAGAACACCTGGAAGTAAAACTTATAATTCCATGATCTAAATGAAAAGGCCAAACATAATATTGATTTATTTAATTATTTATTATTAATTATTCATCGTTGGCATTCGGCGAACTTAAACAATAAATGTCCTCCAATTATAAAACGGTATTATTAAAGTATAGCCGTGGTAATTAATCACGATTTGTATCCTCTTAATAACAACAAACGAGTAACGGTGTTTTAATTCATAAGCTGTCAAATAACGAGTACAAGTTTAAATATCCGACGTACATGATTTGCTTGACATCTATTTAGGTTCTGTATTAACAAACACAATCACGGAACATCTTAGCAGATAACACGTGTACGTTGAAGAAGTACCGTATGGCATCGGGCATGCCGATACGGTCCTCTGTGCCAATACCATCGGTGGGTATATCTACTATTGACATTGCTAATCGTCTTACGTCGATATAAGGCCAATCGGTTCATGGTGAAGATAAAAATACAACGATTCACTTTTTGCGAAGTGTTCCGTATTTATCATTCATCACAACTTTTCGAAAGTTTTTTCCTCATATTTGCATATAACATAGCGAGGCGGTTTTCAGCCTAACACACGTTACCTAAAAACGTGTCAGCCTGAAAACCGCTTTGCTGGAATCCATACAAAGTTGTTTATTAATAACAATTAAAATTTAAAATTATTGTTTTCATAAGGCTTAATTGTTTATTATTTCAAAAAGTTTTTTTGAATCTTAGACAAGTAATAATATTTTGATACACCTACACTACATACTGCATTTTATATTCCTTCGTTCCCTACGTAAAAAAAATTTTCTCAGGTGTATTAAGTAGATCTAATTATATAGGTGTGAAAAAGGTACATGTAAACCGTTTCTTGAACTGATTCGACGGATCACTAAATTATTTGACGTATGGACATTATGTACAAATACCTATAACGTATACGGGTTCATTAAACTTTTTATATTTAGTGAGCTTGTATAAAGATTTTATTTGGCATTGTATAGTGTATGTATATAAACGAAACGATATTAAAAAGTTCAGTTCGGCTTGAACATTGTCTCACGTCACTTTTGTAAAGCTTTGCTGAATTTTTAGACCCGAACTAAAGATTTTTAGAAGAGATCAAGGTGATTTTTATATTTGCTATTTATGAGGCGGAAATATACTTAATTACGAGAATTATAGATATGTCAAACGCAATATTATAATATAAAAAACCAACTTCAAAAACTAAAAAGCAAGAAATTACTTCATACAGTTTTATACCTTTTTTTAACCGACTTCAAAAAGAAGGAGGTTCTCAATTCGTCGGAATCTTTTTTTTTAATGTATGTTACATACGAGGATACGTTTTTAAGTTCGCGGAATGAGAGGGTTGAAATAAATTAAATGATAGATCTGAAAAATGTATCCGTCTTGCAGGTGAATATATTGAAAAGTAAAAATAATTTGATTTTTTAATTTCCACCCCTTATCCCCCATTCCGCGAATATAAAAACGCTCCCTCGAACATAAAAAAAAAGAGTCCGACGAATTGAGAACCTCCTCCTTTTTGAATGCAGTTAAAAACATTTAACACACTCTAATTTAAAGTAGGTACGTACTTGAGTTTACATATAATTTATGTGTAACTAATAAATTACACCTAAGTGTTTTAGGACTTTCCTAATATTTTTTGTTGCTCAGTGACGAGTGTCAAATACAGCTTCAACGGGGTCAGGTAACCGTTAATGAGGCGGTAAAAGCTCCTTCGACAAACTAATCGTGTATTATTAACAATGCGTACAAGTAGGTATCTTTAGATGTACTCATATATCTAAAAATAGGCCTACATCTATAGACCTACACCCCCGCATATGTCCGACAAATTCACACGAGGTACCTACGCAAGAAAGAAAAGCCCCCGTTATTTGTTGGTTTGGCGCCGATTCAAATTAAAGTTTATTTTTCGATTTTCGTTTTGCTTTGGATATTTTTTTTTATGTTTGTTAAAGACATTTGTTTTTTAAATAGGTACTTTATGTTAATTTCTTTTTGTTTTGCACTTTTACAGGGGTGTACCTGTAGAAAAAAACGTTTGTATCTGTTGATAATGATGATTATGTCTTTATGATTTTTATTGTTTTGCGGGAAGTGATTACAAATTACGTCATTGAAATAGAATTTTCGTTCGAGTTAGAAACTTGAATTTACTCTAGAAAACTTATTTATTATTCATAATTATGATAATAATTCGGGGGGAATGAAAAGAATGCAAAT
Organism: Craniophora ligustri; assembly: GCA_905163465.1. Lineage (NCBI taxonomy): Eukaryota > Metazoa > Arthropoda > Insecta > Lepidoptera > Noctuidae > Craniophora > Craniophora ligustri. The sequence continues at coordinate 6,518,440 of LR990959.1, forward strand.
TATCGAGCAGCTCAAGAATAAGGCATTTTCTCGAAACCTATAACGTTTGCGGATCGTATACAGGTCGTTTGGGTACGCAATACACCCCTCTTTTTGCTCGGACCACATACAATCTGACACGATAATGTTATACCCATCGACAAGAGAAAACTTACTAACTGGTTTTACTTACTGGTTACTAAAACTAAATATTTTTTAGTTTTAGTAACTACTAAAACTAAATATTTTTTAGTTTTTAACCGACTTCCAAAAGGAGGAGGTTATCAATTCGACTGTATTTTTTTTTCTTTATGTTTGTTACCTCATAACTGTGGATGGGGTGAACCGATTTTGAAAATTCTTTTTTTATATGAAAGCCGAAGCTTTTCGTTTAGTCCCATAAAAAATGGTGAGGATCTGATGAGTGGATCCTTGGGAAATCGAGGGAAACCCTCAAATTTTCTACGTAGGTGACGCGTTTATTGTTCAACCTCTTACATACTATCACGCCGGTTGTCCCCGAAAGGTTAGGCAGAGTTGTACTAAAGTACACCCACGTTTCCCCGGTATGTTTTAGGTCCCATATAATTGGTGGCGAGCCTATTGCCATTAACCGGGCACGAATCCAAACTCCGAGCCGCTACTAAGAATTTCACAGAAAAACCCAAGAACACTTTGCTCGACCTGGGAATCGAACCCAGGACCTCTTGCCCGGCAGTCGCACTGTATGACCACTAGACCAACGAGACATATAATACAACGAACCTATTAAGACACTAAAAAGTAAAAAATAAAATTAAAAACTGCGTTAAAAAAAACCGACTTCAAAACTAAAAAGTTAATAATAACCTAACTAGTTACTAAAACTAAATATTTTTTAGTTTTAGTAACTAGATAGGTACGTTGTTGTAGGCAATGTTCAAACAAAAAGGTCATCTAGTCAATAATATATCTACGTGTTACTGATGCCACAATCACTAAAAATAGGATGTATTCAGTGCACAACTATAACAACAGGAAACTTATATAGGGCAAAGCTAAAGCGGCATCGAGTTGGTTTAATGAATGTAATTAAATTTAAACACTTATTTATGACAAACAGTCCTATGTTAACATGGGTTATACGGTTAAATACATGTTTTATTATGTTAATATAACATAATTTTATACCGCCACGCCTGTCACCCCCCGAAGGATTAGGCAGAGGTGTATCTAATAATGTATGCCCATATTTCGAAGGTATGTTTTTTATGTCCCATGTAATAGGAAGGCGAGCCTATTGCTATCAACCGGGCACGAATCTAGACTCCGAGCCGCTAATAGAACTTCAAAAATCCAATAACACTTTGCTCGACCTGGAAAACTCATGAAATCTTGCTCAGCAATCGCACTTACGGCCACTAGAGCAGAAGAGCACTAAAGCTTACTGCCAAAGAGGCAGTTATTATATTATGTTTAAATCTAAATAAGTATCATGTATTTAGTAAATAAAAATAATCGTGTCTCGGTAGCGGCGTGCGGCGCGACGAGTGGCGACGACGCTCGCTCCGCCGGGGTACCGTCGCGTCGCCGCTGCACGTCGCGCAGCCGCGCCGGCCGCGTGGGTGGACGAGAGCAAAATACATAATATCCCTCTCTACTCCATTGTGGACTTAGTGGTTATAATCTCGCAGTAGACATAGCAACAATAAAACAAGATCAAATATGTACTTAATCGTCAAAATTAATAGCTACGTGTTTTTGCGATAAGCATTATTATCTCTTATTTCGTTGTGAATTACAGTCATTTACGCAGTCATTATAACTGCTTCCTAAATAAGAATTGATGTAAGTACACTAACCCTGTTATCACTTGGGTAAGTAAGTAGTTAAATACTCAGCTAACTAAAACTTCATAAATGTAACAATAGTGCCACAACGTTCTACGTTTTATGAGCTAGAATCGTTTATTAGCTATAATTACGTCAGGAGCGTAATTATCTTATTTATACCTACATTAATTACCTTCTGCTAGTTCGCAATAAAGATACACCAGTTATTCTTGTACCTAAGACTAAAAGATTTAATAAAAATCTATTATACTTATTTCTAATAAATATCTTGATTAGAATTATTATTGTTTAATTACTAACCTTTTGTACGACGAGAGGCGTGCCGAAGTCTTTGCCGCCTTGCAGACGGAAGCCTAGGGGCTGCTGGTCGGCTTTGTTCAACCGCACAGTTATCAACTGTGCCATCTGTCAAAGATAACACAAAAATAATTAGTCAATATGGAAGACTATATAAAATAAATAATAAATATAATGCTGTAATAGCCTAGTGGTATGGTGCCAAGGCACTACTGACTTTCCAAGTTTACGTTCGGATTTATCATATGCTAAAACGGTGAAGGAAAGACATTCTTTCATTTTAGAATTTCTCGATTGCGTGTGAAGTTGGCCAACCCGCATTAGGTTAGCGTGGTGGACTATAGCCTAACCCCTCTTTAATCAAATCAGAGAAGATCGCAGCAGTGGTACAGTAATTGGGTTGATGATGATGATTAACAATCTTTAAATGATCAATAATTTTTATTATTTTCATAAAAGGTACCGACTTAATCTTTATGAAAATAAAGCAATTAATCGTCAATTTAAAACTATTATACATCTTGGCAAAGATCCGGTCGTACATTTAATCGGATATCTGTGTATACGTTTGCCAAAGAAAAACTAAAAGCCGTAAACATTCCTGATCCAACGAAATTGGAAAGTCAGTAGAAATAATGATTAAGTAACACTGTACATTAGCCTGGCATTTGATTGACCTAATTGAAGATTTATTTTCTCTCGGGCCCAGCCTCGCTGACCGCGCACTGTTGTAGTATGCAGACATCTTGCGATCTATTTTATCTTTGATCAAGATCTAAGTGCAAACCAAAAGACTTCAGTGAAAGGAGGCTGAGATCGAAACTCGTTTATTTATACAAAGAATAAACAATTATCAAAACATTTTATCGGATGTAATAGATTACTCTCTGTAATATTTCAAATTTGATTAAAAAATGATCGATAGAATTGCTTTGTATTCTTTCTAGTTTTATTATTAAACACTGAGTGTGTAAGTAACTGTTAAATTGAGTAGGTGTCATAAATGTATATAAAATTCTATAAATCAAATTTGGTCTAGATCTATTTTGCAACATAAGCGACGCATTTAAACTACATACCAATCACTATTTGGTCCCACTCCCAATCAATTTTCGAATTAGGACTTCAAAGGTCCAACTCAAAGCCTACGACCTATCTAGCATAGCATAGCATAGCATAACATAGCACCTATATAATATGTACACATTTAGTAAGACGTAAGTCAAGTATAGATAATGTATAAGGCAGCCCGTTTAATATGTCTACATTTCAATGATTATCTTCTTACCAACATTTACACCTACTTAAATAATTTATCTACTTGGTCTATTTATTTACATGTTGCTCCCATGTCATTATCTAACTTAATTAAAAGATAAATGGCGGCAGCAATGGATCTTCATGACTAATCTGCTGTAACTGAAAATATTTATTTCATACATCAGTACCTAATGGTGATGTTTATATGCTAACTGCATTTACCTACATCGTGCTAACCTGACTTTACTTGGAAGTTTGACCATGGTCGTCCGAAACGAATCGCAGCCGGTCACGTTCTAGTAAAAAGTCATGACTGACCATAATATGTACCATAAAATATTTGTGATATTTATATTGTTAGGGTTCTTCATAAAATTACTATGAATTGCAATTTTTTCGACGTAACGGATCGCTGATCTGAGAAAATATTGAAACAACAATGCTATGTATTATACATAGCGTCTATACTATACATAATGTATAGCCACACCACAGCCACTCCATTCAACCTTTCCGATTCCAATAGCTGCTACATATAAAAAGTTGACGTTTTTACACGCAATAATGACTGTGTGTAATAAGAAAGAGATAGCTTTAAAATATTTAACAGATTCTAATATTGCTTATTAAATTTCAATATATATTAGGAACGAGAAAAAACTGTGCCTTTATCGTATTTTAAACTTGACAAACACGCATATACGTGATACATTTCACAAATATTGATACGATTTAACTCTTAAAATCACAAAAATAGCATTTTGCGCATTTTTTCTTTCATTTTCTCCAAACTGTCAAGTTGTCAACTGTCACTAGGTACTGTCAATCACGTCTAAATTGCGTAGAGTTCTAAGGTAGGTATACGTGCTCCAAGTAGTATTGGGTACGCCTGTATCAATTTTTCTTAAATTAGCTATTTTTATTTTACAATTTGCTTACGCTAAAGTTAAAGACACATATATATATATATACGCCAGATTTTTTAAATACATTTCAAAAATCTGGCGGATATTGCAAAACAAAACAGTTGTGACTAAAATAAAATGCTATCCAATTGATTGTTTGCATTGTCATTGTATGTAATGGTTCTTGCATTCCTGTCTTGCCCGATGCATCTGTGCCAATCAAGAGGTCGCGACACTCTTAGGCTGACACTTACGTCTTCATCAATTCTCTTCAATACACAATAAAATTGTGAAGTAACGAACTAAACAAACCGTTTGTTGTTAATGAGGCGACATTCAACCATCGATTTCTTAACGGTATAAAAATAATCGACATTGCACATAATTATAACGTCATACAACACGGGTCTTCTTTTCCCTTAGAATAAGAGAAGTTAGGCTATAAGTTTGGCTATATTTCAGTGTCTTATTATGGTGGACTTAAAACTTGCCTTCGCCTGTCTATCTTGGGATTCGTTAACTAGTCACCATAGAACGCCTGGCCTACCTAGTACCTGACTACAGTCCAATTTTGCATATTATTATACCATCACAAAATGGCTACAAAATTTGGGGGTATCATTTTAGTGAGCGTGAGAGTGATAAGGTAGTGAATACAAAATATAAGGTTGTACAATAATACATAAAAGTATCTTACAGGTATGACGCCTCTACTAACCAAAATAAAACCACTGAATTAAAATAATACCTAGCTACTATTAATTACTTACAGTTATTTTATCCTATTTTGAGTATGTACTTGGTTACAAACTACACTAGTACAAAATGTTAAAAAAGTACCTACCTAATATACGAGTATCTAAACTGCATAATATACTATAGTACCTATTAAGCAATACAAAACGCATATGAAATCGCAAACATCTAACTACCTAGTCGCCGATGACTAACTAATTGAATAGAAATATTATACAATTCATGCTGTTAATACAACGATTATGAGAAGATGTAAAATTTATCTACTTATACTAGCCGGCTTCTCTCATTATAATTTCAAATAAGTCAGTTTTGTATTGATTTTCCTTCAACAATCTCGTATCTCCGCAGCATTGTTGCTGTTCCGTATACAATGTCATCTCGAAGCCTTTGTTCGTGATTGAACGTAGTTAACAGGAGACTGCCTTATCTCAAGAATGCTATGTATGATAATTATTATAGCTTCTTGACAACCCAGACAGGCCTTAATGTGTTTTTACATAAAATGTTACTAAGCATTCCAATAGGCATCCAAAATTTTAATGATATTTACGTGAACACGTGACAGAAGATAACCAGCTTTTAATACGTGTGCTATTTTATAAGCAACAATACTATTAAGATGATAATGGAATAGTCACCCATACATTTCAAACTTCAATACACGCTGCTTCTCCTTCGTTAGAGATAAATCATAAGCAATAGACATTGGTATCCGTCATTAAATATTCTTTCTACCTTATGCGAATTCCTCGAATATTCCGCAATAATTCCGAGAATAATCAATGTAAACAATATTTTACACGTATGATTTTTTCATCGGATTGGTAGTCATGCGTTAATCGATGACGTCACCGGTGAGTAAGCACTAAAGCCCGCAGCGTCCGCTGGCGGTCACAAAACCGATTACCTCGGTATTTAGGTGAAATGGAGTTTGTTATATGTTTACATGCCCCTGCGCAAGTCCTGCGTGGGTATGTTAATCCGGTTTTTTTGGAATTTTCATCCATTAGAAATTAAACTAAGCATCTAATAGTAAATGGGTTGCATTAACTATGCCTCTGTTAAGCATTTACAAGTTTATGTTAATAGCATAAAATGCAAATAAAATATAAATTTATAAAACATTACTAATTACCAAATTTAAATAAAAAAAAAATCAATAGAAACCTAGAATTAAAACTGATTTAAACTGGAAAATGACTCTCGTAAATAATTTTCACTGACGAATATATACAGAACTATTTAGTTCTTACAGGAACTACATACATATGTAGTTTGCATTATTACAATGTAATTTTACTGGTATAGCTACATGCAAACATATCAAATAGAACAAGTACGTAGTTAATTAGCATGGAAATCAATTAGCATGCTTATAATAAAAACGATTTTCATTTCATGGAAGTGCAAATTCAAATATTGGTACCTACTTAAAATGATTTTCTGCGTACGTAGGTACTCAGACAAACTTGCAATTGCATTACCCATTTAATTAAATGTGCAGACAAAAGAGCATTTTTTTCATATTCAAAATAAGCTCGTGATGCTTACACGACTAATGAACGAATACTTTATCCACTAGTTATGCTGATAGCTATTATTCTCACACCTGTGTGTACATGTAGGATAGCGGGAACTAATGTGGGATGCTTGGAAGTTACATGCCACCATATAAATAAAGTAGGTACCTATAAATGTTACCGTTACTTGAAACACCCATAAATTAAGATTAGATTGCAGGTTAAAAAGAAGGTGTAGAAGGTGAAATAGAATAATTACTTTGAAACTATTTACTTACCTATCTTGAAAGTGAAGTATTTACGATACAGAAATGATGCCATTTTCTGTGTTTTAATTACAAAATACATACGTGTGTTTAACATTGTTTACACAGCTGCGGCCTTGTGAGGTCGCGCTGTCGACGATTCAAAGGCTCAAAAATCGATCGATACTTGTTATTTGTTAATAAGTGCGAAACGATAACGTTGAGTATGATCAATAAAATGTGTAGATGCACGGCACAGCTTTTTGCGCATTGGGTTGCGTATGAGACGAACGCATTTTTCATGGCAGAGCCGGCCGCCGGCCGGTCAGGGCACGCCGAGGTGCCCCGAGGTGTCGCAATGCAACATTGGCGTCTGCTGAGCTATTCGAACCAGCTGACGCGACACGGCGCGGGCGCCGTCGAAATGTTTTTGTTGCGCTACTCGACTAACCGACGAATGATGATGCACATTTAATATAGGTATATTAACAGCTCAGTGTTCTTTTTTTTACTTATAGTTTTATGACGACCCGTTTAGCTCAGCGGTAGTTAACGCTGCCTGCTGTGCTATGGGTCCCGGGTTCGAATACCGGTAGGGACAAATGTTTGTGTGATGAGCATAAACATTTGTATCCGAGTCATGGATGTATCTATGTATATTATGTATGTATTTACGAAAAAATGTATTATATGTATTATATCAACCATCTAGTATCCGTAACACAAGCCTCGTTGCTTACCACGGAACTAGATGGCGCTGTGTAATAAAGTCCGGAAATATTTATTTAACAGTTATCTTAACTCAATTTTAGCCTGGCACAACTCGTATGAAACTGTGAACTATAGCCCTATAGGTTTACAAATTACATGTACCTACGTGCAACTATGAAGAAATTGTTTAAATACCTAGGTAGGTATAATATATGTACCTACATGGGTCCGTATGCATTACTCGTACACTTAATGAAATGGTTTCAATTTCAAAACTATTCTTCTATTTATTCAAGTCCAAATTCTATAAAACTAAAGATAATTATTGCTTAGTTTCATTTTGTATACATACAATATGTATAATAAAGGAGTAGGCAGGTAATTTAGGTTCTGCGTTGGAAGGCTCTGTCAATATTGACAATATACGGTTCGGTCACTCACACGGTTATATTGATCCAGGTTTGAAGATTTATATATTGTTGGGTAGGTATGTACGTTAAAATGAGATTTGTACTTATATATTATGTAAAGTAGGTATGTAGATAGGATAATATGTATTTTTCATTTTGGTTTATATATAGTTTGGCCTCGCTTTATTTCTGTAAGCGTGGTGTCGCTTGCGCCTCGCCGCGAACGCGAACTAGCGGAAACTTGGCAATATCACTGTTGGTCGCTGTCAACGTCGCCGTCGCGTCGCACACGCGCTCCCGAATTTAATGCTTTACAGCTAAATATGAAGTAACTTGTTGTATAACCATGTATTAATGTCAATAACCCCCAAATTGCAATTTAAAACCTTGATGTGTAAATATAAAGCAGTTACGAAAGCAGTTGGCGATTAGCCATCACGTCGTTCGAAGTCGTACGTGCGCTTTACTGAGAACGTTCGTTCTAACAAACAACAAATCATCATAACTTTTTGTGTTTGATCTAGTTCCTTTTTCTACTCTCATTAAAAATATAATATTCCTTTTCTTACATATAAAATTTATATCCACCGACACAATTAACCAATTAATTATCTTTTCTTTGCTATCTATTATTTTCGTTACCTAGATATATGATTGTATGCACTGCAACATAATACTTAATTGACAACATAATTGACCTTGATAATATATGCGATATTTCTATACTATCCATTTTTCCGAGAAACTAATTTTTGTCCAGCCTATCCGCATCTTCTTCTGACAAAGTAGCACTAGTCTCCTCCAACTGATATGTTCTTAAAATATCAATTAAATAAAAATCTATAAAAACAGCTTAAAATCTTAAAAGGTTTTAACAGGGCTGCCAGATTTTATCTTTTGATACCAAATTGGTATAATTGGACGATGTATTGTATCCATGTGGTATCCAGATCATTTGGTATAATTCGATACAAAAGCAAGACGCTTACAAAAAAAAGGTCATGCCAAGAAGGTGTCCGCAAATTCTGCAAAGGATAATCGAAAAATCGAGGGATTTGAGCTAAAAAAAAAACTCATCCGACAGAATGAGCAGTATGGTATAAATAATACCATCAGATTTGGTATAATTTCAAATGCTAAATGGCATAATTGCGTCGTTGCTTACTGGCAGCCCTGGTTTTTAAGCTATCTCCCAAACGTTACACTAAGTGCTTGCGCTCTTTCAATTAGGTAGAGTTACTAATAATTTTCCGTTGAATTAATCTGGTTTTAGAATTTTCTGAGTTAATAATTTCAAAACCCACTCTTTGAATGAAATAATTTTCGCGAAGTACGCTTTTTCTCCTGAATGACCATGTAATAAACGATTTGCAGCTAAAACGCAATTAGAAAATTTAATAGGTGAAATTTTGCACAAGTTATCCCATTTACTATTACTCCAATCTTTCAAAATACTTTTCCAATTATAATATACAAGTACATAAGGAAAGTGATCCATAACTGTCAATATTTTGGAAGATAAAGACTGAAACCACATTATTAATATTATAATAAACAGTTAACGGCCCGAGCGCAGCTATATCAATGGCGCCTTCTGTAGCAAGGGAATCCTGTGTTCGGATCTTAGTAGGGGCAAATGTCTATGTAATGAGCAAACTCTTGTTTTTCCTGTTACGTATCCGATACGTAGAACATGTGGTTTGGTTTGCTTTGGTTCATGAGATTCAAAAATGTATCTTACTCGCATCAAACACAATCAATGTTATATAATGCTAGTAGACAACGAATCCTCTCGTCTCGTACAAATTCGATGTCTTAATTCATTGTTACTCCATTGATAATTTTATGTTACAAACGAAGGAAGTAAAAATAACATTCATTGAAGCGAACATCAAGTTCAATGTTTTTGTGCTTAAAATATACATACGTGCTTAAAATACTACTTTACGCACAGTATTGCTACGGAATCACTTGTCATACTTACGTAAAACCAGAGCAAATTCTTAGAATAACATGAATTCTTACGTAGGAATAGCATAATATGTGTCAAGATACCTAGAGCGTAATTTTGGCAAACCACCAAATAATATTCTACTATCTCTATCCAAGATTCCACAAAATTAGACAGGACCGTAACCATGAAATTAATTTACCTACTATTCTAGCCTTCTATTATTATCATCGACCTGATTCAAGAAGTCTTTTTCAAATCTTTCAATTAACTTGTAATTACTGGTCTACATTAATCTTCCGTCTCTGTGAATAGACCATATCTTCCTTAGCATAACGGTAAAGATTTTTTCTATTGTATTTGCAGATATATATCTCCTAGTGGTTTGTGACCATTCTGAGAAGTTACATACATTTATGGGCTGATGTTGACGTCACCGCGAGCATATGAGTAATGAATGAAATAAATAGCTACGTTATTGTTCTGGACTAATTCATACATTATCAACGTATGTATTTGAGCGGATGTGCATGAGCATGACTGATCCCGGTGCCATATTGACATCTTTATGGATGACACCATTCAGTCTGTATAAATCTCATGGCATGTAGGCTAGGTACTGGGTCAAAGAAAATTACTAAGTTACTGAAATTGTTCTCATTTAATAAATCGATGGGTTTCTACATCTAATTAGGTGAGGTTATAGTTATTATCCATAACCGATAATAACTATAACCGAATAGATGGAAACGTTTTGCAACTGATCCGGTACTTGTGTTTGCCATCTTGATTTTTCAGACATTTAAGTGTCCTAACGATGTTTTGCACACATGATTTCAAAAAGTTCAAGATTTCGAACTTCAACACTTATCACAGCAGACCAGTCCATGGTTATAAGATAAGTATCATAGGCTACATACAGTGACTGATACATAAACTTAGATACAGAAAAAGCACATTCAAATGTTTACGAAACTTATTTAGTCCATTGATATGGTAGATAGGTTGTACATAAGTATATGCTTATTAACTGAACCAGTATTCAGATCTTAGACTATTAAACCAGTCATTTAACGATTAAGCAGCCCGCGGTCGTTAATATTTACCATTATATTTAAAACAATATTGGTCGGCTTATGTACTAAGTATTGGTAAGTTATCTGCCTAAACATTAAGTATTATAAAAAAATATAAAGCCATAGAATCGCAAGCGCTCACAAACACTATTAACTCGGAAAAAATATTTATTGAAGTTCAAAGGTTAATTGAGGCTAATATTGTAAACCGATACGTGTGCACGAAACAAGTTTAGTTCACGATCTATTTCAAAAAGAACGAAGCACTCGCGGTATCTGTTTCTTCAAGTTCAACAGTTTTATAGTCGGACTCGTAGTCGTAACGATCCGATATTTGCGTTTAAAAGCGTTTTTTTTTCTATAAATGATATTTCTATTAGAGTAGGTAGAAGATCTTACAAAATATTTATCCTTCATTTTAGATGTCTGACACTTAAAGGGAAGATAGTCTATTTTCGTCTTAACATATTATACACTCCAGTCAATCCTTTCAAAACTTTCTGATTCCGATTACTGTTACTGATTTCAACAAAATTCGCTTGTACACGCGCCAATGTGTGCTTGTAGAATTAGACCGATGCGAGATAATCGTTTATTTATATTTTTTTTAATATTTTAAACTTAACACATGTGTAAAATAAAATTACGCACATATTCGTTCTCTCGCTATTAACTGTCAGCTGTCACTGAGTTTATCACCAATAATAATCAACATGTAGGTACGTATTTTTTTAGGTTTTTCCTAAATATAAATAATTGAGAGATAAATATGGAGAGGTTTGTAAGTAAGCGTAGAATTGGTCATTTAGAAAAATGATTAGGAGAATTAAAAGTGAAAATACGTGTAAGTTATGTAAATTAAATATCAACATGGTAAAAAGAACAAAAGGCACTGTGTTGAAAAATAAATAAAAGGTGCGATCGACTATGTATGAGTAATCTAAACCGTTCGCGTACCCACTGCCCAGACAGACGACCCTTTTATGAATCATCGATTTAAGTCCAAGTAGGTAGATAATAAAGAAAATATGAAAATAAAAGTCGACCTAAGTGAGGAATGTCAGACTATAAAAAAAATAAGATGTGGTTGATTGAAGTGACATAAATCCTTCATATGTATTTAACTTCGAAGAAGTGAGAGATTTTAGATATATAATTATCTTAGGAACTAAGTAGATATGAAAAATTTAGCTTATGTAAAATCTAATTAATTATTTTCTAACTAGAAAGAAGAGAGTAATACCTATACACATTATCAATACATTGACAATCCCAAATAAAAATTACATAATTTCAAAATACAGTAATACCCCGACTTAGGCTACCCCGCTTAACAAGAATTCAACTTACACGCGGTCATCGCTCGGTCCCACCTATCGCGTAAGTCCGGAGTATTACTGTACCCAGATACCTACTTACTACCTAATCGGTTTTGTGACAAATTGACAGCAATTTAACAACATACATACGTTATGTACCACCTATAATAAATTTACTATAGATACTTCTAAATAACAAACAGGTTTACTCTATCGGAAAGTGAACTTGACATTTTACATATGTAAGTGTAAATAGGTAAGTATTGTTATGGAAATTGTAAACAGACAGTGTAAATAATGTGTATATGAAAACAATAAAAATTGTGGAATGATACGTAGGTATCGTTTGCACTACTTTTCCACTGCATAAAACTTGATAAAACTGACTAGCTGCAAGCAGCAGTTATAACTCAAGTTGTGTCGTGAGTTGGAATTAATATTGTATACATATAGTCAGTGGTCTAAAATCCCTGTAGCCGATAAGATAAAGCAGTGACAACCTAGATATAAGACCACAAACTACCAAATTATGGGTCACAAGTTGAAATGGTGAAGAAAATTATCGTCAAGTGACTTGCACGTCCGACACTTAGACTCTCAACCTGATTGAAAAACTGTTGATGGAAAAATGGTTCGCACAACCTCGATAATGTACGCCTCATCACAAACAGTTTGGTACCTCAGATGACTCGCATATATTAGTCGATATCAAAGTAAACAGTGAACACTTGGCGCGAAAACATGGTAAAAAATAAAATGTTATTGTTAAAAAGAAAATGCCTTTCATGTAGGCTCGTGATTCTCAAAAATAATAAAGTGATTACAAAAATAACGGGTCATATCTTAACAAATAATATACAGATTGTGATTATACTGACAATAATATGAGAATTTATGAAATTATTCGTTCGAAATTTTAAAAATACTAATTTGTCTTAATTGATTTGTCTAAGTTTTCCACAAGGTCGGTATTTTCATACGAAATTATTAGGTAGACTAACTCCATGGTATTAAATTATAGTTTATTAGTAATAGATAGGTACTAACGTAAATTGGTCAAGTAGAACTGGCGATAGATATGTAGTTAACGGGTTATTTGTAGCAGGAAAAATACATATAAATAAGTACTTTATTGTACCCATATTATCATTTGCGTTGTTATTTTCATGACAATACAGTCGGCTGGTGATTTCATTCCCTTATTGCTAATCACAATGGAAAAATATTCACGTAAACTTCAAACTTATCCTTATAATACCTACTTTGTTTCAAAAGCAAGTTAATTTACGAAGTCAGTAAAAATTCATACTTTTAACCGACTTCGAAAAGGAGGAGGTTCTCCATTCGAATGTGTCTATTTTGTTATTATTAAGTAGGTGCTTTTCTTTATTTGTTCGGTATTTCGTTTAAAAATTTCCCGATTTTCCTGTACATACCGAATTATTGGTACAAAAGGTATTTATATTTACATTGTATTTTTCCCCTTTTTGTGTGAAGACTAAAAGCTATATGTATAGGGGCATAGATGTTAGACAGACATCTGGTTAATGCATTGTTTGATAACACAAATTTGAAATGAAATAACCGCATAAAATTAATTGTGAAGCATCAGTACCCATAAAAATAAGAAAACAAAGATACAGCGGAGCCTTACATTATAAAATCAAAGGGCTTGCAAGTATGAACGTTTTAAAATTCCCTTAGTTTGGGCCGTTGCACTCTCTGGCGGCGGGACTCGTCTAACCGGCCCGCTATCAGTCCGCGGTTCGATTCATCGCGCGCACGCCCTGTGCCCAATGTGCTGGGATATCACCAATCGTAACTGCAGGCCAAATTCAAACTAACTACCTACCATGGCAAACAGCTCTACCAAGCACCTACTTGTATATCTATTACGCGGCTGAACTACAACGAAATGCTGAAGAATCCTTTGATAATCTGCCTAGTTTTCAATTGATTTGTTCTCTGTCCAATTTGTGAATTGTAACTGCAATTAACTACGCTATAGGCACTTAGGATCGAATACAAATCAAATAATTGACATTGTTTTCTGTTTCTTTCAATTAATAATGTCAGCAATGTAAATTGTTTATAGACTTAATCGCTCTAAGAGAGACGACTAGACTAATCATAGATAACCTAGACATACTACTCTTTCTCGGAGTCCCAACATAAACTACCCACATACTCTATAAGATGAAATAAACATATTCAAGGCTATCGCATTACTGTTTTCTTTAAAAATATTTTATTTGCTTATTTTTGCAATACGATGATATCATGAAACCACCAATATGAAACCTCCTGTGAAATAATTAAGGGAAAACAAACGTATTTAAACGTGGAGTTACTATGGACTATCTACTATGTACATCATTGTGTTAAGACTAAACTGATTTACATAATTTTAAGAGGTACATCAAACATAATGTTAGTTTCACGACTGTTATTAGTATTCAGGAAATCGAATCGTGTTTGTTCAGATGTAGATAATTACTCTGACAATGAAGCAAAAATGCGGCAATATTATTGTAAGGTCCATGTACCTCATGCGGTCTAAGTATTCCAATGTTTCCCACTTGAAGTGTCCTGTATAATTGCCAATTAGTTCTGCAGTAGTTGCCAACAACTGTTAGTAAGTTTTTATCGACAATCGCACACTGGACTGACTCACTGGCCGCGACACTCGGCCAACAATTGACGCTTATGCAATTGACCAGGTTCCAAAACTGGTACTTGTCGATTTTGGTCTAGATTTAATGTCTGCACTTCAGGGATATTTGAGAATCCCTTTGCGCACACAAATCAATGATATAATGATTTCTCTGATGTCTAACAAGTAAATATAAATTGGCAAACATTAATATGCATAAACAATTCAACAATATGTATTTGCTTTTAGTGTAATAAGTGGTACTTATCCAATATCGCTTCAATCTTAAAATTGCAACATAAATTATACAAATTCCGTTTTGAATTTGAGTAATATTTATCATGTGGTTATCCAATGTCTGGAATCATGAATGTTATTTCGTTAATTCGACCTTTGGTCATTGTCTTCATAAATCCTGGCACAGTCTATGTCATATGACATTAGCTAAAAGCGTTCCTTGAACTTATTACTTCACATGTTTTATAAATAGAACATAACGAGGTGAACATCCCTCAACACCTGAATATTGGCAGGGTCGCCATCCCACAATATATTGTTTCAAAAATCACGATACATCTCGAATTTCTCACAACGTCTGCTAAAAGTGTTCTCCCAATTTAGCATGTTACCAACACTATAGTTTCCGAGAACAGCTGTTTATTTTAAAACCACGATGCGATAATAAAATACATAGTGTGGTCTTGCCCTCTAGATTACATCTGGGGGATACTCACGTCAGCGGCCGATAGCTTGACCGGGGTAGTATTCTTCACTTAGCACTGTCAATCACTGGTTCAAAACACGGCGCGCGACTGTTTCTAAATTGGCGATCGCGCTCGCGAGTTATATTTAGAGCGGTAATACGACACCGGGCGCAGGCAAGAGTCGTTCGGTCGTGGAGCTGTGGCGAGCGGCGGCGCGCGAGTGAGACGCGCGGCCGGCGGCGAGCGCGCCCGAGCAGCCCCCCGCCCGCGCGCGCGCATCCTCGCCAGGACGATACCCTCGCAAACCAGCTACGCTAACATCCCTTTGTGCAGCCTAACAAACCACTACTTGCTACATGTAACATCGCATCGGCGACATTCTGTTCATCCTACAGCCCACGTATCGTCGGGACCCTCGTCTCAACCGCTTAGGTCGTAGGATTTATTTTGGACTCTATGCACTTCGCAGTGTTCGTATAACAAACACTGCGAATTTAACGTAACCCTTACTTCCAGCGTCTCATTTTTGCCAACGGAAAGCTATGTCAGTTCATGTTCATGTTCAGTTCATTCAGAACTTCATCAGATAATCTCATTGAGCCTGAACATACTATGAACCGCCGGTACCGGACGTCTAGAGAGACTCCGTCCTCCATTATCTCATAATTAATTATTGTTTGGTATAGGTACTGTATAGGGAAAATAAAATATTGTTTGGATATAAAATATTATATTCACTCGCTCTCAGACCATACAACAACCTATGCAAACACCTCATTAATAAACTCTATAAAAATAACTTAGTTAATCTTCTACTCCTCTTCGACCTCGTCATCTGTTGTAAATTCACTTTCGTTGCCTCCCTGCAAAAACAAATTACTTATATAAGTATATATTTTTAAATATATATTGGTCTTAGAAAGAACCAAATCAAAGGTTGCAAAGGGTGTATAAGACACGAGACGCGTAATAAGTGTTTTTATTATCTACGAAAAACATTAGCATCTTTCTCCTGTCGTGGTCCTGGCACCTTCCTCTTTGTTACAGTGACACAGATCTCCGTCTTCGTCTCCGATAAAGCAATTAAATGTCAAAGAAAACAAATATCTAATAAAATAATGTAACAGGTACAAATCAGCCAATAAAAGATAAATTAATTCAGTTTGTATTCCGACGGGTACGCAGTCGGCGTACCCGTCGTGTTGTGAGTATAGCCTATAACACAGAATTGATTTGACCTTAAACGAAACTTGAACGATTTGACCTTTAGCAAAAATATAAGGCAGGTATACTAAAAATCCTGAAACAGACGTAAATCTAAATCTTTTTACTCCTTCATACGGTACACGGTTTTGAAAGTTCACCTGATCGTTGTTATCCGTGTCGGAATCACTGAGATCCCATTGCGGGTGCTCGGCGGGCACGGCAGCCGCCTCCTTGACGTCCAGCTTCATATCCTGCTGCTGGTCCATACCGATGTACGAGTCTGTGCAACAAAGCAATACGATGTTAGCATTTACCTCATCATCACGTCCACAGCTGGACATACATAGGTCTCCTCCAAGGATCGCCACGACGACCGGTCATGCGCCGACCGCATTCAGCGCATTTACCTCAATATACATACCTAATTTACTCCGTGGCAGTGTAAGCTGGATGTCGGTGTTATTGAATCTGAAATTACTTATACCGAGGAACCTCCAGGTTTTAAAGGGACCATGTTATCTTACAGGGAGAATTGGCGTACATAATGTTTTCGTTGCCCACACTATTCGGCAGAAGAAAGATTGAGGGATCTGCTTGGTAACCAGGCAAAATTTTACAGATTAATTCTTAATATGTCCACCCAGTCTTTGAACTTAGTAATAAATTTACAGAATTTCTAAGGGTTTAGGGCCAAAGACGTCAAAATGTCCTCTCTCTTCCGCTGTAAATTCTAATTAGTAAGTTTTCAAATAATCAGAGTATGAAATCGAAACAGTTCAATATTTTGTATAATTAGTTTTGATTAGACATTCAATAAAGTCAATATAAAGAATATATACTTCCCATTTAAATTCAAGGTGGAATAATCATTTTGAATAACATTTACGATTTTCTAATTAAATTTAGGTACGTTTCGTAATATTTCTAAGGTTAGGCTAAAACATCGTTTAATTCCAATTAAATGACTTTTTTCAATATTTAGAGTATTTCCTTCCCAGGGCCAGTAAATTATTTCTATCCATTATACGCTAAGGCACACCCACCCTCGATACGTGAGAATATGTTTAAATGATAAGTATCCAAGTCATCAGGAAAAGTTTGTTTAGTCTACCTAAGCGATGCCGTCTGTCTTTAACCACCCACTGTATAAAGTCCACGTATATAATATACATATTTATACTCAATATTCTGCTGCATTATGTACAACCTGCCATATCTCATTTCAGTCTGGCTACTGAGTCTATGTTTGTTTTAATCTATACAGTATGTATAACGTCGTATATTATTACGCGTTATAAATTAATACCCATTAAATGACATATATACAATTGTATTGAAGATATTTCTGCAAAACCTCTTTAACTAGGCAGATGTGCGTGATGTGCATTAATAAGGCTAAGACATTTCCGGTTGGCGCACACCAATACGTTGTTTTAAGTGCTTTTTCTTTTGTCAGAAGGGTAGATAAAGCACCGGAGTTTCCTTGAAGTTTGTCCAGCGTATATAAATTTCCTGTTCATATTATTGATGGCCGATGGAAAAACATTATGACCAGCTCAATCAATTCCGTAATAGGGAACTGGGCCACCGTCCTATATTATTTAGATTTATTTTCTTTCGATTTGCTAATAAAACGCTACAGACAAGAACAAAGACAGTAATGCATTTCAAAACAATAGTGGTAAATCCAATTGAAACCGAAAATCGGTTGGATTAGCGCAGGAGGTTATGTCAGTGCATGTGACTAGTAATGGGCAAAAATCATCATTATATGGTTTTCTTTAGCGTATTTACCTGATCTAAGGCAGCAGGCGAGTGTGTAGAGGCCGGGCCAGCGCGGCGCGGTAAAGCGCAGCTGCAGCTCGTGCGTGTCCACCAGCGCGGTCACGTGCGCCGGCGCCGTCAGCAGCGTGTGCGACTTCCTGTCGCAAATGTAGCACCACCAGTACTCTTGCTTCTCCTACGTACAATACAATTGTGGAATAACATTTCGTACAGATTTTAGCGCTGAAATAGCTAACTTACAAAACTATTTAAAAATATGATGATAAATTAAAAGTTCTACAAAACTGGTTGGTTGATCTAGTGATTGTAAGGGCGACTGCTGAGCAAGAGGCTTTGTTGGATTCGAATCCTAAGTCGAGCAAAGTAATATTGGGTTTTACTATTAAATTCTCAGTAGTTGGATTTTCCGGTTGAAGACAATAGGCTCACCCCCTATTACATGGGACGTAAAACATACCGGCGAAATGTAGGTATACAACTCTGTCCATCCCTTCGGAAACGACAGGCGTAATGATATAGTATAATATTAAAGATTAAGAAGCAATTAAATGATTGATGTTTACAATAGTGTGGAAGGCAGGTATTTCAAAGGAGCCATCACCGAGGCTAGAGGTCCGTAAGCACACGAGAATCCTAACAATTATTGTTACGAAATTTGCTAGCAATTGTTGGATTTGTATTCAATTATTTTTTTTGTACGTAGTATTTTAATAAAAACTTGTTTTATGCCTAACCATTTAAGGACCCTATCTCATTAATTTACCGTACTTCAACGTCACTGACTCGTTGAAAACACAAGAGTGAACGAAACGGAAGTGTTGGAGATGTAGAGATACACTAAAAATACGTAAACCCACATTTCTCAAATACCAAACCAAATCCGTAATCTCTGACACGACATTGATTCCGCTACCCTACATACGAAAAGCTCACCCATCGGTAATGCGTCATTCTGTTACGTGAACGTCTACTTACACCTGACGTACAAAAGTCATGTGGTAATTGAGGTCAACTAAATAACGGAAGTCTAGAAGGTCAGGCCAAGGTCAAAGTCTAGTATTGTAAATTCGAGTATTCATAGTAGTAGTATCTACTAGTATAGTATAGTATATTCATACTTGTAGTATTTTTTTACTGTTTGAACTTGTACCTATATTTTAATCATCAATATCTCATATTGCCCACGCATTCAAAGAATATCCCACTTACGTTCCTCCAGCTTTCAAAAGTATTTCAGTTATCTTGTATTCATAATACATGTTATCGATTGGCATATGAGATGACGCCCAACTGGCATAACTAATAAACTGTGAATTCTAGCAGACAGTAAATCATCCTGTTGGCGTGAGAGTTTGAAGATCTAGACTCGAATAATAATTCTTCCGGAACACTTAAGCAGTCTGGTGCCAGAGTGTTCGCATAGATTTCCATTAAAAAAGATAAGATAAAATGTAAACGCGTGCTTCTAACAGAATGGCCTAAGACATTTTGTAATGGTATTGAAACAGCGTCACGTCTTGTTGACTCATAGTTCGGTTGTAACATAAAAACAAGCCTTCAACGATTACATCAAAAATCACTACATATGTCCGATTAGTCAGCAATGTTATGTAAGGAGCAGTAAGCGCCCATCACCCATTATTTTGCATTTAATCGCAATAGTGTTATACTTGTTAATTGTGTTACTATTAATAAATACCTTGCGTAGAAACTTTAACATAATTACATAAAATCTGATAGCTTAGAATTCTTATGTTCTAAATTCAGTGTATAAAAAATGTAATACCAAGAAAACATTCGGCAAATTTTTGACGTAACCAATTCTCGCATATCGCGCGGGAAATGCCTCGGTCGCTCGGTCGGGAAATGTCTAGTAAGTATTTTGATTAGCTAAAATTATTAGAAAATACCGAAAAATCGCTAAGTTGAACTCTTGTTTATTTTATATAGTTATTAAACAATCTTTTTTTTATATATTTCAGGAAAATAAACAATTGCACATTACACGTAACATAAAACAATGGTACTTAATACCAAATTAATTAAATGTACAAGCTACACCGTTTGACCACAACATTTTTTTGTGTGCAGTAGTCGTTTATTGTACTATGGTAGTTTATAACCTTAGTAGAATAGTTATAAAAGGTAATTAGTAGTAGTAATTGTAAGTAATTTTTACGCTGGTACAGAAGTACAAGCGTAAAAATTAACCTTATCGCGTAAATCGAGATAGTAGTAAAACAAAACAAAATAATATACCAGGGTACCCTAAAACACATATGAGAGAAAAATACTAAGTAACGCACATAGTTCTACGAATGCTGGAAGTGTGATATATTATTAACGTAAAAAATTATCTTTTACATTATTTATTAGTGTTACATAAAATCATAATATACTACCGCGATAGCCTGAACAGTTAAACGAAAATTAAAATGATCTACTCTGCAATTATTTTTGTGTAAAATTTTTGATTTCAGCTATGTACTAGATGGCTGAAATCATTCGAATTGTTTTTAAAAACATAAAATGATCCCAATCATACCTGAGGGAAGTACGGACAGTGCACAGGATGCGAGCTCTTCGAGCGCCCTTCAAGCCGCTCTCGTTTCTGTATCCTCTTCTGGAACTTCTCCCACTGGTCGTCGTCATCCTCCGCCGCAGACGACTTGTCGCGCGACTCATCCTCGGACGCGTCGCTATGGGATCCGGACTCATCCGAACTGCCGACTTCAGAATCATCCCCTATTTGAAATGTGAAAAATTGTTTACGTAAATGTTCTTAAAACATATTCCTAAAACGCTAATGTCTATTTTGAACCCCCACTCAAAAACGACGGGGTGTTATAAGGTTGACGTGTCTGTGTGTGTGCGTGTGTTTGTGTGTGTCTGTCTCTGTGACATCGTAGCTCCCGAACGGATGAACCGATTTTGATTTTGTCTTTTTTGGTTGAAGGGTGAGTTAGTCGGGAGTGTTCTTAGCTATGTTTTTATTACTCAGTATGAATTAATTATATATTCTAATTTTTTTAATGTCACAAACACAACCAATATATCATAAGAACTCCAAAATTCAGTTAGTTACTAACTTTGGTACACGAAGTTTACCATGACTAGTTGATAGCTTTCAGTTACTACGTTGTCCTAATCCGGAGTTGACATAATTTGCAAGTCCACTGATATTTTTATTTCCCATCAATCAAACAATGAAAATACACCAATCCAATTCACAAATTAAATATTTATATATCTCATAGAACGCTATCAAAAAACAATAGCCTTTTCTTATAAATCGATAAATAAAAGATGACAAGCCATATTATATAAATAACTATCTGAACCTGCGCTTTACGTGTGCGTTCGCGCAGCGGAATGTTGTTGAATTTAAAGATTTTAATTATGCAGATATTTAGTGTATGACGTCGTGTAATTGTGTATGGTAAAAAAAAATTTGTGCACGCAGCCATTGTGGAGAAATTCACCAAAAACTGATTCCGCTGGGCGAACGTTGTCCTGGCGGAACTTTTTTTAATCCATAGACTTTAGAAGGAAAAACTTGGGTCCAAAAATTAGTGTGTATTTGTGTGTAATTGTGTATGTATGAATAAAATTAGTGCATGCATAAACTTCGGAGAAATTCAAGTTTCCGCTGCGCGAACGTTTGGCCATTAGCTAGTTTTCATATAAAGCGCTTACATAGAGAGCTGTAGATTTTTGCATACATTGTTTTGAATTTGTGTATATTTGTGTAAAAAACAGATTTAGAAAAAATCGTAGGGCTTAAAAGATAAAAATATAAACGTAAAATACGCTTATTAGGTCTTAGTTCTTAAAGTATGCACTTTGGGGTCTAGATTTTCACGTTTATACAAACCTTGTAAGTGTCTGCAACATGTTGCCAAGTATCAATGATGTTCCGTTAGTAATTAAAGAGTTATAGGATTATTTACCATGAATAGATCACTGTTTACAAAGCAGTCAAATATCACGACGTTCTAAAGGAATTGCATGGTAAAATTTATGCCAATAATTAGTGTATTCATTCAACTATTCACATGCAAAATTTCATGTCATTAAATTCAGTAATTAAAGAAAAACAATTATAATACTGACGAAGCATCGAAAACCTACATAACCCGACCAAGTTCAGATGGCTACAAAAAAGCGGCCGTGCCATATATCTAAGACACGTTCTTAACCTTCCAGTATAGTATTTATTAATATGGTACAGTTACGTACACAAGCGTTAGGAAAAAAGAAAACAATTGCATTTCTTGAATGAATAATAATTTTTAATAATAACGCCACTCTCTACGATAAAAATAAATCTTCAATTAACAAGTAGGTACTTCTCTATTTAAATATCCGTGTACAAAAATATTTTTATTACATATAATACCTACTTAATTATGTAATTATAATAACGTTAACAAATGCTTGCAACGACAGCAATAGACTTAAATGTGTTTTAACTAAAATAAGTTTAATAAACGATTATGAATATATAAGGGTAAGTATAATATTTCAAGCTTCAATAAAAATTAAAATCACATCACATAACTAGACTATTCAGTTGTTTAGTTTTGATCAATATTAAAAAAGTGCTTATTAACTAAAACATTGGTATAAAAAAGGTATTTTCAAGAAAATATTCTTAAATGAGTAGCAAATACAGTAAATAACATCAACATTTTCTAAGTTTACCTAATATTTTCTAGTTTCAATAATAAAATCACAAACACAGCGGGCTGCGGCTAATGAAAACATATTGCCCTCTCTTTTCTTCAAGGATGTAAGAACCATTTCGAGCGGGAAGCCGCCTATCGCTCGTTGAGCGCAGCGCGTTGTCTATTTTTTCACACTAGAATATTTTTGATCAATTCATAACTACAATACTTAGACTATTATAACCAAAGGACTAGCCTTTAGCTTACGGCTTCGAACAAAATAATTCTGCATATTTTGGTGGGTTGCGGGGGAACACGCTCACATAATTAAGTCACTACCAGTACAACGGTATACATCAATTAAAAAATCGATTCAAGAAATAGTTTTTTTTAATTTATTAGATTGTTTGATGTGTTTGATCCACTAAAGTTGCAAAGGGGAACGCTCGTGCATGCCTAGTCCATTGGTTAAATAGTGTAATAAGCTACAATATGATAAATATTTACCTAAACAATAGTACTTACATGTGGTAATTATTTAATTTCTCTAAGGGGTCCATGGTTAGAATCCTGATCCGTGAAATCTTTAATAGAAATTAGCTGTATGAATTTTATTTGTCTTAAATAATATATCTAGATTATATCTCAAGTCTCAAGCGCATACCTACTTAAATAAAGTACCTACGTAAATAGTACATACTTTCTGTCATAGTCAAATACATTTAAAAAAGTAGGTGTACAAAAATAAATGACCTATAAATTATATCGAAACAACAATTGTGTTATCACCGGTACCAATTCAATACCGGTATTATACTGTAAATTTTGGAATGTTACCTAAATATATTGCACGGCCGCTTTTTTGTAGCCATCTGAACTTGGTCGGGTTATGTAGGTTTTCGATGCATCGTCAGTATTATAATTGTTTTTCTTTAATTACCGAATTTAATGACATGAAATTTTGCATGTGAATAGTTGAATGAATACACTAATTATTGGCATACATTTTACCATGCAATTCCTTTAGAACGTCGTGATATTTGACTGCTTTGTAAACAGTGATCTATTCATTGGTAAATTGTCCTATAACTCTTTAATTACTAACGGAACATCATTGATACTTGGCAACATGTTGCAGACACTTACAAGGTTTGTATGAACGTGAAAATCTAGACCCCAAAGTGCATACTTTAAGAACTAAGACCTAATAAGCGTATTTTACGTTTATATTTTTATCTTTTAAGCCCTACGATTTTTTCTAAATCTGTTTTTTACACAAATATACACAAATTCAAAACAATGTATGCAAAAATCTACAGCTCTCTATGTAAGCGCTTTATATGAAAACTAGCTAATGGCCAAACGTTCGCGCAGCGGAAACTTGAATTTCTCCGAAGTTTATGCATGCACTAATTTTATTCATACATACACAATTACACACAAATACACACTAATTTTTGGACCCAAGTTTTTCCTTCTAAAGTCTATGGATTAAAAAAAGTTCCGCCAGGACAACGTTCGCCCAGCGGAATCAGTTTTTGGTGAATTTCTCCACAATGGCTGCGTGCACAAATTTTTTTTTACCATACACAATTACACGACGTCATACACTAAATATCTGCATAATTAAAATCTTTAAATTCAACAACATTCCGCTGCGCGAACGCACACGCGCTTTACTATGGCACATTGACACGAAAAATAGATGAAAACAATCTTTGAAGAGGGTGCAACCTTCTTCGCAGATTCGATCGAAGATTGTATCGATTGTATCGTGTTAAAATTTGAGCTCAATCGATGCAAAACTTTTAAAGTTTTTAAAAATTACAGAAACCAACTTAACATGTTTATATATTACTGAGCTGACTTGATTTATAGGTTGATTAAATTTGCTATTAACAGTTAATCTATGATACCGACGTTTGGTATCATAATTTCACGCCCACTCGTACAAGATCATTGGCCGTGAGCTGACTCTAGATAGTTTGCCGTTTTATATATTTTTTGGTGTTCCTATGGGCGCAAACTACGCTAAAAAGAGCAAATGTGTCTTGGTTGACATCTAAAACAGATTGGGAACATCTTATGGGTTGGATTTAAATACAAATAAATTACCTTCTTCGTCTTTCTTCTTTGGTTCCTTAGGTTTTTTTGTTTCGTTACTTGGTGGCGGCGGGGTGGACGTGGCCGCCGCAGCAGGCTTGGCCTGTACTTTGGCCGCCACTGGTTTCTTAGACTTCTTAGACTGTGGGTGTTTCTTAGCCTGTTTCATCCAAACTGGCCTTTTGAAAGTTTCCTTCTTATCGTTCTTATCATTTTCAGGTTTCTCGCCCGTTTCACCAGTGGCACCATCATCGTCTTCTCTGTCAGAGGATTATTAAATATAGTACATTGTTCACCAAAGCACATACCTGACTCGACTGAATTAATGTATAGCCTGTATCATTTATATTGAAAGTGGAGGTTTGCTAAATTAGTTTAAACAAAAGTACTTTAGATTATATTAGTCAATTTTTTATTCTGAATGTGAATTTAATATTCCTTACTATATACATGTAGGTATATACAGTTTATTTACATATATACATATACATTTTATATTTATTAAAAAACAAAACTGGTTAATAATAGATTTTCATACAGTTTGCAGCACCATGGTCACGTCACGTGCAGTCTTATTTAGGGTGGACAGCTTTCATTGGTTTAAATGATTCACAAACAAAGTAAGAGTCACTATTAAATAAAAATATGTAGTATATTTTCAGCACATAACTCATTGATGTTTAAGCTTGCTAAGCTATGGTTAGATTTTTAAAAACTATAAACGCATTTCCATAGATACACCACACGTATGATTATGATTTGATGAAAAAAGCCATGTTGAGTTTCAGTTCTAAGGGGAATCCCCAAAATGTATTGTTTTTTTTTTTTTTTTTGTGTGAAAAGTACATCTACTTACCAAGTTTCAACAATATAGTTCTTATAGTTTCGGAAAAAAATGGCTGTGACATACGGACGGACAGACATGACGAATCCATAAGGGTTCCGTTTTTTGCCATTTGTGTAGGCACGGAACGCTCTCATCCGCCCCGACATCCTAATGGGGCGGATGAGCGGCCACGGGCGGCAGGTTTGGGAAAGCCTGACCGCCCCGCACTTGGCCGGAGTAGGCGGCGCGGTGGGTCTTGCCGCGTCCCACTCAGTGGATGGGACGGAGTGGAGGGTCACTGAGGACCCTCCCACAAGGCCCTGGGGACCGCAAGGGCGGTCCGCCACCGCCGGGGTAGCGGAAGAATGCTAACGCGTACCCGTAACCCCGGCACTATGGTGGTGAGGCGGAAAGATCCCGTGTGGGTTTAGTTAGTCGGTAGTCACCCCTTCTGGGTGGAGTCCGACACACCCCCGTCGTCTTCCCGGGGGACGGGAAGTGCGTAAATGCATTCCCACGCGGACAATAAAAAAATAAAAAAAGGTACGGAACGCTCAAAACTACCCAAAATTATATTTCCGTAATTTTAAAATATTTTTTTTCTTTAGTAAAAATTTAAAGAGATTTTCATGAATTCATGATTCAAAAGTAAGTTAGCGTGTCATGAATTTATATTAATGTAATGGTGCCATTGATAAATTAGTATGGACTGAATACTTGTAATAAAATGTCAATGTCATGTTAATGTACCCATTGACGTGGTTAGCGCCATTTTAATTTAGTTACACGATTGTGACAGCGGCTGAATATAAATATTTAACGCTTATCATCAGACCCACTTTAAAGTCTTAAGTTTAAGAAGGAAACTTCTTAAATAAACGCAAGTTCCTTAAATTGAGTCTAAGGTTACACTACTATTATTTCTTATGATTCGTATCCTATTTTATTATGTCGATAATATGTTCCCCAAAACTGTATACTCGTGTATAATCAATAGGTATAACTTATGCTCCAATGAAAACTTTTTTACGTTACCTACAGAAGAAACTAATATAAATAACATTTGTTAATATGACTAATTACTTCGACTAATTAGGTGGATTACGTTTCATGTAGGTATAATTATTTGAATAATAGATAAAAAACTAGTTTTAGGTAAATCCTGCTACTTGTAATTTTACGAAGACAGACCAACATTTATTGGTTGGTTGCTTATTGCTAAAATTACCTTATACAATCAATGTAAGTACTTATGTATTATTCTTGTATAGTGCCTATTCTCTACTCCAGGCTTTCTAAGGTTTCCCAATTATATGTAAAAGTACAATAGTATATATGTAATAGCCTGTGCCCAGCAGTTTGTCAATAATGGGTCGACGATGGTGAAGGACAAGCACTTACTATTGCGCAATTTTATTGCGTAGATATTCTTCAATAATAAACTGTGGTTTGGTTTTCATTGAGACTAAATTTGCCTTTATCAAAAAGGATATAAATATATAGAAAATATTTTTCAAGACTATTGAAGTCCTAAACTACTCGACAATTAGGTATCAATTGGTTATTTATTTTTTTGATGGAAATTTCAGCGCAGAGGGGTTGGACGCAAGACGAGGATACGTGACAATCTGCGGTCATGACCTATGAACCTAAATTTAGCAAGTAATAGATCTCGGAGACTAGCTTACAAAAGATTTTTGGAAATATCCACTTTATCATATGATGTTCAACAGATGCCTACTATAACAAACATGAGTAGTAGTCAACAGGTAGAAACAGAATAGAATAAATCCAGTTCATCATTACAATATTTTGTTACATAACTATATAGGGTTTAGGTACGAAAAGGTTTTAGAACGATTTTACAAAAAAATAATATTTTGTAGGACTTCTAAGCAACAAGCCGCACTTATAGATTACCTATTCAAAATCCTTTTATTTAAGTTATTTTTTAATTTTTCGAATGTGTTTCATAAAATTATTTTATAGTGGACTATACTGAATGGCTTCCCATTTCTAAACGGGCTTCAACCCTTGTAGAAGGGTAAATCTTTACAAGTTTAGTATCGTTTTCTAGTATTATTCTGTATTATGCATTAAGTTCAAAATAAAATAGCATTTATTTGGCAAACAGGCCTCAGTCTCAGCCGCAGTGATAAACATGTTAAGTAAGTCTAACAGAGAAGAGCAAAATCCACTGTATCAAATATGAGAATAACGATTCAACCGTTATACTGTACCCTACCCAATTTCGTTTGTCGTCAAACGAAATTAGGTAGGTATCAAGAAATACCCATAAACATTTTAAAGGATCTACTGCACATTCAAATCTACAGTTATATGATAGGATATATAAAATCATCATCATCAACCCATTAATGTCCCACTGCTGGGCACGGGTCTCCTCTCAATTGAGAGGGATTAGGCTATAGTCCACCACGCTAGCCTACTGCGGGTTGGCAGACTTCACATGCCATCGAGAATTCTCTCAAGCATGCAGGTTTCCTCGCGATGTTTCCTTCACCGTTCGAGCATGTGATAAATACGTACATAACTTCCGAAAAGTCAGTGGTGCGAGCCTTGGGTTCGAACTCGAGACCTCTGACATTTCAGTCCTCTGGTCACACCGCTAGGCTACCACAGCTCTCATATAAAATCAGCGGATATATAAAATGATAATAAGGAAAAGAAAGTAACTAGAAAGAACACAGGACACAAAATACCCGAATTTTGAATTATATATAGATTGCTCTAGAATCCGCAACTGAAGTAGGTTAAATTTTTAGGAAAACCAGTAATCACTCTGGTCGAAATTCGACCATAATTAATGTATATTATACGTTTTTTTTTATCAAATAATAATATTTTTATCAAAATAAAGAATTAATATCTGGAATACAAGCAAACTGCGGGTCACACGACTTACTTTATGATTTCCTTTTCTTTAATAGTAGTGTCTCCAAACAGTTCTCTCATGTTGGTACGTCGTAAGAAAACAGTGACGGTTACTATCGCACCAGCTGTTACTACAGTTGAGTTTTCGTCGTCGATAACTAAAGAAACAAAGTAAAAATAAGAATAAAGTAAAGATATAATAGTTACTAAGAAAAGGTGACATTGTATAATACCCTCAAGTGTCACTCGGATGCTTTTGTGTAATTTTCTATAGTCTAATCGATTTTTTTTCATGAACTTTTACTTTTTATCAATCGTTTTATGACATATGAATCCATTTTTTGTTATATTTTCAGAGTGTAATTAAAAAAATCCAACAATGTGCTATTATTGAAGGGACACTATAAAAAAACATGGTTTATACCTTCAGTATTGACTTGGAAATGTATGTAAGGCATGTTTCCAAGCACCTTCATAAGGTCATCATACTGCTTGTCATTCAAAAATCTCAGTACTTGTCTTCTATCCTCACCAGGTAACTGAGCCAACTGCAATAGAGACTTAATGTGCTTCTTTCTGTTAGTAAAGTACTTGAGATGATCTTCATTGATGTATGGTAGTTGGAGCAAAGGTGATTTGTACTCCCAAAGTCCTTGAACTATCATGGGAGACAGTTTCATGCAATTTTCTATAGTTTCAATGGTTGGAAGACGTGGTACTGAAAAGAAAAAAATAACAATTAAAAATTTTACTTGTAATAAGTATAGCTTACTACTGGTTTATTAGTACTATATTGAAGAGACTATTCTATAATAAGTACCTGAATAGTCTTTTAAAAATCAGAAAACATCCACTTTATTACTTGACGACCCGATTAGCCCAGCCGTAGTTGATCTGCTGTTGAATCATGCTGCCTTCTTTCCTTATGGGTCACAGTTTCGAATCGAAGAGACAAATGTTTGTTTAATGAACATCAACATATGTATCCATATAATCTATGTCTGTATTTACAATAGTATATCAACTATCTAGTATCCGTAACATAAGCCTCATTGCTTAGTTCGGAACTAGTTGGCGCTGTGTCGTAATGTTTAGATATACATATTTATTATATTTTTTATACAAATCTATAGATATACTTTGTCAGTATACTTACTTCTTCTGGCATAAGCTAATGCTATGAGTTGGTTAACACAGTTGACCATCTCGACAATAAGGTCTGGGCACCGCGACACGACGTACCGTCGATCGCACTCCAGTGTGTCAGCGGGCAGCCTAATGCGCGACAGGTGCGCGTGAAGTAGCGCCCGCGCTTTGATACTGTATGGCCGACAAAGTGGCTGCTCTTTGTTCTTTTCACCCAAGTTAGGGAGCTCACGCAGCAACTGGAAATAATATGACACCCATTAGAAAGATTAAGGTGATCCTATTATTTGAGCTAAGCACGAGTTTTGCCATGTGAACTGTGAATGTGCACACTTTTAAAGTGTTGCCTTAAAAGTGTAACTATATTTAATCATGACATCTAAAAGTTGTTGAGGATAAGGGGTTATAGGTATTTAACTTTTATTATATGGCTAGTAATCTATAAGCATTCTTATTATAAGATTACAATTGACTCAATAATCCGGTACTTACACTAGGAACTTCTTCATTATCAGTAATTCTCTCAATTATTTCAGAATTATGCCTCCTATCAAACTCGCAAGATGCTGCCAAGATCATAAGAGCTCTCTTCAGTGGCATAGATGGGGTTTTGTGGCAGAAGTAAAAATACATTTGGGTAGTATCTAGTAACACCTGTTCCCCTGAAAACCGTATAGAACGATACCACCAGGTACCAACCTATAAAGAACATTTACAGAAACATTAATTGAAAGATAACTTTTCAACTCCTCACAAAAATTTCAAAATCTCAATGATCTTTTGCATAATACTTTTCATATAAATTTGATCTAATGTAGATCAAGTATCTAGCAAGATCACTTCATTAGTAAAACAATAGGTACATAATACCCAAATCAGCTCAATGTAGCTTAAATACTTAAACAATTTATTTAACTGTTTTGAGACTGTAGTCACAAAACCTATGACATCCTCTAAAGATTACTTATAAGGTCCGGGACAAAGTAAAACCATTCATTACATACTTGTTTGTAGTCCCACTATTGCCTTTTTGTTTGTATAATACTAAAAAGGCCAGAGAAATTATTGTAGTCAATCATGCCAGTCGTCATTAATTTGAATGTAATTATGCTCTTTAATTTTAACATGTTTATATTATAACAAATAACAATTTTTTGAACTAAATATTACCAGGATAGTTGACATGCCAATATTTGATCAACTAAGTACTTCAGCAAGTATAGAAGGATGTTGCATGAGATAACCACTTAATTCCATATATTTTAAAATAACTTTAAAGTAAAATAAATAAATGATTACTCACAGCAGTTGGCATTGCAACCATGAATACCAAAGCATAGAGACCAAGCACCCACACACTGTTCTCTTTTTCTACAATCCAGCTGGGTAGAGCTATGCCGAAGCTCATAGCACCAGGTCCATCAGGATTGCCATACTTTTCCCAATTGCGACGAGCCTCATCATCTGTAAGTGCCTGAAAACAACATTTTTAAGATTTTATTACACCTGATCATTTTCTAAACTATAAGTAGCTAAGTAAGATTAAAACTAAATTAAACATCAAATTATAAATATAGCATATATCTAAAGACTCACCTGATAAGCCTTTGTAAGCCTCATGAAGGCTTTTTCATCACCAGTCTCTTTGTCAGGATGCAGGATTAATGATTGTTTACGGTAAGATTTCTTTATCTCGGCTTGGGTGGCACCAGGTGGTAAGCCCAATATATCATAAGGATCAAAGTTAGACATTTCATAGTCAAATTGTGAAACCTTATATGCCAAAAATCCAAGTAAAACCCATCCTGATATTATAGCTAGTTTTATAAAGAAGTTTTTCACACCTTTGTAGGGTTGTGATTGTTCTATTATAAGCTGTTTGTTCACACAATTTGGACACTGACATAATTCCGCCCGTTTAGCTGGATCTAAAAAATAGGCTAAGCTCATTACGTATTCTTTCCTGATGGTGCTAAAGTATTTGGTGGCGGCAATATCATCGGTGAAACCGACATAACGGTGAATTATTTTATGTACGCAAATTTACTTAAATATCATTCTAAGAATCAAATAAGGCCAAAATACACAAATTATATTCAAATAAAAGGAGAAATAATAATAACACGCAGTAAAACATGTATTTTTTACCTTCTTTCCTTTTTCTTGGCCAGTAGTAAAATGTTGCAGGTACAAGTATTAAAGCAAGGAAGGATAGAACGAAGTAAAAAAATGTAGATCCACTTTCATCATATTCAAACTTTTGGCCACCCATATTTAATTTTTAATACATTGAGAATGAAAAATCATTACACGCTACACAAGCACGGTGTGAGTAGAAGACGTGTCATTTCGTGACAGGCTCTTTGATTCGATATTTTGACATTTTACATAGGCTAAAAATACTTCAACAGAATGTATATCATATACATAAGATATATGTGTTTAATCTTTGAAGATTATTTCGATTATACCGTATTATAAAAGGAGGAATTGAAGATAAAAGAAAGAATATCAGAAAAAAACACATTGTAATGTGCAGATAATAACTAATATAGATTACAAAACTAGTGTCATTAAAGTTATTTCGTGACTTATTATATGCCTAGTCGAAAGACACAGCGTTTATGTGAAGAAGCTGTCTATGATCTTGCCATCAAGGAGCATATTTAGTTAAAAACATACCTGTTTGTGTCTGTTTACTGAAGTTACCATGAATTCCATCCGGCAGGGGCGCTGCGTCCTTCCCGCGCGTCCGTTGATTCACTTCATAGCGTTTGTGATTTTCGTCGCGTAAGGAGCGAAAATTTTCCAAAGTTGTAAAAGTGAGAACTAAGTGTTCCTACTTTGATTTTTTATTTATTTAGCTGAAATAAGTGCTTTATCGCATAAGTTTAATGTAGTGTGTGTGGGTGTCGTCGTTAGCGGCAGTTAGGTGAGTACCTACTTATACTTATGAATCAGTCGGAGGCTTCCGATGCGCAAGTCGTCGCTCCCGAGGGAGGGCGAAGTGCTAGGAGCTCTAGCTCAATAGAAAGCAGCAGCTCTTCCTCATCTTCAGAAGATGAGGAGGGTTTTGCGGACCCACCACCAAACAATAGATCCAGGCGGATGTCGAAGCAGGTCGAATCCTGTTAAGACTCGCCAATAAATCAAGTCGATTTCCTTTCAGAGTGCGTAGCTCAGATTCCATCATACCTAAATGCATTAAATAGTAACAAAACTCATAATAGTTCAGATAATGCCGGCCATTCCAAGATGTCCGAAACAATTTTTTCTTTTATACCTACTACTAATATGTCATTAGGAAGGTTAATAATAACTTTATACCTAGTGCTGACCCAAGTAAATTAGCGGAAATCAGTAATTTACAACAGTCTAACTCGCAAGCTTGGAAAGGCATAAGATATAAAAAAGCATTACAGGCTCACTTCGCTACCCGGAGTAGCGATGTGATTGTGAGATTTACAGGTCTGAAATTAGATGAGGAGCTCTGTCATTTAAATAAGGGAACAGATTATTAACTAATACTGAACATTTACTAGCGGGATTATCGAATGCAGTCTTACATAGTCGACAACTATTTAAGTAAATGGTTTACAGGACGTCATAGATTAGGCTTCTAATGCAGGTACGGAACTTAATGCAAACTCGGGTAAATTTACAGAAATATTTGGTCTGTTATCTCCATCATATAAAAATATGAAGTCATGTATGCAGGTTAATTGCGCAAAATAGGCAGAATGTATTGAGGTTATATGTGACCGTATTCTAAAAGAAATAAACAATGTCAATTTAAA
The DNA here is from genome assembly GCA_905163465.1 of Craniophora ligustri. Classification (NCBI taxonomy): domain Eukaryota; kingdom Metazoa; phylum Arthropoda; class Insecta; order Lepidoptera; family Noctuidae; genus Craniophora; species Craniophora ligustri. Next base: position 6,552,486 of record LR990959.1, read on the forward strand.
AATTGCGTTTCAAAACATTCCACCCAGTTTGAAACACCTAATTAATAGGGATGCTCGTATTCCGCTGGTATACTCTTTGGGGAGATCCCAGGTGTGGCTAAACATGCCAAGTTATTTAAAGAATAAAAATAAATTTAGTGACAGTAATAATACTAACTTAAATAAAAAAAAAAAAAAAAAAAAAAATTAAATGGTCCTCTAAATCAAGAAAATTTGATAAGGAAAATAAATCAAAAGTTGAGAGAAATTACTATAATAACTATCATATAAAATATTCCCCTGTCTCACAGACTCCCATGACAACTCCAACATTAATAAAGACAAGTGACTATCAAAGCAGGATATTCAAGGGGGGTACCATGTTCAGATATGAGCACAGCTGAGGGTGAGCAAATATGTTCAAAATTTTATAGCCAGGGGCTGTATACCCTTTTTTAACAAAACCTCCCGTGCAATATCCTTGCAAGAAAATAATAACCAGATTTGCTACAAAGCAATCAGCAAAAATGACACAAGTCATAAGCGAACTCAAGGAAGTGGGCATTTTAGAGAAACTAAAATTAACCGCACCGGGTTTTCATTCAAAGATGATTTTGATAAAAACCCAGACGAGGAGTACAACTCATATTCAATTTAAGAAAACTGAATATGCATGTCTCAACTCGTCATTTCCAACTCATTTCTCGAGTGGATATTATTCTGTTCCTTCAAGATCAGGACTGGATGATAAAAATCGACCTCTACCAAGCCTACTTCCATTTATGCATAAAGGAAACCCACAGGTGTTTTCTACGTATAATATATGGAGGCGAGATATTGCAGTAAACAGCCCTAACCTTCGGTCTTTCATCAGCCCCTCACTCTTTCGTTTCTGTTACCAATTGGATTGCGGAAATCCTTCAGAGACAGGGCATAAGGATAAAAATTAATTTTCATTTATTAATTATTAATAGTTTATTTAACCAATCAAAACCAAGCAAAGCTTGTAGAACCCTGATAAAGTTGGGTTGGCAAGTGAATTATCAATAATCACTTTTCACCCCAACTCAGTAACTAGAATACTTAGGCATGACATGGAACACAAAATCCAATTTAATATCTCTTCCTGTCAAAAAAGTACTGAATATAACAGAAATGTCAACCAATTTATTGTAAAAGAAAATGGCCTGTCTCCGGAAGGTACAGAAATGGCTGGGTATAATAAACTTTACCAATTTAGCGACACTGAATGGTCACCTGCACTATCGCAGAACACCGATTTTACTAAAATCATTCAGAGGAGGCAGACCAAGGCAAGAGAGGATGTTACCTCCTCTAGTAGACTCTTGAGTAGAGTTACTAAAGTGGCTAAAAAATGCAAGGTTAAAAGTGCAACCACAGACGCGGCGGACGCGGGCTGGGGAGCACACCTGAACAACACAATGTTGTCGGGAAATTGGAGTCCTCGCCAGCTAAAGTGGCACTCCAATGTGAAGGAGATGTATGCCGTGTATGCAGCCTTATCACAACAAGGTGCAGACATGAGGGGTGCACACGTACTGGTACACTCAGACAATCGCACCCTGATAGCCTACATAAGGAACGAAGGGAGTACCCGTTCCTTACCCCTGTTGGGCCTAACAGACAAACTCCTTCACTTGACCGAGCAGCTCAACATAACGCTGTCGGCTTCTTACCTCTTAGGGAGGTTAAACAGGATTGCAGACCACCTCTCAAGAGGAAAGCCTGTGCCCAAGTGGCATCTGCAAATCCAAGCCAGGGTGGCAATATTCAAAAAATAGGGCGTGCCAGACATATACTTGTTTGCATCAAAAGAAACCGCAGTCGTCCCGCGGTACGTAACCTGGGACTCGACAGATGGGTCAGCAGTTTTCTGCGACGCCTCCAGTCAAAATTGGAACTGTCAGTTGGGCTGGGTTTTCCCCCACCCAATCTAGTCCCTTGGGTACTGGCACATTTGAACAAAGCCAAGGGAATGTTCACCTTAATAGTCCCACATTGGGACCAGTACTTTGGGTTAACCGACCTCAAAGCCAGAGCCCTAGCAGATCCATTGCCAACATTGGATCTGCAGCAGAATCTAATCGATCAAACAACAGGTCTAGGTCCCCCACAGGTGGACAAATTGTCCTTCCAAACCTGAATCAAACCTCCCAAAATGGGGGGGGGGGGGGTCAGCTCTCAAACTGGAATAGAGAGGAAATACAATTATTGAGTAGCAGTTGGCGAACTAGCACTCTAAACACATACAAAACCCCTATAAACAGGTGGTTAGCATTTTCCACCACAAATAATGTTAATAATAAAAATCCAGATGGCAGAGATGTTGCAAGGTTTTGTAACAAATCTTTATTTAGAACTATTTTATAGTGTATATGTATATATAATATACACTATATACAATAATATTGTGTTATATATACTATAACACAATATTATTACATAAATCTGCTATTTCTACTTATTGTGTTTCAACAGTAGAAAACCTTTCCAAAAAATTTCCTTTGTTAACAAGTAATAAAAGCCATTGCATTGATTAAACTCAAACCTACAAAATCGCCTTTATGGCATATCCCTTTATTATTTAATTGGTTAGAAACCACTGTTTATAGCACCAATTCGCTTTTTGATATATACATATAAAAGAACTGCATTAATTTTGCTCTTAGCATCAGGTCCAAGAATACATGACCTTACCTTACTAGACATATCTCAAAACAACTGCATAGAAGAAGAGGACATCATTGTGCTGTGGTCCAGGTTTGGATAATAACAGATTCAAGCCATTAAGGCAGTCAGGATGGTCATTGGTGAAACACCCAAATGCCCTGTACATATATGTCCTGTAAGACATATCAAACAATTAATTTAGACTTCGCAGCATAGTCGGGTAAATAGTAATATATCCAGTTTATTTATTTATTCCTCTTAAAGGGTAAGTTAAGCCAACTACTAGAACCCTAATTGCAGGATGGGTTAAAATTGTTTTTAAAGCAGTAGGCATAAGTGCACCACCAGGGAGTATTAGAGCTGCAGTAGCATTCAAAGGCTGGTGGAAAAATGTACATTGTAATTGAAGAAAGACTAAAAACAGGCAATTGGAAAAGTGATAAAACTTTAAGAAGATTTTATTTCATTGCAGGGAAATCATTCAGAAAGATAAAAATGAGGATTTACTTAGATCAAATTTCTCATGTGTCTAGAGTTTATATTTTAATTGATAATTACAAATATAGAATTGATCTTAATTAGCATCTACTGTAGATGCACCTTTTTTATAATATTGATTGTTAATGATCATGAGACTGAGTGCCAAATTATTATAATATCTTAATTAATAACATTTTGTTTATTGTAGTAGTAGATAACCATACTACATAATAATATATAACTATATAAATGAGTCGTTTATAATTCTTACTTATATTTTGTTATATAATGTTAGAAAAAATAATAATTGATTATTAATAAGAATAAATGTTTAAAGTATGAGAAACAATTCTTGGTATTTTACACATTTATATCCAATTCACATAGCGTTTGCAGTTACCATCACCAGCAGATATCAAACAAGTCTTCACATAAACGCTGTGTCTTTCGACTAGGCATATAATAGGACTGTTTTACATTAAAATAAAACAGTTATTATGTGCCGAAAGAAAGACACAGCGTTAGAGCAAGGGCCTGGCTGGTGAGTGAAGACACTATGAAGTGAATCAACGGACGCGCGGGAAGGACGCAGCGCCCCTGCCGGATGGAATTCATGGTAACTTCAGTAAACAGACACAAACAGGTATGTTTTTAACTAAATATGCTCCTTGATGGCAAGATCATAGACAGCTTCTTCACATAAACGCTGTGTCTTTCTTTCGGCACATAATAACTGTTTTATTTTAATGTAAAACAGTCCTATTATTTTCATCAACTTCATGATATTTTTCAATACAATAGTATCTGAATAACAGTCGTCAGTTAGGAAATGCCGATGCTATCTAGTTCCTAAAATAATATTACACATGACTTATAAAAGTGTATATAAAAAGATCTATTTACAGAAATAAACAAACTATCCATCTAACAACATTTTGCATTGCAAATTATAGCTTTTAAATGAAAACATTCTTAGTGAAACATTAATTGAAAGATAACTTTTCAACTCCTCACAAAAATTTCAAAATCTCAATGATCTTTTGCATAATACTTTTCATATAAATTTGATCTAATGTAGATCAAGTATCTACCAAGATCACTTCATTAGTAAAACAATAGGTACATAATACCCAAATCAGCTCAATGTAGCTTAAATACTTAAACAATTTATTTAACTGTTTTGAGACTGTAGTCACAAAACCTATGACATCCTCTAAAGATTACTTATAAGGTCCGGGACAAAGTAAAACCATTCATTACATACTTGTTTGTAGTCCCACTATTGCAAATTATAGCTTTTAAATGAAAACATTCTTAGTGTGGTATCACGACACGATACGATTAAAAATAACGTTTTTAATAATTTAAAAAAAATAAACTAGTGGACGAGGCAAAATTGATAAGCAGGAACCGTGGCGCGTGGCATTCTGTAGTCTCTGCCTGCTTCAAAGGGAAAAAGGCGTGAGTGTATGTATGCATGTAGTTTCTGAACGTAGTAGTGACATGAAATATATAATTATTTGACTTAAAAATCATTCATAATTTTACCATTATATCCTTAAAGACAGTGTATTAATTGCATACATACTATAGTTATAACTTATTTACTTATTTCGCAGCACTGTGCGGTTCTCTGCCGTATTCTTGTGGAGTGTTGGTAGTGCGTAACTTAGTAGTATTAAATTAAATATTATGCAGAATAAGGACTTCGTTGTCTGCAAAATTCAATCAGTCAGTCAGTTTCACTTTTCAGCTGACAATGACAATTTTGATTTAACAGGTAAATTGTCGTAGTTATGAAATAGTATTTTTATTTCAATGAAAGAGAAAAACAGAATCTGCGCGTTTAAATAATTACGGTTTGTCTTGAAAAATATGAATTTGATTTTGTCTGTATTTGCAATTACCAAATTATGTTAAAGTTTTTGAATTCGCTGACCGAAAACATTAAATTTAATAATCAGATTTGTTTTGGAAAATTTCAGATGGCCACTAAAACTATAGCTAGTGCGACCGTGAGGGCAGTTAAGAAAAGGATTTTGCCTTCACGGGCAGCACTAGCCTTAACTCCCTCAGCAGTAAATAAAATTAAAGAGATCATGTCGAAAGAAGAAGCTAAAGGCTTTATAGGCCTGAAAGTTGGTGTTCGCCAGAGGGGCTGTAACGGTCTATCATATACATTAGACTATGCAAAAAGTAAAGATAAATTAGATGAAGAAGTTAAGCAGGATGGAGTGACTATCATAATTGATAAAAAGGCACAATTAACATTATTAGGTAAGAATATAATATTTACTAGCGACCTGCCCCAACTACTAAAATATAGAGTTTATTTTCCTTTCATCAAAAACTGTTGACTGAGACAGACAAAGCCAACTATTTTTTTTTATCAGTGTTGAAATTATAATAACATATTTATAATAATTGTGGAATTTAAATGTTTCATTTAAATTTAAGAAGTAATTTCTTTATTTTGTAACTTAAAAGCCCTGCAACCGCACTCAAAGCATATTGGATATTTCTTTTTACTTTAGTTCACACACATTAGGACTTATCCTGTGTTGTGGATTTACAAACACAAACACCTGGATCATTTAATTTTGTCATTTTCATTAGGCTATAGAAATATTTGTTCTACATCATGTGGTGATGCAATGCCAATTGTTTTGTCACATGTCTATATTTAGAAAAATATTTTCCATATAAACTTTCCAATTATATGACAACCAAAAATGGCTTTATAGGTTTCATTTTAATGGTAACACATTTACATGCAACCTTCGATTTGTAAAAAAATCTTAGTTGAACCTTGAAATTGTATTTTAACCACTTTTGCAGGCTGTTTGCTGAAAATCCAGCCATTTTCTTCAACTGTGGCACATTAATAATAAATTAATAATGTGGATGAAAATAGAAGTAACTCATTTTCAAATTATTTCCTTATGTACCATTTCATTAAATTCTAATTGAATTGTCTTTCTTTCGCAGGCACAGAAATGGATTTTGTTGAAAATAAACTTTCAGCAGAATTTGTATTCAATAATCCCAATATAAAAGGCACTTGTGGCTGTGGAGAATCCTTTAGTATATAGAACTTATAGGTTGACTAGTCTACTATCTAAAAAAAAATAAGAAATATGGAGGTTGCTACTACCTAGATACTGAATTTTAATTAAATATAGCCTTGAATCTTATGCACCTGTCCTAATAACATTCTTCTTTCTTAAAAAATATTTAGATATCAAAGGTATCTTCTATCAATAGCAGTGGCTCATACACTTAAATAAATTTTGTATAGCAATTTTCCATCACAACTCATGTTTCTCTCTAGTGCAATCAGGCAGCAACCATAATCTTTTGATCTTGTACTAGTATTTAGTACAGTAATGTAGTAAATAAACAATATATATTTTCGAAAATAAATATAAAAATAGCAAATGTAGGATGTATAGTAAATTGTAAATTATGTATGGCTTCATGTAGTAAACAATACATTGGCTATGTTTATTTTAACTACTTTTAAGTAATTATAAAAAATATAAAATGCAATTTCTCTGTAGTTTTTATAAAAAATATTGTGTAAACAAGTGTTGAATTGTTGATATTGTGCGTTACGGATACAATTAGTGTCCTTAAATCTTTTTAACCATTATAGCCCCGACAAATAAAATCAGCCCCTCTGTAGTTAGACTTTCCGAATGTAAAAGAATCGCAGAACCCACGTGAGTGACTGAAATAACATCAGCATTAGAAATCAATTATTATCTGACGGGTCGATTTTAAATGCAGTTTAAAAATTAAAGAAACCTTATACGGTTTTTACAGGGTCGGTAATGCGCGAGCGACACCTTTGGTGTTATTAGTGCGTAAGTCCTGCTACTATGGCGTATCTAGGTGGGGCCTGCCCATCCCAGAACGGCCTAGTGCCCACCATAAGATGTTAGGCTACACATTAAAAAAAAAAACTCATAAGTGGCCCGTGCACACCTGCACTGAGTCCAAGCCCCCCCTACAGAAATAGCAAAGAGTATAATAGAAATAGTCTAGATACGTCAATGCCTGCTACAGTAACCGATTACCCTTGTGGTATAAAAAAAATGATAATTTGAATATCATAATTTACAATCGGAATTTGTTATAGTAACTGAAGAAGTATTAAATTCTGCCGGAAAGAATAACAATATTTAGCATGTAATTTAATATTTTCGGAGGTCTGTCTGCTGTCGATACATTTACCTTTTTGTGATGTTGGATACCGACCGGGCCAACAAATTTAACCAAAGAGAATATTTATAGTCTATAAATATAACTAACCAAGTGATTTTGGTTGGCGCTCTTTGGAGGAGGCCTACGTTCAGCAGTGGATGGCAATAGGCTGATATACAGGGTGTCTGGTAATGAATGGATAACCTTGCAATGGGTCATAGTAGAACTAATGGCCATTCAGAAAAAAACAAAAGAATTATAGCAATCGACGATAACTAAGCTATAAATAATAATCGACGATAAGCTATAAATAATATGACTGCTATTACACAGATTTTTAAAAAAACCTAGTTGAATTATGGTTTTAGGGGAAAATCTTTGGTAACATTTGTTTTTTATATTTTTTATATTTTTTTTCTGAATGGCCATTAGTTCTACTATGACCCATTTCAAGGTTATCCATTCATTACCGGACACCCTGTATAAGTGATTTTATTAATATGTATGTACATCCACTTCACCAAACGATTAGGTTTCGGATAATCTCGTTTGCTTTAGCTGGATAAAGATGCAATTATTTTGATCTTAAAGTCAAAGATTGGTATGAGATTGTATAAGCAAATTCTAAAAACTACCATTGACTTTCTTAGTAATTATTATTTCATTCATAGGTACAGTCCGACCCCGCCTTACTGGACTGTAAATTTAACCATTTATTACGACTATGCGCAGGTTATATCTGGCGTCCCAAGCCCAACTAATGAAATATTGCAATTATTATAATTAAAACTCAGAGAAGTTTCAGTTAAAAGGCTTATATAAATCTCATACTAAATACATAATGTAACATTGTATGAATATTTTAATAATAATCATTATAATAGGCTGAACAGTTTCACACCTTTGCCTCACAACAGCATAAGACAAATAAAAATAAGCATTTTTCTCCTTCGTTCAAAAGTAACATGGAGATTGTGCCGTGAAATTGGTAGCGAAGTATAATTTTCTTTGTTTACGTGTCGAATCTGTCGAGTCTTATTAAAGCGTGCGAACTAAAAGATTATATTTTTCGTGATTAATGGATATAAGTAAAAAAAACTATATATAGAGTCGTTGCCGTGTAGTAAGCTTTGAAATGAATAACGGTGAGATCGGAGGGCCAAGAGGCAGAGGCCGCGGATGGCAGCAACCCGATAATCAACCACGGGAGCTTCGCAGGCCGAGGATCGTTGCTGAAGAATCGAAAGGTAACAAGTATTCTTACATCAATTCAATTTGATTTAGCCAACACTTTCACGAACCGAACTTATACGGTGTGACGTCGTCATACTTGGCCAGTTTACTGCGTTCTTCGTAATTATAATACTTCAGGTGAAAGTAAGGATTTTCATTTCTAATGACGTCGCTGTTGTTTGACAAAGTCAACCGACCGTACTGAACTGGCCGAACTGTAAATCGATTACGATGCAATATTTTTCTAAGTGGGTCATCTGGTTTGAGGTTTGCAGGTATATTTTTTTGTATGTAAAATTATCTAAACTTGTAATTTAGTTTCAGCAGTTGAACCTCCCAAATCAAATCTGTCGGCCGAAGCTAAGGAGTGGTACCCGCCCAACTACACCCGGAATGCAGTACCTACATACACTCCTGACCCCGCACCATACAGACCTCATAGATTCTCTGTGCAAGATCGACTACGTCAAGCTCAAGATCAAAACCCTTACGTCTTAGAGGAAATGTCTTATTCACTTGAAGAACCAGAAAATATGGAACTAAGGGTTTGTATAAACATATATCTACTAATTTAATGTTATAATTATTTTTCATTGGACAATTTATTAATCAGAATTTATTGATCAGTCCGGCGTTCCACAGGAGAATATAGCCAACCTGATAACAGTGATGTGTGAGATAACATTTGATCCTGGCAAATTTGATACCCTGTGTGGCCCACTGGTTGATGCATTTGCAACAACACTGCATGATGTTAGCTTCACTAGACCTCTGGTTGAAGCTATTGTTAATCAGGTAAAAAAAACTTATAATTACTTTACTTATTTTTATAATGATTATGTCTATTATTATTACTAAGTAGCATGCTATAATCACATGTTATTAATTTTATTCATGTACTTAAACTTTGTATAAGCAAATAGATTAGATAAACAATTTTTATAGCTCAGGGAACTTGGAGAAGCTATAATCACATTTTTGTAAGAATGTACTTAGAACATTATTTATACACTTGGTTGCTCCTGAAATTATCCTGTTAGACCTGATTTTACTTCAAACCTTGTAACTGTAAAAGTCACTAATGTTAGCATCATGTTGCTAGATTACTGTCTGACAAGTGTAAGCACACAAGCATTTATGTATTGTGTGGCAAGAAACTGATCCAATATGGTTTCTTTGTCTTAAATCAAATAAACATTTCTGAACATCAAATAATCTCTAAGAAGGATTTAAAGTTTTTTTTAAATTATTCTACTATGATAAAATTTAAAGTAATTATATTTTGTGAAATTATTGGAAGGCAATCCTTTGTATTAATGTTTTTTAACATATTGCCTCTTTGGTGTTCTAAAACTGAGTTTGATTCAATATTTTCTATCTTGGACTTTTACTCCAGGGTGACATTAAATAATTAAACAAAACAGAATGAACTATACATTTAATATTCAATTTACACATCCATGTTGGATGAGAAAAAAATAAAGTATAAAGATATTTTAACTCTTTCTGATACATCTTATTTTGTCACATCAGTCAATAGGTGAGCCCAACTTCCGTTACAATGGGGCGCGTCTCTGTTCGATGTACGACTCAGTGTCGCCACCTGAGGAGTCCACTTTCCGTGCGTGTCTGTTAGAGCGGTGCTCTACTGAGGAAAACAAGATCATCAGTGGCCTAGAAACTTCAGAGGAAAACATGCGCGGATTTGCCATGTTCCTCGCTGAAATATACACTCAACTGGAGGATAACCAGGTAAGTCCCTATGCACATATAAATTAGGCAGAAATGTGAAATGGTATTTTTCTATTTCATTTTACGAATGAAATCGTAGAACAATCCTATAAACAACAAATAAAAAAATAAAAAAAATTATAGCTTCACATGTTCAGTACAATCACAAAATGTAATATTTTGTAGGGAGGAAGGATCAAGACTCTGGGTGAAAGTTTGTGCAAAGTGTTTCTCCACTTACTTGACACAGACAAAGAGGTTAACATCAAAGCTGTGTGCCAGCTTCTTAAAGTGAGTACCTATCTACTATATCATGATTTTTATGGTTATTTTGAGAATGATTTTCCAGTTACCTTAAAAGAGATTTTTATATTGTATATATCCTGTTCTTACTCAACATTGTATTTAAATATAAAATAAAATACATATATTTGGCAAACATATATTTTTTAAACAAACCACGTAAAAATTATTCATGTTGATATAGAGAAAAAACTGCACTTTCTACATTTTATAATTCGACGTCTTTCATGAAGCGTTTCGTAAACCTGGAATAACAATAAGCAAAGAGTAGTTCGTATGAAAAATTACACAACATGTACTTAGCGAACATCGATGCCGTGCGGACTAGATTTCACTTGTTCCTTAGTAACAATTTTTCCAGTAAAATCTTAAAGTGGGTAAGTCAAAACACATTTGTCGTATGTTGTTTTTTTTTACAATTATTTTGTATGCATTGACGAATTAGTGCTTTATAAAAGCTCGTTCGTGAGTTCGCCCCTGTTTCAGCTTAACAGTTAACTTATTCCTAACACAAATATCAAATTTAATTGAAGGATATATATTTTCCGTAATCTTTGCTTGCTTTACTAACATTATAGTAGTTATAGTTGATAATTATGCCTTTACAAAGCTCCAGCTCAGTTTTAGGAATAATCGATGTAGTTTTTAATTCGTTATTGTTACCTACTGATAAAATCCATTGTGGTAGCAGGAATCTCACGTGTTTTTTTTTCGTACTTGCACATGTAGATCAAACAGTCACAAATTAACATTTTGTAAGCTATTTCGATCTTACGAAATTTTTGTATTTGTTCATACTTCTTGAAAGACACTACTTAGCGTCCATCTAAACCTGCTGCGCTAAGTGGCAAGGAAGATTGTTGATATCATTTCCGAAGCAAAATCCGGCGGTATTAATGTTTGTTTGACAGCTATCGGGCATAGCGTTGGACGCGGACTGTCCGGCGGGCATGCACGCGGCGTTCGAGCGGCTGAAGCGCCGCGCGTCGCTGGCGTGCGTGCGCGGCGTGGTGGCGCTGCGGGCCGCGCGCTGGGGCACGGCCGAGCCCGAGCCCGCCGCGCCGCCGCCCGACCTGCGCCGGAGATACAACTATGGCGGTCAGTCGCTTTATCTTACCTCACATACAACACAAACGCACAGTATACTTAAACACAAAAACATACCATTTTGATACAATAGATCGTCAAAGTAATGGTAATCTATTGCCCTCGAATAAATAATAATTTATAATTATTCATATTCATTTCTGTTCTAAAAACAATTGTTAAACATAGTGTTAATTTTGGGAATAATTTATAGATTTACATATAACAAAACCTACGTACCACTGAATAATATTGGATATATAGAAAGTCGCTAGCCGTACCTTTCCCATTCATTTTCTTTACTCTTTTCTCCTCTCAATGTTTTTTTTTATTTTTTTATATGTACGAATATTATAATTGTAAGGATGTCACCAAGATTGGACGTAAATAGTCCAAGCTAGCTTCCAAACTAAGTTTATTTAAACTAGATTTAGAACAATAATTAATATTTTCCAGTTATGATAAAGGCATATAAATAGAGGTCCTACTATAATTTACGTAATATGCTCCCATGTAAATGATATCACAATCAACATGCAATTCACCGATGAACTACAAATTCAGAACTGACTTAACCAAAATAGATCTCTAGCCAAACAAATTATCAATCTATTATTCTATCAAGTAAAAGTCATCTTTCAACAACAACAAAAAAAACTCTAAATCAAAACCGGTTCCTCCGTTCAGTTTAGGATTTATTTATTAATCCGGGTACCTATATTTCATATCGTCACCAAATTTACTTCAATTCAATAAAATTGCAGTGGTGTGAATGTGGGCACTTTATATTATGTTAATTTATGTTTAATAATTAACTTGCGTATTATGTAACTTAGCTATGTCAATTGTATAACTAGCTGTGTAGGGCTTCGCGCACGTGAGCGTAGGTCGGCAACTGGCAACAGCGCCACGTGATCGTCTCCCGTCGGTTATGAAACTCTCACCCTAAATAATAGGTCCACGTGATTGAAATGAAGCCGTACGATTACGTTACTATACGTAAAATCGTTTACTAATGAGATTTTAACACTAAATCTTAATTTTAAAATGATATAAAACGGTTGCTTATGTAGTGTATGAGCTGAAGTAATAGTCAAAATATGATTACTTCAATAGTTTTATCTATAATGGTGTACACACATCAACTACCTACTTTAGCTATAAATTCCATCAAATTCGTAACAAAAATATATTGTGACGAATTTTCGAGGCTTGTCTAACTCTTAACTGTATTTTTTAGGGTTTTTAAGTATGTATTTGATCAAAAATTTATTTCTAGGACATATGTATCATCATCAATCCATTATTGTCCCACTGCTGGGCACGCGATAGGCCATAGTCCACAACGCTAGCCTACTGCGGGTTGGCAGACTTTACATACCATCGAGAAAATCTCTCAAGCATGCAGGTTTCCTCACGATGTTTTCCTTCACCGTTTGAGCATGTGATAAATACGCACATAACTTCCGAAAATTCAGTGGTGCGTGCCTTGGGTTTGAACTCAAGACCTTTGACATCTCAGTCCACTAGTCTCACCATTAGGCTACCACAGCACGCACAGGACATAGGTATATCGAATTAAATTGCCTGTTTGGTATTTTTTTTAAACAATATCTTATTAGTGTGTTAACTCGACTGAGTTAACACACTATTAAGATATTATTTCTAGCACGCTGGCCAGCGTGCTAGACGTGGTTCCTAAACTATCCTATAAGTCAGCAGTTCATAAATGGGTTCAAGATGATGATCGAGGACAAGTTTTAAACAATATAACTAGCTGTCCCCCGCGCTCCTAAGTGATATTTCTCAATACCTCCTCCTATTTAGTTGGTGTCTATACCTTATATAGAATCTAGGCGTAATATGTCAAGTTTCAATGTAGAGTTTTGCGTAACAGCGATGAACGGCGAAGTGGAAAGTGGCCCGAGCGACGGCGGATACCTGGCCGACGGTCACACACTCACGGCGGAGGAACGCGCCTTCCTGCAGAGCAACCTGCCACCCGGCAAGAACGTCGCGCTCGACGAGGATATACTGTGAGCAATAAAAAACCTAACCTTTTAATGGCATATCTATCACATGCTATATTATTTAATTGTAACAGATACTTAGCTGCAATTATCTTCTCTGCCATAATTGCAACAACGGCTTGTAAATAGTATGCGGCTCGTAGTTATTGTTTTCTGGACCTTATTACATTCGTATTATTAGAATATTACTAGAATAGGAATGGAACGTGGTAACGCTTATTTAATTAAACGAAACTACATATCATATAGGATATCTAAATAGCAACAGTTGCATATACGTTATGAAGTTAATTTATGTATTTTAGCGAAGAACTGGAGAACGACGCCTGGGACACCGGCATGGATGCTGAAATGCAGGCTGGCTTCTTGGAGTTCCTCAAGATGTCTAATCAAATCAAGCGATAACCGCACGTTGCGACTCGCCCCTCCCCTCGCGGGGCACAGACCAAACTGCGTCTACTATGTTAGGACAATGGTGAAAACTATAAAAAAAATATAAAATATATAAAACTATAAAAAAGATTTCATGGGAGCGATCAATCTCGTAGCCATCCTATCAACGATTTATATATGAGTTTGATGTAAGACGTATCACTACATTGAGACGCTGCGATTAATAATAAGTCGCTTATGGCCGATGTCGTCGTGGCTGTAGAATACGCTAACTGTTAATATAGCATCATCCTACTAACAGTTTTCCACCTTACCTACTTTAAAAGCAACACCAACTTTACTTTAGGTGCTCCATCGTAGTGTTTTAAGTATCAGAATTATACCGACTTAAAGCTTTTTAATTTTAGATTTGATAATTATGCCTTTATGTATGACCAAACTAGGATATTTTCAGAAAAAAAGTCTTGTAATTTATATTTTAGTGTGATATTTAATCTTTTGGTCTGTTGTTCCGGAGGTTCGAAACTGTGTTTACGTATCAACAAAATAAAATGTTGTTATACCTAGTTGAGTGTACCTACCTATGTCTAAAATTTCCCAGTTTTTTCATTTGTGTAATATACGTAAACACGTTCGACTTAATATCACATAGACTAAATGTAAACAAGTGTAGGTAACTAAGTGTTTTATTTAAAAAAGATACTGTTGTTTTTTGTATTGTTATGTTCCCACCACTAAATTTGACGGCCATATTTTAGAGTCATTTTCTTGTTTACATTTCGTCTATAATTTTATAATTAGTGATCTCATAATTCCTCCATTTTTTACTATTTCATGTTTCTATAGAATGAAAAACATTGCATTAAATTTGAGGTTTCTTCACATTTCCTCATAAATACAGAAAATGTTGAAATAAACCTTAGTGAAATATACCTTCTGTATGCAAAAATAAATATTACCAAAAGGCTAATTACTTCCATTCCATTGTAAACAATGCCCACTGGAGAAAAAATGTTACATAATAATACTGCATAAGTTAGAAGGCTGAAAATTTTTTTATTTACTTAAATGACATTTTGTCCATTTTACTGATGAATTATTATTGTAATTGTATGTAATTCTTAATTGTTTGACCTACGTTTGGTGGGTTTATAATAAAATAAAACACATTTTAATTGCGTAATACATTTTGGCACAAATTTTCTTAGTTTAGTGCAATAATTGTACAAGTGAATTTATAATTCATTATCATTCTTTTAACCTAAGTAAGTATCTGTCCATGTTACTAATTAGTTATGACTGAAGTTATTATTATACTATCATAATACGTGTCCTTTATCACTCATTAGGAACCTTGGCAGTTGACCACTTTGATATGGAGTCGAAAATTTATCTATACGCCAATGTACCGCACGTTAACGATTGTATTTAGGTCTAACGTATTCTGTACTAAATAGATGCTTAGGCGGAAAAGATCCTAATTAATTAAAAATCGGCAAAATTACAAATATAACTATTACTCCATCACTACTTATTTACAAACTATACATATTGATTTCACAAAGTATACATAATTATTATTTATTTATCTAGATCATAAACAACTTCTATAGCATAAAGTTTACATCGATACTTCCCATTGCATTTTTCATAACATTTAAATAGTTTGAAGTTATATTTTTTACGAAAGAACAATTTAACCCTCGGCTTGGTACATAGGATGAATTAGCCAACTAAGCTATGGAGTTGACATCAAATTTGTCTTAAAACTTAAGTTTTAGATAAATGTTAAAGAGGATACATTACTGAGCTCGAGGTCTCGCCCTAAGTAAAAATTTTCTTACACAGGATTGGTAACTTTAGACGAGAATCTTCTTAGCATGTAAAGCAATCAAAATTTCGGTCTCGAGTTGAAAGTTTTGCCAAATTCTTTACACTTGTGTCGTGTGGTGTTATAAGTATATTGTATTTGCCTATTAAACAATATGTAAGATGATGTCAGTTGCCTCGTGTATGAAATGGATTTAAACTTACTGACCTAATTAACAAAGCAGATTGATAGACTCCAGTGATGTAGGTACTATAGTGTGTTAAGCAATTTACACACCAAGCAATAAATAAGCTACCTGCTAAACTAAGCATTTGTGCTGATAATTGAAATAATAGAAACCTTTTCGAATATATTTATGGAATACAACATTAATTTATTTGAAGCAATTAGGAAAATGTTTATAATATTCCATTGTATTTTTGTTGCAGTGATATTATGAATGTTATAAGAATAAATGGATATTTTAATAAAAGTCATTTAAATAAATTGTTTTTCATTTATTATCCCCTATACTCTTGTTATTATCATTAATTAATTACAGTTCAAGTGTCTTAGAGAATATGACGCAATTAACATAATTATCTACTTATGTAATTTCACTTGAATAATCATAAATACCGATAACGAATGATTATTTATTTACAAAATTTTACCAATTAACATTCACATTAAATATATTATAACAATATTAAATATAATTATAACATTTTTTTTTAATTTTTCCCATCTGGTAAGACTTTGTAAGGATTGAGAATTCCATTGGGATCCATCAATTGCTTGAGATCATTCATAAGTTGCAACGCCGAAGAGTCTTTGCTGTAATGTATGAATTTGGGTTTTCTAAAACCAATGCCGTGTTCTGCGCTAATAGACCCATTGAGTTTGCTCACCTCTTCAAAGATAAATGGTTCTAAGAGGGATGACACTTCTTTGGTATATTGTGGCACTGTAACATTGATGTGGATGTTACCATCCCCTAAAATAAATATATAATAACAATAAAACAAAAAGCACAAATGTAAATCGTCAGGATTTACGATATAAAAATATCATTAATGCGAAAATTTTATCTAATGAACTGAAGGTCCATTAAGACCTGTGTCCAGCAGTGGACGTCTAACGGTTAATGTGATGAACTGACGGTGTCAGGACTTATTTGGATTTGTACCAGATCAGAGGAAACAGGCCCGACCTATCACATGGGATCTAAATCATACGAACTAACGAAGACAACTAAGGAATGTGTTATGACAGGACAAATATGGCTAGTACAGTTCTAGTTCCTCGCGGACAATAATTTGTATGACTTAGTTTTACTAACCAACATGTCCGTACCCACAAACAATTATGGCTTTATCACCAAGTTTCTCTCTCAATATTGGTACCAGATCGTAATAATTCTTCAGCGGTATGGACACATCATATTTGAATACGTAGCCCGCTACTAAGCCAGCTCCCGCGATGCTTTCGCGTAAGTTCCAAATGGTCTGTAATCAAAACACACTTGATTGTTTTATTAATTGTTGAATGACAATATTAATACCTAAGGTGTTGCATTTGTAAGATGAAAAAAGTAGGTTAGATTGATTGAATATAGTAACGCGAGTGTACATTTTAAATAAACATTCGTGTATCTTCCACCTGCAGCTTTGCCCGCATGTTTCAACATGTAACAAACATCCACATAGTATTTATCATAATAAGTACTTAAATATTAGTAGGATATACCTACTATAACACACGGTAACCCGGTGACCCGGTGACCCGGCCCTATCTCAGGTAGCAAAATATTTTGTCTGATCTAATAAAAAAAAGTTAGGTGAGAACGTTTTTTTCTGTTTACTAAAATGGTACTTGCCTGCATTTTAGTGGGATCTGATGTAACCGTTCCGTCAACAATAAGTCCTGTCTCCATTTCATTAGTCAGGAATCTTGTCAGCTTCTCGCTGTCATGGGTCTCATCACTTCCATGTGTCTCCACCAGCACGTAGAATGGATATTCCGATATTGGGTTTCTGGTGAAAATATCGACTCCGTATCATAGTAGCCACAAACAAATATAGGTATGGCAATTATGTGAGAACGAGAGTAGATAAAAAACTGCATTTAAAAAAACCGACTCCAAAGGTAAAAAATAACTTAATACAGTTTTTTTAAGGTATGAAGTCGGTGCCAACAGCCAAACTAATGTAAAGGTATGTACACTCATCGCGCGTAATGTTGAGCGGGGTGGTTGCAAACCAAGCACCGGCACCGACTTCATACCTTTAAAACTAAAAAGTAGTTAAAACTGTATTATTTTTTATTTACTTTTTAGTTTGGAAGTCGATTTTTTTAAACGCAGTTTTTTATTATTTTACTTTTTAGTGTCTTTAATAACTTGAACAATAAACGCCTCATCTACGTTGAAAATTTGAGGGTTCATCTCGATTTCCCAAGGATCCACTCATCAGATCCACACCATTGTTTTATTGGACCACACGAGAAGAATTATCAAAATCGGTCCACCAAATCGAAAGTTATGCGGTAAAAAACAAAAATATACATACAGTCGATTTTATAACCTCCTCCTTTTTTGAAGTCGGTTAGCTAAGTATTTTTTATTTTACTAACAAGGATTATTTAGGTAAGTTGCTGATAATTGCTGTCCTTACTTTACTAATGACCAGTTAATATATAGGTAGGTTACTACTTACGGGAGCTTTAAATTCTTAACAGTAGAGTCAATCGATCCAAAATCTGCCATCTCAAAAGCTGATAGAATTTCACCAAGTTGTGATTTGGCGCTTTTGTATAGTTTAAGGACATTTTCGAAGTTCTCTACACCTACAAAATTATGGAAAGATGAATGACACCATTAACAGCGTAGATATTAGTTAACCAATAATGTAATGGTAGGTATGTCGTAACTGGTAGGTACATTAGGTAATGGAAATCTTTTTATGCATTTTGATGCCGTCAGAAATAGTAGTCAGTAATAGTTATGCATCTATCTATATTCATATGCATGCATAGTAATGTACGAAATACTAATGTAAAAATTGACCCTAAATTACTTACCGAAGAATCCCAAATTAACGGCTTTCGGTAACACCGGGCAGTGAATAGCGACTTTAGTGACAAATCCTAATGTTCCTTCAGATCCTATGAAAAGATGCTTCAAGTGATACCCTGTGTTGTCTTTCTTTAGCGCTCTGAGGCAGTCAATCACTGTGCCATCAGCTTTCACCTTTAATACGTATTGATATATTTCATTGAGTAGCGATAGCGTATAAAATATGATGTAACAGAAGGGATTTGAGCTTTCAAATGTTCATTTTTAAAATTAAATCATTCAAGAGCCTTTCACAACATAAAATACCATGAGTAGCCTCTGCTGGTTTTATATTCTCATAAAATAAATAGGGAAGTTGAATTAGTTCTTGAAGTTAGGATACCAGATTATTTACCAGAATTTCTAGATATTGTACCTACTTAAACAATTTTAGTATCAAAGATATGTCAACCTACCGATGCTATTTACTAAAATTATATAATATCATTGGACTCTTATCACAAGTGAACATAATTAAGTATAAATAACATAACTATGTATGTACTGCTACTGCTTTTCACGTTTTACTTATCTGTTAATAGTAAATAAGACAGTACCTACAAGTTCATCTATAATAAAAAGTATTATCAATAGCCGTCGCTATTTTTGGGGGAACACTCTAGTTATCGTGGCGCTTGGTCTTCAAACCTGTCGTACCAGTTTATTCAACTTATTGGGCGTTGCCGTTGGCTAGGGTCATCGCTCCATTGCATAATGCCTTAAAGTAGTTGATTTAGACGGTGTGCAATGTTGGAGTATTCGATACAGGGTTTAAGCCCAACGTGAACGAATAGCTAACTATATACTTATAGCTTGTACCTACATATACCTATGTAGGTACATCAATATATATTATGTTCCACTATATACCTATATACATATAGGTACGGGAATATGGATATGTTGTGTAGACCATATCAAAAAAGTACCTAATCCAATGAGTTTTGACCACGTTTTGATTATATAATTAAGAAAAATCAATACTTATTCCCAGCCAGGAGTAAAACAAGATATTTTCTTATAAATACTTATAACTTTATTATACCAACCTACTATCTATTATTGTCATTAGTAATCTGGAAAGTAATGAGTAAACAATCATTATTTATCTTCGGGACTCCTTTATCGATTACAACCCGAGAGCCACGCACTCTTCTTTCCTTGATTATATTATGCAAGCTTGAGTGAAATGGCAAATGTGGCAATATTAAACTTACCGCCTCAATTCCTAATATAGATCCGTGAAGGTTACCGTACCGCAGTAACCTTAGACCCCCCGCATTGGTACTCGTGTTGCCACCAATGTGGCAGGTCCCTTTAGCGCCCAAGTCCAAAGGCATAATGAGATTTCGTTCACGAACATAATTGTCCAGATTCTCCAGAATACAACCAGCTTCGCAAATTAATGCGCCTAAAATAACAATATTTTTTAATTATAATTATAATAACGTATCTAAGTAAGGTTATCCTCATCACATAAAATTCAATTGAGAGGATTTTGAATGACGGAGGTCGAGGAGGCATTTTGTTGAGGATATTTTTAAACAATATCTCAATAGTTGGAGCTTTAATTACTTAGGGACACTTTGTGCAAAGCGTCAAAAGGAAACTCTATAACTGTGACGATTGAATCCACCTATCACAACAACGACATTTATATTATTGTTGAGTATGGAGCAAGTATAAGATTGTGTATTAAAGATTGCAACTGTATAATGAAAAAATCTCTGTGTTCTCGTTAGAGCGAAAAGGAGGACGGGTGAAATGGTAGGTACTTATAAAAATGTTTCAAATGTTAAGCATTGAGAATGCTTTAGTCATCTATGTTAGTCTAACGCATCGTAAGTTAAAATAAAAATAAATATTCTGCGACACTTGACACAGTACAATATAGTCCCAAACTAAGCAGAGCTTGTACTATGGGTACTAGACAATGGATATGTTCCGTTAGGCACTTGCTAAATCTCGAGTGGAACGGTACCGTTCCCGTTTATTATTGATGATAAGTGAGTTGGTCGGGCAATTCATGCGGCTAAAAATATTAAAACAAGCAAAGCTAATATCAAATATTTTTTTAAATACTCTTGCCTCACCCGGGTATCGAACCGACTGCGATCTTCATAAACAGCACAAATAGATTAGATAGCCGGCGAGATCTGTTTAGGAGTCTAGGCATCTTGGGAAAATGTGAGGGAAAGATTTGTTTACTGGATCACGTATCATCCTGTTTATGCTGTACTGTAAATACTAACGAGGAATCTATCTAATGATAATATAAACCTGACAAGTCATCCAGGCTGACAATTTTGTTCATCAATGAAAAGCTGAGTACAATCTCGTCGAATACCGGCACGGAGCCTCCGACGAGACCGGTGTTGCCACCTTGAGGACATACCGCTAGTTTCCTCTCGTTACAATACTTCAAAATTTTAGACACCTCATCCGTATTCCTTGGTTTTAATACCACCTTTGATTGACCTGAAATCCCAATAAATGTATAATTTAGCAAGAAGCCCACCACAATAGTACTCAGTCAATACTGACTGAGTACTATTGTGGTGGGCTTCTTGCCCGCTCTAAAAATGAATTCAGTTGTATAACTGAATTAATTTTTAGGTCACCTAGATTCAGAAAAACCGCTATAACCCTATAGTGGCTATAGATGTAAAAATGTATAGATGTACTTATATGTAGGTACCTAATAGCTAATTGAGGTCGGCCGGCAGTCGGTCCTTTGAATTAAATGTTCTATTTTTGACTCATTTGAAAAGTTGCAGAAAGTGCCAAATTAATTTAATAAAAAGTGGCAACATTGAAACAGTTTCTTTGGCTTGGCATAAAGATGGCTCTAAGTACATATATGTATTATCTGTGCGTTCTAGTAACAGGCTAGTTGGCGTGGCTAGTTCACATCGCATCGTCCGCGTCACTGCCAACGCGCTGCCGCACCCAGTAGGTATTGCGTAGGTATCAGGATTTTGATTACAATACTTATTTAACACCCAACAACACTAAAAAAAATCTTCCTCTTAACTTCTAACGTGCCGGGTGTCACTAACTTAGGGGAGCGGAAAAAAATATGATAAGATAGCTTAGTTTCCCGTGGCCAAGGATGTTGTGAAGTTTCCGAAACGTCATGATTGAAATAGTATAACTATACTTACGTAAATATAAATAAGGAACAGTAAGTGTTTTTTATCGAACATAGTAAATATTTTTAACCCGACATTTCGGATTCTTTATTTAAATGACTCCATTTTGATGAGATTCGAGGCACAGCAGGCGTATCAGGTACTTATGTAGGTAGCATTTATATTTATTTAAACTTGATACCTCCAAGCTAAGCGTTCCAGAGAACCAGGTTCTTTATAGACCATGAGACCACACGATCATAAAGGTTCTTTAAAGGATTTGTTATTCCTTTTCGGGTATGAAAGCCTAAAATCAAAATACAAAAGTAATAATAAATCATACCTACCTCTACAATTCTTAATCCAGTCGATGTTATAAGGCAATACATCACTGTCTTCAGTCAGCACTCGCCCTTCCCCGAGTATTGATTTGAAGTAGCCAACATCTGATGACTCTAAGGTGCCAAAGTTTTTTCTTTTTATATTGTACTTTTCCTAAAGCGAATGATTTAAAAACAGTGCATTAGGTAATAAACTTTCAGATTTATTCTATCTTTATAGGTATAAAAGTAAAGTAATATATATTGTATTCTAGAAGAAACCTACAAGAAATCTCATAATAGCTACAAGCTACAAAAACTAAGTGCTAAAAGCTAAGTGAGTGACTGCCTCGGTGGTCTAGAGGTCGTAAGCGTAAGTACGACTGCTAAACAAGACGAGTGGCGTTCGATACCTAGGTCGCGCAGTGTTTTCAGCAGTTTGATGGCAATAAGCCTGCGCACTATTAGGTACATGAAACCTAAAACATACCAGTGGAATGTGAGTGTGCATTAATTAGTAGGTACAACTCATCTAACCCTTCGGGGATAACAGGCGTGATGGTATGTATCGACCTCATCTAACTAAGGAGTAGAATTTCCAAAACTTCTTTTTCCTCAAGAAGCTTTTATCGTGTAAGGAAAATCTACTTCAAATGGGAGAAAAAGAATAGAAACGAGACCGTGAAAGGACAGGCCACTTGACTTTGATAAAGTACCTACTTCATATTAGATAGGTAGGTACATAATATAATGTCAAAAGACAATATTGTACCCTATTATTTTATGAGTTTTTAAGTAGTACATTCTTACCGAAGACAGTTGTGGTAGTGCTTGTGACGCATATCTTACTTGTAACAACGCATTGTTATTAAATAACTTCACAAACAAGGTCAATGATTTGTTCATTTTTTTTTAATAAATTGAAATACGAGGATATTTAATAATATACAGGTAGGAAATACACTTATACACAAAAATCTGCAGGAGCGGTCGACTTACACTAAACAGAAATTGATACTGACTGACATCTTTCTTCATCAGTCTTTAGTGTGATAATAAAGTCGGCAAAATCAATTATCAAAGATTATTTGCGTTTTACTATTGCTTGATTTAGATTCATTGTACGCTTAGTAGAGAATGATACTACTGTGTGAGTGAA
Source organism: Craniophora ligustri (assembly GCA_905163465.1). Classification (NCBI taxonomy): domain Eukaryota; kingdom Metazoa; phylum Arthropoda; class Insecta; order Lepidoptera; family Noctuidae; genus Craniophora; species Craniophora ligustri. The sequence goes on from LR990959.1 coordinate 6,576,153, forward strand.
GTTCAATGGAAAACTCCATTAGTGAGGTATACATCGCACGATAACATTGATTACATAATATAATAGTGGACTGTGGGCTGTGTGGGTAAACATACCACGGTAGAGGCGTGCTGTAACTACGATGCTGAACACTACAGGCTGTGACGTCATAATTTAATGGCTGGGCCACACATAATGCGTAAATCTAACGTGATGTTAGAGATGCGTAAAAAAACAAATAATAGTAAATATCTGTACCAATGTACCTATAATTTAATTTGCAGTCATAAGTCACAGCCCATGTTACATTGTACATTTTTTTATGATATTGAAGAGGGTCATGTCGTGTAATTACCTACCCATATAAGCGTACATAAAGTTAGAATATTACTCTCGACTCTTACTTTTAAGTACGAGAGTAATTTTCACTTTAGAAGCGGTTTAATCTTCAATTTATGTCAAATAACAATTTAAGTCTAAAAGGATAGCGATACCCTATCGCTATCCTTTTAGACTATCGGGTACCAGTTAGTACCACCCACCATACACAACCCGCCCAATACCAAGTGCAATGAAAGACTGGATTTCACTGGATACTAGTCCTGGTCGCGGCTATGCGGTTGTGTGGAGCGGCCATTTTATAGATTACGGACCGGTATCGTATGGAAGATACCGTGTCTGAAACTTTCACGGTGCGCTGTTTTTTAGGTAGAACGGCGCACTATGAACATGTTCAAAAACGGAAGCTACATTGATATGTTTTTATTTAGCTAGGCCCTTTGAACTAGAACAAGGTATGTACTACATTATAAAATATCTTAAACTATGATAGACTTGATGCGATGAGCTTATTTAAAAAAAGCATTAGTTTGTAACTTGAGATAAGATAAAAAAATGTGATTGCTCATAGCCATAAACAAAAAAAATGTGACTATTAAATTTCTGTAGTCTCTTTGTTATGGACTATTTGGCGGAAAAGTGAAGTGTCATGTTTAGCAGTTTTGTTTTATTTAAAAATAATGTGTTTTAATGAATTTTTATGTATAATAATGGTGGATTATTAACCGCTAAGTGTTCGTGAACGTGCATGAGTGTTGTGGCAATTGAAACAAAATAGTGTAACGTGACTTTCAAATTGTCCCTAGAAGTCCGCGTTAGGTTTCAGTGATAAGTATATAGTTATGTTTTTAATATAGTTCTATTCTATTTTTATTTCCACATCTTTACTGAAACTAGAAAAAAAAACATCTATCATCCTTCATAACATAACCCATTAATTCACCAAATCATCAACCATTAGCATGTATGTACCATCCTGTCAACCATCAAAAATAAAATAAAAACCTGAAGACAAGGTTTCTTTGCCTAATCCCGTAAGGGAAGAAACGAAAAATTAAGTTTGACAGTTGACACAACAATACAATCTGTCAACCTATAATCTGTTCATACTTCATTCATATAAGTTTACACGTGCGTTACACGTTAAGTTAATACGTTTATAATATTCTAATATGGTTAAAATAAAGTCAAAAACTGGCAAGAGAAAAGTGCCCGTAGTACTTCAAACCAAAAAAGATGAAGAAAATATCCTCACATTGCCGCCCGTTCGAATGTCCGATGACCCGGCGCCAAAACAGGTACCTACTTATTCATATATTTCCAAAAAATATACAAAAATCAAAGGCTATCAATGAATATTGACTTTCATTCGATGTAAACAACGATCGACAAAAATATCATCATTAGCGAAGCAATAAGACCTGCACAAAATAGACTGTCTCTACGAATTATAACCTCACATTTTGATGTCTAATATTTTGTAGGTAAAATGGATTAATCGGCAAAGAGTATTAGTCTTTGCTGCACGTGGTATTAATCACCGTCATCGCCATCTGATGGAAGACATAAAAAAATTGATGCCACATCACAAGACTGAGTCTAAAATGGAAAGAAGTAAAAATTTATATGTTGTCAATGAGATAAGTGAAATGAAGAACTGTAACAAGTGTATACTATTTGAGGGCCGAAAAATGAGAGATCTCTATTTGTGGATGGCTAATATACCTAATGGACCAAGTGTCAAATTTCTGGTTGAAAATAGTATGTATCACCTTATAAATTATACATTTTATTTAAATTATTGCTTTAATATTAACTTGTGTTTATTTTTTCAGTTTACACAATGGGTGAGCTAAAAATGACTGGAAACTGTCTAAGAGGGTCTCGGCCTCTGCTATCATTTGATCCACAATTCACAAAAGATCCCCATTATACTTTGTTGAAGGAACTACTCATCCAGACATTTGGTGTCCCAAATCATCACCCTAAGAGTCAACCATTCTTTGACCATGTGTATACCTTCATGATCCTTGACAACAGGATTTGGTTTAGAAATTATCAAATTCTGTCTGAAGATGGAGCTTTGGCTGAGATAGGACCAAGATTTGTATTGAATCCAGTATGTATGACTATTTAAATAATCTGTAATACAAAGAATAACATAACTTCACAGCACCACTAGAAAATTTTATGAACCACCAAGTTATTGTAGTTAGTAAAATTTAACCATATTTGCAACTTTGATTATTGTGTTAACTTTATACTTGTCACAATCTATGGCCAGTTTATAATTTTCAGGATAATTAGACTAGATTTATGCTCACTAATTACTACTACACATTGTGTGCGTCAGAATGACTAGTTGCCTGTGGTGTTGGTCTATGTGAGTAGATTCGAAAATTGCTACATAATTGCTTATCGCCCCAGTAATAATAAAAAATAATTCAGAATGTAAGATTATATGAAATTGGTAGTTCTTTTTCTCAGGGGGCATTGAGGAATTATGTGTAGTGGTTCATGATTTTGGGTATGTTGAAAGGATGAATGATAGGCGATTGACGAAAGGAATTTATAAGGTGGATATCAGTACAATAGCTGGGAGGGGGGCGCCCTAGAAGGACATACACCAACTTAATTGGTGAACTCAGGACAAAGAGGTCAGGTGCGCAGTACTCGTAACTGGCGCGCGTGCATGACAATATGTATGTATGTGGACGAGGCAAAAGTGGTGTGCAGGGACTGTAGTGCATGGCATTCTGTAGTTTCTGCCTACCCCCCCATTGGAACAAGGCGTGAGTGTATGTATGTATGATTTTAAGAATAAATACTAAAAACATCTTACAACATTCTAGGTAAAAATATTTTCTGGGTCATTTGGTGGTACAACATTATGGGAAAACCCTAAATACATTAGCCCTGCAAAACTAAGACAGGCTGTATCCAAAAAAGCTGGTAACAAATATGAAAGAAGAATCGAGAAGAAGGCTGTTTATGAAGCCACTAAACCTGCAACAGGTTATCCTGATATAGAAGGACCTGACTTCTTCAAAGGTGATCCTATAGAGAAAGCTCATGAAGTTGTTGTCAAAGGTAAATTTTTAGATAATTAGATTTTTCGATTTAAAAGTTAAATTACAAATAAGATGATATATTAATTGCACTTCAATAATTTTTTAGAAGAGATACAAGAGCAAGAAAATTCCGTGGAGGAAGGAAGTGACAATGAAGATAAAAAATCAACATTCAGCATCAAAATGAAGAAGCCTAAAACAAATCCAGATAAAACTATTAGGCGCAAACAACTCAAAGCTAAGAGTAAGGCCATATCAGATCAGATTAAAAAGAGGAAGCAATTTAAAAAAAAGAAACCTGGTAAATGAACTTGTAATAAAATTCATTTCTAAAACCAGTGATTTTTATTTAATATCATATATAATTTATGAGTAACACATCTTGTATGCCCAAATGAATTTATGGAAGAGCTCTGTTTAGTTAAACATTGGAAAAATGTACAATCAGCCTCCAAAAATAGATATATAGTTATAGAAATCAAAATTACTTTACAAAATGGTTTGTGATCATTTTATGAGCGATAATCCAAAACTATTAGATATTTAAAATTCAAATATATTATAAATCTTATAGGGGGAAAATCTACCGTACAAATAAATACAAACTTCAATGATATTGTGATGATACCATACTATTTCTTTGTAACTTCAGCAAAACAACTGTAACATAACCTTAACTAAAAGTTAACAGCATTTAGGCTATCAGGGGAGTCTCCCGTGATTAATGGACAGCCCCTTACCAGGTTGATTTTTACTTAACATGTAAAGGGATTTAAGAGGGAGACATTAATATATTAATGCAAATTGCGGCCTTATCGGCGAAGCTGCATAAACTACTTTGAATTTCAACAAGACTATTCTAAGCATAGCACACGGCACCTACCTACATGCCTATTTAATTAGCTTTACTAGAAATACAAATAAAAAGAAGTAATATTAATAGGTACATACTAAGGTTATGGGCATGCAGTTGTTTTGCTTGAGTATCACAGATCTAGAAAAAAAATGTTTTAAAACCTCACACAAGTCTTATTTTATAATATGGACGGTCACAATTTATGATCTAACAATAAATGAAAAAATCGTGCAATAGGGCACATTCACCTGCATATCTACATTTTCAAGACAATCATAATACTGTTTAGCTAAATAAATAAAAAAGTACCAATAACATTACTTATTTCTTGTGTGTTTTGGTGTTAAGATTCAATTCAAGATTATGTTTCACCGCGGAGATTCAATATTTTTTCATAAAATATGTGATAAATACCTACAGGAGTCTTAATTGGATGGTTAGAATATACAAAAAAATAAATAGTCTATTACTAGAAAAACTTAAACAATTATGCTGTTTAATTATGATACGAAAATACATTTGATACCTAAACTTTCGGAAAATAATTACTGTTAAACTGTCTGGTTTAGATATTATGATTTTTTATTATTATATAATTATTCTGTCTAGTTTGAAAATATAAACGTACCATGCGTTTTGATTTACTATTACGCCTTTTGATTTATAAAATCTTCTAAAATAACAAAACAAACATTTCATAATATTATGTTTATGATCTATATCAATTAATATTTGTATAGGTATACGAAATAACTCTTCACATTACAAAATAATAGGAGTTATTAATCACAAGTCTGTTAAATAATAATCCACGCATGTTAAAATGACAGTACTGAATTATGTAGACCGGTTTATATAAGAGTACAATTCAGATCAATTTAAATAATAATTTGAGCACATAAACTGGAATGTGCATGGTAAAAGTTGTGTCAGAACATACTTACATAATAATATAATAAAAAACTAACATCACTTACATTTCTAAATAAAATAGGTAAATGTAAAAAAAATAAAATGTAAAAAACAAAAAATTGTACTTGAGTTAAGCCTTAAATTATTAATGAAGCATTGCGATTTATTTGAAATCATTAAATTAATAAACAGCTTTGTAGTGATTTAACAAAGCTTCATGGATCTCGTGGATCACTAGATCAATGTTGCAATGATTTTGAACATACATAGGTACTATTAAAATTTTCATTTTAAAGTTCATACATTTTATATTCCCGTGATTACCAAAATAAACAATAATTTGTACCCTAAATTATTATGGATTATTCATGTTCATTAATGATAAAGGCGAGTAATAATTTCTATCTTTATTTGTGCGAACTATAACAGATTCAGCGCGATATTTTCAAGTGGACGTGGATAAAGGCAATACTATTGGGGACAAGTTCATTTTGATAAAAATAATCACTATTGTTACACCTTCCAAAGGTATGATAGTATCACATTCTGGGAAGTAGTAACACTTACAACTACGGAAAATTGTTTTCAATTCATACATTACCAACGCAAAGATGCCTTATTTATTTTCGTTTGTCTGCTTCTTATCATTTGCTCTAATGCAATAGTAATAAAAAACAGAAGTTTGTTAAGGTTAAATAAGTAATTTAAGAATACCTTGACAGTATTTAGTTTGCTATTATGTCATTACTTCCCGAATTAGATGGTTAAAAGCTATTTTAGATCCTTAAGTGATAGATTTCATTAAATTCTGTCACTATCCCTTGAGTATTCATATTTTGCTATTATTTTTTCTAATTCACCACCATAATTTAGTGATTTCAGATAAAAAATATCTTGCAATTGGGTTATTGATTTTTTATTATTAAAATTCTTATTTTACTATGCTTCAACGTGTAGTACCAGTAAATTACCACACTGAAACCGCGTAAGTTTTTAAATAAACTTCTGTAGTTACACTTAAGTTATAAAATAACATAAAAACATTAACTTAGCAACCTATTCGTAAAAAAAGGTAGGTAGACACTGTATATAAATAGATCTCGTGCATTATAAAAACATTCTAAAATTCGTGTAAAAATTCATAAAACATACATTTCATCACATTTCATATTATGCCTTATTAAGATTTTTGTAAAAAAGCGATTAAAAATTACAATCCACTGACATGTCTCCATCTTTAATTATAGAGATTTTAAAAGTCGTTAAAACATTGTATCCACGTTAAATTGATGATAAAAATGTGCATAACGTTATTAAAATGTATACTTATCAATTATTAAAAAATAATAGTTATTATGAGTAAAAGCGTTTAAGATTCTTCTCACTTATATTATAAGTGTGGCTGTTTCAATTTCACCTGAAAACAAAATTAAAAAAAAAAATTAATTATTATTTCTGACCTAAAAGGCCAGTGAGTGGAGACTTTATTCCATACAAACGTAATATCTCATTAATGAATGTCAAATCAAACTATTGTGACATCACTTGGATTTAGATAACATTTATTAAGGATCGCACGAAGTGATTGAACATTCATTCCATCATTACGTTTTAATGGGGCGATTTATCCGGGGCCTCTTAATAAATCCATCAGTTTGTGCAGTAAGATGTTTCAATGCTAGTCAGCTGTATAGTACATTGAAATGTTAATAGGAGATACAAATTATCTGCCACTACCATACATTCAAACATATTAAAAAGATCACCTCTAACAAAGCACATTCGTTTTAAGTGATAGTGACATCAGCATCCTACACAATCTTATACACTCTGTTAACACTAACAGCACTGCAGACGCTCTTGGAATCTATACTCGTATAGGTACTGCACAGTTGTCACAAAATCAAACCTCTTGGAAAATGTATTGGTTGTTTGGAAAACCAGGCCGCAAACAGAGCTTTACTATAACCTATAAAGCAATAAATAATTAGACGATAACGACAATAAGGCACCAAGCGGCCATGCATAAGCTCCCACAGCCACAATAAACTTCGAACTTCAGTACTTGTCTGGCACATCCTGCAACTCGGCGCCATCTTGTTCATCTAATTTATTCTGTCTGTGACCGCCGAGTTCCGCCAGTCTGGAATTCTTCCACCTACCATCAGCACCATTCATATTGCGGTCTTCACAAACACATAGGAAGAGTGAATCGACTACCATCTATAAAAAAAAAAATCTATGTCATAATGTACAACTGTTTGTATAGTATTTAATATCACACGATAAATTTGGTATTTTCTTACTTACTACTGTAAAATATGAACTGATCTATAAATATCTTAGACCGGTACGTATCTTTGACGGTTTTGGAGGGGGACGAATGTAATCACTACATTGAAAATTAGCTAACTTCTTAACGCACTCCACGTTCAAATACAAAATGAACGCACAGATTCGTCTACTGTAAGCTAGTTAAGAGGTACCACTATGAACATTTTTCATCTATAACTCCACGTATTTAAGATTTGAAGTGTTTGTCTTCTCTTCCCGCATTTTTTTACTCGTACGTCGAATCGGGTCCAGTAGTTTAATGTGCTGATAATGGTTAGTACTGTTTAAGTTTATTTTTAAGTCTCATGCGAATAAATTACGAAACATAAATGGGAACAAACCTCATATAGAGAAAGTATACAGTGCGCAATGAAGAACGAGTAGATACATATCACTAATGTTGGGATAGCAAAGAAGTGCAGTTCAGTATTGCGTTTGAGGAGCAATAGACCAATAATGCCGGTCACTGCCGTCACGATGCATTTGCCGAGGAACAAAATAAAATCACCCACACTGTTTATTGTCGCCACCTGAAGCGCGTTATTAACTATTGTGCTGAATGCCTAAAAAAAGAAATAAATAATTTAACAACTTAGAATTAGGATTTGTAAGTGGCTTACTTCTTAGTTAGTCACTGTCAAAACGACATCTTACACCTAGTTTACACAGAAAAACATTAATTTTAAAGGTTTTAAACAAATTGTATGAACTGTCTCGTGATATGTATTGTTGATGATAGATTTTAAACAGCCTATAAATAATCAAATTGCCGTGCCCTACAGGGTCGATAATTTTATTTATTTATTTATTTTCAATGCACTTACAATATCTTTACAGGACATTCCAATGCGATATTACAAGCTAACCTTAAAAATATTATAACATTATAAACTATTACAAACTTAAAAACATATACACTATCATACCTCGAAATTATAGGCGACCAACTTTTCTGCAACTTCTGTGAATTTCGACAGGCTACAGTGAAACACATCGATATGCTGTGCTATCAGATTAATTAGTCGTATGGCACGCGATAGCGGTGCCCATTTGAGCAAGTTGGTCCTCGACACAGGCACACTGAGCGTTGCGGGGCGGCGGCGCGCACCAACGTAACCCGTGGGCGCGCACAGGCGCAGCGCCTCCAGCACGTCGGGCTGGTGCAGCTGGCCGCGCAGCACGCGCCACACGTAGCGCACCAGCGCCACGTCCCGCCGCGCGCTCAGCCGCACATACCCAACCATGCCAAGAACGAACAGGCTCGGGTACATTAGCGGGTAGAAGGGGTACACGCCGTATTCTTTATAGTACAAATATCTTGTAAATTTGTTTTGGATTTTCTCCACCATGAGACCATACACAGCCTCATGGGGATTCCAGATAATTGCAGTCGATTCTAGGTGACTTCGAACTAGTGCATTATATAACATCTTTATAACTAATAAATTATTAAAATCACTACAGTTTCTTAAGATGAATCCTAGATTTCTAAAAGCTTTGCCACAAATGTCAATTATATGTTTACGAAACGTTAACTCAGTTACCATTAGTACTCCCAAGTCCCGGGTAGAATTAAAGCGCGGAATCGATGCGTTACCCATCTCATATGTATAATGCAATGGAGCTTTAGCTCGACCATAACTCATTACGCCGCACTTAGTTACGTTGAAATACAGCTTGTTGGTGATGCTCCACTGCACTATCCGATGTATGTCATCCTGCAGCCGTTCTGCGTCTGACACATCCGCTATTGACAAATACACCTTAAGGTCATCTGCAAAAAGCAGGCACTCAGCATTTTGGACGACTGCTGGCAAGTCATTAATCATTAAAATAAATTCTAAAGGTCCCAAATTCGATCCCTGACTTATTCCTGAAAACGTAAAATATGGTTTAGATACGTAACCTTCATACTCCACATACTGCCGTCGTTCGCCAAGATAGCTTGAAAAGAATTTGAGTAAGTGTGGCGTGAAACCTAGCGCTGCCAGTTTCAACAACAGCACATCAAGATCAACTGTGTCAAATGCCTTCCGGAAGTCGAAGTACGCGCAGTCTACTTGTCGCCCACTATCAACGACAGTTGTTAAATAAGTCATGAATGACAATAGGTTACTGGCTGTGCTTCGGCCTGGTCTAAAGCCGTGCTGAGAATCAGTCAGGTGGGAGCTGATCTGCGGGTATATACTCGTGTGTAATGCGGATTCAAACACTTTAGCGAACGCCGACAGTACCGCCACTGGTCTATAACCACTGACATCTTTACTTGTACTACCTTTTGGGACTGGTATTACTCTACTAATTTTCCAGCGATCTGGATACAGGCCTTCCTTTAAGCACAGATTGAATACATGTAGCAATGGTCTACAGAAAACCTCGCGACAATCTTTCACTATATATGGTGGTATACCATCAGGCCCCACCGAGTGCTTAGGCTTGAGGCGATGGAGTGCCAAGCGCAGGTCGCGTACGGTCAGCTGCGCGACATGCACGCGAGCTGCGCCCGCACGCGCCCCCGCCGACCGCTCTGCCTCCACCGGGTCCAGCACCGGACGCTCCGTGCTATACACCGAGTGAAAATATGAAGCGAAACACTCCGCACACTCAGCGACATTTAAATTAATGCCATCCTTTCTTATTATGTTCTTATTGCGTTTGGTTTGTTTACTCTTAATATAACTCCAAAAAGATTTCGGGTCGTTTTTAACGTTTAATTGGAGTCTACGCTGATACGCTTCATAGGTTGATCGCATTTTATTTTTAACTAACGACCGATACCGAGAAAACGTTTCGTAGTCACATCGTAACTGTGTTGTTTTATAAATTTTGTGATATTTTGATTTTGTCTTGATATCTTTTATTAAGTCTACCGTATACCATTCAGGATAAGTATACCTACTATTTATTTTACGATTATACAAAATATTTTTTATAGGCGTACACGCGCTGATAGCCTCGTTGACCACTGTATAGAAATAGGCCAAAGCTTCCTCTGAAGTCTTAATATTATATAATAAATCCCATTCTAAAGTGTAGAATTTTTCATATAACATAGAAAAATTACATTTAGTAAACTGCCAATTTGTATTAGGCTTACTGCCAGAGTCTAAATAATGCCCTACTGATGTAGGTACTGCATTCCAGGTTGACCCTAACCTGGCCTTACCTTGACCTGAATCTAATGGCGGGTGCTGAACGTCAACACCAACCAATGGCTCATCAGACACTTTAACCGCAATGTCACACGATAACATTTTAGTCAAAACTAAATCTAAAATACGATTATTAATATTAAAAATATTGTTTACCTGTTGAAATTCACAGAATGCAGTGAAGTATTCATAATAAGTTTGCACATCTGCCGTCACCGAAGGCATGTTAAAATCACCCACCACAATGACTGATTTGTATTTGATACATACATTCTCTAATATTTGAAATAAATGCATATATTCACTATAATTACATTTAGGTGGAATATAAACCACACAACACAAAAACAATACATGACTACAACAGCTGATCGTCGCACAAACTATCTCAAATAAGGCGGCGTCTACATTGTATACATAGACTTTATTAATATCAAACCGGGGAGACACGGCGACGAAAACTCCTCCTTGCTTCCTGCCATCTGCCCTATCACATCTTAATATCTTATAACCAGGTGGTATAAGTTCACCATCTTTTATTGAAGAATTTAAACCTGACTCAGTAACTGCAAAGAGATCATAACTTGATGCCAACATATTCATGTAGAAAGTATCCGTTTTCGTTCGCAACCCCCGGACATTCTGGTAATATATCTGAACTGACTTAGCGATTTTCATCCTCTGCTTTGGCGGGTCTCTGGGAGTGACGAAACCACACCCATTCATTAATGTGAGTATCCACCGGCCAACTATCCGCATTATTGACTTTATCGAAATCTAACTCCAATACTTCTACCCTAAATGATGCGTAATCCCTGGTAGTTTTAGGGATTATTTTCTCCACCTTAACGTTATCCGAGCTACAGATGGACATTACGTGCTTAGTTATCGCCTCCACCGAGGTAGTAGGATGCAACGACCAAACATGAAGATACTTCTTTTTTTGTACTGCTTGGAACGACGAAATCTGCGAGTTTCCTCCTTTCAATATTGTCTTGGAAGCTAACTTGCCTTTGTTTCGATTAACACCAACAACCTTCCACTCATCATTAGAACTAGCTGCGTTTTCCTTTGCAACTTCCTGAGATGTTTCATTATTTGCATTAATATTATTTCCTTGCGCGTCCGTGAACGCGTCCTTAGCTTTAGGCCAGCCGCGTCGCGTCGTGCACCTGCGTACCGTCACATTCGATTCTACGATGTCCCCTGCAACTACAGCTGTCTCGTTCACACTTAGGGCTTTTGCACTCCTTGGGAGATCTTCTATCTTGCCCACCAGTGTATCAACTTTCGCGGACAATTCACCTACTACTTTCGATAAGCTATTTAAAATCGTAAAACTATTGTCAATTATGCACTGTTGATCTTCAATTTTCTTTGTTTGCGTCTCAATCAGAGTAGATTGAGTCGTAATTTTCAAAGTCAACGTAGCTACTTTCTTTGTCAACTCACTTATGACCAATTCAGCGTTAAACTTGGACATTTTACTTAAGTAAATGATTAAAAACACGGAGACGTAAGTTCGCGTGTTCAAGTTCAAGATGGCGACATATGACATGTAACTTATGTAACAACATAACATGTTTATGGAGTGCAATAAAGATATAGAATTGAATTGAATTTAAATCTTTGACTGAATCTCAAGATTCGTTGTGTTGTAGTGTATTCACACTTATTACAAACAGAATACAAAAGTTTAAGAATCGAAATCGTGAATTTTCTTTACTTCAACTCAATATCCTAAAGTCGAATCAATCGGTCATTTTTCCAGCCAGCTTTCCAAAGTTATACTATACAGTTAATAAAGTTCTTAAAAACAAAATTTCTTACATCCCACCAACTCAGTTTTTTTTATTGTGATCACTATTGTATCAATGACAAAAAAAACGACCTCAAATGTAAGAACCGGAGCAAATTGAAATGGGACCACATAGGGTGCTTGCTTTCAAATAACAACTTAGGTAACAAACAAAAAAATACAGCCGAATCGGGAACCCCCTCCGTTTTTGAAGTCGGTTATAAATAGTCCACCTACCTTACCAGCTGCTTTACAAAAATGGCATCTTTCAATAGTGATTATAGTGTAGGCATTGTGATTCAAATAACGAATGAACTTCTCAAGACAATAAAAGCAGCAAATACCACATTTTAGCCCGCATTTGGCACATTCTGAACCTTTTTCCGCCCTCGATGATAACCTAAAATATAACGGAAGTTGATTTAGGTGGAAATAAACAACAAATGGATTGGACCAAAATAACGTACCAACAGATCTGTACTCTCCAAACGGTTAGGCAGAGAATGTTTTAGGTATGTTTTTTGGACCATTGTATAATATATCTAGGGAAGGGGTCGGCAACTTTTTGAGTCGGATGAGTCAAAAATTACAATTTACAAAATCTAAAACTTTTTAAAGACCCACGTTTTTTTTGCCAACATAAAATAGTCCTACTTGAGAAATGATTTTTAAGTTTTATTTTTTTATAAAGTAAATAATAGCTCATATAACTCTCTCACTCAAGGGTTTGCTGGAAGAAAATTCAGTCTTGAATTAAGCTCGCCTTTGTGCACAAAACTTTAAATGTGTTGTTTCATTTGTTTTGTTTTATCTTTTGTGTACAATAAAGAATTAAAGAAAGAATTAATATTTGCGTATGGAACTAAAGAGCCGCAGCTTCACATTCAAGGAGCCACATCCAGCTCGCAAGCCGCAGGTTGCCGACCCCTGATCTAGGGGAACTATTGCCAGAAAAAACCCAACTCCAAACGAGTATTGAGAATGCTATTGAAAAACTCAATTACATTTGGGACGACATGAGAATCGAACCCATCTAAATATTGGGATCATATTTAGTTAGGTCAAATCCCTTGTTTAGATCATCAAAAAAAAAATGTATGTACCCCACAATCTTCTATATCAAATAGTCATAAGCACCTTTTTGGAAATAAGAAAGTAAAGTTCTCCTTTTCGTAGGATTTGCTTGGTCTCTGTGACAATGTTTTTATTACGGAATTATAAAAAGCAAAATGATTGCCTATGTGAACTGAAAATATGTTTAGATAAACGAGGTTAATCAAAGAACTTACTTGGCATGTAAATAAGTCAGGATAAGACGAGGTATCTTGAATAAAGTAATCAAAAAAGATCCTTTTGCAACTGAACCTAAATGATACTTTATAAGCTTGCCAATCGAATACAAAACAGGCGACGGATTAGAATTCGGGCCTCTAAAACAAAAACAAATTCATTTTAATATACACACGTTGGCTGCCGCCTAACATAAGCCGCTAACCTACCAGTATGGCCAAAACACACCTGGTGTATGAGAGTATATAGTAATAGTAATAATAATCATAGTAGAGATCTCTTTGTAATAAAGATTTTAAAAAATACACTCGAATTGATAACCTCCTCCTTTTTTGAAGTCGGTTAGAAACATGCCTCGCGCGTAATCCGTACTGGAGTAGCGACGTTAAAAACACGCAGGGCGTGTTTTGCCGCCCCGTCGTAACACAAAATATGAAAACACGCCAGGCGTGTTGGCGCCACACTCGCGTTACGTGACCGAAAACACAGCATGTGTATTTTTCCTCAGCGAACGTGTTAATAGGAAAAACCTAAAAAGAAGACCATACATGCACAACATGAATTTTATCCCATGGCATGCACCACTGACTTTTCAAAGTTACGTGCGTACTTATCAGATGCTCAATCGGTGAAGAGAATTATCGTGAGGATACCTGCTTGCCTAAGTTTATTTAAGTAGTTAGTTTAGCTTAGTTTTATTAAGTCTTTCAACTTGCACTAGAGTAAGCTATAGCTTTATCCTTCTCAGAATGAGAGGAAATCCATGCCCAGCAAGGCACAACGAATGGTTTGATGATGACGATGCACAAAATAACATCACCAAATAGAACACCATTCGTGTTTCGGCCCTCCACTTGAAAGACAGTTGAGCCGTTACGCAGCTCGCACAGCACTATATAATATACATTATATACAACGATCTACCTGCAAAAATACAGAGTAAAGGTGCCCTGAACAGGTACACATGCTGGTTTACTCTCTCACCATATAGATATGGATATCTCATCATCATCAACCCATTAACGTCCCACTGCTGGGCACGGGTCTCCTCTCATTTGAGAGGGATTAGGCTATAGTCCACCACGCTAGCCTACTGCGGGTTGGCAGACTTCACATGCCATCAAGACAAATCTCTCAAGCATGCAGGTTTCCTCACGATGTTTTCCTTCACCGTTTGAGCTTGTGATAAATACGCACATAACTTCCGAAAAGTCAGTGGTGCGTGCCTTGGGTTCGAACTCGAGACCTTTGACGTCTCAGTCCACTGGTCTCACCGCTAGGCTACCACAGCTTCAGCTTATGGATATCTACCAAGATCTGATATGATATAATGATGACACCCTATGTTCATTTTTATTGCATCTTTTTGATAGATTTGGTAAGTAGAGTATGTTAGGGGTACTTACCTAAAATACCAATGTGACACTGCACCAGCGATTGTCATCTGTTGACATCCAAGTATGAACTCACTGCCCCAAACCAAGCAGACCAGACATATCCACCACATACTCTTCACCCACATGGGATCAAACTCTATGTTGTCCAAAGTAAAAGCTGTAAAAAACATATTTTATCTAGAATTCTTTTGCCATCTTGTGAGGTTATTGTTATTATTGTAATTTACTTACTTTTAAGGCCAGTGCTTGCATTTCCGGTTTGTGCTTCTATTGCCGGTTTACTATTTGGTATCAATTCTGTTGTGGAAGAGCCATTGATTAGGAAGTTTGTTTGTAGAGGTATACCAGGATAGTTCGCAGTAGCCAAACATACCTGAAAAAATTACAATAAATTTTATTGTAATATAATTATAAAATTAATATATATATAAAAAAAGCAATAATTATAAAAAACTATGACTTACCACAACGGTAGACCAAAAGGCTAAGAATAATACGAGGAAGAAAAATGTAATTATAGGCTGGAGGAATAGAGCTGGGATGGAACCGAGGCAATGAGCAGTTTCTCTAAATAGAGCTGCCAAAAATGACACGCGGGAGCGCATCACAAACACCAGTAACAGTAAAATCACCTGAAATAATCAATACTATTACAAAATCATAAATATTTAAAGGTTTATTTAGAGTGTAGCAAGTGGGCCTAGATGGCTCACTCCGTAAATAAAAGGAATCTCAGGTCCAATTCGGATGAATACTAAAAGAGGAATAGTAAAAGAAACCGGAAGGCATAGGAACAGAAGACACCCTTTAATACCGCTGCGCTAATCGGATATTTTTCTTTTATCCTTTAACCACGACGACATAATAAAAATGTTATTTTAAAACAATATTGTGAAGCTCATAGCGATGCAATTGCAGAGATTCAATATATCAGTCTCATTAACTCATTAGACCTAAGGTTGCAAATTTGACGGCTGAGTCCCCAGATTGAGAAAAATGAGGGATTTTCTATAAAATTCTCAGTAGCAGCTCAGTTAGTGCATTAAGTCCAAGTGGTGAACATGTCTGTTTAGGTTCTCCTATATTTTCCAACTATAAGTATAAGATTTCAATAAAGCAATGTGTTTATTTATTTTATTTGCATTGTAAGATGCTGTCGCCAACTTGGTTTTATTTACTCACGACTTTTAAAATGTAAATCATTCATTGTTTTGACATTTGCATTAACAATGTTTTTTTAGAAATCCAACTGCAGCCCTAAATATATTCTTTGATTGCGTCCCCAAAAATCCCGTAATTGTTTGGCTTATAATCTAAGTGTGGTAATTATTGAGATAAAGTACAAAACTATATTGTATGATTTTATCGCGGTGATTGATATTATTTAATCCAGACGTTTTGTATCTGTTACAGCATCCATACCGCGACTATCTAAATATCCATAATAAAAAACTTTTCAATGTGAAGTCATTGAGGATTACTAATGTATATTGATCTTATAATGATGTAAATAAGGTTAAATTTAAGTCAACAATACTTACAGTAATTATAGTAGCTATAATTGAGTACCACAGGAAAGCACTCTCATTCTTTAGGGACTCCTGAAAATAATGAAGTGTGTAAGTATTCTATTTGAGTGTAGACATTATTATGTACATATTAACTAACTGAAATCATAATAACAGAGTACTGCAAGTCTGGACACAGACTCAGTCCTCAAACTGTAAGTAACTGGGGCCAGTGGCGGACTAAGGGGGCGGTGGGGGCGGTCCGCCCCGGGCACACACTGAGAGGGGGGCCCCGGTTTGGCACTCAAGTCGAAATTCGAGGTGTGTTTAAACCGTTTTAACATTTTTGTACGTTAACATCATACCTAGTATTACCATCGGACAACCAGGCAAACTGCAGTGGCGTAACGTGCCTTGACGGGGCCCAGTATAAAAATTGGTTTGGGAGCCCTTATGAAGGGTAAAGATTTCTCACGAAAGAAAACAGAATGTTTTATTCACTGTATTATCTGTCACTATACAAAATGTATACAAACAATTTAAATTAAATATACACGAAAATACAAAAAAGCAAGGAGACTTGCCTTTTTTGTAGTTATTTTTTACTAACGTAAGTTAGGGGCCCCCGTGTTCCGAAGCCCCCTATAATTGATACGGCGGTAGCTACGCGCTTGGCAAACTGAAAAGCGGCACCGTTTCATGGTGGAAATTCCCGAAAGCTGCACAAAGCGATCGGTTCTTCGAAATAATAAAAAATGGGTAGTTTTTATGATTTTTTTGCTAACGCACGTTAGGGGCCCCTGTGTTCTGGGGGCCCCCTATAATTGATACGGCAGATACGCTGGTAGCTACGCGCTTGGCAAACTGAAAAGCAGCACTGTTTCATGGTGGAAATTCCCGAAACCCGCACGAAGCGATCGGTTCCTCTTTTTTTATACGCACAGCGAGGGAATGGAATCGGATACCTGGATCTGTTTCCCGATGAGTAAAATTTGGGGGTCTTCAAGTCACGAGTGAATAAGTTTCTTCTAGCTAGTGCTTTATCTTAGACCATATTTTCAATACCATCGAGTGAGATTGAAGTGCTTCACCCTGTTGAGCACACTTAGCTTTTTAGATGCCAACTTAGTTTTGTCCTCTAGATGACATCGGAATTGGACGTCACTGCAGATGTTGACACCCAGTATGCCAATGTGTTTGGAAATGTTAAGGGCTGTGTTCACAAATTGAAGCGCTACAGCAACTAGGGCATTTTTAGTGGCGAACGCGCGACCTTGTGTCTTAGCGGGGTTATGAATGGGACCGAGGGATATTGGCACGGCCCGTGTAGAACCCCGTTACTGTCATCTGCATAGAATGAAAGCCGTCAATCGACATCATGGCGTGTATGCATGTGCAGTAAAAACAACGGAGCCTTGTGGGGCACCAGCATTTATGTCGAAACAGTCAGATCTGCTGCCGTCAACGACTGCTGTAACGCTTCTGTTGGACAAAAATCTGACAACCCAGTTGTATAATCCCTTGGGGAGCCCTTATAATGGCAACTTTGAAAGAAGACTGACTGCCAACGCCTCAGCTTCTGGCTGTCGCCCACCGGTGTGAAGACACTCTAGGAGTTCACCTGTCGAGCGACCGTGGCGAAAGCCGTACTGACGGTCATTGATGAGTTTGTTGTCTTCTAGGTGTCTTAGAAGTTTGCGGTTAAGCACCTGCTCCATCACCTTGGAGAGAAGGGGACTTATAGCGATAAGCCTGTGATTGGTAAAGCGATGGGTCTGATAATCGGGCACTGGATGCACATTTGCAGTATTCCACGAAGACGGAACACGCCTGCTGCTGTATAAAAGTGCAAAAACACGAGTTAATAGTAATACTGAACACAGCTCAGCAGTACAGTGCTTAAGCACCACTGCCATCCGGCCCATTCGACTTATTAACGTCTAGGAATCGGAGCTCCTGCCGGATCTCTCGTTGTGCGTCTCCAGCATGTTGTAGTAACACCTTGGGATGGTAGGAGGAACTGCGTTTCTGTCGCCCAAAGTCGAGTTAGAGGCAAAGAGAGTACCCTCTATTCAGATCGAGTTCGCCATCTGGCTTCCAGAGGGATAGATACATAGCCGCATACCAATTCTGTCAATGAATTCGGATTTGGCTACGGCGATTGTTCTCTTACTGGATCTCGAGGTAACATTCAGTTTGCATCGAAGACCTTGAGGTCTTGTCTAGCCCGAGCCGTGGTCCAAGTCACAAATGCATTTTGCTTGAAACTTCTAGCATTCCTACAAGGCCGGTTAAACCACGGTCGTTTTTATCCCCTGGGACAGTAGCTAGCGGGTTGGGGATGTAACATTCCATACCGGCTATGATTGCTTCGGTTATCCAAATTATCTTTCAAGGGATCACATAAAAATATGTTCTAGGTTCTAATTTTTTCCAACCTTTTGTATTAGTATTTCATCATGAGGGTGGAAACGGCTTTTTAACCTGGGATGATATTTCCTAGCGATTAGTCCTATATAAATTATCAGTGGCGTTATGCGAAACCAAGTTTTTGAAAACTAAAACTAATCAAAACCATGACTGAAGACCGACTTTCCAGTCAAGTAACTTTGTCGAGAGAAAGAAAAACAGCGTTGGTTTTGGATTTTGATGACGTAATTAATATAAACTATCCAGAAAACAGAATTTGAAATGAGTATAATTTTAATTTCTTGTCTAGCTTGTCTTTCTTACTTTACTTGAAAATGTTTATTAACATGGTAAAATATTGAAATATTACAATTTGATTAATGCATTATGTTTAATTCGGTAAATATTCAAAACTGGAGGGTGTCAGGGGGGGGCTCAAAATTCAAGATCGCCCCGGGCCTCAAAAAGTCTTAGTCCGCCACTGACTGGGGCTTGTCAAATTCACATTAACTAACACTAAATACATAATTTTTGGCATAGTTATTAGAAAGTAGACTTACACTTAAATATGCAGTTTCCAAAGTCTTATGCTTTGTTCGTAATTCGTGATATGTGTACCATAACAGTCCAGTCCCAACCACACTAACAACTGACACTAATATCATGAATATCCATGATACCAAAGTAGCCAGTAAATGCAAGATCGAGACCATAATTAGAGAGCATACTGAAAATGAAAATTTAGGTATTTTATTAAAATAACAAGCATCACAAAATCAAATTTCTTAGCCTATAGTTGTCATTCCACTCTTGGTTACAGATTTGTAAACAGTTTAATGACAATTTCCTGTCTCATTAATGTATTTATGATCCTTAGTAATAACCTATATATAGTTATTGCCAAGTCAATTAAATGAACTAATAATTTATAGACAGGTTCGCAATCGCAAGTGATTGTCTGTAAGTGCGTATGTGTGGTTTCTGCCTAAAGAATAATACAGACCTCATTAACGATTACAGTGTAAATGGAGATCTCTTTGTACTTTGATGTTGTAGTTAGATATGTATGCTTTCTCGCATGACGACTAATTTGTGTAAATAGAGCAATAGTATAGAGCATAGAGCTGTTGTATTTTTAACTAAATACTAGGATGAACCCTTATATATCATGTTTGCATTTTATTCCCAGGAAAAATTGCCATTTGACATCTGTATCCCTAAAAGGTTTGACAGAAATGTATAGCCATTGTGCTCTAGTATAATTTAAAACCCTATGCAAGAGAGGACAAGGCTATTGCAACCCAGCACTAATCTAAACTGTTTGATGTTGCATTGAAAAGCCCAATAAAATTTTCTAGAGCTGGGAGTCATGCCTAGGACCTTGTGTTCAGGAAGTGTGCTTGAATTGACTAGACCATTTAAAAAAAAACTTATAATGAATAATAACAATTAGCCTTAATACATGTACCTAGTTAGTGTTGCCCTGATAGTACTAAAGTTGAAATCAATTTACTTGTGTATTTTTTTTCAATCCTTTTTTATGTCTTTTTTTAGGTATAAATGAAATCCTGTAAATTTTGAGTATCACATTCCAACTATTCTATTAATCATATTGCCTGTATGAATGACATCACCGCATGACGCATGGTTTAATTCACTCGCTACCCACATAATGGCTTTGTATATGATCTACTAAACTATAAATAGTATGTTAAAGTTCATTTTAACCAAAGCTACAAAAGTATTTTTTTTAAGAATGTATGTAACAATCTACTTGGTACATTGTTTATGCCACTCATGGGAAATCATCTAACAATTATAAAAGTAAAACAATACTTACTGAAAGCCACAATCACACATATTATCATCTCTTTCCAAGATGAATACAGATCAGATAGCATCTGCTCAATGGTGTCCCAACTGTTGAGTAGATCATAAAAGTCATTGAACACTTTTTTAGTTAGCTCATGTGCTGACTTTGGGAAACATCTATTTAGAAGGGGGAATGTTTCATACACTGGTAGTGTAGGGCATGGCCCAATGTAGCTGTTTCCAATATCTTCAGTTACTTTATTTAAATTAATGTCATAGCGGCAAATATTTGATCCAGTTTCTTTGTAAAACCTTTGTATATCTGCCAGTGAATCCATCTTCTTGTTAGGACACTCTTTAACACATATTTTTAAAGATCTCTGAAGTTCTTTTATATCCATGAAGAATAAATATTTTTTATCCACAGTACTTATGCCTGATACAGGAGCTGCTGTCAGCTTTTGATTATTTTTCACACCACATGTATTACCAAATGAATCGAATCCATTTATAACTCTTAAAGGATTTCCATACACAAAAGATATAGCAGCAACAATAATCTGAGAAATAAAATAAATATTTTATTTGGGTACCAAGATTATTAGATATAATAAAGACAAGATAATTGGAAAAGTGTCAATAAAGAGGTGATTGTTTTTACTTACCATGAGAATCCAGAACATAATATAAATAATGAGCCACAAGACATCAGTGCATCCTTTTCTTGGAGTCTCATTCTGAGGAGATATTTCACTTTGTGCGCAACCCATTTTGCGTTATATTATATTCATTAAAGTAAAATTGAGACTTGAGAAAATCAGAAAATACAACTCATTTCTATTAATTAAATAATATCGTCTCACCTTCCAAATACAAAGATTTAGTGTACCAATCACAAGTAAATCCGGCGCACCCAAACACAAATCGGACCGAACCAAATTACCAAACCCAAATCAAATCAAGCCTTTTTTTTTTTTTTGTAGTGTGGCACTAGTTGGTTCTATGTGCCAATTTCAGGTATTAAAGGTAGGGAAATTAATTAATAACGGAAAATATCGGAGAGGAAAAGGAATTTTGTAAGGTTCAGGAAAGGAAGTATAAATATGAAAAAAAAATTATAATATATATTAAAATACACAAACTAAATCTTTATATCATTTTTTAACAAGAATGCAGATATCACGTTAAAATTTTCAATGGGATTAATTATTAAACAAGAAACACAAGTAGGAAGGGAAACATTTTGGCAAACAAGAGAACGGAGGAAGGATGAACGATCATGACGGGAACAGGAGAAGAATATGTGATCTAAAGTACCAACATCATCTCCACACTCGCAAAGATTACTTACTATTCACAATATGCAACTTAGCAAGGTGGAAAGGAGTACAAACATGATCAAGCCGCATCCGAATTACCATGCTTGTAATGAGTTTAGAGCCTTTAACTTTAAAAAACCATGGTTTGACTGGAACTGAGGGCTGAATTGAGGCATAAACCTTGCCCTTTACTTGAGAGCTCTCACTCCAAAGGAGTTCCCAAGAATGTCGAAGATAATCTTTAGGAAGGCTGACAAGATCATGACAGAAATTTTTATAAGGGCATGTGTCACCATTTTGCACCGCTTGTTTGGCTAATTGATCAGCCCTTTCGTTTCCCTGGATTCCGGAGTGACTTGGAATCCAAGCAAACTGTACTGTGTAGTTTCTTAGTATACATTTGTGCAACTGTTTTCTTATGTCAAATACAATGGGGTAAAAGGGTTTCATTTTAAATGTAAACTTTTCGATAGTTTGTAACGCAGTTCTAGAGTCACATAATATGAGAACATTTTTAAGCTTAGCAATTAAAACATACTCTAATGCCTTAAACAAACCAAAGCATTCCCCAGTGAAAACTGATGTTTCAGGAGGAAGTTTTACCATCTGAATAACTTTATACTGAGAATGAAATATACCTACTCCCACACAACTAGACCGGGTCTTTGATGAGTCTGTAAAGATGTAATGACAGTCTGTCCAGTTTTCACCAACGGTAGCGTTAAATTTTATGTTAGCTCCTACATCACTTTTTTCTATCCCAATATTATAATGCACTACAGGGGAGACAAGTAAGGGTTCAAATGTTTTGCATTCAAATAAAGGAAGAGTAGGTGACCTATGTACACTCGCTGGTATAGAATTAAACTTCCTGAGACTTTTAACTAAGCACGGAATATCTTTGTGCCGCCAATAGGATGAAGTTTGAATAAGATTATCAAGTTTTAATAATTTTGAATGAAGCAAATGGTTAGAAAACTGCATCGATTTAAATAAAAATCGGTCAGATAGATATTGCCTTCTCAGGTGGAGAGGAGGATCCCCTACTTCTACCTGTAAAGCATTTAACGGGCTTGATTTCATGGCTCCAGAAATGATTCGAAGAGCTTTCGACTGTATGCTATCTAACTTTTTAAGACCCTTTCTGTTACCATCTTCAAGGAGGAATGTCCCGTAATCAAGTATGCTTCGGATTATTGCATTATAAAACAGTTTTAGACTAAAAGGATGTGCCCCCCACCATACTCCAGAAAGACACCGCATGGCATTCAATTGACGTTCGCATTTTTCAACAACAAAGTCAAAATGTTGTTTGCCAGAAAGTTTTTTATCCAAAATCAAACCTAGAAATTTAACATGATTTTTCACAGGAAGGCTTATGTTATTATAAGTAACGTTAGGGGAAGGAATATTACGTTTTCTTGTAAAAACTACTACAGTACTTTTTTCTATTGAAAGACTTAAACCATTAATTTGTAACCATTGCTGTAAAAGACTTAGGGAGACGGTCAAAGCATTACATGCATCTGAGATGTTATTGTGAGTAGTATATATTAAAAGGTCATCAGCATATTGTAATACATCTGCAGATTTTTGTAGAGATGATTCTAGATCATAAGAATATTATAGCAAAGGTGACAACACTGATCCCTGTGGAAGGCCTTTAAAGACTGTCCGCGTTAATTTCTTGTCACCGCAATAAAGAGAAATAAATCTAACTGATAACAAATTTATGATAAACCGTATAATCAAAGTAGGGACATTTAAATTAATTAGCTTGCGTTTAAGGACAGATATGAGTACATTATCATACGCGCCTGTTATATCTAAAAATGCGCCAACAACCGACTCATTTTTTGAAAAGGCTATGCGAAGGTCAATGGTAAATACACTTAAACTGTCCATTGTGCTTTTTCCTTTAAGGAACCCGAACCGACTGCCTGCTAGTAATTGCTTGTTTTCTATATACCACTCTAAACGATTTTTAACTAGATGTTCTGCAATTTTGGTAAGAACTGAAGATAGCGCAATAGGCCGGTATGATAGAATATCATTTGAATTTTTATTTGGTTTAAGGATCGGTAAGATTTCTTGAGAACGCCAGGATTCTGGAATATTTCCAGAGACCAAAATAGAATTAATTATTTGAAGATAATATGATATTGTATTATCACTACAATGTGAGAAGAACGAGTACGGAATACCGTCTTCTCCTGGGGCCGAGTCTTTTAAACATGTTAATACTCCTTTCAATTCGTACAATGAAAAGGGAGCCTTCAAAGATGAATGATTATCAATATTTAACGGAGTAGAGTTAGGGTTAATTTGATCATACTCTGGAGCTGATGCTGGAGCTAATCTGTCCAGGAAACTGTTACTAAGAGATAGAGGTAATTGTGTAAACGAAGGAGTATAACTAAAGGCGTTTCTAAATCTTTTAATACTTCGCCAAACTTCTGACGGGCACTAGGTGATAAAGACATACAGAATGACCGCCACCCCTGAAATTTCTTATCTCTGAGAAAAATTCGTGTATCATTAATAATATCCCTAAGGCCGTCCAAATTTTCATCTGACATGTCCTCAGCATATTTTTTTTCCGCTTCCTTTCGCTTCCTAACTGCATCAGCACACGAAGAATCCCACCATGGGGGCATAGGAATTTTATCAGAAGGATTTTTTTTAAGAGTGAAAACTTGGTCTGCTACTTCTACTAGGCACATCGCTAAAGCTTTTGAACAATCACTTTCTCCACCCTGAGTAATTTGCGGGAGCTCGTCTATTTTAGTATCGAGAAGCGTTTTAAATTTATTCCAGTCTGCGTTTCCAAGTCTATACTTTAATCTAGGGAGTCTTTTCGGTGTTGTAATGAACTTTACTGAGGAAGTAATTACTAAAGGAAAGTGGTCACTTCCAAAGGTAGAAGACGAAAAACGGGACCAAGATAAAGATGAAGCTAATCTAGGGGAGCATATAGATAAATCCACAGCACTAGCATTTTCCCCTGCATTAGTTCTACGAGTAGGCTCGCCAGTATTTATAATACATAGATTATTATCATCTATAATTTCTAATAAACGGATCCCCTCTCTTTTTGTCTCACCGCTTCCCCAACACTGGTGATGACAGTTAAAATCGCCCATTACTAAAAATGGCCTACGAAGGGATGACAATATATTGCTAACTTCTTGTAAGGCATTGTTATTAGCAGTAGGAATGTAAGTAGAAACATAAGTTATATTATCAACAATTATCCCAACAATATCAATATCAAAACATGAAGGAAGAGAAATACGTGAAAATGGGGTATTATTTTTAATCAATATGGCGACACCGCCATATCCGTCAGCTCTGTCATTGCGTACACAAATATAACCTGGAATACATACTAAATAATTGATTACTTTTAATCCAAGTTTCAGATAATGCCACAATATTTGGCTTAAATTTATTTAACAAGTAGAATAGGTCAGTTTTCTTAGGTATTACTGATCGGCAGTTCCATTGAATTATTGTGTCCATCTTTTAGGTTTTTGTTTAGTAATAAACTACTTATCCGGTCCACGTCGTACGGTTTCAAAGATGTATTTTTACATAATAACATTTTGATAAGGTTTATAATAACATCAACAACCTGGTCATTCTCGTTCTGATGCAGTTTCATATCGGATTCCTTAGACAAAGCACACCCATTTGCTAAAGATGGGGGTTGAAACTCTCTAAGAAGGGCGTTATGAGCTGCTCTGTCATAACCTTGTGCAGACTTTGGAGGAGCGCGGGGTTTAAGAAAGACTGTCTTTTTATATGATGAAGAAGTTGAGGGTATAGGATGTGAATTACTGATGTAAGAATTATGATTGATGTGAGAATCATGAGATGTTACATTAGTGAGAACATTAGCATAGGATTTTGAGATGGCTGGGTGAATTTTGCTTGCTTGCATATGAAACACAGGAATGAGCCATAGTGTGTTTAATGTTCTTTTGCCTCTGAAACTCAGGGCAAGTCTTGTCTGTAGCATAGTGAAATCCAGAACAATTAACACAAGATGCAGAATCCTCTTCTACTAAACAAGTTTCACCTAAGTGATTTTGTCCACATTTATAACATCTAGGGGCAGCTGATCAGCATTGATTTTTAGTGTGGCCATAACGGCAACAGCGGAAACATTGTATGGTGGGATACACATAAGTCTCAACAGGTAGTGCATTATAACATGCATAAATTCTTTTAGGAAGAGCTTGGCCATCAAATGTTATTACAACAGTTTGAGATGGTTTCCATGTATTTGACCCATTCACATTGACTTTATAATTAAGGCGTCTTACTTTCAATATCTGACCAGTACCTATGGGAGTTGAAATATTTTCCCGAATTTCTTCCTCAGTCCATTCAGAGGGGATACCCCGGACCAAACCCATACGAGTGACATTAAAAGTGGGTAGGAATGCCTTGAATTTATTTAGAGGCAATAAATTGCTAGTAATAAATATGTTCGCAGCGCTAGGGGTTGTAAAAGCTACAACACACTTATTTCTACCTATTCTCTTAACGCTGCCGGGAACAATATTTTGGAACTTATTATTTTTTAGAAAATTTCCAAATGCAATAGGGTGCAGAATGGTGCCACTGTTCTCCGTACTGGTGATACGCTGAAGATGTACGATGTATGGCCCTGTATCAGAGGCCTGGTACTCCTTCCTACCTACACTTATGTGAACGACTCTTGCGAGAAGCGTTCACTTTACCGGAGGTCGACGCATCGGTTTCCCTTCCACTTGCTGTGGCCATATTGTATTGTTGTATATTGTAGACCCATCAGTGTCCATACCACCCATATCTAGATTGGTTGTTATTGTAACATAATTACTAACAGGGGGATTTAAGCTAGAGCATAAATCCCCCACATCTGCTATAGGTGGGTCGTTCATACGACCCGGGAATAGGCTTGGACTATGCTATAAATATTTACAAAAACTTACCTAAAATCAGGAAAAATGTACACTAATATAATATTACATATACTACAAAGCAAATATATTTACATAAGAACCTTAACTGAACCAATTATTTACTTAAAATTGAATTATAAAAATTGCTAAGAAAAAATACACCCGGTCAAACCGAAATTTCCCGCGCTTTTTCAAATCAAGACTTCAAGACCAACCCAACCCAAATAAATGTTTACATTTTTTTCGTCGTGTTAGCGATAAGGCAAAGGAATCTATTCCACACAAGTTTTCTGTAAATTTCACATACATTCAAATTAAGGATCAAATAACACTTATTATTATTAACTTAAAAAAAAAGGAAAAACCGCCTTAAAAAAACGATAAAACCAATTTCTAAAACTAAAAAACAAAAAATAACTTCATACAGACTGTTTTTACTTTTAAAGGTATGTAGTCGGTATGTAACTTATTAGTAAGCACACTCACGACACTCACTAGTGACCTTGAGTGGGGTGGTTAAAAACACGAATTGGCAGTATTGTTAAAATATTATTTGTTTATTTTTTTCTTTTTAGTGTTGTCTAAAAGTAAAATATTTAGTTAGGCGTGGATTATTGGGTACGGAGGCGATATTTGGACGAAATAACACGTATTTAATTCACTTTATCAATCTAAGTAAGCACTAAATAGGCACTGATGACTGATTATTTGTTATTAAGGTGGGAGCTTCACGGTATCCCGCGAAATTCAAATTTTCGTACGTTTTTGCAATTTGCCGGTCATTGTCAGACTGAACATTAAAAAAATATGATTTGCGCTTGTAATAGGTATTTAGTTACAGAATTATAATCATTTAAATCAATAAAACAGCCCTCAAAGTGCATATAACTGCATTGATTGTCTATTTCATGATAAAGTCAATCAATTTTCATAACATTTTTTCTTGTCCTCCGCAGATACCTCTTCCACGGCCTTCGCCAACGCTGCTAGCGCGTTTTCCGGCGATGAAAAATGTATCCCTTTGAGCTGATTTTTAATTTTAGGGAATAAAAGAAGTCACAAGGAATCAAATCAGGACTGTAAGGAGAAAGTTCCAAGACTCTGACCGGTGCCGGTGTGGAGTTCAGGAAATCCCTCGTTTTGATCGAAGAGTGCGCGGCCGCGTTGTCGTGGTGAAAAAGGACCCCGCAGGGCCCGGTGTCCGGTCGCTTGTTGCTCATTGCAGAATAAAATTCTGGCAGGCATTTTGTGCTATACCATTCGGCGTTGATGCTGCTTTTGTCTCAAAGTGGAATTGAAATTAGGTACCCCATCAAAGTGAAGAAACTAGCGATCAAATTTTTCCTGCGCTCTTCGATCGCTTCACTTTCGTAGGCGTTGGTTCATTTTGAAACAGCCAAACTGTCGACTGACGCTTTCTTTCTGGGTCGTATTGATAAATCCAGGATTCGTCACCTGTCACAATGTCGTAAACACGCCGTGACAAGCCTGCATCAAATTTTTGTATCATATCACGGCACCAATCCACACGGGTCTGCTTCTGAGCTTCGGTGAGGTTGTGCGACACCCAGCGGGAAACTATAATCAGCAGAGTATTCTGAATCTCTTCGTACGTAATTCGTCTGTTTTCTTGAATGATTATTTTTACTGCCAACACACTTTCTTCGGTGACAGCCGTCGTAGGACGACCACTCCTTTGTTCATCCGCCAAAGTAAGACGACTGCGTTTGAACTCGCTATAACAGCGGTAAATGGTTGCTTTTAAAGGTCTTTCATCCATAAAAGCAATTCGAAGTCGATCAAATGACTCATCAGGTTTTAAGCCACATTTGAAATCATAAAAAATCATTGCACGAAAATGTTCTCAATACAGATCCTTCGCGGAAGTAGAAGAGGTTGCCTGACTCCAGGATTATTGTATCCTCCCCCTTTCTGCGGACTTCTGACAATCCCAGTATGTGCCAGTTTATTTGACCTAATTCTACTTCCAGCTCGGCGAGGTGATGGTCCAGTCTTAACGTCCGTCCATTATACGTTGCCAGATATAGTCGTCGGGTTTTATGGTAGCCTGCCGTATCCCGGGGATTCTTAGCACCCCCCGTTCCGCCGTTACCGCGGCCGCTACGGTAGCCGGGAATAGCGGAACCACCGGGAACTGGGGGCCTAGTTAATGGCGCACTCATCGGAGGTAATGCCCATAGTCACCACGCTGGGCAAGCGGGTTGGTGACCGCAGGGCGTAGCTCTTTATACCAGTGACGCTGCTGCCCGTCATCGGCTTGTGTATTTTAGCTACGCCATTGTGTAATGGTTATACCGCCACTGGTCGGTCGTCAGAGCCTCGTCCGTTGTCCAGCAGGATGCGCCACGAGCAGGTGAGGTTGACTTCGGGAGCTTAGATGGTGGTATCTCCCTTACATCCCTCATCCACCTCAGAATACGTTAAATGTCATGTAAAGAGTCACGATTTTATATCTGCCCTGTGATTTGAAATTTATTCGGGAATAAAAGCTAGGAATTTTCCTTACTTGCCCGCAGGGCAACATATTGCCCATCTCTACCTGTGACGCTGAGTATTGGATAATGGATTGAGTTGAGAATGAGAACTTGAGATATCTGACATCCATAGACTAATTTAAACTATCGAAAACTGACATCTGTCTGAATGTCCGATTTTCTGTCTGACCTGTCAATTGTCAATATAATGGTAACTTCTTACATTAAATCCTAAATATAATTTATCATCGCAGAATAGAATAATGAATGCAAAAGTCTTATTAGACGTTAATTATTCCTTAATTACGGTTTGTTTAAAAAAAACTTTTCATAATGTGGCAAGTGTTACGAAGATACATAGAGACATGTATACTAGAATGTATCCTACAAAAGTTATTTTACCAGACGGAGCTTCAATTACTGTAAGATATCATGAACCAAGGAAGATTATTAAGGTAAACTCTAAGATGATACACTAACTTACCTATTTAATATTAAAATATTTTAGATATGGGTATTATTTACTGTTACGAGATGGTGTTTATTTATTAAATGTTCAGTAATGGCCTTGCCAGTAAAATTTAACAAAAGGGATGGGTTTTTAGCTCGAAGCATGCAATAAATAAACTAGCATGGAAGATAACATAACCTCTAATTATCTGAAACCTATGCCCAGCAGTTAATGGTAACAGCCCAGCCCAACCCAGCAACTAAGGTCGATCTAAAAAATATATTGTCAATATTTCCATTCCTGATGCACACTGAAACTGCAAATAATATAATCCAACAAGAAAACATTAGATGTTATCTAATGATTTAATAACAAAATTGTAGATCATATACGGTAAAAGCTCCACGGGTTTAAAATTTGGGACATATTTGCTGCTAAATATCTCTTTATTAACGGATTCTGTCACATACCAAGGACTTTCACAACAGTGCAACCGAATGAATTAGTTTAGAAATAAGAATATATCATAATGCCACTATTTCTAAAATGTGGTGGCTGTTTTGTTGGGCACATTGAAGATGTAACCATAACCAACTTAGAGGAACCATTCGATTTGTATTCTACTGAAATTAACCTTCAAGAAGTATTGCACTTCTATAACTTGAAATACCTAAGTGAAATGTTACATATGATGAGAATGAATTAACTTTGTAATTTCTTCATGAAAAATGGAGGTCTTATTTTCAAATGGCAAATTGTTAACAACAATTCAGGATAAATTGCTGTGAAATTCTTTAAATCCTTGCATAAACCTGAAATGATAATAATGTTATACCTATATGTTTATTATTAAAAACATCTCATTCAATTTGTTTTATTGTGATATAGTTTTTATTTCGAGATTTTGGAATGTATCCCTACAACCCTATAAAAATTCCGACTCTATATTCGCAGCATATTTACGGAATTATTCCCTGTGAATAAGGAGCTTTTACTGTATATTATAATATTTTAATTGAAGATATAATTTTGTAACCAGATATGTTTATGAATCAATGAAATTAGATGCCACTCTAGATATTGAAAATTCCTTAAATTTGTATAAAATTATTCTTTATTAGATATTTTAAAACCACTTTTACAAGTCATGTGAAAGGTTATTTTAGGATCTAGATCATAAAGCCTTTTATTAAATGTAACATTTATTAAGGTTTACTTGAAATTTATCTGGAAACCAAACCAACCAACTTCTTGATGTAAAGGTTCTGTGGATACTATGAACATTTTTTAATTAGGATATCAAAATCTTTACACAGAGAATGCAGTTCAGGTTTCAAAGTGGAAGCAGTCACTGAAAGTAAATTCATTTATTAGTTTTTTAGCAACGAAACTAGACAAACACTGCTGCATTTGACTGTTTCTATGATATACACATTTCAAAATGTTTGAAGGTAACTATAAAAATTACTAAGCAAGCAAATTCTATTACAGTTACCACTAGATTTGTCACAGTTGACTGAGGAAGAAAGAAAACTTAAGTTAGAAAAAAGGAAGCCAAAGAAAAAAGTCAAAATTAATGATGATATTGAAGATGACTTTAATGCCAAGAAGTATTTAAAATATATGAAGAAAAATAAAAAGTAGTTTTTATATTTACTGAGTAGGATGCAAATCAAATTATGTTCTAAAATTATTAAATTTGTTTATTAGTTCATTACAGTTTTTAAATGATTCCTAATTCCCTTTGCTTTGTATATGTATACTCAAGCGTATCTAGACTATTCCTTCAGGGGGTGGCTTGGCCACTTTTGGGGTGGTCACAGTCCACCGTATGAGAATTTCTAATTGGTAGCCAAACATCCTAGGGTCAGTGCCGGATTAAGCGAGCGCGGGGCCCGTAGGAAATTCTATCAAGGGAGGGCTGCTTTAGGTAGCTTATCAATTTTATGGTTTGGGGGGGGGGGGGGTCAATTTTGCTCGCCCCGAATGTCTCATACAATTTTCAATCACGCGGTAGTAGGCTTTGGCCGCAGCTTTTTGCCACCCACCGGCCAAAGTTGTGTCGTCAAGCAGACCCGTCCTGACAGACTGGTTGCGGAGAATAACAAGATCCAAATGCATGACTGCATGGTGCACCGCTTTTTAACCGCAGTTAGTAGAGGGCCAAAGTAGCGAACTAGCCGCTCGTGAAAGGCAGCCCTGCCAACTAAGTAGTTCTGACCTCTGATGAAGTCAGTATCCGTCTACCCCCCATTAAATCACAGCCTCAGAGCTACACGGCGAGCATGGCAATACACATCAGCAGATTAGGATGAGATGTGGTAGTTTTTCGTAATCTTCCCCTGGCAGATTTGCTTAACTTCTAAAGATCCGCGCAACTAGAGGGCTAGTTGTGCAGACGCGGTGTTGGAAATGCTGTGTCAGAGAATAGAATATTATATTTCTTTTTCTGAGCTAGCACTGTCAAGGAAGCAGCTGGGTGTAAACGTGCAGATGAGTTCAAACACAATGCACCTGACTTGGATTAACGCCCGTCACCGTAAAAGTATCGACGTTACTGTGAAGAAGAAAGCATACAACAAGGGTGCAAGGTTCTGCAAGAAGGTTATGCAGAGGGCCAAATTCAACGTAATTAATAGGATAGGCTAACTTTCTTCGTACCCTGCGGTAGTACGGCGTTTCGGTTTATGATCAACGGCTTTCGCTGAAATCGGTCCACTGGCGTATGCCACGTACCTACATCTTAGGTAAGGCCATCGAGATACGAAAGCGATTGCACATGGACTCAAAGGCCTTTGATAGGGTAGGCATGACAACCTTATCGGTAAGTTTCTAGCGTACGGTCTGTTTTTTAATTTCTGAGGAATCGCTCATTATGAGTAGGTGTTGATGGCTGCTCGTCTGACCAAACGGCTATTGAAGCCGGAGCCCCTCAGGGATACAGATCCTGAGGGGCTAAAAGTTGCAGTGAGCACAGGCTCTCTGCAACTTTTTATGTTCATGTATGGCTGGGCGCAGATGACAGCACAGTTGTAGAGAGCTACACAGCCAATTCACCGACTGAAGTGGCGCAAATATAGTGTCTTAGGGAGGCGATAGTCAAACACACGAGCTTGGTCTTGAAGGAAGTCTCCGATTGAGGCGGTTCTAACCTGGTCAAATTCATCACGACTAAGACCAAGGCGTGTCTGTATTATATCTAAAGCCCAACTAGTCTCCAAAAGTTTGGCGTTCTAGCGAAAGTGAGGTAGTATTTCATGCCAGGGCAGTTGCCCAACCTATACCAACCACAAGTCCGATCGTCCATGGAGTACTGCATTTGCATCTGGGATACTTGTGATAAATATCAGCTGGACCTGGAGGCGTTGTTGTCTATTTGTGACAGAACTAGATTTCAAATTCAAAATATACATATTTATAATTTTCAACTAGGTAATTGCGCTTTATTGAAAACCCGAAGAAATATCGCAGAAAACAAGCTCGCTGAAAATTGTATTCGGTCCTTCTTGATGTTTTTACATAATAACCATAAAAAAATCCAAAAGTGCACAAACATGCAAGCGATATTGCTAAAAGTTAAAACATGTTATGGTTTTCGCAAAATACAAGCAACCAGCTGAACCTAAGATGTGTAGATGTAATACAATGAGTACCTTGTAAAATTTCGCATTTAATTGATATAGAAAGAAAACATAAACCACTGCTGACCAAATTCGAATGACTACAAAAAAACGACAGATTCGTATAGGTGCCGTCACGAGTTTAGAGCGCTCGACGAAAGTAGTGGGGAGACTTGCGCATGTCGTACGCTCGTGCTCACAATATTACAAAGTGTTTTTAGAAAAGTTAAATTTACTTGAGTTGTCACTTGTAATGGAAAAGAATAATAAGTTTTATACAGGTATTTTAAAAGAGAAAAATAAAATATAACCACGGTTTATTTTATAAAAATAATAATTTATATTTTTTTGTAGATACGTATAGAATCAATATTACATAATCAATAATAAAATTAATGTAATGTGTATTTTAATTATTGGTGTACAATAATGTATATTCTATCTATCTATCTACATATAATCAAATAATCAATTATATTTAAAAAAACTTAAATTCTAATCGTTTGGCAATAATCCTATTCCTTCCATCAAATCGTCGTTAATTAAGGAAGTCGAAGTTTATAGATGGATGCGACTGGAACTACTTATTGAAAGGTGATAAAAGACGATGAAAAACTACGAAAGCAATATGTGCGTGAATGTACTTTGGGCGATACACCAATACGGCGCCGGCACTGGCCGCTTGCCCCTCCGCACACCGCCCACCCCGCCAAACGGACCCAAAAACTGATATCTGCGCATTCAAGGCCAACGCTCTAAACTCGTGACGGCACCTATACATATCGATCACCTTCTTTATTGGACATATTAAACCTAAACTGTTGCCCGTACAGTCGCGTCCGAATTTTGAGGTATAGTTAAGCAATATGATTTAGAAAAATACAAAAGTTTTAAATAAATTAGAGATGGACTAAACACTAATACCAACTCCAAAACATGAATGTTAAAAGAGAATTATACCCTTTTATCTGTTTTTTTTTTCAAAGCGCGGGGCCCCCACACGCGCGTGGCCCGTAGCATTTGCTACTCTTGCTATATGGCTAATCCGCCACTGCCTAGGGTGGGCACTGAACCATTCTAGGGTAGGCACGGCCCACCCGGCCCCCTCTAGGTACGCCCATGTGTATCCTACTAATATTATAAACGTGAAAGTTTGTTTGTTTCACGAAAAACCCGCTTAAGCTCCACGCTAGCCCACGAAATTCAAATTTTCGTACAATACAGTGATATGCACTTTGAGGGCTATTTTATTGATTTAAATGATTATAATTCTGTAACTAAATACCTATTACAGGCGCGAATCATTTTGTTCAATGTACAGCCTGACAATGACCGGCAAATTGCAAAAATCGTACGAAAATTTGAATTTCGCGGGCTACCGTGGAGTTTCCACCTCAAAGACTATAAAACCACTTGACTGCTCATATTGGGCGACCCCTGCTCGCGAACCTTATACATTTTAGCGCCAATGTTAGTCCGCGGTACGGGCGGCCATTTTAATATCGACCAAATGTTAGATCCGTGCTGCACGTGATAATAATCGAGATTTGTAAAAACATATCCGTCCAAAAATACGACATTATGCCTTCCTGTTCCAGTAGGTGGTGTGGAATTAATCCTAAAAAATAACAGAGTAGATGTTCTCCTAATATCAGATACTCATATGACAGACAACAAAATCATCCTAATGAAAGGGTTCATTGTTTACCACACAAACCATCCAAGTGGAACATCACACGCTGGGTCAGCGATTATATTAAAAGAAAATATCCAACACCACTTACACCACACTCTCCCAAACTTCAATCAACCACACCTACAGGGTGCTGTAATATCAATAAACGACTGGGAAGGCCCACTCAATATTGCAGCTGTCTACTGTTCGCCTCGGCATCGAGTGGATAAGCAAATGTTTGATAGATTTCTTAACGTACTTGGTAGTAGATACGTTGCCGGAGGAGACTGGAATGTAAAAAATACCTTTTGGGGCTCACGACTAATCACAACCAGAGGCAAAGAATTGAAAAAGGCAATGGACGGCAACTCCGATCATACACCTGTCATTTATGTACACTGAGCACTACAATAATCTTGAAAGAACCTCGTCAAACGCTATACAATTGTAAAACTGATTGGAGAAATTTCCGGGTTTTTATAGAGGAAAATGCAAATCTACCTACACAAATCACTTACCTTACCGTACCTCCTTTAAAACCATTAGCACCGTTACCAGAAACCATTACCATTACCGTACGTTCTGACATGCTACTCAAGAGACAGCGAAGAAGCAGTCTTAAATAACTTAAAAAAAAAAGAAAAACCAACTTCAAAAACTAAAAAGCAAAAAATATCTTCATACAGTTTGACCTTTTTTTTAGTTTTAAAGGTATGAAGCCGATGCCAAGCCAAACGTAATAGTAAGTACACTCACTGCGAGTGACCTTGAGCGAGGTGGTTAAAACCACCACATCAAGCGCACCGACTTCATACCTTTAAAACTAAAAAAAAGGTCAAACTGTATGAAGTTATTTTTTGCTTTTTAGTTTTTGAAGTTGGTTTTTCTTTTTTTTTTAAAGTTAATTTATTTTTTTCTTTTTAGTGTTGTACCTATATATTAAACTTTTCATATCAGGTCAATCTAACAGCCTGAAAGAATACAACTATCGATCCATATGTATACTTATAATTATGAAAGATTTTTCCTCCAACTCCTAACCGTTGAGGAGTTGTACCTTCCATCATCAGATCATTACATGAGATGGTGATTTTCAAATGCAAATACTTGAACAGCTTCGGAGAATACATGTAAATGTAATAAATGCCTATAACTGAAAGAATTTTCTTTTAACTCTTAACTGTTGAGGAGTTAGAACTCCTCAACAGTTAAGAGCATATATAACAGCATATATTTATAATAAAATAAATGTAAAACTAAGATTCCACCGTGAGGTGTCACACGTATGTAAGAAAGTAATAACAGAGTGGCTAAAAACCTTAACATATGATGAAACCGAGCATATTTTGGTACGACTTGTTTAAATAACACTGTGTTTTGCAAAATACGAATACACTGGCATTACAAAGAAGACATAAACATTCACAAAAACTTATACACGGACATATAAACACACACACCCATACACACAATCAAACACACACACACACACACACACACAAAGTTACACAAAGAGCTGATAATTATTTTAGAAGTCATATATGTATTGTAGTGGGAAGTTATGTTTAGTTTCCTAAATTTAAATTTAATCATTATTTACCTTTTGTAACAATAGTCTCAATATTGTTAGTAATTAAGTGAAGAGCGAGGCAACCCCAACACAAGTATTATTAATTACTTACTGGGGTTGACTCATTTACAAACCAATGTAACTGTTTTGAGACAAATAAACATTTTTCAATTTCAATTTCAAAAGAAAATTGCTAAAAAAGTTGTTAAAAAAAGCTTGTTAAAAAAGAATCCAGCTGATGGTGGAAGGTAGACCTTCCACCATCAGCTCATCAACATCAAATGATGATTATCAGACGCAAATACTGGAACAATTTCAGTAAATATATTCAAAACGTGATAATTGCAAATAATAATTTTGCAAATCGGTCCAGGCGTTTTTAAGTAATTCGTGAACATACATAAAAAAAAAGATTCCGACGAATTGAGAACCTCCTCCTTTTTGAAGTCGGTTAAAAAGACTATAACGTTTTTATGACAGCTACATGGAGACACGACACCGTCTTGATAAAGACGCTTTCGCGGCAGCGACGCGTGCCAACATGCACATACTCATTCCACTTAAAACAGAGGACGATATGGATAAGGCAGCTTTTTATGCAACAAATCTAATCCAAAAAGCGGCTTGGATATCCACCCCTTGTATCAAGTACAAAACTCAAAACCATGATTATACACTGGAAATACGGGAAATGATAACCTCAAAACGAAGATTGAGACGGCAATGGCAACAAAGCACAAAAGGAATTGAAACGAATTCTTAGGATTATTTTCCAATTTGCACAATACACAAATTCTCAATCATATCGCTCAAATGAGCAAAGAACTTTATGTACACTTGCAGCCATTTAATACCAATTATACAAATAAACGTTTTCATGGTAGCTTCGGTATAGTCTTTGAACTTAATTATATCTATAGATGACCTGAAGAAATTGCCTCTAGTATGGTTTTAAATCGTTTTATCAAATTCTTATCAACTCGTTGTAATTGAAGCCGTAATTCCGGAGTTTCCCAACAATCTTCTAGTGGCATTACCATCATTGGCCGTGACTCTGTTTTACGACATCAATTAGAATTGATCCAGTTTGAGATTTAAACGCTTCCTGGATATTTTTCTTTCTGCTATCCAAAATCTTATCAGTCCAATACAATACCAAGTACTGCCGCCAGCTACTTTCAATTTCAACAAATCAAAATTAGTTACTAAATCTGTAAATATTTTTTCAAATTAGTAGGGTAGATAGGGTGGCCCGAATGTAATCGTAGATAACAACGAACTAAGGTTACCGTTTGACGTTTCCTAACCTCTCAATGACCATGGCCAATCAGAGGACATTAAATTTAGTCACTTATGCGTCTACTGATAAGAAAACCGGTTTGGAACACAAACAAATGACGTCACAGGAATGATGTGGAATATCTTTGCATGTACAGTCGCGCTCATAAGTGCAGTAGCACCTCTAAGATCGTATTCGCTTGCACGGTAACTGCGTGTACACATACATGTGTGAGTGATTGCTATAGTAATATAATATATATAATAGTGTGTGAGGTCAATACGAGACAAAGATACCAATATACTTGTTTTCTTCATGTTAGTGTTAGCAGCGAGCGAATTAATTATTCCATTTTATTTCAAATCTACCTTCATACTTTTTACATTTTATGTTGATCTTTGCTAAAGTTTAACAAATAATATTCTACTTAAGAATCATATTTTATTTATAAATGAAATACAAAAAGTTTGCTAGAACCACTCGGCCTCCGGTCGCTTACGTAAATATAATGAAATTATCGATAATATTCCTACGGAAGAACAATTTATATGTATGCGTGTGAATTGTCTTAAAAGAAAAAGGTCACAAGTAGTGCTAGTGTTGATGCTATAGTTGCGTAGGATTGCTACTGCACTTATGAGCGCGACTGTACCTACAGAAACGTCTAATTTAATTATATTTTGCAATATTAGTATTATTTTAATAATATATTTTTTCTTACAATATTGAAACCAGTATAACT
Organism: Craniophora ligustri; assembly: GCA_905163465.1. NCBI lineage: Eukaryota > Metazoa > Arthropoda > Insecta > Lepidoptera > Noctuidae > Craniophora > Craniophora ligustri. Next base: position 6,615,113 of record LR990959.1, read on the forward strand.
CTGTAAGTAATGGTTTGATAAAAAAAGTCAATCAAAAACAATCCTTAAGTCCCAACTTCGCGATTTCAGCCCACTGTGCAGCCGTGGGACAAGGTCTCCGATCCCACAAACTCAAATTTAAGTTGACAATGACCCCTCCTTGATATCAAAAAAACAAAATTGCGTCCTCTGAGAAATGTAATTTGATGTGTAACTTTTCAATGGACTCTAAGAATTTGAATGAAAGTCATAGTCAACAGAAATCTCACCAGGGAGGATGTCAAAAAATCTTGAAAAAAACAAATTAAATAGCGGAATACTATTTGGCTGCGACAAATATATAACATAACTTATCTAATATAAAATCTCGAAATCTCAAAATACAGTACATACAAGACTTACAACATTGATAACGTTACAACCAGTTAACATCATTAGTATCGTTATCCGTGATAATTATTTATAATGTCATTCCTTCGCTTACCTGTACTCGATAGTATATCGATTTATTAATATTAGCGATAGTTGATTATTAATTTCTTAAATAGTTACATAATTATCATATTTAAGAACTGGAGAGTAGGTAATGCAAACCACTATCAATATACATTGAAATTCAATATTCAAATTGAATCGATATTTTTTGAAAATATCAGTAACGGTATTAAAAGTATTATAAAAAATATCGATATATCGGTACTTTTTCAGGGGGGACTTAGCCCGAGAGCGCTGGCCAACTATAGGCCATCCAAAATTAATTACCAAAACGTTACGGAGAATTATTTTTTTTTACCAAAACGTTACGGAGAATTATTATTTCCAGCACCTTGGTAAAAACTTAAGAAATTTTGTTTACAGTCTCAATAAAAATATTTATTTTTATACCTTTTCGTTAGTTACAAATTTATATCGCCTAAAAGTATTGATATATCTGATAAATAAAATCGATATTTTTTCGGCAAGCCTACTGGATAGGAAGCATGTAAGCTTCGGCGACAGCGTATAATCGCGTAGTGTCATATTTAGGGACTCGGTATCGAATAGAAAGTATCGATACTATACTCATGAGTAATATCGAAAAAAAATATCGTACTCTTATAAGTATCGATACTTCAAGGTATCGAGTACTTTTCTTAGGGCCTAATGCGCTTGGGGTGTAGCAAACTAGCAATATCAGTCAGTGAATAACATCAGATTAATTTCAGTAGGGAAGGGCATACAAAAACAAATGGTATACAAATTGAATACAATAATAGAAAAAGACAACAATAATTTCGAAAATAAAAAAAAATATGGAAACAAAATTAAATTAAAGAAACAAATGTAAATATATCTTTTGAAGACACTTTTACAAGTCACGTATTACATTATTTTAAGAATCTAGATGGCATCGGCATTTCCGAACTGACGACCTCTGCGAAGAAATGCTGAAAAAAAACTTAGAAGTCGAAACATATTTTTTTACAATAAGTGAGTATAAGTATAGCAGAAAAACAAAGCGCGAAACGAATACGTTAAAATTAAATGACAACGGTGAACGATTGAGTGAATGAGTAATTCATTAGTTAATAAATTAAGGAAAGGTTAGGAATTTAACTGTAAACGGAAAGAACGATGTCAAGCAAAGATCTATGTGATGTTTTAGAAGGTTCAAAACGAGCAAACTAGATGACGTAGCTATAACCATAAAGATAAACCGTAAGGTCGCAAGTTTTTAATGGGTACTTTCTAAGATTACCCATTTAAAACTATTTTTTTTATTCGATACGATACCTGCCAAAAAGTACTAATTTAGTAAAAGTATCGAATGCAAAAATAACGGTTTCGAATGGGAATGTAATCGATACCACAAAGTATCGATACTTTTTTCGTGTTCTTAGTCATATTGAGATTCGGTTCTCTTCTTCAAGTGTCAAGTGTCATCTCTCTTGTGTGATCTTAGTTTAAGACAGGACAAGAATATTATGAGTATATTCTTATAACCTATTCTGATTACTTACGTAAGCAGCAAGATGGGGAATACAGTTTCAGCTGAGGCTGCCGTTATTGGAAGCAATGCAAATCCACCACCAGAATGTCCAATGCACAAGAAATCTGACACAAAACCAGAGGAAAGTAACAAACCATCAGAATGCCCCGTTAAACAAGGCAATGATATAAATCCATATAATATGGTAAGTTATACGTTAAGGTAAAATATATAAAATATCATTTAATTAGTATTGATAGTGCCCAAGTAATGTTCATAATTTTGAACTAGGCGTGTGATTGATAACCTTCAAAGGTATTATTACACAATCTGATTATTAGTTCGAACCGTTCAAATAGTTACGAAACCTTTTAACAACGAATGATGAAAATTTAGATATACCTTAGTCCTTACCACATCAATATGTTTTTAAGCAAAATGTACACACTATAATCTAGAAATTAGAATTTCAAAATAAATATTTACATGCAAGACATAAATATCTCATGCCTTTTTCCCATGGGGGTAGGCAGAAACTATAGAATGTCCCACACTACGATCCCTGCATATAAATTAAATATATTGTTAGCTGCGAAAAAAATATTGATAACATTGTAAATAGTACTCATTTTAAACAACAACAACTTTTTTGCACCGACCAAACCTTGTTTTTTAACTATAATAGACCAATAAACATTACTTAGCCAATTGGTGTATAATCTCACAAAACTACAATACTTAATGGTTTTCATGGTAATTTATAAATCAAATGAAAAAGATGCATTAGATGATGATGCATATTCATATAATTATGAAAATGATAACAATGCAACCTTTTAGTTAATTTGAAATGGAAATTATGGAGCTTGAATTACCTCCATGAGTTTTAATTAATTTATACAATTTACATGTTCTAAGCAACTACTTATTGTTACAAAGTTTGTTGTACGTGTTTTGAGAAAGATGGTTCAGGCCACTCCGTAAGATGTAGACTAGGTAAATTTCTTTTTTCTCTTTTAGATGCCTCCAGCTAACCAACAGCCAGCTCCTGATCAGCCATTTGAACTACCCACTCAACGTCAAGTTTCCTCCATACCGCGTGCTATGCCTGATGGCTCAACAGAGTTTTGGGTTTATCCAAGCCAACAAATGTTCTGGAATGCTATGTTGCGTAAAGGCTGGCGATGGAAGAGTGATGACATCAAAGAGAAAGATATGGATGACATCATCAGAATACATAATGCTAACAATGAGCAGGTTATTAAATTTTGATTCATTCTCCTTAAAATAAGTAGGTTAATGCCAGAAACATTATTAAGTTACATACTAGGTGCATAATTTTTGAGAAACGGAGTTTTAAATTGATCAGAATAATTAATAATAGATAATTTTATAGGCATGGCAAGAGGTCTTGAAATGGGAAGCTTTACATGCAAAGGAATGTGGTCACCCAAGACTCAAGAGCTTTGGAGGCAAGGCTTCAGATTACAGCCCTAGAGCTCGTATGAGATCATGGCTTGGGTATGTATTTAAAAACTGTTGGGCCCACAATACCTACACTGTATTTTATTTAAATTAATTTGCCTATTTTTTTTCAGATATGAGTTGCCATTTGATAGACATGACTGGATTGTTGATAGATGTGGAAAAGATGTCCGATACGTCATTGACTACTATGATGGTGGGGAAGTTGATAATAGATACCAATTTGCCATACTTGATGTCAGGCCTGCACTTGATTCGTTTGACAATATATGGGACAGAATGAAAGTAATGTATATGCGATACCGTTACGAATTGCTTGACTCCAATGATAACTCTAAGTTGACAAACTAAATTATTAGATGTAGATGTTGTTCATGCATGATGAATGAAATTATGAATAGTTAAGTATTTATTGTGTTTTGTGGGGTTCTTCCGTCGACAAGAGTTTGTCACTGTGGAAACTCTTAGTGATTATACTTTCAATAAATTGTGATTCACAAAAAATTAGTACCTGCTTGTTGTCTTATTCAACACTTCAAAATATTATGTTATAAGTTGTTAGATTGATCCAAAATATTCATGATTCCATTTAATCTCTAGTTAATCCATTATGTATGTCAGCGAATAAAGATTAAATACATGTTAATGATGATCTAATTAATTACACATGTCAATTTGTACTCATAAAATTTCTTAAAAATAATGGGGGTCAACTCATTGCAATTGGATTGATTAAAAAAAATCGTTGTTATTTTCATAAATATTGCACTTTGATTAAAATATTTTAGAAATCAACAGGATCTCTCTCTCTCTCTCTCCCTCAGAACACATGAATAAGAATCAAGTGTAAAAAAAATTCGGAACCCTCGATGTCGATTGTGTTATGTCTATAAGAATAGAGAGTGAGAGTTGTGAAAACTAGGCAGATTATGTATAGAGAGAAAATGTTTTATTCAAAGTAGAACATTTGCAAAATTAATGTACATTCTACTTTACCCACCTGATTCGGCGTCACTTGTAGATTGTTTAGCCGTCTAGCCGGCGAATAAATAGATAAATCTTAAATTTTATTTAGGTACAGTAGAATCCCGAATATTCGGACCTCGATTATCCGAACAGCCGATTATCCGGACTTATTGATCTCGGTTCTTAATGTCAATTTAAAGATGTTTTGATAGCGTAACAAGACATGTTACGACAACTTTATTCCCGCCTCCGACCGCTCTCATTTGTTTGCGAGATTTGGGATTTGATTAAGGATTGGCGTGAAGACCCGGGATTCCAAAGATTAAACTGATGAAGAAATCATTGAGGATTTGAACAGTAACAAGAAAGAAGATGAAGAAGAGACTGAAACTGGGGATGTATGTCAAGTACCATCTCACGCAGAAGCTATTGAAGCTCTAGATTTTGGTTTTAAGTGGTTTGAAAGACGAATCGGATCCCATACAGTTGTTGCAACTGAAGCGCATCAGGGACTTGGCCGCAGCTTTGAAATCGATTATCCGGATTTTTGATTATACGGAATACCCCTGGTTTTATTTGATCCGGATAATCGGGATTCTACTGTATTTCATGGATATTGTACTTATAATGTTATATTACAAATTATACAATATCATGATAAAATGTTAATTAAAATAAAATATTATAAATATTGTGGTATAATTATTTTTTTACAATACTGTCTATCATACCAAATATTACCAAAAATGTTATGTGACCTATATTTTAAGTTAACTGTTAATATAAGTTGATTAACCTTTAAGTATGGACGTGGAGTCTCACAGGCTACTCGATGTTTGCATTTTCTTAGTTTCACCTGATTCCCCCCACTCCCCGCGATTAAGCGGCTTAGTAGCTTTTGTTTTAGTTGTAAAACTACCAATGAGGAAGGAGGTTGCGTCTTCCGATGAATATCACATAAGTTATGACCATCAAAATATTGACCGTAGCCTGTCAGGCTACACGTCCATTTTTGCCCTATAATATATTTTATCAGGGCGATTATGTTTGTTTCAAATTTCGTAGTAAAAAATGACAATAAACAACAAAACCGATAAGTCTAACCATCCACAAGTTCTGTTCAGGGCCCTATGAGAAAATCTTTTTGTACAATAGATCCATCTTTCAAACAAGAAGTCGTGAGTTGTTATTAGCTATCATTATTAGACAATGAAGGGAATATTGAAAATTGTTTTTATATTGGTGTCCGAACTGATACAAAATAATGAAATTGACTATGATGAAGATCAGGACACCGATCAGGACCAGGACCAGGACCTGGGAAAAGAATCAGTGTGTCTTCAATGTTCTAGACCTTTGTGCAATGACTGCCCAGAAATTGACGTTATTAGACTGTTGTCAAATTTTTTTATGTTTATTACCTGAAGTAGTGTTCTGGTGTTTTAGGTTTCTTATATATTATATTTTGAGAAAAAAATACTTATTTCGTTATAGGAAAAGGTTTGGCTGATTTTAATACCTAAAAATTTAACCTCAGCAGATTTTCTCAGAAAAACCCATAATTTTTAATTTTTTAAATTTCTGTATTTTTTAAAATAATATTTGATTATATAATATAAGCACATTATTTTATAGCTAAATCCCTTAACTTTAATAATCAATCTTACATTAAATTCCCCAAAATGAATGTGTGTGCATATAGGAGCCTGTGAGGCTACACGTTCACAGTAGTGTTAAGAAAAAATGACGTCCATACTTAAAGGTTAATAATATATAAATAAGTATTTTTCCCCTTGATTCGGCGTTACATGAGGATTGTTTAAATCGATTTAACGAAGATTGCCATGGAACGAGCCATGTTAGTAGGCTCGCTCCAAGGCTCTTTCAGCAGTCTAAGGGTCAATTTATACTAGCGCAGAGTCGAAGCGCATCGAAGCGTCAAATTCTTTATAACTAAAGCGAAGCCACACGAATGCGCGCGTATTCGCTAGAATACGCGCGCACTCTTTTAATTTTTCGTCCGAGTCCATCGTGATCAACACATTCAACACCGACGCAGGCCAATTTCCGACTGATGACGCGTAGGTTCGCTAGTGGGCGCACGGATATGCGAGAATGCACGCGCACCAATCAGCGTTGGTCACGTGCAGACGCGCGAATTCCGAAGAATGCGCGCGTCTTTTTCAAATCTCAGAAGTAATGTGAGCGTTACGCTGTGGAGTTAAGGTTGAATTTGTTATGTTCAGTTTTGGATAGACGCTTCGATGCGCTTCGACTCTGCGCTAGTATAAATTGACCCTAAGAGATAAGTCCGGAACATAGAAATCCGTCGTAGATCGACTAAAGTTTTTCGAAAATAATAAACGGAATAATGTAGAAGTTAATTTTCTAAATCGTGTCAGTTACTTTGCAAGCACAGACGCATGCGATAGAACCATTGACAGAAGCAGTGGGCCCACTCTTTAGGGATTGCTACCCCAGGATACATACAATTAATATTGAGACTGTAGGAGGTAGGAGGATGACTCACTATCACCTCTATAACTCCGAAAAGACTAATATTTGATGGTCCGTTTGTCGGAGTGTCGTCCTGGTGAAGGTGTGCTTTGAGGGCACTGCAGTCTAACATTTTCCAAGACAATGACTGACATACTAGTCTCCAGTCCTTTTATCTTCTAGAACAACTGTTGCCAAATTACTCGTCCGTCGAAAGAATGAGGCCATCATCAGTGTATCTTGACTTCGGCCCTTTTTTTACTTTTTCGGCTAATCTTCGAATGGAAACATCTATTGCGCAGATTGTCTTTTGGTGTCGAGTTCGCATCAAAATAGATATGAGATATACCTACAGCATTCGAGTCACCTCTATCATAATTTTCAAGCATTGACCGTCACCAATCCAAGAAGGCGTTCTTGATCTTCTGTCAAGGTTACCTATCGATATTGAAATCGGGGTGGAAGAGTTTGTATTAGGCTTGTTCTTACTCGGTAATTTATTTAAGTCGTTTTTATTTTTTATTTTATTTATTTTTTACTAGCTTAGTCCGAGACTTCGTCCGCGTGTAATATATTCTGGGCACGGGTCTCCTCTCATTTGAGAGGGATTAGACTATAGTCCACCACGCTAGCCTACTGCGGTTTGGTTGGTTCATATGCCATCGAGACAAATCTGTCAAGCATGCAGGTTCTCACGATGTTTTCCTTCACAGTTTGAGCTTGTAATAAATACGCACACAACTTCCGAAAAGTTCGTGGTGTGTGTGGTGCCTTGGGTTCGAACTCGAGACTTTTAACATCTCAGTCCACTGGTCACACCACAAGGCTACCACAGCTACATATTGGTGTAATGGTCGAACAAAAAAAATGTTCATATTAATTATTCACGTACCCCGCTCCCGCGTTCTTAACTCACGCGGTTTTAGTCCCTCGGAACCCTAATTGTAATGTGCAGAGCAGAGTACCTACAGAAGACCCGCGTTTGTCGCAGAAGTCGTCTTCATAGGACATCTTACTCGCACCGCTACATAGCTTAATATCAGTAGAAACGGTCACATAGTTCTACAACGTAGCTATTACATCCTCTCAGCATAGCTGCATAGCATATCTCTGGTGGAAAGCACCCTAATACTAGGTTCGATTCTCAGGTCGAGCTGTGTTATTGGTTTTTTATAAAATTTTCAGTAGGAGCTTGGAGTTTTGGATTCGTGCCCAATTAACGCCAATTGGTTCGTTCTCTATTACATGGGACCTAAAACATATCAGCGAAATGTGAGTCTTATATAATTAAATGTTTGCCCAAGTTTTCGGGTATGTCAAGCGTGATGGTAGTTCAAATAATAATGGCTTTAAATTTAAATAATGTAAAAGAATTAAGATGCTTTATTTACATTAGTATATTTACCATGCAGCAACACCGAAATATACAGTAAAATTTGTGTCAATTATGAGGGACCCCTGTGTACTAAGAAAATAATAAATATTCTTACGAAATTGTATATTCAATTAAAAACAATGTTAATTTTATAGTTAAAAGTCACTATAGGTACTTTCCAACTGCAAATATCATATTGAAAACTAAAAAATGTGAAGTTAATGAACATAGTTTCATTTGATATGTCATACTGACCACTGTTGTTTTAAGTTTCTTATTTTCCCAACCAAGTGATGCCCAGATTTTTTAAAAATCCCACAAAGTATATGTACTTAGTCCAACTACTATTTGTTCCAGAACTAGCCGACATGTGTACAAACAAATAGTAGTTGGCAGTAGGGAATACAAATATTTTATCCTGCACATATCGGTCTTGGGACAAGCACAAAAGCCTTCTAACTAGCCAGTGGGATAATTGTGTCGTCAAATTAATTTGACCCTGTATAAAAAAGATTACCCATTTATAAAAATAATTTTAATTTTCCAGGCTCACTGGCTGTTGTTGATTTAGAGGCAGTCCCATACATTCGTTTTTAAAAATCTCAACTTGCTGTTCAATGTAACCCTCAAAATTATTATAAGGGCAGCCTGAGAGTACTTTAAACATTGGTTTTCCTTTTGCACAGTGATAAATTGATCTCAGTGTTAGTACAGGAGGCTTTTCTGGAAATTTTATATCTGTAAAATAAACATATCATTATTATATCTGGTCTATAGAAATAGGTACCTATCAGGTAAATAGTTACACAAACCTATGTCTATTTGCAGGATCCAGTGAAAACTATTCATTTCAAATAGGAAGACTGCACTATTTGGGTCATGCTCTAAGACAGCACCTTCATACTTCACAATCAGCTGTGCCAGCAAGTCTCGCTTTAACTTTTCATTGTTCAGCAAATCTTTGATCTGAAGTAATAAGAAAGCAAGCCTAATCAGTTTACTAAATAAATAATCAAATACCCTGTATTTTCAAAAATAAATGTAAGGGCTACTCAAAATTGGATGGCATTTATAGCTTGACAAATTCGTACGTGACACTCCCAAGGTCCGCGGGCGATGGGGGACGTAAGGCAACGGGGGTGGCAGCACGTGCGCGCGAGACGGGGGTTACCTGACGGGAACCGTCACCGTTGACGGTACCTTGTGTTTTCAGGTGCGGAAACTTTAGCTCGGCAGTCGCCACACCCCTAGACCGCCGAGGCAGTTAATTTTAATTAGAAAAAAGGTACGTTAATTTTATTGTAATTTTCTATTTTATTTTGATTTCAGTTTTGATAGGGGGTCGCAGTACTAACCTAACCTATTTACACATTGTCCGTGTCGAGCCCCAGGTTTTCTATATATTGACTAGGTATTGTATAGAATACCTGAATTATACAGATTGCCGGTAACTTTTTCTCAAATGTATAAATCTCAAGTGTATATCACTTGAGATTTATACATTTGAGAAAAAAATTAAGTGACAAAATATAATTATTCAAATAACACAGTCAATTTTGTGTAAACTACAGAATATATAAATTTAAAAAATCAGAAAGGTATTATGATATGTACAGCCCACTAAATAAAATAAATTGATGTCATTATGGGTGTCTTCTACCATACCTTGTTATTTAATAATTCTGTCACCATAGGAACATAATCCATTAAAACTCCTGATTGATGCATTCTAGAAAAATATAACTTAATTACAATTGGGTTAAATATTAAAAAAGCAAAGTAAAAGAGGATTCTATATGGAAATACTTTCAACCCATATAGAAACTTACTTTTCCTATTATGTACTTACAATGGTAATGAAATATTTCCTAGTGACTTTGTGAGGGTTGGTGAAAGTATTAATTCAGCATTTGTTGAATTTGGATATCTCACTAGTAATAATGCTGTATCAATACCTGGGTTTTGTTCTGTGCTGAAATAAATATACATTCAAGTGTCGTTATTATAAGGTGTTTGCTAATCATAAAGTTAAATTCCCAGGCTGGGCATTGTTGAATAATTTCAATAAAATTTATTGCCCCTTTTTATATGAGACTTTAAACAAGAAACTAGATGTAAATGAGTCTTCCCCTAGCCAAATGTGGATATTAAATTATATTATTTTTAAAATCCTCACCCATCATGAAATAGTTCTGGCAGTCTTGATGTATCCACATTGAGTCTGATCAAGAATTCAACTACATGGTTACCAACCCATACTTCAATATCCTTTTCAGATGTAAGAGCATCACCCAATAAAGCACTGTACTCAAAATAAGCTCGAGAACTCTCATCTTCATTCAATTTTTTTATCTGAAATGGTAGCAAAGATTTCAGTTTGTTAAATGAATTGGAGTAGGGAGTTAGTAATAAATATGTATTTATAGTCAAAAATTCATACATCACGTGAATGATTTTATTGGAGCAAATGAGCTATTAAATAGTTATGCATTAATAAATGTCTTGTTTAACTTCAAACTCTGATAAATCCAATTGTGATTTTTTTTAGTTTTTGGTATCAAAAGAAAGGGTAAATAAAAGTCTTTTAAACAATTTGATCAGTGAAGTATAAATCCCCATGGTTCTTGGGAAAAAAACCGTCAAAATCATAATATGTTATCTAAGTCAGATAGATCCATGAGACAGATTTTTTAACATCAAGTTAAGTCCATTAGAGCCAATAAGCTACTTGCGTTTTTCCAACATAGCCGTCAATTGACGTAAACTCTGCAACAGTAGCACACCCACGTTTTTATTTTTTTTACCTTTATTTGTATCCTCTACTATGTACCTACTTTTTATTGTGTCAATAAATAATAATAATAATTATTATTATTGTTTCTTTATATAATTTTCGTTTGATAATTTCATTGAAATTGTGTCACCAAGTAAAACCCGCAAGCAGCATAACATAAAAGCATAAAAAACTACCCTGAGTTCTTTCAAAGATAGATAAATCAGATTCCTTTTTATCAAATGAAGGTAAACCCAATCTAAATATTAAACTTTTAAGAGAATTAATGGTTTTATTACTGAATTTAATGATACAGGATTGTTTCCGGTATTATCACTATTCTTTAAATATTTCATAACAAGGCAGAGTGGATTTATCAGACTTTAAAGTTAAGCGACACAAATTTATTAGCAAGAGATGTTTGTGTTGATAACTTGCTGTCCACTAGTTGCATGATCGTACGGGCTGGCGACGGATAGTGTGTGGTCGCAATGAGGATTGCGACCACACATGTTCCCTCATTGCTGAGGAGCAATGACAGAACGAGGAAGAAGAAGAGATGTTTACCTACTCACCTGATGAAGTTTATAGAGATTAATCAGTTCAGAAATAACGTCACTGAGCGCTTTGGGATCATTTTCATTCCATTTTGATAGACTTGGTAAATTATCTGCTAAAAACTGTTCATCAACATTCATAAGAAAACTATCATCATCAAATCTAAAATCAGGTGCGTACCACGGTGCTGTGCCATCAAATATAACTTCCCATTTTAGTTTCTTTGAACAGTATGGTAAAACAATCCGAATTTGACATTCACTCCCATCAGAATTCCCAAACACTCTTTCAAAATCAACTTTCGTTTTACATAAACCTGTAATTAAATATTATTTTACAAAATATAGCGTAATTGAAGAAATAAGTTACATGTGCTGTAAACTTACCAAGTTTTAAATCTTGGTACATAGTCTGAATATATGGACGAAATACTGGAGCTAAGTCATTTACTACACCAAAACTGTCTGAGGTCATTTTCAGAAAAAGAGATTTGTAACTTTGTCAATGATAAGTTGAGAATCAAATAATGATAACGAATTTGGTAATGATGATGAATACAGTTAAATAGATGGCTAACGAAAAAAGGACTAAATGAAAAAGACGACAAATACTTGTAATAATGATATTAAATTATCAAATAAATAATTAGATATTTCATGAAATTATAAAGCGACAACAGAGAAAAACAGATTATTAGATACACAAACTCAGTTTGTAGTAAAAAAAATAAATCTAGAATGTCAAAGTCAAAATATAAATAATAATAAATAATATGACCCACAGACAGAGTATAAAACTGACATGTGAAGTTGTTGATATATTTTCGTCTAAAGTCCATAGATGATATGTGTCAATGGATCACACTTTTGATTTTTTGCCGGGAAAGTAAAGCGTCATGTGTGTTTTGATGAATTTTAATTTAGTGACCGTTAAGTGTTCGTGAACGTACATGAGTGTTGGCAAATGAAACAAAATATTGTAACGTGACTTTCAAATTCTCCCAAGAAGTCTGCGTTAGGTTTCAATAAAGAACGACATCTTTACTGAAACCAGGAAATAAAAATCACTTATGATCATCATAACCCATTAATTTACCAAATCATGAACCATTAGCATGATTCGGTGAGTTTGACATTGAAGAGTAGGCTGTATGGACTAGATTCCTTTGCCTTATCACGAAACGAAAAACAGAAAAAAAGGATCACATTTAAAGTCTTAAAACCAAAGAGTTTATTAAGTCTAACGATCCAAGCCAAGTATATATATATTTATTTGTTAGTTGCTTGACTTGTTTGCAGCTGTAAGGGCTGTAAAGCCATCTATTTTTGAGATATTCAAAAGAAGTTGGAATATAAATAAATGAAAAATAAATATTCCTGGACATTATGAAACAAAACAAAAAATACCATTTTCCAACCAAACCCTCGTGCTCTCATTTCCACCATCATATATGGTTGAGCCTTTCCGTAAGGAAACTGCTATTGAGCATTAAAGAACGTTTATTATCAGCCGTTGTATAACGTTGTGATTGTACATGAGCATATTGCTCATTAGCTGTCTGAAATTATCGATTCCATATACAAACTTGAATCACCCTTTTCGACCTTATAAGGGATAATTTCCGGGACAAAAACTATACCATCCATACTTATATTAGAAAAAACGTAAGTGTGTCCCTGTTACCTCTTCACGCTATAATTACTGAACTGATTTAAATGAATTTTAGTATTGTGATAGTTAGTTACGCAGATTGGATATAATTACTGATTAGACGCAGGCGAAAACGCAGGCAAAGTATATTATGGATATACGGATAACATTCCCTCAATTGACATTACAATCTTTTGGTGACAGCATGGACGTTGCTGCTATTAATATTGGTAACATATAAATAAATAATATTCCTGGACATTATGGTACACAGCGCCATCTAGTTCCGTGCTAAGCAACAAGGCTTGTGTTACGGATACTAGTCAGTTGATATACTACATACATACTTTTTGTTTTGTAAATACATACATATTATAGATAGATACATCCATGACTCGGATACACATTTGTTCCTACCGGGATTCGTACCCGGGACCCGTAGCACAGAAGGCAGTGTGAAGCACCGCCGGACTAATTGGGTCGTCAATTAGTCCAGCGTCCAGAATATATTCTTTTTATATCTCTCAAATATAGATGATATTTTGTTGGTAAAAAAATATTAAATAGTAGCACTATTTAATATTTTTGTTAATGCTGGTTGTTTGTTGGCATACATTTGATGACATATGAATTGGCACATCATTGTGGATTGGGGTTTGCGATAGTTTTGGCACAGGTTTGATTGATATATTAATAAACAAATTACTCTTTTACCTCTCATTTCCTTTAATTAATTTCTATACAGATGCCGATTGTTTCTTCCTTACAAACACCGCGTTTTTCAGCTCAACAGCTCCGAACCTTCAAGTTATCCGCGGTCATTTACACCTGAAATTATATGTGAACGAGACTCACAGTCTATAAAGGAGAGTGCCTGTTTTGTACATAATATTTTTTATTTTTATTTATTTATTTATTCAACTTAACACTACCATTACAGGACTTAAACCTAAGTTATAAGTTATATATTCCATAATGACTAAAAATGGATAAAAAAATCACACTTATATATCTATCAATCCAACTTACAATAATAATTTTAAATCGCTTCTCGAAAATTAATTCCGGACGTGATCCCTTCTAGCCTCAACCCTCCATACTGACATATGTATTACAGCCTGCGAAAAAAGAGGCTTCCACTTCCGCACTAATGTTATTATTAAATATTTTTAGGCATTTCGTTTTTCATGTTTATTTAGGAAACTTACTATTAGTTGTTTACTTTACTTTATGATCAAATAAGATCTTTCCAAAAAAACCGTACCATAATATCGATACGCAGTTGTTTTATGTTGCGCATACATCCTTCAGCTGTCATTTGTTTTGTCGTCAGTCGTCAGACTTCAGCAATCAGCATCAATGACATCAGTCTCACTCAAATTGACTTGAATCTCCGATAATTGTTGGAATTTGCATGACTACTGCTTACTGATCAAAGACAGGACGAAATTTTAAGCGTTATTTCATTTAGCAACTTACGTCGGACGTCTTGTGCTGATATTTTAATTTAGATTCTATAAAGATATTTGGTATTTTAATTGCATGGAACTGTAATATGAAAAATATGTACTCGTCTACACAGAACAACATTTCCGATCTTCTTAAATTAGCCAAAAAATTCAATTGTTTTTATCTATCAGGTACGTTATTACAGATTTATGTCTTTAGTGTAATACACGAAAGTCTGTCTAGGCAGCCAACTTTGTGTTTGCAATAACAAGCTATCCAAGAAGCAACTTGTGGTGTTTGCTTACATATTTTACATTGTTCAAGGTTTACATCAGGGAGTATGTAAACCATTTATAGTTGCTGGGTATCAAGTGGGTTTGATTCGACCCGATGTAATGAAGTACATAATTAGATTTCCTGAGGTAAGATTTAGTTTATATCTTAATATATTACATCACAAGATACATTATTAAATCAACCAGAGTTTGTATCTTCAATAATAAAGTATAGGTAACAGATTTTCTGTCACATTTGAACTATATATTATTTGAAATAGTGTATTACTAATAGTTTACAGTTAATATACATACACACACACAAAATATTCATATTTTTGTACTATATGGTTAGGGTGGTGTGTCATGTAAAACCCAAGTAAAATTTAATCATTTCAGGTATTCCGGATTACTGGCAAGTATGTAGAATTAAATCCAGCATTTAGAGATTATAAGGAGAGGACAATAAGGATAGCTGATGTGTTGCAGAACTTGAGAAAAGAAAATGAGATCTGTGCATTAAAGGGGTGGCGGGATGAGGTAGGGTTTATTATTAAATTTAAGTAAATCCATCAATTCAAATGAATTCAAATGAATTCAACACAAGAAAACATCTTATTCTAATGTAAGTTAGTTTCCCACCATATTTTCAGAATATAATGACATAGTTGCTCTAATTGCAGTGCTTTGGAGTCACTACACAATTTTATCCAGAAAGTCTATTGGAAATGGACAGGAGTGCTATGTGTCTGTTTGGTATCAGAAACTACGGAGTCAGTGTAACAGGCTATGTCAACCATCCCACAAAAGGTCTTTGCATCTGGTTACAGCAGAGAAGTTTTACAAAACAAACCTGGCCTGGTAAAAACATTTTGATTATATTTTTTATCTTAAAATGATGTGGTTATGAAATTCTAAATGTACCATATTCACAACAGCAAAAATCATGTATATGTATATATCATCATACATATTATATAAAAAATTAAGTCAAGTCAACTAAGTATAAACACAATCCCATTTCAGAGGAAAATAAGATAGGGGTTTTTATTTTCTGAAACTTTACAGCTGGGAACATTCTTCTCAACAAAACTTCGTAATGGATTTTCGTTATAAGTATCAAAGTTAACCTTAAGTCTTCAATAAGTGTTCTTTCTTCTGTTGCTGTTACTAGTGATGTCTTATGGCACATAGATGTGGGCCTTCAATGTGGGCCTCATAAGAACATTCAAAGGCATTCAGTGAGCTGAAGAAAGCTATGCTTGGCATTTCTCTAAGAGGTTGCGTCTGGAACAGAAAGGTACTTGAACGAAAACCACACACCAGAAAATGTGTCTCTGTGAATCTGTGGGATTAGTCTTGGTTCAGCAGTGAACGTCTTTTCGATGTTTGGCGCTTTATCTGCAACTGGAATCTGCGTGACCTAATTGGCTTTGGGATATTTAATTTACAAGTCATTTTTTTAGGTAAGTGGGATTGCTTTGTAAGTGGTGGTCTGGCTGTTGGTTATGGTATTTTGGAGACAACAATAAAGGAAGCTGCAGAGGAAGCTTCTGTAGAAGGTGAACTAGTGAAAAAGTTGGTTCCAGCTGGATGTGTTAGGTATGTGATATCTTTAATTTGATGAAGTATTATGATTAAACTATTGAACACCAAAAGATTTTACTGACTGAAATGATAGAATTTATATTTTGCCTGATTAACTAAGAACTATTATTTGTTTTCAGTTTCTATTTTGAAAGTGAAAGAGGTTTGTTCCCCAACACTGAGTATGTATATGATCTCGAATTGCCCTTGGAGTTTATGCCGCAAAATGCCGATGGGGAAGTTGAGAATTTTGAGTTGTTAACGGCTGAAGAGTGTATTCAGAGAGCCCTCACGCCTCAGTTTAAAACAACTAGTGCTCCTGTGCTTCTGGATTTCTTGATACGTAAAGGATATATTAATCCAGAAAATGGTGAGTAGAAATAACAATAAAAATATTTATGATTGTTACAGTTGAAATCCATAGAGGACAAGAGGTAGGTACCTAAACATATGCAGCTACAGTTTTCAATTAACGAAACAAGAAACACAAGGAATAATAATAATTTTGTGTAAAGCGTATGTTCTTCTTCAACTTTTATACAGTAAAGTAGTACAGTTCTTTTTCATGCGAGTCTAAAACACATATTCTGCAGATGTATTCAATAAAAAATATCATAAGTAGGGTTAGGACATCGATGTAATAGCAAAAAAATGGCACGACGACTGGGGCTCTGTTATATAATATTAGCATGGAAATACCTTTGCCTAAAGCGCTGGCCACACTGAAGGGACGAAAGACGCAGACGAGGCCCGGACATTTGTCTCTACCGCGTCCCTTTCATACAAAATGTATAGAAGCGTCGCGACGCAAAACATACAGAAGAGATGGGGCGCGAGCGCAACGTTTTTACGTCTGCGTCTTTTGTTCAATACACACGCGGGGTCTTATGGTATAGTGTGTCAATGTGGAGGCATTTTATACTCTGTGACAATACGATCTGGGTAATTAAAAAGTCTTCATTGCTTAGCCATTAGCCATACCGGATGTACCCAGTAACTTCAAACTCTCTGTATATTTTATTTTTATTTATTTATTTATATAATTATATTATTTTTATTTATATTAGCGAGATGCACCAGTGCTAGTACATCTTCATCCTCAGAAGAAGACATGTCGTCATGTCAATATCAGACTGTTGAATGCCGAAAATATTCCTGATTGCGCGACTGTGTCACGTCTGCGCGCAGTCTCTTCTATATAATTTCAAAAGTCTCCGTGTCTCGTCCTCGCCCTGTCCGCGACGCGTCCTAGTCTTACGTCTCTTCTGTCTGGCCTGCGCCTAACAGTATGACAATACATGTTAAAAAAACATAAATACAAAGACCATAATTTTATTTATAATATAGGTCAGCCTTTGACCACAATCCTATCTGATGGTAAGTGACGATGTGGTCTAAGATGAAGCACGGTTAGAAGATACCTATTAATTTATACAATCAATGTTATGAAGTTTCTACTTAGTCGAATAATATAATAATCGAATTCTAGTAATTTATACAGTGCCACTATATGCAATTGACATCTTAAAGTAGAATTTTTATTTTATGTTTTAATAATATATTGTTATTCATATTTAGAACATGAAAAACGGCAAACTACTTGACTGAGTTCGTCTAACAAGAACCACCTTTAATTTTCTAGAACCCAACTACAGAAACCTGGTGGAATTACTGCATGTTCCCCTGCAGTCTATTTACAACTGGCCATGCACCTCAGGGATCGCCACGCTCGCTACCAACGGAGATGGCGAAATACACCAAGTTAATTAAACAGACATTTGATTACTTTATAATTATCACAATATTACTTATTTTCTATTTAAACTCTCTTCAGAACTAAGGAGTAGTTACTAAAACATTTGTGTATGAATTTTCTAGTCTTCCTATAATACAGTGTCAAAGAGAAATTATGATAATTATGCGCTTACAAGATTTGCGGTTATTAAATATATGACTATGTTACATAAGCATGGACTAAACTAGCAATAAATTTTATTTCATAAATATTACAAGAATAAGCTTGAATTGTATTATTCAGTAGGTTTTTATGAGTAATTTGGTCTACAGCCAGGCCCTGGAGTACTTTCCGCGAGAGTAGTCTACAGGGGTGGCCTGATATAATGAATTATCAAATTTTAATTATTAATCAAAAAATAAGCTACTTGTGCTGGAAAACGTGATGTGTTTCTATCTAGCTGGCGCTCTTGAGCTATATAGATGAACCCATGGAGTTAGCAAACAGTATCATGGTTTTTCTTAGATAATGTTAAAGTAGGTTAAGATGTTTTCCATGATGGTTGTACCATTACCAGTGTTTATTTTAAAGAATTTGTAAATATTCGCTTTAGTTAATAAAAGTTTACTCTTCCAAGGCCTAATCATGATCAATATCTTCTTGGCCTCTTTTCAACATACTTTGGTAGGCTTTGAGTGTTACCTAAGTCTATCTAATTAAAAACAATTCGTTTGTATCTTGGCACTTGTGACTAGTATATTATCATCGTAATATTTTAGTATACATTGACCAAATCTTAGCGTTTTGTAATGTTCATGTATTATTGAAGATATCATAGTTTAGCTAGGTATGGTTAATTTCTGTGATACTTTACCGATTTGGTATAAGGCAATATTGTAATATCAGTTTGGTTACTTGGTCATCGTGATGAGATCAACAGGAGTGCATAGATTTAACGTAAACTTGTAGGTTTTCCTGAATGCTTGTTCATGAAATGTCTGAATATTATGTATAATTATTTATTTCACTTGCTATATTTCATGTAAGTAGATATACTTCATCGTAAACGTAAATTTACCGAAAGTAACATACTGTCTATTGAATTACTATGATATTTATTAATAATATTAATTATAGTATTGATTAATTTGTGTTCACTAGGTGTTGCTTGATAAGTGTCGTGGGCTGTTGAATTTTGTATTCTGACAAAACGCATTAATTATTACATCTATTATAGATGTTAAGGTTTGAAGTAATTTTCTACATTGAAGACGTTAACGACTAACATGGTTGTAAAAAGGTACCTTCAACTAGTGAATTTAATGCTATAATTTACATGACACAATTGCACCCTAGTATATTAATAACATTGTCATCGTAGTACTAAGTTAATCCAGGAATCGGGCTAGAATAATGCTAGGTAGGTAACAAGTCAAGTGATATTTTTTTTACCTTTTACTGTTCACTTATTGTATAACAGTCTTATGTTCTCCACTTTTAATAGGATAGTAGTAAAATTTATAATTATTATTATCAGTTTCCATGAAGCAACTTATTAAACATTTCCACGTGTGAGATTATGTATTACTGGCACGTATCTAACTAGATTATCATGAGGCCTTCAAACTGTTTGTATAACATTTGGAAATAACTTAGACAAGATAAGGAGAGACTAGAAGTTGATTTCCGATTTGTCTTAAGCAATATACATACAAGCAGGACTTGAGGTACATAATAAGTATTCACAAATATTAGAATGGTCTAGGTTTTTGAAGTATCGAGGAGTAAATATTGGGTAAATGCTAGTGAATATTCAGTTTTCATTACAGTTTTATACATATTTATAAATCCATTATTGGCGTAAGATTTTGTAATGATATTATGTAATACATACTTAAATTATGAATGTAATCGTTTATATTTGCGATAGTAATACATTAGAGTTTTCCGAAAAAATAAAGTTTTGAAACATACCTACTAGTTTTTTTATAACATTTACCTTGTAAACATCAAATCAATTATTTAAATGATTCATAGTTGATTAGTTTAGCACTGTCCCCACCCACCAACAGACATGGCATTAGTGTTATGACGTCCTATAAAATACGTAAAAGGTTTTGGTGCTATACAAATATTCTTTAAAATTGGCTTGTCTCGAAAGTCATAGTGCCGCATTGAAAGTTTCTAAGCTTAATTAAAGAGAGCTCATGCACTTTCAGGCCACGGCTTAATAGGGATGTAGAGTCCAAAATTTTAAATGGTAAGGACTAGAACATTTTCGTTATAAAATATACGACCAATTCTATTTAAAAAGTATTAAGAATTCAATTAATATTTTTTCATAATTATTATTTATTATCTTTTTATATTTAAATCGGATTATATTTCGATATTTCATTTTTTTATCTGGATATTTGATTAATAATCTTACCTTAACCTGGATTTCAGATACGTCGGGACGGGAGACCTCCTGCCACCTGGCTTTCATCAGTCCAAAGAGACTTAAAGTCTAAAATGTCATATGATACCGCATAGTTTCATAAAAAAATGCTCGAGATGTCATATGAACCTCATCGGTTCATAAGTGCCCGGTCGGCATTGGTCGTAGATTTCGTGAACATTTTCGGCGTTTTAGGTATTCGGAGGCCGCCTTGAAGCTGTACTGGTGTATAATTTGTTTGAAAGTTCATTTTCACTATTTCATTAGAATATTTGAGTACCTATATAAACAATACAAATAAATAAAATTGATGCCTCTTTTTGTCATAGATAACAAACAGTTTTTTACGAAATGCATATAAAGTAATACGATACTTATACCAAAACACCAATAAAAAAAATGTCTGTCTGTTTGTTCCGGATAAACTTCGAAACCGGTGGACCGATTTTGACGGAACTTTCAGAAAAAGAAACGTACCTATTAGGGTTCCGCGTGAGTACGAATGAAAATGATTTATAGGATAGTTTTATCCCGGAAACCATCCCTTATAGGATTGGGGGTGGAACTTGGTATGCGGAAACATATTTTCTTAAAATGGGGAAGATATAAATAAGCAGATTAGTAAAAAACTACTAATTTCTCGCAGACGAAGTCGCGGGCAAAGGTTGTCTTGAAATAATTCTATATTCAATAGTCCATTGCAAAAATGTTGACCGCTGAGGTGCGTGTATATGCGACCAACGTAAGGACGGGAGCGGGTCAGAGCAATTACGATAGGTACCTAACAACGGTTTTTTCCGTATCTAAGTTCTATTAGGTACAATACTTTATTCTGGTTGAAATGTATCCCTGTACTAGGGTTGCCAACTTTTTTTTTCCGCCTTAAGGGACAAATGGTCATAAATCCTAAAAAATACGGGATTTCTCTTTTTCACGCGGGACAAATAAAAATCATTCAATTTTAATGCAACGCAAGAAACTTCAGGCAGTAATGAGAGAGTAGGTACCTACGCTGCAGGGGAAGAGAAAAGGAGAACTAGCGTGAAGGCCCTCCGCAAGCGAATTATTCACTCATTCTATGACTCACTCACGCACTTCGTTTGTTCGTCACGTCTCTCAGTCGCAGAGCGTGCGCATAGATTAGGATACCTTTAGCGTGCGTGGTGTGCGCGTGGCTGTCCGTGGTCTGCAAATTTTGGTAAAATACGGGACATTGGTTGTCCCGGCGGGACATAGAAATTTATGCATTAAATACGGGACGTCCCGTGAAATACGGGACGGTTGGCAACCCTACCCTGTACATCCTTTTTACAATTAAGTGTATCAAAAAAATTCGTTACAAAATACGAAAAATCTAAATATTCAAGTTCGATTTTGCAAGCAAACCTCATACATTCGACGGATGTCGTCATAGTAAATAATAATCAGGCAGCCAAGATGTATTAATTGAGATATGTTTGAAATCTGTGGTGTATAATAAAAAACATAATAATAATAAAACATATAAAAGTAATGATTTAAGGAATATAATAACCGCGCATCAAAAATACTGATTGAGCGACAACATTTCTGATTGAGCAGCAAAATACAGATATCGGTTAGGTTAGGTTAGAACTGCGACCACACAACGCACGAGCCGAACGAGCGAAGCGAGCGGTGCCGCGGGAGCGGCCGGCGAGTGCCAGAACCAAATCTAAATACCAAGAATGTGTATATAAGTAATAACAATACTTTTAATGAACATATTTTGGTGCACATTTAGTATATTTGATGGAACACAGGCAAAATTAGGTAAATGAAATGGGAATAAATTGAAGTACTTTTAAATATCATCCATGATTTAATATCATGATCATTGCTGGGCACGGGTCTCCACTCATTTGAAAGGGATTAATTAGGCTATAGTCCACGTCATTCTTAGGGCAAGTAAGACAGATTTCTTTGTATATTATAAATAAAATATTTGTAGACATGACATAGCGCGATCTAGTTCCGTGGTAAGCAATGAGGCTTCTGTTGAGGATACTAGACGGTTGATATACTACCTACATATATAGTTTTTTGTAAATACGTACAGTAGAGTTCATTAATATATTGGCATTGCCAAGGGTTCTAAATTTTGTAAGCGTTCGAAAGCTCAATAAATTCTATACAACTTATAGATCAAAAATATATCTTCATGTGAACGGTTCAGTAATATGTACCATGCATAAGGCTGATCACTTTGGCTTCAATAATATCTGAGCAGGCTGAGCTTCATATTTTTTTTATAGAAAGTCAATTAAATAACTGAATAAATAAGATCTACTTTATATTGTTACAGAAATGCCAGTAGTTTCCATTGTTTACCCCGCGTTTGCTTTTTTTAAGATTTTAAAATTATTTATCCAGCCAGTGACAAATAATGTTGCAAACTCTTTCACCATGCAATTTTAAGATTGCTAGTAAAATCATCTTTATGTCGAAGTATTAAGGTTGAACAGGAATTGTTTAGATATTATTTGTATTCATCTGTGCATACATATTTGTGTTCTGGTTCACTGTTCATATAATAATTTGCTTTTGGCTGTAAACATATTACTGAAAAAAAGCAGTCACATATTAATAAATCAAAATTTGACCACAATTTAATAGTAAAAGTATTTACAGTTGTCACATTGTTATAAACTTTGTTGACGTTAATATATTTTTGAACCCTAGAAATGCTCATATATTAATGAACTCGACTGTATTTATTTATTATACATAGATACACCCATGACTTGGATACAAATGTTGATGCTCATTATACAAA
Source organism: Craniophora ligustri (assembly GCA_905163465.1). NCBI lineage: Eukaryota > Metazoa > Arthropoda > Insecta > Lepidoptera > Noctuidae > Craniophora > Craniophora ligustri. The sequence continues at coordinate 6,638,644 of LR990959.1, forward strand.
CATTTGTCCCTACCGGGATTCGAACCGGGGGCTAGTATCCGTAACACAAGCCTCGTTGCTTAGCACGGAACTAGATGGCGCTGTGTGCCATAATGTCCAGGAATATTTATTTATTTATTTTGTTTGGATATCGCATCGTAATATTTTATAAAATGAAATCTAGTAGGTATACGGTAAAAGGTCATTTTTGTTAGGTTTATGGTAAATATTAATTACTAGCTTTTGCCCGCGACTTCGTCTGCGTAAAATTAGTAATTTTATTTCAAGCCCCCTTTTCACCCTTAGGGATGATTTCCGAGATGACGCGCACGATGTGTGTACATATCTTTACATTTGGCTTGGCACCGTCTTCATACCTTTAAAACTAAAAAGAAATTAGAACTGTATTAAGTTATTTTTTACATTTTAGTTTTGAAGTCGGTTTTTTTTAAACCAGTTCTCTATTTTTAGCATTATTTGTTTTATTTAAACCTGTAAACTCAAACCCCTGGTTTGCGTTGGTGTATGTATTAAACTTAATTCTATTCGAAAAAAACTTTCTAAGTTTTTGTCGAACTTAATTTCTTTCCGGTACGAAAATTTTTGCCCGGGAGTAAATGGGAAGGAATGGAAGTTTATTGCCATACCGGTAATTTCCGGTATGGCGGCCAACTCTAATTATGATTATAAAAACTTTATATAATGAAATATTCTATATTTAGTGTATCGGCCGTCCGCTCTACGTACGCGTCATCGTTGTATTAAGGTTGTATCTGTCTTACACGACCCCGCTCCCGCACAACACCGCCTCAAACGGAGGTGACTGGTAGCTGTCACGCGCCGTCATCTAGCAGGCAACCAACTGTCCCTGCGCTTACAGTTAGCAGTGAAAGACATTGTCCGTGCGTGGACAGTGTCGACATGTGACGAAAAATATGACACAAACATGACTGTGACGAAAAATATGTTTTCCATAATTTTATTTAAACTATTAAACTCGATATAATAATTAAAACACATTCGAAAGGACAGTCCTTCGATTAATAAATATTCGATGAAAAGTTCATTCAAAGTAGCGTTTGTCGATGAAAGGTTGCTTCGCATAGTCCATTCGAACAAACGTTCAGTCAACTTTCCGTTAATCGAACATAATAATATGACTCTCGCAATAACGTTATGGACCCTCGCAACTCGGCCCTACCGCGCACCGACGAAACTAGCAACGTGCGCCTTCAAGCGAGCGGTTTGCGTGCGTACATGGCGCGGGCCGCCCGCTTCATGTAGGCATGTTGTAAGCGAGACATCAACTATCGAATGGTGTGATGTCGGCAAGATCGTATACCGTGCGCTGTTTGCAGTTATATGTTATCATTGCAAAATTAATGTCCATTTATTAGGCGTGTGGAAGCGGTGACGTATAAGTCCGCTACGACCTTTACTGATGAAGCTTACCGACCCGCGCAAGGCAATCATTCAGACTTCTCGCGCACCTACATATTTAGTTTCACTATTATGTGCAGTAATAATTTAAAATATAAGTGCATAAGATATTTTTATACTTTGAAATGCACCTTTTATCGTTATTCATCGTGATGGTAGTCGGGGGGTGGGTATTTTAATCTGATTATTACTTCCAGTACAAGTAGAGCTTTATTCCAAATATGTTTATATTGACACAATTGCAATGAATACAGATGTTTTAAAATACGATTTAACGTAAGATTAGTAAAGAAATAACATTGTTATAACAAAGAGTTTATCGTCGTTGATGACGTAATCTAAAAACGGCAACTTAAACTATAAAGCAACACGTATTTTTTCAAATAGTGCTTTAGCTGACTTAGTAAATGCTTATTTTTACAAATTATGATTTAATTATAAACTATTATTGTTAATGTGTTTGTCAGCAAGTAAATGAAAATTATAGTTTAAAATAATCGTAACACCCAAACTATTTTTAAACTGAAAAATCGGTTGATTTAAAGTTTTAGACTTAATTAAACATTTCGAAGTGATCAAGCTGGCTATGCAACCGACGCCGCTTTAGCAGTCGCTAGTAGTCATCACCGCGTGATATTACTTCTTTGCAAGTAGGTCTCAGTAGAATAGTATGTTCAAACTGAGCAGTGTAACAACCCTTGATGTCGCAAAGCGGAGGGTACGCGTCCACGACGCCTTTGTCGCATAAGTCTTTGAGTGCCATGGCATATCGCGATGCCCCGGCGCGTTCCAGCCACCGTTTGCAAAATGCAAGAGTTCCGAAATTTTTGTTGATTAAGTTCAATAGCTGTTTTGACGACTGCAGTCTGAAATTAAAATATTTATTGTTGATATTATGAAATAAATGACAATATTAATGTGTGTTATTGTGAACGTGTTATTACCTTAACGGTACAAACTGTTGATCAAAGTTTTTCATATAATGTGAGCAGTCCATGTCATCGTGAACTTGTCCACGTCCAGTAGAACCGAATGTTTCAATGGCATAAAACTCATTTTCTTCCATGCGTGTGGTTTCACCACCCTTTACGATAGGCACAGTTTTTCCAGCATGAATCCCTAAAAAGCGTAAAGTTTTTTACCATTGTTTTTTAACTTAAAATGATGATTGGCTTAAATGAAATGACACCATGAACCACTGCGTAAACCATCTAGGATACAGGCGAGGCAGGAAGTTCTAGTTGATAACCATCCATAAATAGATTTACTTTTAGGTTGTAACAGAACTACCTTATATGGTATTACTTACTATATGGTCCAATAGAATGTCCATTAAGATTGCGTATTGGCTTCACTTGATACACTTGACCATCAAGTTCTACTTCATGTGATTCCATCACCTGAAACATATATTAGTCTAAATCGGGTGCTATACTAAGTTTATTTATATACTTAGAACCATTTACCAGGTATGTACATTGATTGCTATTCTCCTTACGGATGATGGTACTAACGAATATCAACCGACTGATCAATGGCTGAGCGATAGACTCTACGTCCCGGTCGCGGTCCGGGTGCGGTAGGTGATCCGTGTATTTGTGTTCGTTAAACACATATTGGACACAGGACTAAAATATTACGTGAGGCAATTATTTTCGTTTTTTTTAAATTAAACAATAAATAAATACAATCAAACAACACAATGGAAATGAATTTATGGCAACAGTTGCATATGTGAAAAATTGAAAAACTCAGTACCTCTTGTACAGCAGAACCGACGTCACACAGCCTGACATCAACTCCAGAAGCTTTGATCCCGGCCTCAGTAGCTTCCTGCACTCCCTTAACCAGAGGATCGTAGCGAGGGTTGAAGCTCAAAGTAAACGCACAGTCAATAATGCGTCCGTTGATGTGGGTGCCGAAATCGATTTTTACGACGTCGTCGTATTCCAGAACTGTGGTGTCACCTATAATATTGGAAATGTTCAGAATATAATTAAAAGTCATACAAAGTATAGCTTCTTGCGTATCCAATATAATTAGCATCGATGTCATTGTTAAGTCTACCAGGTGCTATGGCGCCTCTAGGATGCTTGCAGAAACGGTCATTGAAGGTTTTACATTAAAATAAATCATGTTTATTTATGTAAATAGACGTTTTGAAGACACTTTAACGAGTGATATATAAGATTATTTTAGGATCTAGATGTCATCGGTATTTCGTAACTGACGACATCTGAGAAGGATTTCCAATACTAACTCGAGGAATTATGGTCTCTTAACAGCAAAAGCTGTGAACGCCAGATCTACGTTATAACATAAAGGGAAATTTTCATATAATTTCATTTTGTATTAAAAAAAAACAAATACCATCAGTATCTACCATGAAGAGGATCATGAAATAATATTTTGAATCAAGAACGTTAATGTAATTTATCAAATAAAGAGTAAATTTTTGGTAGATTTTAAAAGTGAACGTTTTTTTTTCGTAAAATAACGTTTTTGAAGAAGTATTTCTTCATAGAACTAGGCGTTTCTTGAATCAGATCCCTTCAGCATTAAGTATTTCTCAAATTAGTCTATTATGGACTGTAGTTTTTTTCGCGAATTTCTTGACTAAAAATAAAATTATACAAATTAATAAATTAAAAAAAATTAATTATATTATTCTTCTTGGTTAATGAAGAAATATTTGGCAAGAATGCCAACATTAGTACAGATGATCCTACCCCTAAACATGATGTAACAGAACTTTTATATACATGCAGGTAGCTAGGTGTATGAAAATGAAAATTTGTTGAGTCTTCAAAAAGACTTAAAATTTCCAAATTTGGAAAGATAGATATAGGAAGACATTTCAATCAGAGTTTTTAGATCAGGAATATTTTCGTCCCAAGGTAAACCAATGTTTGTAGATTATTTTAATATGTAGTTTCGAATCCTATGATTGCTCTATAGGATGTAAATACAAGTTTGCAATCTTACCAGTGTTTGGAGTGTAATGGGCAGCACAGTGGTTGCGACTGCACCCAGTGGGGAAAGCTAACCCCGCCTTAAGGCCATCTTCGCCAATGAGACGCCTCGCAGTTGATTCCAGCTCTTCACAAATTTGAATCATGGTCATGCCTGGTTTGATCCAGTCTCGCATATATTTACGTGTCTACAAATACAATTATAATAAAGATGCGTGAAATATCATGACAATAAGCGCAAATTATTTGGTGAGCTCTATACTCTGTAGAGAAGAGAAGGGGATCGAGTTCTGTGGCGGTAACTAGGGGAGGCCTACGTCCAGCAGTAGACGGATATAGACTTATAAATAATGATGATACTCTGCAGAGCAGTGTTCAGAAAATTTCTAATTCACATATTTTGTTGAGAAATCTGATTAATTATCCATTTCAAAATGCTGAGTTACTGTAATAGGATATTGGAGCTAATAACAATTAATATCTGTAAAAGTTTTTAGTGGATATATACCTACAGTTCTGGCATAACTACTAATATGTAGACAAGATTTGTAAATATCAATAATTATTGATTAAAATATATTTTTTACTTGTCTGTGTGCTTCAGCTGCATGTCTTATTTCCTGATAGATATCTTGATGCAATCTGTCTAAAGCCCTCTTCTCCTCGCTGGAGAAGCGATCCTTAGCAGTCCTTTCATCAATACCTTCAGCAGGACCATGCTCCATTATTTGACCCTCTGGGAAGTTTCCTAAAACCAAATATTCAAACTAAATCGTATTATTTTCATTTACATGTGGTTTGACTGAAAATCATTGGTCAAAAATGGTTTTGACAGTTTTAACTGCTATAACAGCTAACTGCTCAGTCAAAAGCAAGACTTATTTTGCTCGTCAATAGTAGTTCGGACTTCCACATTGTATATAATCGCTTGTCCTGACTGATTCATCAACACAGAGCCTAAACCACATGGGTTACAAAATTTAAATTTTGACATTTTAATACGAAAGCATCCACTAAGAAAGGTATTTTAGAAATTCAACCCCTAAAGGGTTATATTTGGGATGAATGGTTGCATGGAAATCCATAATTTTCAAAGTTAGAGATATGAAATTTCATATACAGTCAAAACCGGATATAACAACATCATTTATAACGACGGATCGGTTATTACGACCGAATCGCAAGGTCCCGGCTGAATCCCTATATAAACAATAAGTAAACATACCACCTATAAGAACAACGGATACAGTGACATATCGCTTAAAAACAATGAACATTCGTAGACTTATTATAATTTTGTTGATTGGCACACACACATTCAGTTGTATACAGTGCTAAGGAGTGTCAATAAAAATAATGCCAATATAAATGATGCCAAAGAATGCTAAGATTAAGAACTAAAAAGCTTTCATCACTATAAACTGACTATAAACTAAAATTCTAATAATAGAAAATGGAATAGTCCAATTTTATTATTTAACTGGACTACTACACTTATTATAAGATATAATCTCAGCTTCATATAAATCTTTGGTTATACTATTAGTATAGTATTTGGCACTATGCATAGATTGATGCTGCATGTTTCATATGTCATGACAGTACTGTCAGTACACATGTTCTGAATGTCAGTCTATGTCCTGTATTAAAAAGTATTTGGTTTTATATTACAGCAGAGGAACAAGTTAAATGATGGTTAATATAGCAATATCCAAACACTCAAACACTATTTAATTTTAAGTAGCATTTGAGGATTTGCCTTTATAAGTGTTAATACTAATTAATATTATACCATCAGAATACAATTCGGCAATTGGTATTGTTGGTGGATTGGTTTGCTCCTTGGATGGGCCTTTTCCAGATTTATTTTTCTCATCCCCCTCTGTAGGGACATCATCAACAGCCAAACTTTCAATTTTATCTGAAGCATTTGTGACATCAGTGTCATTGGATTCATTCTCTGAAATAAAATATAATTTTGTTAGTGTCCTCAAACTATAAATAAAATTGGAAAGTGCACTGACAGACATATTCTATAATGTTCAAGTAGTGGTATAGCCATTATGATACTAACTTCCAATAATAATACAAAATATAATAAACCCTTGGTTACAGTAATTCTGGTGTTACACCATCATATAGCATGACCTATATTGTACATAATTTAACTTAATCAATTTGGTTAATGTATCATAATTTATATAGAATATAGATAAATAATCTCAGACAATAATTACATAAAATAATTGAAACTGTATTTATTTAGGTGTTAATTAAATTAAATTATTACCTCATTGATAATTAGACGAATTTTATTAAAAAAAGGGACCAATATTTGTAGTGTACATTATACTTTATTTTGATATAAACGGCGTAATAATACAGGTCGACCAGTTACTATGCGTTAAATAAATGGATAAAAATAGACATTATGAGTTATTACAAGGAACAAGTTTGTTTTAGTATAAAATAATATTTTTCTAACCTGCCTTCTTCTTCTTTTTCTTCTTCTTCTTCTTCTTAGCCGGATCTTTAGTTTCCCCTTCATCTACCACATCTAGTTCGTCCTCATCACCGTTTTCCACAACCTCGTTGTCAATAATATCTTCCGTCTTTACAATGGCCGCCATTGTAACAACTTAATTTCTGATTCTTGAAATGTGAAATCAAAATAGCTAGGAGTATTCAACGAAGACGCTAAATATCCATGCGACTATAGTTTGTAACCTCTACGTTGGTTCCAGACGTCAAGAGAATTTAATAATCACATATCACTTCGATGGACCCGACGACGTTCCAGTATATTTTTTAATAAGTTCCGTAGCATTTATAGCATAGTTACTGAAACTTTTTAGACAAGTCCGTATTTGTGATAGTTGTTAATGAGTGATTAATGGTTGGTTTATTAGATACAATTTTAGAAATAGTGTTTAGTAGAGATTAAGCGTATATACTAGAACAGATCCAGGGACTAGGTATTTAACGAGACTAGGTAGCACCTATTCCCACGTTACAAAATACTCGATCCACCTAGTCGGATTGTTCTGCACACGGCGTGCGTCGTGACACGCCACCCGAAGCCCGCGCGAATCTTGTTAGATTGCGAGCTTATATATTTATTATAAATAAATAAATAAATAAATAAATAAAAGAACTAAAAAGTTTAAAAAAAAGTAAACAGACATTAAAAATAGAATAAAACTGATTAATATAAAAAACGAATTGAAATCTTTTAAATACGTCAACAAAATTTAAATAGTCTGTTATGAAATAACAAGAATGAATATATCGACCAAATGTTGGCTTTAATCAACTAAAATGACATTACATGACAAATGACCGATAGAGACCTCAACGCCTCCATGTGGCGACCAAAGAGTTCACTACATAGCCCTATGCCTGTGTAAAGTATGAAAGGAAGATTACAATTCATGACTGCGTCCGTACACGGGTACGGACGTTGTTTCGGTTAAAGTCTGCTAGTGATACCTGAAAGTACGGACTTTCAGGTATCACCAGCAGACTTTAACCAAAACATACTCTAAAGTACGTGTACTTCATGGACTAGGTGGAATGGGTATTTAGATCAAGTATTTGTACGGAATCGGACTGGATGCACTTAGTACCAATGATATAAAAAACTATAGATACGTTTACCCGCTCTCTAAAATGGCAACAAGAAATCAAGGCAATTGCCGGGATCGCGCTTAGTGACGCACCAACCAGCGGTGCGAGGGTACGTTCCGTAAAAATAATTTGTGCTTAATAGTTTTATACTTCCTGAGAACAAGATGCCTTCATGTGTTTACAAATTATACTACAACAGTGAAAGATAAAATTGTGGCTTTCCCTTTCTTTACACAAATTAGTCGCCGTCGCCATTTTGCATAGCCGTAATGTTCGTGCATGACGTGTCTATATAATAATATGTCATTGCCTAGTACCAAATTTACCTAGTATGACTTATCTCTAGTGTTTAGTAGTACATAGTATGTTTCAAATAGTAAAATTTGCCAGATTTTATATAGATACTAAGCAGCCCCTGATTAGTCTAATAGTGCCCACCTCAGGATCTTCGATTAGTAAGAATTAAACAATAAATAAATAAATATCTCTGGACATTATGACACAGCGCCATCTAGTTCAGAGCTAAGCAGCGAGGCTTGTGTTACGGATACTAGTTGGTTGATATACTACATATATAGGTACTTTTTTTTTGTAAATACATTCATAATAAACATAGATACATCCATGACTCGGATAAAAATGTTGATGCTCATCACACAAACATTTGTTTCTACCGGGATTCGAACCCGAGACCCATAGCACAGAAGGCAGTGTTAACTACCGCATTGAAACCAGGGACCTACTCCATATTGATTGATAGACAAAAATAAAATCGGTCTATGTGTAAGTTTCAAAGACTCATATGCATGGGCGTAGTTAAAGTCTAGATACGCCCATGCTCATATGTACGAAGACAATAGAACTTAAAGGTACCACTAAATTCAACGAGTGGGCAACCCCGGGTATCTATAAGAGTAGAGCTAAATTATATGAATTATATGATATGAAAAATTATAAATATGACGCATCCTTCGTAGATTATGTTAAAAAATATTCAAAAATGTTTAAAAAGGTTTGCAGAATGGCCAAGTCAATATATCTGAGCAATAAAATTAAAAACTCAGATGATAAAATTAAAGCAACTTGGAAAGTTATCAATAATGTGACTGGCAAGATTTCACAACGAGAGAATAAATTCGAGATAATTGATAACAATAGGATGCTTACTAACGATTTTGATGTAGCACACGCTTTTAATAGTTTCTTTGCTAACATACCCATAACTACTACTAGTTCCTTAGGTTCTTCTTCTACCGATGCTGAAAATTTACTTCGTGAAAGTGTGCCTAGGTCTCAAGCTACTTTTGTATTTAATCATGTAACTCCTAGTGAAATTTTAAATACATTTAAATCTTTAAAATTAAAAAGAACTGGTGACTTATGGGATATGTCTGTCACTGTTTTAAAATCAGTGATAGATATACTCTCTCCTTATTTATCTGTAATATTTAATAAATGTATTGACATAGGTACTTTTCCAGACCTAATGAAGCATAGCAAAATAATCCCCCTATTTAAATCTGGAAGTAAAAACGAACTCTGTAATTTTAGACCAATATCCATTTTACCAACTGTTAGTAAAATTTTTGAAAAACTTTTATTGAAGCAATTACTAAGGTATTTTAATGTAAATAGCCTCCTACACTCTGAACAATATGGTTTCACACAGGGTCGTTCAACAACAGACGCAGGAGTTGCATTACTGAAACACATCTTTGACGCTTGGGAAAATTCGCAGAACGCTATTGGTGTATTCTGTGATCTTTCGAAGGCTTTTGATTGTGTCCACCATAAAACACTTATTTGTAAACTTGCACATTACGGGATTCGAAGTAAGGCACTTAATATCTTAACTTCTTATTTAAGTGGTAGGATACAGTACGTAAATATCAACAATACAAAATCATCTGGATTGTCTGTGCAGTTGGGTGTACCACAAGGCTCAATTTTAGGCCCTTTCCTTTTTTTAATTTATATAAATGATTTGCCACATTATCTGAGATCCATTTGTGATGTAGTACTGTTTGCTGATGATACCTCGCTTATTTTTAAAGTAGATAGAAATAGAGATCATTTTGACGACGTAAATAGTGCACTTGTTCAGGTAATGCATTGGTTTACAGTTAATAATTTAGTACTAAATGCTAGAAAAACAAAATGTGTAAAGTTTAGTTTGCCTAACGTGAAAAATCTAGGACCCAACTTAATTGTCAATAAAGAAGTACTTGAGACCGTCAATTCTACAGTATTCTTAGGTATTACACTAGATGCCAAGCTTCAATGGGGCCCACATGTGTCATGCCTCGCGGGGAAACTTAGCTCCGCTGCTTATGCGGTCAGAAAGGTTAGGCAATTCACTGACGTAGACACTGCTCGACTTGTTTATTTTAGTTACTTTCATAGCATTATGTCCTATGGAATTCTATTGTGGGGTAGAGCTGCTGATATAGAAAGTATTTTTATTTTACAAAAGCGAGCTATTCGTTCCATATATCAGCTAGGGGCTCGAGTTTCTCTTAGGGAACGTTTTAAAGACATTGGTATTTTGACTGTTGCATCGCAGTATATTTATGCCAACATAATACATATAAGGCAAAATATACATTCCTATTGTAAAAACAGTGACGTTCATAGTATTAATACACGGAATAAACATAAATTGTGTGCCCCCAGTCACCGTTTACATAAGGTACATAATTCGTTTGAGGGGGTTGGTATACGTATTTATAACGGAATACCTACTGATATCTTGGATCTACCGACTGACGTATTCAAAAGTAAAGTAAAAAATTGCCTTATTAAGAAGGCTTATTATAATTTGAGTGACTATTTTAGTGATAACAGTAGATGGTCGCCGGATTAGTCCAAGATAGCAGTCTACTTTGTAAAATGTAATTGTTGAGATGTGTAAGTGTGAGCGGGCACATACAGAGAAATGGAGGCCAAGAGTGTGTTAACATTATCATCGGTTGTTCTGTATTTCTATATCAGTAGTTTTTATATCTCGGCTTGGTAAAATGGATTGGTATATGCTAGCTCACATAACCATAGGTAATGATTGCACTCTATATTGTATACTGATTATAGTATTGTATAGAATCACTTATTATATAAACAGACAGAAATGTGTGCTGGGGAGTTTGTTGCGCCGCTTCTTCTTCCCAGCAAAAACACTAGGAAGCGGTGAAGGGCGGGCGTTTTTGGGGGCTGTCTTTATTGTCGACGTTCAAAAAGAGCCATTTAAATTTGGCCTACTTTGAATAAATGATATTTTGACTTTGACTTTGACTTTATGTAAAATATGTAGTTGGTTGAATGATTTTCTTGCACTTTTTTATTAGGTACCAATTATTTTATATTCAGACTAGCTTATACCCGCAACTTCGTCCGCGCAGAATCAGTAATTTTATTAATTCTGCTTATTTATTTCTAAATTATCGATTCTGTATACAAACTTGCACACCTTTTTCCCATTTATGATTTCCGAGACATCTGAATATGTTCAGCGCGCAAACCTAACAGACAAACTGAAAAGACAGACAGACACACTTTCGCATTTATTATTTTGATTAATATTAATAACTTATTGATATCTTGATATATTTAATATATTGGTTTAGCTGTTTCCCGCGACTTTGTCCGCGTGTAATTTAACTAAAAAAAGTTCCATTTAATCACACTCTTCGTCCGCTCCCGCTTTCTTAAGTCACGCGGTTTTAGTCCCGCGGAACCCTAATTCGTTTTATTTCTTAAATTACAGTTAAAGCCAGGTTACTTCTTATAACATTAGACATCTGCGAATTAAAGTCCCGTGGAAATCGGTTCAGCCGTTTCAGAGATTAGCCGAAACAAACAGACAACAATTATAAATATTGATATTTTGATTATTTGATAGATTCAGTTTTAAAACGTGTCAATATAAAATATAATTTCAATTAAAAGCACAAAGGAGTATCGATATATTAACTTCAAAGCAAATCACCCCATATATAAGTTTCTACCCTTTTTTACCCACTAAGGGAATTTCAATAAAATAAATACGCCTGCCATCAATTCTGTTAAAGAATGTTTATGCATAATTTGAAGTAGATTGGACCAAGGAATCAAGTTGCCCCATACAAACTTTGCCCCCCCCCTTTTCACCCCGCTAGGAGTAGAACTTCGGAAAATCCTTTCTCATCGGATGCTCACGTCATTCAAAGAACATAGCCTCCAAGTGTCAGGTCTCTACGATCAGTGGTTTATGCTGTGCGTTGATCCGTCAATGAGTCATTAATAAATAATAATAAATAATAAATATTCCTGGACATTATGACACACAGCGCCATCTAGTTCCGAGCTAAGCAACGAAGCTTGTGTTACGGATACTAGCTGGTTGATATACTACATATATACTTTTTTTGTTGTAAATACATACATATTATAGATAGATACATCCATGACTCGGATACAAATGTTCATGCTCATCACACAAACATTTGTCCCTACCGGGATTCGAACCCGGGACCCATAGCACAGAAGGCAGTGTTAACTACCGCTGGACTAACTGGGTCGTCATTCACACAGACAGACCAATAATTAAAAAAAAGATTTTTTATATAAGTACCGTATATGTATACTTTCATATGTATTTAGCTGATATTTGTAATTGTAACTATAAATTGTAACTAAGAACTTCAATTTTATTTATTTTTATATGAGTGAGTCGTGATTATGAGTGTGTGATTATGTGTGAGAGAAGAATGTGTGAATAGTTGTACACTAACACTTATTCTTAGTTTTTTACCAGATTAAAAGTGACGTTTTTTATTTAATTTTTATATTCAAATAAAATACAAAATATGTACAACTTTTTTAAATGCAACGTGTATAATTTTTAGGGTTCCGTACCTCAAGAGAAAAAAACGGAACCCTTATAAGATCACTTTGTTCTCAGTCTGTCTGTCAAGACCCTTTATTTCGAAAACACGTGGAGGTATCAAGTTGAAATTTAAACAGAATACTCAGGTCTACGGTCCCATGAAGTTGTGAAAAAATCAAACTTCTAAGTTTACGTAAAAAAAAGATACAGCCGTTTAATCAGCAAAAAACGCATTTTTCGACACTCAAGGGAATCAAAACTCATAGGGTACTTCCCGTTGACCTAGAATTATTAAATTTGGCATTTAACATTGTTATAGACCAACAATACAAGGAAAAATCTCAAACTGTACATTTGTAATTAAGTCTTAAAAAATCTGTCTGTCTTAAAAAGGGGGTCTGAATTTTGTTTTTTCTGTTTCATTAGAAAATTTTCTATTTCAGTAGAAAAATTAGTACTTTTAATCGGAAACTATAAAATACTAATTATTATTCAAAAAGTAAGCTCACGACAAAAAGCAATTAAGTCTGTTTCAAAAATATATTTTTAATGTAGATATTTCATGCTATTTCGCTTTTTGGGACACAAGCCATTTGTCAAAGTACCGTCCTTTATTAAATAAATAAAGATACTATTTATTTATTTAATTTACTATTTCTTTATTTTTATAAACTATTTATTTAATTCTGTAACTAAACCCAATCCTAAGTAGGTACTATTAAATAAATGATAGAACTGGGATCATCTTTTCCTAAAGAGTAATTATATTTTTATAATGACAAGCTTGTCATTGTCATTATAAAAATATAATTACACTCGCAAAATTAACAACGTTGCTCGACAACCTGTGTTAAGGAGTATACAACCTAAGTGTCTTGTACTTATTAATAAAATAAATAAAATCTCTGGACGTGTAAACGAATGGTCATAAAATCTTGGAGAATGCGCAGGTATCTTTAAATTTAGGTTTTCCGATGACCGTAAGGATCGCGAATGTGTGTACAGATGAACTCAAAACGTTCTTTTAGATATGACTGTGTTAAAGGATTCAATAAAATACTGTAAAGTAAAGAAAGGATATGAGCATCCCGACGAAGGCGTATTGGAAGCCACTTGCGTTTAGCGCGATATTCTGAGACATAATCATATTTGCGAAAACCAAAATTTGCGAGCGACTTCAAAATTTTTGTATAAATCTTATACAACATTTTTGAAGTCGCTCAAGCTTATTAAATTGGTCCTCGATGAGATCAAGATCGGCATAGTCAAGAATTGGCAGAAGAAGAGATTGTGCGAGCGCAATCATGGTGGCAGTAGGGAGAAAGTTTCGCAGTCGTCGCAAAGAACCTGCTGACGTAAATAACCTACGGCTGGTTTCAACAACTTAATTTCAAAACATCTTGAAATTAAGCCGTGTGGAAATGCATTTACGCATTTCCACACGGCTAACAAAAAAAAAAGGGTATATCATGTATTGGTGTTTTCCTCAACTCGGTGAAAGCATTTGATACAGTTTCAATTCTTATACTTATTAGAAAACTTGAGGTTATTGGGATACGTGGACATGTCTTGAATGGGTTAGCAGTTATCTGACTAACAGAAAGCAATGCACCAAAGCCTGTTCCTTCAGTAATAATTACCATAAAATAACTTTGGTGTACCGCAAGGCAGCATCTTAGGACCCATGCTATATACCTGAATGACCTTTCTGCCATCTATCTTCAAAAGGACATCATAAACTATGCGCGCCGTCCTCAATACGGCTATCCTTCTTTTTCAGAACCAAAATGTTAGTGTCAGAAAGTTGTACATATTAAAAATAGCCCTACTTACTCAAAAAAAAGTGCTTAACTCGGAAGACTACACGGAAATAGCCGGCAAACGCGTCTTTAAATTTCCCATCATTACCATTTTGTATGTATGAAGAGGGGTCATATAATTGAAAGCAGTATCTTCGTTTGGCATTATTTATTTATTTAAATTGAACAGAGTAACAAAATCAAAGTAAAAACGGACTAGGTCCGTTATGCTCGACCGCCGGCCGGCAAACGAATGACTCCCTCCACTTTTTTTTTTTTTTTTTGAATGGCATTCATTGTTAGCTCGAGGGAGCTTTTACAATGTAACCGGACTTTTTTGGCGAAGCACCAGACAGTGCCTCCAGCCAAGGCTTAACTTAGAATTTAAGCAACAGCAGCTAAGGGCGCCCCCGAATGGGGCTCGGACCTCGGCTTAGGGCGTTGCTGAGAGGACAGCTAGGGACGGCTGGATCATGGATTTGATTATTTAGGGGCGAATTTAAAGCTACAGGCTCGGCGCGGGCCGGCTCGAGCAAGGGACGGGAGGGAACGTTTACTGGACGTCGCGACGGGCCTCGCCGGCGAGGACGATATTTAGGTAGACGTGTGTGGAGTGTGAGAGTGCTGGTCTCGGGATTTGACTCTTGGAGAAGAGTGGTTTCGTCGTCTGGATAAGAGAGGACGTGTCTGGGGCGGCGTACCGAACTGATCGCGGAGGGCCTATAGTCGGTGCACTGGACTAACAAGGGATTCGGGTGATGGGGGAAACTCCCTCCACTGTTGTGCACGCCTTTTTATAGGATGGCGGTAGAGGGGCGCGTTGGAATGTGTCACGTGTTTTTGCACAAACAAGTGACGTAATCTGATGACTTGTCGTCCGGTATTTTAAATTATTATTTGATAGTACCTACATTTGCGCCGATATGTAAGTATATGAAAACACTTGTTTATAATCTCAAAACTTTTACAATTCGTAAAAACTAAAATAAGTAGAGAATTACTAACCTGGACGTATGAAGAATTTGAGGACTTTTAAAAAAAAAATATATATATTATATTGTACATTCTTGGAATCACAAAATAACAGGCCAGGACAAGATAATATAATAAGAACAGTCCCACCTGGTGCAGAAAGTCTTTGAAATACCAGTTCACTACTTTTAATCTTAATTAAGCTAATGTATAACTAAATATCTATGTAAAGAACTTGTATTCATTAAAATCAATAAAGAACAGTATTATTATTATTTTCTTTTCGCCCGTTAGGGCTGAATTTCCAAAAACGACACGTGTGCGTTTATTTTTGCCGAGG
The DNA here is from genome assembly GCA_905163465.1 of Craniophora ligustri. NCBI lineage: Eukaryota > Metazoa > Arthropoda > Insecta > Lepidoptera > Noctuidae > Craniophora > Craniophora ligustri. The sequence continues at coordinate 6,654,634 of LR990959.1, forward strand.
ACCTTGAATATAAAATTTTATCCTTTTAACTTTAAAAATGACGGTTTTCCCATATAAACTTTCAACCTCTATTTCAACCTCTTAGATAGTCCATTTTTAAAAATATACGTGTTTAATTCATTCTAACCAAAAACTTGTATTATAAACATACCTCTAACTTTAAAAAAGACCGATTTCCATACAACCATTTATCTCAAATTTTACTCCTTTAGCGGTCGAATTTCTAAAATTGCTTTCCTAATGGATGATTTCGTCATAAGATGCATCATCTTTCAAAATGTCAAATCTGTAACAACCAAAAACCAATGGAATTAATTAATTTGTGATCGTGGTGTACAATAATGTAAATTATGGTAACAAAGAACATCGATAATATTTTTTAAACAGTCGTCTTTGGTAGGTATTCTTTTTTTTTTTTTGAATGGGGTTTAGTTCTACTATGACCCATTTCAAGGTTATCCATTCATTACTGGATTACCGTATAAGTATATGGGATATGTACTAGCTGCCTGCCGCGGCATTTGCGTGAAAGAGTAACAAACATACATACTTACAAACTCTCGCGATTATAATATTAAAGTACTACTTAGAGTACTGTAAGAATGCCTGCCTGCTTGGCGTTGGTAAATGTTGCTATGCACTTGTGGCTTACCTGATAGCCTGAAGTTGTGTCAATCATCATAACAAAACATTCGTTATAAACATTAGTTTGGCAATAGGGCAAACTCATGCACTTATATGTCCATGGGCAAACTGAAGTTCGTTAATGACGGAGTATGAGATATTATTGTGATATTTAACGACGTGAGGTACGTAAGTTGGTTCATCCAGATAATACGCGTGCACGCGTGAAACGACTCAATTCAAGTCATCTCGGTTGAAAGAATTGTCTAATTTCTAGAGGATTCCTCAATATTCTTCCTTCAACATGTTCATATTTACGTCACGAAGACTTGACTTTGCCAATAAATAAAAAGAGAGATGAGGAAGAGAGTAAATCCTAAAAGACATTTACCGTATACAACATGCATTCATTTTTATCACATGCTCAAATGGTGAAGGAAAGCCTCGTGAGAAAACCTGCATGCTTGAGAGATTATCTTGATGGCATGTGAAGTCTGCCAACCCGCAGTAGGCTAGTGTGGGGGACTACAGCCTAATCCCTGTCAATTGAGAGGAGACCCGTACCCAGAAATAGGACATTAATGGGATGATGATGATGATGATGATTCTGTAAACAGTAGCAGAAAAAAAAAAGTTGACGACTGTTAGTGCCTCGTCTAGTTTGCGTAAATTAGGTAGGTGGGTACTTAGTTGAAGCTGGAACTCACAATCGCCCGTAATCGTCTACGATGCGCCTAGATTACAATGATGATTCTTCCTGGCCGATATCGGCCCCAGCGACGGTTATTAATAGGTTCGATCTTGAGCTCCTGGGTATAGTTAGCCACAATAATAATGTAATAAAACGATTGAAGAGTTTTCTCCCATATCTTTTTATTCTAAATACATTAATATTCTTTAATTCAACTCAAATATTCATTTAAACTATTACAAGCTATTTTTTTTATTTTAAACATAAATAATAAGTAATGCAAATGACCAGCATTGCACACTTTTAACTCGGTATTAATATTTAACTAGGTATTATCCAATCTTAGCGATAGTTCTCCATATTGACAAAACATATACACAACACTGAAAACCTTTGGTGAAAACAAGTACCTATTGCTACATAGCTATTAAATAATATCGACATGTTTGATGCGCTAAGCGAATGCTATGTTCATTCCTATCAAATGTTCTTTGGTAGTAGTCGCAGTAATCACGAGTTACTTAGCACAGCACACAACAAGCGTTTCTTAGCATATCCGACATGTCCAGGCGGTTACATTATACCATTTTATTGCATTAGGTAGGCAATTAGATTAATCCATTGGAATAAGACATGAAACAACGAGTACATTATCTAGATATCTAAACATTCGGCTCATTATCTTGTTTATTGTACAGATATTATAACGTAACGATTATGACAATCGGTTAAGGTAGGTACAAGGTTAGGTACATGCAAATGTTCATATTATGTGAATTACCAAAGATTGGGTACGTACGTTATACACAGATCTACTGCAGTACGAATATCATATTCAACACAGTTACAAATACGTATGTTTAATTAGAAAATAAATGATTCTAAGCGTAATGTTTCTATTTTATAACACACAAGTAGTTAAGCGTATCCAATTTTATTATGTAATAGATATATATATGTTTATATATATATATATATACGTTGTTAAAGGTACCAAAGTTTTAAACTATGCCGTTTCAAAATCAGACACTTCGAAGATAGGCGATGCACACATGCTCGTAGTATTTGATCGCCGATAAAATCTTATTTATATCTACGAAAATAATGTACATTGGACCTTCCTTCTTGATGCTGATGAATGACAGAAACCATGACTTAGAAAATACTTTTCATAATAATACTAGGGGAAATTAATCATAACGACAGAAAAACAAAACAAGTGAAGTGCGAGGAACTAAAATCATTTTAATCAGTTTATATCAAAATATCTTTTGAGTACATGAAGGAATAGAGACCAGCTCTAAAAATTGACCATTAAACATAACTTGATGGATGATGAAATGCAAAAATAATACAGGTTCATTAAGTATTACACCCTCCTTATAGTATTGTATGTTAATGTACCTACGCGAAGTTTATATACGAGTATGTATAGCTGAATGCCGAAGAAGCTATGTGCATGCTAATTGATAGAACATTGTTATAAACATGAAAAGGTCGCAACCGACGAACATGAAATTGGAATAAAACTAGTTTTTCATCCAATGTACAATTTTCAGACATCTACTTATTTATATTACATCATTAACACAGTGTTTGTTATATTATATTACACAGGTATATAGTTAAGAGTATCAGTTACGTTCCTTTCCTTACGAGAAACCTATGTAGGTACACAAATATGGTTATATTTGGAATCAGAACTGCACCACGATTCTGATATTGTTTGATATGATAATACATTAATGAAAAGAGAATATTTGGCCTGAAATGGATGAAGTAGAAACAGTTGTGCGAAGTGTTTCAGGAACTACCTACTACTATTGCAAGACCCGGCCCGCGCGCCGACAAGTTTTTACTTAATACGGCAAATACATATTTGAATCCACTCAAAATAAAACTTAGTCGCAAACCACTCATTTGTTAGTACTTAACAGTTTAATCGAACACTTCAATCCGTTAGTTGCGTACACGAAAACTTCAACGTTTTTATTTTGTATTTGGGTAAAAGAGAACTAGAATAAAATACGTAACATTACAAAAATAATAATACATTACTCTAAAGAGAAAAGTAAACGGATCGCCAGCGATCCTCCATAAGTAATGAGGTGCATTTAGGTTCACAAAATCAAGTACTAAAGCTTTCTAATAGGATGATTTGGTAAAGTGTCTTTATGACCCCCGACCAAATACGAAGAATATTCTAATGTTCCAGTATTACCGAACTTGGACACTATGTCCGTACGGCGGATAATGTTGTTACCGTACAATAATTACAAAACAACAATGTCGGTGTTTTTTTATTTCAATTTCTGTTAACATTGTTTCGGCCGGGAGCTGTCGGAGTTAGAATCACTACCGCGTAAGAGGCTGGCCGAATATTATATATTCAGAAAAAGACACAACATCAACTCCAAAAGGCAATTTTTAAAATTTACCTTAAAATAGATTTTTTTTATTTAGGATATCTATCATGTTAATATATTTTGGTGAATAACATCATTATCGCAAACCCGTATTAAATATGAGAAACGTGGATGATATGACAATATAAATTACCCTTTCATACCAATTAATAAGCGTTTTCAATGTCCTTACTTAGTCGAGCCGATATATGCGGCGTCGACGACTATAACTACTTACACGACTCATTAAGAACCGAATACTAACTACTTACAGGGATTATCGAACGTCTCCGTGAACGAAAGAACATTTCATATATCTTTGGTTAGACAAAACGAAACAGTAGTAAAATTACTAGACAATCGAACGTTACAGTCATTGGAGGGACATAATTATTTAGTGGTTAGGTTTTTATCTAAATAACATTGCGTAGTGATCACATAAAAATAATTATGATCGAAATGTGACGATGCATCGGGATCGTTCCATTTCGAGGGTAAGCGTCAACAAGTATTACTATTATCAACAAGCCCCCCGCCCGACCCGGCCGGTACCGAGCTACTGCCAGAGCTTCCACCACACTTGCATCTTCTCAGTGAGTTTCTTGCAGAGTCCCAGTAGTTTCCGTCACATCCCGCCATCACCTTCACCCTCGCACTCCTCTGAGCCCTCACCCTCCTCTAGCGTCACCTACAAAACAAATTACACCGTTAGCGTCCTGTTTTTAGTTTTTACTTAACTTGCAACGATAATTAGGTAGTCAATATGTTTTTGTTTATCTCAAATCTGACAGGTTGAATTAGAACCGAAGTTTAATTCAGATTTTAACCCTTATCTTACGGACTTAAAGTTAATGTTTATTTTGAATTTTGTTTTATGGAAATAAAAGAAAGATGAATTAATAGTTTTAACTTACTTGAAAGCGTATTTGTTCGGGGCGATCATCATCGGGCAGTGAGTGCGTTTGTATAGGCGCTGGTGGCGGTGACGGTGGTATCATACTTTGGTAATAGTCACGGTTTTCCTCTAGAGTGTCTAATATATCCTGAGCGTCTGGATGTACTAGATCTGCCCATGTTTCCCATAGTGGGTGTACTATGTAGTCGATGAATCCGACTTGTGATTTTTCTATCGTAGCATTATGTCTGTCACACATTGGGCTAATATCCATTCCTTGCTCTCTTTCGCGGTCTCCTTGTTGGAAGAATTCTTCCATAAGTAAAGCTACCCATCGCTTGTAAAGCGGTAGCGGTTTAGTGGGATTACTCAGATCAGCACAATGTACGAGATTCTCCAACACTTGTATTCTGTCTGTATAATTGTCTAGTAATAGCACACCACTCCCAGCTACCTTCTTTGTCTCCACCATCGTTTTGAGGTCTGCTAGTAGACTCATGTGTTTCGACATGTCTGTGGAGAGCACCATGTCTATGACCATCTTTCGTAACGTCTGTCTTTGTTTTTTATGAAGATTGATAAATATGTCGCATCCTTCATTCTGAAGCAATTTGAACGCTACGGCTAGATGGTGATTCTCTAAAACTGACTCATCGTTATACATCAGTGCGAGCTCCGAGCTGGAGTTGACGAGAAACTGATTGGTGAGGCCAGGGTGGTCGACGTCGTGCACGCACGCTGCGAACAGAGCGGCGCAGGTTTCTATGGGAGTAAATACTGCGTCGAGTGCCGGCGTGTTGAGCAGGACGTGCGTGGACTGTGCGACGTCAGCGGCGTGCAGGGAGTTGTGGAACGGGTTGTCGCGTATGTAGTGCTCCTCCAGGGTGATAGCGAAGGCGAGGAAAGTACGCGCTGGGATTTGTAGTGTGCCAAGTAGCTCCCTGGAAGTGAACGCGGCGTAGGCAACGGCAGTGAGAGGCCGTCCGCAAGACAAGTCGCCGATGCGGAAAATGTCCACACCCCACCGATCGATTTCACCAAGCTGGCGACCCAAATCCTCCTCATGAGGAGTGTCAACTCCATATCTTGGCACGCGTTCTCCAGTAAAGCTATTGGTGTGCGTTAGTGTCCGCTTAACGCCGGTTATCTGTAAATGATATTATATTTAATTATTTTATAGAAAACTAACTGTACCCTGCCGAGTTTTCTGTGGCAAATTGTGGTTGAAGATAAAATCAATCTTTGAAGTAGGTTGTAAATCGTGTCAAAATTTGAGCACAATCAGTGAAGCAGCATTTTGAGTTTTTAAAGCTTACACAAACAAACCAACTTAACATTTAAACATCTTTCTTTCACTTACAACATTCAATTGTAATATACGATTATAACTTACTTGTGACATGGTGGTTGCAGGTCCTGAATGACGCGGTTTGTCTTTTTTCTTGGCACGCGCTTCAGCAACCTCATCAACTTGTAAGGATGGCAAGTCGATATCTTGTTGTTTGTCTGAAAGTGAATATGAATATTTTTATTAAAATAACTTAATAATCGTTCGTATCATATGATTGATTTGGTGGATCTATTTCATTAAACGTTATTGATAGGTTGTAAATCTGAGCAGAGTACATAAATACTGACTAGAGCCGGTGACCTGAAATTGCTAGAACATGAACAGCCAGATCCTAGAAGCGAGTTTAATACAGGAAGCTATATTTCATCTATCGATCATACATTTTATTGTTTTCAAATGGTGCTACTGGGTAAGTATGTCGAAAAAGTGGGTGGAAATGTGAAGTATCCATTAATACATATATGATTGATACGTTACTAGGTCAGCGTGCGTGCTTTGTTATTACGTATAGATACATTATCAATCATGCTGATGGGAGGCATATCTTTCAAATAGAATTGTTGGCTAGCCGCTAGGCCTTCATATTCAGAATCATCATTTAGGAGTAGGTTTTTTCTAAGTATTTTATGGATAAAGCTTGATTTAAACTATCGTAAGTTTAGTAAGTAGATTTATATGGCATTTATTAACTAATACATAGACTACTTAGTATATTCTAAATCTCTGTACGTAGTACGCACAAAACCATTAAAGAAGTTTTAAGATTTTTAAGATTAATTATCTTATTTATGTATTTGATATCTAACTGCTTGTGATTTAAGTTTTAGTAATACTTTTCAGTATTGTATGTGTGTTATAATAATAAATACATGATTATATAGGAACTTCACTATGGGAATTCATCATTCTATGATAAAGCACTTAACTAGTAAGTGACATTAGTAAGAGGCCTATAATGAAAACATAATCCCAGAATATTTAACGGATAAGCTTATTTTCAATATAAGTGTACGCGTCCCACGCACCAAACAAAACAACAGATAATCACACCCGCGGCTAATTTCTATATATAGATGAAAGAAAAGCCGGTCAAATCGTCGGAAATCGGATATATAAATGTCCACTATTTATTTGTGTTTACTCTTCACCGAAATATGAATTCATTTCTCTCTTCTTATAGATATAGCCAATAACGCTTAATATCAATCACCCTTTCATTTTATACAAATTAAATAATACTCAAATATTTTAAATATGCGGATATTATTGAAAACAGAAGCCAATTCTTTGTTCTTATGATTGTTGATCACGGTCGTTGAATAACAAACAACTAAATTTGTTCTACGAAGTTCCTACGGTCCCATTTGGCAATTGCTTCAATAACAGTTCGTTGATGTATTCAAACATCTATGTCCCAAATGTTTTACGTCCTCAATGAATTAAATCTCCTTGAATATTCATTATGATAAGGATTGTGGCGTTCTACTAAGACTTTGCTTGTTAGCTGACGTGTTTTGGGACACGTAAAGTATTTACAGGCATCGTAGAATGAATAACAAGCGCTATCAAGGTTAACCCAGTGGGAGTTGACTAGGTATACAATTTAAAACCAGTAAGTACCATTCGCACTCGTATTAATAGTATGCGGTCAAGATATAAAATGTCTATTTAATATTATAAATAATAAGTTTAAGCCAGCGTTATATCTGCCGTGGCACGGCACATCTCTGTAATGTTGAGTTAATCGAGTTTATCATAGCAACCGTAAAATATTTTCATACAGTGCTTATCATCATAAAGAATGGATATTTTATAAATATAGACATTTTCTTAGATATAATCGATAATTCGGTCAATATTTTTTTTCAATAAATGAATCATCAAACTCTTTCAACTCATGGTAGAGAAGTAGGGACGTGACTGGTCAAGCCAGTCTACTTGAAGATACTGGTACTTTACTTTGCCTTAGAAGCATGAAATTTGACTTGCATTTGGAAAGAACAGGAAAACTTGACTGTCAAAGTATGTACTGTAACTTATACAACTTACACAAAGAATACGTGTACATGCATTAAAGAGTTGTGCTTCGCGCGTGACACGGCATTTCTGGTACCTTACCAAATGTAATTTACATAATTATGGGCATCTATAGTTTCTAGTATTATTCTTTCTAGTATTATTATTATATATATATAATATATATATAATTAATAATTCAATATATTGTATATATATTGAAGGAAGGAATTTAGATAAATGTTGTTGTGTAGAGGGAGGAGCACACGCGTGGCTAAAGATTATAATGTCTTATCACCTTCTGATAACTTATTTATTTACATTTATTATCCTGTTGTGTGTATAGTAATGTAGTGAAGCACAATTTATTTATTTCAAACATCTTTGACTACTATGTAAAGCTAAGGCGTTTAGTAATTATAATATATCTATGTATATGACATGCTGTTAGCAAATCTGGTGGTTTTTCTTACCGATTGATTAATCCCAGATTATCCACAATTATTACTTAATACACAATAAATAAAATATTTTGTAGTTGCTAATCTTTTAGTAAATGATTAATAATGTGTAAAATAATGTATGAATTCCACCTGCATAGTTCGCAATATGTAGCACGGGAGTATTAACCGGGCATGGATTCAACTAAACTGAATACGGGGTGCTCATAAAAATATCAGAACTTAAAAAAAAAATTACAGAGAAATTGTAAATTTTCAGGCTCTATGCTCAGTACGCTTGCAACTAATCAAGTATTATGTACATATTTCGAAAAAGTTTTCGTTTGATATGATTGTGAATTACTTTGTGAAATTTTAATCATCTCAAAATTGACTTTATTTTATTAATTCAGCAAAATTTTGTTCTTTTGGTCTCAAAGGAAAATGTTGACGCCACAAATTGTATTTTCAGAGCACGTACACTTGTTTTGTAATACGTTTTGGAATATGTTTATTGAAAAATTACAGCATATATAAATTGCGTACAGTAAACAATTTCATGTAGGCATGTTAACGTATCTGCTATTACTTTACGAATATATTGTTTATGATTGTTAAAATTCCAACACAAATGTGTAACTTGCTTGATTATTTATTAGACATATTTTAAGGTAATTAAAAAAAAAATGGGTTGTTATAATGCGAATGTACAATCATAGGCAGTGTATAAAGGTTTGGACATTGCGTAACCACGGAGGGAGACCATCTATGATGAATGACGTACCTACTACATTTTGACAAATTGAAGTTATATCAATCATGATAACGATGACACGACACACGCGTTATCTCTTTATTTAACAAGTAATGATATAATCAATGCATCTGGTGATAGCATTTCTAAATCGTGTTACTGGCGACCTCCCAACATTATGTTAATTTTTAATGAGGTTTTAGATAATGTATTTAATATTTTTTGTACTATAAATTATTATTTTATATAACAAAAATTGACATTAAGATTATAAATAAACCAATTTTATCTAATACATTATCCTTAAATTGATTCACTAGGTACTTTTAGAATAAGAATATCAAAGAAAACGGTATTCATTGATGATCACTTACCCAAAAATGTGGAGCAGATGTACTCTGAGATCTGGTTGCCGGATTTGCTGGACTCGGAGAAGTGGCTCAGTTCCTTGTTCAGCATGCGCTTGAACTGCAAGTGCAACATATCCATTGAACGGGCCATTGTTACAGCGCGACTCCGCAGCCACCGCGCAGGGGCAAAACGAACGCTTTGTCTTTCGGCGCACACGCGCATTTCACAACACAATAATATTTATCAAAAACAAAAAAAAACAAGCTCCTAAGCTCGTATTCCGAATTTAAATAAATTATTTACGGTACTTCGTTCACACGTCTATTATCTATGAACGCTATCGTCAAACTGAAGCGGTCGCACAGACGCGGCCTCGTATTTATTTAACGTAGCGCGACTATCGTCACGGCTCCGCTCTACAGAAATATCGCCTTCCCAGTATTGTGCTTTAGGTATATGTAATCTAGATTCAGTCACTCGTGCTTCCTCTGACACAATTAAGAGGGAAAGTCGGTTTCCACTAAAACAATTAGTAAGCAGCCTGGCAGCATGTCATACGTTAAACCTATATACAAGTATCCGTTTTATTTAAGAGTAAAGAGACAGAGAGAGCAATGGTGTTAATTAAAACGGGATTTTCATTGGTTAGGCACCATTGGAGTCTTCCAATGGTGCCTAACCAATGAAATAAATAGACCTTAACTCTGGATGCAGCTAGCGAAGATTCTGTTTTCGACGGTTTTATTGCTTTTAATTAATTAATTTGAATAGTTGTATGCTCACTGGTAATATGAATAACAATATCAAGATCAGCTATTAGTTACGTTGAACACCATGCTCGTCATCATGCAAGAATACACGATATTATTATGACGAAATTTAAAACTAGGTTGTACCATGATAGTGGATAGGTACTAAAGCGCGGATTATAAGAAGATTGAATTAGATTTAGTTGGTAACAACAGTTACATGCACGTGTTTTCAGCCATGAAATAATACGTAGATTTGTGGACATTTGGTCTTGACATAGTTTCTTATCAGCTCACAAGCCTAATCTTGATCCCTGGTAGTCACGTTAAGTCTGGGCATCTTAAATAAGGAAATTGCATTAAGGTGGAGTTAGGGGGTTCATTCAGATTTTTTAATATATTCGGATTAAGTTAAGAGAGACCAAGATCGTCAGTCGTGCAGTTTTCGTAATTGACACTTATTACCGTAGCTATAAATATTAGGTTGTTTCTGTTTGAAAGGAAATTAGTTCTCTCCGTGTTGTTCTGAATAGCGCTAGTTTTTGTCAAATTAGTCATCCATTCTGAATTTAATTGGAAAAAATATGTCCTGTAAATAGCTAAGTGACTGGATACTTGTAATAATAATAGCTTTTTAGTATTTTAATTTTAATATGTTTTTGTTTGATCACTATTATTAGGTACCATAAGGTCCTATTCAATAATACGTCTCTATAGTAATCAAATAATGCTCACTCAAATAAAATTAATGCAAATTTGAGGGACTTTTATTGGCATAAACTGACCCAAACTAGTTTCGGCTGCACACACGAACTTACGATTATTAATATCATACACGATTGATTCGATGAATTGGTTCAAATTGTCCGTATTGTAATTTGTCATAACGCAACATTCGAGAGCATTTTTCAGTCGTTAAAACTGTTATTTTGCATAATTTGTATTTCTCAGTCGCTAAATGTTTTCGGACGCTTTTTACTGTGTTTTTTTAAACCATCAGTAAAGTTATAAACTATTAGAAAAAAACTAGCACGAATGCATTAACTTACACGTTATGTGTAAACATAAAATAAACAATCATATATCATGTCCTGAAAGCGTGGAACCGGAATAGAGCAGCAGGTCACTTAGAGTGGAAACGTGGTTATGGCAATGATAAACTTCTCGTGAGAAAACTAGTTCACGTGTCCAGTGATTCATCTATTACTTAATTGAAGACTTAACTGCACTTACGGGAAAGAGTGAAAGACAAATAGTGCCAATGAAATCTGGTTCACGCTCTAAATATTTTAAAAATATCGACCACACAAATAGTGAAAACTTTAACTAATTAATAAACTAACTTTTAAGTGTATATACCGGTATTGTAGGTGTATATTATATTTGCCAGTAAATAGACGTAGGTAGTAAGTATGTAGACTTTTCTTTTTCAGTCACAACTCATTCAAACTGTTCAAGATAGCGCTGTTGTGAGTATATTCTTGTTTTTGGAATGTAACTGCCTATGTCGGAATTGATTTTAGGAATTCGGACATTATGCCAATTTCTTACAGATTCTGGGTATTTTAAGACATATTTTGATAAATATACAATTTATTTTTCTAGTTTTTATTTCTATTTTTAGAATACATCTACTTACCAAGTATCGACAGTATATATAGTTCTTATAGTTTCGGAAAGAAGTGGCTGTGACATACGGACGGACAGACAGACAGACGTAACGAATCTATAAGGGCTCTGTTTTTTGCCATTTGGCTACGGAACCCTAAGAATGGATTGCGCTAAATCATACCGTTTAAATATAATAGTTGTATTAACATTACCATTGGATAGGTATTAGGTACCATAAATCATTGGTTGTGTATTTCCTTCTACAAGTACGCATTATACCCCTTAGGGTTTTTGTAAAGAAATTTACTTCACAACTTTCCTGTGACGTCGACCGTGTGGGCGTGGATGAAACAAACAATGAAGTAAAAATACCTAAATCGATTAATTGCTACACCATCACGTAAATACGAGTAAACTTTTAGAGCTGAAATTAGTATAGAGGAAATATTGAATTCCACCTCGGTATATATTTACCTACGTCAGACTAGGCAGCAGCTGTTGCTACGTGAAAAATCAACAAGTTTTTTTAAGCAAATAATGATATATTGGCAAGTATAGTATCCTATTTTTATCTATCTATTTATGTACTATATATCGACAAACGTATGTTATGTCACCACAGACACAAATATTGCTAAATTATATGTTATTTTTTATTAGGTAGGTACCTATTTATTGAAAATATTGATATGTAATATAATTCCATTTTATTGCAGAAAAGATATTAGATATTCTATAAAATTAAATATATATCTAGTGATTATTAATTAGCTCATCATTATCATAAGAAGTGGATCTCCCTAAAATTTAAGTTCAATTTAAGTTTAGGCATAACCACTACATATGTATATCGATATATAATTTAAGAATTTAATTCGGCCATAAGGAAAATGATACAAGAAATACAAAAAGAGCGAAATATGTGAAGAATTTATGATACTTATTAAGCTAAATAATTAAAACCGTAAAAATGATGTATCTGAATCGTAAGTTCCTGATAACGATGAGTCACTGTTTGGGTCGGTATATGTAACGTATGACAGCTATTACTTGCATAGTAATTAATACTATGCTACCGGGTATGACGGGACGTGATTAGGGCGTGGGATACGACGCGTTAGTGGGGTGGGCTCGATAATCACGTTTCTAAGCTAAATTGGTCATCAAACGGTATGGATTGACCATTGATATTATTTTAATTGAGATATCGCTGTAATACAATTGATGGATCATCTTTCAATCAAATCAAACATTTTGATTTTTAATATCGATCATACTCGATCGAACCCGCCTCCAGAAGCGTGAATGATTAAATTTTATAGAACAGTTCATTGTTTTACAATAGAAACTACACTACGATGCAATACTGAAAAACAAAAGCTAGCACCTCACTCACACACAGACACTCGTCACACGCCATCACATCGCAATCTCTTCTATTTGATGAAATATTTACAATGAAATTACTTGGATTTTTTTTATATGTCCTACAAAGCTAGTGTTTTTTATGAATTCCGATACCCATCATAGAAGTATATTTTTAGGTGATTACATATTATCCTGAATTGTTGGGTATTTGTTTACGACTAAAGTGGTTAGATTATATATATTAGGTTATGGAAAATATATACATAGTATATTGTGGTAAAATGGGGAATCCTCACGACGGTATGATTTTAATTCAATAAGATCTCGTTACCAATTATTTAGATTACATTTACGATAAGTCTATTAAAATATTAATAGTACAGCAATTCAATAATAAGGGGATATTTGGAATTGCCTAAAAATAAGAAATATAAAATAAAGATCTGAAGTGACTAGGTTATCTAAACTTACATATTTTTTGATAATCATAATGATCGAATGCTAATTAATTACACTTGTAAAATCAGGTAACATCGGTCATGTTTTGTCATGTTTCGGTAGATTATCAAAGTAAGGCTACACTATTATTATTGGATAGAAGGAAAGTCAATAATTTTCGTCTCTCGTATGAATTTTGTATGCGGTAAATCATCGTTAACTCTAAGATGAACGTAAGAGCTACCGTTAATTTAGTGTCGTAAGATAACCGGATGGAATGAACCAGTACGTCGGTAATTTGGGAATTACCTACATACTCAATAAAATAAGGTAAAATTTACGTTATTAGATTGAGTTTTTCCTTTGTTGACGTTTATTATGACGTATCAGAACGTAGTAAGGTAAATATTTCGACGCTTTACATTATAGAAATTGAAATTTTAGGTAATTGTTTCATATTTCCTATTATTTAAAACACAAGTAAATAAATATCAATATAAATAAAGGTTTATGTTATTTATTGACAACAGTTTGCATAACGATAAGCACTCCAAGCGATTAACATGTGATTTTTTAAATCTGTGTAGCTTAAACCATTCTCTTTAACATTTGAAGAGTTGATTGTAGCAAGATAAGTAAATACAGATGTACGATTGTACATAGATGTAAACAAGACGAATTATATGTTCAGATGTTTTACGACGACCGGTGACCTTGACCTAGATAATATTATACACTTAATTCAATTGAATGAACATGTTGATTTGTATCTATTCATAGTACCTAAGTAGGCTGTAATGATACAGTATTAATATATGAGATTTAGTCATAACTATTTTGTTTATCGTAGGTTTGTAATATGCGTATTTAGACTACATTAGACTAAATTAGATTATTCCAGGGTGTAATGAAATACTGCGGCTTTTCCCTGCCCATAATAAAAAACCACAACCAACCTATTTCATTTACGTCATAATTATTATTTTGTATGTTATATGTTGGTATATATAATGTTCCTATATAATAACTAAATAGGCATTTAGTGTTTAGGGGTTTGAAAATAAATTAATTTATTACTTGCTGCAAAATTCAATTCGTCAAATTTAATGTTGCTTAGGTCATAAGGTGTAGACATATTATAAGTTTATAACGATACTACGATTAATATTTTTTTGATTACCAAATTTCTATGACCACCAAGCAAAATTTTGTCCGTGAAGAAATGGCACTCGAAATTTGAGCTCTTTCTCAAGCTAATTTAACTACATATGTATATGGACAATCTCATGCTACTGTAGTGACGTTTATGATAAAAAGAAACCTAAGTACTGTACGTTTGTTTATAAACCCTATAAACAAGTTCTTAAATGGATATAATATGTTACGCAATAATGGCCAGTTCACGAGCCGATTTGACCGTGACAACTTCTTGAATCTACTTCGTGTTGCATTGACGGTTTGACGATACATAAAAAACGTGTGGTTTAAATATAGTTATCGAAAACAGTAAACATAAACGTAATGAAGTTATTCAAGGGTACCTATTTAAAAATAGCTTATCATCTATTATAAATTATTCTGAGTCTGCTGTGTTATATCAAACAGCAATTATATCACCTAATGTTTTAAATATTTTCAAAATACTCCACCAATAACACATTTACATTAGTTTGCCTACTACGAGCTGTGCGAGGTTTTACGACAATTTATTAAAGTCGTCAAGTATTTAATATACTTGTATTACAATGATTCATTTGCCAGTTTTTTGTATTCTCTATCGTGGTTAATAATGACGTAGGTACATGATAAGTTGAGGTCGAAACTTTAGTTGGTGTTTAAAGGTCGGTCGGGGTTACTCAGTGAGAAATACCAATATGTCTACTACTCGTACTTACTGGTACTTACTGTTGGCACGCAAGCCTTTAAACTCAAAAGTGACGTCTTAATTTTAATACGTCACATGCCTACGCATTGTTATTTGTCATAAATTAATAATTCATTTGTAATGTTCGTTTCACTATTTCCGTGTTAAATGAGCAATACCTTAATGTCTGTATTTGAGTACTGACAAGTTTTCTATTACGCCTATATTTTATTCTGGATTTAATTTTAAAAATAATTTAACAAGGTAGAATGTTAAAATATAGGCGTATTGTATTGAATATCTTACATTTAAAGATTTGCATTTCTATTCCAGTTAACTGAGTTTTAAATCTAGAACACATTTTTTTTAATATGTAAACATTGTGTACAGTGGCGGGAAACTCATGTCAACCTTCGTGGACGCAGCGGACAGGCGGCTCACGCTCGACGTAAGAATATACGTCACACACTAACCAGGTCGTTGTAAAGGTAACTACGGCTACCAGATGCCCCGTTTCTTCGTATACCATTATTATTTTCACTGGAAATAACTATACTCACACTGTATAGTAATACCCCGATTTACGGTACCCCGTTTTACGCGAATTCGGAGATACGCGGTTTTTATTTAGAGTGTCGCACCCCTCATTTTTCCTACCTTGCTCACAATTTTTTATTTATAATAATTTCTAATCTTTTAATAACCAACTATTAATTAAACAATAAATTTTTTTAAGAGCCCAAATAAATATAAAAATTGAACCCCGACTTAGGCGAATTTGACTTACGCGGTCATCGCTCGGTCCCACCTATCGCGTAAGTCCCGGGTACTGGTACTGAAAAGTTACACCGAAAAGAAAGTCTAGTTTTTGTACTTACTTACTGGGAGACTTATCGACGACCCGTTTAGCGCAGCGGTATTAAAGGTTACCTTCCGTGGTAAGGGCCTTGGGTTAGAAATGTTAGGTATGGCCAAATGTTTTTGTGATTTACATAGACATATGACCCGAGTTATGAGTATTTATTATTTATATGTACTCGTATTTACAAAAAAAAACTGTATCTATGTATATATTATAAATCAACTATCCGCAGCACAAGCCTCGTTGTTAAGCTCGGAGCCAATCCGGATATATTTATTATTTATTTATTGTCATCGACGAAGGAACGACACTAAGTTTTAGGTACCTACTTAAGTGGTAAATTAAGTCTTGTAATATGCATTTCAATTAATGAAAGGCGGACCGCATCCAAAACCTTCTAGCAACCTTAACCAAGTCGTTTGTACATCTCGTTGAGAGAAAACTTACAGTTGCGTGATCGTTAGGTAATGACAATTATTCCAAGTTAAGACAGTTATTTTGTCAAAGAGCGGTGGGTGTTGGTGAACTTGTGTAAGAATGATTTATACGTTCATATGAACAACTATGTACATGGACAATTACATATACGTTAAAATTAGCTCATCCATTTTAATTCAATATTTAAGTGTTGAGAATTAATTAAGCTATGGTCTAAGATCTCACTTGATACTTGAGATTCTCGCCTCATCTATTGATTGTCATCATTTTTGTAACATCTTTAAATTGAGAGGTGATCAAAGTGATACCTACCGAATACATTATTTTCTTTTGAAGATTGCATATTTACATTCAATAATATATTTCATGCGAAATTACGATTTGTAGCACGAAGGCGGGCGGCTGTTAGCAATTCAGCGAATTTGTATTCTATTTATTGTACGAATCGCGAGAATTGTGAAGGATGTAGATATTGAAGACGATAGAGGAAAACTTTTCAAGTAAATAAATATTAACGAATACAATTTAAAGAATAAGCGATTTTTTCATATTGATGAGTTCATTTTTCAGTGGTTTTATTCAGCTAGGAGTATTATGATTTTTCAGTCTAAATAAAACTTGGTAATCATAATCTCCTCATTTTAGATTAAGGAGACATATAATATTATGATACATCTGCAGTTTGATTTGAGATAAATAATTCAAGATACAAGTTTGTCATGCTTGAGACAATTGATCTGACAAGGCGGGCGGGCGGGCTCGTCGCCCCAGCATTGCGTACGTGACCGCGCGAGCGTAGGGGACAGCCGCCGTCCATGGACCTTTAGCCGCGTAAACCACGCACTTCAAAAATCTTATATCATTTGTTAGTGCGCCGAGGCGCACACGTACAACCTTCCAGACTAGTTAACGTGGATTAATGCTCGTAACCGATACACATTCTCCGTCACGATCACGACAAGTCAGTAAATCTGTCTGTTTAGTTTCGCTTTGTCTCGCCAAGGATGCTGAGTAATAAAACTATTCTTCGTACCGAGGTTGTTGTAAGATTTTAAATATAATACGTCACTGTATAAGTATAAGGTCCTCTTATTTCTTCGCACTGAAACATAGCATGGGATTTATTTATTATTTAAAATTAAAGTAAGCGCCAATTTAATTTTTTTACTACCTATTTGTAAACATTAAAATTATAGTATTTTTTTAAGCGAAATTTTTGGTTTCAAAGTATGTTATTAACCTAAACATGTTTAGTTAAAATTTACTAATCTGTCAATACATTTAGCTAACAAAGTCACGTACCTACTCATCCGCATAATTAAACTACGCGTAACCGAGACATAGTATACAATCCGTATCAATGTCGAATCAAAATATATGTATACGTTCGTGTGTATCTACTTCAGCCATAAATAGACTATTTGACTGTGAAATATTGCTACAGATTTGTTTATTATATACGTAGTACTTTTTGGACTGGGGTTTTGCGTCATTAACGAGGGTATGGCGAGGCTGCCCTTCAGTTTTAATGATACGACGTCACGCACACATGTTTCAGCTAACGCTGACAGCCGATCACTTTATAGGTACCCCTAGAGGAAGTTATCCAGGGTTTAGAAACTTGTTAAATAACTCGTATGCTATTATTAGTTCGCTACATAAAACTTTCAGAGGTCACAAAGAAATGTCCTTGACATTTAGGTACATTTAATGAATGAGGGATTTTTATTGAAATGTAGAGGGGTTCAGTGCGATCCTGTTTCCAATTAAAATAATTAGCACTAGTAAAATGTAAGTAATAATAATATACATATATCTTTGAATACAATTTGTGCATTTGGATATTATATTGATATTTGCTTAACACCCATACTGCAAAAGCTAAATATGATAGTGATTATGGCAATAACATGTAGAATATATAGGACGGGAATAGAGATTGTCTATGTTTGTTTTTTCAACATTTCCAGCTTTATTTCCTATGCAACACATATCATATTGTGTTAAATAATTCTATAGCCAGGCAAAAAATATTCTCGTGATGTCAAATGTTACTATCCATTAGGAACTAACTGCCACTCAGTCAATATAAAGCAGTGTAAAGTAGTGCAATGCTAGCCGGTGCTATCCTATTAAAACTTGCTCTAGTCAATTAATGAGAACACATCGGTCTCAATTCAAATACAATTTCGACTGAGTATTTTGATAGCACTTGCATCACAGTATTGAGAGTTTTAATTCTAAGGAATTTAGGTATCATATTATATTCTATGATATTATTGTAAAATATTATAAAAGTGGCGTTTTAAAATATGTTAAACGTGCTCTCTAACAACCTAATTGGTTTACATCCACACATAGATAACTTTCGTTGTTATTGTGTGCGTAAACTAATAAGATTTGAATTGTCAATGCTCATTGGGCGTGTGCATAATACGCACTGTACGTATATACGCACACAATGAATATGTACTCCAGTTGCCTGTACCAACCGCTAGGTCGCTAATTGCATGTATACCAATTAGGTTGTTAGAGTGTGCGATACATTTACTTAAATTAAATAAAATCGTATTTTTTTTCTACGCTTCGTAATCTACACGATTGTTTTTCCCTAGTTCGCAATCCTTTATCCCACGTAGTATCTATGATTTAACGTATCCGATTGCAAATTTATGAAGAAAATTGAAGAAGAAGTTGAAGAAAAATATGTGTGCGAATGAATAGTAATAAGTCTTTTAAGCTTCGAAATCATTAAAACTTTTCCGTCTCCAATAGGCTTTCAACGTTGACATGCGATCGAAGGCGCGGAAATTTATATTTAACTTGGGAGGTGATTTAAATAAGGTAACCAACAAAATATTTAACTTGGAGAATTTTATCAAGTTTGTGTTTTATGATAATTAGTTATTAAATACACTCAACTAGTTAATTACGTTTAATAGTTGGACTAAGTACATTAAGATGTATTTATATAAAAGTGAACAGTAGGTATCTGGTAATTAATAAAAAAAGCTTTCGTTTCTATAATCACCCGACTAGTTTTACAATGACGCGAGTTTTCGCATTTATAACATGATTAAGGTAAACCTTCGAAGTGTTTGCAGAATAATGATTAATATTTCAAGAATGGACTTCCATATTAAATTATAAATTTAGCTTACGCGTACTTGTTGCCTATGTGTACGTGATTGATAAGTCACGTTTAAGGCGTATTTACAACCATTCCTAGAAAGGATGGGTTAGGTAAAATCCTAAAACCTAAAACTTTGTTTGATGTAATCAAATACATTAAGAAATAAGCATGCTTATTCTAAATTGTAACCGTAAATAAAAGTTATATTTTTATCACACGGTAAAATGACATCGTCAGTAGTCTATCATGTACGTAAATAATATAATGAAAACAAGTTTAGACTCAGCTGTTAAAAGCAATACAATCTAACTGTGCCATAAACTATGGCACGCTTTCACAACATGTCACATCACGACAATAGACATACCTAATATATGTGAAATAAATATAAATGTAACGAGTGTAATTTACAAGTTTTCTTTGAAGATATAATATCGGTAAGTTTCCAAGTTTCGCTATTGGATAATTCTTTACATTGATTTATGTATTTTATTCATCTCATTATGACGTTTGCAAATGGATTATCACGTTACACTCTTGATTAATTCATGGTTCTTATGATTTATCGCAATCATGTTTGTACGTGATGCTTTGCAATGTATAGCTGTAGAGATCATTCTAGTAAATAAATATAGGTAGTACTTAAATTATAATTATCATTGACAGATAATAACGTAATTATAAGTCCAGTTTTATGCTACAATAATAAGAAATGAGTAGGTACTCTTTGTATTAGTTTATAAATACAAAGAGTACCTACCTACTCTTTACTTATATTCCCAAAGATTGTGTGTTTGATGAATAACTCAAATTGGTAAATAGTAGATAAAAAAATTTAATTGCAGGCTACGGACGAGAGAAGCCTTGCAATGTCATCGTTAATTAATAAATACGTTAATCTATATTCGTTTGTCAGAAATAGTTGTAATATGTGTATGTATGCGTATTTCTTAATACGATCATATTTTTTGAACCGTGCAATAAATGTTTTAAAAAATCAAAATCCTTTCGATTTGTTGTTTTTTTAGTAATCTATATTTTATATTTTACCATATATTTGTTGATGTCGAAGCTCTGCACGCACGGCATACAAAGCGAAAAAATATTTAAATTTTTTTCAAACATTTCTATCTATAAACTACCTCCTACCTACTAAATATTAGCCTCATAAGTAGATCAAATAGCTTACGAGATTGTGTTTAATTGGTGAGTGAGGGTCCTTTCGCAGTGATTATAAAGAAAGAGTGCGAATAACGCACACTGTTTCTCAAAATTACTTCCCACATTTAAGTATCTTATCTCCGGAAAAATATCCGGTGCAGTCTTTGGGAACTGCCAATAGAAGTGAACGCACGGAGGTATATCTATGTGTATATATATACAGAGTAGACCTACATATAGCTCATGGAATGCGTGCGGTAAAGATGATGCAAGTTTCACGCTTTTTGTTCACCCAAAGAGTGCTCAACGCGCCTAAAGAAATTTTCACATATAGTATATAGCTTAAGTATTAGTACATAAAATTTGTTGCAAAAAATACTTAGCGCACTTTCTCTTGAATATACAATCGAAGAATTTTTCCTAACAATTGTCATGTTCATCAAGAGTTTCAGTGCGAAATTTTCTTCTTGGATTCTGCGAAGTGTCTTATTATAAACAGTGAGTAGTGACAATCGTAATGTGTTCTGACGTATACTCTACTGAAGCTTTATAAATATAAAGAGGATAGCCACGTGGGAATTCTGTAAGTACACGCATGATTATTCTAGTAAATTATCATCAGTCATGTTCATCATCATATATCATGATAAGACGTTTAGAAGAACATTGTCTTACACATTCCAAGGCTATTATTACCTATGTTGCTCAGTATGCATGATGCATTGTACCGATTTAAAAAAAGAGGTCATTTTCAATATTTCTAAATGAAGATGAATGATTTTTTAATATTTCTCAACCAATTTCAATGATTGCATTTTTATTTAAAAGAGAAAGTTGAATGTGTTTTTCTTACTTTATACATATACTTCGGTTGAATAGTTTGCCAAGATTTAGCTTTAGATACATTACAAGTATAATATTTGTTAGTTTACCCACACGGATATCTTTACATGGGATATTATAATAATTGTTATATAAGGTCACCTTTTTTTAATAAGTATTTGCGTGTACTAGTGACTTTAACCATATGATTTTTTTGTCCCGTTACGCATGTGCCTAATAAGTGTTATTATTATTATTTTAACGCGTTTTTGTTACGACTATTATTATATGTATAATATCCTCGAAAATAATGTTTGTAACAATTACCTATTTGTTATAAATAGCAGCAATCTTAGATACATATAGATAGCTAATTATCATTGACCTACATAGTACCTATATTTAAATAAAACGTCACAGTTTTGATTAATTGCAGTTACTTGAACAGATAATATTATAATGACATGAAAAACGCATTACGTACCTATTTGATTTAATTTGATTTAGTTTGATTTTGTTTGTGAAATGCACGTGACGAAGTTTTAAAAAACCCGGTTAATTTGCTTATAAGATTGGATGTTTGGTACAGAGCAATACTAGGTAATAGTCTTTACGAGTTGGCGGCCGCGTAAAAAACACGATACTTTTTGCTCAAACTATTACTCAGATTCACAAGCTTTCAAAGCAGTAATTTAACTCATTTTATAGAATTAACGAGTAACAATTTAATCATATGTATGTATTGCTAGTTTCAGTGGTCGATCGCCAAACGCTGATGCAAAGAACAATCTGTGTTTTAGGCTCCTAGTAAGACGGGCCATTGTTAAATAATGACTGAGAATTAAAGGGTGTGGTGCCCTGTTCCAAACAGTCCATTCTTATAAAAAATACATATAAACTAGAATGGAAATAAATACATAATATATATACATTTTACTTCGTGCGGGGATTAAACCTGCAAACCATCGCGACGGGTCGCAGGTTGAATTCGCATAGAATTATATATTTCAGTCATTGAGCCATTTGTACCCAATTCGTGCTAATATATGACTCATATACATTTATTTACCATTATCCTATCTGTCATCTCTGACGTACCGATTATGTAAAGATCAATCACCTGATTTTTGGACTCATGTCAATATTATCAGTGGCATTTAAAAATACCCACTACAGTGTACGTGTTGTACCGGAATCCGTACAACGTGTATCTCTATGTTAGAGTGTGGTCGAACTAACCTTGAGTGAAGCCATATCAGAGACGGAGCGGTGTGTTTGTATGGTCTCGAGCTGGTCCAGGCACCAGTCCAGCTCCTCCACAGTTTCTAAGGCTAGCTTCATGTAGGCTTCGTCTGAAACAAATAGAATAACCTTATACTTATGTTACAAGACGATTCTAAACCGCAAAGCGTGTTGTCAGATATCATTAACAGAAATATTTGATATTCTGTTATAAATTAAATAATACATACATACATACATATACTCACGCCTTTTTCCCATGGGGGTAGGCAGAAACTACAGAATGCCACGCGCATAAATAAACTGACTGTTTTGGACTCTCAGTGATAAAATGTTAATTTGATTACATTTTTCAATGATGAATTGATAAACTTGTTATTCTCTATTATGTTTAAAGAAGTCACAATATAAAATTAGTTCTAGACCTTGATATTTTTGAAGGATATGATTGGTGCAGTCTAATACACGTTGTTTATGTGTAGCGATCACAGCTACGTACCGTGATCTCGTGCGTCACTAATAGGTTCTCATCAGATAATATGGGGGTTGAGTTCATTTTGACCTTATTGAAATGTAAATAATACTGATAGTGACTTCATGTCTGCTAGAGTAGACAGATTAGTGGACATTACAATTTAGCCATATTCACTAACAATTTGTACGATTTACGCCTTATGATTTTTGTAACGCAATATATTAGCTTATGTATACTTAGTCTCATCGGGAATGAATCAGTCTTCAACCGATGTTTAAGTATATTTTCAAACAAGCTTGAGGTTATCTTTCAATGGTCACTACCTTTAACCAATACGCAGTTGAGAACTGCGTGTTGGTTTACTTTTAAGCTCTGCAGCGGTTAGATACATCGATAAGCCCTATCCGAAATGATGCGATTGAAACCCATGCACTTACTTCTACGGCGGCCTTTAAAATTTATTAATAAATGAATAAAAAAGTAAGTTACTTAAAATCATAAATAAGTATAAATACTAATATAATACGATTTTAGATTTTTGGGGTCCTAATATTTTATTTAAAATATATAATTTGAAAAATATCCTTGATAATAAACGTGACTAAAGTTATGAGATTTTATTTACGAAACCACTGTTATGTTTCCGTACCAAATGGATTACTTCCATTACATGCCTAATAATTCATGAAATTTTTTATGCAATCGTTCCAGATATGAGGTATTATTTTTCTTGCAGGTAAACAAAACTATAAAGAATACCTACGCGTTATCCGCGTATCATATTTTTATATTTAGCGTGAAGTTACTCCACAATCTGAATAAATATGGATATACTCAGATTCAAAAACATCATTAAAATCACTGCTGTATAGTCCACAGCAGTGATTTTAATGATTAACGGTTGTACATGTATGACCTCTGCAATCATGTAAGCATATTCCGAGTTTAGTTAATATTTATAATAATAACGATTACCGGTTAGATACGTGAGAACGACTAAACGACCAAACTAATGTAAGACTGTAACCATTTTTAAATGAATAAAGTTTTTGGTGATGTTTTTATGAAAATATATTGCAGCAACTGTACTGACTCAGTAGAGCAAAAGTAACCCAATGTAACGGGTGATTATCTTAAATTGAATTGGTCCTAGTAAGGAGAAACTGGAGGTTGTGACGAATAAGTATATCCAGAAATGGGCTCACAATAGAGAACTGCGTGAAGAGCTCACATTCAAGAGCATAGCTATTATGAGTTTTGTAAAATACCAACCGAAAAACATTATATATTTCAGACAGTAGACTGCCAAGTATGACACCCGCCTCAGAGGATCCACCCTATTCTATGGAGGGTTGATGCTCATTCCTCTCTCTGATCTGATTTGAGCCCAGTTACCGTTAATATATAAATATATCTGGAAATTATGGCACAACAGGCACTAACATAACATAAAGTCCATAATTGAGATTAAGAACGAAAGTAGTGCCTACTTTACTTTGTGACTTATCTCAAGAAATAACAAACTACACAAACAATATTATGAAACTGAATCTTCCGTTCTATATCCGTAGAAACCTTGATATGAACAAATAATAGCGGAGAGCAAATATTTGTTTGACAATAAGCTCGACAGATTCATTCGAATACATGTGATGAGAGCTGCTACTGACAAATACGTAACTGTCGGAGAAAAAATGCTTTCTGTACAAATGGCAACATGTTGAGAATTTTCAAATATCACAAAGAGTGATATAGCTCATGGTTACGGCCTCCAGCCACTGGGGAAACTAGAGCATACTAAATTAGCTAGCAATCCGTCAAAAGAACTTAAGCGTGCAGTAGATAATCATAAATAAAAATATATATATTTATATTACTTAGTACATTAACATGCTCCACAGTTCTGTCTATTTTGTCTGTGATATTTCTACATTACTTGAAGAGCCAAAATAGTTAGGGGTACAACAAATAGTAATCGTTTCTTTTAAAATCGCTTAAGGTGGAAGCTCCACGCTAGCCCGCAAAATTAAAATTTTGCAATTTGCCGGTCATTATCAAGCTGTACATTGAACAAAATATGATTCGCGCTTGTAATAGGTATTTAGTTACAGAATTATAATAATTAATATCATCAATACAACCCTCACAGTGCATACAATTGGATTGAATGACTTTTTCATGAAATAGACAATCAATACAGTTATATACACTTTGAGGGTTGTTTTATTGATTTAAATGATTATAATTCTGTAACTAAATACCTATTACAGGCGCGAATCATATTTTGTTTAATGTTCAGTCTGACAATGACCGGCAAATTGCAAAAAAACGTACGAAAATTTGAATTTTTCGGGCTAGCGTGGAGCTTCCTTAAACCTTAAATTGATCGGAAAATATTACAATTTTATTTTCAAATGACAAAAGTCGAAAAAGACGAACATGGAAGTTAGAATAGGTATGACTGTCTCAGATTCAAAGTTAGTTAGCTAAAGTAAGTTAATTAAAGTATAAAACGTTTACCTATAAAATGTTCACTAATATACTACTCAAATAGCAAATGTATTAAAAGTAGGTAACTTGAACAAGAAAAAACAAAACAACTGACTGGTGTCATATAATTACAACAAAAAAAACAAAACACAGAAACATATCCGCATTATTCATTACAATGCAGTTTCTGGCACAAATGATCTGGCATCTATTTCAAACCCGGACGAGTTAAATGGTTTATAAACAATCATTTAACCTAATCGTAAACTAATCGGTTTGAAACGTTGCATAAGTTATTATTTGTGCGTATGGTGCCACCATATACACTTTTTTAAAACTACTTCTTACAAAAATCTACTGAAATAATATGTCTACCTATCTGTAAAGCATCATACATAAAGTCATACGCAGTCTAAACGTTGAGGAGAGGTTGCAAGGTATGCGCTTTATCTATGGAACGACAGAGGGCGGTAACACTGTTAGCGGCCTACTTTTGGAGTTTTCCTGGAAGTAGACAGTGGCGAGTGACAGCGCGCGTCCTGAATTTAGTTTGTGACGGGAACTAACGCTGGCACTCATTAGTACCTGTCACGCTCCGAATAGAAGTGGCACGTTTAAGTCATTTATAAATTATGAGAGCTTTGTGCGAACACATTTTTTTATATTGATGATCATCTGTGCGATGTGTAATATGCTAACTAATTACAATGATATTTATGATTCAAAACCAATATAGCTGTAAAACCGCTCATGTCTCCTCGTATTAACAATGACATTAGAAACAATGACACACCCCTTTGTGTCGCGGTAATACGTCAAAACTCCAGTGACATGATCAATGACGACATGGCCGTACCTGCCGACGTTGAGCAAGTATTTACGATATTTCGTCTCGTCACTTTTCTCAGATTACTTTATGACTCTAGTAGAGTAGTGGCTAAATAATTATTTATTCTAGGGCTTTTCCATATCTGTGGTCATTAGTAATTTTGCTTTGCGGTTATTTAATAGCAATAGGATTAATTGTATTACTATTGTGCTACTCACGTTGGATAAACGCTCCGACTACAATAACATAAATATATACACCTAATTAATATTATAGAACACAAAGATTTTGCAGTCACATGGTTAAAGATTGTTAGAAGTACTTTACTCCTACAAAACGCCTATGTCACTTTCAATAAAACACAGTAGTTTTTAAAAATTTACACAAACACACAGAATCAATTCGCAGTGATGGTTGCCAAGACACTGCTCATGTAGTTGAGTCGCCTCCAGAACACTGGTTACCAAATCAAAGGTGACAATTGTTTTATCACGAACTGTGGTCATTTTCCAATCGAAATTGAATTAATAACGTTATTGACAAAGTAACTGATTTGATAAGTCGCTGTTTATTTTCATCAAGGGTTTATAAAGACACTTGCATCCATTTAAGGAAAAAGGATTAATGAGTATACAGGGCACTTCTAGGCTTATATATATATACTGAGAACAGATGCGTCATAAAGTCACAGGACGAGGTCGTTTCTAGCACTCATACAATCTCACTAATACTTAAAGTTTATTGGAGTCAAAAATTTTAATGTTGATGTCAATAAATAATGTATAATAAATTGGGTAAGTACATGGTTTTAGGATAAGAACTGCGATCACACATGCGATCTGAAATCGGCAGATAACCACTTTATTTTTTATGTTCAATATAGATTAGATATATGTGAAATATTCCTATCGTGTCCCATGCTGAGTATATAACGAGCACCAAAATACAGAAACTCATGCATAAACACGTGTTATAGTATATTTAATTTATTTTATATTGAACTGAAACCGCTTTGAAATTAATATTGTCTTATCTCGTTCTAACGGTGACTGGGTTGTGTAAACTTTTCCGTAATTAAATCGGGCACAGATATCTACGGCCTCTAGCTTTGCTCGAATTAACTACTTTTAGGAAACTGTTGGTTGACTAATCTTTTATTTTAATACTTATCTATAAATCAGTGTATCACTTTCTTAAACAGGAAGCTGTCAGGGTATAGATATAGATTTAGTTATCGGAATAACAAAGGATTAATAGTCAGTGAGAGATTATGAAATGTTTCTTAGAAATTGTGATTTTAGAGTAACAGCGTTATCTGTCGTAAACATGTATTTTAGAACAAGGAAAACTTTATATTTTAAAATACAGGATTTTATTTGATGCGAATTTCCTAGCGGAACTATGTAAGTAAAATTTACTTTCTGCATTGAATAAACGGAAGGAAATTGTCGGGGGATTATCGTGTCTGGCTTCTGCTAAAGTCCGCGCACAATCCAATCACGAAGGATTATGGATTCTATTACAAGGTTCAAGAAAAAATAAATATGTTCCTACAATAGATACAGATTTCACTAGCAATATTTTTTTAAACGAAACTTTTGAAAACTCCGCACTACTTATTTAGCTTAGCTAAGTGGATTATTTTTTAAATTAAATGAAGATATCTGGTTGTGTCCGCTATTGGAGGTCGCTGATGATAAATCTCTATGTAAGAATGTTACTAAGAATGTGACAGTTTACTTTATGACATAATTGTTCTTCGTAATGTCTTCATATCGTACCAGGGAATTGATCACATTGCTGATAAAGTTGTAAACAAAGCATGTGTCATATCTACGGCGTTTGTTTACGCTGCGATATACATAGTTATCTATAGGTGTGTAGCTACGTATTGTTTACGAGGGCATTTCCCTGTTCAACTTGAAATGATAAAAAGTATTTACAGTTTGTCTAATCAACTTTATAATTGCGTATATATTTTAAAGGTTTTTTTATGTATTCAATTATGACATGTTTAAACGAGGTTACCCTTTAAAATTTGAAAATGGATAACTAAACTGTTATTACTCGCAGGAGAGTTATTTGATTATACGATATCAATAAACTATATATCCAGCAGAATGAGCGTAAATAATATGTGAACACGGGAGCACCCAATTATAAGTTAAGCAATTTCCATTTAAATATAAATAAAGTGAAAATTATTTTGATATTTGTCAGTGACACCAAGAATTTATAGTATTATTTAGTTTATATCTAACATAACACTGAATTAGCATACGTATTATCTATTTATATTTTTAACCCTTCTAGGAATAAAGTTGTACTCAAATAAATATTTAAGTTTACTCGCTTACCAGAATTCTTGTCGTCAACAATTGGAGCAGAAACAAAGTCTATAGCACAGATACTTTTATTAAAGTGTAAAGTTATACGTCCAATCAACGATATCCCATAAACCGCAGTGCTTTTATCTGTTTTAAAAAATTATTCATTTAGTTGTAGCGTCGCGCGACGTTTTGTACGATAAAACGTGAAGCAGCAGTTTCACTTTTTAAATGTATTTAAAAAATATTCTCTATTTATGAATACAATAATAATATAGAGTGCGATTCACGAAAGTGTTAAAGATAATCTCCTAAAACGTCTGCACTTACCTTTACGTAAAAGCTATGTACGTTTAACGTACCTATATAATATATACATATATATTAGTATTATATAAATTTACTGTTCAAGTTGGTTTTGTGATGTGTTGAATTACCGTTAGAAATTCTAGCTTTGAACCCTCAAGTGCAGGTGATAAATATCCACGTTTGCACTTATATAGCTTTATATTTTTTTTTTTCAAAATTATAATTATAGTTAAACGTCAGTTAAAACACTGAAAGCTTATTATCAATAACTAGCTGTTATACCTGCAATTTAACCCCCGTAAAAGTCTAAATGATACACCTCCAGATTTTTAAATCTAGGTATAGATTACTTTCAGTTACCCAAGCCACTCCAAAGCTACATATTTGCAATGTTAATTCTATCTTAATCACGGAGGGCACAGTCACTCTTTTCCTGCGCTTCCGTTTATAAAGCTTAACATCAGAGAAGCCAAATTACTTCTTATATATTTCATTAAGACAGTTCGCTGAAACTACTTTTGTGTTCGTATTATTAAGTGCCTCAAAGACGAACGGTCGGCCGTTAGTCCCTTTAAATGAGTTCTCCCAAGCGGGAGACTTAGCTAAATCGCTTTCTCGCACTCGAAAGGGTAGAGTAGCCCCTTCATCAAAACCCTTAGGCCTAGTCATAGACTGATGTTTCTATACTCGTGTTGAATAATACTCATTTTCTAATTAATCTTGTATTACATCGTCCTTTTTGGAGCAGCTAACACTGTAAGGTTATTCATATACACGTAAATATAACAGGTATTTTTATAGGTTATTTTACAATTAATAGACAAATATACGGCTATGAATCAATATAACTGATTTCGAAACACTTCAATTTAGGTAAGTAATGATTATTATTAAAAACGTTATTGCTTTTAAATAACTGTTTAAGTACATATTTAATTTTAAATTGCTGTTGAATGTCGAACTCATAAATAATTGAAGGGCAGTAGAAGCATTAGTCTAGTGATTATTAACTCACCTCCTGGGTTTAAATTTTTGGGTTGTGGTGTAACAGCAGATGCTGCACCCGAAGACCTTCGTGATCTGAAACGACAATGAATGCGCATTAGATATACGTTCCTAACACAGAAATAAAACCTTCGACCAAAACCAATCTAAACTAATTTGTTACAACATAAGGGTAGAATAATAAACACAACAAAATAGCTCGAACTCCTTTGTTATCACATTAAAAGTTCGAAATGCGCGTGTGAAAGGCGCGACCTATCTATTAATCTTTTGGAGAAATCAATAAAGAAGAAATATAAGTTGTTATATCAAAATTACTATTTCATTACTAAACAGGCTAGGTTATATGTGTTTTTTAGGAGTTTGTCGTGGTCTTAAATATCGACCTCCTTTGCTATTCGGTAAGAACTAATTAACAAACTCACTTCTGAATCCCGAGTGAAAACAGAACTTTGCATTCTGTTAATTTGTTTGTAACTTGAGTGAAATCTTAACTACCGCTACATAGTGAGTATGTAGGCGAAGCAACTTTATTATTCCCGTATTATATTATATTGTGAAGTGACTTTTAAATTCAAGTCAGTTTCTTACAGAATACCGCAACTGATCTAAACCAGGAATAATAAGTGAACATAAGTACCTTCTTAAAACTGCGCCTACTTTGTGAAAAAGCTCTAAAATTTAATTATATTAAATTCTTGTATCGGCTTTGATGGTAGTGAGTGGGCAAGGGGCGAGGGCTTACTCTCCTATAAGTATTTATATTTCTAAGAATGTACCTACGTACATTATAATGAAGCTTTAATATTTTTTATTTACAAGGGTTTATTGCAAAGCAAATGCTGTGCCCGCAACTTAGTCTGGGTAAAAGTTTAAAAATAATATCGTGTCATTTGCACACATTGTCAACAGATGAAAAATGAAATTTTAATACTAATAAATTAAAAGCACTAAAAAGTTAAAATAATACTTAATCTAATAAACCAAATCTTGATTCATTAACCCATAAAAGTATCCTACCTTTAACCTACATATACAATCAAGTTTAACTATTTTTAGTTACTGAATTTCTTCTATTATCCCTGACCTTCTATTATCAAGTGAATTTAATAGCCTGAAAGAATACAACTATCGGACCATATTTACTTATAATTATGAAAGATTTTTCCTTCAACTCCTAACCGTTGAGAAGTTCTACCTTCCATCATCAGATCATTATATGAGATGATGATTTTCAGATGCAAATACTTGAACAGCTTAGGAGAATACATGTAAATGTAATAAGTGCCTATAACTGAAAGAATTTTCTTTAATAATTTAATTTCTTTTAATCATTTCTCGCGGGAGGTGCAATCCATAATAAATTAGATCTTAATTTTGTCTAATTTTAGTGTAAGATTTGTAAATCTGCACATTTTACCGAAAGAGAAGGCAGGAAAACATGGTACAAACGATTTCAAAATAAATTCTTCTTGAGCTCTTTAAATTATGATATGTTTTTATTAGGTGCTTTTTTGTTTCATCACAATAATTTACGATGAAACAAAAAACACATTACGCGATTATAGCTAAATAGGAATGTTGCTATTTCAATTGTGTACTATTATTTAAATTTGCGTTCAGGTTCAAATTCCTTAGATAAAATGTGTTGTTGTTGTTAATACCACCTTTAGATTACGAGACAGACAGATGTTGTACTGATAATTCAAACAGGGTTGGCAACGTTACAATCCTTGCTACATCAAATTATAGCAGTAATAAAATATGCACATCGCATATAATGCCTGAACAATAAAGCTGCCTAAACTAATAAAATACAGTTAAACTTAACATTGAACTGCGAAACGAAACAGATGATCTTAAAAACAATATATATTGCATTGCCGGCAACCCTTGTATAGTTGTAAATTCTAGATCGTAAACAGATAATCACAATAACAGTCCTATAATTAGAAAAACGCAACGATTAGCGTTGTTTTGTCTGCGTTGCTTGTACCTTATCTAAATTTAGCTTCGAGACATGTGTTAGATAACTCTGGTGAGGTCATGTCAAGGCTCAATATCCGACAGATGGGATTAACAACTGTTTATTTCATACACATGAGTTTAGATATATCTATTTAGGATATCTCGATTAATTAGTCCAGTGGTAGTGAATATTGCCTTCTGTGCTATGGGTCCCGGGTTCGAATCCCGGCAGGGACAAATGTTTGAGTGATGAACATAAACATTTGTATCCGAGTCATGGATGTATTATGTATGTATTTACAAAAAAAATATATATAATATATAGTATTTCTACCAACTAGTATCCGTAACACAAGCCTCGTTGCTTACCACGGAACTAGATGGCGCTGTGTCATAATGTCCAAAAATATTATATTATATGTATAATTAAAACTGATAGGGGTATAATTCAAATTTACTGGGATGTGAAAAAAGAGACAAAGATTTGAATTTATTTGGAGAAATATGATAATCCACACTTTTTATCAAATATATAAACAACCAAATAATGAATATATAAAAAAAGTTTTTTTGTTTCGCCGTAAAATTGATTTGGTTCATTCAATAAAAATATTGCAGTTTTATCATAACGGTTCCCAAGACAACTTGTTAACACTGGCGCCATTTTTAGGGTTCCGTAAACAAAGGGGAAAAACGGGACCCTATTACTAAGACTTGAAATATTCACTAAATACTCAGTTGTATTTTTACTTTAAAAATATATATAAAAATAAAATAAAATGGATATTTAAGGGGCCCCATATGGGCGCCATTTTTTGCCTAATTTTGTATGGAACCCTTCGTGCGCGAGTCCGACTCGCACTTGGCCGGTTTTTAGTTTAATATAATATAATAATTTAATGTCTTTCGTTTTCATCAAAGATTTAATTTGTTTCGATTTAAGAGCTTTTTTTGTTACTTTTATGAAACAGGTAACAAAAGAAAGTTACGCTATCTAGAACTTGACACATGATATTAAGGTACATAAGGTACATAACAGATATAATGTATATTTTAATATCTTATCTCTTCGATGTTTATGCAGACATGCTACTATCTTAACACATATATACGGTTTGTTTGTGAATTTTCACGTAAATTACAATATTATCATAATCATAATCATAATTTTTATTGCAATCCATAATGTACATACAGGTGATATATAATAGTTAATAGAAACAATTATGGACCCTGTCGGGCACAACAATGTTATGTTAATTTTAGATTGATACGCAGACGAAATTGCGGACTTGTGGCGAATTTCAAACATATTTCACATTAAAACTACAAGACTAATGAATGTTACAAAAACTTATAATATGATCTACTATAATACCTAAAGAAATTGTGAAGTATCATCTTGATTATTTCGAATAAATAGATCTGATTAGCGTTTAACTCCAAATGATAATTTGGACTCTAAACTAATAAGATACCTAATGCTGCTGAAGTGATATGTATAAAAACCCTATTTTATCAGAGGCTTGTAATTAGAGAAAATGGGGTGTCGAACTAATTTCACGTGATGTGCGTACATTACACTAATTGGAGGCCTATAATATTATGTTGAAAATTTAAATAATGTAATGTAACTAATGTAAAAGGATATCTAAAGAAAAACATTCATCTACATGTTTCGCGGTGGACATCGCGCCGCAAGCTATACACGACCAAAAACATTTCCCATTATTTCGTCCATTTTACGACCAACGGCTGTTTTAAATAATTGATTTTCATTTGACATGTCTGATTTTAAGGCCAAAATGTAAATTTGCTAGTCTACACATGCTGCAGAGAGTCGTGTCTCAATAACGGCTTCCAGTTAATTAAAGTTTCAGATAACGCTACATTATTACGGTACATATTATTTGGAAAATGCTAACATAATACAGACTGAAAGAAAAGAAGACGGTTAAATAAATAAATTATATCTACTCAGCCATTAGCGATGGCTGTGATCGATTTACGTACGATATTACAGGTAAAATTTAATATTATTGTGGTTTATTTTGATGATAATCGATTCATTTTGTTAATAAATCTTGTATTACTTAATAATCTTGACTGCCGTGTTTAAACTTATACTTTACGTAAAGGTTAACGGCTTAATGGGTGACGTTAACCATAACCTTTATTTAGGTACTATAGCTTTTGCCCTCGCTTTCGTCTGCGTGGACTATAATAATAGGCTTATAGAATGCCATGTTTGACAGCTGGGGACAGATGTTTCAATTTAATCCGTAGTTTATATAGGAAAAGAAAAGGGACAGTTTTACTATTTTCTCGTGGTTTTTGCCTTTTCTCTCCATAATAACCTTCCTTGTGTATAAACGAAAATATGAAAACAAAAATTAGCCGAATTGGTCCAGTCCAGTTTCATCTCTGTGTTTTTTACGTAAAATATAAATATAACCAGAACCAGAAGGTAACCAGAGCCAAATTATTAACAGGTCCATAATTTGGCACTTTCAATCAATGTACTCCGAGTTTGAGTTACCTATATAATCTTATAAAATTATTTGTTTAATTGATTTATTGTATATGTCTCTATGTAGGTCAAGCCAGGTAATCGGTTTCTGTTAATATAGATGTGTAATGTTTACTAAACATAATTAGGTAAATCATTAATCCTGTTATGTGGCCGACGTCGTCACCGTGTGGGTGACGTCGACCACGTCAGTCTCGCGAGCGCCTGATTCGGCAGTCGCGTGCTCGCCGCTTCACAGTTTCGTCATCTACCACGGTACTCGACGACGCTGAAACGTCATGGCCTACGTCATCGGAGCTAATATTTAATGGGAGGTTACGTTTATTTAGCACTTCGTACGTGCATTACTGTAAAGATGATTATTAGACATTAAGAGTAATTTGTATCAACATTTTAAGCAACCTCAGGTTTTTTTAAACGTGCTTAATTGTAGTTTTTTCCTATTGATTCATAGCCAAATACTACTGTTTTATCGATTTCATTTGGTTTGTAAACGGGACTGATAAATAACTTGATTATAGAATAATGTAGAGGATTAATCATTCTCTTATGAAAGTTGGATATTTTCAGAAATACAAAACTCACCAAATACATTTTATAATTTCTAAAAGGGTTATCACAATTAACTACTTATAATTCAGATTTTTAAGTATGTTTAGTCTATATAGAGGTTATTCTGTAGTGTCTTAGTGTCAGTTAGTGACTAAATCATGTACTATTCGGTTCAAATGTTTTAAAAAACCTATCGATCAATAAATGGTAATCATGGGCATGGGCGTACCCACGGTGGGGCAAGGTGGGGCAGCTGCCCCACCCTGTACTCTGACCTGAAGCTAAGATATTATTTCAAAATTAAATTTTAATATGTGTATGTAAATTACCGCGCTAAACAATGTAGTAGAAAAGCATAGACTTACTTCTTAGTGCAAAACTTATTATAAGAATAACTAACTCCTTAAAAAAAACACCGTGAAAATGAAAATTCAATAGCATTGGCGGAGTCAATCGTCGACGATTACTATGAAGATTTAAGAATGCCATGGATTGTAAATAGGCAAAATCATTGAATCCTTTGGCTCAGACTCCTAGCGAGTTTTAGAAGAGATCACTGATGATTTCTTATCTAGATTATTTAAGGATGTCTCTAGAGCTACGTTTTGTTTTTGAGCAACCACCAGCGTATTCACTACATACATTTCACTCATTACAATCGAACCATCAGCAAGTTTGACAAAGTACGGCGAAACCTCCGCCACTCCAATAAATCCCGTATAAAGCCCAAAAGGGTCAAAAGTTTTTGCCAAGCAATTGAGAAAGCCCCTAACGACGAAGCTGAAAACATTGTCCGGCAACACCGTCACTTTAAGGCCGGAGATTCTCTCCGAGATAGAAAACTTTTAAAACAGATTCAGAACAGACACGACCCCGACCCAGTAGGTAAGATTCCCGGGGCACTTTAACCTGCCACTACACCGATGAGCTGCCAGATATTAGCCTCAACGAGATCGAGATTGCCCTCAAGCAGCTTAAATATGGATAAGTTCCGCGGGATGACAGGGTTACGTCGGAGCTCTTGAAAGCAGCAGGCAAACTTGTACTTTGAGAACTTCAGAAGTTGTTTAACTCTGTTCTTACCGATGGAAGAACTCCAAAGGCGTGGAACAGAACCTTAGATATCAATTTTTTTTAAAAAGAAGAAAATATTTACTGAATAACTACATACCCATCTCGCTTCTGAGCCACGTCTATAAGCTGTTCTCGAAGGTAACTAAAATAGTCTAGCAAGAAAACTTAACGAGTTTTAGTCTCCAGAAGAGGCTTAGTTCAGAAGGGACTACGGGACCATACACCACATCCATATCGAAGACCGAGGACTATAATCGGCCCTTGTGTCTTGCTTTTGTGAAGAAAGCCTTCGATTCTATCGATTCTTTCTCACTTTTCTCTCAGGATTTTTAAAACCTGCACTGTGCTGGGGGGCCTGCAGCGATGCCAAGTGGACTGGCGGTACATCGAAGTGATGAGAGAGCAAGTACAGAGCCAGCAAACGAAACATATCTTGCTACTCAGGGGAGTGAAACAGAGGAATGTCGTATCACCGAAACTGTTCAATAACGCTCTATGGGATATGTTTATCCATGGATTAGCAAGCTGAAGTGGCAATGGACCAGTCACATCTCTGGGAGAACCGGCAACCGATGGAACAAACGAGTTTACGGGAGACCGCGTCCCGGCAAAAGTAGTAGAAGGTAGTAAGTAGTAGTTGCGGAAGGCAGCTGGCAGGGAAGAGCCGAAAAATGAGCTCGTTCACTAGGGGAGGCCTACGTCCAGCAGTCCAGCATAGGCTGATAATTGGGTGAAGAAGTAGTATTCATGGTGAAACTTAGCTGTGGTATGACACATGGACAAATAATGTGGCACAGAGACTGGAAGAAAAGGATTTCGCCAGAACTCTTGCAGGTTATAATTGAAATAAGGTATATTGCAGTAAATAAAACTTACCCAGTAAATAAAAAAAAATGACTTTCCTGATACTCAGTTTATTAATTTGCCCCACCCCTGAACAAATCCTGGGTACGCCCATGATCATGGGTCGGATTTAAGAAAATGCGCATGTTTTTTTAATGTGGAAGAACATTAAAGCTCGCTCTTATTGACGCGACTAAGTTAACAGGTGAGGACAAACATAAAGATTACTAACGTTACTATTACTAACGATTAACGTTATTATTTCACACTACAAATTCGCGTCTGTTTGTGTCATGTTTAACAACTGCAGCTTTCCCACAACATCGCACTATTTGTCTACTAGTCAAAAGCTTTTAATCACACTTCGAGTGCCGCGATAAGCTAAACTTATCAGTTAATTCACAACAGGTAGTGTTTTCATAAACATTATTACAATACTCTAGTGCATTGTGGAACTTTTCAAGCAATACATATGCACTATTAGTTACTGCATTTTGTAGTCTTGTGTGTGAGTCTGAGCACAGTTCTGAGCACAGTGAGTATGCACATCCAAAGTTTCGCACATCTTAGTAGGAAGGCCTTGGATATGCTTACACGAATATGATAATATCATTATTGTTAACGAAGTCGAGATATCGGTACCTACGTAATAGATAAGGATATGTGAAACGTACAAATTCGTGATTAATTAATCTGTAACATTATCTAATGTTCAGATATAAACGGTACACATTTAATGCTGAAGTATCTTCTAAAATAAGTACCTATTCTATTTTATCCCGATATCATATTATTATGATTTATTTCATCAGATTTGATAAGTTGCGCTAATTAAAGTAATTCTTGCGATTATGAATTATGGTAAAGATTAACGAACAACCACATTTATGAAGTCTAGTTCTTGACTTGATGACCAACTGTATTAAAAGAGGAAATAATGTGGCATTAATTCACTTAAGGACTTATTGTGAAATTAGTTATAATGCGTAATTTGTTTTGGTGGAAATTACCATTTTGTTTCCTGTAATATTAGTTATCCGTTTTCTTTTGTATTTTTGATTTAGTAATTTTTAAATGTATTTACTGTTACATGTTGGTATTTAACTCATTTGTATAAACCACACGTTTACTGCCCTACACTTAGGCAGTAGATACTAGTAATTTCTCTAAAAAATAAGGAATTAATTTTAAAAAGAATTAAGTACAACTTGACGCGTATTACTTTTATTATATTAACTAATGGTAGGTACTCCTAAAAATCTTCCGACTTCAATTTTTAACAAAAATATAATTTTCAGTACAAATTACGAAACGGTTTTAGCAAATAGCACGAACAATTTTTGAAACCTGTTAAAGTGTACGAAGGTAAGATCAAAAGGATTAAGGGATGTGCATATATAGCATGTTTATATAGTGTAAGTACATATAACAGTTTGTTAATAAACAAAAGGGCGGAAGAGAATTTGCGAGGAAAGAACATAAAACGAAGCTTAAGAGACTTTTATTTATTGAAGCGATCGCACAAGTAGATAAAGAAATAGGAACAGTATGTAAGTAGACTGTGTACTACGTATTTTGTTGATGTTTTCCTATTACAGCGTCATATTATGCCTACGCAGATTGTGATATAGATATTCGTCTAACATGTTTCGGGGTTTGCATGACGAATTGAATTTAACTGAAAGAAATGTTTATCTATTATCCTTATTTATATTACTATCTTCCGCTCGGTGTTCACCCGCGGGGCTTATTTTAAGGTATTTGCTATATTACTGTAACATTTTATCATACTCCCTTTAGTTGTTGTGAGAAGAAATTATATATACATATAGATTTATGGACATTTAAAAAAATATAAATGGTGAAAAGATTGTTTTGCAAACTTGAAAACGCCATCAAATAATATAGATAGATAGATAGGAATATAAGTATCTATTTTACTAATACGAAGCCGAAGCGGGACGCTAGTAGGTAACAAAAGTAATGATGGTAAGGATCCTATCTGTCCATTTGCAAAAGAGATGCTCTGGACCTATTAGGCACTTAAGCAGTGTTTACATTTATATGTAATACCTAGATATACGTCACCACGAAATGTGTTTTTTCACATTTCGTTTCATATTTTACCATGAAATATTCAAACCCGGCGCTATTTCATACAATCTCAAATTTTAATTATGCTGAATTCATGGCTCCTGTGTAATCTAAATGACATGTAATTTGTTGCAGAGCGGAAACGCAGCTCAACTGCGAATCTAATTCATTATATTGAAATTAATGAAAATTTATTATTGTCGCTTTACTTGTTTGTGTTATGGCTAATCGTAGTTTATTATTAGTTTGCTCGTATTTAACGTTGACGCCTGTTCGAAATTTTAACGCAATTTGTTGTGTTTTCGCGACATGTCTTTTAAAAAGTCAAACTCTTCAACTATGTTTAGTAGGAAATCTTAATTAAAAAGGTTTGTACCTAATAATTGAATTATTTCTCATAAATTAATTCTTGATTAAGGTTTTTTTAGATTCTAGATTAATTTACCCTGTGCCTACTAATTACACATAAGGGACTATATAAGCATGCCCATTCTTCTTACCTACAACTATAATATTACCTACCTAGAATAGCTTTATACCTAGTACTTGTTAAAAAATATCACTGAAGACTGCAAGTTCTTACAATTTAGTACGTTAAAAATAAAAGAATGACTTACTTGGCGACCGGCACGTTGGTGAGGCATAAGAAGTTGTTGCGAACACTGCGCAGGCTCGCCAGGACCTGCGCGAAGGGCGTCACAATCAAGTCTTCCCCGTGGCTGTGGACAAAAATAAACCTTATGAATATATAACCAAGGTGTAAATAGCTACAAACACTCTACCAAACCATGAGGTAAATCTATAATAAAATAAGCTAGAGGCTGACAATAGATAGGTAGGATTTTGGTTTTGAAGCTGTTTTGGAGATCGTTACCCATCTTGTTTGGTAAATACTAATTGAATATGATCTTAGAAAACACTTAGAAGTTTGCCTAACGGCTTCAAGGTTAAAATTGGTCGTTGAGTTTATATTCTTTGTACCTATATAAATTACGCAACAAGGGTTTGGTATAAAAAGTTTTCAATTATGAAGTTCATTAGAAGCTTTAAAATATTTAACACTCAACATGGTTTCTTTATATAAATTGGCCTCTTTGATTAACGTAGGTTTTGGACCGAGGCTACATAAGTATTCTATACTAGGAAAAGTTTTGTGACTCTTAAGACGAGTCTTCCGCTTGTTATATCTAAAGATTAATCATCATATCACCCAATGGACGCCCATTGTTGAATAACGACCTTCCCAATAGATTAGGTCATCGGTCTATCTCGTTGGAGACCTATCTGAGTCTTCAGGCGTATGGTCTCTACCCAAGACGCTTTCTGCCCCATTGCCAATAAGTTCTTTGAGCTAAAGCCCGAGAAATGCTAAATAAAGCTCTGTAGCTGGCGGTGTACCCCTAAGCTTCCTTATGAGGTCTATAGTGTAAAATAAGAATCATATTTTAAATTTATAGTTCTTGTTTTATTTTAGTGTAGTTATACGAACCAAACGACATTATCTACTTGATAAAATTGATTATTATGTTTAATTCATTTATATTAAAAATAAACAAATAGTGTACCAATAGATCATTAATATCAAATACTAAGAATAAACACAATGTTAATTACGTGTATTATTTTCACTTCAGATTAAAATAGATTTTTCGGATAGAGAACAACTAAAAAGTTCATGCAAAGCTATGATATGAAAATATATTTTATCAAACTTACCATTGGCCATAATAAAAGGTATATGAAAGCTTTAAAGCTTTCTCGCAGAGATCTGAAGATCTCAATGAAATTATTATTTCTTAGAAAATATTTTCTGAGCTACTCTCAGCTGTTATTTATAGAAAAGCGTGGGTCGCTACGTGGGGTGCACGTCTCTATGATCACCTGAACTTAGCGATCAGATGTCCGACTAATTCACTAAACCGCAAGTTGGAAGACGGCTTATAGTTTTATATATTGTTATTAATAAACTTATGAGATTTAAAACTTACATCAAATTAGCTTTTAATGTAAAGGGTTTTCTATAGTAACAGGCTTCAGTTACATATACATAACAAGCAAACCTTTTTAAATTTTACTATCAAGGAAAGGCGTGTTATTGTGCACTACCTACTTGGATATTATTTTTGTAAATAAGTTTCCTCCCTGTAGTAAAAACAAAATTTGTGTGTTTTGTATAGCTGTAAAATTTCTTACCGTCTCACTTGGCTGGTTTTAGCTTAGAATATTTCGCAAGCTTGGTATACAATACAAGTACTAGCGCCTAAAATAAAAAATTTACAGCCTTGCATAACAAATAAGTACTGTTTTTACGTGTAGCTCATGCTGATAAGACAGAGGAAGAACAGGAAATCTTATCTAATATATAAAATTCTCGTGTCACAGTTTTCGTTGCC
Source organism: Craniophora ligustri (assembly GCA_905163465.1). NCBI lineage: Eukaryota > Metazoa > Arthropoda > Insecta > Lepidoptera > Noctuidae > Craniophora > Craniophora ligustri. Next base: position 6,696,738 of record LR990959.1, read on the forward strand.
ATACTCCTCCGAAACGGCTTGACCGATTTTGATGAAATTTTTTGTGCTTATCCGGTATCTATGAGAATCGGCCAATATCTATTTTTCATCCCCTAAAAGTTAGGGGTAGTCCACCAACCCCTATAATGTGGCAAAACAACGTTTGCTGGGTCAGCTAGTACATATATAAAAATCTCGTGTCACGGTGTTTGTCGCTGAACTCCTCCGAAACGGTTGGACGGATTATTATGAAATGTTGTATGTATATTTGGTAGACCTGGGATTCGGTCGTAGGCTATTTTTTATACCCCTAGGTGATAGGATGTTACCCATCAGTTTTTTTTCTGACATAATATTTTTTTGTATTTTTTTATGATTTGGCATAAAAATACGTATAATTTTTATTTTTCACCCTTCTACCACCAACCCCTATAATGTGGCAAAACAACGGTTGCTGGGTCAGCTAGTATTAATATATATTTTTCATTATTATATTAATATTTTTCATTATTTTCATTGTAATTGGGTACAACGATTTACTTCATAAAAAAATACATATTGTAAGACGTGTAAATAAAATCCAAACTGTCACTGGTAAACAAATGAATTTCTTAAAGTGTTCATCCTATTAAATAAATTAAGCTTACGAGAATATAATAAATAGCCAGATTTCTTGCTCAAATTGAGCTGCCCGATTGAGGAAGCACCTCCGCCTCACAGAAGACCGCAGTGATATATACACAACAATATACTCAAATCGCGTTAGATTGGCAATACAAATTATTCAACCCTCCCTACCATGTACTCGTGTTTGCGATAGATGACACATTCGCCGTAAGGTCGTCACAGGAGTGCTAAACCTAATTGCGTTTTCTAACTTTTTTTTTTATTTCATGATGTTAACATACATATTTTTGTAAAAGAGAAATACTTACAGAGTGGAAAATAGGTATGTGTGTATTTTTAATAACCGTTAAATACTACAAGTAGATAGGCTTAAGTATTTAACACGGGTTTACTCTACAGCGGGAGGCGAACGACTGTGTGGTTTATGGCAGAAACGTTGTATTTCTTTTGAAGTGGCTAGGTATCATATTACGTTCCATGCCGCCACAATAGGTACCTATATTAATGTACCAAGTGTTATACATAGTTTCTGGGACATAACTTGGCAAGGTTTTAACGTAGTAAGAGTAAGTTTGCGTATGTATCTATCTATTCCCGTATTATAATTTTTCTCTACAATGGAATGAAACTAAAATGGCGGTCCAGCATCATATGTGTCGTTAGGTTGCACACTCCTGACGGCTCCCTCAAAACGAATAGCCTAAGTTCCATTTTTTAATTTGACGTGCACACAAATATATTATATTCTTGAGCTGAGCCAAACTTGTTTTACAATTATTGATTATGGTTTTTAATTCATTCAATTGATTATTATTAGTACATTGAGAACATTTTTCAAACACTATGATATTTTTTATGTTGACGTAAAGTTAAGTTACAATAGTCATGTATTAATAATAAAACAGTGCAAACGATAATTATCGTTTTTAATTGAATATTGGAACAGGTTGGGGTCATTATCCTGTATTGCCAATCTAACGCGATTTGAGTATAGTTGTGATCTGCGAGTGAGTTAGGTTGCCAGTGCTATTTAGAGGAGTGATTATTTTGACAGTTTGGGAATTTCGTTTGCTGTTGGTTTAGTAACTTCGTTATTTTAAGAAACTGAAACATTTTCTATAGGGTTGGCGACCCGCTAACCGCTTATAGTCAGGCCATGAACTTGTTGGACATCCGTGTTGTAACTAAATAGTGTGTTTTTTACCTTTGTTGTAACTAGTAGCGTAACTTTATAATGTTTATATTTTTCATACTGGCTCTCAAAGTTAGAATATAATTATTCCGTAAATTAATGGCAATATTATCTTCATCTTTGTAAGTAAATTCCAAATATGTCATAAAAGTAAAAGAAAAGTTAGAATATCCAATACCATGCTGTCTTATGAAAACAATTTGGAATGGCTAATGAAATAATAACGCCATTCAAATAAGTATTGCAGTGGGGAACTTTTATAGGAAAAATATACAATATTTATTCATGAGTGAGAAATATGTATGAAGAGATACTTTTCGTAAGTATATGGGGGGTTCGGAGAAGATGAGGAGAGTTTATTTACTTTGATGACATTTCCTAATTCATGTAAATTAGGAAATGGATATTAAGAAACATCCGCCCATTTAGGTGGATCGTTCAAATATGAGCTCTGTTGTTACTGTGTGCTATTTGGGAAAGGCGTTATTCCGATTAGTTTACTCAGAACGAATATGCATTAAAATGTTATTACATTATCAATAATTTTAGAGTAAACAGGTAAACAGCTATCCAGAAAACCAAACAAAATAAGGCCACTTTTGAATACAACTACCTACTAATACTTTGTTTATTCTATTCGTCGTTGATGTAACCGCCTATAGCCGATAGTCGGCCGATAGTCGGCCGAATATTTTAATTTTTACTAAGTTTGGAATATTATAGCATAACTATTACCATGATTGCTGTAGCTATCAATATGTTATTAAATTGTAATTAGGAAAAACCCAATCAATTAATATTTGCCGGACTCAAGCGGCTACAAAATTATAATTAAGTAGATGTAATTAGAATATACTATTCATTTTGTTTCAAAACCATAAGATACCTGTAATAATGACGAGTATCAAAATGTGGTCGCTGCGTGGGGCGGGGCGGTCCGCTGCCATCCAAGTTGCTGCCATGTTTAAAGATGGCAAAAAATATTTACAATATATCAACACGAAAAAAAATATGTAAATAAAGTTGTTTCACTTATATGTAAGGTTCCTTATACCTTTGTTGGTATTTTATTTTACTTTATGTTACGTTCGAACAGTCATGTAGTTAAATTTTTAAACACAAAGCAATTGCGTGCTAGTGCAAGTAGCGGTAAGGTGTGATTTAGAATTAAAACACAGTAGTGTGTTTTCATCCAAGGATGAAAATTCGTTCTTTAATGTAAGTTCTCGATTCAAAACTTGAATAACAATGTTTAAGTACGACTTAAAATATTTTAAAATACGGTTTTTTTGGAATCATTTAATGTTAGATACAATTTTTTGAATGCTTTGCTAGAAATATTACTTTTAAATTTTATTATTAAATATTTCTTATTAGATTAACAATGTCCTTGTATCCATTAAAAATAGTCAGAAGACAACAGAACATAATATTACAGTCAAGATATCCACAGTACCTAAATCATCGTCTAATATAATCACTTTTAATCATCTCTGAGCAACTCAATATAACACAACATCGCTGGTAGAGTTATATTTACCGTCGGGAAACTTTCCTTCATTCTATGAAGAGCAAGTAATACAGCTCGCAACATAAAAGATATATTCATTAACTAGATTACAATTAAATATTTAAATTCACCTTACGTTGTATTTGTATACTGGTGTGCAAAAATAATGAAAACTGTTGATTAACTGAATTAAGGAATTTCAGTTACATTTTCTTGAATAATATTTCGTCGGTCGTCATCATAATATCATCACATTTGCATTTTCCATAGGTAAGGTTCGGCATTTAGTCTCACTGGGTGCGGTATTGGCGTGAAGTTCAATCAAATACGGTTATCAAAGCTAATGTGCTTATTTAATGTAATCTTATGATGATAGCCATTATAGTATCTAGCTAACCTGTGCTCTTTTTGCTACTTTCTAGGTTCTACATTCATGTTTACACCTACATACAAACGTACCTATTTATATGAATTCCTACACATCAAATAAAAATAACAAGTGACAAATAAACTACGCACAAAACATGATTTAACTGACTTGTTGAATATATTACAATCGTAGGAATCATGTGAGTTGACAGTCATGTGAAGGTAAGGATGGCGTTGAATTTGGCGGACCGGTTTGGAAGCATGCCCAGCCGAGCGTCACGTGTTTGCCTTACTATATGGTCGAATGAGCTAGTTGGTACCTGTACGTGATATGCTAAATCCACTATCGTCAAACGGTATTGTGACATACCAACTGTCGTAAAGACAAAAGTAGGAGCAACACTTCTAAATAAGTTGATAACAGTAGGTAGATAAAATATATTGGAAGCAAAAAATTTTCATTTCCTTTAATATATAATAACTAGGTTAAAATATTAATCTATTTAAGCATTTTCTAAGAATAGTGTTAGTGATACGCCTTGGTAAGTCATCGTAACACTAATGTAAACTCAATGTCAAAGAAATTTATAATAACACATTTTTTATACACATACGAGACAATATACACCAAATTAAATTAAATAGGATAGGTGATGAATAAATTAATATTATTGATATAATAATTGATAAAATCACTACGCGCGGTGATTAAGGGGCTTCAAAACCGGGAAGAGCATCAGGCGGAAGCAATAAATATTCCGTTTTTTTTTCAAGTAATTTTAAACCTGAGAGTTTGTTTGTCTCAAGATGGATAGGCAATTTCTTTATAATCTCAGTACCTACGGTCTTGTCAACTAAATTGTAGGTATACAATAAATCCATATGGAGTCTGTTGGTTGCCGCACGCGTCGTGAATTACAATTTTCCTTTAGTTTTGAGAGAAAGCGGTGACAAAAATCTACATATAAAACAGGGTCTTAAGCTAAGACCCATGTGAACACCTCGTTTGTTTTCCACACGCAAGAAAATGAAACCTTGGCTATATGCAACAAGAACAGTGATAGTTTACCGCTTACCATGCGAGTACATATATGCCATACCACCAAGCAATTGTCTTAGTTACAAACTATTTTTGATTGTCTTCCCTACCACCTGTTACTATACTATAGGTACTTATGTATTCAGTCTATATAAATGCAAATTAAGTTTTAATTTTCCCAATATTGCTTGTTAGAGGTATAAGCTTGCACACCTAATTAACCTCACCCAGTACCTCACATTATCTACGGATATTTTCACGCCCAATAAATAAGGTAATTAAATCCAGAGCTTTTAAATTGAAATGTGTACTCAGAAGGACCTGAATGCGTGTGCTACATACATATGTTTTAGTTAAGGATCCTGCGCTACTAACTTTTACGACTCCTCAACTCGTCGTAGTTGTAGCGCCTAGTAATAGCCAACAATATTAACTTTAACGAACGGTTATAGCGAGCAACCACTTTTCTCGTTTACTGCCATCCTGTTCAGAGGAACTAACTCAATTACAAGGAATATAAAATAATAGAAGTGCAAGCATTTCATATAGGGTTAACTATGTACAGTCGAGTATGTAAGTGGTAGAAGAGTGAAAGTTTAGGCTTATAAGTATTTTTTAATGCGAAATCATAAAAAAAATGTTATGTCAAAAAAATTAAAACAAAAGTCTGGTGAAGGACATTCTCGTCACCTAGGGGTGTAAAAAATACTACGGCCTACGACCGATTCTCAGACCTACCAAATATACATACAAAATTGCCGTATTGGTCGAGGCATTCTCGAGTTATGCGTTTAGCAACATTCATTTTTATTAATATAGATATATTATATGTATTTCATATTTTTGTCTGTTTTGGTTATGTACAATAAAGAATATTCTATCTATCTATCTATCTATATATACATTATAATATATCTATATTTATGTATGCATTGTATATGCTTCACTGTTTTTTAAAGTAAATAAAAGGTATCAATGCTAAAGGTACGCTATTGTATAACCATCTATTGTTACTACATTCGTACTTGTGCAAGGAGCTTTCTAGTAACAAAACTTTAGAAGTAATTCTTTGCTTGAGTTGAAAAGAAAATCCAGTTGCAATTTGTTAGACTAATTTGATTCTGCAGCTTTCACAATAACAAATTGGATTATCTATGCAACATTAGCCAACAAAATAGAAGAGCTTTACGTTTATGCTATTTTGATTAATATTACAGACTGTTGTAGATTTAAATAAATTATTAATTTCAGAATGGAGGTGCAGGCGATACGAGATCATATTTGTCTACGAGTTCTCCGCTTGATACCTAAGTACATCGTTTGCTTTCATGGCATTTCTCTGATTAGTTTACTTTTAGTTTATATGTTTCACAGATACCTACTTCAATTTTAATTAAAGTCCGAGTGTTTAATATACGTTCGCTATTTTTAGCTGCAGCTGCGACCTTATTGTTAAACTTATTTTTAAGCGTCGCTAAACGGACAATTGGTTCAATCTAAAATTACTTGACAAAAAAAACTCGTACTAAACGTTTTATACGATAAAGTAGGCAGTTATAAATATATTCTAGAACTTGCCTTTTATTATTTAAACTGGTAGGTATAATTTTCTAAATGAATATAAATGGTGATGATGATGATGAGACTATACGAGAAAAAATTTTTTTTGTCATATAGTCTCCTTTTCGTGTTGTCGTGTTAATTACTCTCAGTATTAAATACTTTAAAAAAAAACAAAAGCCATTAAAATATTTTTTTTATACTAGTAACTTGTGAATATCTACGACTAAACTGAAAAAATCCAATACTAATAAAAAATATATAACTAAGAAGTTAGTTTAAAAACTACCGTATGGAAGGCTGGTATTCAGCGAATTGTAAGTGCCATTCGGCTGGCTCACAATAACTGGAACTAGACCAAAAGTTCCTGTTACTTCTCGTCCGCACTGCCGATAACAGAATAGAATCAGGACTGAACTAGTAACAATAGTTTGTGCAATAAAAATTCTAGAATGAACTGGAACGGTGATAACTTATTAAAAAATAACACTAAATAAGCTTTAAGCTCAATTTTAAAAATATGACCATAGCCGTCACGACTGTATGCGAACTAGTATTGATTTACCTTCAATGTACGCTTATGCTATCTCGCTTCTTCTTATCAATGATTCACCAAGAATCAATTTTCATATCTATTATTAGACAAAGGTTTACTGAAAAACTAAAAACTGTAAAACTAGAAACCCTTTTATTGATTTTACACTCAATGAAATCGTATTTGTAACGTCGTAGAGAGTAACGACGCATTGGTTCTATTGACGGTAATAAATGAATATTGGCGAAATATCTCATGTATACTTTGAATTTGATTAAAATTCAATGTAATGTTCCCGTTTAGATAAAAAATACAGAGACATTATATCATGGCTCGATTTTCAATCTGTCTCTTGGTTATAACAAAAGTCTACGTTAATATTTATTTGTAGGCAAAGCTACATAGGTTAATAGGGATTTTATTGTAAACAATGGTGAATAAGAATAGTAATATAGATAATATTTTCTGTAGTGTTGTAGAGCCGTAGTGTGTTATTAAATAGGCTATAAGTTGCCTCAAGAGTAAACTAGGCCACCGAATCTATTATTTTTCATATCTGACGTGAGATAAATCAGACATATCCTGAGTATAAATCTAATGAAGATAGTATCCTTTTTTTCTATATCACTAAATATTCACAATGTATAACCTACAACAAAGACACTGCGTACCTATAATATTATCAGAACAATATTCGTAATTTCTAATTGAACACTATTTTGTGTGCGGAGGACCCACGCCAAATCACGTACGGACGATAAATTGAATAAAACCTCATTCCGAGATTACGATGCCGCTTATTGAGTTACGTACAATTCGACATGTAAACAATTTTATTATCGTACGCCTATTCGCCAGTTTCGGCGTCGAAGGCCAACGCTTTCCCTTTAAAATGGATTTGTGAATATACTACGTATACTCAGTATATACGATTAAACAGATACGGATGCTGCGTGTGTACTCATAAAATAATCAACATAAGTAACCTGACTTATTATAGGTACCTATTGTAGTTTTCGTTTTAATTTCACAATTATTTTAAAGATAAACGTCTAAATTATATTTCAATTACTTACTGAAATAAGCAAACTTAAGCTACACAGAAAATGATTTTAAAATGCACATGTGTACCTCATAATTTCACGAATAATTTCTTTATTTCACAACAAATCCATGTATTAAAATCGTTTGAAGTTTGGGGTGTCACCTGAAACCGTGTGTGTCTATGGCAAGAAGTTTTTTTTTATAATAATTGCCTTTTTTTCAGATTGCGATATGGAGCACGGGATATTTGTACCAACATGTTTATGTAATAGATAAAATGTTGTAGGTACCTACCTAATTCCTATAATTTTGATTTGATTTACCGGCCCAAATTTTGATTAATTATTAACCTTAGGACAGCAAATCGTTGTAAATTACGACGCTAAAATAAAGCCTATGAGCGTAACATACATATAACTAATAGCCTAGTGAGTTGTGATTGTCCTGTAGTGTGGCCAGTAGACTGCACAGTCTATTGGTCACGCCTGATCGAAATAAGATTTTTAACTTCACAGTTTAAGGTCTTGATTTCGATCACATTGCAATCACAACTGACTTTTTGAAGATACATATACATATTATGTCACTGTTCATCAAGCGTTCAAATGGTGAAGGAAAACATCTAAGGCACAACTCTGTTTAGCAGTGGGACAGTAAAAGACAACGGAAAATAAACGGATTGTGACCGACAAACAAATTACTTATAGTCAATAAATCAACGACGAAGTTGTTGTCGTTGATTTACTTCTGAAAAAAACTAATTTCATCACGTCCTCCAATAATTTTTAACTTTGTTTTTGTATGGAATTAGAACAAAGATTAAAAAATCCGCATTGAGATTAATTTATAAAATATGTGAATTTGTTATTGTCAAGTACATAAGACTTCGAGCGATCCCTTTCAAAGATGAAGTTTAAATTAATTTGAAGAGTTAATTAATTTTGAAATTGATTTTGAAATATTTATGACTGTAGTTTCGCATTAAAAAGAACACATATGTTTTAAATGTACTAAATAATTACACTCCATTCCGATTTGTGGAATGATTGATATATCAAAATGGAGAATATTTAAAAAAATATTCAATAAATTTGTCTTTAAAATCATTGGTTGTCAAAAATATCATACATATAAATATTTAACACATCCCGAGGTAATTCGCTACTTGTTTTTTATTGTTCAACAACCCGTCTCTTGATTTATTCGCTGAAAAGCCCTCAACAGGCTTGGAGGGAGAAAATTTATTTTATGATTCAGGTCGTAGCCGGCGGAAGTGGAAATGACGTAGACATCCTTTAGATATTATGTCGCCGTAAAATTGTGACGACTAAGTATTAGTTTATTATGAATCTAGACAGATGGTAAACTGTCGAACAGGGACAGGACGGTAACTCATACTATAAAAAGCACTAGTAGTTATAGTGTACTACTATAACTACTAGTGCTTAGTAGATAGTTTATAATATATCTTGAGTGATGATGAATTTTAGAATACCGTTAAACAAGACGTATGCTGATTGGTTAATAACTAATCTATATATATATATATATATATATATATATATATATATAGCCTAAACCACAGGGTTACAGGGTACAAACTTGAAATTTTGACAGATGATGCATTTTATGATGAAAACATCCGCTAAGATAGGAATTTTAGAAATTCGATTCCTAAGGGGGTGAAATAAGGGATAAATGATTGTATGGAAATCCGTTATTTTCCATGTTAGAGATATGACATTTAATATACAAGTTTTTGGTTTGAAATAATTAAACGGAAAATTTGAAATAATAAAGAAATTAAACGTATATCGGGATTTTTTAAAACCGACCTTCTAAGAGGATGAAATAGGGGTTGAAAGTTTATATGGGAAGTACGTCATTTTTAAAGTAAAAAGAATAAAATTTAATATTCAAGCTCCTCAGAAAAATGGCGACATAAAACTTATCTAGGTGGTAATAAGTATATAATAATAATGTATAATTGTAAAATTACCCAGTGCTATAATAATAATGTAAAATTTACGTATTAAAAACTATAAAGATTTGCGCTAAAGTCTTTCTTTTTTAATTAACTAGGTTGCTTGCTATAGTTCCTTAAAATGTAAGAGTAGAGTGAAGAGTGAATGTAAGAGTATCAAATGTCTTCCTCGTCCATCCATCTAAGTCGATGTACTGGATTTTCCAAAGTTCTTTGTGATTGTATATTTAAAACGAATACAAAATATAGTTCCGTTAGATCTTAGAACTTTGAGATATTCATAGTATATGAATATTTAAATAAATTTCAAATGTATATACCTACAAAGCTAGCTAAGTAGTTTTTCTGTGTACACATGAGTTAACTTTAGTTATAAAACGTTTACATTTTACTACTACAATGTAATAAAAAATAAATTGTACGTTTTGCTTTTATTGCCTTTTATTTTTATTGTTATCTTTACGTTAGTTTTATAAATAAAGTTGCTTTCTGTATAAATACGTTTTTTTACTAGCATCGGTTGCTGAACCCATGTTTCAATATATTTTGTTATGTATCACTGAATTGGCTTTGACTGATTCGTATTAGTTTTAAAGTTCGTATTAGTACCAACAATTTAGTTAGACCATACTGAAATAATTTCGTATAATTTGGAAGGCAATATGCAATACATGGAATACGATTCATGTACCTTTATACCAATTGAGTTTGTTGATCAAAAGTTCACAACTCTGTTAGAAACTTTTAATAGGTTCGCCTAGTCCGTTCTGCATCTCAGCCAAACAATAAGGTAGAGAGAATATTAAGCAGAATATAATTGGATATGAAATTAATACTATACCTATATTAAATATCTTAATATAAATCAAGAAACAAAGAGCTGAAAAAAGACCTTTTTGGATCGCAGATTTAGGCACCAGTATTGATACGATTTGGAATATCGTAAAGCATATGTATAAAGGAAAACAGCTCATTGGAATTTTACTTTGCGAGTAGCTGAATTAGGATATGAACGAATATCAAGTAGGTACCAAAATATCTAAAATATCCAAAAGAGTGTATTTACTACAGGTCCAAACTTGAGATGCATGTCCAACTAATTAGTAGGTATAGCTAAATATTTTCAACTAGCGGCTAGCCCTGGCTTTGCACGTGTTATAAACTTCGAGAGACAGATTTTTTCTAGCAATAAATATAGCCTATGTTATTCAGGAATGACGTAGCATTTTAAGGCTGAAAGATTTTTTAAATCGGTTCAGTAGTTTTTGAGTTTATTCGTTAGATACATACAAAAATAAACTCTTTCCTCTTTATAATATTAATACATACCTTACAGATATAAATATAGAAGTATAGATCATTTTTAGTAATAATAAATATATTATATCATTCCATACTACCAATAAAACTCTTTGGAACGTCTTATGTATTCATATATGCTATAGAATTTAATCATATATAGGTACAAACGTGTATCTTATAATAGTAATAAACATTTTTTCTGACTGCGATATTTATTTTGCGGCAAATAAAATCATTCAACTGCGAGATCGGAGAAAAGAATATTTATTTCGTAAAAGTAAAAGCTATATCGAGACGATTGAACATTCGTCCCTTTTACTCTTTATATTAAACATTCAAAGGAGATATATGTAGGGTATACAGACTAATTATTTATTCGACGTAAAGAACATAAGAAGATACTGACTACCAAGAAATATTTAAGTTTTATGTTGGCTTAAGCTTATTTCGAATGATATTCAGGCAGGTACCCACTTGTTTACTATTAACTTCATTAGGAATATTATACAGGCACCTAGTGATCGATTTCAAATCGCGATAACCCCTTTATTATTCATAATGGGTCTCGGTATCAGATACTCGTGTATACTTATCCTTATATATTACGTTCGGTATGTTCGGATAACGTCCCTACACAATAGCAACGGCTACGAGGGAAACATGATCGGTATAAAGGAAAGGAAAGGGCATATGATATCAGCGACTGTCGCATACGTACTTCGTATGTCCTTTTCTATTTTCTAATATAAAAGAATAAATACCTCCCTGCTGAATCATTGTTGTCTGAAATAACCAAATAACAATATAATATCTGTGTTGGTAAAAGATCCGGTAAGATACTTAACATCTTGGGTAAGAGTTAATTGACATTTTCCTTAAGTAGGCATGAGGGGTTTTCTATTGTGTAAAATCTATCATTGACGTCAATCTTGAACGTTAGTTCATCCTGCTGTCTCTTTTCTTGACAGTTGAGAGATTGTCAAACAAGCTTCGGAAACTGCTGCGATTGCTTTACTAGAAATATCAGACGTTAAAAGTGGGAATAATCAACCAGTTAATCTTGATAGTTTTTTGCGTTAATAACTGATTGAAGCAATAAGTGAATTTTAATAAAAAGGTTGCATGCAGATTCCACAAAGGATATTGTATGAAAATTGTTGTTTTGATCTCATGGGAAATCCAGTGCAGTCAATTATGTATTATAAAGATACGTTATGTACGCAGTGAACATGAAGTTTGAAGGTTGACGATTATTTCCCCTGGCATGTTTTAATATAAGCCCTTGACGTCAGTTTATACTTCTGTCTTATCTGTTAGAGATCGTTTCAACTAAAGTACCAACTACCGTTACTAATTGAGATTGTTGTGACTGACGAATCAGCTAACTAACTTAAACAGGCAAATATATGGAATTCCAGTCAACTGATGGTTAATCTTCATTAAGAAATAGAGAATATTCCGTGTCTGATGTCGGTTTATTTATTGCAATTCCGTAGGCTTAAACGAAACTGACAGGAGTTCATTATGGGGTTTCTTTGAAGATACATAAGCCGATACTACATACATAGGAATAAGTTATGATTAGATGATTTTTTGGGTCTTTTATAATCCTTTTCGAAGTTCTAACATTGACATGTTTATCAATTAAGTTTTCTCGGAAAATAAAATATAAACCGAGCTTAGTTGAAGTGCTGTTTGCGAAAATGATAGAGTATATTTTTCTGTTTACTCTTTAGTAGGAAAACAACGGGTTTCATTTCAGTGAGATTGATTACTGGTGTACTCCTATATTACTGATATTTGTTGTTTCGAATGTTGTTGACTTTAATAGGTTCCATGACAATTGGTACGGATAGCACGAAATCTGTTGGCATAGGTTTGGGCTAACTAGTATTATGGAAATGACTTAGGTATGCTAATATATCTTTTCGTCTTGTGATATACGAGTAGTTCCTTTGTATTTTATGTGCATGTTATGAAAATTTGGTGATGGTTTAGGGCTGCATTAGTATTTGGGCTGATGGCCAAATTCTATATCCTCTAACTAAAAATGTTTACTAATAATTTTAATATAATTTATTGATACATTAAACTAGCATATACAAGGGCTATATACTTTTTATAGTATCTCCTTTAATTTTTCCACTCTATAGAGAGATGATGTAGATTCCTCGTCACACAAAATAAGAAATCAATCGGAGCAGTAAAAAATACAAAAATAAACTATATAAATTGACTTTTGAACTTTAGTTCAACAAAATGTAAATGCATGCTTTTATCACATCATTCTATTTGTAGTCACTTAAAGCCTACGCGTTGCACCGGCCACGTGTTTCCAATTAACGCCCACTCTGTTAACTAGGCAACGTTCCTCAGCTTTAATTTTATAAAAACGATTCAATATCATTCTGGGAAAGTAGTCTATTTTTCGTCTACTTTATAGATTCAGAGAATTGGCCTCAAATATCTACGGGCTAACGATAAGAGAATGAAAATAAGATTGACTAAAATACACATAAAATATTCAATATTGCACATTACTTAATATAAGTAATGAAATCTTTTAAAAAGATTTTATTTCGTACGAACATTAAACTCTTTACTGCTATTTTTATTTTAACTGTTGTATGAGCCTTGACCTTGCATTGATTTGTACTTAGATACTTACAAGATATTTAGCGCTGGAATCTAGTTTTAATCTCTTTATAGCTTTCGTTTTTTCTAAAGACAACGGTAAGTAACCTTTATACTGTTTAAATAGAGTTTAAATAGTTATTTAACCTTTCGTACACGTGTAGGAATTTGTGCTTACAAAATCTATTGGCAATATTGGGTTAATTTTCACCAAAGTCGAAGAGACCTTTGAAATCTGTGGCGTCAGCTGCAGTTCAAAGGGCTTTTAGCTCGGTAAATCAAATAAATCGAATCGTAATACTGTCATGGAAATTTAAATAGATTAAAATTATTTAATTTTGGGTTTTCTGTAATTCTGTAGGATATAAACCACCGTCTCGTTTTATGAATAGATCTTAAAGTGCATTGGTATGTTCTAAAATTAAAATTTTCTTCGTTTTGTAGTTATTAAGAAATAAAAAGTCTTTCTGATGCATGTCATTGCAAGCATACTTTATGAGTTAATAGGTAGGTGCTACGGGCGGGGATACGCTCCAACGTGCTAGCTATTATAGTTAAACACCGCAGTGAAGGTGAATGCAAATTGCTGTCTATTATATGTGTATATTGAATAACGTATCTACAGCGTACACTGACGTCAGTGAATGCAAATTATAGCTAGAGATTCTTTCGTTCAAATCTTTTAATTGTCTTACTTCAAACAAAAGCACTTTGGGAAACTATCGGACGCGTCCAATAATCACCCTACTGTTAATTTGGTTGTCAAATATTCGATCGAGAAACTAACAAAAATTTATGGAATTTATTTAACAAAAAATATTGTATATTGCCACAAGAAAAATATTGTCAGCTACCGTAGACTGCCAGCCACTGCCAGCACTGAATTAGTACATCAGTCAAGTAAATATGAGATCAAGAATGAAGCTGTACGTTTATATATTATCGGTACGGTCCTTAGATAATTGTTTTCCTGGTCGTTCATCTTAATGAAATCTATTTTGTCAGGTAATTTTATTGTTAGCTCATGACAATATACGATTAAGTAACAAAACAAGTCCTTTATTAGATACGTAGATATTAAATAGAACTATATACCCGTATGTAGTTTACTACTAATAAGGCTTCCATTTTATATGTAATGTTTACGTAATGTAAAAATAATAAACGTTTTTAATAGCACAGTATGCACTTAACTTTGCGTATAGCCTGTTTTCTCTGGTTTAATTAAAGGATAGCATGATTTAACTAGCTTATTACATAAGTTTATGGTATTTAATTATTGTGAATGTACATTTGGTTTTACTACTCGCAGGAAGGACGGTTCGGTCCGACGCAGTCCCCCCTTAGAGACTTGAGATTGTCAGCCCGCAATTACTATAAACATAAAGAGAGATGAATGTACCGAGACAAGAGCGACGGTCTTGATGAAAATTCTTATTAAGGCTAATGCCCACGTACTGCGCATACATGTACTAGGTATAACAAGTGAAACAAAAACAACTACGTCTCGACGCAGACAACTATGTTTATGAGGTTATTTTTTAAGTAGCGACACATTAGTGTGATGCACACTAAGACTGATTTATAGTATTGTACATTGTAGCACCATAACTACACGGAGCATTGAGATGTTAAGATTTCGTCGCTTATGACGCGTTTTGTTTGCTTCACTAGCTTGCCTGGATATAACGTTAATGGTTTTATTTAAAGGAAATTTACACACGTTTTTTACGGTTTAAGTACCTATTAAAATTATTATACATATACTTAGAGGAATTTTTTCACTACAATTACGTTCTATTACAACTTCTTTATTTTGTAACGTCGAGAAACTGATGAAAAGTCTGCTAATTTTACTCACGCATCGCGCCTGGTGCGTTCATCCCAGAATTTTTCCCAAAATGTAGATCTGTTTTTAATTCTGAGCACGCTGGTGCTGAGCGTGCGAGGCAGCGTGCCGCCGCTGCTGCTGGCCGTCACGCCGGTCGACATGCTGTGCTCAGATGCGGAGCTCTTGGCGATGAACGCGACGCCGGCGCCCGCTCCGCCAAGCCGCTCTGACTGAGACCCTGACCGCTGCATGACCAACTCTGTGCCCACTGCTCACTGATTCACTACATAACACGCTGACACGCACGTACACGCTGCTGATTGAGTTATCGCGGATCTATCGTCATTACTCTAACGTCACGTCGTTTCGTCTCCTACGCTGCGCCACTTCCCACTAATGAGTGTTGTTATTGCCGAGTTCAATAAGATGACTCGCTCGCTTGCTATTATATAAACATGTGAAGAGATCTCGCTATGGCGTCGCTGTATACAGTTTCAATATAAAAATAAATGTTTCAGCCTAATCTAGTATTGGTTTGAACATTCTATCACTTCGACATACATATGTTCAGATAACTTTATCACACTTTATCCTTATCAACAATAACATTTAAGTGAAACTTGTGTTTTTATGACATTATACGACAAACAACATATTATCATATAACCCTCCTATTATCTACTCAATGAATGGTGGTCAAAACTAAAGCTATGCATAAATATTAGGCCTCATCCTTGGCACCAATTAATAAATTCTGTTGTTCAAGCTGAGCATTGCGTGCAGCGTACGGGCGACCGCGGCCAACCTGTCAGATCAGTGAACGACCTCGACAGTGTCCAACCGTTCAACCGCGAATCTCAAACACTCAAGTAAATGCACGGTATGGTTTTTGTTCAAAACAAGAAGTTAACTGTACAGATCACTTCGCGTTTAGATAGCGTCGATGCTTTAAGTCACATTTTAGTTGGGGTTTCAGTGACGCTAGGGGTTTATACGGCAGAACAAGAGCTATGTGCATCGCGTGTCGCTGGGCATGAAGGTGGCGTGTCTCCGGCAGCCCGCGCGGACTATCAATGGAGCCGAGCGAGGCGCAGCGGGCGGCGTCCCACTCGCTCGCCCGGCCGCCCGCGCCTCGCCGCCTCGAGCCGCCGCCGCCACCGCCGCCGCGCCGAGAGCGCGCGACGCCGCCCGACGGTTAATTTGGCGCTAATGGAAACTGGCGACGGTGGGCGCCGGTAATCAATGTTTAACTTGGAAATCAAGGGACAGTAAGAGTATTATCAATATTAAAGACAAATCAGATATCTGCGTGCGTAGGTACTCCCAAGGTTTAAAGTTGAAGGACATAAAGATGATATGAAAATATGACCGGGCTGTATACGCCGTAGCCTGCGTATCGATTATTTTACATTCAAGGTGCGAGTTGCTTTCGAGTCTAGTGAGTTACCTACATGCGTATTATTATCGAAAATAGTACCTATAGGTATAATATCAGGGGCTGATTAATGTTAACAGGACTATTGTAATGACCTTTTGGCCGTCTAATTAGCTTTGGGTACCTATGATTTAAATGTTAAATTGGAAATTAAATGAAATTTGAAGGGAGATTGACCCCAAAACTTAATCAGATAACAATTAATGATTATCTACAGGCAAACAATTTTATTATACCTTTCAAATCGTTTATATCTTAACAGTTGCATCGGAAATTGTAAGTAGGTAGTGCGCACCTATTTTCGAATAATGAACTCTCCCTAGAGTTTTACTTTAAAAAAATACTGTGTTTATAATCCTATAGACAAGTGATGAAAAATTGAATTTTAATGCTTGTTTTAAAAAAAATCAAATTGAGAATTAAAAACGACGTTAAATAAACATATAATTCGGCGTTTTAGAAAATGACGGTTATACATATACTTTTTAAAATGTAATATTACCTCTTATGTAGAAGACCATCACTTACGAAGGAAGAGGCATGTAATTTAATATTAAAGTACATACCATCACGCCAGTCGTCCCCGAAAGGTTAGGCAGAGCTGTACTAAATCTACACCCAGGTTTCGCCGGTATGTTTTAGGTCCCATGTAATAGGGGGTGAGCCTATTGCCATTATTACTTTGCTCGACCAGGGAATCGAACCTAAGACCTCTTGCTCGGCAGTCGTATTGTACGACCACTAGACTAACGAGGCAGTTAATAATAAAACTTCTGGGAAAATATAAATGCGTACGAGTATGTTTCGTTTCGAAATGTAAACTCCAAAGAAAAAAGAGAGAGGAAACATTTGTATAGAAACACAATTATTTTTGTAATATATGAAAGTGCAGAAATGTCGATGTTTTGTGAACACGAACGCGATGCCATATAGGTACTATATATAGTACATTGCACCAATGCAAAGCTGGGGCGGGCCGCTACTTACATACATTTAGATGCTTCAGGATTGTTTGTAATGTATTTGCAATATAATATTACGAAAACAATAACTCACCAGTGTTTTTCTTAGATTAGTACATTTTGAGTATGAATGAAAACTAATACGCATAGATAGTTATTAAAATTGCTAGTTACATAAATGTCATAAATACTTGTGTATAAAATAAACTCGTCAATTGTACACGTGTGTAATAATCCGCTAGACGGCTTTAGAAGATTCCGGACCATTAAACTGTTTTTAACGATGTTCAATTAAGCCTCATTAGGGAGTTGTCAATTGAGTATCTCAATCCACAATCAATTACGCGTCTATTGGGACATCGATTTATCAAAACGTTCTGCGTATTTACTAGTAAATATTTATTCCAAAATCATCTAAGTAGTAGAATTTTGCTAAGCCTTAATTTGAAGACAAAGCTGTATTTACAGTTATTAACTGTGTAAATAAATAAAACGATGGAATAAATAATTTATGTCTACTTACGTTTACGAAAAAAGTTAGTTTCTTACCTGTTTATTTATGAAGTCGAGAAAAAAGACTTATGTCATTTCAAAGTTCGAATATCTATACATCATAATCTCAAATTCCGATTATCTACGCAATAAGCAAAGTATCCTAAGATTTTTATTCCCGTCTCTCTGGTTCATTTGCGTAAAATTATTTGAACGAAATGTAATATGCGTAGCTGCTGAAACAGAGCCGAATCCAATAAAATGCGTGGCGTGTGAAACATAGCTTAATTTGATTCGCTGGTTTTCAAATATCATCTTATGGAGAGGCAATTTACTTTAGCGGCATATAATATTCTTTTTTTTATTGTAGTATACATTTATCACCAATACGTATACTATACGTATATCATATCGTCTGACAGTCTTATTTCCTAAAGTATGCTCATGAGAGTACATACTGTACACAGAGATTTTGTTTATTTCTCATTTGATAAGGTTAATTTTGTTTTTTTTTCAGAACTAGGTCGGAGTTTAAACAATGTCCATAAGATCCATGCGTAACAGTATATTGATGCGATATACGGTAATATCCCGTTCCATACAATTCAATATCGTTAAATTCATACCAAAACGAATTATTAATGTAAAATAATGATGTCTTTATAAAACATACATATTAATAGTAATAACATATTTAAAGTCATTATGTATTTGTAAGTTATTTTACATTATTAATATTTTATACGGCTTATATTTTCTATATGTGGGTTTGGGAATTAATTAAAAGTCTTGACTTTTACGAACCAATTAAACTTAGTACGAATATTCAGGGCCGTAGCCAGGATTCGTTTTATTAACCATAATTATTTGATACACATAGCTACATAGCAAGACGACCACCTATAATATAATTTATGTCGCTACGGATATTCAGACGAATGTGTTTCAAAATCCATCAACTTGTTAAGCATATTGAAATCTTCAATAGTCTACAAACTCTACAAAGGATGCATACATATGTAGCGATAAGGAAAAAGATATATGTATATGTAGGCTACCTTAGTTTAGACTTTATATACACGCGCATAAACATCGTTGTTCCCTATTTCAGGGGTAGTCAGGAAAAATAAAGGCAGGATTACTACGACACACATCAACAACGAAAGCTCTAACAACAATGAAAGCGAGAATGGAGAGCAAGCGAAGAGAATTAAGACAGTTTATAAAGCGGCGAGGTGCTATTATACGTGCGCAGGTAAGTATACGTACGCTCTGTCCAGCTGTGCCGCCTCGGACTCCTTGAATCTGCAAGCAATTAAAAAATAAGGAAAAGAAAGAAAGAATGAAGACGTCAGAGGACACATATTGTTTGCCACCTAAGCAGGTCAGGTCGCGATTACAAGTATGCGGGGATCAGCGACATACCAAATTTGTGCTAGAGTAGTGTAGTGAGAGGTCTGTAGAGGTGGCAATAGCATGAAGTGTTCGTCTCCGAACTGTAAGCTGCTGGTGCTGTGACGACGAGCAACAGGCGACACAGTTTATGGTCACATAGACTCACGAATACGCATGCTATTACCATACGTCTGTTTGTGAGTAAGCTGGCTACTTGTTAGTCGTTCACAACATATATGGTTATACATTTTACATATTACATGATAATGTAGCTTACTTTGATCCTGTGTGCGAAGCTGTGTGGCTTCGTCGATTATCATGCAAATCGGAATGGCGACAGTCAGTACCTACAGTGAACATTGATGCGAAATGTAATGTCTTCTTTACATCTCTAATGTTTGGAAAACCATGTCAAGCCTCTACAGTTACTAAGTGTTTTCTAAATGTTATTTGTCGTAAGCGCTGATCATCAATATCCACAGTCTGTCTGATGCTCTTGCTGGGTACAAGCCTATCACTAATCTATATCTTCTGTACATATTTTACAATGTATCATCATCACAATAGTCTATGTGATATCTAATAAGTAAATAAAACAAACATTATATGTAAAATATCAAATACTTTGGACATTAGGTATACCGTTAGAAAATATTTTGATATAATTTTGTTAAATAAGTAAGTAGGTAGTTCAAGGAGTAAATTAGTAAATAAGTAATTAATATACACAAAAATTCTTGAAAGTTAAATGAATGCTATTAAAATAGTGAAGAATCTCAGTTAATATGGCTAATCACACTGAACTGATAAATGCTGTTCAAGATTACTCTGTAATGATAAGTTTCTCAAATCTGGAATCATAAAATCATTCAACGTAACCATGTACATATATACTCGTATTATGTATTGTAGATGTTGTCTCGTCGTTATGCTGGTTGAGTGTTGTTAATATTATATAGACATAATTATAATATTGGAACTAGCCAAATTATTAGATAATTACCATGAAATATTGGGCAGAAATTGTTTAAGTAAAAGGCTTAGGCGGTGCAGGGCGTCAAGAAGGGAACATAAGAAATAATAATAAACATTTTTTTTTATTATTTCTTATGTTCACAAATTTCAGAAACTATAACCGATGTACAAACAAGCCACAAATAAATAATATCTATTCACTCATAGTTGTGTCTTGATTCTGTAAAACAAAATTGTGTAGATATTTGCATTTAACTGTCTGAGTTTTATTTTGTTATAAAATTAATATTTTAGAAAGTATATTAGTGAGCAGGTACGTTGGACCCAAATGTATGCTAATTTAAATATAATAATAAATATATTTTGATTTTATGAAACATCTACAAAAGTAAAAGGTGTTTTAGAATAATTATAATAATATGTAATGTCTTATTCGATTATTAGAATGCATTATAAGTTATAACGTTATTCATATTTATAACGTTATGCCAGAAACAGTGGCAAAAAGATTTTTTTAAGTAATTCTTCTATTAAACTTTGGACTGAAAAAGTTGGACTGAATATGATAAAGTTAACCGTGAGTAAGTTAATTTAATAATTAATTATAAACTAGCTAGAAAAAACTGCCTTTAATGATGATAATAATAGTGTCCAAACATCAAATATGCTTGTCTCATAATCAAAACACTCTTTATACTGAGCTAGCTGTAAATATATATACGGCAGCAGGTACTCGATAAAGAAGTAATTTAAGTTGTGCTCAATTTCGAAAATAATTCCCTTCATCAATTTGTGAATCGATTTGAGTCAGGCCGATACGAAGGTTTAATGAGTTCCTGTAGTCCCTTTGAGATCGAAACAGTAAAGGTTGTACCTTTTAAGGATTTTTAATATTGCGGAAAGGGTGATGCGAATGTATAAATTTTACGTTATAAAATAAAAATCGGTCAACCCACTTCATTCGCATATCAGTGAAATACCGCCCAATGTCCCTCATGTAACAATGCTTTGTATGTTCCTTCCATTAGCCTGAGGCGTATCAGTGACAAGGCGAAAATTGCATTATGTTCGTTTAATATTGCAATCTAATCCGACAACAATATGAGAATGTAGGCGTATAACGTAGAAATATATTTCTGCCGTGTATTGATGGGAAAAATATTCTGTTCGCAGAGGTAGGGTTTAAGGAGCTTATGGACACCCACTGCAGTTGAATGTGCCGTGCGTTTCATAGAAATAAGATTTATTATTGAGTGCGCGTGTGAATTTCGGTCTCGCGCAAAGCGTTTCGTATTCGCTTATGTCTGCAGCGTAAGTCATGAGGTCGTAAGGGCGTGGCAGATGTATTTGATGCTTAGGTGCCTGTGGTTTTTTTTATAATGAAAGGTTTCTTACCTTTCGCTGGCGATGGAGCTGTTCCTCGACATGGACTTGGGCGACATCTCGAAGTCGGAGTCTGAGCGGTAGAGGAAGGACTCGCGGCGCTGCGGCATGGCCTGCAGGACGAGCGCGGTGGATGGCGACCCCCCTTCGAGAGGGGAGCGCGCACCCCCCGCGCCCCCCGCGCCACCCCCGTTCTCCACATCGAAGCTGAAACAATACCATTCAGTCCTTAATAAAACGCATAAAATGTCATGAAGTGGTCTTAATCCTGAACTGACAAGTACATCAGATGATAAACTCAGATAAGACCTTTGCAATCGCCTCGTGATTAACCGTCGTCGTATCTCGTGTACCGAGAGATAAATTCTAAAGTATCTGATTTATTAATAGAATAAGTGTTTATCACACTATAGGTGTCGTATCGCAGTTAGTTATTTACAAAATTGTTAATTACCCCAACAGCACTGGCATTTGTATATGAAATGAAAGTTCAAACAGGTTTTAAAAGTTTTTAATCTTCAGAAATATTTTCCTACATAACCACGACTACACTGATTAACAACCATACAAGAAATGTGCGCAGCTTACAAATTATATCAGATGATAAAATACTTGTTACGTAGTTTCTACGTCATTTATCAAAGAAAACCGATATTTATAGTAAGATATCTTGATACGGTGTCAAACCTATGTCCATATATTTTTTACGCGCGGATTACTTAATCTTTTAACACACTGCTAAATATAAAAATTATAATACTACATTTTGATGATTCATACGCATTAGTGCCAGGCACTACATTTTGTGTGCGTTTATCGAAGTAGCGTGGCTATTTCACGATCTTGGAAATATGGAAAAGGGTTTATCTATATACTCCATGTAGCAGTCCTCCAGTGACATCTGCGGGAAAATCTGAGCAATCGCAGCTCGGAAAGTTTCTCTAACTCGGCGCCCCGTCTCGTTGTTTTGTACGTATTGCGGCCGCGAGAGGTCTCTGAACGATACTGGGTGGCAACAAACCAGATTGAATGTCCACACATTTTACTTCTAAGCACCACAGTTATTAAAATATAACTATAAGTTTTATTTAAAAATAATTATTACAATTTCAACCCTGATTTGTGATACTTTTGTCACAAACCTTTTTTTTTAATTAAAGTTTTAGAATCTAGAAAGTTATAATATCTCTACCTTATTTTATGAGACTATAGTAGTATTTAACAACGTGAGTTTGTGGTATGTACATCCTATCCGTCGCCAATTGCTCAGCAAGTTAAAGCGACACATTTTATTCTATACCTACTGAAAAGCTTTAAATCACTCTTCAATTCAATTTGTAAGTTCAATAGTTCAACTGACAAGTAAATGACGAAATTTTCGAATCAGTATGGCCTTTGTTGGATATGATTTTTCTTAAAGCACCAATTCAATATTTAATTTAGTTTTAATTGACATTATTATTTAACAGACAACATCGTTTTCGTCATTCAGTGGATGAAGACTAAGGCGTCATGAAGACTGCTTCTCATATTATCATAGGTCAGCGGACTTCAAGAAAGCGAAGGAAAATCTTTTGTTGACATGAGTCAGATGATCGTAACTTTTTACTTTCTGTCTGGCGATGAGGAAAAACCGGCCAATTGCGAGTCGGACTCGCGCACGAAGGGTTCCCTAGAAAATTAGGCAAAAAATGACGTTTTCTGTATGGGCCCCTTAAATATTTATTTTATTTTGTTTTAGTATTTCTTTTTATAGCGGTAACAGAAATACATAATTTGTGATAACTGTCTAGATAGTAATATGGCCTCGATTTTACCCTTTCGGTAAAAACCCTAAAAACCGTTCAGCGTCGAAGAGAGTGAGACGATAGATAAAATTAGGTACACCTCTTCCAATCATTCCAATACACACATAAACTATTGAGACTATAATAAAATATAAAATATCCGTATAAAAAATGCGATGATAAAATTGTGTTCTATGTTCTAAAAATCATAAGTAGGACATGCATATTTTACTGTTTGATATAAAGAGTACGATCACCCTCCAAAGATATTTCAGTTATTTTAAAAGTATGACGTTTAAAAGTGAAGTAGTTGGGTTTCCACAAATACATAACTATGTTTAGAGTTTTTTTTGGACAAAACATAAATTTATTGAATTATGGATGAATATGAAGAAAATAATATTTGATTTAATAAAATTCTGTCAAGAAAAGAAATGATTTATGAGATTACATCTACGTTGGTTAAACACTCACGGATAAAAACTATTTTTTTGCGATAATAAGACTGCCTCATTGTTTATGTGGTCTGCTGAGCATGAATTTCTGGGTTCGATTTTCAGGCTGAGCAAGGTATAATAAGGGTCTTCTATTACTTAATTTTTAGTAGTCTAGTAGCAGTCAATGTTATATCTACCGCAGCATTATAAACTAATGCTATTCTAAATAATGGCTGTAAGACACTGATTATCGACCAGTATTAAAATTCAGCATATTATAATGAAAGCATTGTTCTAGAATAATTGCATCGATCGTCACAAACTGATGTGTATGGCGTAGGTGTTAAAAGTTGCGCTTTACTGCCAGACAATGACCGCAACAGATTTCCTCACTCAACACACCTCTTAGTCTGTTCTTATTACATCATTAAATACGCACGTTGTTGTGATAAAAGACGGAAAGATAATTTTTTTCAACTATTCAGTATCGTATAAATGATGAATTTGAAAATCAAACCTAAGAGATAGATATTTTTAAATTAAAAGATATACCCGTGAAAGAAGACTTTACTCAATCATTCAATGTGTTGAGTCTATTATTAAGGTTATTTTAGTGATTAGTACCAGGCCAGTATTGCATAACCAGAACCAACTCATGTTTTTTGAAAAGAAATATTAGATATTCACATCCAATCTCAGACCATGGTCTCCTTGAAAGTCCAGGCTTGTTCATAAGATAAGTAAACACACATTTATATATTTGCGTGAGTATTACAAAACTCAAGAACGGACATGGCATACCTATATAATAAATAAATAAATGTATTATTATAATCGTATGATACGGGTAAGTTTCTACAAGTATTTACTTCATAATATATTGGAAATGGCGAGCTATGTAGCTAATAAACCGGCTAATAATATAAGTACGTGTGTAACTATTACAACATACTGCATATGTTTATGAATAAGATTTGTCATTGTTTAAATAATAAAACATGACCGTGAGTATATGCTTATTAATGTTATTTTATATGTACAAAGTAACAGGAAAATAAAATTTATATATTATTTATTACGTATTTTTATGATTAATTGTAATGACGAAATATAATAAGCCCTCGGAAGTGTACATGTCATTATTATGACATCATTATGGTCATCATATTCCTGTATTAAAACATCTAAAAGCATCCTGTGTATAAACGCAGCTGTGCAGTAATCGACAAGAAGATAGGCGTCGCTTTGTTTATGCCATTATTGGCATAAGCAAAACGGGGCCTATTTACATGTATAAAATATTAACTCTTTTCATATGTTTTAAATGAAATCATTTTAAATATATTTTTTTATACATTTGATCGGGTAGTTACAGAAAAAATAACATCCTCCGAGACAAAATAAATAAATTAAATAAATTACGTTGTAATATAAATATATACAAAGATACAATATAAATAACGGTGGCGCATTTTATGACTTATAGTTGTGACGACATATACGGAGGTGTTTGTCATTGGTATGACATAGTTTGGAATTGAAGTCATTTATGACATTAACCAGTGTCATTGGGAAAACGATGGAATTTATTTTATTAGTGTGCAATTTTATGACATCATGCCACAGAGCCGGAGATCGAGCTCTGTGGCGTTCACTAGGGGAGGCCTACGTCCAGAAGTGGACGAATATGGGCTGATGATGATGATGATGATGATGCAACATTCATTTATGTCTGTCATTATAAATATTTATAATGACAGACACAAATGTTAAGACATGTAGTTGAGATACAACTTCACTTAATTAACACACTGTATTATGTCATGACCATAATCTAATGTTACCATACTCATTTTTATACAAAGAGTAACTAAGTTACATTATAGTTTGCAAAATCTTTGAAATTGAATTATTGTCGCATATATTAACGCCTACGCTCACAGAGTACATTATAGTATACTGAAACCTACGCTGCAACAAATAGTTGTGAGTAAAACGCGTATTGAACCCGTGACCCATGGCAGTGAATTTGATCGTTAAGCTTAACGCTAATCGTGGCTACACGACATTGACTCTTGTTATTGTTATATTAACAATTGCCGATAATACAAAGATATTATTCCAGTATCCAGTCTATCTTTACTAATTATATCAGTATTAGAATTCTTTGTATTTATCCTATAGCAACGTTTAACGCCATGCTTCAAACACGAGCTCTTGTAATAAAATCGTAAAATTAATTACCGTTTCATACATTAATAGAGATGATAAAGCTTTTATTTATTATTATTTATTACCTTATATGAAGCGAAAATAGTTTTTCAGGATCGCAGAAGGCTTGGAAATAAATCTGCCTACTACGATGGGGATTGGCGTATTAGTATATGTGTATTAAAGCTTTAAAAGGGTTCGAGAGTAGGTAAAAATCCAAAAATTAATCGTATCACACGAGTAATTTCCCCCGTGCTATTTATATTATACCTGCCGGTGGTCCGCCTCCGTGCGGACACTGGCGGTCTTCTCAGTGGCCTACGGGACGCCCCCCGCGCACTCCATCGCCGCGGCGCTTCGCTCCACCTGACCACATCCCCTACCCGTCAGATACGACCACCAGATAGTCAGACCAGGAATCGGTGGTACATGTTCTCAAGTGTCAACACATTTGTCAGGAATACATAGATACTTATTATAAAAGGTGATCTTTCACGTACCGATGTGGGTCAAATGAAAAGTGTTGGTTAAATATTCGTCACTAGGTAACAGTGTATTAAAACCTATGAATAT
This sequence comes from Craniophora ligustri, assembly GCA_905163465.1. Taxonomy (NCBI): domain Eukaryota; kingdom Metazoa; phylum Arthropoda; class Insecta; order Lepidoptera; family Noctuidae; genus Craniophora; species Craniophora ligustri. Next base: position 6,723,994 of record LR990959.1, read on the forward strand.
TTTATCATCGTATTTCGTATAACGAAGTAACACTAAGTGTAACAGACAGCAAATATCGCTGTCTTTAAAACTGTGTTCTTGTACGCTGCGATCTCTAACTGATTTATGTAATATGTGAGGCCTCTTTTAACGAAACCTTATTTTCCTCTATACTACGACTACGAGGCTCTATGTCTCGGTAAATAATTAGTAGAACTTAATTACCGAGCATCGCAACCGACGACAGTGTAATAATATTACGTGGGCAGTAGTTTGTTTATATTTAGAAATAGTAAATACCACGTACACGTAGGTACCGTATTTCTGAGTGCGTAGGTATTATGATCAGGAAATTTGGACACTCCGATAGCTTTGCTAATGATATGCTCGTTGAAGTTAAAGTACCTTATAATGAATACTTTTTTTCATTAACCCAGTAAATTATACACGCATTATATTTTTATAGGAAAATTGATTTATGTGACCATATTTTTATAATTGTTAAATGCAAGAATTTAAATAAAATTTGTTGCGGCATGTATAAAAATGTTATTTATTCCGGACGTTTAGGATTCTTGTATGCCAGGCGGAATATTGGAAGCCAACACATTTACAACAATATAATAAATAAAAGTAACGGTAAAAAATAAAATATTTGTTGATGTGACAGTCATTTTAAAATCACGCAATTCAACCGATATAATGTGTAAATTTATAGGCATACATATAGACCTACCTACATAATAAGAAATATAAAACTACTACCTATAGCTGTGTAAATAACTATTTTTTCTTGGGCTACATGATAAAAATATTATATTTTTCCACCTAAATATATACTGTATACGCACGCCGTGAGTGCGAGCTTCAAATATCGAACTGTTGCTCATATCACACTTCAACGGGTGTTTACGAAATTTTCTCCAATGTGCGTTTATTATTGGTTTGGTAACTTGCCAAAGTAACTATGCAGATTTAAAACCACGTGTTTTAATGTTACATTCATTGTGAAAAAATGTTTTCTTATCAACACTGTACCCAGTGACGAGTAGGAATTTTCATTGTGTGACGTACCTGCCTACTATTATTGATCCCATGACTAAATATTGTGTTGTTTGAGAAAAAAACTATTAAAAAATGAATCTACAGATACACGTACAATCATTATACTGTAACAGGATGTCAGCAGTAAATGGCAGAATAATATGGCGGTAGGACAAGGTTTAAAGGTTACAGAAAGGATTCTAAACTTTACACAATTGGCAAGGTTAATAATCCGCTGTCAGCCTTTGTTAGGAAAGCCCAATATAAATTTTTCTCGTGGAAAATGCAAATGAGTAATGGTGGTTTTCCTTTCTTATAACAATAATATAATTTTCTTTAAAAACACCTTAATATTATTAGAAATAACTTTGCTTTGTATGCTTTGGTTTGTAATGAAGTTATGTAATTATATATTGGGATGACAATCATTTACTACTTGTTTACATGTACGTTGAACCCTATATTGACACACAACAGTCTTAAATAAAACACCTAAATTATAGACAATATTTGAAACAGAGTGACTCTTATGTCCAAACAGTGACGGTATATTACTTCAATGGGAATTGGAACATATACAATAGAATTATCTAAAAAGAGTTTAGTAAAAAAACAGAAATTCGCAAATCTTGATAATCGATTGATATAAAAGTAGACAACGAGGTCGCCATAGCAATTGTATTAAACCTTTGCTAGTCAAGCAGTTAAAAGAATGTCTTTCATGTCCAAGTTATTCTGCCCCGCTGGCTCTTTTCACTCACAGTGTCACATATTGGACCTTCTCACTAAGGGCCGCGTTCTGTTCTAGATATTCCTATGAAAAGAATGCTTTTTGTTGAAAGGCATAATGTGAGGTTGCATCGTGCGACGATGTTGTGAAACAAGACGTTCGTGAATAATTATTTTTATTGTTTGTACGGAGTGGCGCGGGAATCTTATTTTTTTCTTATTACTATTAGGTACTAATAGACCTCCGTCTTTATAAATACCTCTAGAATGTGTAATTAACTGATTTTGACACTAATAATTCCAACGTTATACCTAGCACTGTGACCACTAGTAAAGGTATTAAGTATTATCATCGAAATCTTTTTATATCGTCGTAGTATCTACATTTTGGTACTTATTGAAGTATCTGTAGATTAAAACCATTAAAATAAACGTCAATGAGATACCATCAACGATCTTATCTTATCCTTATGATTAATATCTAAGATAAATGAATTCAACAGCACCATTTATTTCAAATATTGTTTTTATTATTTTATGGTGCGCAATGCGAAGTTCACTACTTAAGGCGGTTGTGTGTCATTTAGTGTCTTTATTCTGTGGTCAGGTCATGTAGTGTGGACCTTTTAAGGTGATCGCCACTACTGGTCTGACTGGAGCTGGTGGTGGTGGTGCTGAGCGTGGACAGGTCGCTGGAGGCGCGTGCTGAGCGGAGCCGCGGAAGTACGGGCGCCTCCTCCGCGTCGGGGGAGATCACCGCCTCACAGGCCCAGCCCAGCGCGCGCGCCGCCGACCACACCGCGAACACGAATGTAAGCATTGTCGGCCTATCGAACCATGTGCCGCCCGCGACTCCTGCCCACACCCCAACAGCACACTCGTGAAAACTTAAACATCAGTCCGAGTTCACACAAACATATTGGCGCACAGTCACGTGCAATAGTCAGTCACTGATAAGGGATTGCATGAATGACAACAGAAGCATGGCCGCGCATGAGGAGCACGTGCTACGCGCGGCGGAGGCGGCGGCGGTGCTGGTGCGCTTCACTCGCGCGCGCGGTCTGCACTACACTGGGCGCCGAGCCGAGCCACCGCCACCCGCTTCTATACTATGCTTTTGTGTTATCGTCATTAATGATACTTATTAAGTTGACAAGTTCTACACGTTCACATCGTTAATACGTACAACAAACGGCAATTAACATTTTTGAGGTAGGGTTAAGTGCGAATTGTTTGCGATTATTGTCACATTACCAAATTCACAATAGGTCGTCCAACACAATGACACTACAAATCATGGACAGAGCTTACGTTACCGATGTCACTATTTGTACAAGCGATTGTGCGTGTAGATATAATTTATGTGCATCGCGGACGGTTTTGTGTGACGCGGCCGGCAATGTTGACGTTGCGCGGCGCGGGGAACGTGAGCGGCCGACGTCACTCACTGCTTGGCTCACCCGCGCCGCCACTCACTGAAAGGGCACGTTCTATATTTACATTTGACCCACAATTACATCACTGATATAATAAAATATCAGCGCGTCTTTTATTTGTCCAGTTTTCGACACGATATTATCACTTGTTGCACGAGCGTTCCGAGTCGGCAGCCGTGCCGTGTCGCTGCAAGCGATGAATCGATCACAACGGCAGTGTCTGAGCGGATGTGCGTGTCAAGGTGTGCAGCGCGCCGGTAAATCGTGTCGACGTCGTTTTGGACAGGAGCACCGTCACAGAGCATCCTGCGGCTGCCCGGCGGCCATGTTGGTACCGCCATTTTGCCGGGGGTCGAATGGGGCGAGCCGCATGCGTACGGCGCGGCACGCAACTCTTGTGTAGGAAATGACGCAAGTCACAACGCCAGGCATGCAGAAGTGGGGCTTATGCCGCCTACCTAAGAACCACTTTTACGTACCATGCCAAGTGCGTTCATTTGTAGGTCAAGCAAAAACTTAGTCTTCACTGAAGCTTGCTACGAATCACAACCACTGAATTCGGTTTAATATATTCGTAAGGCTTGAAAGATTACGTTTTCAGCGATAAGAGTTATGATTCACATTGATTTACTATTTAACCCTGACATATCGGCGCCTACCCGACGGAAACGGTTGATCTTTTCAATAGAAACAGACCATTAATATTATATAATAAGTCCTTGTAGTATACGAGTCTAGATAGAGTTACCTATTATATGCGTATATGCTGTAAAAATAACAACTTAATCTTCTGCTGGATACATATAGATCATATATGTATATCAAGTTTATCGATATAATAAAATACTTGAATACTTAATTATATTGAATTAGCAATTAATCAGGTTATTCTAGTATGAATATAATTAAAATTTATGAAGGAACTAAACTAGGGAACTATCTGTAGGCAAGTAAATAAATGGCTATCACCCTGATATAGCCATTATTTGCATGCTTACAGATTGTTCCCTTGCTAGCTTTTAAAAGATACATATAAAGATCAAATACCATTGAAATTCAATACTTACAGCATTTCTTTGTTTATCATGTGAAACTCAAAATAGATAGAGAAAATTGTATAAAATATTTGTAAATATTTAAATATAACTTTTCAAGTTAAATTTCCATTTAATCAAACGTCAGTTTTTCAGCCATCGCGATGTATACTTAAAAACTAGGAGCATAGTTTCCTTGCATGTAGATGGGTTGGATGACTTGTAGTATAATTAGAAGTGGCAAAGGTGCAAAGTACTTATGTTTTATTAGTTTGTCGTGTAGGTCGTGCACCGCGTGAACTTGACCGCGGTGGTGGCGGCGGCACCCTTAATGTGGGCGCGCTTACTACTATACCCGGATAACGAATATAGCGGCTTAAAACTTTTTACTACAGGATTTTGTTAGCCAACTTCAACCGTTAATTACTGTCACATCGATATAAGTTATCTTATTAGCATTGGGTATGATCAATAGCTGAGATCTCACGAGGCATCTAAAACAACAACTTTATCAGATGTAGAAATACTGTCCTACAGAGATAGTAGGAATAAGGAAAACCAATTGTCCGAGAGAACAACACGCGATTAGAAACTACACCCGTAATAGAGCAATACATCAGAAAACCTTCCGGCTCTCTCGTAAACATTACCTACTTAAGATTGCCGGTGTGTATTTCACGTGAGTCGGCAACACAAGTATTGTATACTTGTTACCTTGGCTTGTAATGGCCGTCGCTTCGTCCACCATATTATTACGCTTGTGGCCAAAGATAATTACTGTGGGATTGCACGTAGATGCAATTACGACGTACGTCCGTAGCGATTGTGCTATGTAGGTATATTATAAACGTGCACTATTACCTACAACCTGTATAATAATGTAATTAGCTCGAGAATGTTCGTAAAGCAGATTATATACTAAGACTGTTTCTAATAGACGTCAATTTAGATGGTTTATCTAATAATAGATAAATTATTTCTTGAGAATGATCGTTACGAAGTTGGACTTCAATATTTTCTGGACACAAAAACATCCAACAATAGAATTAATTGCATGCATTAAGCTTATGATAAGAAAAGAGATCTAGAATCGTAAAGTAATAGCTTCATTCACAGGGCAGTTAGAAGTTAGTAAATCAATTTTACAATACTAGTACGTAATTCTTTCTACGATTTTTCCTGTTTATTGTCTGAAAAGGAGGTTGGATTTACCATAGTTCGGTTAAATATGCGAGGAAGGAAATTGGTCTAAATTAATTTTACTTTTTTTATCTTATTAGCTGCACCAGGCTTTGCGCGGATAGGACTGCCTGATCTACTCACGGCGCAACTACTCTATCATTTTTTAGCGCTTGAAATTTTCGCACGCGTATACAAAACAATCTACGAAAGTTTCATCACAATTGGTTTAACACACATTACTATTAGTTGGATTGACAAGTTTCATTTATTGAATCCCCGTTTCAAAAGTGGTTATATTACAATTGTTGAATTATATCACTATAAAGCGCTGCAGCGAATCTGCTATCAAAAGCTCTATCGTAGTAAGCAGTGTGTGTTATGAGAGGTTAGAGGCTAATCGCATTGCCAACGACGAAGCCCATTAGGATGCAATTATCCACTTGCCACCAGCGTCTTGTTCAACACACAAGCCGCTGGGGATCACCTTACTAGCGTAAGATTGCCTTTGATGTGTTTTGTTAGCTATCAAATAGCGTAATCGATTTTGTGTTTGCTTTAAGTTTGATATATCAACCAATGATACATGGTATGTAAAAACAAGTTTGCATTTATTTATTTTTAAGAAAGAGTTTTATTTACTGTATTTAGATTTAAGAATTATTAACACAGCAATCCATTACGCCTGTCGTTATCGAAGGGTTAGGCAGAGGTGTACCTACTAATGTACTACATTTCGCCGTTATGTTCTTAGATCCTATGTAATAGATTAATTTTAAATTTAGTTTTTATTCAATCTGGCTGTGTTCGATTAGGTTAACTACGATGCTGATTTTTATAAAACTTAAGGAAAAATAATAGTTCTGTAGCCAGTAGCCACCTACTGTTATATAAGGAAAAATTGTATTTATTTATTTTCCGTTCTGTTGTATTTCTTTATTCTTTTCCTTACTTAAATAATCACAAACTTAATGAGTTTTTGATTTTTCAACATAGAATTAGTAATTTGATCCATTTGATGAATTAGCTTTTCTTATTTATTTCTAGCCTCTTTTAGGAAGTTATCGATAATGGAATACAAACTTCTATTTCCCTTCAAGGCGATAATTTTTGGGACAAAAACTATCCCATATCCTTGTGGATATAGTCTTGGGGAAGCCTTCGAGATTATCTCCACACTTAATCGGTTCAACGGATAAAGCGTGAAGAGGTAACAGACAGACAGACATACTTTCGCATTTATAATATGAGTGTAGATAGTATGGATTATTTGTGTTCGTAATATCACATTATATTGTTGACAATTTAAATCATTCCAATGGATATATGTATTTTCTGACGTGACGTTACGCATAGTACATAAATACAGTAGTGGATTATTTCTGTCTCACTACTCTCTTTGTTGCCACTTCACTCAGCTTGGCAAGCGTACTTATTGGCGATGTATGCTATTCTAGTGTACAGTTAACAGCCCTTTTATATCCACCTGGTACATCACCAGTCATTCGTTTCTAGGTCAATTATTATTTATTGAGAAAAACACATTAGGTGTTTAAACATGATTATTATATTGTTTAGACAATTTTGGCGGTACCACAACGGAATCCGGATCGCTGGTTTTTTTGTAGTGTGGGTACAAAACGCTAACATATAACTTTATTAGGAAAATACACATACGTAAGAGCGCTTTAAATCTATGATCATCGTAAGTGGGATCGTTGTCAGAAAGCCGAAAACCCGGAGAATGACGTTATCCAATCGCAGGTTAGATGGCAATTGTTTTACGTAAAACTGTACCAACTGATATGTTAGATCCGAACATAGTTGTAGGCAGAAAGAGGCACGGTAGTTGATGATGAAGATTTAAAATATTGTATTATTAAGTATATTTATGTATTATATATTTATGTTTGTATTATAAGTATCATAAGTATACTGACATAAATGTCAGCATTAACGTTGTTTATTCGTGTATTTTTAACTGCTGTGTAATAAGGAGCGAACTTTAACTAGGCACTAATAAGCTCCGACCTTCGACCTACTACATACTACTGAACACGAATAAGGTAACTTAGATTTATAATAAAATTTAATACGTATGTTAAAAATTAAAGTACCCCAATTATAATTATTTACGGGTAGGCGACGTCGTAGCAATCCAAAAGATATCGTGATGATGTTCATATTTTTAACGCAATTTGGATCCAATTGGCACAAAGTTGAAATAAATTGAGGAATGAGGGGGAGGTATTTGTTGAGTAGTGGGGACAAACCAAGATTATTAGATATTTATGATGTTTTTCCCATTTCAGAATTCACGAATGACGAGTTTAAAAATATAAACCATCGTACAAGGGTTAGCGCACGACATCTAGTTTCCCGTAACGGCAACGTTTGAAATGCCGCCAGTGCGTACCCAGTGGTATACATATAAAGTGATAGATGGCAGGGTTATCGACGGCGACATAATTTGTCGTTTGTTTTCCACACGACACGATTAATTTAAACCATTTAAACCATTTATTTTGTTACACACATACATAATACATTAAACATTCACAACAACAATAATAATAAAAAAAGTTATATGTGTAACAAAGGAATCCAGCTCAGTTTTTGCTGTGCTTATTGCACAACACTGATTTTCAGCTTGTCCCTGACTGTTGTTTATTGTGACTGTTGATTGACAACAATAAGTAGTTTCTTACACGCGGACAAGAATATTCAAACAACACAAATTACAACAAACAAAAAATAATAAAGAAGACACATAATATTTAAACACAGACAACATAGTTAATTTAAACACACCGTCATATATTTTATTCCTCTCATATATTTTATTCCTCGGAATTGTCCGCGTGGATTCAATAATTAGCACTCAATATCTCTATTGCAATATTATAAAGCTTTTGAAAAGTGAGGGGAAACAGGATAGCTGACAGTACCAATGGTTTATGGACACTGTAAAAACTAGAAAATATATAATAACAACAAAGATCAAGATAAGGTCAAATTTCCATCCAATTTTTTGAATGTTTCACGTCTCACTTATATTCAGTTTGGCGTCATTGACGGGTAGGCAGTGCTAGGTACATTTTATGTTACCTATACGTGTCTATAGTTACCGGGTGTGATGCGGGTGGTCATCCTGACTGCTACTGCGCTTCCTCTTGCGTCGGAAGCACCAGTCCTGGCCCATCGCATCACAGCGCGCGCGCCGCGAGCCGCCCCCGCCCAGGGCTCGCTTCACGCCGTACCCTCCATACTCTAATACAATACGCACAACCTTCAAGTATTACAGGAACACGGGTCTACCATCACATGCTTCGCTGCATTCTACTATTTTATGCACATATAAATCGCTGTATTAAGTAGTATCGTTGCTTTTTTTCAAAATTTCATTGTTTTAGTAGACTGGTGGTCGTTGAGATTACTGTGTTTAATCATATGTTTAGTCATGACGAGCTTCCGTGTTAATTCTAATTTAACCGCAGGAGGTGAACTAATTTCCTTTTTTAAATTACTGAAATTATTAATTAGGCCTTAGCCTATTAACTTAATATGTGACGTGACTGCAAGCATTCTGTGTTATAAGTTATATCAATTAGGTAGTTAAAAATATTATTTTAAATAACATTTTAAAGTTAAGAAAACGTACCGGCGAATTATAAGTGAATATCATTACACCTTTAGAAATAAAGGCGTGTTTGCTTATTATCTTATAAAAGTAAGTAGGTACTAAGTAACCGCAGAGTGTTGTACTTAAATAGCAATAACTGTTGTTATTGTGAGCCGAGTACTGAAAGTATGATCGTGAGCTGCTGATTAATATCTCAGTTAATGTTTAGCTCTCAGAAAGCCAGGAGGAGGTAGGGTCACCGTCCTAACTTCCAACCGCTCTCCATCTAATTATTACAGAAGCGTACCAAGCTTTTCCATTAACTTACAACACTTCCAAGTACTTAATCTAAAAACAATTTACCCCCAGTTAATGGATAAAAGAAGTTTCTTACTTCGCAACAAAAATAAAAAAGATTTTTCTTGGTGTTACCGCAAGTGTTGAACGTGTTAGGTTATGCTGGGCACGGATCTCCTCTCATTTGAGATAAATTAGACTAAAATCCAACACGCGAGCCTAGTGTGGGTTGGCAGATATCACATTTAATTGAAAGAATTTCTCAAGCATCCAGGTTTTCTCCCGATGTTTTCCTTCACCGTTCAAGCATGTGATAAAGCTTTGCACGTGCACGAGGCACGTGTGTAGCTTCTGAAAGTTAATGCTGCGTGCCTGAGGATAGAACGCGGGACCTTTGACTTCACAGTTTACTGGTTACACTTCTAGGCTATTACAACTAGTCATCTTGAATAACTTAGATTATAAAATAACCACTTGCATATACTCACTTAAGCCTCATATGTTGTTGTAAGTTCCTTAATAGGATACTATATCGACTATGAATTGGCATCATACCTACATTTTACCTATAAATAAACAATATATAATATAAATTATTGCGTAATCATTTAAATATGCATTTATTAAAATGAAAGACTGAAGTCAGAATCCCTCAAGCTGGGTGATTATGATTCTCAATAATAATTATAATTAATGAATAAATTCTCGATTAATACAGAAAATAGCACACTGTGAGCAAATCTGTATGTATTAGAGATACTCTTGGAGGATCAAAAAACGAGATAAGTCCACTGAAAATTTAATCAAGTTTAAAAATTATCTAAAATGTCTGACTTTTTCTCATATTTATAAAACTGTAAATGCTAATGAAGCATATGATTATTTTTTGGAAAATTTCCGCTTGTTATATGATCTTTGCTTTCCATATAAATTAGTCACTATTAAGTCAAATAAATATATTAAATGGGTTTCACGTGGCATTAGAGTGTGTAGTAAAAAGCAAAGGCATTTACTGTGGCAATATAGACGCGAACCATCAAACCACAATAAAAATAATTTTAGGGACTATTCACATAGGTTTAGAAAAATAATTAAGTTAACACAAAGAGCGCAAAACAATTACTACATTAGTACTTCGAGCAATAAATCGAAAGCATCATGGCAGATCATAAATAATAAAAACAGAATAACTGAACCAATTTCTCTAATTAAAACACAAGATACTGACATTACTGATCCTACAGAGATTGCAAATACCTTTAACAATTATTTCATCGACCAAGCTCAAAATAACATGACATCAATACCCGACACTAGCAATTTAATAAATAATCCTCATTCTATGTTCATGCATCCAGTCTTACCTCAAGATATTATGAGAGCAATAAAATCCTTAAAAAATAAAAATAGCACTGGTTTCGATGGCATATCAACTAAAGTAGTTAAATTTGTGTCAAATGCAATTGCTTTGCATCTCAGCCACATCCTAAACTTAAGTATAAGCTCTGGAGTATTTCCGGATAACTTAAAAACTGTGATAGTTAAGCCTTTGCATAAAAAGAATAATAAGGAAAATTTAGCAAACTATAGGCCAATTGCTTTAATACCCATTTTTTCTAAAGTCATGGAAAAACTTATTTATGATGCAATAAGTAGTTTTCTACATAAATATAATATTTTAAGTGAGAACCAAAAAGGTTTCAGGAAAAATATGGGTGTAAATTCAGCAGTTTACGATTTGATTAAGTTTATTATGGGTAATGTTGATAGTAAGGTACCAGTTTGTGCAATTTTTACCGACATGACAAGAGCTTTTGATAGTGTAGATCATGAAATTCTCATACGCAAGCTAAATATCATGGGTATCAGAGGAAACGTGCTTGATCTCTTAATATCGTACCTTAGTAACCGTAAACAATTAACTGAAATATCCAGAATATGTATAAAATCAAAGCGCGAGGTGAAACACTTGTCTGAACATAGAGTTATTAAGTACGGTATACCGCAAGGCAGTGTGCTAGGGCCTTTACTATTTTTGTTGTACATAAATGACTTGCCACAATGCACTGAGCATCCTATGGTCTTGTTCGCTGACGATAGCACTGCTTTAATTAAATGCACAGACATAAATACTTATGAACAAGATATAAATAACACTCTTAAAAACATTGTAGAATGGCTTGACAAAAATAATTTAATAATTAATATACCAAAGACAAACATAATGCATTTTTATCAGCGTTTGCCACCGCAAGCTTTAAACCTACACTATAACAGTAAATTAGTAAACCAAGTACAAGTTGTGAAATTCCTAGGCATACTCATAGATAGCCAACTAACATGGAATCCACAAGCAATAGAAATATGCAAAAAACTAAGTTCTGCTGCGTATGTACTTTTCAATTTGTCCAGGAAAGTGAACATGCAGACAAAATTATTAGCATATCATGGTCTGGTGGCATCGATTTTGAGATACGGGATAATATTCTGGGGTAATTGTCGCTTAAGGGAACAGGTTTTTAAGGCTCAAAAACGCTGTATAAGGTCAATGTGTAATATAAAAGTAACGAATAGCTGTGAACCTATATTTAAATCTCTAAAATTGTTAACGTTTCCATCGCTTTATATTTTAGAAATGGCTATGTTTGTAAAATTAAATATGCATCTTTTTAATACATGGTCAGAAAGTAGAAAAGGGCCAATAAGAAGACAATATAGAAATATGTTACGTGTTGGTGGTTATAAAACTGCACTGTTAGGAAAAAGTGTTTTATGCATGGGTCCGGTCATATTCAACAAAATACCAGATGTAATAAAAAATCAGACCAATATCCTTTTTAAAAAGAAGTTGACTATATTATTAATTAGTAAATGTTATTACTCAGTTTCCGAATTCTTAAATGATAAAATTTAATCTAATTCTGACGTCGATATATATTTCAATTTATTCTTTGACATTGTATTCGTAATGTAATGCTATTTTAATGCTTTTAAAAAAAAAAAAAAAAAATTGTCACACCTATTTAATTGTTATCTTGCTGACATTGTTAAATCTATTATTCAATTTGTGACTAATCCCTGAAAAATAATAATATAAGTATGTTATTCTCTTATTGTTGGTGTACCCATTATAATTAATCGATTTGGGTTTCTAAAATTTGTAGATGCTTAGATTTGAAACGTGTGTTTTTGCATGCCTAATTTATGGTAGATTGTATAAGGGTCTTAATATAACATAACATCTGTAAAAAATGTACCTACTTTCTGTGCAAATAAAGAACTATTCTATTCTATTCTATTCTATTCTCATTGACATGTGAAGTCTGTCAGCCTGAAGTCAGGCTACATATGTAGTTATTCTTATCAAATAACAGATGAAACGCGCATGAACACGTATCATTTTGAAAAGCATTTGAACTCATGATATAAGGAATCTATGATCGTATCACGTAGCAACAAATGATCTTGTTTAACACCTTCCAGATTTATAACAGCACTTAATTATTTTCTCGACTATCATTCCTCGAATATAATTTACGTATTTCAAAAGATTATTGGGTCCTTAAAATTAGATAACTATATATATACCTTGTTGCTTTAGCTGTGCGTGTAAAACTTGGCACCTCTGGCCAACTACGTGTTGAATATTAATCGTTTCGCTGCAAGTGCTTGCATGTATTTTACATGCACCGCAAAACCAACCACAGTTTTTTATGTATAAATAATGCGTTGTGTATTTTAACATATCAAGGTTTATTCACTCCTATCATATCATATTAAACCAATGTGTCAGATATGGGTCTATGTTTTTCTCAAACGTGAAGCACTGACCACACAGGAAACCGGCGCGGTACCCAGGAAAGTACTGAATAATTGAATACTGCATAAAATCTGAATTAACGTGTGTTAATTAATGTAGTGTATAAAAACATTTTAACAAAAATTAATCCGGGAATAACGATAGTGAAAATTTAAAAAATAAACTTGATATTTGAGTCGTGGGTTGAAATGGGATTGTCCAGATAATATGTCAGAATACAGCGGGAGCACAATTAACAATCAAACATCCCATTTGACTGCCTTATTTTATTATTCAAACAGAAATGGGAACAATTTTATAGTAATAAACACAGAACTATCAAAATATGACCACTTTAAAAAATTTGTATGCTTGGGATTTACACACAAACATTACGGGTTGAATTGAAATTTCCTTTTTTAGGCGATTGTCATTTTATAGATTATGTATATATTTTATTATTGTAGTTTTCGACATTTACATTTTAGATATTAACAAACTTTTTATCTTAAATGTAATTTTTGTTCAAAGTATATAATCAAAATCATAAATATCAGTATGTTCGCTGATAAATTCATTGCGTTTTTCAATTCAAGTATGTTGAGTATGTATGATTCAATACATTCATAAACATTTTTACAGAAGATCTCCAGTTCCACCGGCCAACGTAGTATCTATTATAATAATAAATTTAGAAATGAGGTACTGGCCATGTTACGGTTTTGGTGAAAAAATAACAAAAGAAAAAGTTGAAGATCGGGAAGCGATAAAAAATTATTATTGTATTAAATAGTGAATTTGAATAAGAAATGAAATTATATTGTGATTGTGATAGAGAGTGGAAATTTGCCCAGAGTTTGATAGGTAAGTGTTTAGGGTATATTATATTCGTGTAAGTTTAATATTTCACTTTATTTATTCACAGGAAAATTTTACATCAAACAGCTTTATGTAAATCCGATCTTGTATAAAAGTATAAATCTTATTAAATGATAAAGAATAGATCGCGGCTCTTTCGTGTTCTCAAAAACGGTTGCTTTGATATATGTAATGAGTTGTATGTTACTACTTTTCCTTGTTGGTCTATAATTTACAGTAGACTCTGTAGCCAACTGTAAATTAATACGATATTTATATACTACTCATTATAATAATAATAATAATATAATAATAATATTTCCGGACATTATCAGACAGCGCCATCTAGTTCCGTGGTAAGCAACGAGGCTTGTGTTACGGATACTAGTTGGTTGATATACTACATAATATACTTTTTTTTGTAAATACATACATATTATACATAGATACATCCATGACTCGGAACAAATATTGATGCCCATCACACAAATATTTGTCCCTAGCGGGATTCGAACCCGGGACCCATAGCACAGCAGGCAGCGTTAACTACCGCTGAGCTAAACGGGTCGTTTAATTAGACTTAATGGCAAACGGAATTGATATTAATAAATAATATGTAATAAAAATTACTGTCTATAGAAATCCCTATATAATGCGGCCAAATAGTGTCTCTTTGCTTCTTGTATTTTAAACAAAGTAAAGTATTTTTTTAAATATTTTATTTTTTTATTTATCATCATAAATGAAGCATTTAGCACAGTGGGTAAACCGGGTGTTTTACGGGATTCATTAAGAACACAACATATTGAATTCGGGGGTACCTACATAATTATAATGTGCTCTTTAGTTATTTACAGTCAAATAGTTATATATGTATATTGTGTACCATATCAATTCAAACAGCGCTGAACGAATGTCACGAACTAATCTATACGAACAAATTACCAAAAATAGATTTTCAACAAGTATATAAATAGGTACTCATAGTAACTGATTACAGTAATTATCGAACATTGTTTAGTAGATTTTTGATTGTTTATCTATACAAAAATAATAGTCCTAGTAACAACGCCAACTAAAAATGAATTTAATTAGTGTTTATGTAATTAGTTTACATTACTATATGATGAAAATGAAAAGATATTATATAGGTTTCATTTATTCATTTTCATAGCAAACGTAGTTTTGCCACATTTTAGGAGTTGGTGGTAGAAGAGTGAAAATTTAGGGTATATAAGTATTTTTTAATGCTAACTCATTATAAAATAGTCTGGTGAGGAACATCTTTATCACCTAGGTAATGTAAAAAATAGCCTACGACCGATTCACAGACCTGTCAATTATATATAAAAAAATCATAATAATCAGTCCAGCCGTTTCGGAGGAGTTCAGCGACAAACACTGTGACACGAGATTTTTATGCATTAGATAATTCAGGGTAATAGCGACAAGAATATTGATACATAAATATGGTCTAGCCATGTACATAGTACCGTGGGCATGATATTATTATATTCTAAGTATAAAGTGAAAGGTAGTATATTTTGTTACTAAATTGCTTATTTAAATATACACAAACCGTCCCTTCTGTAAAAAGTTCCCGTAACCATTCTGCAGATGGCGTAGCTTTTTTTATGATTCTACGTTTCTTTTAGAAGTTTCCATAAAAATAAGGATAACCAAATTAAATAAAAAAAACAGTCTGGTAGCTTAATTACCTAAATCCAATTTGTATCAAGCTTAAATTAATTACGAATTTAATTAAAATAAATTTATATGAAAATAGCGTGAAGCATCCACACGTGACAGTGACGTGATTTTGGGTAAATAGATATTTGACTTAAAAGTGGGTGTTAAATAAAAACAGGCGGTACGATGTTCGAGTTCTTGATATTGTATGTTTGTGTGTGTGTGAAAAGTTCTTTTATGTTCTCGTTTTTAAGCAAAGACAAGCTACGAGTATACATTCTGCTTACGTGCATGGATGTATATTATAGAGGCTGACGTGAGCCTCGTAATAAGCCCAAGGGCAATGGAACAAAATTGGATAGAGTGATGAAACGAAAGTCGTCTCTCGTTCAGAGAAGAAAAATATTCATGTTTTATTGCAGCTATAAAAAGAGTTTAGTTGTGACTTGGATAACACGTTCAACGTCTGGTGTACGGTCATAACCTTATTTACCTCAGTTTGATTATTTCAAAGGAAATTTTAATGTTGTAGCGAAACTGTTATTCCATATCAAAATCATAACAAAACACATGAGTTTTTAATATTTTACATGGGTTTTGTACTTAAGTACAATCCAACAATAGCTAATTATAGTATGTTGATCGGTCGCTTCAAGTTTAGTGTATTAACGTATCGACGTTAACATCCCTCGAGAAATGTCCTAGTAAGTAGCGATAACCCTATCAAGAGTCGTTAAGTGGTTTCGACATTAGCCAGACAGATAGACTTCAACACTGATGGGACCTGGCGAATGTTATTCACTTGATAAAAATACATAATGTATTTAAACAGATAGATTATACTTACTAATAATGCTTAATTTTTGTTGTGGGCAGGGTACCCTTTTTCACCGGTGAGTATCTTAAAATGTAATAAGATCTTATCTTGAGGTTGGGTGGCAATTTCCTGTTTACTATTGACAACAAACTGATTATCAGCCCGCCTGCCAAGCACAGTAGTTTATGAGGAAATTGTCAACGTTTTCTTCTTTGACCGTTCATCGTAGTGGTCTTTGGCAAACCTTTGTACTTAGGCTGAGCTGCTAAATTTTTATGCAAATACAGTTTATTATTATTTACCTGAATATACATATATATCGGTTTAAGTACTATTAACAATAAATAAGATTACTCTATCAAATTCTCTACGAGTAATCGCATCTATGAGATAAATATGAAAGTGTCAATAGGTATTATTATAATCATCAAACCAATATTTTTGTTCCACTGCTGGGTACAGTTTTCTTATCATTTAAGAGAGTTTCTGCTATAGTGTGATAGTGCAGGTTGGCAGCTAACATGCCATCGAGAGGATCTTTCAGGCATGCATGGTTTCTCACGATTTTTTATAATAAATACATAAATACAGTGTACATGTATTGGAATTGGACCTTTGAGTAGGCAGTCCATATTGGTCATACTACAAGGCTACCACAGTACTGTTACAGTCAATATTATATTCCAGTAAATTCAAAAATATTTCACATTAACATTATTATAACGCTGGATATATGGCATATTTTGTATAATTTGAACATTGTTAGGTTAGAAAATTAAGGTATAGTAGGTACTTACATTTTAAGGTAATGTTCTGAATAGGTTTCTTAACAATGTAATTTTTATGAGAAATTATCGTGAAGAACATGCTGTAAATAAAGCATGTGTGAAGAACCATGAATATTGAATAATAAAGCCTTAAAAGCTTAATTTAAATAAGACATTATGTCCATGAATAATACAATAGTTTTAAGAGCGTTCGTGAGTCTATTTGTGGTTTCTTAAACAAGATGTTTTGTTTATCAAAATGGTAGTAAGCAGTGATGTTAATTGTTCCAAAGGACCAGTGCCGGATCAAGGGTGGTAATATAAGTGGGATGACCTTTTTTACATAACAAGACAACTCTTTTAAAGTGGGATGACCTTTTTTTTTGGCGCCATTACCCTTGATCGCGTTATTATTATTAATTCTCGGTCATATGACCGAGAATTAATAAACCCCCTAGACGGGATGCCCTTAGCAATTGCTGTAATAGTTTATGGGCTTATCCAGGACTGACAAGAACAAACATCTAAAATAAATAATAATAATAATCATCATCAGCCTATATTCGTCCACTACTGGACGTAGGCCTCTCCTAGGCCTCAAATATGTTTCTTTTAATTAAAATATGATTGAAACCTTCCATATCCAACATTTAATTGAACATCTATTTATGTGAGTTCTTGTACCAGGCTATCCTATTTCTAATTAATTTGATGATCAATAGTGAAATGAGATTCCAATCAAAAGATCTTTTCTTAAAGGGAAAACTTAGTAAATTCTATAAATACAGCACCAAAAATCTTTGAGATATTACTAGCACAAAACCCATCTACTCAGGCCCTGAATCATATCCTTTTGGGTTTATTGGATAAACCGATTACAAAAATATAGATCCTATATCTATAGCGTTAAGGTCCATTTACTCTTTCTTATATCCTACAGTATTTCTTATCTTAGGAATATTGTATTACGCACAGAAACATAATCCTTGCTTATAATATACATGTCTATACAAACTGTTACAGTAGCTTAGGCAAGTTGACGATGGGGGATACTAATAAAGTGTTTTGAATACGAATATTTATATGACCTCATATGAGGATTAGGTTATCTCTAGTGATCTTAATATATTAAAATAATGAAATTACATGAAAATGTATCTTATATACCTACTGAAGTCATACATGCGTAATGCAATAGTATAATTTAGAGTTTGGTAGGTTTATATATGTCTGCGTAGTTATATTCCGAGAATCGAGCTACGGTAAGGTGCAGGTATCTGTGTTTACATAAAAAATGATTTGAATGAAAAATCAGTATTAATTTAAAATATTCTAGCCGGGTTGCTTTTTAGGTTATAGATAAATAATGGTAGTCGAAATGCAAGATGGATAAAAGATTGATGGATCTATGCTTAGTGATGTGTATAATTATGCAATATGGCATCTCATCAACGGTACCCAGGCATCACAATAGCAACTATTTATCATCATCACTCCGTTACATTGTTGTCAAGCTCCAAGCGCAATCGTATGTAGTACAGTTGTCACATAATTTAATTTAAGAAGTTGCCTTTGTATGAGTCGACGACGACTGCGTTATCTATATGTATGTAAATATATCTAGTTTGTATGGAATGTCCATAACAAATATATCGCGGGTGGTTCGGAACACAGTGCAACTGTCACGTCACATCAGCCACGTGGGGGCCGGCCGGGCAGGCGCGTCTGGCGGCCGCGGCTACCTAGTTTATGAACAATGACCGATTGTTTATGATAGAGAATTAACATCGGAAGCTCGTGATCGTGTTTAGACGATTTAGGGCGGGAGTCGCGCGTGACTGATCGCGCGGTCGCGAGAAGCACTGGCGCGACGCCCCGGGCGCGACGTGTGACGTCAGAGCGTGCCCCCGCCCCGCGCATGCGCCTCACACCGACCTCCAGAATACTCCAAAACTCTCCACGAGAACCCTCCACCTCGAGACCTCAACTTCGCTTTGGGACTTAATCGATTTTTGAGCTGCAGTTTCGCGGAATGGAGTACCTACTCAGGTATACCAACTAAGCATTGCTGAGTTCCTTTTTTATCGAAACCCGATATTATATTGAGCTGAAGTAGGACAAACATATTTGAAAATTATTTTATCAAGTTTCATTTCAATGCACTTTGTTGTCCCACTAACTAAGAAGAAAATCAACTTCACAGTTTAATGGACAGTGGCTGTTTAATAGTATAAAATAATATAGGTGCAAATACTATTTTATACCAGTAAATAGCGAAGCTTTTTCTTTAATAATAAATTTTACGTTATACTGCCTATAATTTTGACATTTACGCTCTCATAACACCTGGTAACAAAAGTTGAAGCTTTTCAATTATTTTAGGGAATAAATAAGGACATTAGTGTTTCACGAGGAACACCTACACGAATTTGGCGCGAAATTGCGTATTAATATTAACACATCTTCGTAGCACTACGAGTGTCGCTACGCGGTGGCTACGCAGCTACGCATGTAGCCTGTAGCATCCTGTAGGCCGCATTCCTACGAGTAGAAAAAATGTATGCGCGTGAGGTTTACTTTGCATACTCAACTATAATAAAATATTAAGTCAGTATCATCCAGCAAAATAATTACTTCATCCAGCTCGATAATGGCATGCATTAAGTATTATTTATTACCGTACAAAATATTTCTTCTAAAAAGTTCATGTAATTCTGTCTTTACGTGAAAGTTGCACAAATTTTTTACGAGTGTATTATTGAAAAATCTTATTTATATGATTGTATATGGAAAAATACAGATAGCATTCCTCAGATCGATATAAGAACCACAGTATTTAATTAATTTAGTTAAGCTTAAATATTCACAAGATTAACTAATATAAAGTTGCAAATTCTTTTAGTTTTCTACATAATCCAAGCCTTAAACTTCTTCGTGGTAAGCGACTTGAGTTTATATCGTCCTACTTGGTACTATAATATAGTTAGGTAGATGATAGGAAAAAGAAAGTCAGCCCGTGACCATGGATGCTGTAAAGGATCCGAAACGTCGGGTT
The DNA here is from genome assembly GCA_905163465.1 of Craniophora ligustri. Lineage (NCBI taxonomy): Eukaryota > Metazoa > Arthropoda > Insecta > Lepidoptera > Noctuidae > Craniophora > Craniophora ligustri. Next base: position 6,744,299 of record LR990959.1, read on the forward strand.
AAAATATCAATATACCACGATAAAATCCGTAAAAAGTAGTTTTATTTCAGAAAAAAGAATTTCAATTTGCCAGGCATTATGTAATTAATAACTATAAGCAAATCACAGTATGTCTGTATTAAATTAATGGAAGAATTTCACCCTTTGTAACAATATATTGTGTCTATGTCTGTCTATACTGAATATTTCAATTACGGAGTGGAATAGCTTTGTTGACTGTAGTCTCTCTTTGATACATTTAACTTCTGACAACAACAACGTTGCTCGATGGTACCACTAATAATTATGTGATATTGATGCAACAATTTTATGCTTTGTAACAAATATTCAGTAATTAAAAAAAAAATGATATTTTAGAAATTGATTTAAAGAAAAAGAAATTCAATTTCACTAAAACAAAATACAAGTAAACTCAAAAGCAAAAATTAAAATTTTATACAGCTCAATATTTAGATATTTTGAATTTGTTGTGCAGTATATTGTGTACCAATTTTTTGCTTTTTACTTACCATGTGTTTTGTGTTTACGAAGATCTTTTTTTTTAATTATTTATTTTTGTAATGGGATTGATATAATATCCAAAATATCTGAATCTGCAAAGCAAGTCTTTGCACAAAGTTAAGCCTACTTAGATTTTGAAATATCATAAACCTAAGAATAATTTAACAACCATACATCAGCAGTTTGTTTTTTTAGAATACCACGTAATTAAAATGGGACCGCTTGTGATGCAAAAATCATTAAAATAGTTTCAGAAGACGTACAAATAAATACACACGAAGATAGAACCTTCTTTTAGAAGTCTTTTAAAAAGGGGCAAGTAGTCATTATGTTAAAAGTAAGTTTCACATTTCAGTCACAAAATTATCACCTAAATCAAACTATTATACAAATATAAGACTGTAATACGACCGCTACAAAAGTTTGGTAACATGTCTGATAAACCACGTTACACTTTTAAGATTCCTCCCTGTATTCAAGTATCTTCTCATTTAATATTTCCATCTCTCTTTTACTTGTAGTACAGCCACAACGCCCTCGCTCTTCGGATCAATTTTGTTTCAGGTTCCAAGATAGTTTAACATTTTTCAGACTAATCTTGTTCAACGAGACTTGAAAAATGCATGACTGTTTCTTACGTTGCAACAAGACGCGATGTTTAGATGTAACGAAGAGGAACATAATATGAGTATGTGGATGAAACAAAAGACTCTGTCCTGAACATTTTAGTTTCAGGGATATATAAGTAGGCACCAAGCTATTCATTGCGTAATTTAAGTGTTTAATTTTTATAAGTTACAGATTCTATTCTTATATAAATAAAGCCACATCAGTGCGGACGTCCCAAAAGTGACTACTGAACGTTCTGGTTGCAATTATTAGGTCAAGTAAGTGTTTTCTAATTATTGTAGTAGCTCGGTGGTCCTGCCTGGCCAGTGGTACACTTTAGGTGAATATTAGTACACGTCTGCCTATCCCTTTAAAAATAGAAGCGTGATGATATGTTATGTTATAGAATTGATGTAACGTATGATTTCAACCCTCATTATATTATGGAATATCTTTTAATGGTAATTTATGACAAGCAAATTATATTTAATGTTTTATTTTTAACCGTAAGAAGACGAGGAAGAAATATGGGTTAAATCTAAATACTTTTATTATTATGGAGACTCGTGTGAAGAAATCAAAGGCTTCTGCTGAATAATTCAGATGAGTAATGGGTGGCATTTTTTTTATTGCACTCCACCTACATACACATAGAATTTATAATGGTTTGCCGTACCAAAAAAGAAACTAATAGTGACAATACAAGTGGTATACTGACAAAGAAGATGAATAAACCTTCGATTTAGTACTGATATAATAAAACTCTTACTGCTAACCTGGATTTAACATAGAACTTAATATTGTAAATTCTACTCTATTTTGATACAGACTATTAGATCCTGATGTAACAAAAACACTCTTATTATATACTAATTAAACATAAGGATATTCTTACAGTAATGCATACAAATATGCCAAACAAATCTATTTTCTTGGCAATGTAATGCCATTTTCCCTAGTTAATAAAAGGCCAGACATCTTTTGTTCATTTTTCCATTTACGGTTTCCAAAAATTACCACGCATAACTGCGCTTCCTATATTATCTTAAAGATAAACTCCACTTCTAAAGTTCCACACAAGTTTAAAGTTCGTCGCGATATATGTAAAATAAAGTAGAATGGAGGTGTGCTCGCAATCGTAAGTTATGATAACGTTTTCAAGACGTGAACAGTTTTCGACCCAGAGGTGAACGAGGTATATCTCACCACTGTTTGTGGATTTGCAATGAATTTTTCATCTTTAGTCTTAAAAGATCTTAAAGGATGAGGGTTTGAGCGAGGTTGATCAATTGTTACGTTAACCTTGACATGTTAAAACTAGGTATACCAGTTATGATTTGCGGTAAAAAGATGTGCTGAAAGTTGAGATTTAATAAATGCGACATAGGTCGTCCAAACTCATCCTTTATATTATTTTAGATAGATAAAGTGAAAGTACAATATTTCAAGTAAATAAATTGAAATTCAACGTAAGTGCACATTAAAAAACATATTTTATATTTCGTTACTCCAAAATCCTGATTAAATAAATTTCCTGGAGGGGCCAGGTCCCCGGATATTTCCCGGCCGGGGTGCGGGTGAGGGGGCGGAAGCAGGTGAACTGTTGACGTCACACGCGTGACGTCAGTGTTGGGGGCGGGGCGCAGCGGCCGACGACCCATACTCTTCAGCCAAAGTCCGTAAAATGCAAACTAACGAGCTAACATTCAAAAGCCAGGCTTAACCTACACATATAAAGTTTAAAATCTTATAAGAGCATGTATTGCGGGCAGATATCGAGCTTACCTCAAATAACGTCTTTGAAAAGTCAGATTTAGTACAAATATCTACCTACCTACTATAATCACAGTGTAATAAAATCTAATTATTACACTATGCTATAATTGTATGCAAATTGTGATCTAATGTTAGAATTATGACATAATTAAGTATAAGAAACGTGTGACCTAAACTAAAATTTATTCAAGTCTAGATGTACTTATTTAAATGATATTTGTATTAATTAGTTGCGTGTGAAATCATATCAACATCTTTATATAATAAGGCAGCTTAATCTTTATCGAATATTTTTAAAATTCCATGCTCACTTGACCACGCAAAGAAAGAACTTAAAATAAATTATGGTGAAAAATTGTGTAATTTTACTTGATGAAAATTATTTCATGACGTATTAAGGTAATAGTCTTAAAATTAGGTGTCTTTATTCAATTTTATCAATATATTCAGATTTCTTCTTAAATAAGAATAGTTGCTACAGCGCCACCTAGTAGCAGTAGCGAGAACTTGGACGTTTGCCACGTTTGCTTGAAATGTTTTCAGTGTTGTTTCTGCTGAAAATGAAACAACTAGCGACGTTCTCTGTCGGAAACATAGATGGCGCTTTCCTGGCTGTTACGGCAAATAGGGCTCAAAGGAAACCTAGGTATACATTAGTTCTTGTTAAAGAACAAAGATGGCATTGAGTGTTGGCACTTAGCACCAACGCAGCTACAATCCAGACTTATCAGAAACATAGGACTGCAAGAAATATTCCTATTCCTATAAATTGAATTACAATAAGTAATAAGAAGAATAGTTCTAATGTAAAATAATAGTATCGATTTCTTACACTCACCCGAATATTAAACATTGAAAAAACAAACTATTTTTTTACGGATTATAACGCGGTATATTGATATTATTTTAACCCGAACCCGGATCCTATAAAGCATATATGGTCACGGGCACACCGAGGTGTTGGTTGTATGGAAATTGTAATTACTAACATAAATAAATTGGATTATCAATAATAATTAAAAATCGTTATTATTGGAAGAGAAGGGTTGCAACAAACAATTTTTTTTGCATATATAATGAATATGTATCTAACTGTAGACTATAGATGTCAGCAATAAAAGTACTTTCCGTGGTGACACTCACACACAGATGAAGTTATTCATATTTATTTTCATGAAGAGAATAGCATGCTAAACATAAAACATTTATGGAGAAATTAGTGAAACAAAGGTTTACAAAAAAATATATAAGAATTAAATGTAATCTAGGTACTATATTATGAATTTCATGCTACATTAAGTCGTTAATAACAAGATTTGAGCGCCTCTTTGTGTGTAATTTTCTTTGATCCATTAAGAGGCTTTTTATAACCTTAAAACATGTTAATGAGCTTTCTATTATTGCAAAAAGTTTAATATTGTTAACAGAATAATATAATACCTACAATTTTCGGAAGCTTGAGGTAATTTTGTAAATATAACACACGCAAATGAATATGTTTTCTATGATATTGTCATAAATACATGTATGTTGTATGTAACAAATACATCAATATTAAAAAGCTGAAAAAAATTACGGATGTTCTATAGAGAAATTAAAACAAATGGTTTATTCCTCTTTATTAAAAAAATACATCTGAATTTTGCAAGGTTACCTACCAGTGAGTACGAAAGTGGAAGCAATAAATTATGAAGCCGGCAGAGGATTCAAGTAATATTTTTAGGTAGATAAATATCGGTGCATCTGGATTGAGTGATCTTTGTGTTATTAAATTAAATCCATACATACGTACATACATTTAAATTTGCATAAGGCCATAGATTTCGGCAACGAGGCCGAAATCTATACTAATACTAGCTGACCCAGCAGACGCTGTTTTGCTGCATTTTAGGAGTTAGTGGTGGAAGAGTGAAAATTGATGATTATAAGTATTTATGAATGCCAAATCATAAAAAAAAATAAAAAAAATGTTTTGTAAAAAAAAAGAATGGTGATGGACATCCTTATGACATAGGGGTGTAAAAAATAGCCTATGATCAATTCTCAGATCTATCAAATGTACATAGAAAATATTATAATAATCCGTCTAGCCGTTTCTGAGAAGTTGAGCCACAAATACTGTGACACGAGATTTTTATATATAAGAAGAAGATATAAACAGGAAAACCGATGTAAAAAATTATTTCCCTATTAGAATGCTACAATGTCCCTGAGTAACATAGGCTATATATTTATCATGTCTCTCGATTTTTATAGTACGTGCGACGCCGGGGCGAGCCGCTAGTATTTTTAATATTTGTCAAATTCAAACGTTCTGCTACTCGTTGAATTTCAGTATTTACTTACTCTATCGATGTGAAAGAAAAAATGCATAATTAGTTATAGAATTTTATATAAAACAATGTATTAAAACTGAGTTCATAAATCAATGATGGTTTTATACGATCACACATTTTTGAATGTGTTGTTGGATTGAGTGATCAAAGAAATATGATTTTACTTTGATGCAATACGTAACGAGTGATAGTATGTCATCATGAAATCTAAGTACATATATACATACCATGATGCCTGTCGTCCCCGAAAGGTTAGACAGAGGTGTATTACTGTACACTCACGTTTCGCCGGAATGTTTTAGGTCCCATCTAATAGAGGGCGAGCTTATTGCCATTAACCGGGCACGAATCCAAACTCCGAGCTGTTACTGAGAATTTCATAGAAAAACCCAATAACAATTTGCTCGACCTGGTAATCGAACCCAAGACCAATTGCTTGGCAGTCGCACTGTACGACCACTAGACCAACGGGGCAGTAAAATGTAAGATCCAACTATATTTGTATCAAAACCCGCATCGTTAAAAGTTATAACGATTATATATTTTTTCGATTTGCTCTTCTGAGTGATCCATAAAAACGTTCATTGTTTCATAAATTCGTTTTGGTCTACAGGCACATAAGTATATATGTATACAAATACATATATAAATTGTGTACATTTTGTACAAAAATTTGACAACCATACAATTACTTTTCATTTGTTCTTTATTTTCCGAGAATTTTGTAGTATTAGTAATTTAAGTGTTTTCCGAGTATTAGTAATTTATAGTGCAGTGTTCAGTAATTTGTATTCATTTAAAAAAAATCGTCTATATATAAGAAGAGGCTCAAGTTGTTCAGCATTGCAACTCTTTGATGCCTCGCTGCTGGATACAAACACCAGATATTTCTACAATTGCCCCAATTCGCTGACCAATTCCATTGTAATAAGTATTACAATGAAATCGCCTATAAGTACCATAATATAAATAGTGATACCAATTTGCATATATTATGCAACGGATACGCAATTTAATCTCCAGTCTGCATTGTTGTTAAGCTTTATAACTATTAATATTATGTTTCATATAGCTTGGGTCATTATTTTTTATTGCAATATTGTTGAGCTGCTATTTTAGTATTTTATAGTGATTGCATGGACCTAATAATTGCTACTTTTGTGACTTCTTTGACGGTTATGTGAATAAGGTCATTTATATGGATAATAATGACTAATTACGGATGTAAAGTAAATATTATGTGTTGAAATAATGATTTTGAAAAACGGTTTATTTAACAGTTAATGTTTTACCATCATGCATATATTCCCAAGGGGTTAAGGAGAATAGTAAGAGGTGAGATACCTAGTGCAATTAATTCGGATAAAATAGATAAATTATTATTAGCAATCGCGTTCCAAAGACAACAAAGCAGCCGTGATTTAAATAACAACATAGGTATGTTCTATTGCACAAAAAAATGTGTGTATTAGTGTACACACGTAAGAAGTGAAACTGCTTTATGACATCATTTTTCGAAAAATGATTTACTATTTACAACTTCACAGAAATTGGTTAAATAAAGCTAAATTAGATAAAGTTTATGCAAAAGGCTTTTATTATAATAGACATGCATTGGTTAAACTAGTTGTTTTCCAACTGTATTTTATGATTATTGATATAGGTAATTATGGTATCTACTCGAATAACATTGAATTTAAAAAGAGCGTTTGTATTAATAGTCTTCGATTTGTAGCTCTGTCAGTTCCAAATAATAGTGGGAACCAATCATAATCTTCTATTTATCAAAACGTCGATGTCTCAACCAATAGCAAGTTCTCAATAGAAAAACAAATGGTCTTGGTGTATTGGAAAAGGCATAGTTTTTAGTTGTCAAACAAACATCATGTTGCTATGGTTACCTATTCAAATAAAGATGGCGTGTAACGCAAAAATGTTACACTAATTTTTTTTCCAGCCCCGATAAAGAAGTTTCACTTCAATAATTGTACGACACCGACGCTTACTACGACTCTGGACTACTAACAAAATAATCTTATTCTTTTCAATATTATAATATAATATGACGTTCTACTCGTTAAATAATCGTGTTGTTTATGGAATGACGACAGCTGAGGGTTCGTATAGGTACTCCATAATTCATGGAGTAACCACCAGTATACAGGAAATGTTTCCTTAATCCACTCCAGTGGTCAACTGAAATATAATTTATCGTAATGATAGGACAAGATGATGATCTTATGACATATATCTTTATGACATTTTTTTCTTTGTCCAATAAGAAGAAATTGTTGACTATATATTTGTTTCTATCGCTGCATATATAGGTTAGATCACGCGAGGTCGTTTGCACGATATACCATGCCGTGTGACAGGTCATCTAGATAAAAAAGTTTTAAGCAGTTTATCAGTCTTGTAATTTTTACAACCTCTACCCAGCAATCAGGGCAATTTTATCTATAATATAAAACAATTTTAAAACAGATCGCTTCTGAAAACAGCTATGATTATTTAATGTAAGTTAGGTTTTCTTTTTATGCTAAATTTAAACAAGGTTTGATTACGTCTACATTTCGCTTTACCTAATGAACAATAAAATAAGTAGGGTATAAAACAGTTATTCAAGTATTTTTTTTCCCTTTGGCTCTGACATAATATGTACGTTGAAGTATAGTAAATCCAATCTGGCAGTTCATTATGAATTAATGCGTTTTACCTTTTCTTTTGCAAAATAATGCTTATACCTATCAACCAAACCAAAAATAACCATTATTTTACGATACTTATAGCACACCAACCTAAAATAAGAACCCTCTGAACAAGATTTCCACTATACGAAACCAATAACAAGTATTTTTGATTATTATCCACCAAAAATTTGTACTTACTCTTGCGCGTCGCGAAGCGAACTAAACTATTACACGTGCCATCTAGCCAACCGTTCAGGAATTATTTCGATGGGCAATCTCTCCCTTATGGCCATCTACCTTGGCCATATATACCTTATGAAATATTAATTTAAGTGATAAGACTGTCCATTGTGCTTTTATAAGCTTTTCATAAACATGATAGTAGATGATTAAATATTTGTCAATCCAATAGTATTAACAACTACATTAATTTCGTCTAACAACTAAGACTCTTGATGTTTTGTACTTCATCAAACAAGTGTGTGTACCGTGTAACAAACAGTATTAACACGTAATATTATAATATTCATAACTTAACCTCGCTTACTAATATGTGTACACAGAAGTACCGAATATATTTATGGCTAGACAACAAGTACCTACTTACCTAGTGCTTTTACTTTAAGCTTATATTCTTTTTAGATGCAAATCATTGTCATTAGAGTCATTGTTGCGTTTGAAAAACAGCAACAAATCTCTATGAATGATAACAAAAAAATCTCATGTTAGTCAGTTTTTCTATCTAGCTAATACTAATTATGATTTTATTGCTGCCCGCGCATAAACAATGGAAAATAGGGAATATATTATGTTAGTTTATATCACACTAGTATCTCCAAAACTTTGCCCGCATAATGTATTAAAACAATTAAGTATCTTATGGTCTATTCGTTGCATGCGCATCGCAATATCACAGTAAAGTTACTAACAATCACATCACAACATCCATAAGTTATAGTATACAATTATAAATAGCATCCAAAAAAAGGGTTGATGTGTGATTCCAAAAGGATAAAGTGGGCCTCTACACCGATCCCTAAATCGCGTCAACAAATACGCATATAAAACATTTTATTACCAGCTGTCGAAAACATCTTGGATTTTACTCACCGATTGAAAAAGGTCGGTCTTCGTATAGTTATGTTTTTACTTTTCATACATTGAAGTTTTACACGCTCCAACTTGGTAAAATCTTCGAGCAACATTGCTAAGGGGAGGTACGTATTATTTATTAGACTGATATTTAAATCGCTTTTATTTATTAGTTTATATTGTTATATTGTTTTCCACAATTGAAAAGTGCATTGTCAACCAGACGAAGTTTGGAACTTAAATTAATTGCCTAGTAGGTGGGAGCCATAAGAAGCTGAACTAATAGACTATACAAATATCACTATACAAATTGGTGCATGGGCAAAAAAGTTTAGTTATTGCATAATCAATCACTATTTCACAAAATTACGAACTTAGAAGCAGTTAATTCTAAAAAGAAAAATGCAAGCGCTAGTCTTGATACGAGAGCGGTTGAGGCAGTCGAGTCGATAGCAGATAGTAGTGCACGAACAGTGTATTATCTAGATCAGATACGATTCTTTAAAGCTTTGAAATCCTTTGTCAGACCGCACAAAATCTTTTAAAAGTATTAATGTATTTCGATCCAAGTGAAGATTCAGTAGATTGGTTTGCTTTACGGAGTTCTTGTTTAAAGGTTGGTTTAAGAAAAATACCCTTTGTATCTTACTTGTTATCACATTGTAGGTAATGTAGGTACTCTAGCAGTATAAGAATCATGTTTAATAATAATTTCCGACGGCTCGATTGGCCCTGGCGGAGATAACAGGACGAGCTGGACTACTTTCAAAAAGACTTCCTCTTAGCCGTAATATACTTAGTAAAGAAAGAGTGAGGAGGATTTTGTTCACATGATTTGAGAAATTGTGTGAATGCAACGTAAAAAAAAACAACCTGGCGTTGTAGAGAAGGTATATCTTTTTTTATCTGCGACACAGTTTTTAATAAGCTAATGTAGCTATTACCGAACGCTAATGATTGTTGTAAAACTTTGTTTTGGTTTAAATAAAGATATTATAAAGATTATTATTATACATTAAAGATGCGTAGGTACAGGTTGTGTCGCTCTCCCGTTTATTTAGCCATCAAAAACGTTGTTTCTGGAGTAGATAAAGAGGCTATATGTGCTCCACAGCATCATTATGAACATGGTGTACCGATACCAGAATGTCTCTATCACATAAACATGAGCCAAATTGTAATTACAATTTTAGAATGTGGTCTTTTTAGGTTTGTATCGTGCTTTTTTTATTTGAAGGGTAAAACCATTTAATATTTATGAAAAATAAAGAATCTTGCGGAAAAAATAGCTTGTCGTTTTTGAAATATTATGGTTCCGTCAAATGCCGAGGGGCTAATGTTGTTGGTATGTTATATGTATGTATATACGAATGGACGTTACACTGGACTTTAAACATTCTGACAACTGAATTCAAATATCTGATGACTTTTCTTTTTATAAAAATATGCAAAATGAAACTGATTGTTCACGGTCTTTTAGAAGTTTCTTACCGCGGCTTGCGATAGGAATTGATTGGTAAAAAATATTAGGTAAGGAAAACTGCTATGCCTTTACTATGCTACTTTTTCCTTCATACTTACACATGAGTGTGTGTGCACGCTAGTCGTGATTCGAGCAGACGAGCATTGTGAGCGGGCGGTTAAAAATATGTGTGGCGGTTTCCTCCAATCGCAAACGTATTTTTGTTTTACATAACCATCATCGATTTATCTAATATATAAAATTCTCGTGTCACAGTTTTCGTTGCCATACTCCTCCGAAACGGCTTGACCGATTTTGATGAAATTTTTTGTGCTTATCCGGTATCTATGAGAATCGGCCAACGTCTATTTTTCATACCCCTTAGTGATAAGGGTTGTCCACCAACCCTTATAATGTGGCAAAACAACGTTTGCTGGGTCAGGTAGTTTACTATATTATAAGGTTCGATATAAGTGCGTTAATCAATCTTCATTTAAAATACTCTAAATAAATTCTAACGACTCTTTCATATGTTATAAATAACATTTTAATTTATAACTAAATTTATCAAACATGGCATCACTGACTATACATTTGAAAAATCCACTGCAGAGGCATATTTTGCTATTAGGTACTTAATAATTACTGTAAAAGAAACGAAATAAACATATAATCACTTTGCAATCCTAAATAATATGGAACATTGCATAAGCTTCACTTAAAATATAATATTCCCTTCCGGGATCCAGGAGTAAAAAAATGTTCCTTTTACTCCGTCTTTAAAATACTGGACTAAAGTGAATACCCATTTTAAATGTCAAATCGCGATAACCTTTTATTAAAAATTCAAGTCTTCTTAATGCAAAAATGGCCGAAATGACCGAACGCCGTGCCGAGGGTCCCATGAGACTAACTCAGCTAACTTTCAGGATCAAGCTCAATTATTTTTCACGGCGTCAAAAGTGCTAAACCCGATCAAAATTTAATTTAACTAAAAGCAGTTTTAACGTAAACATGTAATTGTCTCTTGGAATCGTTAGTAGATTTTTTTTATCCAATTACAAACACTTGGTAACATTTACTTGGAATCGGTACTTAAAGTTTTATACTAACACTTCACTGAACAGTTTTAAGTATTGTGCAACATACAGACTCGTACAACAGTTTTATCAAATAACGTCCTGCTAATAGCCAGGACTAAACTACAACGGGATAGGTAGCGGAAACTTAAGGCAGCTTAAGTACACAAAATGACAATAGATTGAAGGACCATTGTCTGTTTAATAAAGGAACAGTGTTGAGTTCGAGCCCCTGTAACGTTTGCGTTCCGAACTGAAGGGATTTAAGGGGAGCTATACATACATCTGTTTTTGTTTCCCCATCAAAGCTGTAGGTGTCAGCCTTATATAGGTTAAATAAATAGGTTTTTCATTTTGTTACATAAACTGTTACCATTTCTTAGTGTTTTAACGATGGCTGAATATGGTTTCTAAAGTAAATAACAGCCTAGACCGGTAATTCGTGGATTCTTTTTTACTATTAGGTATTTTCAAAATAATCGATGTGCAATGCACAAGTTACTGGCAGAAAACTCTTCACGTCATAATCATAGACTAGTCTTTATAATTTCCAATAAACACAGTGTAATGCAATTCACTTACGTGTCTAATAAAATGTTATTAGGCAAATAATTCGAGTGCTGATTGTAAGCAATGCGATTTAGCTGATTATTTCATAAGAATTTAAATCAATTATTTCGAGTACCAGATGGTCTATTGATTTCAAGGAAATTGCTTTCCTTCACATTTACTCGGTTTGAATCGCTGTTCACTACGTAGGTACGGTCAGCAAACTTGGCGATCAATTGGCTAAACTAATTGCGATTTCAATATTATATGTATATAGTACAAAAGTACATATATCATGATAAATTATTAGAATAGGTACTCAAAATTGCCAGAGTATTTATTACCTTTCGATTACAAATAACAACAACAACAACTACACTGAAACTAGTATGAATGCAGTTGATTGGAAGCATACTAATTTATAAATTGATAAGCCCTTTCTGTATCTAATTTCAGTACCTACGCTCTTCTAAGGTTGATTTAAAAGCGCTCAACATCATTTATATTAATGGCAGTATACTACATAAAGATTTATAGTTATGTGATGAAAAGGACTGTTTGTAAAATCTTTCAAACAGAATTGAGGTCTTATAATATTGAAATTAAGTTTTAAGCATCGTATTCTTTGTAAATAAAATATGTAAATTGAGGACTTTGTTTACAGACAAATTGATAAAAATTTATTGACTGTCTTATTAGGCTCGTGGTGGCCAGGCTGAGTGAGCAGAAGTTAAGACTGTAAGGTTCTAGTTTCGATTCGAGGTTGAGAAAATGTTATAGGTTTTTTAAGGTCCAGGTTCCATTATCTGGATCTAATACAATACACTGTCCCAATAGGTGTAAGTACATCCATACACCTCTGCCTAAACCATTAAGATACGGGCTTGATGGTACTATAAATATTTAAATTAACGTATTTAAATATTTTTACTGTACTTAAACATATAGCGGTTCAATTGTGCAATATATTATTGTAATATCTCTAACACGCTCGAGCTATTCTCAGGAATTTTACGAAATCCAACGCTTAACTTCGACTTAGCATTTTATTCGAAATGAAGTTAGAAACGCAATATGCTATACGCTCGCAAACATCGTTAAACCACAGTTCGTCCTTTGTGTAGGTACTACCAGAATCGCTTAAAATATTGGCCTTTGTTTACTCTTGCAACTTTTGTGCGCCAATAAATTATTCAATTTAAATTCTAATCCCCAGAAGATCTTGGCGGCTAATATTAGAGAGACAGTAAATAAGAGAGTATAGTACTGCTGTTTCTGATTCTCTGTAAGTATTTGTTCCGTTCGGCTCACCCAATTTTTTTTAGTGTTATCTAGTTTCGATAAAGATTTCAGTAAAAAGAATCTTACCATCATATTATATTAAAACTGCCTATATATTTGTTTTTTTAATCTATTGTTAGTGCATTTAGTAGTACATATTATATTGTTTTCGTCATATCAATACAAATTACTCGGGAATGATTATTAAATACTTTTGTTCAAACATTTTTGCTATCTCATTTTAGTTCTTTTAGTTTAGTAGAAAATATTGCCACCGTGAATCCTGACACGGTTAAAATATTTGTGTAGTGACAGAAATGGTACTTCACCAGTAGCTACTACTGTAAGCTGCGAGTTCAAAATTATCAGGCTTCTGATGCCTTGGAATATTTTTAATAATACCCTTTATCTGGCCGCTTTGAATATTCACGTAGGTACTCACGTTGCGTCGGTTCTCTATAGCTCAGAAATTGAAAAATATTTCTTTTTAATAAAATTAAATAAATCTTTGACATTCAAATATTAAGTTAAATAATATTATTTTATGTAGTTTTAAAGAAGATACATACTTAATACACACATAGTGCTTAGGCGAACTACTAACCTATTTTGCGAATTAAATCAATATACCGGTACGGTGTAATGGTAGGGTGATTAGTTTATCCAGGCGAATATGGATTCCAATAAGTACCCCGTTCGTAGCTTTAATTTTATTCATCTAGTTTTTATCGAGTTATGATAAAGTTTCATCATCATCAACACATTTATTGACTGCTGGTTACGGGTGAGAAGAAATCGCCTCGTGCTGGTTGGTATACTTTACACGCTATCGAGAAATTCTCTCAGGCATGCAGACATTTTTGACGATGTTTTCATGACTAATAGATAACAGTAGTTGAATTAGATATATGTAAAAGTAATAAAGGATTATATCATATGATATATTATATTATCTTTAATTTTTTTGTGTAACTGCCTCGTTGACCCTTCGGGGACGACAGTCGTGATTGTACGTCTTTGTTGTATGTCCAAATGTAACATAATTCATTCACCACCAAAAAATAAATGCCTACCAACGGTCTCCATAATATGTATATACAAACTTTCAAAAGCAATATTTTTCATGATTATCATGATATTTTACATGATAATAATGAAAAATATTGCTTTTTTGAGGCTATCAGGTAAAAACAATAGACTTGTAAACAACTAACCACATTTAGAGTGTGTATTATTAATATAGTATTTTATGTTTAGGTATGATTTTTCTTCGTTCAAGAAGTATACGCGTACCCGCGTATGTATGAACGCTACATTGTTTTATTCCGTGACAAAGTTAAATTGAGTGTCGAAAGCCAAATACCTGGTACCGAGTAACTCTTTCGTGTAAAGTTACGTCCACCGTGATGGTTTGTAACTTACCTGAAACAAAAAATGTACATTGTTAGAAACATAGGTAACAAGCAGTAACTACGGGTAACACATACGTTTCGTGTGACTGAGAACTAACTTCGTTTTAGTGAGGTATAAAAAATAGTATAAAATATAATTATATACGTTTTATAAATTGAATTACAAAATGATGGTTTCAAATTTATATTAATATGTTTAAGATTTTTTAGGGCTAAGTTCTCTAGGATCCCCTACTAATACTTAGTTATTGTTTTATTGCGTTATATATTTATTTTAATCGATTTATAATCTTTTGGACGAAGGACACAAATACAAGTAGAATGAGTAACGTTTTTTATTCCTCTGGTTGGCAATAAAATTTAAATCGGAAAGCCAATTTAATGAAAGCACTGTTATATCTAGAGAGCGTCAAGCCTATCTAGTGGATCAAGTAGGCTTCAGTTGTATCGGCAACTGTTGCCAATCAATTAAATTTGAGAGATTATTGAGTATTTTTTTTAATTTATTGCTACTGAGATTAAAATGGTTAGGAGAAGCGAAATACTGAACAGCTAATAACTTTTTTTTTTATTATATGTATTTGTGACCATTTGAAGTACATACGTACGTTGAGTGTGTAGATAATAAAAGTTTAATAATTATATACACATGTTACTTTGAATGAGTAACATCTGCACATAACAGCTTGACCCTATGAAAATACACAGATGTAGTGTAATAGGTATGTGCGTCCGTAGAGGTTTGCCACGATGTTATTCTACTCCATCATCAGACCTTCAGCAGTTCATGTTCAAATTAACTACACACCTAGTTCTATCAAAGAGCACAAACAAGCTTTGCTTTCATTAGCGTGGCGTGATTATTTATTTCACAATAAACCATACCTTAACATCATAGCAAAATTTGCAAATATATCATACCGTTTGGGTAAAATGAGATACAACTCAATTTTTTAAACTCAATTGATTAAATTTTGTTATAGCGGTCTCTGGCGAGTTTACACCATAAAATATCCCCCTATCCAAGTGACACTCTCACCTTAAACTTTTACATAGCTTTCGGTCTATCGTGTTAAAAAAGTGATTTGCAATTAATATATTTTTTTTTTAAACTGCTTTACTAAACTTCGACGTCAATTATTACCTAGCGAAATTAGTTAATAGTTGTGTAGATAGATGGATAAGCCTAAGTAACAAAGCAATTAACTTTGTAAACGTCAATTTACATTTACTGTATAACAATTGTTATTATAATAATAATAATAATATGTATTTTTATTACTCTTCCACAAAGGTAACTTACAGCTATATTTTTACAAGCATTATTTGTTAATCTCAACCTCTGTGGGAGACTGGTATCTGCACTAGGAAACCCTGTCACACAGATTACCAGGCCCCCCCAAGAAACAGCGTGCTAATAACTTAAACATAAACCTTTGTTAAGAGAAAAAGGCAATTCTTATGCAATAAACATAGCTTATGATAGTATGTGTATGAATAGTGTTGCATTGTAATATTATGTAGGTGTTTATATGCATGAATTTGTGTGTGTGTGTGTGCGTGTGTGTGTGTGTGTGCGTGTGTGTGTTCGCGAAAAAAAAAACATGAGTTATTTTGGAACAATTAAAAGTTCTTCTGTAACATTGTAGTTACATTCAATGAGATACGACGTGAGAGCTTGCTTACACTTTGACTTAGGCATTGGGTATATATTTAGTATATAGTTTAGTTTATTGTATAAATATGACCCAAGAAAACAGTAATGACGATGAGAAAGTACTAGTTTATAGAGTGCATTTGAACAAACTTTAGATTTGTTACGTTTTTGCTTATTTAATGATGGGTTATAAATCAGGAGAGAATGTTTCCTCAACACAATATCTCTAATAAAAAGTTGTTAATTACTATCATGTCACTACAATACTTCCAAAGATTAGTAGGTACGTTACGTAGTTACGTCTATAATTACTGTACGCTTAGTTTTGCAAAATGGTTTTATATCGTGAAAGCAATTTATACTGTGTCTAGGTAATTATGGATACAGGAAAATACGATATCCAATGCAGGGAAATTGTGGGAGACCACTAACCTGAATAGGCTCATTAGCAATACTGCAACGTTCGATATTGCAAACAAACATGTGATCTGGGTCCCATGATATTTAACTAGGGCATAGTTTTTGTTAAATTTCTTTAAAACTAATACGTTCATAGTTCCTACATATATTTCAATACAAAAGAAATCCGGCCGGATTTGAGATCGAATGGTTTGATAAAAAATGTGTAATATTTATTTTTTAATTTTAAATGATATAATTATCTCGAATTTAATATAATGTATGACTTGGCACCTACAAAATAATATACCTAACAATACGAAAGCAAATCTGTATATAAAGTGAGTAGGTGGTAATTATGCTGTCATCGCTTACATTAATTTTGCATGTTCCCTAGCTCTGCGCATCGATACAACTCTATGACCCAGTTAGTTATTATTTTTATTTATTTGAAGAGTCAAATACCTTTTTACTACACCTACTAGAACAGTGATCCATTCCTATAGTATAGAGAAAAAGAGATTTTACGTTTATAGATATTAAAATTAAATTATAGGTGTGTAAATATAATAAAATCCATAGAATGATGTTGTAGCAAGTCAATTACTTCGTATCCTTGATGACTAAGTAGGTATAGATTAAAGACTCGTATGGTTAAATTATTAGAAGTACTCAAATGCACACTTGATAATAATCTTATGTGAATGTGATTTAAGTCCTTTGGTGAAAAATAAACTATTATTGAGTCAAGAAGTGGTATTATACGGAAAATGAGAAATACCTCTATGGCCTATGTATACCGGAGATATTCTGCCACATATTATTTTTAACAAAATAAAAGAGACTACAATTTTCTGACTTTGTTTCGGTAAATGCCGATGCTATCTAGGTACTAAAATAATTTTATACATGACTTGTAAAAATGTCTTCAAAAGATCTGTTTACAAAAATAAATATCATTTTATTTCACGATATTCTAGTAATAATACAAGCCAGACAGCAAACTGTCATTAAGCCGGACACTTTAAAAGCATCCTTTCGCGGCGTGAATAACCCGAGTTTTTTTCACATAATTCAGGACAACCATATGTATATACATACTTAGACACGTCATAAAGATGTTATGGAGTGACAAAACCCTACCCGCTGTACCTACAGGCTTTAGGCGAAATGAAAATATTTGTTCGTAGATAACATCCTGACGGGGAAACTGTTTATCGTGATATATTGTCTTGGGGGCACAGAAGTTCGACACGTAATTTTGGTCCATCAATTTTAAGTGTCCTCCTTTCCCGTCCCTTGGGTCTAAACCTTAAGGCACGGTAGAGAAGTTCTTACTAATAATATTATACTACCGAGATACAATTCACCACAAACCCCATACTCTATGTATATAGCTACTTAAAATTGGCCATGCAGGTTCTTTATTAGGTGCAGTCATCTGCCAAACAAGGATTTTTCTTTTTTTTTATCAAGTCGTTATAAGATTTCGTAGGTGTCAAAAAGGAACACAGCAACATTAGCTTTTTAAGCAAATAACAATTGTACAATAAAGCGTTTCCAGTATAAACCTTAGATACGTTTCAGATTAGCATTTAGAATAATTTTCTAATTTATTTAATTAGTCAAGGAACTGACATAATGAAAAACTAAATATTATGATAGTACTTACTCGTTATGTTTATAGCTAAATATATTATGTAGGTTCATAATAAGGTATAGACTAGTCAATAGTCGTTTAAAATAAGCAAGCAATAGTATTGTTCTTTACTACATTTCAGACTAAAATAAATTAAGTCTTACTATGAAACCTTAAAATCCAAATTCGCATGGTTGGCAGCCGCTTTCTACGACTCATATGAAACAATAATTTAGCGCAGTTATCTACACGCAGCCGGGCCTCGCCGGGCTCTCTAAGGAGATTATACGTAAGAGTACGTCACTTCCCTGAAGTGTATTTTCTAAAAATCTGTGTAATAACTTATTAAATTGTATTTAGAATATGTATTGTCGTGTATACAAGCCGTTTCAGATTAAGCTGTCACATCTGAATGGACGGCGTGGCTCGTAAGGGTTCGAGCAATCACGAGCCATTTAAACACACCATAAGGGGAGACGATCCCCTTAAGGTGGATTTAAACTCCACCAGTTAGTCGATAAATTTAAAATGAAGATAAACAGTTCTTGGTAAAATCTGAAGGAGATTTTAAACAATGGAAGCAACGAACCGCGTTATTATGAACTATTGTCGTCAGATGTACCGCTTAATCATACATTAATTTTAGTCAGTTTTATCGGGACATCTTATTGTTCTGATAACTTTTGGAAAATGACTGGGTTAAATGAGAAACTGGCGTAATTTTCCATTAAGATGTCTTGCATTTTAATTATACTTTTAACCGTTTATTATCAATATTTTTAAACATTGCTGACGCATACATCAGTCGCAAAAATAATAAGAGTATGCTTGTACTGTAAGAAATCGTCTCATTCCTCCAGATAAAATATAATTAATTTTAATATATTTAATAAATAAAATATATTTAATTATCATTATTTAGTGTGATTCCCACTCCTCATGGACAGTGCGCTAGTGCGCAAACCTTGAAGATGCTATCAACAATAAAATAAATCTACCGACGCCGTTTGTCAAGATCCATCAATTAGTGAGATAGCACTGAGAGAACCTCCATAGAACAGTAATTACTTTATATAATACTAGTTAACGCCCTCGTCTTCACTCTCTTGGCATATAGGGTAGGGAGGTATCCTATGTTTTTATTATAATGTATTTGTTATATAAGTGTATGATATGGTCAAAATTTGTTAAGCAGTTTTTGCATCTAAGAGTAACGTACGTACATTTTGATACCCACACGGTCACATTTATTCTTCCTTTGTTCCTTTGAGTTCTGTTTGAGTTCACAGTCGTCGTCTAGTAAAAGGTATTTATATTTAACAAAGAGTAAACCACAAAGATTGAACGTTAATTAATTGTTATCGGGAAGCGTTATATTCCGGACCACTTGCGTAATTGGCATATCAGTTTATTAATTAAATTGAAAGTGATAAATATTTTCTTCATAAAATATTTTTTGACAGAAAAATATGTAATTTGTAAATAATCTCGTACTCTTTCGTTTAAAACCGTGAAATTAATAAAGCAGAGTGTTAGAAATGTATGTACATATACAACTCACGTTGTAATGTAAAACTATTTTGCATAACGTCTCTTGGAACTTGATGTTGTGGGGTATGTAAGTTACTATAACGTACTCAGCGGTCTAATTACATACATTAGCATAGCATTATGATAAGGCCGACCATGGAAGGATAACTTGGGCCCAGTGCCAGCAGTGCGGATTTTATACCCCTACGCTACTTATTTCTGTATCGTACATGTTTTTTTAGAGCAAACTCAACCTCCATCGAGAACCTCTTGTACTATTTAACTATATTTTTAATAAAATTAACAAGCTATGAAAGTTCTGTAAGCTTGTTGAGTTCATTTTACTTTTAAATCAGGAGCCCAAGTTATTTATCTATTATTGAGGACGTTAGTATATTACCTAGTCAATGCTTTTTACGAGGCTGCATTTGAAGCATATATGAATGCCGAGAGAGCGAAATATTATAAAATTGAGCTCGTGGCTTAAAGGAAAGTGGTTAAAAGAAATCCAGAGCGTTGTGAGAGATTCAAAAGCACGAGATGCCGCCGTGATTTTGCAGCCGTGCTGAACACAACTTTGTATCTCTAGGCAGGGAGATTACCTCACGATGTCGATATCTTATACCGTATGTGATAAATGTAGTATTATTATATAGTAGTAGTATAGTATAGTAGTAGTTCTCTTAGTTTTTTGTGAGTACGTGCACACATGGCACAAATGTTCATGATCATGACACGTGCATTTATCTGTATCGGTATTCAAACATGGGACTCTTACTACGAACAGGTTTTAATTTTGCTATTTTTTTTAGTTTGCTAATTCATTCGTGACCGATATAGACAGCCCTTAGATAAATTAATTACGAATATAAAAAAATCTACTCTTAGAACTCAACATTTTTGTTGTTGTTCAAACAAAACATTAGTCAATGTAACAGTAGCTACATATTTGACGGATCTCAAATCAGATGTAACATATCGGTAGTAAAAGGGAAGTACGGTATAAAATCCGTGATAAAATGTCCATGTCCGATATAATGGCGAGACGAGCCAAAAGCCGGAAATATTTTAAAAGGTAACATGGGCTACGAAATGTTTATCCCATTTTACTGCTTTATAAGAGATCGATTACGTTCCTTTTGTTGAAGTTGTATGTAGGAACAAGTAATTTAGGGTTTACACGGTTGTGATTGAACGTAACAATTTTGTTTAGGACGTAGTGAGTTGCTACGGCATGCTACGATGGCGTAGTCACGGACGGTAACCGTAGAATGATGTAGCGAAAAGTATAATAAAAAACAACAACATTGGATGGTTTTTTCATTTTGATTCATGACTTGTTATTTTGTTAATACATAGTAGATAATTAAGAATTAGACGGTATTTATATTTATTACTATCCTAGCCTACAGAACTTGGACATTCCATTTTTTTAGATGTAATAAACTTTTAACTAGACTCACTGCCTCGTTTGTCTAGTAAAATAGTGTGTTGCTATGCAAAAGGTCTTGGTTTCGATTCCTAGACTGAGTAGTGTTATTGGATTTTTTATGAAATTGTCAGTAGCAGTTTTAAGTTTGGTTGCACGCCTGCTTGATGGCAATAGGCTCGTCCCCTATTACATGGGGCCCGAAACATACCAGCAAAATGTAAGTACCGTGTGGTATGTTAGGCAGAGGTGCATATTAGTAGGTACACCTTTACTTAACCGTTTGGGGACCACAGGCGTGCTGTTATGTTACCTATGCAAACTTTTTTATTCACTACTGAAACGTTCCTCTCTCCTAAAATGTTTTTACTTTGCTGTGCCCGACAGGGTCCATGATGATCTGTTTTTAATTTAAGTCCATCTGTAAAATTACCATGGAATGCAATAAAAAATTGAGTATTGAGTATTGAGTTTGTAAAGACATACTGTAGTAATTTGTTGAACCCCATGTTCTAGATTCAGTATACACAGATTTCTCTTACTCTAAAATAAAGCTGATATTCCACTAATACCGAGATATCGGTCGTAGTGTGCGATATGTGAGTTGGTTTTATCCCGAAATAAAATGGGATTTTTACAGTATTCGTAGGACTGCTTCACGAGGGATTTTTCAAACGATTTTACTCTCCGTCTGCCGTATATTAAGCGCTATCATCGAGGGTGCCATAATAATGTATTACTTATGTTAAAATTTAATTTGCCCTGTCGTAACTTTTTAGTTGTGAACTCGTCGGCCCCGTTAAAATTGGCCCACTGACCTTGTTAACTTCATTATGTTTGCACCTAATTTTAACTTGTTGGTTACAAGTATTTTTTACATAAGTAATTTTAGGTGACCTTCCTAAAAAAACAATTCCATTTAGCTTTCTTCGTTGTAACAAAGTTGCTCAAATAAAAACAGGAACTAGGCATATTATGAGTTATTTTAACTACGGTTATTTGGATTTTATGATATAATTTAGTAATGTAACTGCCGCGACCTCATTAACTTTATAAACGGTTTAATGATGTCATAAAAATATAATTCACGATACATATAAAATTCCAAGTGCGTTTAATAATAATAAAAGTGGTGCATCTCTCCTTGTGTAACATTAAATGTAAATTATCTAAACACATAAATCTTCCCCTTCCACCCAACCAAGGGATACATAATAATATGATATGATTGTTAGGTATAATATGAATTTATATTTGTTATTTAATGTTATGAATATGTTATAGATTTGTATCATCTATAATACGGGATAAATATCAAATTTAAATCTGGATTCATAGTAATTATAAACTGACCGATGAATTAAATGCTGCGGCGCGGCTGCTCCTACCCGACCCTGGGTAAATTTCTTCGTATGCCAATTCAATTTACTGTTATTCTTTTATAAAAAGAAGTTATATGTGTTGTACTTTACACTAAAATATCATATTATTAGTCAAAATTTTTCCGTGAGTGAAGTACAGTTTATACATAAATCAAATACAACGCAATAATAAAACTCAGTGCAGTTATTCAAATCGATTCAGTAACTTGTTAGTTACTTTTTACCTGTACGTATCTAGTGTATAACCAAACGTACTGTATAAATACTATGGATTCATTGGAAAAACCCAATTCTCTGGCAAGCAATGAGATGTGAAAATTAAGTCTGAATATCGATTAGCTTTTTATATAGCTCCGCGTACTCAATTTTGGCAACCCTGGGACCTTTCTGTGAGCACGACGGTTAATATTTATTTATAAATCCAGCAGCTCGCTCTCTGTAACCGTTTTTGATATAGGTAGAGAGATTAATCTAGTTGTAGTATAATCATATGAAACTAAATGTTAAGGGAAACATGCTACATTTAAGTTTCATAGATCTATGTAATAATGGGATTTCATCTATGGTGTACGTGATCTTATTAGGTCGACTCGACCTTCCGCAATCCGATGTAATGGCTTCTCATACATTTTGCCATTTCATGGGATTACTTTAAAAACCTTTTACTAATTAAGTCTTCTGAGTAAATTTATGAAACATTTTACATGTCTACTTTATTAGTATCTCATTCGAAAATGGAGAAATGATTTATTAGGATATTCTATTACTTTATAGTTCTCCCCCAACGATTTACTAAAATTGAATTCAGATTGTCAGAAATATATGTGAAGCGTGAAGATTTCAGTGTACTTATACACACTGAAAATCTTCAGACTTAACATAATATTTTCACGAAAATAAACGTAGTAAAAGTAGACAGCTCAGTTACTACATCAATCTAGGCTATGTTTGGGTACTTAAACGGGGGCAGAGGCAGTCAAACAGCGCGTTGTAGCGGTTCGCCCCGGGCTCTTCGTGTAGTTTCCAAGCTTACCTAGCGTAATAGCCTTCTAGAAACACTGGAATTCTGTACTTAATATGAATTTTGCTAAAAAGACTAATTCAAACAAATTAGATAAATAGTAACTAATATGTATAGTTATCTATACATAAAAATACCCATAAAAATCTATGATGTTTACAGATTTTAATTAAATCACATACCATTTCAACGTCATTTCGTTTTATAAAAAGAGCTCTGAAAATCGCTTTGATTAATTTATATTCAAACTTCAAAGGAAATTCCCTATGAGGTTGTCTTACTGAAAATAGCGGAAGAAATACAGTCGATCCCTGAGAGATGGTGAACATACGTCTGTGTACACAGTAGTAGGGCGCGGGTCGGTGGCTGAGCAAAGCGAGCGATGTAAAATATTCAGACGAACCGATCGTTCTGTGAATGAGTCGACGCCAGCTTAGACTGATATCGCATTTTCTCCGACTTGCTGGCGATTAGTACTCCGTGTTTAAAAATGCACTATTGTTAATCAAAGTAACTTACAATAAGGATTCGTTGTTTTAGCTGAAGCGCTAATTGGAGTTACCCTACATTTTGTGTATTCTTGAATCGTTTTGTTTGTTAATTGGCAGATACCTATTTATTGGCCCAAGTTTATTAACTGAGCTTATCTAATTATATTTAAATGATCCGTCTAATACAGACGAAAAGGACAATACACCTATCTTAATTCAGGAAAACCCGGCTACTAAGATTATATGTAGTTTAAAAGCATACTATATAAAATATTTAGTGTGGTAATCATTCTATAGTTATTTTAAAGATAAACAATGAATTATTTCGAAACTTAATCATGCGATGATAACGTTTTAATTCATCTAAAAAAACTAACTAGTTTCTTATGTACTCCAAAAAGTCTGCAAACAGCTAAGTCATTAGTGGCTAATGGTTGCCTATTTGAAAGACAACATTTAATCATCGTTGAAAAATAGCGACGACTTTCAGACCGAATTAGAATTTTGATGAAAAAAAATGATGTAGCCCAATTTGATTAATTTATTAAGATGTTCTTTGAAAAAACATAGTTGATTCCAATGAGATTCCTTTGAGACTTCTGCTCTATTTTGATCTTTCAGCCGACGACTCATTTTAAATATACTTAACGGAAAAACAGTAACAATGGGTGTAATATACCATTAGATTGTGATGATAATCCAGGTTTTAATATTAAATCATTGATTGAATAGTACGACTATTGTACGCGACCGCTTAGCAGAAGATTAATATATAATTTGGTATTTCCAAATCATATGTAGAAATGTAGTTTAATGCTGTTAGCCACAAGATCTTTATACTTAGAAAACAGCCCACTTGAGAAATGCTAATATTTATAAAGCTAAATAGTATGTAGTTATACAAATGGGCTTAAAGCCAAAATAATTTAACTATAATGCCACAAACTAGAAATAGTGTGTGGTCAGGAACTTGAGTTTACGACGTAAATTTTGAAAATATTTTCCGATTTTCAGTATCAAACATTACTTCTTTTTACTTCATAAAAAATGGCTTTAAAAAAATTTTTCAACACAGCTAATAGATCATTGAAATAGATTTTTTACTTATGTTTATTTTTTTTTCAGTTATTATTCGATTAGATATTTATTATTATATAAGAAAAACCGACCTATAAAAAAAACAACCTATAAAAAATTTAAATGTTGGTGCGTGCAAAGGCTTGCCTTTTATGAATTATGAAATAAAAGAAAATCAGCTATCCGCAAATATTCTGTTCAGTAACACGGCTTTACTCTCCCAACTCGGAATATATACAGATTTTAATTGGCTTTAAATAGGTTCAAATTCCAAATTGCTAGAAATTTTTGAACTGAAAATTACTAAGCTCTACTTGAGAATCAAACATGTAAGATCTCACGCTTGGCAACCACATTTGCGTATACTACTAAACTAGTGAAGAGGTTCAGTAATCTAACATTATCCCATGCTTATCTTGTACGTCCTACTGTAAGACTGTTTCATAAAAGTCACACGGGTGGGTATGAATAACCTTGAATAATATTTATAAAAAAATGTTAATCTAAATCCTATAACCCTACTCTAGTGGACAATAGGCGTTGAGCTTCTGTCAGCTACAATAGAGCGAACTGAGCTAATTAATACTAGGTGCATTAGCGAGGCACAAAGGGAGGTTGGGAAGCCTGCTTTTGAACCCGATGGAGAGCTCATCCGGTATGTATACCCGTGCTCACCTCCGTTATGAAATGGTTCGCAATGTGCCTTATTTAAAATTCGAATCCATTTCGTACAGATTTGCATGTGATTTTGTTTTAGTATTAGAATTTTTGGACTATATTAACCATATTCAAGTTGTGATAGTGTAGTAGCGTCACCCGTATACCGTGAAGTGAAATATTGTTTGATCTTATTAACTTATGGAAGTCATGTGCGAATTTAGAAATCGGAGAAGCAAGACATCGTGGGAAAACCTAAATGCATTGGTCGTATAAAGTCTGAGAGATGTTGTGTAAAGTCTGCCAACTACATACATACATACATACATTCACGCCTTTTTCCCATGGGGGTAGGCAGCTAACAAATACTAACAACTAACACTAACAGCTAACGTGGTGAACGCCGAATCCTTATCAAATGAAAAGTTACTAAACGGTTTCTGTAAATCATATTTAGTACCTTTTGCTAACGCAATTCCAGAAACAACAATTGTTGTTCAAGTAAATTATATATTGCTATGAAGGTGCGTCTAGCTGGAAAATGCTGAATGATTTCCTCCATTAAAACTAACTTCAAGCTACTGTTATGGAAATACTTTGTTGACAACAAAACGGTACCAATGTTTTTTATTCAAAAATAGAATAACTTTTAGCATATATTATTATCTGAAATACAAAAACATGAATGTACCTATGAGTGTATGGTGCAACGTTTAATTTACGTAAACTATGGGTTGAGTTGCAATTTAGTGACCGTTTTAGAAGATTTTCGTTTCTCGCCGTCTTTGTATGTACTCTAATAATGGCTTATAAATGCTTGAGGACCTGCAATTCGCTCTATTTTTTTAGCACTTAACTAGTAACAAACGGTCGCTGGCTGGTGTATACAAATATCGTGAACACTTTCAGGGGTCAACTAGGTACTTTCCCAAAATAGGGAATCAATGTTTTAAACACATACCATGTAAATTATATATTCTATGTTTTTTATTATAGGTATTTGCAAATCAAATCGATTTATTTGCAAATAAGAGGATTATAAATATTTAATATCAAATTGCTATGGCGCCTCGGGTCGAACGTTGAGTGGACACAATCGAAGCGGAAACAAAATTCATCTGAATTATGCACATAATTTTTATTTGTATAAAAAATATGTTTATTAGTTATTAATTAAGTATATTGTATTAAACATAAAAGCAGAGATATTTCGTTTGTCAGTTGTTTAGAAGAAACACAATCCCTATACTAATAGAAAAAACCTTTGTGTAAATATTACACTGAATTCGTTTAACTAATACCTACATAGTACTTAAGTCAACCAAAATATTATTTTGGTTGGATATTTTATTATGAAGAAAAAGGGATCATTATCCCAGTCGCTTTGTAAACGTCAAGTGGTAGGATTTGAAATAGCTGATATTTTCAAGGAGGTCGCGATAGATTATCTAGATATCTATCCGTATCTTGACCTTTATACTGAAAGATAACAAATATATCATCAATATCAGAAACAGTATAATGCTTTTTATTTCAATGTGGAGTGGTATCATATGATTCTAATAAATCTCGTATTGCTCTCGCATTTTTTAATATATTTGTCGAATCTCAGAACTAGATACAATACTAGATTTTATCTGTGTCATAATTGATTGATAAGAACACTTTATTGTCAGATAGGTGGTGATTTTAATTTACCTACATATTTTGACGAATCTATCATGGCTAATCAGTTAAGATAAATAATTACCTATGTATAAATAAATATAATGTACAAATGTATAAAAGGAATATAATGTACACGTGTTTATTATAATCCCGACATGTTCTTCCAAAGGTTGCGTACATACAAAACCATAAGGATTAAGGATAAATTATTACTTTCCTCGGTTTGCGGGCAATGTAAAGCTGTGGTCCATAGCTGATACCAGTATACAGTGAGCCACCGATGTGTTTTCAGATAACATAGTCTTTAAGTAATGGGAGCATTGCGAGGTGAAATGGGCAGCCCCCCTGATATTTATTGCCATGGGGGTGCTTGTAAAGTATCATCTGGGGACATTCAATCGTTATATTATTTTCGTTCGTGTGATTTCAGTTTAGACAGAGTTTATTGAATAGCGCATAGCTTCAGTATCAGTACACTTTATCTATTGCTAAATAAGTCTTTAGACGCGCCATTGTAAGCGCTAACTGAAGTCCAAGGATGCTAACAACCTTGCTTGCTCTGTGCCATCTTAAAATATATTTTATTAAATAAAAGTCCTAATAACTTCACTGGGTACTTTTAGCATTTAAACCAAACTACAAATAACTTAAAAAACGACTGTGTAATGGCAGAATACCTCGCGATGGATGCGTACACACCTTGTTTGTTTTATTATTTATTTAATTGTCATAACATTTAAGCACATAATAAATGTTGATGTAGATAACAGTTTATCACTTCACGCATATTTTATAGAAAGATAGATTATAAAGAAGCGCGTTGAAAAGTTATATCATCCATAAATAACTATCAACTTTCCGTGCGGATTAGTCATGGAACGCGTGATTCATACGAAATTTCAGATAGTATGACGTGGGTACACTGTGGCGCTTATCCCAACTATCTTGACGTATGCCTTATCATCATATGGCTCAATACCCTGCCAACATATCGCGGTTATATCACATTCATATCTACATCTTTTATATACTTATAGGATTACAGAACTTTTCATAACTGTTTTCTATTACCTTTGCCGACCCAGTTAGTTCAGCGGTAGTTAACACTGCCTTCTGTGCTATAGGTCCCGGGTTCGAATCCCGGTACGGACAAATGTTTGTGTGATGAGCATGAACATTTGTATCCGAGTCATGGATGTATCTATCTATAATATGTATGTATTTACAAAAAAAAAGTATAGGTATAATTATGTAGTATATCAACCAGCTAGTATCCGTAACACAAGCCTCGTTGCTTAGCACGGAACTAGATGGCGCTGTGTGCCGTAATGTCTAGGAATTATTACCTTTGCCAGCTTCATGTAATTTTCTCCGAGTTTTTATTTTTCTTTCACCTGACATGCACATGTGCTACGTGCTTTATTGTTGCGATCGCGATTCAATAAACTGCGCAGTCTGATTGCCTCGATCGCGCGATGCACGCGGACTATCAATCAATGCGGATATCAATACCGAAGTTTAAACATGTCAAGCGAAAATAAATTATTCAGAAGTACCGATATAAATACGTTCTTGATAACACACAGCTGGTCAATCCCGAGAAAATGCAATTTTCTTAAGATGATTTGTTTGATTCTTCATAGCTAAAATTGTGATTGCACAACACGAATGTAAAGATTAAATTTCTAAATCACACTACATTATTTAACCAACTAGATATATAAATATTGACATTTTATAGCGACATCGCATAATTACATCATGTAAATTATGTGTACCGACATAATTATTTGTACACTGGCCTATCTATTGCAGATAAAGAGATAATTCGATACAATTTTGTACAAGCATTATCAGGTAGTTTTCAGCCTGGTTTGATCGGGTTATCAATATAACAGATAAATACACGCCGAGTTACGTTGTTTCATCACCATATCAATCGTAACTGTGATAATTTATCAGTTTATAATTAAATATCGTTGCTAATGTTGTAAATCAATTTTACAGCCGAATTTGGGCTACTTTATATGGAAATACATGACACACACATATTTGGTTTAATTTAGATTTATTTATCTATTTCAACCAAACTTACAATATCATAACAGGTAAACTCATTGCGATATTATAATTAACTAATTCTAAATCTTACAATAAATATTTTAGCAAAATTCTACGGTAACAAATAATGAAAAGAGCTCTTATTGTGAACTCCCTCAAAAGACAACAAAATAGGTCTAATTCCTCTGATATGAGATTAAGAGTCCGGATTGCGCGTGTAAGCGGCGCTTCGTTCACTAGGCTGGTGCGGCCGCGCGGCACTGCCAGCAGTGGCGGTGGCCGCCGTCTCCACACATATTTATCCGGAACACATAAACACACCCGCTCTAATATTTCTATATTATGTACCTTTCCCCTTAGTACTTTAAATACACAAGTGACTAGCGCTACTTGTCTTCTAACCCTAAGCTCATTGTATCCCACCATACCTAGAATGAATAAAGTAGGATATTTATTAAGGTAAAACGGGTATACTCCATATTTATGTTTATATAAATACCTAACAAATTTGTTTCGTACTCGCTCCAACATGAGACTATATTTAGTTTCATGTGGAGCCCAGATGACTGCATTAAATTCTAATTGACTTCGAACTAATACGTTACATAATGCTACAACAGCTTTAATATTGATGAAGCCTCTAGCCACACGCAGCAAATCTCGAGCTAAACCCTAGGTTCTTGTAGGATAATAT
The DNA here is from genome assembly GCA_905163465.1 of Craniophora ligustri. Classification (NCBI taxonomy): domain Eukaryota; kingdom Metazoa; phylum Arthropoda; class Insecta; order Lepidoptera; family Noctuidae; genus Craniophora; species Craniophora ligustri. Next base: position 6,774,791 of record LR990959.1, read on the forward strand.
TACATATATACACATTCATAATACATTTCTTTTAATATAATATGTGTCTATTGAAGTATGGTGAGAATGCGGTCAGTAGTCAATATTGTACTATTCAATTATGATTGTACAACAGAAGTTTCCAGAACAGTATATCAAATATAAAGTATAAAGAGCTCGATTTTAAATGTGCTAAGTTTTCAAATGGAGTTGTTTTCATAATATACTTAATTTATTCAGAGAAGATGCTGTAAGTTGTTTCTGAACGAACATATTTTTACACTTTGTTATGTATTCCTTTCACTTATAATTACCCTGTTAGTTTATTGTTCAGCGCAGAGGTAAAATAAAATTTAGTTCTAGAATGCATGAATTTGGTTAAAAGTTTGCAATCATACATTACATAAATAAGCTATAATACTAACAATTGTTTCAGGCAGAAAACCAAGAGTATAAATCTACAGTAAAATAACTTTAAATTTAAGCTACAAACTGGGTAGGCACTAAATATGTTCCTTATTGATTAGAAAATCTTCTTCCTTGGTGAAGTGACCACAAATTCAGCCACAGAGTCCGAATGAATTCGGATTAGATTATCAGTTCAATGTCAGTAAAATGATTTGAAGGGTATTAAATTAGAGTGTAAGCAGCTGAATGTTGGTTTGTACTCAGTGTCCTATATTACTCTATTTAAAATTTTGACACACAGGCAACGTATCCATACTTTCCATACTTTATATACATTATTTTTTAATATTATAAGTGCGAAAAAGTGTTTGTCTGTCTGTTACCTCTTCACGCTATAACCGCTGAATCTATTTAGATGAAATTTGGTATAAAGATAGTTTGAGTCCCGGAAAAAGATATAGGATAGCTTTCATCCCGGAAACATCTTTAAAATAGAGAGAAATTACTAAGTTTACGCAGACGAAGTCGCCGGCACAAGCTAGTACTGTATATTTTTTTGATCAAATGTTTAATGACTTTGTTATTCTCATTGAAGTAATTTTTCAGTTGCACCTGCTTTGTTGTAGCAATATTTTATCATCACTGAGAACTATAGAATGTTGTCTGGATGTTTTCCAACAAACACGTGTGTCGATTTATTCGCAGAATACAAAGAACACATGTGCAACATAATACTGTTTTCTATTCACATTACTATACTATAAACACGCTCATAATGTTAAATGTGTCTTTATTGATGGTGCAGTTTTGTTTTGTGATCCTCCTTTTGTATCGAGATTCGTGAGGTTGGGAGAAGCGTTCTTAGAACCTATGTTTATACATGCAATTATGAGCTACACAGTTGTTGCTGTATATTCAACGAGGTGTATACCTACAATCAATTTTATAATAGGAATATATCCTAGAAATATTTTTTTAAGAATTGTATACTTACCTGACAATAAACTGGCTACAAAAGCTACTACTTGACCTCACAATTTATGGTAAATAATAATATTCTTGTGTCATAAAGTTAAACAACGAGACAGTTACCATTATCTCGATTTTCATTCGGAGCCTTTCACAATCTTGTCACTCAACGTCTTACTTCAGAACAGTTTCGAAATCGTCTTAAAATTAAAATTATCTGGAAATAATATGACCTTTCCTTAGGAAGTAGTAAAATTGTATATTAGCTACATGTATTTTTATCAATAGCAGGTATCTATCTAGTGTCAGACTACTCATATCACTATTTATATCTGATAGACACGGTGTTATCTACGATTACGTGAATATTACATGCATGTTCATGCTACTGAATATTTTATAGCAGAAGAGACTATCGAAATGTCATAAAATAAAGGTGAAGGTAATAAACTTATAATATAATAAGAATATAATAATGTAATATAACGAGTGCGTAGAACAATGACGACCTGATTGGCGCAGTTATAGCTGAGAGATTGGCTTGTGCGTCACTTGTTGCGGGTGCGATCCCCGCACAGATCAAATATTTGTAAGATCTGCAGTTAGTTGTTCCGGGTCTAGGTGTTCGTGTATGTGAAAAATTGTGTTTGTAAACGCACCTACGACACAGGAGAAAAATAGAGTTGGACAACGTTTAAAAAAAAACAATTTTGCGTGAATTATCGTCTATTACCATATTATCGCCCATTACTTGCAGTAGGTACTACCAGAATTTAACTACAAAGCTTTTGCAGCGTAAATATTGTTTCATTATAAAAATCTACTCCATAGCTGCGCATATGAGAGATAAACTTAAAATTGAGATAGCTAAGAAGTAATATTAATAAAAAATGGCACCTTTCAATAAACACTTCTGAGGCGTCCGAATCGCTTCGCGGTAGTATAAGTTTCGGTAGCACCATGCCTTTCTTTCGCCTTCCACGTATTCCAGAAGGCGAAGGCCACTGCAGCTCCGTGATGGCCATAGGGCTGTGGGGACTGAGAATTGTAAGACGCCGTTCGGGGGGAGGCAGGCTGAGTTGTTGCAAGGCACGGCGCTCGGTGCTAGCGAATAACCCGCGTCGTTTCTCAGCGGAACATCCCATATCTTCCCCGGAGAGCGCTCGTCGCGCCGGCGCACCTCGCGTCTCCCGCACATCTCGCTCGCTCGCCGTCAAAAACGAGCTCCGATGAGTACGAACGGTTGTGCAGGAGCTTGCGGGCCGCGCCGGCGACGTGTCTTTGCTTGGACGGAGACTTTCCATAGAACGAGCAGTTTCGACCCTCGCTGCGGCTAAGTACTGACCGCTAGTAATTGTCGTCTGTGCTACCTCGCATTCTTCTTGACTCGAACTTGAAGTACCACTTCGTGAAAACGTACTAGTTTTGGATGTAAAACTTCTATCGCTAAAATGAGCCGCCGAAATACTCGAAGTATTAGCATCAGCAGATTCTGATGATGCTTGCTGACGTATACACCCTTCCTCTAACGAGGCGTGAACGACACGAGAATTCAATGAACTGAAGGCTGCGAGATTAGGCCGTCGGCTCTTTCTTTCATCATCTTCCTCCTCCATTTTTTAAACCTTTACTTATACAACTCTCACTTACACATGTAAATCAAACACGACACTATTCAATACACCATTTATGCATTTAAATATATTTATTGCATACTTATCAAATTTTCTCTTACATAAATAGATAAAATACTTAATAAGGAACACTGGACACAGTCTTTATCACTATTTGAGACCACCACACACGCGAGATAAGGCAGACATCTGAAACAAAATGTATGAATAAAACATACTGCAGTCATTTAAGAATTATGAGTAGTAAAAATGTGTAATTGTATGGTAATAAAAGGTTTGAGGAAGGACGGAAAAAGAATCAGGAAAGTTCGTGTAGCTCGCACATTATAAGACACGATTGTAATTAAGAATAGATCAATAAAACATTTTGACTGCGCGGTTGGTTAAATTTGAATCTTGAAAATTGTATGTTAAGCTATAGGTAGGTGGTTAATAGCGGCGGCTAATGTAGGGTATGTTTAATTACATTTAGTTGGCGGCCTTGGAGTCGAGCGCCAGTTGTCCCGCTTCGTTTGCGCAGTCTGTGAGAGCTTTGACTTGAGCAGCGTTCAACCCGGTGGCTTTCACCTGCACGTCGGCGCTCTTCGAATGCTCTTTGCTCTCACTGCTCGACTCTACTCTTTTGGTGGTCTCGTTTCCATATTGATCAATAAAGGTTTCCTCTTCGAACTCCTCCTCGTAACTCTCTTGGTAATGCTCACGGAATTCCTGTCTCGCCTGGATGGTAACTTTCTCTGTAGTTTGTTTTTGTTGGATAAGTTCATCCATGGTTTTCTTAACGAGTTGCTGACCAGCCTCAAGTTGCTTGCTTTCAGACATCTTGATAGATTAATCTACAATTATTGAAAAATCAGATGGTTACTATGTTGCAGTCAACTAAATTAATTATTGCCTTTGGTAAAACATATAATGTTTGACAATTGGTTCGAATTACTAAAGTCAAAATTGATGTCCTTGGAAAATACATAATGTAAAATATTTTGTATTGGATAGCGTAAGAAGACAAAAGGAAAAAAAACTTTTCGTCATAGATGTAAAACTAGAAAACACAGTTTGATAGAAATTGGTAGTGTTGGCTGGCGATATGCCAACCGGGCATGTTTAGACCGCATTTAAATTTACGTTGTTAGTGAATTTCTGGGTATGACTTCGTTAAAATCGTCTACTGTTGTATTTTTCTTGCAATAACAATCAATGGAATATAAGACCTGAATATAGAATTATAGAAGATATTTATGACTAGTCAAATCACTGAACTGAACTAAATTTACTACGCAAAACCTCAAAGCTGAAGAATGTACACATGAATTTTCCAGAAGAATGCGCTCAAAATACAATTTCTGTTTAAAGTTGTCTTGTATTTTATTTATGAGTAATTTGTTTTGTTTTATGGTGTAATAACCCAGATATAAAACTATCCCCTTCGAGACAAACGGTTACATTTTGTTGAAAAATTATTACTGAAAGATCACGACGGGCGATATAAAATTTGTTAATTTGTGGAAACGTGTATATTGATTGAAAAAATCTGTTTCAAGTAATTTGAACACAGGAATGTCTACACTATATCGTCTGTCATTTGAGTCAGCCCGTCCTTGTCATACAGTAGCACACGACAATAGGAATTCGTGGCTATTAAAAACGTGCGAATACCTGTCTGAGTTTTCTTGACCTATATTACGTTCACTACTGGATTCCACATTTTTTGTGACTGTTGCGGTGGAGACTGATTTTGTAGATTTTTCATTTTAAATAATTGGGAAGACACTGTTTAAATATTCTTATATGGGTACAAAATTGATCAAACTACTGTAAAAATAATGATATTTTATTTATATACTACCTCCTACTTGTAAATGTCTAAGCTGTGCCGTGCTGTGTGAATGGAAAATATTCAAATAAACTAGAATCGTAGAATTCTTTATATAAAGCAATTATTGAAAACTATTGCTGGATCAAAATAATGTTATTATTCGAACATCATATTATTATTGCAGGAAACCGACATATCTAAACTTTAACTATTCTCATATAACGATTAAAAACCCTACAAAAACAACGATAGACACAAATAAATAAAATGAAATACCTTGAAAGTGTTAAAGGTTAAGAAATTCCGTTCCAGTTATGTGGTGCAACACTGTGTAAAATGCGGGATATTTTGGAGTTGTTTCCTTGCGCAAGCTCGCGAGTGGACTGAGTGGAGGGAGATCCCGCGCCGCGCTTTGTTGCGTACGCGCAGCTTTTGCGTGGGCGCCTTATGCTACGTGGCATCTAGTCTGCGCTGCCCGAAACTTGGCCAAATTTATACCCTCAATACATATGTCTTGGCAAATTAACCATTTAGTTAATTAATTTTGACTTCCGAGTATAATGATTCATAGAAATATTTATTATTTATAACGTTGTTTGTCTTACAGGTATACCAATTCACTTGTAGAAATATGAACACAAGTTAAGTGGACAAGGACGACCAGATAGTTCCTGGACCTAATTCGACGTGTCAACGCACGATTAATTACACATATCTGTCAAAATGAAACATTTTTGTAAGATTAATTACGCCAATTCATGAAAGCCGTACTGCCAAAGTCTGCTCAAAATAGCAATATGCGTCAGAAGAAGGAGATTTGCGGACGATGACTCCAAATGAAGGGGCGGTAAACATACGGTGTTATGAATAATGACTGGCAAAGCTTGCTCTGACTAAGTCTGCACCACTAATAAAATACCCATGATTTCTGGAAAGTGGATTACTCGATTTCCCAATATACATTTGATATATATTCATTTCAATACGGTCACAAGATTAATAAACGTGCGATATACCAAAAGTCGAAATCATATTTGGTTATAACACAGTTCTCGAATATTCATTTTATAACAATAGCATATGTACATATTATGACGTGATAGACGTGTAATATACACATGAAATATACTCATAATCGCGATAAATTCAATTAATTTATCAAACATATATCTTCTGGAATAATTTTGCATAAAAGGGGATTTTGTCCAACGGTGACAGTTGTGGTTGCTGAGGGTTGCTAAGTGGACAATTTAGGTGCAAGGGCCGACCACAGGGAGCAACGAGCGTTATGCTTTGATCGCGAATGCCGAGACCATAAGTAAATTGTTGTCAAAAGTAGATATTTTGATCGGATTATTACTGTCGGCAACATAATACATTACTTTATTTAAGACTTCTTTTTTGTATACAACTAAAGCAGTCCTGTGACATTTAAGTGGGGTACCAACATATTTTAAAATGTGCGTGTGGTGTGAGGGCCACTTCGTCAAATCTTTTTGAAATTTGCCTAGGATTTAGTGAACATTCCAAAACAATTGTGAAAGTTGGAATCAGAATTTGTGAAAGTCTAATAAGCGAGTTATAGCCTGTAATGTTGGGCCCTCAATCCTCACATAGAGGATTGAGGGCCCACCCGTGTGGATAAACTATGGACACTACAGAAAATGTGTTTATGGCAAAATCTAAGCTAATGCCAAACAAAATTTGTGAAAACAAGATATTATCGTAAAACACTATCCTACTTTATATATCTTCGTTCAAAATGGGCCCTCAATTCTCACAAACGCAAAAGTTTAAACACAAATAAAATTAAAACCATTAACTTACAGCTGCTGTTTGATGTCTTATACGCTACTAAATAATTTGTGAAAATTTGTGAAAACAAGAACAGGACACCACGTTTTGTGGTTTAAAAGTTGTGAGCTTCACAAAATTTGGGCCCTCAATCCTCCACTTTTTTTGGTCTTCTCGTTATTACGCTTATCATAGTAAAGATAAAGGAAATCCAAAATAGTCATTAATTGTGAAAAAAATTGTGCAACAAATCCAATACCAGAAAGATATTAAAATACCTTTTTTTGTGTAAAAAAACCATGTTTAATTTTATTGGGTAAATTTCAAAATAGGGTGACCACAAAAAGTCTCCACGGGATAAACAACGAAGATCAGTTTTTGTAAAACTGACCGTTTAATGGCATCTATTGGCTTATAGGCGTATTACTTATAACCATAACTTAATCAGAATAAATTGGGTAAAACTATCCTATAATATATGTTGTAATAGCTCTAGCAAAACACGAAACGTTTTTAAACGTAATTAGAATTAAGTTGAAAACATGATTTTAAAGTTCGTTTCATTCTTTCTTTCCTAGTTATAATGCAACTATTATAACTTTTACCAATTCGCATGCCTTCCAAAGGCGAATGTGTTGAACTTAAATATCATCTATTAATAACATTTTTACCATATTCTGAGTGAATAAATATTAATTTCTCACACTTACAAACAAATATTATCTTAAAACGTCAAAAACTTGAAACCGTCGCCGTCAATTTGGCAGTTGTGCTCACAATGAAAGTTTTTCTAACCTTGCAATTTATGAAGTGAAGTCCTTGTTATCGTATTTATCGTAATCTATCATACTTAATTGTTTAATATGCAATGTTGAGCAGTGATGAACATACGCACATCAAATCACCTGAGCGGAAAATATACAGAAAGCCTTTAATTTGTCATTTTAAACAATTACAAACGGTAAGTGAACAAAATAATTAGCATCCATGGTGACAGTGAATCTTATACAGTAACGACGCTATACCGATATTTTGTGTCATATTTAAGTGTACCTACCAGCACACTATCCTGGGTAGCAAATCGTGTTTATTTTACAAAAGCACTATTTGCTTTATTTTTAGTATTTACTCATCCTTTTATATCATCAATCTTGCCATCCCTAGTAAACAGACATCCCAAATACTCAAAATCGTCACTAATAAAATATATAAAATGAATTAAATCAAATCAAAAGGTTTTTATTTCATATACTTAAACTTTTTCAAGCATTTAAAAAACTTATGACTCTAGTGCACGGTTCCAAGAAGGTGATCTCATGGAGAAGAACCGGCCAGAAACTCCATAGACACTCTTTAAAATAAGGTATTTTATGTTATTATTCTGGTAAGACTTTTTGGCGGGAAAGTGAAGCGTCACATTAAAATTCATCGAAACATGTTTAGCAGTAGTGTTTTATTTTCTAAAATTTGTGTTTCGATGAATTATTAAACGTTAAGATCCACATATTTTTTGAAACTAGAAAAAAAATCATTTATCATCCTTCATAAACCATTAATTCACCAAATCATCAACCATTATCATGTATCATCCATCTTAAATACATCATAAAAAATACTGAAGGAATCTTGTCCATACAGCCAAGGCTGTATAGATAAGATACCTTTGAGTTATCCCGGAAGGGAAGAAAAAGAAAAAAAAAACTGGTAATATGTATGCGAGAGCAATTTAAAAAATGTAATGTCATAAGACGTCAATAGTTAAATTATAAAATTATTGTCACCCTACACACATACACAATAAAAAAATAGTCGATTTCGGTAATTTTCAAGATATTTAATTTTATTGTAATTGTTATTGGTAACAAATAACAACAATTTGTTGCACTAATTTTTTCACAATTAATGACTATTTTGGATTTCTTTTATCTTTAATATGATAAGCGTAATAACGAGAAGACCAAAAAAAGTGGAGGATTGAGGGCCCAAATTTTGTGAAGCTCACAACTTTTAAACCACAAGACGTGGTGTCCTGTTCTTGTTTTCACAAATTTTCACAAATTATTTAGTAGCGTATAAGACATCAAACAGCAGCTGTAAGTTAATGGTTTTAATTTTATTTGTGTTTAAACTTTTGCGTTTGTGAGAATTGAGGGCCCATTTTGAACGAAGATATATAAAGTAGGATAGTGTTTTACGATAATATCTTGTTTTCACAAATTTTGTTTGGAATTAGCTTAGATTTTGCCATAAACACATTTTCTGTAGTGTCCATAGTTTATCCACACGGGTGAATCTTACAGGCTATAACTCGCTTATTAGACTTTCACAAATTCTGATTCTAACTTTCACAATTGTTTTGGAATGTTCACTAAATCCTAGGCAAATTTCAAAAAGATTTGACGAAGTGGCCCTCACACCACACGCACATTATTTTAAATGCATTGCATGTTATGAGTATGTTCATAAAAAATATATTATATATATTTTGATGTATATTTATAGTTTGCATATCAAATTAAACTATTGAGAATAATAATCAGTTGAAAATTACAGATTTTATAAACAAAAAAAAAACAGAAATTTGTGACTAAGTCTTTAAACATATAGTATCAATGTCTTCAAATCGGATAGAAGATGAGTTATTTTGTGTTCTTTAAAAATTATTTAATTTTTAACCGTTTAACCACCCAAGTCTCAAGATTTGTCCGACAAATATTTTCATGTCCATTTATATTTTTCATGTATTGATACATGTTAGTTATAAAAAATTTGTTATAAAAATACTTGTCGGAAATATCCGACTTGGGCGGGTAAATGGTAAAAATATATATTAGAGTACTGTAGGTATGCGCTAGAAATTATTTATAGTGACTAATTGTTTGATTAATATGTTGGATAATTTGGTAAAGTACGTAAAGTAAAATACTATAAATTCTGCATCATTCCGAGTAGGCGACGTAAAATATAAAATATTTGAAATTGCAGACATTACAACTACCCTAATGATACCAGATCATCAACGTTTACTGCAGCGTAAAGATCTCAACGCCAGTTACATTAATATGTAAATAAATTCTTAATTGCCTCGATAGCTACACGAAACAAGTACATTCATGATTCACTCTAATAATGCCTGTTTGATGCAGATAGGCCCTTTAGGAATACAATATGTATAACATAAGATGAGAAAAAAACAGCTCACAACTCTTATGTGCTGTTGTACGTTACGGAGGGTAATTGTTATTTATAACTCACATGACTGCGTGACCTACAAAAGTAAAACTTGATAAATGCAATAAAATAATATAGAATCATAAACTTGGTATTTTGTCTTTACCTACAGACGTTTCTTCAAAGGAAGTTGTCAATATCAAATAATACATTTGTATGAACTGGCTGTCTCACTTCACTTTAGAGATTTGCACAAAGCGCCTCGGAAGTGGCAGGTGAATTTAAAGCCAGCCGTCATTTATTCCATTAGCCGTTTGGCGTATGACTGGAAATCTGTGGGATCAGGTATGTTGTAGTAAAACGAGCATCTGTCGGTAGTCTACGAGTGTTTCGGGCCAAGTTAACATGAAAACGTGTACGATTAGATTAATAAAACTGTTGTTAATTAAATCAGTATTGCTATCAAGTTGTAAAGGATTTAAAAGATAAGCATTATTTTATGGAATGGTAGACTTTTACCTTTAAATAATCTACCAGTGCAGGATGTAAAGAAAGATAGGATGTTAGAAATGAAGATGTTAGAAAAGGAAGATATTATAGTCAAGCTAAATATTGCTCACAATATAAATAGAAAATAGGATAGACCGTGGCGCTTAGCATTGTGTAGTTTCTGCCTCCCCCCATGGGAAAAAGGCGTGAGTGTATGTATGTATGTATAATTAGAAAAATAAATGTTTTATTTATTTAGTAACTAGATTAAACTAATACTTTAAATACGATGTAGATGTTTGTAAATATATATTAAGATATGTTTAATCAATGAAAGATTGCCTTATCTCTAAGTGTTTATCTTGTTTAAGAGAGTGGAGATAAGTAATGCACTGACAACTATATCTTGACTAACATGATATTAAGTAGCTTATTGGCCATCTCATCTTATTTTTAATATATTTTGAAATCACCAATGAAAGGTTAAAATAAGTTTTCCATTAAGCTATTGAACTGGTGAGTTGCTAAAATTTGTTTTAAATGTATATATAGATTATTATAATACTCTTTTATTTTTTTATACTATTTTTGAAATGGTTTCATATAAGTATATACTATCGTATTCTGTTTAAGTTTTATTTATTGGCTCTGAAAATCAAGTCCTGAAGTCGTTTTATAAAAAAAACAGGTGTAAGAGGTTTCTAATCAATTATTAAGTAGGAGGTATATGCAGTGTATGTTGTAGTGAATATGGATATCATTACCATCGCAATTCCTATTACAAACATAATCAAGCATTACGAAGCTGTTGTAATCGGATATCTGATGTTAATAGTCTGTTGGGCCAGTACTTTGTACCGATTAATTTACACACAGGTACGTTAATAATAGATCAAAGCCCCGGTGTGTTGGACCTTTGCCCCTAAACTAACAATTAACAATTAATGTAATCATAGTTCCTCCCAGTTATTATAAGCTGTATCGCTTTGTACACGAAAGAATTAAATGAATATTACAATTAGGAATATTGTATATATAGGTAGGCAGTAGAATATTGGGATTCTGTTTTTCATATGACACTGTAAAATAATTCCAATAGCTACAGTTATTGCAACAAAACCAAGAAACCGAGAAAAATAACAAAAATAATACCAGTAATTGGGAAACTGTTAATTTGGTTTGTATTTTTTGGTAGCAATAGATAGATATTTTGAGTTCTATTCGTACCTTAATTGTTACCGTCCTCTTACATCTAGATTTGTATCAGTTTATGGAAAAAGCTGAGTCGCTCGCCGCTGTTTGATGTTTTGTTTGTTGGTGTTCTCCCAATCATATTTTTTTAAAATAATATTATTTCAAAAACTTTTTTTTAACATTATTTCATACCCTTTCAGTCACCTCACATGTAGGTTGACATGCGTCTATAAGTTTTCTAAAATAGCCTATTTTAGCTGACATTACCTATTGTGTCTTTAATGTCAGCTAAATTAACAAATAGCGTAACAAACTAGGTGCAAATAATAATCTAATAAGATTCTATATAAGCTAGATTAAGTAAGAAAGGTAAATATTAATGTAACGTGTTTTGAAAATACGGTCTCTAAGTAATAGTATCAAAGAACTTGACACCTTTCCAAACAACTTCATTAATAATTTATTTTCTGGCAGCGTCATATCTATTAAATATTAACATCATAATACATTTGGAGATCAAGATTATATTGATCATACTTGAATAAATATTAAATGTATACTAAGTACGATCCAACCACGAACAATATTGGAAAAAGCATTATCTGTCATGACGAAAATCTTTGGAATGTTAGGGTTCTATTGGCCACTGCCTTTGTGTTAGAGCAATAATACCCACCTATATGATGTTTGGAATAACTTTGAAGGTTATATATAATAAGCGGTGAACGCGTAGTTATATACGATTGTAAAAAAAAAATATAACGTACTTAGACTCAATGCAGAATATATTACATGAACATAATACATATGTTGTATATTGTTTTAATTAAATACTGATAAAATAAATAATAGTAATACATACAATATAAAATGATCAAGATGAGAAGAAAACACACTATTGAATTCTAAATTGAGTACTGCAAAGCGTCGCATTCCCGTTTATATATATCGAAATATCCATCATGACAGTAAGACCAACACAAGCTCGGAATGTGCGTCGCGAGTCGGCTGAAATAAGAAAACTTGAGTAAAGGAATGGCGTCGGTAACAAAATTACACTGTCGGTCGCTAAGAATTTATTATTAAATCTGAACATATGATGACTGTATATGTTTATATGTGCATATTGATATAAATTTCAATTTTATTTTTTCAATGATTATTTTTATACATATATCTAAGACTTATTGAGTTAGTCATGATGCTTGCTCACATTATAGGTGGCCGTCCTGTGCTAAGTGTTATCATGATAAGTACAAAAGGTAAATAAATATAAAAATAGTAATGTAATCCGGTCGGAATAATTTGAAGTAATTATAAAATGTTATTTTTCTATAACTAGACATATGATTAGCTAAACACAAAACACCACAAATTCATACCTATTATATTACTACTGATACACTATAGAAGGCTATAATAATATGTTATTTTATTCGCATTACAAATACATGTTAAGTTACATTCGATTAAACTAATAAAGGCATATTTATTGTAGTTGAAACAAATTACTATAGTGCGTGAGCAAAGGTCAGTAAAGGTTATCAAATCTTAAAAATTATATACCTTCCAAATATAATTTCAGTGCAACTTTGAGAAAGTTCCATCATAATGTTTAACCACGAAATTGGACTTGGCACGCTACATTTAACCTTGTAATTTGATGTCTATGAAATGAGATGAGGTTTTTCCATATATTTTTTTAAACCGATGAAACGGTTTTTTATTTAAACGGTAATTTACTTAGGTACTCATAATGTATGAATACGTTCACAAAAAATATGGCGTGATTTACTCTTTTTATTTCAAAGATCAATAAAGAAAAAGAGTCACACCGAATGCACCTATTTTCAGTCAAGTGCAGTCCAAAAATGGAAAGAGTTTTACTGGTTTTCGAGCGCCAGTCTTTGCTAGCGTAGCGTGAATCTTCAACATGCCTTTTAATAACCAGTGGGTGGGTACCATCGTCCAACCGTCCTATTTAAATTACATTTTCAGTCGCAAATGAAGCGCTTTTCTGTTTCAAAGGAGACAGTTTTTTCCAGGCCCACTACGAACGGTATCACAGGACGATCGCATTATATCCTAAAATAATAACTTAATTTTCACGACGAAAAATACGAAATGCGAAGTAAAAATAAAACCGCAATTATTAAATTAAATAAACCGATTATTGTATTGACTTTCAATAAATCGTTGTAGTTTAATTCGTGTAAATGAACGTAAAAACTATCACATTCAAATACAGTACCTACGAATACAGTAAATAAATAAAGTGAGAATATTGATTATTATTATTTATGATATTATTATTGGTTATTAATATTTAAATGTATAGTATTTATAAATATTTTGGAAACTATAATAATATTTATCAAAATGTTTTTGTTATGTTATAATCACCGTAGAACGAACCGCTCATGTCATTGCTTTGACTTTGACAATTTAAATGTAACTGGCACGCAATGTACTGTGATTTTCAAATTCTCCCAAGAAGGCCGAGTTAAGTTTAAGTAAAAAACCACTTTTAGAGAAACTAGGGGAAAAAATCATTTATCATCCTTCATAAACCATTAATTCACCAAATCATCAACCATTATCATGTATCATCCTGTTATCCATCTTATATAAAATAAAAAAATACTGCAGACCAGGCTGTATGGAGTAGATTCCTTTGCTTTATCCCGAAAGGGAAGAAAAGAAAAAAAAAACAATGACTTTAAACGTCATTTTTTGTTCGAAATCTGACGTTTTTGTGGGTTATTTTATTGCTTTTTTAATGTATTACTCAATATTCCCTTTAGACATTAAGTAAACAAATGTTACTAACGTTATCTAGAGATTGTGTGGAAAAAATGATATATATTTCATTACTTTGTGCCACAAATTGTGGTGGGCCTGATCGCCATACAAAAAAAAATATCTCCAAATTTTTGGTAATATACAGTTATCTAGAAATATCTATTCTAGTAGTCATTGCTTTGCAAATAAACCTCGTTTTCGAACACGAAGGCCGTGAAAACGTTCCGTTTTGCATTGCGAAGATAGCAAATGAATAGACACGCACGGCTGAGCCGTCCGTAATAGGTTAAGGGTGGAGGTCGGTGGAATTAGGTGGTTGATAGGCATCGGAAGGGACGGAAGCCGCCACCTTGGCGTGCCTGCATTGTTACGCTGCACCACGGTCTTTACATTTTCCAGCAAAGGTCTCACCGTAACGAAAGGTCACGTTCTGCAAATAAACCTAAGTTATAGATATACTGTTGTGAAGTATCTACTTATACGTCTCAAATATCTTTATTGCCCAATTGTTATATTTTATGTATTTCACAGTGTTTTCTACGTTGATATTTGTTTTAAAACTGCGTTGTATTTCTGTAAAAAGTTGAAATGAATACCCTGATGGTGAAATAGATAGATAGCTTCTTGAATAAGGCGGTCCACTTTCCAATGGTAAAATCAATTTAAGTGTTATGAGTTGTGTATTAAAAGTAACGGACCGGCGCAAATTCATGTGCTTCACATAAGGCAGAGTGGGTAATATTTTCTCCGTATTTGCAACATTTTTCATTGATGCTCTGCTTATATAGGTGGTAGATTGATTTTAAATATCTTAAAAGTTTCATACCAAAAAATTTTTCCGCTTTATTATAGGTTCAGTGTGTTCGTTATATTGCCATTAGGTATTAATTAAAATACAATTTGTAATTGAGTTAAAATAATTACTTTATTTATAAATAACTTGGCAAATATTCATGTTTTTAAAAAGCACTCGACTTTCAGGCCGTCCGCGTCGTTGGAAATAAAGTAAGCACTGCATGTTGTAGTGATAATTTTTTAATTACATTCTTTATTTTTACAACTCATCTGTGTTAATATTTTAAAAGCTGTTCAATAGAGAAATCAGTAATTACTTGTTTGACAGAAATATAAATATGTGGAGCAGGTAATTACTAACTCTCGACCGAAATTCCATGCCTACCTACGTGTTTACACCTGCATATTTTAAAAAAATCTGGTTTTATTTATAGGTTCATGTTAAACTAGCTGATTCACGCGACTACGTCCGCGTGAAATTTAACGAAAAAAAATGTTTCATACTAACTTTGCACCCCCGTTTTTCCCTAAAGGGGTGAATTTTCAAAAATCCTTTCTTAGTGCTCTATACGGTATAAATTATACTCTATTACGTTCTAAAAGGAACCCTTGTGCAAAATTTCAAGTTTTTAACTTTTTCTTATAGTTTAGGCCGTGCGTTGATATGTCAGGCAGTCAGTCAGGTTCTCCTTTTATATATCATTATAGAAAATATTATGATAAACTATTATGTATTACAAGAAACTTTTTTTTTAATTTGTAATACTCAACTTTATAGGAAGTAATTCAGTATGTATGAAGCGTTTTGCATAAATAGTTAATCAAATAAATAAATAAAATCAGGTGGCGAGGGCGCGGACCTCCAAACCTCCAGTTACTACTATAAAGATAGGCCATACTTACAATATCTATATACCTATATATATGTATATAATCGTTTGTCCTGACTGATTCATCAACGCAGAGCCTCAAACCACATCAACATCATCAAACCACAGGGGTTACAAACTTGAAATTTTGATTGATGATTCATTGTATAATGAAAACATCCGCTAAAAAAGGAATTTTAGGAATTCGACCCCTAAGGGGGTAAAATAAGGGATAAACGAATGTATGGAAATCCGTTATTTTCAAAGTTGGAGGTATGAAATTTAAATACAAGCCTTTGATTAAAAATAAAATAAACACGTACTTCAGGGTTTTTATAATTTAAGCCTTTAAAAGGGTGAGATAGGGGCTTAAAGTTTATATGGGAAGTCCGTCATTTTTAAAGTAAGAATGAAATTTAATATTCAAGCTCCTCCATAAAAATTAAATCAATACGTGTTTCGTCGTTTTTGGAAATTCAATTCATAACGGGCGAAATTAGGGGGAGCCATTACATAGTACTAAATTGCGCGGGCGAAGCTGCGAGCATCAGCTAGTACTATGATATACTTTTATATTGCCAGAAAGAGATTGAACTCGATTACCTACGTGAGAAAGCATATATATATCCTTTCTTAGCATGAACATCGCTGAAGAATACACACACTTTTTGCGGCGTAATGTTGCTGAAATCTTAAAAAAAAGGGCCCGTTCGTTGTCTGTGCTCCTGTGATAGACTCACAACGTTACATAAGGTAATTGAAACACGGAACGAATTCTTTTACACACCTTGAGTCCCATATATATAGCTTCTTAGAACAAGTTTTGAACGGTATCTATGAAATACATTATGGCTTCTCTTATAAATGGTCAGTATTTTGTTACTTCCATTAATGCAAGAAACGTAAACTTTTATGTTATGTTAACGTTAACCAAAATAGTTGAATGACACCGTTTTCTTATTCAACTGTTTACTATCGGTTTTATCATCTTCTACAGAACAATACGTGAAGAGAAAATTGTGTACCCGTTTTTAAACATACGAGTATTACGCGGCCGGAGGAATGTGAGATTTGCTTTTGTTATAAGTTTATATATGGGTGGTAGCAGTGTATAATGCTAAAATGTATGAATACGGATGAACAAAAAAATACAGTAAAACATTATTTTCGTGCATGCTGCCAATTTTATATGTCAATGACATAGAGTGTCAAAACACAGTCGGATCAAACTTAAAATATGAAATTCCAATTTTAAGTCGCGAAGTCGCAAGAAGTTTCCTTGTATAAAAGTTTCGGTCCGTGAGTCTTGAATGATTTTAAATGTTCCATTTTCATAATAGTGGAGAAGAGCAGAACAATTATATATATTATAATATTACAATTATAATATTAGCGATACAATTATTTATCATTACATTAAAGTTTTATGAATCACCATTGTATCTCGCCTACACTTACATAAAAAAAATATGATGGATCTGTTACTAAAACGAGATCATTAGTAAAAGTAGCCCCCACACAACTACACATGACTCTATAGATTGTTTCACGCTAATTTGACCTGCCTGACAGTCCCCGATTTCTCTGTTTACGAGTTCAGTCCATTTCCTCTCGCCTTGTCATGACGATTCAAAATACGTTTAGTTACTTACGCTTATATTCCGTTAACACTGACGGAACTGTTTCAAATTTATACAATCTAAATGAAAAAATGGAGCCATACAGAGGACGTAGGCGGATTTATTCAGTAGGTACCTAACGAAGTTAAAATAAATACAACTTGAAATATATAATTCTGCTTTAATTTTAATGTTTGAAATCACAGTTTCATTTAAACTTCTCTTGGCATTAGTTTAGACTCACGTACGTAATTTCGACGAATTATGAGCTCCAATGTTTAATATCCGAAGTTGATTTGCCTCGGTCGCTCCAAAAACCCTTGTAATTTCCTTTTTGTTTTGCCTAAAGCTTTTTTTTGCTACTAAATTTTTGTATATAATCTGTATAGCCATCAGCGATTTAAGAAAAGCAACGTGTGAAGTGTTTTTCAATTAACTG
Source organism: Craniophora ligustri (assembly GCA_905163465.1). Lineage (NCBI taxonomy): Eukaryota > Metazoa > Arthropoda > Insecta > Lepidoptera > Noctuidae > Craniophora > Craniophora ligustri. Next base: position 6,792,766 of record LR990959.1, read on the forward strand.
AGATAACACGTACAGGAAAAACTTGTTTTATCTTGGTAATCCATTCCTTTGGATCAGAAACTAGAACTTTGATATTACAAGGGGAAAAGTATTAACTTTGTCTAAGGATTCATTGTTGTATTTATAATACTCGAATGTTTGTTGTCTGTTTTTAGGCACATCATTATTTAGGGAGACTATCGCGCTATAATTATGTGGAAGTTTGCGTGTGGAAAACTCATTAACAGTCAATGTTTTGTGTTGTTGGTATTCTTCACTAAATATGTACAAACAAAAAACAATCACTCTAATGATTGTTTTTCTTCTTCGCAATTTAATATTTGTCACTAATCCTGCATACTATGTAGTGTCGATAAATTGAATTTTGGTATGAATTGTAATATTCGTTGCGCTGCATGTGTATATTTTTAAATTTATTTGATATTTTTGAATAGTATAAAGTCTTTTGTCATCTTTTTTCTTTTTACTCGAAAGTAATCCATGCCATCCTTGTCTCTGAAACGTTTCTTAAACCGGCTCTCCCTTCCACTCAATATAGTCTACCAGGATACAAGCTAGTAAGAAATGACAGAACAGGCAAGGGATATGGAGGGGTCGCAATATATTTACGTGGAGATTTAGATCATAAAGTGATCGATCAGTCTCCGGGTGAATATTCGAAATTCACTGAACATCTTTTCATAGAAGTGGTCTTTCAACACACCAAAGTTTTACTAGGAGTTTACTATAGTCCATCGTGTCATATTGATTATTTCGCTTCACTGGAGTCAAAACTAGAAAATATGTCCTCGTTATATGAACATACCATTATCCTCGGGGACTTTAACACTTGTTTGATGAAAGATGATTGGCGCAGCCGTAAACTTCAGTCCCTTGTCTCTTCTGTTAACATGCAAATTCTTCCTCTAAATGCTACTCACAGGGCCCCTCACTGCTCACCTTCTCTCTTAGACTTAATTATTGTCTCTGACCCTAACAAAGTAGCTACGCATGGACAACTTTCTGCTTCCTTTTCTTATCATGACCTAATCTTTCTTTCCTATAAAATACGTCCTCCTAAACGCAAGGCCAAATATCTTTTACTTCGTTCTTTTAAACACATTGATTTGGAGCGCTTGGGAATGGACGCGGACAGCGTTGACTGGTCATCGGTTTACTGCTGCAATGATGTGGATGGCAAAGTGACAGCATTCAATGATATAATGCTGGATTTATATAATAAACATGCTCCGCTCAAAAAAGTAAAAGTAAAGCATTTGCCAGCGCCCTGGTTATCAACAGCCATTAAAACACTAATGGCCAAAAGGGATAAAGCTAAGCGGAGGTATAGAAGTATGCCTTCGGAGGAACACTGGGACTTATATAAAAGACTTCGCAATCGCTGCAGTCGTATGTGTAGAGATGCTAAAAGACGCCACATTCACAGCTCGATACAAAATCTTAATACATCTCAAGTATGGCAATTTCTCAAGTCCCTTGGTATTGGAAAAGTCTCACCTAGCAGCAGCGCAGATATAGACCTCAATGTGCTCAATGCTAATTTTTGTAGGCCTCCAATTACCCTTGATGTAAATATTAAGTCTTCAACTTTGAAATATCTATCCGATCTTCCTTTGCCACTAAATACTTCGTTCAGTTTCCACTCAATTGTTGAGCAAGACGTTAAGAAATCTATATTATCCATTTCTACAAAAGCGGTAGGTGACGACGGTCTCCAACTTCAAATGTGTATTCCCATCCTGAACCAAATTCTTTCACCTATCACACATATTATTAATTTTTCCTTGTTGACCAGCTCCTACCCTTCTTTATGGAAAAAAGCTATCGCACTACCGCTACTAAAAGTCTCTAATCCCTCCTTACCATCTCAATTCCGCCCCATATCCATCCTTCCAATCCTGTCTAAAGTCCTTGAGAGTGTTGTTCAAAAGCAACTATCACTATACCTCTCCTCAAATAGCCTGCTAAATTCTTTCCAGTCTGGATTCCGGGCTGGCCATAGCACGGTTACCGCATTGGTGAAAATCACCGATGATATCCGACTGGCTATGGAGAATAAAATGCTGACAATTATCATTTTACTGGACTTTAGCAGTGCTTTTAATTCAGTTGATTTTGATATACTCCTAGGAATCCTTTCCTCTCTTAACCTCTCTTCTTCAGCAAATGGGTTTGTTCAAATCTTATCTTCATGGTCGCTCGCAGGTGGTTCGCGCTGGAGAGGTTAACTCCGAATGGTGTGAACTGTCTGCGGGCGTTCCACAAGGTGGTGTTCTGTCTCCTCTTCTTTTCTCCGTTTTTATAAACGAAATCACAAAAGTTATAACTTCTCAATATCACCTCTACGCAGATGACTTGCAGCTGTATCGTCATTTTAAAATAGACGATATCAAGGGTGCTGTAGATGCCATCAATGATGATCTTGAGAATATTCGTCAGTGGGCAAACTCTTTTGGGCTTGTAGTCAACCCTACAAAATCTCAGTCTATGATCATTGGTGGCAGATACATGTTGAACCTTTTAGAGTACCAGTCCCTTCCTCCAATAATTTACAACTCTATCCCAGTGGCTTACTCCAAGTGTGTAAAAAATCTTGGTGTTCTTATAGACTCACACCTAACATGGGAAGCACACATTGTAGAGGTAAGCAGGAGAATGTACAGTTCGTTCCAGTCTCTCAAACGTCTTCAAAATTTCCTTCCTTTTCAAACTAAGGTAATACTTGCGCAATCACTACTACTTCCACATCTTGACTATGCTGATGTCTCTTTTCTTGATGCAAAGGAGGATCTCCTAAATAAACTCGAGCGTCTGCAGAACCTGGGTATCCGCTTCATTTATGGGCTTCGGAAGTATGATCATGTATCAGAATTTCGCGCCAGATTGAAATGGCTACCCATACGGCGACGCCGAGACTTACACATACTGTGCCTTCTCTATTCTGTCCTTCATAACCCTAACTCGCCCTTGTATCTCCGAGAGCGTTTTGAGTACCTTGTCCCGAGGGACAAACTCTGCCGTAGCAGTTCTTCCCTTCTCTTGCGGATTCCGGCACATTCTTCCAGTTGCTATGACAGTTCATTTACTGTAAAAGCAGTGCGTTTATGGAATTCTCTGCCACACTCGTTACGTGCTAGCATTTCTCTGGACATTTTCAGGAGAAAAACTAGGGAGCATTTTCATGTCACAATAATTTGTCGATATATTATAAATATATGTATATATATTTGTACATATTTATTTATTTAGTTATATAGCTATATATATGTATCTATTTATTTGTTTACTCATATGCTAAATGGAATTTCTTTATTATTATTGTACACTTTGTCTTTTTACTCTTCCTTTTAAAACTCTCTCACTCAAAGGTTTGCTGGAAGAAAATTCAGTCTTGAATTAAGCTCGCCTTTGTGCACAAAACTTTAAATGTATTGTTTCATTTGTATTGTTTTAACTTTTGTGTACAATAAAGAATTAAAGTAAAAGTAAAAAGTATAATAGAGTTTGGTAATACAAATTACAAACATATAAATATTCCTGGATATTATGACACAGCGCCATCTAGTTCCGTGGTAAGCAACGAGGCTTGTGTTACAGATACTAGTTGGTTGATACACATGGACATATATTTTTTTTTTGTAAGTACATACATATTATATATAAATACATCCATGACTCGGAAACAAATGTTTATGCTCATCACACAAACATTTGTCCGGGATCCGAACCCAGGACCCATAGAACAGAAGGCAGCGCTAACTACCAATGCACTAAGTGGGTCGTCACAATATATATATAAATATATGTCCATACTTGGTGGTTTTTGTCTAGAATATTGGATATCCGGCCTTTTTTTAACGAAATCTGCCTAGCAATGCGTTCCGACGATTCAGCTGGCACTGTGAGAGACACCGTGACAGCACTGAATAAATTAATGCATATTCATACATTAATTATATATTAATTTCCTTATAAAACTTTATTTCTATAAACGACGGTTATATTTGCATATTATTTATATATTGAATTAGAATCAGTCAGTGACACTATTGAATGTGTGTTGTTAGCTGTAGTAACAAAAGTGAGGTCTTGTCTACGATTGAAACATAATGTGATAATACTAATTTTAGTAAAAAAATGACAACCGTATGAATTGCTATTCAAACTCATCCATTTAAACCATTACAAAAGATTTACGGGGAATTGGAAACCCTTCAATTTTGTGCTCAGAAATGTTTTGTTTATAATTGGAAGCAGAACATTTAATATTTCCAACGGAAATTTAATTAATCAAGTCGTTACAGCTGTAAGTAGGTATCTACACTACTTGATGTAGAAGGTAGATAAAGGAGTAAAGTTACCGAGCCTTTTAAGGAAGGAATGAAAGGTTATGATGGTGAATTAAATCCTTGTCTGTGACATTTATAGATAATAAGGTTATATATGTCCCGTAAAATCTTTCAACAATACCGTGCAGTGTGTGCAGCGAGTACAATAGAAACTGAGACTTAGCACCTGACGGTTCGTGGCAACGTTTTATATCGATCTTGTGACTGGTACATTAGTAAGTAGGAATAGTATACTGACATTTTATTTATATAAACATGTAATTCAAAGATATTCGATATTAGTCGATAATTGCTACTTAAATCTATATTACAAAAGATTTTTAATTATATATTTGCCGTAAAAGAGAAAAGTAAGTACCTATATGTGAGCGTAGGCTTAAAAAGGTAAAGGTGAGCCCGTTCTACTTTGTTGTATGGCATTTTGTTAGGCTGTTATACATTAGTAGTGAAATGTTCAACCACAAATCACTACAGCGAAGGTTCCCTAGCGATAACTCTAGGCGACGTTTTGATGGATGCCGGGCACGTAATATCGGTCTTAACTATACTGTACCGATTTGGCTTATGTTAATATGTTACAGTGACGTTAATATCATATATGATAGTGAAAAACGGTATTTAATACGATATTACCAAGATATTTATTAAATATTTATAACATTTTCAGTAGCAGCTCGGAGTTTAGCTTCGTTTCCGGTTAATGGCAATAGTCTCCCCGTCTATTACATAGGGCCTAAAAACATACCGACGAAATGTAGGTGTAAAAACAGAAAGAAAAGAGTAGACCTCTGCCTAGGCCTTCGGGGACGATAGGCCTGATATGTTATGTTATTAGAAGACTTCAACATTTTGATTTCATTTTAAAATTAAGCTAGATGCCACTCTATCAAAATTAAACTTATAGCTAATGATAGGTTAAAAAATATGTTAATACTACCAATAATCGAGGCGTTCATAAAATCTATATAAAACATTTTTTGTTACTTTCGTTGTTATTAATGAAATACCCATAACTCTTGTGGCCAGAAAATATTATTTTAGCTCATGGACACTACACACAAGGTTAAAATTATAAAACACAAGTTGGGGTTAGGTACTTTAGTCGAGAGAACCTATATGGTTGAGTCCTTGAGCTAAAACTTAAACGGGAAATTTAGATTTAACTACAGTATAGTAGAATAATGAATATTTAAATGTTTATTTTGCTTATTAAATGTTTTCCTCGCGTGCATGTTTAGGAAAAGTAAAAGTAGAAAACCTGAAAACCTGTCGTACAATCTCAAACAATCCTTATGACTAAAATGAACATTAAAATAAGGTTCTATAAGGCTCAGATTTTACAGTTAGCAAAAAAGATACCTATCACGGTTATTTATACAGTATCAATAACCCTGTACATCCTCGTCCATTCAACTCGATATAAAAACCACCCTTTATTCAAGTGAAGAAGCATTATAAATATCGAGCGACCTTCGAGACCCTAATTTTCATTAGTGGACAACTGAAAGGGCCACTTTGGGCACCTGAATACTTGTACACGACCCAAATAACGATAAAATTTTAAATAGATATGTCATTCGTAACGTTTTGGCAACTTATTAAAATGTAGATAGATATACTTAAATAAATTATAGAAGCAATTATAGTGGTAGGTATTCATAATCCTTATTATATACATATATAATCCATATTCATAATTATAAAGTATTATGAATTACCTACCATGATGATGATGATGATGATGAATACCACTATGTAATTCTACTAATATTATAAACGCTAAAGTTTGTATGGATGTATGTGCAATGAACTACTTATACTTTTTATTCCGTGACCATGTCCTCCTGTAAAGAATCCGTAGCATCAGAACCATAATATTTGTAATATAATACGACCGTAAAAAGTAGTTTTATTTCACTAGATATCTAATATATCATTTTTAATAAACGTATCAATGTAAATCAACACGTCTGCTATGATGATAAATGTGTAAAATATGTAAAATCCGCTGGGAAATATTTTATAGGACCCGACAAAGTATTTCAAGTGGAACGCATATAAATGACTAGTACATCTAGGTATATACTAGCTTTGGACACCACAGCTATGTATTAGATACGCTTCTGCAGCCGTTCTGCGGTTACATCTTGGTTCAGTGCACCAAATTACAAGTAGGTACTCACCAATAGTAGGCATCGATACGTTAGCGCTAAAAGCTAAAGCGCGGCGTCGCTATTTGTAGCCATCAAGAACTATGTTGTAGCTGGCACAGTACTACATACTTATCCTTATACATGGTACAAACTAAAGTATCTCAACTCCAAGGCATTTTAAAAACTTAGCCCATCCCCAGGTGACTTTTTACGAAATATATAGATACTATTAAACTAAACTAGACTAATTAAAAAAAACCGTATATTTATATATTTTTTTATATTTCTGGATATTCTGACAGATTTTGATACCGTTTTTTAACCGACTTCAAAAAGGAGGAGGTTCTCAATTCGTCGGAATCTTTTTTTTTTATGTATGTTCACGAATTACTTAAAAACGCCTGGACCGATTTGCAAAATTCTTTTTTTGTTTAAAAGGGTGTACTTCACAGATGGTCCCATTGTGACCACATCACGATCTGATGATGGGATCCCAGGAAAATCGAGGGCAACCCTCAAATTTTATAGGCAATTATCACGTTTTTAATATATTTACTAAAATTGTTCGAGTATTTGCGTCTGGTAATCATCATTTGATGTTGATGAGCTGATGGTGGAAGGTAGAACTCCTCAACAGTTAAGAGTTAAAACAAAATTCTTTCAGTTATAGGCATTTATTACATTTACATGTATTCTCCTTTTTTTAAAAGTTAATTTTTTAAACTAAGCCTGCCATGTTTCCACCCTTAATTTTGACTCATCTGTCAATAATGAGGATCGATATAACTTCGCTTATAAATCAGCTAAACTTTGATGCTTACGCGTGCCACCCATTTTCGCATTCCGCTTGATTTGGTTAATGTAGTAAAACGTTTCCCAATGATTATGGTAAATATTTACCCTATTTAGTTGACAGAACGAAAATAAAAACATTACACGAATAAAACAAAGTAAAAAGCTAATTTGTATTAAGCAACGAATAGGTATGATATCTCAACAAAACCTACAAAAAAGCTAGAATATTTATATCTTAAGTACCATTTCGGAAAAATACAAATGTGTATTTTTAATGAGAGTAGGTAGCTGAACTTTCATCATCTATTTGGCAATGTTTCTAATCACATTTTTATCCTGATATCAGCGAATTATTTTGCTAAAAGTAATTTCCAATAATTTTAGTAATTTAAGCGGCACTCCAAATTCAAGTCACTTCCTTATCAGCTGATCGATTAATGAACTTAATATCGATTAGCGTCTGAGCTGACGTTAGCCAGATTTTATTTGATTAAAACTCGTGTATAGGTGTTGGTTAAAACACCTCAATATACATATTACATATGTAAATGGTTGAATATTAATTGAAGTAGATAATTGCAACGGCAGTATGTAATCGGATTTCAGTAAAACTTTCAGTTTTGCGGGAATATTTATTGACTGGGTGTGTGTGTGAGTTGTTACATGATAATATAATTTTATAGTTAGAGTATTGTTTATGGTGGAAACAGCAATTTAAACTTATATCTAAAAACTGTTCACTCGCGTTACTCGTTCACAAGCTGTTTTTATTAAATTAAATTGAAAGCGAGCTTCTATATACTTAAAACGCAAAATTTATCGTATTTAAATCTGGAGTTACATTTCAAATTTTAAACTACATACACACTACAAGTTAGTTGTTGTTAAACAGTAAATTTATTATTGTGGTTTCGTGTCTACGTGATTTTTTTCTTTTTTCTTCATGATACCTTTTGGAGAAGATTAGGTTTATACCATCGATATACATAGGTGTTACATATACTTGTGTATACACCAATCATAATAATTACAAGATTGTAGATAATTTCCGATACCCATATCCGTGTTTTAATTGCATTCACAGAGATCTTACACAACTAGAGATGTTTCATAAAGCATAACAATCATTTTAAAAGGTTGTTGAATAGGCGAGTTTGAATACAACTCTCATATCAAGTCAAAGCTTTGAGAGCGACGATGACTTTACAAACGACGACTTTAAACGACTGAAATAGTAAGGTTGAATAGCTTAGGTATTCCAATGAAAGCTTTCTATGACAGGCACACATAGGTATTTAGATCATAGACACTGAAAACGCAAGTAACTGGATTGTTGCCGCGATGATGCAACATAATGCAGATTTTCACTTCAAATAATCTGCATCTACAATAAACAAGCTATGCATATTTTAATAGAATATCTAGAATAAGATGCGCTCATGCTCAGTGATTGCTACTTGCACCAGATTTCTAAATTAAGTATATTCGAAGTAAGTACGCTATAAAAGTGAGATTCTTGGATTCCTTCAGCGAAAATTCTTATCTTTTATATTCTACGCCATATCACGATTTCATTTTTCCAGCTCGTTCTTGAAGTAATCCGTCTAGTATTGGGCAGCCCAATTTATGTCTCACGTAGAAACCTTTCCGATATTTCGTTCAATAGTGAATGAATGATCTCATTCATTAGAGCGGTTCCGTGTATAAAATAACAGCTGTGTTCGGGAAATAATATTGTCTCTACGTTTATTTGCTATCGATGTTGTTTCTGCAGTTTACTCATCTGCCAATTTAATTCTTCTAGGAGAAAATACTAGCATTACCTATTTATTGTAAAAGAAATAATGTGACTTATTATACACAAATGAATCTAATTCCAATTTAAACGATTATTTGTTTATGATAGTTTTTTTAGAAGTTTTATAAGCGCTTTTACTTTGCATACTGTAAAGTATAATTATTATCATATTTTTTAAACTATATAAAAAATCTTAACATTTGTTACTAACAAATGTTAAGGTTATTCCGCAATATGAACACAAGCTATACTTCCATTGTAAACATGTCTACATTGTTTAATATTGCAAGTCGACAATCGTGAACATTCCAAATAACTATGTTCTATAATCTTAGGTCGCACCCTGGTTACTCTATAGTAAATGACCAAGCTACTCCAACTACAGTAATGGAAAATGACATTTTTATAAGTACAACATACCTACATACATTGTGCGTGAAGTAACCTAGCTAGTTTATATGATAACAAACGACAATATACTGCGGGGGCAATCGGGCATTTGACGATAAGGAGCGGCGGAGGGTGGCAGTAATGGAGGTAGTAGGTACTATAAGCTACTAAGGTAACGTAGTCTAGACGATCTCTTAGACAGCTACAGTATGAGATAAACATTTGTCTCAAGTTAGTCAGCGTCGTTAAAGCGCAGTTACAATAAGAGAACTAATAACTTCACGGATGAAGTTGTTTCGGCACCAAACCCTCTGAATTAATTAAGAACAGACTTGGTATCACGGCTACTGTAGGTACAAGAAATTTAATTACAGTTCCAGAGATCTGACGGCTTTCTTACCGAGATTTTAGCTAAAATCTATCTTATCCAGTGACAAAAACAGTTCGCACAAATTAATATGTTAAGATTGTATAATGTACCTATTATTTGTATGAATCTGGCTTTTCAGAGCCACCTGGGTGCGTTTTTCTGATAAATTTTATAACTACAATGATAATACATATGGAAATAAAATGCTTTATATTTTAGGGCCCGGCTACTCGGATACTCGTCAATCGGTATTCGATGAAATGTCAGTATTTTACAGGAACTGCCCTCAGGCCTCCGTAACCCAATTATTGGACAATATCGATGTCTATTAATAAATTGGTTGTCAGGTTTTTCGTGTGCCTGTAGTGATTGTCATAAATGTAAGTATGACGACAATGCTTGTATGTGAAAATACATTAGATGATAGTATAAAATTATTGTAAACCCAAACTTATAGAAACCTTTAACTTTTCGATATTGCTGGAAGACAATATTTGAATTTAAGTCCTAGTTAAAATAAATGTTCTTTCACAGACTATTAATTGTTTTGACAGCTGTTAAGTCTCGTAACATTAACATCTAAGTTACCGATAATTATGTGCAAAGTTTATTCCATGATGATCGAAGTTTTTTATTTCAAATGTGCGAAATACATTTGAATCGATTTGTGTATTTGTTGTTTATATCGTGCGACAGTTGATTTGAGTGATGAACGTATGGGCACACATTTTACAGTAGGTACGTGGAACATAAACGGCGTTAATTGCAATGTACCTCACCATTATTTTGACTAGAGTGATCCATTCACTCTTTGATAGTTACATTTGTTATATTAGGATGCTAACGTGTAATCAGAATGTCAATTTTTAATTAAAAAATTTAATCTCATTCCACTGTCAGTGATTACATATAAAAATTGATTAATTAAAGCACAATGCATTAAATATTATGTTACCAACTCATTGTTACGACATTTTTACGATTAATTTAAGCTTAAAATTAAATAATATATTTATATTATTTTCGACGAGCCGATTAGCGCAACGGTGTTAACGGATGCCTTTTGTGTTAAAGGTCCTGGGTATGAATCCCAGTAGGGGCAAACGTTTAAGTGATGGACACAGACATTTGACTTGAGTCATGGATGTTTACCTAATATTATACTAGCAATGTTGTGGCTAAACGTTACCATTAAATGCACACCATTATTATCGTAGGATGATAATGGTGTGCATTTTTATAACTATGATACGTTTTTCATATAAATATGATTTTCATTAAGTTAATTTCTTATTAAGTTTATTATATACTATATGCCTTTTAACGTTCGGGTTGATTTCTGAGAAACAAGAAAATGAACAGTAATATATCAGCAATCATACAAATTGTTTTCACAAGAAGTACCTACTAAAATTAAATAAGAGAAACGGATTTCACGCGCAAGTTCTAAATTAAAAAATACCATTATTATTCACATTAGGTAGGTATACACTCAAACAATTAGAATATTAGAATGAGCAGCAGTCGGTTCAACGGCTATAATTCAAATAATGACAATTGAAATATACGAAAATATTCAACGTTTTTATTAAAGTTACATAAGTAATTTAGGAGCAACTTAACGTTTGCTCGAAGTAGGTAGGTATCCTTCATTGTTTCTATTCAAAAAGTTTTTACATTTCGGTTGGAGGTAAAATTCACAGAAGTTCGTTTTATATATAAATTACTATTATTTCTGTATAATATTTATGTTATAAGAAGGCCCTAGAACGAGAGAGATGGAAGGAGGGTAGGGAGGCCTTTGCCCTGCAGTGGGATGAAAATGGCTGAGAAAAAATTTACAAAAAAACATTTATGTATAATTAAATACTGAGAGCGATTAGTTTTTTTTACGTTGTTACATTTTTATACCTATCCACATTTCGTAATTTATCAAGCTGGATAAATAATATTTCTAATCAGAGTTCCGGATTAATTTATAATGGGTTTTTTCTAACATGAATTTTAATGAGATAGTTTTCAGTCTAACGCGGGTTTGATCGAATTACTTTGGTCAATACTGAACCTGATTTTTAGTATGATAGTTATTTTTGTATTACTTTATTGCCACCACTAGGCAGAAAAAAAAATACAGAATTACTTTCACAAAGATTAAATGTGTGATTGGCTTTGTAAATTTTCTATAAAAAAAACTTGTCAAGTGCAAGTAAATCACGCCCACCAAGAAAGGTTCCTCGCCATACACAAAGCAAAAGGAACGAATATGGCTTGGAGGAAAATTACCCAAGAAGTTACAGGTCATAAATTTTACTCCAAGAAAATATTCCTTTATTTTTAAAAGTAAACAAACTGCAAGCGGTTTCCTTAGACAACGTTCCTGACGTTTTTATAAAGCCTTGAACGTACTCCGTAAATATACGGATTTGTTTGTAATAATAAATACCTATATAAAGAAATCCATAAAATCATGTATGTATAAAATGTTAAGTTTGCTTAAAAAGTCAAAAAGGTTTGCACCAATCATTGAGCTCAAATTTTGCCGCGATATACAACTCGGTTCAAAGATGCAAACCGTGTCAGGGTATAGCTAGTTAGTTTATATTAAAATTGTACGTGTAACATACGATGCGATGCGATACGTTACGACTATAATATTACACAACATATCAGCTCAACTGATTTTGACAAATGAGTTTCTTATCGATTCTTCTGAGTGATGTACGATATGTAAAATGGAACTATTATAGAAATATACTATCAAGATATATACTATATAGATAGATATATAATTATATACCTACCTACTTAAATAAATAATGATTGGAATATACAATAGTGTATATACTTACATATATGTCAATGTATGTACTTGAATGAGATTACATCGTTATGTATGCATGTTGCAATTTTCTGATTAGGGCGGGTGCAAACCTGGTCTCATGCAGTTCACCTTAGAGCATGTTCGCCAGCGGTTGGAGAGCAGTTCGCGTAAATGTATGTAAGTAGTAATTTTCCCTTGCGAACAAGTAGTGCGTTTCGCAGATGCACGCGCGATAGTATTACAAAACGCGCATGTTTCGTGCACGTTCGCCTAATGTTCAAGTATAGGTACACACTAATGTGTACTAGTAATACTAATTTGTGTCTGACGCGTCCAGAACGTTTCATGTTTTTGACGAAGCGACGGTAAAATCCGTCTAACTGCTTTTAGGATTATCGTGAATAATTTCGTACGGGCTTCATTGTTTAGTACGATATACCTAGTTTCATTAGGCCGGTACATTACCGGTGTAGGTATGAGTCAATTATTTTTTTTAACAAAATGTATGTACCTACCTACTATTATTTTCATAAAATCAACGAAACGAACGCTTTAAAACGTTTAGAACACGTGTAAAATTGAATAAACATAACAATTTTATTAATTTAACGTATAAAGTTTTTATTTGTAAAATAAAAAAAAAGGTTCCTTATTGCAAAAGTAAATACATTTAATTTTAAGACTTATATTATTATTACAAAACAGTTGAAAGCATGTTGATTAATTTTGTATCAAGTATTAGATTGGATTTAGTTATTTTTGTACGAATTAAACAACAGTATAACTATATAACAATACGGTTCCTGTATTTTGTAGATACCTATCTATTGAATGTACGTTTAGTATTCATTGTAACAAAACCTCAGTTCCAGGAATACAAAACTCAATCAATATTGTGGTACTCTGAATAGGTTAAAGTCATACAGGTCATAGAACATCAGCACGTCGCAGTTACTGCATTTACATACATCAACAATGGCTATGACGTCACAATACTAACCTATTTCTGTAAACTGACTTCTACTAGTATTATTAAAACACCTTTAGCACATTACAAAGTCGAGATATAATTACTGTCTCATACTATTTACAAATAGTACACTGTGCATTTTGCTTATTTTTAGAACTGCTTTGAATTAAAATAAATACAACACAATTTGTGTTACGTATTAAAACAGCAAATGCCAAATTAAATGTTTATACTGCGACTTGACAAAACAAACAACAGCTGTGTTACAAAGCTATTGTATGCTGCACTAAAAAACGTTTAAAAGTCAGTGTTGTGTCTATATGTTGTGCTCCCGTATTGTCGCTAATATTATTCTATAAGTTTAGGAACTAATATTGGAAATAATATTTGTTTTTGTTTGTTAGAATCTGTATTTCAATATTCCTCCATTTTACGTATCTTTAGGTGGATATTTTATATACAATACAAAACAAGTGAGTGTTATTCAAAGCTGAAACAAATAAATTAGATGGTAACATTTCGAATGAACTACAATCCACAAAACAAATCTTGAAGACCAAAAATAGAATAACATAACTAGCCCTCACATACCTAGTTGGAAAAATACTTGACTGAAAATTTATAATTCAACCATCACCTAGTAAAACAAAAATGACAAGGAAAGAGATAGTTATACATTTATGTGTTGTGAACCGTTAACGTGGGTTTAAGACTAGGTTAATGGTAGATATAATTAAAGTAAAACATGTTATAGCTTAACTGAAATAAAGTTTATGTGACTAGCTTAACTGCGAGTCCAGTGCATGTACTTAGCCTCTGTTTACGGCATCGCTAATAGTATAGGACTTAAGTTTACAAATCGCCTTTCAGGTAACAATTTCCTCAGTCTTGTTTTAATGCTTAGCTTATCAATAATTGAATGAAACCTTGCCCATTTTTTTTTATAACAAAAAGTCAATGTCTTATTTTATTAGGTAGTTAAGTACATTTATGATTTGAAAATACATTTATTTGTTTATTAAAAAAAAAACAAATAAACTTTATACACAAATATACAATAAATATGCAAAGACGGACTTAGGGCCTTAGGAATTTTCTACCACTCTACCTTAGAATGGTGCAGACAAAATGGTAGATGCAACCAAAATACAAAAATAAATACACAGATACATACACAATATAATAAATAAAAATGAAGTAAGTCTGGAAAGATAAAAGAATGAGTCGATGGCGAAAATTTTATTTAATAAGATACCAATTATGATGAATCAGCCAATGTTTTGCGAATGTGATCCTTCCTGTCTACTTTAAATGTGAACCGACTTCCAACCAACTTTTAACCAACCTGATATGTAGAGGCAATGCATTCCAAAGGAGAACTACCTAGACAAAGAAAGAAGAGTGAATAAAACCAGAACAGTGAGAAGGACATCGTTGAAGACGATTATTTGTAGAGCGAAGATTTTTTTCGTGAATATCGTGGTGGAATAAGTATTTTGCTTGTATTTTCGAATCTTTTGAAAAAGTATAACAGAAATTTTTATTTTCATTTTTTTTATATAAAAAACATAGTAACTAGATAATATAGCGTTCATTGTAGCGTTTACGTTGACACACTGTTTTGTACCCGATTAATGGCAATACACCTTCCTGTCCCTTTCTGTTACTTAGGATTCTCGAAACACACGGTCACCTTCTATCTTATCTTTTATATATACGCACATAAGCGTGACATTAATCTATATATTAATATTAATACGTGAAGCAAAAACTTTGAACCCCTTTTTACGAATCTTGCGCGGAAGGAGTATGAAATTTACTACCCTTGTAGATTATACAGAGAGTGTAGAATGCTAATATTAAAATGCATAAAAATTATATTACGGTAAATTATGGTCGAATATCGACCACTCACGCCCACTAGTTCATATAAATATTGGAAAATAAGTATATTACAGATTATTACAGGTCGAATTATTTTAGTCTTAGAATTTTCTCGATATCTTTTTTTATTGTACCGTAGAATGGTACCAAAAGGCCGAGTAACATAATACAAACTTATTACAAAAAACCGACGCACTGAAACAGAGTCGATTGTTTTTTGCCAGTCATTTAAGTACGATTTCGGACCAACGACATGGAATTAATCCGGAACGCAAAAAGTCGTCATTCCACTATGCAATGCGGTGTTTGCTTGTCAAAAGTGGGCAGGTGAGTTATAGATGAGGCTCGACTCCTGAAATTATAGAGTTAACTTATTTGACCGTAAAAAGTTTGCATTGCATAACATCACTGGGTAAAGTAGGCTTATTGTATAGCGCAAGAAACTTTTATGACCCTTATTGAGAAATTTGATCAAGTGCACAAATAATTCAATGGAGACTTGGGCAAGGAACGTTACATACATGAGGATCTGCAATGTTAGTTAACATAGTCAAGTCTATAAAAAATTCAAAGCAAACGCTGAGTACCTACATGCATATTCGGTTTACTCATAGACTCTATTTAGACTTCTTCATATTCAAATTTGTTACTCAATGCTGTAACTTTGTTTAAGTTATTTTTTATTACGAAATATCTATTTATTGTTTATTTTATTTTTAGGTGATGGTAAGGCAAATGTGTAATTGGCATGTAAATTATGTGCCACAAAATAGCCAGAATTTTATTTTACTAGATCTGAGGCGCAAAATGTCTATTAAAGGTACAAAATTTGGTCTGTCTATAATATGTTGTTTACTTGTTGAGTCCAACTACATGCGTACTAATCTATAGTTCTTATATGATTTATTTATATGTGTTAGGTAAATCAGCTAGTTTTGTATTTTCAGGAAAGTAAATTTGTAATATGCATAACGTAACAATACTCTCGGGAAATAATCGAGCTACGGCGTGAAAGGGTTCAACATGCGAATGTCGGCACAATGCGATGCGCAGATACCTTACACACACATGCTTGAATATACAGTTACTCGTAAAAAATAATTAATCCCTCTTGTGTAAGACGCCCAGACGAAGGATTTTATGGCTAGGTTAGGACATAGAGACGTGTAAAATAAAGCAGAGTAAGACGTTTTCAATGTGAAAATCGGGTGACTAGCAAAGTACAATAAACTAAAGTAATGTAACGGACTTTTGACAATTAAAGTACATTTAGTTTTACTGAACTGAAATACCTACGACAGGTGTTGTGTGACTACGTAACGTACATATGTATGAAATCGAAAGACAAACACCCGATGATTCAATCGATGAATTTAGCCGAAAGTTGTCGGTGCCATGAAATAAATTAACAACTCTAGGTAATTGCCACTTGACACTTTGCCTTCTGACTCAACTAGGTTTCTTAATAATTATTATCATTCACACGAGCGAAGATAAAACTTTTACCTGACTTCATGAAAAACTTTGTAGTTCATTAGTTGCCTTGATATACTAGATTGTTTCTGTGTACTCTGATAATTATGTGCGTGATGTGCTTACTCATGAAAGTTTAATTACTAAGATTGGATTTAGCAGATGAGGAGTTATCTTAGTAGATGTTTATCGTTTAAAATACTAACGGGCTAAACAATTGTAAACAGAAAAGTAATCAAAGTAGATACCTATTGTTAATATAAAAGATACATGTTTTTTCAGTATGTAGATTTAGTAGGTATTTGTTTAAAATCTGCCATTACTAATTTGTCGAGTAATGGTTATTAAAATTCACAGTGAGTGGAATGTGCCTATTGTTTTCTCTTCATAATAAACTGCAAACGTCAATTGTGCTGCTGGCTGATAGTCGCGTCACTTTCAGAAACAATTTAATTAAATGGTTCATTATGACCATCATTGGTGAATTGTTGATATTGCAGCGCTCATCATTATAGAGCATGAAACGGACATCGAGCGTGCACTGTCACAAATAAGTGAATTATGGATGCCAATAATGTCGTGATTTGCATTGAATAGGGATGAGCCGTGCTGTCACTCATTAATATTATGCGCATAAAGTAAAAGTAGCTAACATTCACGACCAACAACCTTCACAATGCGACGAATATTTTATTTTAAAGGTAGTAAAATTGCTTGAACGGTGTAAGGTTAGCGCATGTATGAACAGGTGTACATGCATAAGTTTTATAACACCTGTAAAAATCATACCTCACACTAGTTACGATACATTTATGTTTTTGTTGACCAAGAAACATTGTAGTGCATGACTCATCGCGCAAGCCTGAAGGCTCATCATAAAATTCGGGGAGTGTTCACATAGAAAGTAAGTATATTGAACGAAGATATGGAAAATGAGAAAAAGTATGGTCATTGGTGCGTTAATATTGTATATAATACTTTTTATTGTAGATAAATCAAAATATTTATACGTTAGGACCTAAAATATGATGATGTATTAGTATTTTCTAGGAATGGAATTTCTTTTCAGCTCATGATAATATTTTCTTCTTGATACTATAGGTAACATGTGATAAAATCTAATAGTTTATTTTTAGTCAAGTTATAAAAAATATGGCTACTGGTTAGAGAGACAAACACGTGAAAATGAATATTATTACAGTCCCCTTACAAACTAACAAGCTCTTTGTACATCCGCTGCTAATGAAAAGCATACAGTCATTGTAAGTAATCAACCTCATTTACATGTGTTTGTCTGAATTGCTAGCAATAAAATCTACTGTAAACAAAAGAATAATATTTCCTTTGTAAATTTTTACAACCAACCATTTTTAAATCCGAATTATACAGATGCTTCCCGACAAAGCTTCAATGTCACGCCACCAAGGAAAATTCAGAAAAGAAAAGAATAAAATTGCAATACTAACAATTGATGTAAATTTAATTAATAATAAAGATACCACGCCACTTATTCACGGTGGCTGTAAATTTCCAAAAAAAATAATGTAAATGGTTACTTCATGGATGTCAGTTAGAATAATTTAGATTTTATTTTCTTAACATGCTGCTTGAAAACAACTCAGGTTTTACACGGTAGGTACGACAAAGCGATTTCATGCTTGAAATACAATATATTTTTTGCTTGAAAATTCAAAGCAACCATTTTTAGAATTCATATCAATTCAAAATAAATTGTCTTTAATACTTTGCAACTAAATTTTAATTCAACAAATTAAAATGATCTAGAATAAAGTATTAAAACCAATTTATTATGTATTTTTTATAACTACAAATTATTTGGGCATACTAAAGTTTAAGCTTATTTTTATTTTAAGTTGAGCGTAATCCGCATTAATTACGTACAAGAATTATTAATATTACTTTATTATTACTGTGTCCCGTTATTTGTTAGATAACTTGAACCTAAGTGTTGCAAAGAGATAACCAGTTTAACATTAATAATAATTATTATTGTGATAGTCATAACGTACCTACATGAACGAATAAAAATGGCTGAATCGTACTCGCGGAAAATACACAAACAATATAGTTAATTATGTTCAGCCTTTTAAAATGCGAGTGCTAATAATCTACATGAGCTAATATTATATTGCTACTGCTTATCGAACTCTTAAAGTGACCTACCTATAATAGACCTTCGCAAATATATACTAAAATACTTGGGTAATGTAAGAATACGAGCGATCCTATCGTTTGTTTTGACACAAATGCGGTTTGTTCTGATGGCATTCTCAGCGGGAGGCCCGCCAAAACTTTTTTAATATTGCGCATAAGGAGAAAACTATATGATTGAGTGGAAGAAATTTGCTGAAAATTGTTCCACATTACAGGAAAACACAATTTACGGTAAAGTGCACGGTCTCCTTTAAAATAACAGCAGATAACATCGCACTTTATGCCCAAATCATTAGGCAGTACACTTCAAGTGTATATAAACAGTTCGCCTTTATGTCTCTTATGTAAATCTAAGAGTCGTATGTAATACAGACGATTACCATTAATCGGATACGAATCCATACTCAACATTTAAATTGTCTAATTTTATGTATAGATACACCAAATATTTTATCTTTGTTATTACAGACGCATTAAAATCGAATCGGACTTTATACATCGGAAGAGGAGTAGACTAGTAGGTTTAGATACGACAACACCAGATAACATAACATTCGCAGAATGAGAAGACTACGTCAAGAGGCTGTGCTATATTTGATATCTACTAAGCGTGATAACATTTAATTAATAGTATGATGTTTGTTAGAAAGTTATTATCATTCAACTTATTTAGGTATAATGTATCTGATATCTAACAACTCCGCACTGACTTTTCAAAAGTAATATGCGCATTAATTACACGCTTAAGCAGCAAAGGAAAACATTGTGAAGACACCTGCATGATGGAGAGATTTTCGATAGCGGCGTATGACCCCTGCCAACCTGTGTATAAGATAAACGTGATGAAACAATAGCCTAATCCCTCACAAATGAGACCAGAAACAAATCCGCATCATTTTTAAGCTAAAGCATTGCGGAGCATGATCATAATTATGATGTACCAGTTTTTATCTTGTTTAACAGTAAATATATTACTTAAATAACAGTGGTTGTGCCAATCCCAAACGAGGAGAGTTTATAAGTTTAAAGTCTTTATCTATGTGTCTATCAATAGCATCGTAACCCGTATCAATCGATATATTTATTATTTTTTTGTTTGAAAGCTGACTTGATCGACAGTGTTTTTAGCTATGCTTCAAGAATATCTGTTAAACCGTATGAATATAATAAACAGTTCCCTTTTCTATCTCTAATCTTTTAACAACTTTAATTTCTTTGCCAAAATCTCATATAGACATATAACTTTATATGATATCATTAAACATATACCTATATACATATATATTTTACAGATAGGTCGTGTGATTAGGTCTTTATATGGTTTGTGACGTGGAAACATCGATTGAAGATTATTAAGATAGAAATATAGTAGGTATTTGCAAGTTTTTACAACTGCTATTTTAGTATGTACAATTAATTATAATTAAGTTTGAGTAGAGAGTAAATATTGTAATATTTAAGTGCCAAACAGTATAGAAAATAAATCCATAAGCTTTAGCCATAAAAATAATCTACATAACTTTAATTTTATTATATATTTACAAATCAAAGCGAGTAGAAAACAAGAAATACATTATGTATATTAAAATGCAAATGTATAAGCAAAATTGATCATAATCTGGGGCCTTCAGAACGCGTTTGTACTTATGTGAAAGTATAACGACGTACAAGATTTAAATAATGTAGCATTGGGTAAGTAACAAGATTCTTTGCGCAAGAGCAATTTGCAAAAAATAAGTGTTTTTTTTTCTTTACAATAAGAAGCGCTAGTCAACAGTTACAACGGCAGTATAGCCATAACATGTTTGAACCATTCACCTATTTCAGTGTTATTAAAATATTTGTTATACTTTTGGCCTTATACCTTCATATCTAAATTAAATGTTCATGTTACCATGTTATTTTCCTATTACGTAGAAAAAATTCGAATGAGTGTATTGTTCCCAAGTTATGTTTATAAAAATGTACATATTTGTTGTTTCCCGAAGCAAAATTTGAAATAAACTTTGTTTGTCAGGTTTTTGTAGCCTTGTAAGTTGTTTTACATGTAATAAAATATTCAGTCGTTACATAACATTGTATTAAGCGACGGTATTGTATTATACTGTACAGTGAGTATTAAAGTCTAGATTATGTCGTCAAAAATTATTTAATTTCGTGTCCTAATATTATGAAAAAATAAACGTGGTGTTATTCTACAAAGACACGTTCTTTGAACCCAACCATAATGGTTGGGTTCAAAGAACGTGTATTCAAATAAATTAATGTCATATTTGTCGACTAAATGTATGTAACCCTCAGACCACCTATTGTGTAACGATGTACGGTTACACGTTAACAATAGAGGAAAGGTCTTTAAAAACAAACTCAAAAAGTGTAAAAATCATGACAAGTGAAAACAATCAAATATTTGACTTCATAGTCACTTGTTTTTTGTATTCCAATGCCAGTAATATTTAATACTGAAAAAATTTGAAAATTTTAACAACGTGTGTCTAAGTGCATAGGTACATTTTGTAGCTGCAAAATGTATTGGTTTTAACGTGAAATCTGATTATTAATTATGTTTGTTAGGATAAAATTAGTTGTGTATTGTATTAAGACCAAAAATATTAGCATTATGTAAGATGAGTTACGCAGCCAAAGCTGAGCAGCCGTTTTGTTTCACGTGCATGACTACCGACAAATATTGTGATAAGTGGGATACGCCAATTTGAAGAAATACCGTTTTTGAACCTCATAATAATAAAAGTGAGAAAATGGAGCCAGAACCGCGGAGTTTTCTGATATGATATATTTTCTTTGATTTTATACTATTAATTTGTTATTGCTGATTTTTTTATGCTTTGAATTCATTTTAATATTACGTTTTATTTGGAATATAAAGGTTACTAGTTATTTATGAGTTATTTAATTGTAAATTTTGTGAACCATAAAGTTAGTGCAGTTATATTTAAAAAATGTGTTTATTAGTTTACTCAATCAAATTATTATTTTTAACAGGGAAACTATGATACTGGCGACTATATTGTACCATACTGAAAGTGTTATCATTTCACCCTATTATGATGTTATAGTAAAGGCTATATACGTGCCTCACCTATTAATAATAAAATTTACGATGTTAACATTGGTAACAATGTGAATTTACGACTAATAAACCAATAAACCACATCCTGCCCGCGGTGTTTAAGAACAGAACTAATCGATTTTCGGGAATATTAATACGCACTAAACGATAGCCCATTTATCGTACTGCCGCCATGATTATTTATCAGTGTGTTGTTTAGCAACTATGTTTATCTATGTTAATCCGACAAAAACTGTAGGTATACTGAATGCAAACTACTGGTAATGCAAAATCAATCGATGCTATCAGCTCTATTTAATTTTTATTAGTGATATCTCGAAAATCAAAACATCATTGTTGATAAACAAGGTTAAACAGTCAAGTTTACATATGTATATTCAACGCGATTCAGGATAACAATGATGAATTTTAAAGATGTTTTAAGAAACAAATAAGCTTCTCTTTGTTTTTTAATCCCAAATTCGTTGCAAGCTTAAGACGTAAAAATTTAAGCCTAAAATTTATGAGTTATTATCTTTGACCTACTTAAGAGACAAAACGGAGGTAATTTGAATGTTAGTCCCCAGAGTGCCCCAAATAAAGATGTAATTTTTGGCCACTTATTAAATTATATTGTTTTAAAATGTCTTCAGATCTCACCATTATACGTTGTTAGAATAAATTCCAACGTCACATTGATGAATTACACTGCAAACCTTGTGTAGAGAATAGGTTTCAAGCGATGGAAATTGCGATACGTATTCAAATTACCTCACGAAAGCTGATCCACTATTGAAAACACTATCAGTGGCGAGATTATCGGCACTGATTGCTCTACATGCCTTGTAAGTAACAAGATATTTGGTTTTGATGTCCGAAGCTTCAGTCAATTGATTCTGTTAAAAGTAGTTTTCTTGATTTGGTTGGCGGTTTTAATGTTGTCATGTGTATAGAGGTCTGGTCATCTATTAAGTCACGATATAATAACAGTTTATTGCACTACTGCTTTTTATTCATACTTCTTTGTCTTCAACAGAAGTTTTCCTTAGATTGTCACGCATATTTAAAAATCATGTACATTGAACATTCTGTCTCTAATTAATTACATCGTTTGTTTGAAACGTACATGTGGTGTTATCGGCTACGTAAAATCTCATTAATCTCGATAAGCAGGTGGGATTCAGGCTCATCTCAAGGTTTCCGACCCGATAAGAGGGTTGTATAGTCTTGTGACAAAACTAAATCCATTTACGTTCCACCTTTGTCCCATGTAGTTACAAAGAAATATCTTCTTTTGTGCTATTTCTCCACTTAACCATCTTCATAGTTACATTTCCAGAGAAAAACAATTGCGCTATTGTCTTTTCTTAACCCCCTTCATCATATTTTTTTCCAGATATTCTTAGAATTGGTAGATAATTTCGGCATCAGTAACCGATTGAAAGTAGACTAAATTTTAACAGATTCCATTATATTCTTATAATGGAATCTGTTAAAATTTAGTCTAGGTACCTACCGCGTTTCATCTCTCCTTGTTAATTAATTAAGTAGTTACAAAGCAGAGTATTGTAACTCGTTAGCAGTAAGTCATGTTCCTGGATTATTTGTAGATGTCGATTATGTCATACACACCTATCTGTTGGCACTACAAAAATAAATCATTGAAAACAAGGCACTGAAAATTTTTGTTAACAATCCAAAACTGTAAATAGCACTTAAAATAGATTAGGATGTTATTTTTTTTTGTGGTGAAAAAAGTTCGAGCACTAGAACTGGGTTTGGGGATGGGTCTTGAGGGTCGGAGAGTACTGGGTATGTGGTGTGTTAGGTTCACTGTTTGTTTACCTGTGTGCGACACGGTGCGGGGGGAGTGCGGGCGGCGAGGGCCCGCGGCGGAAGGCGCGTGTGGCCGCGCGTGCCAACCGACTGTGACTGCCGCCGCCGCCGCAGCACAGCCACCATCACCTCGCGCGCCTTGCGCTTATCGGCCGCGCCACTACTATGCACTTCGAGCGATAACGATTTAAATCCGATGTCTCCGATAAATCTCTCCCAATTAAAATAAACTCGGGACAGAGTTAATTGACTGGACTATCCACGGCTACTCAACACAATTATCGATCACAATGTCACAGCACCTCCGCGAGATCGACTTAAAAATATGTTTTGTTATCGTTTCTATAATTAAATATAGGCCAGACAAAAATAATCGAGATCTTCTTGATTATTTCGATCAAATTAGATTCAGAAATGTTATAGGTACTTACATAAATATTTTGTTCTTTGATTAAAATAAAATAATGTGCTCAGTTTTTTTATCAAACTTTCGACAGTTGTAGAGAATAGACAGCTCTTAATCAAACAAATTAGGTGCTAAAACATTTTCCAACTGAAATAGACATTGATTGCTTTATGTATAAAAAAATAAACATACCTATAGGTACTTAATATACAATTAAAGTAAAGTATTTCTAGTTGTAGGTACATCTTCTTTGATTGCTATTTACGATATAATAGTGATGTTTTATTCAGCCGTGATGTTATACAATAATATATTGAATAGTTTTCATTTACATGTAGGTGTATCATTTATTTTTACGGATTCTCACAATTTGTTTCCCCTTACATACTCCCCCAATTCTCCAGATTTCCTTATTCCCCTTTGTTTAAGTTAAACGAAAGCAAATATGAATTTGTGTTTCTTTTTTGGCCTGTCGTAGTAACGTAGAAACGTGAGAACTGAATTAACCAAACAAATGATAGACAGTCGCATTCTTTGTGCATGTAAGTTATCGTATTGTTGTGCCACGTTTGTCGATAGAAATATCACTTATGAGGGTTTACGGTGACATTCAGCAATAACAATACGTATCTATGTAAGTATAAAAATATAATAATCGATTTACAGGCTTTTTCTAAGGGTGGCAAACAAGCATCCGGCCCGCCGACCCTGTAGAAACCGTCTAGGTTTCTTAAGCAAACAGAATTCCCTTGCTGTCAAAAAAGTCACTCCCCCAACGAGCTCTGGTAACCTTACTCACTCGCCGTAACACAACTATTGTTATTTCACTGCGGTTTTCTGTAAGGTAAGCGAGGAATCACGCTATGCCCTACCTCCTCTAAAAATTAGTTGCATTGGTTGGGTTGCAGTCGGACTTTTTACACCGAATGTGAAATGATGAAGTGGTTTGTACTGCGGTTCTACGTACATACTTCAGTTTATACTTCATGGTATATAATCAAAATAAACACGTCACCGGAGAATCCTTGATTGATCTTTCAAGACCATAGTATGTATATGTAACTATCATATTATGTCTGGCCCTTGTAGATGTTCCACCTGTGAGCGTCACGGGCGCGCCGAAAGGTAAGGCCTCAACACATGTCGTGGTCTCCTAGATGGGGCCAGGGGGGAGGGCAAATATCGGACTCATACTGACATACCCCACCGCTTCCCTATTCAGCGGCAGAGGACAGAAATATGTATATAAATGAAATATTTTTGTATATTTCGACTGCACTTCGAAAGTGAAGCCTTTAATAACAAAATAGAAAATAAATCCCCAGGGAAAATCATTAACCGGTTTAATTTTTAACAAAAATAAATCAATTAATTCAACCCATCGAACGAGTTTATTGGGCGCTTTAAACATGAGTCCAAAGCACTTCATTGACAAAAAAATGGGCCTCATTAAAAAACAGCACCGATATACATAGTAGTTCGCACTGCCCGGGCTGCGAGAAGCCCTAAGACCCTTTCTGACCTCCGTTGTCAAGTAACAATGGGCAATACCGACATTTTTTTAAGTAGATAAGATTCTTGAGCTTATAATAACTTCGAACTTTGGCTCTTGATCCTAACTCGTTCGAAGGAGCCTAGTTGCCACGGCAAAACAGTATTCATGCCTAACATAGTCAAGCGTGTACCAACGTGAGTAGCAAAGTACCGTATGAAGTTAAATAATACATACTCAATATATTTTGTTAAGTTTCTTAATTCTTAAAAACATATTGAGACTAACAGAAAATATTTCATCACAGGATAAATAATTAGGTTGCCAAGTTAGTTGCTTGAACACAGATCAAGGAGTTACTTTTTGTTAAGAATTTGCACATTAATTCGAGCATCAGAAAGTTTAACCATACATTTATTTTTGACGTAAGTTTCTACACATTGTACGCCAATATGATTAAAATAATAAGTATGAATGTTTCTCTGTGTTTGATACTTCGTCAAAAATAAACTGAAAGTTGACTCATAAAACGCCCGAAGCCTGACAGGATGAACGCTTCTATTCATAGCGAAAATCTCTTCGCTCGTGTTTATACCTACCACGCTGATAAAGTCGTAAGAGAAAACTAGTCTTACCTTTCAATACAACCTAGTTATTTGCCAAATTGCTTCACAAAATGTGCTGAATTTGAATGAACAGGTGATTTCAACAGGCCACGAATAATTATTAATTATGTTAGAGCTTTGTTTAAAGATTTAATAAGTTAATTAACACTTAGATATATGCCAGACAAATTAAAATTAGGATTAATTTCTTGTTTTTTTTTATGTACCTAGTTATCTATTACAAAGCAACTATTATAATGTGCCCAAAAATTAGATATTAAAAGTACTAAGTAGGATGTACTACACAGTACGGATACAGTTAAAAACAAAGAATTATTTTACATAGCGGGTGACACCAGAAAATCAGCCCAGCAAGCAAAAACCTTTTTTACTCGACATGTTTAGAAATGCTACATTACTTCAAAGTACCTACATCCTGAAAAACCTTTAGATAAAACGTTACGATGTCACAAGTTATCGCGGCGGGTTTTTGTCACGCTGAACGTGACACATTTTTAAGAGTTCCTTCGATCAAAACCCTAAAAATAGGTATCAAGAACCCTGAAATATTCACTTAAATCATGCAAAGAGAAATCCAATAAGGGATACCGGAGTCAGTGAGCAGTGTGCATTGTGTACGTATGAACGCACACAGGCGCACCCTCGACACCTATACATAAATACGTAAATCACAGAATGTCTAGTAGCAGCAAGCGTGACATCATGTGGTGCTGGTAATGGTTTCAATTTGAACAAAAGCTCTTTTCTGTCAAGTTTTCAGCCGCCAGGATAGCTATTGAGAGAGGAACATCAATTAAGGTCAATCTCGTCACAAGCGTTAAATAAATTGGTTTTTCTAATTTTTTATGTCGTCTTCATCTTAAATGAAAAATTCGTTAGTAGGTTAGGGGCTTTTTTAAATCTTATTTATCTATCTAATAACTCGTTCGAGCATTATGCCATCGATAAATTGTATTATGAGCATGTTTGTAATTATACCTATAACATCCACATAAGCATGTTGTGTTTATGATATACGTAATTATTATTAAACAACCAATTTTGTTCTAAAACATTTTAACTCATCGATTGAGAACATTTTAAAAATGTTAGTTTCAGAGGTGTACCTAATTAGTAGATATTTGATGCGGATTAAGCAAAACAGAAGAGCTAACTATCAGCTACTACTGAAACTAAACGATTAATATCCAAAATCGACCTACAACATCAATTGTAGGTAAGTTATCATAGAAACATAGCAAACATTCAACCTTAGATCTGCTAGAATGTTGGGCATGTTTGTCCGCGAAACGTTGTCTTAACTACTTAGTATTCAAATTAGTAACAAACAAAGCAACAATACGAATTGTAAATATTAATCTTTGCTTTTCTATGTAAAACGTATTATATCCTTGACATACTAAATACCGAAACTTAGGGTGGAAGCAATAATACAAGTCATGAACTGGGTCGTAAAGAAAATATCGAGAATTTGCTGCCCGCGTACAATGCACACAAAGGCAGATCATCACTTTTCCAATATTGTATTGGATAAATAAAGATATATTGAAAATAGTGACAAGAAAAGCGGCACACGATGACGTCAAAAGTATATGCACTATGTTCCAATAATATAACAACATACAATCAATCAACTTGTTTGACAAACTTAAACAACGATCTGTTAACCTAACCCATATATGTATTTATAAAGGGGCCTAAATAAACATCAGCATTTCTATGTATGTAAATAAATCTGTCTAAAAAGTCTGCAAAAAAGTGGTTGATACATTTCATAGATTTTTCTTGTATATGTTAAATGTACATGTTCCTCACAATATTTTGCCCCTACCGGGATTAGAACCCAAGAGCCTTGCCATAGAAGGTAGCATTTAATACGGCTGCGTTAATCGAGTCGTCCAGTACGTTGGGTTTACATCAGTGGACATTCCCCTGCTTACCGTAATCATAAAATACCGTAATATGTAATGATAATAGATGGCTCTGAACACTGTGGTATAAGAATATACCTGCATTGAACACAACAATATAAATCTGAACATTCAAGTCTTACAATACCTGCATGCGAAATTGTATTAGATAGTACAGTCGTCGTAAGTAATTGTTTTGAAATGTGAAAACATTTGTTTTAAAGACTAGTACGCAGTAGTTGTCTTTGTAAGTTTGAGCAATACACATTGTATTATACCTGTAGTTGAGAAGGGTTAGACATATACAAATTTATAAAAATAGTACTATCGTTATAAATTACATTGTAATATAACTGAAACATAGTTATTAATCCTTAATTTTTTTTGCTGAGTTCATTTGTACGTGACGCCGCCATTATCAGAGAGATAAGCCCAAAAATTATTATTAACTTAAATAGAATCTCGGAAAGGTCAGGGCTCGCAATAATCCACGGGACAGGTAAATAGCGAAAGTTATATTTTGATGATAATGGTGGAAGGTCAAAGACATTTACGTATGTCATTTACAACATTACTGTGACCTAAATTATGAGGAGTTTCTTGTTAAACAAAGGCATTTCCATAAATAGATAGACGCAAATATTTGCTAACTAATTAGCACAGTCTTGGATTGGGTTTGTCGCGAGTTAACGTTTCTAATTTACGAGCAATTTGCGTTGAACACAGGCGCGCATATGAAATAATCTCATAAATGTGACCAACTTTTATCGTCCTCTGCGGCCAAACAAAGGCAATGGCCCAATAGCAATTCTAGACTCGTACTCTGACTTAAGGATTTTTGTTACAACGCCACGGTGTTACAGCAAATTTCACTGCATAACATTTAGTGTACTGTAAAAGATTTATATGTTGAATATTTATGAACGAAACCTAAGCGCTACACATTTTTTATGACAACAAAATATGGATTCCCAAAACAATTATCATTTTTCAGCGCTCCGTTTCATTAGGTCCGGTTTGTGGTGGAAAAATTGTATCCTTTGGCGGTTTATTTTTGTCAGCGACATTAATCGTACGTATAATAGGCTGTGGAGCTGTGGTAGCCTAGTGGTGTGACCAATGGACTGAGATGTTAATGGTCTCGAGTTCGAACCCAAGGCACGCACCACAGACTTTTCGGAAGTTATGTACGTATTTATCACAAGCTCGAACTTGAGAAATTTGTCTCGATGGCATGTGAAGTCTGCCAACCCGCAGTAGGATAGCGTGGTGGACTATAGCCGAATCCCTCTCAAATGAGAGGAGACCCGAACCAGCAGTGGGACCTTAATGGGTTGATGATGATCATGATAATAGGCTTATATAATATGCTATCGTGTAGAATTTTCCGCGTTTATTCATTGCCGTCGTGGAAGCCGGTATTAGATAGGTATTATCGAAACAGAGCTAAAATATAGGAATAAAATAGTGTTTCATATTTTCCGCCATCCTATAGCCTTAACAAAAAGGGTGGTTGAGACTAGTTCTGGGATTCTTGTGAACACCTATATTTCTGTTAATGATGTAACTTCTTTCAATATTCGTATTAAAGTAAGTCAAACACGGACAGTCGTCGGACCATTGGAAATCCATTTGTAACATGTTTTATTATTAGATCCAACAAACCGTTGTTAAATTCATATTACAGAGGCATATAAAGCAAATAAACCTTGTCATTGGGAAATTGATTGACGTTGTAGTATCGATTCTGTTACAGCAGAATATAGACGAGAGACACATTTTGATTTATGAGACATTGTGAAAATCATGAGCTTACCTGAATGAGGCGCCCTTCTCACGTCACTTGTAATAATTTATAGTACAGCGCCGAAGATTAATTACCGCCATCTGGTACTTACCTGAAAAAAGAAATTCATATATTTATAGATGAACTCAAACGTAGTGAAATGATAAGTATATAAAGTGTATCCTATTGTACTGATAAAGTAAAAACCGGCCAAGTGCGAGTCGAACTCGCGGACGAAGGGTTCCGTACAAAATGAGGCAAAAAATTGCGTTTTTTGTATGGGAGCCCCCTTAAATGTATATTTTATTTTTATTCTATTATTAAAGTAATTTTATGAATATTTCAAGTGCCTACCACTGTGCTGTGGTGCCATTATTAATATCGAGCAAAAATCGCTTTTGCTGTATGGGAAAACAAAATAAAATAAATATTTAAGGGGGGCCCTTAAATATTTGTTTTATTTTGTTTTTAGTATTTGTTGTTATAACGGCAACAGTTATGATTACATATACACTTTATAGGAATTTATTATGTTTGATATATTTATGTACATAATCGGAACACAAGTTTTTATAAACATCACCCACGCAAAGTTTTTCTATCTAAGATAAGTCGACATCTATTAGTTTGATAGTTATTATGTTACATGTACTTTTATAAACATTGACCACACAGAGATTTTAAGATAAGATTCTTAGTCTTATGTACGTAAATAAGTTTTTGTGTATAATCGGTAATAAGTTTTTATAAACGTTGCTTCGCAATAGATTTTTTCCTCCTGGGTTAACAAACTGAAAAATACACACATTAATAAAAATATGAATACACATATCACACAGATATAATAAATATTGTACCTAAATAAATAAGTATCTGTTTTGACAAGTCTATTCAGTGTTTTAAGGTATATATGCAGTGTTATATTTTTATTTATTTTATCAGAAAATAAATTGCGCTTATTTTAGAACAGTCTACGAGTTTGGTATAAGTTATTTACAAACACAATAACTCAGCTGGGTGGCACGTGGAGTGTTCTCATCTTGTAGGTAATCTTGTCGTGATACACTAAGATTTACAGCCACGCCTATAACGAGGTCTTCTCACGGATAATTCTTAAAGCAATAAATGTTACTTTAGTATGAGAAAACTGTTCTTCTATTTATTTTCCTCTTTTTTTGTGTACCGTCACTGTACATTATTCATAACCTGTCTGTTCTGTTTGCAAAAGATTTAGTTTTAGAGATTAACATTAGAACTGATTAATTAGCTTGTCAAGGTACCTACCTACCATACAGACACAGTAAAAAATCTATTGTTTACGGATGCCCGCGTCTGACAGCTTCTTCAGTGCGTAGTATTGGCAGTCATCTTAGAATTACGTACGGTTGGTACGCTCTTTTTGCCAACTATTTGAATTGAAAAACAATACACGTGAAAACGTTACCATCACCGCAAAAAAAGTTCTATTAAAATATAACTAGGTACAGAGTATGGGAGTGGAGTACGCAACGAAAACATTAGGTCCGTTGTAAAAATATTACGCTCACGTTCTGAAATAGATTGTTACCCAAAACCCGATTATGTCAAACATGCACCTGTTACTTTATACTTGGCTTATCTTACCAATCTTTTCATAAATTTTTCAAACGAGCGAAAAAAGACGTGTGGCAAAGGCTACCCCTCTTTACGTAACGAGCATACTAGTATTCTGCATCACTGTATCATGGATTTCAAAGATAACATGTATTTTGTTCCATTTGGTGTTATCTCAATCTCATCCTTAAAAAAAATAATTAATGATTGAATGAGAATGACGCATAAACATTCTCCTACCTGAAAAATAACCAAATGAACTGCGTTAAAAACAGATTTCCTTACGATTTGTGTCTTAACGCATAACTTTGCGTGAAAAAATTAGCAGATGTGCTTTTTTCTTTACAGTTTTAGGATAAAACAACAAACCCAAGGATGTACGCAAAAAATTGCAGATATTAGATCTGTGTATATTTTTAAATATTATAATTAGTTTAGTCTTCGAGTACAGCTAAAATTCCGGCAGAAATCTCGCCGGCTAGCGAAATTACATACTAATTTGTTAATTTTATTGGTAGGATTTTGCTGCTGAGTCGCTTTTGAAGATTTACCACCGTATTACAATACAATATTGATTGAATTTGGTTTGAAAGTGAGTAAATGTGGCCTGTCTGGTAACTGGTTAAATGAGACTATAATGACGAGATGTATACGCGCGAGAAATAACGTTGGTAATGCTAGCGTCTTTTTTTAGATTTTGCGTGGTATATTATGTATATATGAAAAGCAAGTTCATTAACAGTGAAATAAAACATCTAATATTCACAAATCGTATATTCATATATCGGTCATGTACATATGTATGAAACCGCTTACACGTACGCGTAAAATATAATTACTGACATGTCTAGTTAGTTAATACTATGTAATAGCAGCAGTTAGCAGTTTAAAGTTCAAACTTGTTAGTACAGGGACACAACTCCGGGGGAAAACGTTGCTTTTATAGCCAACTCACGGGAATATTTGTCGTTACTGAAATCATGAACATAAATATTTAATGAATTATGAAAACTACCCAGGAAAGCAGTTTTGAAGTTTTCTACTTAAAGTCAAATCTTTTGAAGAAACTTTTTTAAATCTTGACTAGTCCCTTTTTTGGAAAGGCACGAGGACACACCTTTTTTAATAACTAAAATTGATGTAAGGGAGATAAAGTAAAATGGAAATAAAAACTCAACAAACAACACATCCTAGTAGGTAATCAAATTCGTAGTACCAGTTCTTTGTTTGGATGTACAAAATTATGTAGACACTTATGTCCATCCTTTCAAGAAAATTGGTCATATAGCATATGATAAAGTCTTTTGTTCGTTTTCAAAACTCTCAGTTACGTCAGTTATCAGTGATAAAATACAGACTAAATAGAAAAAAATCTCATCTAGTTTCAACTAAGTTAGCCGTGTCAATGAATCCTGATAGTGTGAGACTAGTTAACTAAGGCTTAATTGTGTTACTGTCAATGTTAAACTTAGGGGTTGTTGTTGTAAGCAGAACTTCGACTATAGTTGGTTTGACCAAAGGATTAGGCAGGAATTCCCGTTGGTGGTAGTGTGCGATAGGTAGGCACATAACTAAAGGTATAAATTATGTAGATTAATACCGTAGCATGGTATTTAATACATATACCCATCGACGGCGCCCCGATATTTGTAAATTTACAGAAGAAAGTTATTATATAATTTTGTTACAATGTTGATGAACATTTTACAAACACAGATTATAGTTACATAAAAGAAAGTAGATTTATTTTCTTTATATATATTGTATCATGAGCTGTAATTATTATTATTTTCTTTAAATTAAATTAGTAGCTACAAGGTGAATAGATTAATGAATTCTAAAAACACTATGATTAAAATCAGTTGGTGAAAAATGTTTATTGACCTATTAAACGACATTCGATTTATCAAGTTAATAAATCTTATGTTGTTCACCTGTTTTTCATTAACTTTAATTCAACATGAGCTTCGTTGATCGATTGTTTGGTTGTCACGATCGCGATCACTGGACATTTTATAACTTAACCTAATGCCCGTTACCCTGAATGGCAAAAGGTTATAAGTACCGCATTTCGCCTGTAAGATTTAGGTCTCGTCTAATAAGTGTAAGTCTGTTAGTATTGACCGGGCGCAAATCCAAAAAAATGTACTTGAGAATTTTATAGAATAAAAACTTTTTACTAAAAAAATAAACCGCTGAAAAAATGAAAAGCAAAAAATAATGAAACTTTATTATTTAACGTTAATAACTATATTCATAAACTAATGTAAGTAAACCTAAGTAAATTTGAGTTTTGATGAATTTGAGAGATTGTTCAAATATCAAAGATCACTAAATTTCCTTAAATGAAATCTCCAGCGATAAACATTATAATGTAATTAAATTATTTTCTTGTTTGGCGCCAACATCAAACATCCCCTATTTTCCTACCCTTAGGGTTGATCTATTTTTTCCAAATTTATATAGAACTAACTTCGGGTTATATTCATTCCGATAAAAAAAAGAATGATCAAAATCGAAGTAAAAAAAGTAATGCATGGTTATACATAAAAAAAATATGCGCGTCGACTTGAGCTCCTCCGTTTTTTTGTTTCATCGGTTGAAAATCAGTAATATTGCTTAACTTGGGAATCAAAAGAACTCAGATTAAAGAATCAGAGCAGCTTATTTGCGCTTGCAGCTACTAAATCTGTGAGTAAAATAATAAAATATTTCAATTTTATTCAAAATTACTTACAGCATTGAAAAATAAACTCCATCATATTTTAATCAAAATTCCTTTTTACGGTAAAATATACTGTCTTTTTTGTATAAAATCTCTGCTAATAATCCACTCATTTCGCTTATTTTGCGATATTGGATCCGCTTTGTAGCTTCCTTCCTAAAAGGCTTGAACAATAAGCTCGAAAAATCGATTGCTGCGCGCTTTTATCATCCGTTGCGCAAATTTTATTTTATTTATTATACGTACGAGTAGGTAATGCACTTTTTAATAATACCACTTTGACGTTACATATTATTAGATGCATATCTAGCAGTTTATTTTCATGTACACTATCTGAAAATTTGTTCACGCTATACTTTTTACTGGACGGAGTATAAATAAATTAAATAAATATAAAAATAAACATGACAGAATGTGGAGAATCTCCACTACACCTATATGAAAACTATTTCCACCATTTGAAAGGTACATTATTCCCACTAAATATAAATTTTATATTTTGTATACGTATATAAATTCATTAATTGGACCAGATTGGACCTGGGTGACGGGGCGGACCGCTAGTATAGAGTCAAAAACAATCCACTTGGTAGTATTGTCACTATCAAAATAATTATAATTATTGTTTCAGTTAAAACCTAACAATTTAGGCACGCCTCTTACTATGAACATTACGAATTCATGTAGTTATTATTACCTTATACTTGGGGTTCGTCTTTCAACTAATAGTTAATAGTAGGTAGATGTGTGAAAACTTACTCTTGTATGAATAATAATGTAATCTTACGACCTTCCAGAGTGAATTAGCAATTAATTACTACGACAATTCTAATTACTATAGGTGTCTAATAAGAATATTATAATAATGTTTATTCTATTTCAGAATAATGAACGCGTTATTTAAATTACAGATTCTTTTATTGTATTTTTTAGTTTCGAATTGTTCGGCACGTCTGAAGAACAAAGAAGTATCCTGTTACGTAAGAAAAACAACTTGACAGTTCTGAACTACAAATTTGGCTTGGGTAAATAATGAATCTACATAAATGGGTTGATCTCAAGGGGCGTCCTCGGTCGGTACGTATTAAATTTCCGTAGAATTCTCAATAGTGTAACTACGGCTCACTCTTTACTGTTACTAAACGAATAATAAAAATAATAAAAATAATAATAACTGAAATTGCAATATTAGTTATAAGTCAATTTGCTGCGCCCTAACAGGGTTATGTATTTATTAGTTGTAAGCCATGCCTATAACTATGTTTACATTATGCAATATAAATAAATAAATAAATAAATGAATTTTAAATTCTATAATCTGACCTTTTCAAACATTTTCATAATACAATATCATAATTTGTGTCAGACAGAAAGTTGTAAAAAAGCTGTGTAAATTGTTCGTTATTACAACGAAGGGTATTTGATATGGGTTGTAACTTTATATTATTCAGTGATTAAAATGTGAGCGATTTAATTCATTAGATGTAAAAAAAATATACGTATTCATCGCAAAGTTTAAACCACTAGGCTAAATAAAAAATTAGCATCATAAATTCAATGCTAGATTGTTAACAATAAAACTGAAGCAATCCCAAATAGGTAACTTGTTTTATATTGATGGTGTAAAGTTGTAATATTGTATTGGAAAAATACCACAGAGAGGCAGACCTTTTGAATTTCGTTATTGTATGGATTTTACCGGCACCTGGGCATTATTGTAACAAATGTCCGGGTGTGCCCGGCTGTCAGGGAATATAGGTCACGAATCTTTATTGGAAATTGTGCTGTTTTTTTTGTTAGAAAATGGACCAATTTGAGAAAGATTTTAAACTGCCCCAGTCTCATTATCGATCACAAGTTATTGATATCTATCATCAGTTTATGATTTAACTGCCTCTGTATATGTGGATTTTTTTATGTGATGTCTGTGAGGTTTGACTCCAAGGTGGAAAAGACTTATTGAGCATTTCTATGAATTCTCAGTAGCACCACGAATTCGGTTTGCCGCAGTTGACTTCTACATTAAACCTAGAAAATCTTCGATGCTTGTGCTTCGGTACATATTTTCCTAAAGAGTTACCCTTTTAGGGATACAGGCGTAAAGGGGATGTTATGTTTTGATCACTTGGCAAGGAAAAGGCCGACTTGATTTTGCCTGAGGATTATGCAAAATATACAACAAATCCTGATATTCTATAATATCCAAAGTACTAATATAGCTTATTTGTTCAGTATGCTATCTAATACCATTCCGTTCTCTTGCTGAAGTGTAGCCAATTAAGAAACCTACGTCTAGGGAGCAGCCGTTTACGATCTGATTTGAAATATAAATATTTACTATTTTCCTTAAGTTACAAACTTAAGGAAAATAGTTCATTTCATTTTTTTTGAGGCCCCTTCTTAAGATCCGATATACACCAAATATATAATACAGCTATTTAAATCGTTTACCTATGCTTATTTTCAAGTGAGAATTATGAAATAAGGATTATAATTCCGCTGAGAACTGAAACTTCTTCTAACCAATATGTTGGTTAAGTTTTTAAGCTGCTAAGTCAAGATCTGCAAAATCTTTATTTATTTCTCAGTATTTATTATTTAAAAAAAAATTACGTTAGATAGAATTCTTTCCCCGAGGGCAAAGTTAACCCAAGACTGAACAAGATTGCTAAGTCGCTATTTTACAGGTACCTTTAACTTATTTTGTATAGGAATTAACCTGGTCCAATAAAGTATTATTAGTAATATAAATTCAGGTGCAAGAATAATATATAATATAGAGCGCAGAAATTTGATAATGGCTTACTAATAACTTTTTTTATAGAACGAATACAAACATCACGTACAAAAAAATATAACGATTCACGTTTTTTTACCATTTCGGCCAATAAAAGCTTTGTAGTCAGTATATATATTTACCTACGTTTCTGTGTTTCTTTTGGAATGCTGACATTCTATTATTCATTATTATCATTATATGTATTATTTTTCATTATATTGTAGAATTATAAATTTAATTTGTTAATACACACCATATGCTTGTATGTGTAAAGACCGACATTATAATATTTGAATATGCAATGGTACCCCATATTACCGCAGAAATAGATATTTACAGAAAATCATTTTTTTTAATTTTTTTTTAATACGTCCTAAATCGTTAATCGCAATTTACCTTTCATTCAATTGTGTACTGTTGTTTACTTATTGTTGGTAGTCAATGGTATGGAACCATTTGTGCGCGATTCCCACTCCCACTTGGCCGGTTTTTTTTGTTTGTTTTTTTGTATGGTTTAACTTGACAGTATTTGAACCTTGCTAGTCTGTCGGATGGAGAGTACCAATAGGGTCTAAGATTAATCTCAATGAATACGCAATTCAAGTAAGTAATATTTAAGACTGGCTCTTACAAAATGAAACAGTGAAACGATTTTGTGCCGGAATATTATTACACATATTTTTTAGATCTAGATTGTTATACCATGATAATTGAATAGGGTCAATAGATTACCAAGCAGAAAAATCTACTAAGTGCCTATTACACGTGTGTATAAACACTATGCTATATACACATAAACGCCACAATCGGGTGTGTACGTTTGTACTGTCATTTTTTATTATCAAAACTTTTCAATTTTTAATGATATTCAAATACCTACGAAAAATGTACCATTGAACCAGAGCTGACAACGCAAGCCGCCTAAGCAAGGGTTGTGTATCGAACGAAAGGAGCTAGTCCGAGGTCCGAAAAATGGACCAAAGGACCCTGTGGTCCATTTTTTTCTTGTACCTACCTACAGGTAAATCTTTAGAAAATATTAATCATCCATAAATGAGCAATGCAATTAAAACTAAGTATCTAATAGCTATTATGTTCATGTGCGAAGATATTGGAATGCGGAACGATGAGTTCCGAGATAAGCTTTGCTTTGGCGCAGTAAAGCTTTATATATTCGAATCGATGAGTCCGAGGCGTGAGTTTAAATATTTTTGTATGGAGCCAGGCCAACCGTCTGCACGTCATTTTAACATCTTTTAATAAATAAATGCCACTCATGACACTATACTAATTAAATCAATATCTAGTATGAATACAAGCATGTATTGTGAACATGTTTGAAATGAATTCTTCGAAAGTGGCACATTTTTGAGATATAAGTGGCACCATCAGTGAATAGATAAGTCAAGAAGTAAGTAAGTGATAAGTCATCAAGTCATCCGACTTACCATCAGGTGAGATTGTAGTCACACGCTGACCTATAAATGATAAAAAAAAAATTGGAAAACTAAAATTAAACTTGTTTGTTTGAATTGATGACAGTTATTGGTTTCAATAGGTTTTATGAGCGATCTTTATCTTAAAAATAGCTAAAATGAGACTGACAAGACGTTCAACGTCAATGTACCGACATGGTGAGTTATTTTGACATCATTATATGAGTCAGACAGAACATTATAAGAGTTTTTCTTTTGAACATTTGTTTTAGTTGGTTAATTTTATTGCAAATGCTAATTCTCAGTACGACATAACGATGTGTCTCCGCATCGTGTCGTCTATGCATCCACATATTGTACGAACGCAAAAAAATACCTTGTTTTTGGAATGAATTGAGTACAAATCTGACGTTATAGTGAGTGACTGGTGTCAGTACACAAATACATTAGTAATGCATTAATTCCTTCAAGGCGATGCAAATTGTCCGTAAAACGTTTTTAACAAGTTGGCGCTTGTAAATGCAGATAATTGTTGCCAAATTAAATCTGTTATCATTAGAATATTCTCGCTATTAAGACAAATCGGCTAATTAACCTAGCTCGTGACAAATAAAGCTCGTCAACGCCTCATTAATGCTAAATAATAGTTTAGTAGTTGAGAGTAGTAATAAATAATGAACTATTAGCTTCATGTACATAGGTATACAATTGTTAGAGTCCTTTTTTATCGCCGATAGTGGTTTAAAATTAGGTTATAGAATGTTATACCAACGTGACAGCCCGATAATTACTATGTCTTGCTGTCAGATGCAGGCAGCCTTCCGAATTGGAATCTCTCTGACAGAATGCTTAAGAAAACCAAATTCAGCGAGACTTAAATTTTGTTTGTGCTTTAGCTCAGTTATTCACCATTTATATGGCTGTGCCAATTATGATGAGCGAAATATATATCCGTTTTCGTTCGATTTTAAGTATTTATTTTCTCGAAAGACCATCATATACTTAGCTTAATGTGAGAAACTTAAATTCTAGAATACTTTAAAGTTATAAAAAATGTCATTAAGGATAACTCTTTAATGTAATACCTACTAGGTAAATCATCAATCACTTTTTCAAAATGTTAAGATTAAGAAGTACAGATGTTCCGAGAGTTTTCGGTTAATTACCCAGTTCCCTTAAACTGAATCCCTGCATTCTAGTAAAGTAACGATGAGTATTATATTAAAACTCCGTTTGTAGTCAGTTTAGTAATTCCCTCTTTTAAGAAACCAAAAGAGTTTCTGCAGGGGTTGGCGACGCATTTGCAAGCCTTCTGGTGTTGCAAATGTCCATGGGCGGCGGTGATCACTTACCATCTGGTGAGTCGCCTGCTCGTTTGCTCCCTTATCGCAATAAAAAAAAAGTATTTTCGTAATTGTTATACAAGTATATTATAACCAGTAGGTTATAAGGCTCATTTTAGCGTTATTATTAGGTCCCAATTCAGTTTCCAAATACAAGAAACAACATAACATCGACTCCGAAATATACAAATTAGGTTCTGAGTACCCGAGCTAATGGATTTTGGCTTCAAAGACTGCAACATTAATGCGTCATCTGAATCTTCGAGCCAACCTCTAGCCTCGAGGGCCGCTCAGGGATTCGCTTTCGTAAAGGGTGGATTCATTGGGTACCTACATACATTTATTTTTAATGTGTCTAATTTCTGATATAAGCCAGTGTTCTTCAAAGTAACGAATAATATTTTACACACATCGAAATAAATGCATCACAACAGAGAGGGAAAGAGAGATAGCTTAAGAGAAGAACCTTAAGTAAAAATATAATACATAAATATGTTTTTTTTTTACACCCGCTTTTCTTAAAGGATTATCATCCCGCTTTCTCTTATCGCGCCTCTCATGACAATATCGTCAGTTTGCAGTGGGTATGCGATACGACGCAATTATGTCTGTGTCTATATCCGTAAGGGCAGCGTGCCAAACGCCCGGGCAGTAGCTTATCATCCGTCACCTGAAGCGCGCTCGTGGTGACCAATCGTGGAAACACGTCAGGTATGACAATACGAATGTGTGCGTCTTGACGCAGCTTCAAACAACTGTGTTATTTACTTCGGTGATCTGTGTTAAATGAGTCACAGAAAATGAGTTTCTCTATTCAGTATTAAACAGTATTACTAGCTTTTTCCCGCGAGGTCGTCTGCGTAGAATAAGTAATTGTACCAAAATCCAACCTTCTTTTAAATCATTGCATACTTGCATTTTATTTCTACCCTCTTTTAAGAAATTAAAGATTCCTCATTCTTCAAACTTGCACCCCCTTTTTGTCCTTTTAAGGGATGCTTTCCGGTACAACTACCCTATGTCCTTCTCCGGAACTCTAACTATCTCAATACAAATCAGTTCAGCGGTTTAAGCGTGAAGAGGTAACAGACACACAGACACACTTTTGCATTTATAATATTAGTAGGGATATGGGTATTAAGATTAATTCTAAAATAATATAATAAATCTGGACATAAGAGTGGAATTATGAAGTAGGTTACATGTTAATAATACTTATAGTATGTTCCTATAAATATATGTGAAGATTTACAACAAAAATGTAATTACCGTTGGGATATTTTTTATAAAACCGCCTTGTTTATGTATTTACAGATGAAACGTTGTTTACGTTTCTATCTAGAATAAACAAATGACGAGCTGAATATTATGGTATGACAAAAGCTTTTAAAAACATCGCGTATTTTTTTCCGAATCCCAGCCGTAATGAATACTTACCAAATCCTTTAATCCCATTCGAAAGAGACTTATAAAATATAGAAATTATAATAATAATATACCCAACCGGTATTTTGTTGAATGTTTTGTTCTTATTTCAACACTTCAGATTAAGATATGGAGTTTTATTCCCAGATCTGACATTAGGCTTGGAATTTTCTTGGTTGTTGCTATGGTATTTAGGTGCTCACACAGATGTAAGTAATTGATATCCTAGTACGGATGACATACCTACACGCTTAGAAAAGTATAAAAACCGGCAAAGTGCGAGTCGGAATCGCGTACAAAGGGTTCCATACCATTGACTACATTGTTCTAATAATTTGGTATTAAGTAAGTACTATTTCAATTTCTTGATTAAAGTTATAAGTTTTTATAAATAAAAAATATCGAATTCGAAACTTTATTATGTAGCAAAGCTACAATTATGAAAATTCCATTAAACTGTAACAAAATGAAATATAGTTATATATTGTTTGTCTGTTTTTATTTCATTTTCTTGCTGAGCAAAGGAATATATTATCATAGCTTATAAAGAGTTCTGAAAACTTGTGATATAAAAACTCAGCGGTTCTTTTACTCAGATTATCTCAGGTTATTTGCGAAGGAAAAAGTTTAATATACGAAACGAAACTCTTGTGCAAATGTGAATGAAGTCTTACATGAGTGGGAAAAAATTATACGGAGAATAACCACTTTCATTGTTATACAATTTTGTAATTAAAGTGCGTGATCTCGTCGACATTATACTCGACCCTATTCATACTTTTCGTTCTAATTTACATGATTTCCTTATTTTTTAAGAATCATAAAAAAAAATCATAATACCTAAATAATTATGTATAAGCTTAAAATCTATAATTATATTTGTGTTACGCTACGTATATTTGGGTTGCTTTATAGAGCTGATCAGTTGTTATCAAGTATCTTGTTTACAACTGCTGTGCATTACTGTAAACATACATAGGTTTATCTTTAAGTACAAACACAATCTTTGTGTAGACATGTCCTTAAAATTCAAACACTTACGTTTGTTTTGATTCTTAAGTGCGAAATATCATTTGTAATACATTACAAAAATTGATTTCTGAAGTACACTTCAGAAATGAATACAGCATAATAATAATTTAAATACACACAAAATTAGATCAATATTATCAGACAATAATAAGGCTTTGAGTAGTAACTACGAATTCTGATCGTTAGCGAAATCTTAAATTTGTGCATTTGCTACATCATCGCGTAGGCTTGCTACGAGCTCGCTACGATGTTTCAATAGAACGAAAGTTGTTTTTAAGTGTTTCAAATACGAGTATCGTTAAAACAAAAGTTATAATCACTTCCTGCTGTAAATAAGAATGTGTACACGTATATTTTATTTTTTATAATTTGAAGACAATAATCGTTAAGTTATGGACGAAAGTATAACAGTCATAAATTCATGAATTTTCACCAAAATCACGAAGTTTATAAAAGCAAAGTAGAGCTGCATATTAAGTATGAAGCTACTAAGAAAGAACTTGCCAATTAGCTCCAGTAGAGTTTGCGCATCAATTAGTTGACGGTTCCTTTTTCTAGCACTGAAGATATATTCTACGCCACGATTCGCGGGTTTGGAGTCACGCGAAACAAACACTTGTTTTGCGAAAATATTTTGTTTGTGGAGATACCCACGATATATATAGATAGATACCCGTGAAATGCAACTTTTTTGTAAAACTTGAATCATAAAAAAATAGGAAGCAATTGACTAATTGAAAAACGTCTCTT
The DNA here is from genome assembly GCA_905163465.1 of Craniophora ligustri. Classification (NCBI taxonomy): domain Eukaryota; kingdom Metazoa; phylum Arthropoda; class Insecta; order Lepidoptera; family Noctuidae; genus Craniophora; species Craniophora ligustri. Next base: position 6,836,153 of record LR990959.1, read on the forward strand.
TTACAAACAGGCATTTTATGCAAACATCAATGGAACTCAAGCAAATTTGAAAAAAATACTGAATTGAAAATAAAGAGATCTTGAAATTCTGTTGAAAAATCCACTTTGAAGATTCAAATTTCAAATCAATGGCGTGTAATACAGCCGACATTATACGGACTATTCGTTTGCAATTTGAGTTGGATCTGAATCTTTCCTGCAATCTACTTCGAGACGTGGCTGGCGTTAAATTGAGAAGCTGACCAGGTTTTTTACTTAAAAAACCGAAGGCCTAGGTAATTTTATTTGATTGAAGATTGATAGTGGACAATTTTTATTTTATCTATTCAGTTGGATAAGAGTGTAGATAAAATAAAAATATATCGTCTGATATAAAGCACAAAAACACGTACTTCAGAATTAAATTACATTTTAGAAAATTACAGTGCCCTTGAGGCGTCGTGTGGGACCTCTCGAAGGTTATATTATTTAAATGTTTAATTATCAGTTTTGTAATTCACTATATTTTTTTTCGAGTAGCCATTCAGATCTTATTTTTGACAGTATTATGTGCACACACAAAAAGTTAAATGGAAAAACCTATAATAATTAACATTATTTTATCAAAGGTTGGTTTGTTAGTTGGCTTTTGAGAAGATTTATCTTACAAAGGTATTTTTCCTACTCTGGAAGATAACTATTACTATTGTTGTGCGGGAGAAATGAGTAGGTCTCTACAACATCCATTTTCTTAACATGACTGTTTGGTGTACTTAACCATTCTTATTATCCCAAAGGATTAAATAAAGTTTGATATAGGATTGTAGGTATTTGGTGACATATGATAGTGGGCCGTTTAATTATTGAAAAGTAGAAATTAAGTCTGGCAAACAAATTTTATTCCACAATTTAGACTAATTAATAATACTATTTGCCTTATTGAACCCTTAATTTAGTATTGTATATTATCTCCAATTGATATTTATAAAGGTAACACTAATTACCTGCAAAGACTTATTTTTTAAATTAATCATATTTTTTTATGTAAGATATAATATCAAGTAATGCGTGTAATAACTTGTCTGCCCTTTGTTTGACTTTAATAGAATTAAATGAAATAAAATACTTAGGTTTTATATAACCCACAAGTCGAGATATATTTAATATCATAAAAGGTGAATTAAATGGATTAGTAAATCCAAGCTCCAAGATTTCATACATATGTATAATGTAACACATAGAACGCCACTTATTCAATGTTAAATATTTATTATATTAAATAAAATTGTATTTTTTTATATCTATCTATCTATCTAATTTTTTTTTTTTTTTTTTTAATGTGCACACGCGCACACATCCTCACACACACACACACATTGTTTTATGTATTCTATTGATATTAACTTGAATATATAATATTATATTCAATAATATAATATTAATATAAATATTAACTTGAATATTAATTTCAATGTATAAAGGGGAAGACACTAACATCTGTAATACAGTTTTTAACAGCGCTAGTGTTAGAGGATCCCATTATGTAACAGTGCCAATTAGGTCAACAAAGAATATTATTATTATATTTACGTAATTTACCTTCAGCAAATATATCATACTTTCATCTTATTACATCGTATTATAAGGTATATGTGTGTGTATATCATCAACATTGTAAAAACTTAATCCAAGTCGGGAATATAATCCGTCCTTCGAGCTATGATCATGATTTAGGTGACACTTTGTTTATTAAAGCCCCTGCTGGGAAACCTATGAAACATGGATCATAGAATTTTCATTGAATGATATCATGGTAAAAAGACAAACAGTTGTTGTTCAAAATGTAGAACATTCAGTTATTGTTATATACTCGTATAGAAATAAATACTCGTGCGTACACACTTAACATTTAAGATCTGACCAAACTTATATTCATGTTGTAAAACTTGCAAATAAACATTTACTGAATAAAAATGTAGTGGTCTCAACATGGCTCGGAGGCGCATTTAATTGCCAATTACGGCGCCACCGAAAGTTGCCTCGAGATAAAGTCAGACGTAGATTATTTTGAAAACGTTGTATTTATATATTCACGCTCCCTCGCTTTATAAAAGAATACATTTATTTATCATGAGGGTACGGAATTATTGCATTTTTAATTTGTGGTATGACAAGAAAAAATCTATTTATAAAAACTCAAGATTCAATATAATTTCAAACGAAATTTCCACATAATTTTCTTCCACATGTGAAAATTTGTGAAAGCGTCATCTAGTGGCGAAGCTTGAACTTACCTAGTTTCCGAGCCCACTACGGTCCAACCCCGGCGGCGCCGCACGGCACGCATTTCAGCCGTTACGACACGATCGCGTGTTCGCCGGTGCCTTGCGCTCATTGATGTTTGCGCGGTGGCGCTTTCGTCTGTTTCTGCGATTGGCAACATTGCCCGTAATTCGTTTCGATGGCAAGAGTTGTTAGCACTAAAGTCTAGATGTCGCTGTTATAAACAGCGTTACCTTTTTTACATAGAATTGCTGACTACAGAAAAGTATTTTGTAAAGTTTATGAGAAGCGAAGCAATACAACAAAATATATGCAGATATTAAGTTATGATAATTATTATTTACCATAATTTACCTATTATTCATTTTATTTGAAAAAAAATTAAAATTGTCACTTTGACACCCGACTATCTGGCTTCATTGAACTAGTTATCTACTGTGATTGGAACTTTCAGTCCTGCCTGCTTACACAACATTTAATATACATGACTGTAGGCTTCTGTTTATTTATTATTAAAATATATACCAATTCCTGATTACGTGAAACTAGAAATGGAGGTCCCAAAACATATTAACTTGTCCCCCAGAGAGATCGTTTCAATTCGGAACAAAAGCAAATCTCGACTTTATACACAAACTATTGTTACATTAATACATTGGATAAATACACAGATTAGCTACACGAAAATAGATTTGTAGTTCCTTAAAATATAAACAAAGAGATATTTTATTGGATACCAACTTGTTTAATGCTTCTGAATCCCATTTTATGTAAGGGCTTATTTATAGGTATAAAGAAAAAAGAGAACAATATAGAGATTCGATTAGATGTTATGTTTGATTACATGCTTGAGTAGGGCCTATTTAAAATATGAATGAATATAAAGGAAGAAAAAAATATATGAACAGATTTTTCGAATGATGACATGTCAATTATAAAGTATTCATAACCACACTCATTTCATCAATATATTCAATTTTAGGGTTCCGTACCCAGAGGGTAAAAACGGGACCCTATTACCAAGACTTCGCTATCTGTCCGTCCGTCTGTCCGTCCGTCTATCTGTCCGTCCGTCTGTCCATCCGTCTGCCACCAGGAATCTCTCGTCTGTATCTCAAGAACCACTGTAGATAATATTGAAATTTTCACAAATTATGTATTACAATTGCCGCAAAAAAAAACTAAAAACAAAATAAAATAAATTTTCAAGAGGAGCTCCCATACAAAAAATGCAATGTTTTGCCTGATTTTGTACGGAACCCTTCGCGCGTGAGTCCGACTCGCACATGGCGGGTTTTATATCCAAGCAATTCTTAGAACATATTTACCTTATCATTATTATCATAATTTAACCTTTTAAAAGTCGTTGACTGAGGTTTTGTACCTACCTATAGATATGTATGTAAACAGAGTCGGTATAAGTTGGCAGCAATAACGAAAAATACATTGACGTAAACATAAACAATTAGACACTGACAGGTTAATTAAATAAAATTATATTTTGCTACCTATCTTTATATATATACAAACAATAAAAACTTAGAAAGATACATTACAGTACATTTAGTCTGGTAATATTTTTGTTTTTCATCCTAAGTTACGATTAAAATGAGTAGAAAATGTTTGAGTTTATAATAAAACATAAAAAGATGTAAAATACACAAAAATACTAAAAATATTTACTTTCCCGTTCATCGTCTATGCTAATAATACATATAATTATAACAAGACTGTATGTAAATACCATAAAAGTCAAAGAACATCCCCGACTTCTGCTGATAAAAATAACTAATATTTCATAACTCTAAGAAAATCAGAGAATAATTTGTAACAAAATCATGACAGAAACTATGAGCAATAAGTACAATAGGTTTTGAATCAATACCCATAAAACGAATACAAATATTTTCATTGGAAGGGAACTACGTGGCCATTTCAATAAGCGGGTTAAGTATTCAAAGGTTTATTTTTAAATTATAACAACACATTCCATTTCATACATCTTGTGTAAAATCAACTGGAATTTTGGCAGCGGTATTCTCAAATATGACCTAGAAATTGTATTCGAAATGAATGTGGATACAAATAATTTGAATCTTTACAATAAATTACGCAGCTGAGCGATATCTTACTCTAAAATTTAACTTAGGTATAGACTGAAACTGTTATGCTTTGAGTGCATATATTTTACACGAAATACCGCTGACACATGCCTTTCTTATTGCCTAGTGCAATTATTTCTGAAGATGGTTTTACAGAACGTTAAGTACATAGGTATTCAAATTTTAGAATGTCAAATAACTAACCATATACATAAAAACCGTTTGCTAGATAGAGTTCAATCTATTACTATTCAATATTACGTTTCATACCAGCCCGAGAGTTTATTGTGTATCCAGTAGTGATAATAAGTGAATATAAAAGTGACTTATTTAAGTATTCTTTATAATGAATATACCTAGTAAAGTTAACATATAATTATTTAAAATAACATAGATTCATAGATCTTACAATAATATTTTAACAACCAAATAACAAAATGTCTTACGAACTCACAAAACCCGATTTTCCTATAATTATTAAATGAGATGTTTGTCAATCGTTAAGACATTTACGAAACGTAGATATTAACTAATATATTTGTCTAACCAATAAATTGATTACGATTGGTCATCATTGTCAAGAAAAAATATGTACCTAGTTTTTTTTATAAAAAGATTTACACAACAATGAATGGGTAGTACACGTAATGTTGTTGTCGATATATAATACGACTTTACTATTAACTAAGCCATTGTTGCCTTTAACATTGTGTTAAACTCTAAAGCAAATAAGTAATCGTATAAACATGATATAAGGAGAGCTTTGCTATGAAACCAGATTACATTAATGAACGCAATATCATTATTCGCTATACAGTAAATTGCCTGTCAAACTTAACTGAGAATATATAGGCCGTAGCTACGCATTATAATTAAAACAGATCAGCACAATCTGAATATAATGAAGAGATATGGGATAGAAAGAAAGAAGCTGCCTTAATAATAAAGTATATTTAAGTCCGTTCCATTTTATTGTACGGAATTAGGCTATAATCCACCACAAGAAAATCTCTCAGACATGCAGTTTCCTTACACTGTTTGAGCATGTGATAAATACGCACATAACTTCGAAAATTAAGTGGTGCGTACTTAAGGTTTGGACTCGAGACCTTTGACTTCACTGTCCACTGGTACCAACAGGCTATCAAAGCTATAAATTTGATAATATATTATTTATGAGACCAATTAACAAGTAAGTAATTGCTTTGGCTTATAAATTGGGAAGCATTCCCAGACTATTGTTTTGCGTTGCAAAAATTTCTAGGCACGTTTCTACGCTGTTGTGTGCTCAGAAATATGAATGATCGAAAGTACTTAGTATAGTAGTATTTTTTGTTTTAAAGACTTATTTATAGATAAAGTTAATCATTTATGTTGACATTGTGTTTTGGTACATTATAGTGATTAAATTCGATGGCCATACCATTTTTATTAACCTAACTACTTAAAGTACTCTTACAATAAAAACAAAACATTGCACGTAAACTAACATTCATAGTTAAAATAACCATGTTCACTATCATATTGACTACTATTAAAAATGAAATATCTACGAGTAAATATAATTTACTGCCAGAGTTTTTCAATAAATTTTCGTCCATACGTCTTGAGAATAATAGATATACAGAATAGTAAGTCAGAATCAATAAGTCAGACATTACTATCACCACTCTTTGTAATGGTAAGTACATGTAACATTTTTAATAATAAACATATAAATCAGTACATACTGTTACAAATATTATAATGCAGGTATACCTTTTAACGTTTATTCGTTCTTTTTCGAATGAAAAAGTATCACCTCGTTGGTTCTTAGTCTTTCGACAGAAATGTCTGAAACTTAAGATTAAAATTTAAATGCATTCCGTACGTAAAAATTTTTTTTTTACGTACGGAATGACTGTATGTATTAAATATAATTCTGAGAGCATAGGTTGTAAATAAATAGGTCCCTACGCATTATTTATCAAATGCTGTTTTGCTACGTTACCATAAAGCATAATATCACAAAATACTTTTCTATCACATTAGCATCACAGAGAACGATAACAATCACAGTTTCACGTCACATGTGTTCACATAAAGTGCACTCTCTCTACGGGGTCACTACAACGAAGTGCGCAAATTCAAATGTTTGGAACACATCTGTAATGAGATAAAGTCTCGCGCATACTTTCTCGTTATGTTTTAATTTCGATCGACGTTTATATTGGTCGAGGCGAGGCGTGGACTGCGCGTGCGTCTTGGCGCGTAAACCGTCACATCTTACACGAAGCGCCACTACACCACGACCAGCATTGTCACGATGCCGATGACATGTCTTCCTTACAATATTATTCTCAAAAATATGGAGCAAATTACTCACTGTCGTTCATACGTGTGACTCATGAGGTAAGCGACAAGAATTCAACGAAAAATGTTTTTCTATTTTCCAAAATTAATTACTGGTTGTTTTTGTGTTAGATGAGCACCTACTATATTTTTTTCTGAATTCCGTATGATGTTTCATCGTGGGATTGACTTTATGCACTAGCTCAATAGTCCACAAAGAAAATCTCTTTGTCTAGGACAGGTATTAGGGCTAACGACAGCCTTTTTGTAATTTACAAATATGTCAGAATTCAAAAAGACTAAATACATATATTTTACAATTATCAATTATTGGTAATTATTGGCCGAAGATCGAGCTCTGTGGCGTTCACTAGGGGAGGCCTACGTCCAGCAGTGGGCGAATATGGGCTGATGATGATGATTATGATGAATTATTGGTACATTTAAAAGTTAGTGCAAAATATTTAATACTTCATCAACATAAGATTGTCACAGAATTGAAATAATATTACTTTTACGGATTTTATCATGTAATATTGATATTGTTTTAATCCCGACGTTTCGAATATTTTTTGGCACCCATAGCTGACATTAATTTAAATGGATATCAGAGATATCAAATGCATTATTTATCGATCAGTAGCCGATAACGTTTTTACCATTGGACATTTGCCACTTAAAACAGTAATTCAATTCCTAGTGTATTCTATGTATATCTGAACTACTTGATCGCGGAAACATTTTATTGAATTCCAGCAAATATTATAATCAACCATTAGTGTATTAATAATGCAAGATATAATAATATCTAATATCGTCTTCGTGTCGGTGTTTACGCGCGACCGGATACGAAAATAACTCGTGGCAGGGTTTCAAATATGTCGCCGTGTCCTAAACCACATCTTTGAAGATTCACACACTGTCACATAATATATAAAAAGCGTACCTGTAATTTATGCATCACTTACTGTTTTCAGTCCCCTTGCTTACATAAATGAATCCAATATTAATAATTTAGGTACTTGCACAAAAATACATGTATGTATAGTGTGGAGTGTTTTCGTTTAAGCGGTAAGCGTAAGAGGCAGAAATTATTATAGTCCATTGAAAAAACTATGATTATATGACTGGCAACCAACTATTTTGGTACCTCCTCATAATCTCAGACGCACTTTGTATTATCGCGTCTATAAAGACACTTGTTGATAGGGGAAGCATTTTACTTTGTATACACATAATTTGCCAAGAATTTGCATTTTTTCTAAGAGTACTTTTCATGAACATCATCAGTTTTAACAAGTGACGACAGTGGAGAGCGGGTTGACAAATGAGATACAAATTCTAATATACATAAGAATATGAATATATAAGAATATAATCTGAATATTAATGTCTTACCCGTAGCTAGCTAGTAATGCGATGCCGCAAACAATGAGAATATACATAGTTGCGTAATGCTTTGCTTGTGTCCAGTTGAGGATGTCTAATGGTTGATATGATGATGATGATGATGATGAATGCTTTATCGATTTGATTTGAATTTCTTGAATTCATGAACAGAAAAAATTCTAAATGTAAGTTAAATATTTTAATTAGAATTTTCAGTGGTGCATAAACATGTGGTTGTTTTTATTTATGCAACAATTACGAATGATGACGACCCCGTAATTATTATACACTAGCTCCCGCGGCTTTGCCCGCATCGTTTATGGATAAAAGTAGCCTATGTGTTAATCTAGGTAATAAACTGTATGAATGCCAAATTACATGGGAATCTGTTTAGTGGTTTTTGCGTGAAACAGTGACAAACATCCATGCGTACTTTCACATTTATAATATTAGTAGGATACAATTAATGAATAATTAGATAAGCTAGATTTGCTTTACATTTAAATGTTTCTGTAAAAGAAACTGTACACTAATCATTTTAATGCTAAAATAGTTTCAAAAACGAGTTTATAAATGCCTTTTAATAGAAGTCACAATACAACCTCATTTGATTGATGACGCTTTACTGCTCAACCGCTCCTTATAAATGGGTCTGTTGTCTGAAATAATACTATTTTCCAACGGAACAAATTATTTTGTGAAAATAAACAGTAGGCAATATCTTTCAAAGATTTCTAACTTATACAATGAAGACGGATTCTAGACTTACTTTTGTTTTCACAATGAATCAAACTATAACCAAAAAAGTTATAATAACAAAATGTTATTTTACTTCTATCGAAACTTCAGAAATCGTGAATATACAATTCACGATTTTTGAAGTTTATTCAATAGAAGTAAAATTACATTTTGTTATTAAAACATTTTAGAGAAATAAATAATTACTGTAAAGAAAAATCATAAAATATGGAGTTGGAAGTTAAATATAATTTCAGACTAATAATAAAACGAATATAACATTAAAATATAATTAAAAACACGTGATCTTACAGCAGTCGTCCTTGCAGACACTAGAAATGAGACAATCATACACTAAATTAAAGTTCACATTATTGTGATTATTTTAGTAATTAGTTCGAGTTCGTCGCAATATTTATACTAATACATAACACGAACAAATACCTTAAAAATGTGTGAAAATCGTTTGTATGTATGTTGTATGTTTTTATAATAGAGTTAAACTGTATTTAAATTACGTAACCAGTTATAATTATTCTGGGTTACGAAGTTTTATGGAAAGAAATTGAGCGCAGGAAACCAATTTATAAGAATGTTATTTACTAGAAACAAACTGTATAATCTGTACATAAAATGTTTTATTCATAATAACCACTGTGCGGTATAAATTTCAAGGGTCACGTATCCGTTCCTAAGCAAAACTTTATCTTCGCGGAAAAGTTGATAGCGAAAGGTTTACATAATTTATATAAAAGTAAAATATTTGAGAAGCGAGCGCAGTAAAAATGTTCCTACTTCTCTTTTAGCTCGTTGAGCGTCGCATTAAGTGCATTATCCTCAAAGAAAAAACACTAAGTGCAAGAAGAAAATTCTCATAAAAGGAGCCTTTTTTTTAGAACACGTCTCGCTACTTTGTAACATTATATTATATTTTTCCGTGTTTACATTACTATATCACATGTCTAACAAACGTAGGCATTACTATGGGAGGCTGCTGATGACGGTGATGTCTAACAAACCAACGAGCGGAACGCGCGCACCTCTCCCTGCTGCACTATTGGCATAAATCTACATCTAGCAGCAGTATTTCATATTAATCACGAATTAGTAGTAGTCTATACTATTATTATAAATCTATACTAATATTATAAAGAGGAAAGAATTGATTGCTGTTTGTTTGCATTGAATAGGCTCCAAAACTACTGGTCCGAATTGAATAATTCTTTCACCATTAGAATGCTACGCTATCTGTGTTGAACATAGGCTATGTTTTATTTAAAAATAAAAAAGGGAGCCGTCTGAAAACTTCAATTGAAGTTTATATTTTTTTTAATATTTATTAATTACTTATATCTACCCGGCGAAGCTGGGGCGGGCCATACATGCGTGACTAGTAATGTATAGAAAATAATATCAGGTAGACAGAGTGTATATTCGTTATAATTTTTTAATTAAGGATTATATTCTGCATGTCAGGTACGGTGTAGTGGGCAAAGGTCTTATTTAAGTGCTATGTGGTCAGTGTTTGTGGGACACGACTACGTACTAATGCAATCAGCTCACTAAGCTTTGATCACGATAAGGGACACTTTGTGTGCATACGTGGATAATTCACTTAGTTATAGATCGTCCGACAGTATGCAGGTAAATATAAAACCTGTAATTGATTTAGATTTACTAATACAATCTTATGAATTTATAATATATTTACATTTAATCATACTAGTTAAGTTAAACGAAAGAAATATAATGGATGCTTGGTATTAATAAACTGTACGAAGGTTCAATCTCCAATAAATTTAGAGATTATTATCAACACAATATATTTTTAACAAATAAAAACATTCCGAGTTAATAAGTAACTAAAAATACATTAAATATATTATTATAAAAAAGTTAATTAAATCAGAACTTCAAATAAATCAGAGATTCTTCTTGTCCTACTATTGAGCGCACATCGCTCAATAGTAGGGCAAGAAGAATCAAACTATAAAAGCTAGGCTTTTGATAGGATAAGCTTTCTATAAACTGAAGAGTCGTCGAGATCAAGTGATAAAAATATATCTCAATAGTCAATTAAAAAACCTCCTTACATAACTGTTAGGAAGGTGTATAATAATTATATAATATTTATAAGTAGGTACGTATTTTGTAACACCATCGGCCACGAAAGTACTAAATTGAATTTATATCGCAACAAGTAGGTACTGTTTTGGACGCGAGCCTAAATACAGACCTATTTGCGTAAAACTGGAAGCATATTGTACTTATATTATTATGATCACACTGAATTGTACATTTGCCAAATTATAGAAAAAAAAATGTACCTAGGTGGTACGTCTTCATCCCTTTATTTTCGTCTAACTTTATAGAATTAAGAAGTCAGTCTCATCTGTTAACAAACACCATTTTAACGACGAACCTTTGGGTTGACATTCAAGCCCAAGACAAAGCAATGAAAGGGAATAAGGTCGGACTAAACCGCGAGCTAAGCTTCTATACGCTGCTTTGTTTGACTTTGTAGAAAACAACTTTTCAAACGTGTGTGTTCTAGTGTAAAGACTTCATTAAGAAAGTCGCGATTAGAGTTCAGGTCGACAAAGAATTAAGCAGGGACGAGACCGAGATAAGCTTTAAAGTTTTTAGAATAAACAGGGTAGGTACTTTGAACAGCACAAATCTGGAGAACTATTCAACAAGCCCGCGTTTTTAATTTAATATAAGTATTTAATAGTAGTCAACTCTCGCTCAACGCTCGCTTCGTTTAAAATGTATGATATCCATAATTGAAGTGCACCGACTAAGTTATGCGTCCTAATAAATTTCATGTGGTTGGTTGTGACAGTTTTGTTCACAATTCCGCACAAGTGAAACTAGAATTCGCTACCCCAAACTAATTTACTTATGTATGCAAATCACACGTCAAACTGGAAGGCTATTTAAGTTAGGAGAAAGGTATTGATGGTACTGAAAACTAATATAGAATTGAAATTAACGAATAAATTAGTCGCGTGGAGTTTCTTGGTGCTATTTAACTTCGCATAGTTTATGTATATTGAATAACTATTGGTGCATTATCGAAACTTTGGAATCAGGAAACTATAATAAAATAATAATAATAAATAAAACATAAAAGGAACGAGCTCAGTCAATGTACGAAATTTTATAACTACGAAGTTACTTTAAACAATAGAAACCTCTTAATAAAACTGACACGTATTTTGTTAAATGAGCGTCTAGTAGGTATTCATAACAAATGCTAACTACGCCTACTGTACTAACAAGTACGCTTAATTTAAAGTGTTCATTGAAACTCGCATTCATAATTTCCGTGAACCAAAAAGGTTAAATACAGCAGTCATTTTAATTCTCGTCGTAATACCGAACTCAGCTATAAGTTACAACTCAACTTTTACAATAAAATTGCGCCCTTATCGAGTAATGGAAAAAAATATGATGAAAAAATTGTAAATGTATTGTTTTTATTTCAAACGATTGAATTGGAGAAGCTCATAAATTATAGTGTCAATTTTTTTATAAAAATCTAAATCTATCTGAGTTTTATAAGTTCACGTTCTCATTCCAACCAATCAACAGAGGGCAATCAGAACATCAAAGCAGTGTTTAATTGGAACTATTTCCTGTTTTTCAGATTGAGCTATTTCCGACTAAACATCCAGGGAAAGTTCCAGTTTGGTAAATACATAGGAAAAGTTACAAAGTCATAAACTTTTCTTCTTTCATCGTATAAATTTGTATTGATAGCACCTACATTGCGTTCTTAAACAAAATATCAAAAATAACTAAACAAATATGTCTATTTATAGATACCCAAAATAGTTCACCTCGACCGTTTTCTGCAAAACGTTATATTAATAACGTGCTTTATTTTCCAAACAAATATTTTGATATTGGATAAAGCGGCATTGCGTGTGAAGAACGACGTACAAACGATGCCAATGTCTGATTAATGGCTTCCTTCAATGTGGCGTCTAATGTCGTCATGAAATATCACTGACAGAAAAAAGAAAAATCCTCCACTTTTTTCGTAGGTACATTTTCTTCGCCACTAAGCTTTCTATGTAAAAGATATCTTGAGCGCAATTTGAAATTTATCGTCTGATTTTCAATAAAAGAGTCCGTATAGGCTATAGAGGAAAGTGGCTGAGAAAACTTAAGGAAAAGATGGCGACGTTATTATAATGATTCATGGGGCAGTTCCAGTAAAAGCGTCCACGGGTATAATGAAATACAAAAACAGTTGAAGACAGTGATCTCGGTACAATAGTCGAGGTTAGCTAGCAGGAGCGTTTACGTGGCCGGCCATTGTTGTGCTAATGCCTGGGACAGACCATCGACGCGGCCCCTCATGAATATTAACTGATATTTGTCTTACAGAAAGCCACTCACTGCTGAAAATATACATTGAATATAGACACGACACTCGAGCTACATTGTTTTGCTGTGTATTAAGCAAAACTAATCAAAGCGATACTGTTATTAACGTTAGGATGACGGAGGTATGTTTACAAAAAATACTGCTGTAGTTATGAGAATTTCAGTACCTAGGTTTATTTTTTTATCATTCATTTGAGATACCTAACCTAGGTACTGTGTACTTTTAATTTCTTAGTACTTTATGGTACCTACACACATAAAAAATAGATTTAAAAACCCGTAAAGGTAATTGAAATAAACTACTTTTTACGGATTCTATCGCGGTATATTGATATTATTTTAACCGTATCAATATACCGCGATAAAATCCGTAAACAGTAGTTTTATTTCAATGTCTTATATTCGCGCAAGCGTAAGAGATCAATAAGTAAAGGTAAATTCCGATACATGATTGTACTCCCGAGAATAAACAATAAGCGGATACATAGGTGAAGGCTGCAGATGCTCGAGTTTGTTAATGATTTTTTATTTTCATCAAAAGAACCAAAATCAGTGTAGTTCAAAAGTAAAATATAACTGAAATATGGTAGAACTACCTATTAATACGACGAACAGTCGGTTCATGACAAGTCTATACTAGTGTCTAGAAAAAGTCTAGCAAGCGTAGTGAAGTCTAGTCATTGCAATGTATAAATTATTTTGTATTTTAGGTAATTTGATCTCTTATACATCCTAATTTATCGCTGGTCAATAGTGGCAGGTGCGACTGCTGGGCGTAACATTCTGGTTCCATGATCCAGCAAAATGTTGTTAGGTTTTTCTTTACAATTTTCAGTAGAGACTTGGGGTTTGTGTTTGGAGAATGGCTCGCTTTTTATTTACATGAGACCAAAAATATACTGGTGAACATAATTTGGGTGTACACTAAAGCACTTTTGGGGATAGGTATTGGTGTGATGTTATGTTATGTTTACCTTTGTATGTACCTTAACATGAAATTGTGATTTGTCTCTAATAAATAAATATGGATCATTTAAATAAAATACCAATTCCACGGTGCCAGATCAATCACAAGATAAAAACACAAGTTCTTTTTACTAAGTTAATCCATAAATCGTAGAAGAAAGGAAGTCGGTAGAACGTATTTTTTTATATTTTGCCAGCTAGTAGTTGGTATTTACTTATTTCAAACTGATGATATTTTAGATATAAGTAAATACCTATTAGGTAAAATGATTTATCATCCACCAAAACTTTCAGCAAAATTTAAACGATTTCAAAACATTTTAGATATGAAATCCAGCTGTAGGATGTCCTAAAAGCGTTTAAAATACCTAAGCAATTCTCAAAATTTCTTCATATAAATAATGCGGCTCTCGTATAATTACACTTTTTTTCGGAACCTGTTCATCAATAAATGCATCGGTGTCCATATCTAAATCACTTACCCGCATATCCAAGAATGCCTTCGCCTCGGTATGGATGCTAGTGTGAGCGCGAATGGTGGCAGCGCAGTGGGCGGGTCGTCCTCCTCCTGCGCCGGCGCGCCACTCACGCGCACCTCAGGAACGCGCAGTGTGTGGCGACTCATCATAAAACACTTATCTTTATACGCCCTTATTGTAAGAGATTTCGATCATTTTCGCTATAATATCCCTCTCAAAAACGTTTGTAGATCCCGAAAATCGTGTATCAAAATTCAACAGTATGCAGCGCAGAAATATGTAAATTCGGTTTGATTTGATGTACGTCACCTGCAATGGAAATTTAATGCGTAATTTTTGGGGAAAATTAAGAATAAATAAGGTCATATTTTGGAATGTATTGCTGGATACACTTTGGCACAGTTATGAAAATGTCGCGTCCATTTAGTCGCGGCGACTGGTAATATGTCTCGCTAAAACGTAATTAATTCATACGTCTTGTTATGTTCATACTAAGGCGGTCATTAGATGAAGAGATAATGTAATTTGTCATTTGTCTCCATTTCCATTAGCAGTTCATAAGACTACCGAAAATAATATTATTACGATTTCATTAATATACCTACATATCTAGTATAAAAAACGTTATTTTATTTAGAAAGAATAGCTTAAACTTCATATTATGGCGGTCATAAAACGAGCATAAAGCGTGAATTATTATCGTTGTGACTGTATTCCATTAAAAGTGCGATGAGAAGGGCACATTGCCGGAGAAGCCTCATCGCTACATCCGCTTACGTCTACCGGTGTTAAAGAGATTTGTATTAATGTCTCTCGCACCCTTGACGGTTTTCTCTAATCGCTGCTTTACCTAAAGCACAATGAATGAGATAATATATAAAAAAGGTCGTAAAACATAGGACTTAAAATATATTTTTGAAGATATTTTATGTTATCTACTCTATTACACAACAATGGGAGATCCACACGGTATACTGATTTGGTATTGATGTAGTACTTAATGAAATTAATTTTTGACAATTATAATTGTTTCTATATCTCTCTTGTATACAAAAATGTACACTTGGGATGTTACAGAGGTGATTCCATGGAAAACGAAGTCGAAGTCGGAGTGTTTAAATTTGAGTTATTGGAAGGTGAAGAGATTTGTTCAGGACAGGTCTAATAAAATAAAATAATACTAATATGTGTTAGCTTCTTTAATTTTAGTTAAAAATATAACTTTGGCGATGAAAATTAATCATTTTTTTTAAATCTTGGAACTACTGTTGATATATTAAATTAAATGAAGGACTAGTAAATTGTATTTAATAAACAAAAGCTACGCAGATTTATCTCCGCTTGAAAATTTTCGGAATTGGAGGTCTATTATCAGTCGGACGTTCCGACTTTTCGGAACCAAAGTCGATCCTCCGTAACACCCCTAGTATCAACTTTCTTATGCAAATAAATGATATTAAAACAGATCTACTTGGCAAGTAAATTATCTATTACAGTACTATAATATTATTATAGGGCTTCTGCCCTCCTTTTGGATATAATTAATTCCTTAGTCACATCTCACCTTTCGCTCGATACTTATGAAATGTCAGTGTACATCAGTAAATTAATTAAACCCTATTTTGAAGCGTAAGTAAAGTTTCAAAAATATTACGTCGATATATAATATTTAAAGGAATAATGCACTAAGCTTGAAGTAAACAATGGGTGCGTAGAGATATAGAAAATCCCACACAACATTGGACCGGAACTATTGTGCCATCTGTTGGCGGAGTGCCTAACACCTGGCCGCGACGCGACCCCGACCTCTTTAGCAATAAATATATTTCACCAAACAAATGTACCACTCACTGAAATATATTCAAACTAAGCTATAAGTACTTCAGTATTTTTTATCTTAGTACCTTCTTGGGTCTGAAATAACTCAAGAACACGGGTGTTGCGTCGCAGCCCGGCCACAGTCGATTTCGTAGTATAAAGACATATCAATTAAATGTTCTTAAATTGTTCTTGCAGTACCAACGAATAGATTAATTGTACCACAAATATATCTTGTAAAAAAAGCATTTCTTTGTGGCCGGGCCATACCGTATACGTCGCAGCCCGGCCACGTGTATATTTTCGGGTAGGATGCCCAAAATGTTCTTAGATATAAACCAAATAAATGTTCCTTTTGTGTTCTTTATTTTTTTCAGTGAAATATACCAAGAGAAACACTTATATTAACAAAAAATATATTTCAAATAACAATTTCACTAAGCGCCGGTGAACTAAAATAGCACGTCTACTTATTTGTACAAATTTGCTGACACATATCTTTAGGAGCAATGCCTGTAATTTCTACAGGCGCTTAGTGAAATTGATACGTCTTTATGTTACGAAATCGACTGTGGCCGGGCTGCGACGCAACACCCCAAGAACACTTGTTTTTATGGGAAATGCTGCTGTTTGTCATGAAGGCTTGTCATAAGATATTAGGTATGTTAAGCAACGTAAAGGTGTTTTAATTTTTTTTAAACTTATAACAAAATTATCTTACCTTAAATAACTACGGAAATTTCTCAAGCGATGACTTTTTTGATCATTAACTTTAAAAATCACAAAATCACAAAGTAGTAAAAATTTATGATGCGTGATTTTCCAAGGGACAACCAAAAAAAGCCTTAAATATAAAGAAATTAATGGATTCATTAAACTTTAAGAGGGTTCCATTTAAAGTTCGAAACGCGAGTTAAATTTATGGGAGCACCCGATCAACCATTTTACCTTTGACTTTTCAAGCCCTAAATATCTACTTTTTGTTCAGCCGTGAAAAAAAAACAAAATTTATTCATCTTATAGATAACCTTGGATAATCTGACTCGCACTTTTTGCAGGCTTTATTTTATGAGAAATTCCATCAAAGGCTTACGACCCACTTTTGGAGGGTCGATTGGGGATGAGATTTTTTGTGGAAAATCTGTGCACGTAATAGGGCGGGTGGCAATGTGAGCGGAATATTTTGTCGCTTTTACAGAGAGTCGCAAACAATGGAAGATGGTTTCTGGAGCGTCATTGCGGTAATCTCTCCAAACAAATTGTGTCTTTTTTCAAGAAATGAAACTTTATGACGCATATAATATGCGTCGGTTTATCAAAGAAGCGCTGTGGTTGGTACCTATTTACACACACAGAAAACAATGTCGTGCAAAACACATAGTTTCTTCTAGATATATATACTTAATTCAGTAATTTTAAAAAAGGTATTTAGGTTAAATCTAAAACACCCTGTTTTACACATACCTATTTTAAACGCAGTGTGTAACGAAACGTAACGCGATTTGGCTCGTCACAATAGTATTAGTTCCTAGTATTTCATCATTTTCGGCACTACCACACTTCCAAATATATGATTTATGCCTCATCACTGGTCCAAAATGTAGTAATAATGGGTTAAAATGTAACTCATAAATTAATGTCGTTCAAAGTACTAGGCCGCTTTTGGTTGAAACCTAATTCGCACGTGACGCAAGCGCACATGTTGGCCCTCCATTTGCCATGTCATATCAACGTCAATCAACCGAACAAAGCGTCAACAACACTTACGGCTGAGCTGTCACAGCGACACGACGCATCTAAAGGGTTATGAAAAAGGTGACGATTCATACCAGTACTTAGGATACTGTTCTATGGAAATATGTTTTATCATAATTTCTTTGCTAGAATTGCGGCCTCTGTGATAGACGTTTTGACACTTCACCCGTTCATAAAGTTTTGTAAAAATTAACAACCACTGTTCAAGTATAAATAGCTTATTTTACTATTAATAGCGGTATGCATTACCTATCTATGTCGTAAAACTGTAAATGATCGATTCAATAGTTACGGGATAAACAACATAATTTAGAACTGATTCTTACACTTACGTGAATACAGGCGTTTAGATATTATTTTAATCCCAATATGTTATATGAATATGAATGCTTGTAATTTTGATTATCTACTTAATTTAGCTTAATTAAATGGCTTAAATGAAGCCAATAGGTTAATTACTAACCAATTTGTATATTTGAGTTGCACTTGACTATAATTTAATAGATTAATTAAAAATAAGTAATATATAATGTATGGAATGGAGAACAGAACTCACTTTAAACAATGTAAATATATATAACTATATAATTCTTAAATTACTTTAAAGTATAAAATAGGTCATTGTTAAAGTTATCATAAAAACCGTTAGGTACTTTAAACATTGAGAATTGCATTTTTTTTTTAATTTTCACTTTGTCGGAACACGGTTCATCTAAAAGTAATAAAACGTAGTCTGTGCTGTGAGTTTTCTTCTCTTTAGTTTCGACTTTGACAAAGTAATTGGCATGCCGATGACGTTCCTCCGAACTATGTATTTAAATTGCGTAATTAAAATACTAGGATTATTTGTATAGTCGAGATACTTTACTACTTTACTTTACTTTTGTGTTCAATAAATTAATGGTGGTTTGACTCATTTACATTGTGCGTCACAAAACATCCGCTGATATAATTTAAATTACGAACCGCATGCCATAACACCCGGATGCCCACTAGACTAATTATTCTAAATTGTACTCTATTAACCAAGGAGGTATTTAAATATAAAAGCAGTTTATAACTAACATTCAGGGAATGTAAACACAACAGTCGCTCCCGTAAGACCCTTCACTTTGTAATTTCCACGTATACAACCTCGTGACATTTAAACTTATCAAACTTTATAAATACCTACTCAAACTCTGTGAAGTTATTCCCGAAGCTACAAACTTACATATTGGTAAACAAAAGCTATCAGTTTAAAACATTTACAAGGGTGACAGTTTGATGAATGATATCTCAAGTGGCGTCCAGCCTCCTTCAGAAATTCAATAGAGTATAATTCGGGATAGTTGAGAACAAAAGCTATTCATGACGAGGTGATCATGAATACCCGAACACAAGACTCGTCAACGCCCGATGTAAGTAGAACACGACTGGAAAGTCATATATTAAGATCACTTCGTTTCTCGTTAATTTTATCCCTGTGTCTTTTTTTAGTCTTAAGCTACAAATATTAACAAAACGATGATAAAGAGATGAAGATGTGCGATTGAAATTCAATTCAATGACAAATTTAACGACAGGTCTAAATGTTGAACAAAGCTTAGGATCGATTTTTACATAAAAATAGTATTTTAGACAGTTTTATTGGATTAGGTGATGAATGTAAAAAAATATGTACACAGACAACCACAGACAACCCTTATGTTTAAGATATTAATAAAGTTAAAAAACGAATTTCTGAATACTTCTTAAATTTAATTAGACTGAGACCAGATTGATAGAACTGACCTTACGTTGTTTTTTTTTCAATCTTTTAAAAATAAATTGAATACTCTCTTACCTAACTCAATTCATTTTTATTGCAATTCATTTGTGTAGTAACTATGTGTCTATATCATCAATAAAGTAGGCATCAATCAAGAAGGCATCAATAACGTCCCTTTTGTCGAAGCCAAAAATATCTCAAATATATATGAGTATTTTTATATAAAAATGCCGTCATAATCCCCGGCCTACGTTGTTGGTACTTTTTGTAGGCAACGACCGGCCGCCCTCTGTCAACCACGAATTTCATTTTATTTTAGGTTTGGAGATTTGTGATTGCAACTAGTTTTTTTATACCCCTCAATTTATGGATTTCTGGAAACAGATTAAAGTTAAACAACATGTAACAATTGATTACTAGATAGGTAACTATTAATTTGCTCAAAAACCAACTTTGTCCAAGTAGACAAATAAACGGAATACCATAATACTATGACATTTATTAGGACTACAATATTCTACAGATAGGTAACATTTACTTAAAATTAATGCAATTCCATCACGGTTCAAGGTATCACAAAATCTTATTAAGATCCCGAATCTATATTAGGCGCCGAAAGTTTAGCGGAATTATTCCAAGTTGAGATTTGATCAAAGTTTCCTTCGCTGCGGATTATGGAGAAACTGGACTTGTAAGTACTTACGTTGCCTGACCTTAACATTGCTCATTTCGCAGGCACTCGAGAAGGGCGGTGAGGTAATAAAGGGCGGGCAGGGCAACCTCGCAGTGCTATTAATCGGAGATCACGGCCTTCGCGTGCGCAAAGCGCCTGACAGTCACGCGGCACGAACATAAACGAAACTGTTTGCAGTTCTATATCGGTAGGCGTTCAAACGCACTTATATATTTTAGTCAGCTAATATAATTCCCGTGCCGTATCAAAGTCTTCGTAACGATTACCCGTCAACACACTGGTTGTCACACCAAAAAAAAAACCAGCATCAGTTACTTCAATCCCTAGATACGAATTAATCGAGTTCATTTCATATACCTATGTATATAAATATTTATTTATTAATGTGTTTTTGTTGCACGACCAGACCAGGTTCTTCTTACTATCTTCCTTTAAAAATAACAAAAAACCGTACCTCAAAAAAACGGATGTTTACATCAATTATAACATAATGTAGATACTACTTTAGGTACACAGTTACTGTATAATTCTGCAAACAGTAAAAAAAGCTAAAAAAAATAATTGCGCTCATCTTTGTAATTACGCACTTAATAATTAACAAGTGGATGCAATTACGCCCTCCCGTCTCCTTATGATCTTTAATTAATTGCAACGAACAATAGGTAACGAACAAATACATTTAAGTATGTTTAAATTTACCATCGCTATTCTGCTGCGTACTATTATCTATATACCTGTTTTAAATGCGAGCCTAATGAAAATGTATACAATAGACTGTCACGGAATACGCGGATAAATTAGGAGGTCGCTCCTAGAATTCCAAATGAGCTGGGAACAATGAGCAATAAAGTATATATCATTGTCTATGAGGACCGCACACTGCGAATCTGTTTTGCTTAAATAACCCCATGTAGGCTAAACGAGCAGCTACTCTGTCATTCATCATTGCTTCGGTGTTATGTCATTGCCTGCAATTAATACGAAAATGACAAATGTTTATGTTATTTACATTGTAAATATTAGGTATTTGTAACTAATAATATCGATTAATTTTAAGTATGATAAAAATCTTTACTATGTGAACTTTATCAACGTTTAAAACGCAGAGGGAGACAATATTTTTTCGTTCAAAATCAATTAACGTATTTGGTTACACAATAAATATTATTGAGCATTGTATATTTGACCACCAACTGGCAATAATTGTAGCTATTTTTATTATCCGTAAATGTTATAATAGCCACTATCTAAAGTCCATAAATCAGTGTCTTAATTTCTGAAGATAAGACTTCTTAAGCTAACAGTTTGGCAGCGGTTTGGATGAATCACAGTTAATTACTGGACTAATTACCTTTATATTGCACCCATATTACCAACGTTACTCCAACGTGTCGTGACGTGTCTGAGTAAATAGATGTTATTAGTTAAGGGAGATGTTGATAAGAATATTTAATGTGACTACACGTGCGTTGCGTAAATTAGAAATGCCTCGTTGACTATTTCTACCAACAGTACCTACCTATGTCTTTGTAGTGTTTCGATTACTATAGCTTTTAATCTGTATAATAAGCAGCAGCCTTGTGAGAAATGGATGATGCTATTCAACTAATAGGTATAAATCATCCCCTCACACACATAAATAAATTAATTTTAATACATAAGGAAACAGACTTCACAGCACTGATGGTACTTGGTTAATTGATCAGTCAGTTGCTTAACTATCTTTTTAATTATAAATGTTCAAATTAATATTTTACTAATGGGATTAGAGTAGACCTAGGTATTTGATCTAGGTTATACAACAGACAGAAAACAAAATGTCTATACCTAGTTGATACACAAGAATCAATTACCACTGGGATAAAATTAATGGATCTATCTATTGCATTACTAACGCAATAAAGTTCTCATTTGTTAGTAACATGTCAACTACAGCCACGCCTAATGTCTGCAAACACATAATAATGTCATAGGTATGCCTATACTATTTTATTTCATATCACTTTGTTGAGATATGTCACGGCTTCGCTTTTGTCAAATAACTGTTTTGTTTGGATGCTATAACATACATGACTTCTTATGGTGGCAATAGACTAGTAAAACACTTCGCCACGTGCAGACGTAGCGTGCTCATTACGTACTATACGACTTGTTATCACGCTACTTTTCTTTGGTTCACGCCAACAACAGTCTAATACCTAAGTATTGGACCAGCAAAGACTGTTGTTGTTTCACTCTTAAACCATCTTGTTTTACTAATGTGGAATCACTGAACAAATTGGGCAGTTTATGGACATATTCTGAACGTGGCGTCTCGATATAAGGTTTTGGGTTCGAGTCTATGGTATAATGTTGGCTTTTTCGCTGTATGGCTTTTTAATGTAGTTTGTATTTGTGCTCAGCCAATGGTGACGGTCTTGCTCCTGTTTGATAAAACCGAGCTCTGCGGGGATATGGGCGTAATATCTCGAAGATGAGTTATGTTATATCGGCCATAACACAAACCTTTGTTGGATTGGATATAAATCAGTTAATACTATCGGCATTGTTGAGAATGGTTTCCTTTCAAAATTAGGTCATAGTCCACTGCGCACGCCTAGGAAAATCTCAGTCCGACAATAAAAGGTTCTCATACAAAAGGTTAACTGTTCGCTTGAAGTTTAATAGTATAATAGCCTGTTAACACAGCTAATACAACTAGTTACACTCGATTAACATCTGGGGCACAACACTACAACAACTTTGTATAATGACGTTATATCTCATCACTACTGCGCCGTTATTGGGTTGTAAAGAAAGTTTGCAACCACATTATTTTGTTACTGTAACATCTAATTTGTTGTTTAGCTTTCAAATGTGTAATATTATCGAGACAAATAACGCCCTTCATTTTCAAGATACCGCGTAGTTTTGAGTTAGAAATCGAGGGGAACTGGCGTAAAGAATCGTTCTTTAAAATGCAGCAAATATAGTTGTCTTTTCTGACTAGTAAAGTAAAAATCATCAATTTCATAAGGGAATACTGATATGGAGCTACGAAATTTTGTTCCTTTAAATTTAAGCCATTCATCTTTATTTACATTATGGAATGCAATAAAGTATTGTGTTGAAATTTACGAAATATCGTAAAACTATTTTGCGCTGGTCTTCGAGGGGCTTAGAAGTCATGGTAGGTCATGGAAATAGCGAGTACCACAATAAGGAAAACAAAAAAGTTGTAGCAAATAATATTTGCTAGACACGGGAATATAATCTGCGATCCGCAGATCCGCAGCAGGATTAAGAGTCACAATGTTTTATATATTACGCTTATTTTGGAAGAATGCCAGACTAATCATGACTTTGTACTTATGTATGTAAGTCTAAAACTTGTTAGGTTTCACTTTAGAAGTCTAGACATGAGGGGATTTAGGTACGCCGACAGCAAAGGCTTCTTAAGACTAAAGTACCTTAAGTGTTATTTTATAACATTGAAATAGGCAGAATATGTGGCTATTTCAATAGAAGATGGAAATATTTATTTTAAAAAATCTGAATGTTTCGAATGTGTCGGTAAGGCGAGTGCGACACTTCTTGTTCAAACTTCCAGCCTCGGTAACCGCATAATTATAAGGCGGGGCGTAAGCTTGTTTGCCACCATGGTGGTATAAAATTGTTTTTTTTAATCATCATCATTTACAACCGTGACACACCTTTTACAATTAAAGACAACCAGTCTGCAACCACGTGCACATAGGGACGTATCGAGATGCCTTTCACGGTCGCCGTCGACTATAGTGTCGATTAGTTGATAATACGTATTGGCGATTAATGGCTGATTATGTACAAGGATGAGTAGCATAAATTAAGCTACTCTTTACTAGCTTTCAGTGAGGAAAATGGCTTCATTTTTAACCGACTTCAAAAAGGAGGAGGTTCTCAATTCGTCGGAATCTTTTTTTTATGTATGTTCACGAATTACTTAAAAACGCCTGGAACGATTTGCAAAATTCTTTTTTTGTTTAAAAGGGTAGACTTTACAGTTGGTCCCATTGTGACCACATCATGATCTGATGATGGGATCCCAGGAAAATCGAGGGCAACCCTCAAATTTTATAGGCAATTATCACGTTTTGAATATATTTACTGAAATTGTTCCAGTATTTGCGTCTGATAATCATCATTTGATGTTGATGAGCTGATGGTGGAAGGTAGAACTCCTCAAAGGTTAAGAGTTAAAAGAAAATTCTTTCAGTTATAGGCATTTACATGTATTCTCCAAAGCTGTTCAAGTATTTGCATTTGAAAATCACCATCTCATGTAATGATCTGATGATGGAAGGTACAACTCCTCAACGGTTAGGAGTTGAAGGAAAAATCTTTCATAATTATAAGTATATATGGATCGATAGTTGTATTCTTTCAGGTAGTTAGATTGACCTGATATGAAAAGTTTAATATATGAAACACTAAAAAGAAAAACATAAATTAACTTTTTAAAAAAAGAAAAACCAACTTCAAAAACTAAAAAGCAAAAAATAACTTCATACAGTTTGACCTTTTTTTTAGTTTTAAAGGTATGAAATCGGTGCCGATGATGTGGTGGTTTTAACCACCCCGCTCAAGGTCACTCGCGGTGAGTGTACTTACTTTGGCTTGGCACCGACTTCATGCCTTTAAAACTAAAAAAAAGGTCAAACTGTATGAAGTTATTTTTTGCTTTTTAGTTTTTGAAGTTGGTTTTTCTTTTTTTATAACAAAATATCTCATATACATGTAAATTGTTTATCATAATATTTTCGTAAATCGTTTAAGTGACCCGTTAAATATTTCAACTAAGCCTACGTCTTCGTTAAAACAGGTGTATCTACATCAGTGCGCTAAGTTCTGAGTAGAGCCTGAGTAGCTTCAATCATTGGGGAAATCAACAGGCTGGCAAGATAATTTCGGTAATTTAATGTTATGCTCGAGTGATACCTAAAATAATCACAATGCTTTCCCCATAATTCCTAAAACCTTATCTTCTAATTTGTATAATATTGTTTGCTAAAGCCCGTACTCGTGTATTTATTAATTAACGACAGGTATACACGATAAGATTATGGACGCACTACCACATTATTTTTGCACAAATAATTAGTTAGGCTTCTCGCATACGAACGACTTTTTGTCTAACCGCTGCCACGAGTGTCCATGGTGAAAATTACAGTGACTGACAAGGTCCGTCACTCGCTTGTCACATTTTGTTATCAGCGGACGACATGGCGACAGTTGAAATTTAGATATGCGATGTTTTTGTTATTAAATAAAAAGTCGTCAAAAATAGGAACAATCCTATTGTTTTTAAACCAAGGAACCATTTAGACTAATGAATATGATTGTGGGAAAATGGGGTTATATGGGAACAATGAGGATATTTGTATGTTTTAAAACAGGTGTGTGTATGTTTTGTGCTTTCTACTGCCGCAGTTTGTTCATGCAATTGCAATGTTTTATAATGTACCTATATTTGAAAATAGCATAAATGCTTACAAAATAGAAAATATAGGAGACGGATATTGTTGGGAGGTACCGAAGCGAAGTGAAGCAGTCTTTCAAACACTTAAAGCTTTTCCTGCAAGAATTTCAGCAACCGCTTTAATGCATAGGCACTTAGTGATTAGCTCGAACATGCGTAGTGTTTTAATTTAATTATCTACCACGTGCCTACTTGGATACAATTAAAAGCATAAACCAACCATAGTTCAATAATTTTGTAAGTAGGTATATATACTAAATTAATTGTTTTATCCAGAGTCTCAGAAGTTCGTGACTTAGGAGTTATGTTTGATTCCTGTTTATCTTTTAGGGCTCATTATGATTATATTTGCAGTAAAGCCAACCGCATGCTTTCATTTGTAATCCGCACCGCTCAGCCGTTTAAAAAGTCAACATCAATGATAGTTTTGTACTGTTCCTTAGTGAGAAGTGTATTGGAATATTGTTCATCTGTATGGTCTCCAATTTATGATATACATACAAATCGTATAGAATCGGTCCAGAAGCGGTTCGTGAGAGCTCTATGCTCAAAATATGGGCTAAGGCGTAAACTATCAGAGTATTTGGATCGACTACGTAAATTCTCCTTAACAACTTTAGAAAGTAGAAGATGGATGAGCGACCTATGCACTCTTCATAAAATAGTTAATTGTACGCTTGATGGACAACTTCTTGAAAATGTACACATTAAGGTGCCAACGCGATCTGTACGTATTCCACAATTGTTTAGTATTCCTTCGAGCAATAAAAATGTATCTCAAAATAACCCACTATGTAGAATGTGTAGAAACTATAATGCTATTTGCTCACAAACAGATATATTTCATGACAAACTCAGTGCTTTCAAGTCTTTTCTGCTCCACAACAACAAATTATAATTTATTATATATATGTACATAGGGTATACTATAATGTTTACCAATGTTCCTTTGATTTATTATTGAATTTAAATTAAATTTATTATTGAATTACCTTTTCTTTGTATACATTGAAATTATTAAGGGCCCCTAAGGCATTAAATTATATTAAAACCGAAGCATTGTATATTTTGAGTGTTGTGTACAGTTGTAACTGGATTTCAGGTTCACTCACTGTTTACTATTAAGATTTTTGTGTTGTTTTTAATCTGTTATCTGTATCTGTACCTATTGAATAAAATAAAAATAAAATAAAATAAATCCAAGCTTTTTATGAAAAATTGTTACCACTTTGTTAAGGTACTTGGGAATTATTCAAAAAAATTATATATCTACTTATGACAACAAGGATACTTAGATTGCTAAGTATCCTTGTTGGGTAACTTTCTAAAATTTTTAAGGCAGTGAAAATAAAATAAATCGCCAAAAGGAAATTGCTTATTCAGTCATTTGTCTGATTCTGAACTTCGTTTCATCCTTCTTTTTCAAGTTATAGGGTAGGTCCGGTATACTTGAAATCAACGAGAAAATTTGTTGTTGAAGGCTGCACAGTGAATATCAATTCCCTAAGGGTGTGCGCTGTGAGCCATGAACCCGCTACGATGGAGTTTCAAGGTTTTTTGTTGCTGTGAAGTCGGTAATATTTTGGTCTTTATATTGTTGTACTAAATTTATTTATAAGATTAGACTAAATATGTCGTAACATAACAAAGAAAAAAAATATGATTCAAATCAACCTTTTTGGTGCTTATCATATTATTATAATATTTACTGGGTACGTTGTTGTTTTAAATTACTGTATAAATCGAGGTAAATTGATTAAATGATATAATAGTAAAAAATACTAATACACTTGATCATATAAATAAAAGTTAGTGCGTGTTAATAAAATGAGAAGGCTTTCATTTGTGTATTAGATAAATGAAATAATCAAATTCTACTTCCCCAGTGTGGTAATTTTTATGAAAGATTAAAAGTAAGTAGAATCAGCTGTTACTTTGGGAAAACCGAAATATTACAAAAAAAATATGTTAGTTTATAAACACAATGTAAAATTTTCATTCCGTTACTAATTTGTAAAAACTTAGTGTTATGACCTTAACGATAGCAATGTAAGGCAAAAAATAATCTCGACTTTGTCGTAAAGTTTCTAACAGTAAGCTAACCTACCTACCTATAAGAAAAGTTGCAAAATTCTTACTTTTTTATCTGCTCTTATTATTCATACTATTATTTATCTTAACTTGGGACATCATTTATCTGACTTATTTATCATTGTTGGAAGTTGGAAGTTGGAATATAGGTCTATATTATAATTATATCTGTTAAGAAAGGATTCAGTAGCACTGCTATTATTTTATACAGTAATACGCTTTATCGATGACACTTTCATTTATTCATTATCTACATTGGCGTTATTATGGGATGATCTAGATCTAGTGACGCGCCCAAGCCGTGACGTCATATGTCACACGCTTCACCGCGTCGAGGACCCTCATTTTATTTTATTGTTGACTAGGGAACATCTCCGACCTATTGCATACCTACTGTTCGTACCTACGACATATTAACATTTTATGACTACCCATTATTGTTATGAGCTGCCTTGTTTACGCGTTATTATATGGAGAAACAACAAGATAACCAATGTGTAAGAATAGCTTTAGTTACTTGTTCACAATTTTGTTGAACACCAACTTGGGCATATACTCACTTATTGCGAGCAAATAGTTTGTTCTTATTTAATATTAATACTTTAACGACCACCAATTAATTTATTTTTATTTATCTCAGTACTATTTTTTTTCTTATGTTGCAATAATGTCCCGTGTCCCGACCAAAGAAATACATATATTTTCGGGGCTAGGATAAAACCCGCGATGAAATCTTAGTAACTGCTCAGTCTGATTTATGTTCAATTTATCGATTAGTGGCAGTACAACTGCCACAAAGAGAGAGACTCGTCTCCGGTTGTTTTTAAATCTCATGTAATAACATGAGATTTAAAAATAAACTGGTGTTCGATTGATGTACGTACGTCACCTCTAATTAGCTTTTCGGGGACATACGCATGATCATAAACAGAATATATAATCATAATATAATGTTACAGATACATTTAAGTTACTTACTTTATTTGTACCTATATTAGAGGATGCGTTTGCATATTATGCTTTTATAATTACAAACCATTTTATTAGTGTCTTATGGAATTCCACATTTTACCTAAATATTTAACATTCCAGTGTATTACCAACAGAACAGATAATTCTCAATATAAGTAAACACGTAACAATAACAAGGAAAAAGCAGTGGCTTTTATAAAAAAATATGGTTTTCAACGTGAACTTTAGTAGCCAATTAATGGCGGAGATTAAAGTACTTTATTGCCCTTAAATATGGTAAAAGAGACCTGAGGGTTTATTTTTTAAGGCAAAAGACTGCGTAAAAGAGATTATTTTTTACAAATGATTCTTTATTGTTTGTTGCCGGCTTGTTTAAATTTAAAAGATGTCTTAAATATATTTTAGCTACAGCAAAAGTGGCAAGCTTCAGCTTTTGATATAAAAACTAGTAGTCGCGATGATTTTGTAATTTCGAAAAATTTTGTGTTTGTGTGCAATGAATTTAACTCGTGACAATTTTCGCACAATGTTTTGCTGTGGTTTAAATCAACAACAGAATTGCCTGAGACTTTAATTGGTGATGATGCCCCATGGTACAGATTTATAGCAGTAGTCTGAAATTGATACCACATCTACCATACAGCCCGAACCTCGCACCTTGCGACATTTCATATCCGAAAATAGAGAATGTACTTGGAGGTTTGTCATGCAATAAACTCGGAAGTTGTTTTTACCTCTAATTTAATAATTTTTTTCATGACTTCCACACCTACGTTACTAAAATACTAGACATCCTTACTTTAAATATAAATGTAAAAGTGTGTCTGTCTTATTGATTTCGTACACTTACGCGAATATTAGACATTGAAATCAAAACTACTTGTTTTTTTTTTGTGTCTGTCTGTCCGATTTAGATGAAATTTGGTATGGAGATAGTTTGAGTCCCGGGAATCCTATGTCCTATAGGATAGATTTCATCCCGGAAGTTAAACCCTTAAAAGGGTGATTAGGGGATTGAAGGTAAGTTCTTAAAAGGGGGTGGAAATAGATAGATAGAATATTCTTTATAACATGAATAAGCAGATTGTAAAAAATAGTTCCACGCAAAGTCGCGGGCAAAAATTTGTTGAAAATAAAGCAAGTTTTTACGGATTTTTTGAGTAGACCGATACTATTTCATTGCATCTATGCTCGCGGGCAGACTAAGATATAAAATGACTATCAACATACCGCGATAAAATTCATAAAAGTAAGTGCTATTTCAAGCAATTTATTACGGTTAAGTTATTTCAAATATGCGCACCACAAACGTAGTTGGTAGGTACTCAAAACAAAACATTTGACCTGTTATTAAGTAGGTACCTACCGTAAGTTCATGGTAACGCAAACTTTATACCAGTCTGGGAATATCCGATCAAAAATTTAATAGGATGCTGTGACGTATGAGTTATCCGTAAGTAGTATTAATAAAAAGATAAGGAAAACCAAGCAGTTTGTTTACGTATGCATGTGGTTGATTACGTATTAAGTATATTATACATACTTAGGACTTCCCCTTTTAGTGCGAGCCGGATTTTTGGATTTTATTTCGAATATTTTTTCCTGTAGGTATATGCTCTTTTGGACCTATACGCTCAAAAGTTGAAATTCGACCGATATAACCATACCTCATTTTTGGAGTAATATGGCCCATCAACTCGCGCTTTGTATGTGTGGAGTATGAATAATGTATGACTGACTTATAATATTTTTATAGCAGGTGTAAATAATTACTGTAAGTGTGTGCTATCTCGGTTTTTTTATTGCGCCTTTTATCACTACTACCACCGAGTAAAAAGGTCTCACTATATGACGTTATTTGAGATGTTATATTTATTTACATATTTAAGTAGTTAGATGGTAGTCATACGTTCTGAAACCATAGATATTCCTTGAATGTACTTAGGACCGCGACTGGCTGCATGAATTATGGTATTCACCTTTAACCCAAGTATTGTTCAACTGGCTATAAGTCTACCACACTAGCCAATCGAGATAATCTCTGAGGCATGCAGATTTTCCTTCACTGTTCGTGCACGTGATAATTACGCATGTAATTTGAAAGTCGTGATAGCCTAGTAGTGGGACCAGCGGACGATGAAGTCAAAGGTCTGAGTTCAATCCTAAGGCACGCAATACTGCGTTATGGTATAAAAACAAACACACTCACTTCGTACACACTCAAGAACCCATTTTAGATGTGTAAAACAGTCGAAAGAGCAATTTGGTCTAGTAATTTTATGAAATGTAAGTAAATATTTGTTTGGGATTAAATGGAATTCGTGTTGTTTGGCGAACAGTATCTGCTCTTGTGCCACCGTGCGCTCGTATGTACTGCGCCGAGTATCATCGTGGAATAGCTGACTGTACTTTACGCTTTTATAGCGAACTGATGCAGTTTGGAGCGAAACGCAATAATCGCAATGACGTTGCGAACGTTACCTGTGAGTATTTGATTAGTGTATTTTATAATACTTACTTATAATATGTATATTACCTGAGTTAAAATCGTGACTAACTTTGTACTATTGATTAAAAGCGTGCATTTAATATATATCTTTTTTTATATACTCTAGTGGTCGTAAAGTGCGACTGTTGAGCAAGAGGTCTTGAGTTTGATTCTCAGGTTGAGCAGTGTTATTGAGTTATAAATTCTCATTAGCAGCTCGGAGCTTCAATTCGTGCCCGGTTCTAACCTCGTGAGCATAGGACCTAAAATATATCGGTGAAATGGCACACCTCTGCCTAACCTCTCGGGGACGACTTGCGTGATGGTATGTGATGTTTTATGTGATGTTGTATTCCTATTACTAGGAAATTATTCTGTTTAAGTATTTTGATGCTTGACCTTCTTAAGCTGCTTAGTTGTCTTGTTTCAGAGAACATTAACAGTCACATAAGGGCTTGCCGAGCATGGCAGTGACGTTAAGTGATGTTGACTGTCAGAACTCATTTACGTGTTGTGAAATTAACGTAATATTATACAACTTTTCGCATAAGTACAAAATACTTATGAGATTCGTGAGAGAGACAGGTGGGATACCTACTCGTAGATATATAGGTAGATCACTTGCACAATAAATAAGTAGACATGCTGTCTTAGCTACTTATTAAACTAATAATTCTTTACATTTAATCAATCCAATCAGACTATCGCAGTTCACTGCTGGACATCTCTCGCAAACTACGTCTTAACTAAACTCGTGTAAACTTTTACAACAGACTACATAGTCTGTTGCAAAAGTTGGCACTTATACAATACCTACATATAAGTGGGGGAGTCTAGAGAATTCATACTATTACAATAATGTATTATGCCGTTGTAGTAAATTTAATTATTGTTATCTTATAACTTTGAATTTAAAATATACATTATTCTTTCAGAATTAAGAATGATTTATTTAAAGCAATGGCCTACAGATCTATCTACCGCTTGAAGGTTATTATAAAACATATACCTACTTTCGGTGCCATAAAGTCTTCATAAAGCCTTTTATAAAATAAAAATAAAAACTGAATACATTTATTTATATACTAAGTGAATCTCCGACGTAATTTGTAAGTTTGTAGATACTGAAAACCGGAAACATTTGCATGATACTGAATTATTAAAGTAACAAAGATCTGTGGTGATTGAATTTTACACAGCAAAACTGACGGTATGTTAGATAACATATACATAAAAGAGTGTACAACATAAAAGGATATTAGTCATAACATTTAGTTGGCATAAAAATAATAATGAAGGCATACAAGAGTAGGCAACAATGACATGGAGGTACCGCCACCCTTATCAAGGAACGTGTTGAGTAAACAGCCGTCGTGTCCCGCGCACATTTTGATTAATTTCCACACATCGCCGGCGGACCAGCGTAATTACTTCCTCCGATGTCATTTAATTTTACATGACGATTTTTCGGTCAATAATTACTATATGCTGCTGAAGCGTTTACTATTAAATACATGTTTAAATGACACACAACAATAACCATAACAAGTAATTTTATTTCATATTTATAGTGTAAGTGTAAAAAAACTTTATGTTATACACAATGTAGTGGTTTTTTAATTTTTAGCAAGTTAATTGTCTTTAATGCGCCGATTAATGAATTTAGTGACGTTATTTGCGAGAAGTTTTCGTTGTTCACTGGAAATATATAGGTCTGATGTTTTCGGTAAGATTGTTTTGGATTGTTCACGAGTAATTACTGACTTAACGACAAATACAGTAAGCCATTATACACAATTTACATGAGTATTCTCTGGTAGTATAATTCAGCGACTGTTATACAATACTGACCCCTATGTCTATTGACGTGTGCTATGACATGTGTCCGTTGTCACGGGTCGAAATTGTGGGACATTGTCCACAATATATCAATTATAATTTACGTGTGAGCTCTTTTAGAAAGTGTATTTCGACGATTGACGAATTATGAATTGAATAATTATCTTGCTTGATTAGTTAACGCTTTTAAATTTATCATAATAACGTTTGTAGGTATACCTTATTACGTTACACGTAAAAATATAAAAATACCGTAATTTTCCGGACTATGTGTTATTGTTAACATAATGTTATTTACTTTAAACTAGCAGCCTCCCGTGGTTTTACCCGCATGATATATAGATAAAAAGTAGCCCATGCCATGTGTCTGTATGCTAAATTGCATACAAATCCGTTGAGCGGTTTTTGCTAAAGGAGTAACAAACATCCATACAAATTCTTGCGTTTATAATAATTACTAGGATTTGTTGGAGTCTATTGTTTTGATTGTAGTAACACTAAAATGCATGATATAATATAAATGATATATCAATATAGATATTTTTTCCGTTTTCATGAAACAAAAATGCAATGAAAGCAGTTAAGTTATGTGTGGCAGTGATTATGTACACAATTTTACAACATTCCATTTTGTGTTATTATGCTTAACGTTGCGCATAGTTTTATTATTTCCAATTTGTTCAGTAAACTATGATTTGATAAATTGCGATTTTAATCACAAATGATGTTATGTTACAATAATATACTTCAAAGTATTATTTCTGGGGAATATGGACGTTAATATTAAAATATCATAAGTTTGAACAACCTACTTTTTTTAAGATAACATACACAGTATGTCCAGAGTTCTGATTTGTTTTCGATGAATTATATCACATGGTGTCTACTGATAATAATGCACTACTGATACTATAAAGGAATAGAGGCATACGTAGAATACGTACATATAAAATATAAAAACTGAATATACTCATGTTGAACAATATATTATTATATCTACGTACATATATCCTGAACTGACTGTACCAATCGCGTGAACTTGAGCTTCAGGCAATCAGTATAGTTAGATTTCTCCTTAGAGATTCGTTTAACGGATTCCAAGTTAGGCAGTACATTATTCAAGCTACTCCTAAGCAATTGCTTCGAATTGTTCCCAATAGGGGATATCGATCCTATTATTAGTAAAATCGAAGTTTTCCTGTGCCTTTGATTTAAACTAGTTATATAAAACTGAGAACGTGTGTTTATCTGTTTGATGACACAATTCACAACTAAGTAACACTGTCCGTATAAAATACTACGTTTTATGGAATTTATAGTTAGTGTTATATTGATATAGGTATACATAAATTATTATTTTAATTAATCCCAACGTATGGGTTCCGTTACATCTAGCCAGTAATCTGACCTTAATCAGCAATAGTATTGTATTGTTTACGTCATTTGAATTACCTTTAACTAGATTATTTTTAACTAGATTTTGATCTAAGTTAAATACAATAATTGAATAATAAACAACTTATTTGCAGAGAAAACATTATAATAGTTTGCTTACGCAAATTTATTTTATTTTTTTCGCTAGCGCAAAATAAGTCACATGTGTTATTTATTTTTTAAATAATATATTAAATTTGCTTGAGATTTCCACCCCGCTTCTATTAGGTATTTTATATCTATTCTCAGACAAGCGATCTCTTAACGGATGTTGCAGTTATTAAGTAATTATAATTATTCATCCTACTACCCACTGTACGTGTCCTACGTGACTGCAAACAAGGACAATGCGCTTTGTAGCACTGCGCTGTTTATTTCTAGATGAAATAAAAAATAATTAAGTCGTCCTACTCATTTCCTACGTAGTGTTTTTTTTAATGTAGGTATCGTAATTTTTATGTTTATTTGGTTTCTTTCTTTTTCTCAGGATTGGCATAATGCCTGGTATCTAAATTGCAGTACATTCTGCCCTATACGAAAATACTTGAACGATTTATTTATATCTACAGTGACTACTTAAGATAGACTATCTTATACTACCACCACATGCATAATATTTCAAAAAATATAACATAGATACTTATCTTCACTTTTATAAGATTTTGGTACATACTTCTAAATATAATTTTCAAACACATACACACACATGTCATATGAAAATTGAAGTAACTACAAACATTTATTTAAACAACGTTATCAGTACGCTTCACACATTCACATTATTCACATAGGTTCCATTTGTTAGTGTTGTCAATCCGAGGCGAGGGAGAAATAAATAATGTTGTCGGTCGGTACGCCTCTACGTGCTGTGGCCGTGTTTCAATTTGTTTACAAACACGCTGGAGGCACGTCCGCCGACAATTCAGCTCAGTAATTCATACATAAACCCAATCTATCGTTATAAAAATAAAAGTGGGATTACGTGTGCGTCTGTCATTCCTTTTTGCAGATTTTTAATCTGAACCTATTATGTATTTATGTGCAGCCATATCCAAGTAAATGACTATCGTGTTCACGTGTAACATGTCTATTTTACATTAGGTACTGTTTAAAAATAAACGATGCCCCGCATTAGCATTTTCTCTGGAATATATTTATATAAGTATATATACTAGCTGATACTCACAGCTTCACCCGCGCAATTTAATACTAATTTCTCCTCCTCATTTAGCCCGTTAGGATTTTTTATTTCCAAAAACGACGAAACACATATGGATTTAATTTGGCTGAGGAGCTTGAATATTAAATTCCTTCGTTCCCTCATTCCTTTTACTTTAAAATAACGGACTTCCCATATAAACTTTCAACCCATATTTCACCCTTTTAGAGGGTCGAAGATTTGTAAAAAAAACTTGTATATTAAATTTAATATATCTAACTTTGAAAATAACGGATTCCCATACAACCGTTTATCCCTTATTTTACCCCCTTACGGGACGAATTTCTAAAATTCCTTCATAGCGGATGTGTTTATCATAAAATGCATAATTTGTTAAAATTTCAAGTTTGTAAACCCTGTGGACCTGACCTGTGACCCTGACTGATCAGTCAAGATAAACGATTATATGTATTATATAGATTTCAGAGAATAAGTAAATATAGCAACCCAAAACTTGAACAAGAAACATTGAAGGGCTGTAGTGAGAAAGCTGATTTTCAATCCATACGATAGTCACTTAAGCAAATAAAAGGATCCTGGGGGAAATTACGGAACTATCACTGCTTGAGTCATTGATTGATAGCACAATCATATTACTTTAATTTTTAGTTGAGCTGTCATAGATCGCTCAGGGCCGAAAGGATCGGTTTCTCGTCCTGAGGCAACAATGTGAAAATAAATCTGTTAATTTTCGTTAACGTTTCATTAATTTTAAGGTTATTTTAGATATAAGTTACTTTTAGAGACTATTAAGTTACTGAAGGTCAACTTAATACGCAATACTCATTGAGAAAATTCAACCATCGATCGGCACCTAACTTACAACGTAATTTACCTATCAATAAGTAAATGTCATAAGAATACAAAAACAAATACTGAAATCATAACTAATGTATAAAAAGAGACCTAATAATTGGTTAAAAACTTACACAAAAACATATTCAAAAGTCTTAATTCACCAATAGTTAGGAAAAGTATCGCGTCCATAAATTTACGAGTAAATACTTAAGCTCGGCCCAAGAATTTAATGTTGTAATGGAAACATTCCAGATCGCTGGATGTCTTTGTGACCACAAGAATTCACAGCTCTTGCTGTCATTAACGCCGAATTATGCTTCTATTCGTATGTTTAATAATGTTCAGTTCGTGACCGTTCACGTTGGAACAACATTTTCACTGAAAGTTTTAATGTTAATAAAGCATTATTGGTAGCGTGGTGATGTTTCAAATGACAATGAAGGTTTAAATATTTTATGTGGCATTTGGAAGTACTATACATAAGAAGGCTCATTACAGTAAATCACGAATTTAAATTTACAATTGTAATAAGTAATTATACTCATCAAAGATTTGTGGTAAAACCGCACGATTTAAAAAAAAACATTTGAGGATGAAAGAAAGAAAGAAAAAATATTTATTCGTGACTCGCACAGGTGAACACAATTACTTACGTACACAAAAAAAAAAAAAAAAGGATGCTTACGTACCTGTGAACATACATAACGTGGCAGATATTGTTTATCATCTGAATAATAAAATAGCTGACGAACAATATTAGACGACTATTTTTAATAAATCAACTTACAACCGCTTCTCCATGCAATATTTGTTGTTAAAAGCCAATCAACATATCTAAAATAACAAGAAACAAAAAGGGCCAAATGAAATATACTAATCGTGATCCTCTACGATAAGTAGGGAAAGCCAGACAGACGTGTGGTTTTTATTTAGTATGAGTCAGACGTTCTAAAAATATAGACGAATCTAGCGTGTGTAAGCTCCAGACAGCGCTACACACGCTAGCATTAAATACAATACAGTACAGGTTGGTAAACGTGTCAATTAATGTCAGTCATGTTTTTAGCCTTCAGGGATTAGACTTCTACGGAGTTCAATTCTTGTACAATAATTGTTGACAAAAGGCTCAAATCCTGAAGTTTTATGAATTAGGTGGAAAAATAGTTCTGTATTTTTTTGCTCAACCTTTCAAAGAGTTAATTCGACTTTTATTAGGTCAGGACCAGAGATTTTAGTTGACTAAGTACACATGGAAATAGATCTAGTTGTTTTTTTTTGACAATCGATAGAAATCCGGTTCTCAGAATTCTGTAACCACGTCATTTTATTGGAAGTTATTCGTACTTTATTTGCCTTCTTATCTATACGACTTCATGCAAGGTTTATATGCAAATCAACTATTTTATTGTATGTGCTCAATAGTCGCAATCAGCGCCAAACCCGTATATCGATATAGGTCCCGACCGTCCGCTAAAACATACTACACAACTTCAATAACACTGAAAACAAACAGGTTTCTTGAACTGAAATAGGATACAGAATAGCGAAAAATCTTATCTAACTTTTATTTCTATTGGAGTTTTTACACCTACTTGGATTGTTTGAAAAAGGCAGACTGTAGACGTTACATAAAAAATATGTCAGTATTTCTGTATCAATTCTTACTTGGAACTGTGTAAATAAAACTACATTAATAGGAACTATTTATATAATATTTACTAACGACTAACTTAAAGAAACATTGAGTAGGCGAGCCATCCACATACATAGTATATCAGTTAGGGAAATCTTGTCAAAACTTGTAGCACACAAACGCTTATTTATTTTCCTTAGCGATAAAAGTAATTGACACGGTGCAAAGTAAATAACAAATACAATCGTTCAAGGCGCAGAGCCATTTGTACTAGTATCACTCCTGAGCCGCGCGTCGGTGTAGGCCAACAAAATTTGCTTATAAATTGAGTTCCGAAATGGAAAGATGTCATATTCAAATAAGAAGGCGGCATAAAAGAACCCTTAATAAGTTGATTGTTGTGCTGCCGATGATGATATTGATTCTTAGAATTCATATTAGGTACAAAATATCATGACACATTATTGACGAAGCCGTGCTTATATTATAATATATTCTAAGATAGTTTGGTGTAATAATAGCTCGTTTCGTGATTCTATGTATTTATAAAATGAGGTTAATTTATCAATAATTTTACTGTCTTTATATGATCGTAATTTAAAAGCCAGAATAAAATTATAAAGTATTGCTTAATATCTAAGCAATTTCTTAATACAAGAGCAGAAAATAATATTAATGATTGATTCAAGAATGCTCAAACCCGGAAGTTCCCATGTTTATTTACCGCTTTAGAAAATATTAATGTGGCCATTAGGCAAACTAATTGCAAATTCAAATATTTTTGAATGTAATTAATATTTTATTTATTTTCATGCCAAATTTAATACATACATACATAATTATATTGATGCTTGGAAAGGTCACATTGTGACTTAAGGTAAACTGTATGAATTCCTCAGAATGCCAGTCCGAAGCAAAGATATAAATATACCTACCAATAAGTATGTAGTATAAAAAATACTGGTAGGTACTAATTAAGTATATGAAACCACTATCGTTATTCAAATACATAATTATTTCAAATCATGGCGTATCAGTTCATAAAATATACTTATATCCTGTTGATAAATATAACGAGTATAATTATTATAACTCATATTTTTATCTCATTTAATTATATCATATTTGCGGGTAAAATCACTTCATATTGATTATGAAAGAATATCGAGGTTTTAATTTTTATAATAAAAAACCATGCTCTCATCATAACCGTTAAAAAATAAGGTAAAATTCAATCCGGGTAAATTCCCAGTT
Organism: Craniophora ligustri; assembly: GCA_905163465.1. Classification (NCBI taxonomy): domain Eukaryota; kingdom Metazoa; phylum Arthropoda; class Insecta; order Lepidoptera; family Noctuidae; genus Craniophora; species Craniophora ligustri. Next base: position 6,876,060 of record LR990959.1, read on the forward strand.
GCGTTTGCTTTTAAATACAGTAGGTACAGTACCTAATCGTAAAGGTTTTAATTACTATTGTTATCGAGCGCACCACTTGGACCTCCCTGCATTGTATACAAGTACATAAATAGCCTGTTTGTACATTGGGCAGGTTGTTCTCAAATCAAAAAAGTTGACATCAACCTAGCATTACAATAATAAAAATATTAACTTAAGTTCACCTACGATCATAAAACTAAATAACTACATTGTTTTAGTGGTCGTAAGTGTGATTACTGAGCAAGACGTCTTGGGTTCGATTCCCAGGTTGAGCAAAGTGGTACTAGGTTTTTCCTATGAAATCCTCTGTAACTGCACAGAGTTTAGATTCGTGCCCGGTTGATGGTAATAGACCTAAAAAATACCGGCAAAATAAGGGTGTGCATTAAGCACAGCTCCTCCTTACCTTTCGGGGACGACAGGCGTGATGATACGTATGCCTGTACTAACTATAATAACTTAGACATCGTCTTGCAAGCGTGTTTCTCTAAGACATTTTCAGATTTTAAACAAAATTGAAAAACAATAACAATATCTAACAGCTTAGGAAAAGTTATGAATAAATACGATACTGATAAACGCTTCGAACTGAATTCTCAATTACATAAAGGTTTCGGTGAAAACAAATCTCTCAAAGTTTAAACATTTCCATAAATAAGCAGGTCCCTTTTACAACAATATAGTACGGAAATAACAGAGTTACGAAGCAAAAGGGACCTTGGGTTAATACGAGTTCCATGGGCATCTTCATTTGCATAATCCCAAATGTTAGCAGAATACTAACATTCGTTTTTATGATCTCGTGTAAAGAAGACGGGTATACATACCCATCTTCATTTCAGTTCTTCTTTCTCTGTCTATCAAAGCGTTGCCCTCTAGGAGACAACAACTTGATTTGGACGCGGGGTATGCTAACTAAACTAGAAATATTGTATTCACAGTACTGTTTAAAAGTACCTACCACACGTTTTCCCTTTGGGAGATACTCCGCTAGCAATATTATTAGGATTCGCTCAGCTTGTAATAAACAACGTGCTTAGAATGTGAATCTTTCGATTTGAATATTTTGCAATGGGTACGTACCTATATTAAATTTACTTTAATTCACTACGACGGTAATAAATCAATTTAAAAAAATGTTTTTCATGGCAAATTCCTTATTTTCAATAAATATCTGGGTGATGTAGGTCCTTACTTACGTCACCTAGAGATTTATTGAATTCCTGCTTTTAAAATAAGTATCCCCAAATAGTTAAAAAGAAAAAGCATTGAAATTAGACGCGTACTAGTCTCAATATCGAGAAACTGATTACTACAGCATCAGGAACAAGGGGTAAACGGTTATTCGCACGATATCGAATAACCGTTGCTGTGTTTCAATATAACTACAATGTCCTAGATATTGAATGGCACGGTGTACGTATAATATAATTTTATAGAGCCCGTTACGATAAGTGGAGGGCTCACTTACGCTTATAAAAATAAGTACCTGTTAGGGATTTGATTAGAAGTTAACGATACAGCTGTACTTAGATAGAAAGAACAAAAAGTTGCGCGTCCGCGCGTCCCTTCTCTGCCTGGCATGTTAAGATTTTGGTTAACGGACTTTAATCAGTGGTTATATGGAGAAATAGATGAGAACTTTAGTTCAGGAAAATATAACTATTGGCTTATGTTTTAAGATTACGTTAAGTAATGTTCAATATGAATAGGTATCCGATTTGAAAGAACGCGCAATATTACTCAGATTTATTACTTTATAATAATATATCTTTAAATCTACATTATATGGACATAATTATTTTTTTCACTTACATGAATATATGATATGAAACTACTTTTTACGAATTTTATCGTGGTAGGTATATTGATATTGTTTCAACCCCGATCTCTCAGATCCTTTATAGAATCGTTGGTTACGGTCAAACTAGGGTGTAAAGTGATCCGAAACGTCGAGATCAAACCAGTATCAATATGCCCTGATAAAAATCGTAAAAAGTAATTTTATTTCAGTATATCCTTAGTAACAAAATCCTAACGCCCCACGGTTTGGCCAGTGGCGATAAAATGGGTACAGAAAGCGGTGGTATATTCTATGAAATCTCAAAAAAAATGATTATTATTTTAATATTTTTGCACAGTGCGTAAAACACATTAAAATAAAGAGCACGTCGATATATGCTAAAAATTACATACAGTATCTACATACCCACGAAGAGGCGAATTTATGAATTAAAAATATATCTACATAGATTGTAAAATGTACCTAGATATATGATAAGTATCATTGTTCGCGTCGCAGGCCAGATGTATTCTCATTGGGAAATCAGCTTCTTGTATCCAACGTTTTGCAACCTTTCTGTGATATTTAATTTCCTGTTCAATGCAGATACACTTGAACATAGAGTTTCTTCAATAAACATTCAACACTAAAACGTTGGAGACTAAATAAAGTTAATAAAACTGTAAATAATATTATATCAAGATTACATAAATATTTACATATTTACAATATTCATTTGTTGATATATTGTTTAAGACGACCCGTTTAGCTCAGCGGTAGTTAACGCTGCCTGCTGTGCTATGGGTCCCGGGTTCGAATCCCAGTAGGGACAAATCTATGTATAATATGTATGTATTTACAAAAAAAAAGTATATATGTAGTAATCAACCAACTAGTTTCCGTAACACAAGCCTCGTTGCTTACCAAGGAACTAGATGGCGCTGTGTCATAATGTCCAGGAATATATCCAGGAATATCAAGAAAAAAATCTATGAAACTTAAATTAATAATCCGTAGTTATTAAATTCTGTATCTAAAAAAGTCGCTCAAAAATCAGTTTAGGCTACCTAAATAATACTATTTTTAGTAACTGGCAATTACAACTCTAATGTTTTCAAAGTAAAAAAAGCTGGTGCGAATTTAGTAGCTGATAAGTTAGTTTCGAGAGTCTTAATGATACTACGATTTAGGGAATTAACCCAATTGAGAGTTCCCAAAGCCCAATTGTTCAGGCTAGGACACATAAATCGAATAAATGTTCTCGGTCCGCCCAAACCTTGTACAAAATGGGTTACATTTAGTTATTTCCCCGAAAAAACAAAATCAAAAATCTTTTCCCTTTAATATAATTTGGTCTTCTTCTTTGTACGTCGTTAAGCGTTATTTGGCGGTTAACTCTAAAATATGTTTGAAACATACTAACACTTCAGTGCCAATCAATAGATGTGTCCAGTGGCGGGATTTAGAATTAAAACCGTTCCCAAAATACGTGATCAGGCGTCTTTATTACGGTCCTTTACCAATAAATGGTAATATAAGTGCTAGTATATTAAGACAAAACGTTAAGTATATACGTCGTGGTATATAAGTGAACTTGTAATGCGGGTACTGTTCGAATAAAACATGATATAGCTGCTCAACTGGAATTTTTAATAGCTCTTGGAATATCATTATTAATAAATAGCAAAGCGAAGGTATACAGTGTGATATTGTTTATGATTGCAAAGATAACAACAATGCAAATACACAGCTGATTTTCTTTTTATAACAAGAAGTCAACAATGTTTGGCGTTACTATCTTGTTTGAAATACTTGTTAAATATATTGATAAAATAAAATCAAACAATCCAAAGTATTTTTCTTTTCAATAGTTTAAAGAAACTAAATAAATTCGATATTGACTTTCAAACGACAGTCTTTCAATAAAGTTATCCGACAATGGTAAAAGTTTCAAGTTATTGCGAAAGATTTTGGATTTCACAATGTGTGCGTTTTAAGGATTGAGCATTCGTGCACGATGCGATACCATTTCACAGTTGGGTAACTTGGTATAGCTGGCTAACGTTGTTACTGCGATTGCCTGAGGCATCACATTTACTATGAAATTACTTTTCCATATGTTCATGATGAGATGTTCAAGGGGCAAAGCAGGAGAATTACGTATGTAGCATATGAACCACAAGACGTGCATAATAGTCGCGGACGCTTCCGTCGTACCGAGCTCACCTATTATTAGATTTATAAATAGTTCCTAGTATTAAATAGCGTCATGAAGCGATCTTTAATAAAAACAATTTAATAGTCATGTTTCTAAAATAGTGATAGAAATAATGGTCTTAATCAGTCAAAAGATATTGGTAAATTAGAAACCTCTAATCTGTTTGTGAGGGTAACTATCAGAAAGGGATGCACATAATAATTGTGATGTCACTACCATTAAAGTATGGGCCACTCCAAGTCTGATAATTGATTTAACTGAAAGAAGAAGAAGTTCCCGGTGTTAACTTGCACAAGGTGGTTAACTACCTGGTAAGTAAGTAAGTTAAATCTATCGTTGTTTGGAAAAGGATGAGATGGATACGATATAATAAATATGCAAATACACACCAAATATGTATTTTCAGGGACAACGAACCGGCCTTGTTTTCAGGAAATATTTAAGATTATAATTATTATAAAAACACAAAACAAGCGAGTGAATTTTCGGCAGACATGTTGGATACAGGAAGGCAAAAAGAACCCCCACGTTTTAATGGAAGTTTAATTTAACTGAATTGAAGGGGGATTAGAAGCGGCACGGTTATGTAATTCAAAACTTCATTATACCTTAGACTTCCCCTCATAATCCTTGGAGGGGATTTGAAGACAACAAACAACAGGAGGCTGTTGCACACACATATTTCAAGAGGATATTTCGGTAATAAAAGCGAAAATATAATACTTTTAAGAACCCAAAATTATGATTGCATTATGATGATGCGTGTGTGGCTTCAGTTGGAGCTATGGAGTATTTTATAGCTGCTATTGATGCTTTTTATTAAAACACGACTGTTTTTAGTTCACTTGTTGAATAAAAGATGAATGATGAAAACAAAAGAAACACTGAAAACAGTTAAATGCAGGTGTTACCTAAGAATAGCACCTTAGTTTGATCGTTCTATCGTACCAGCACCATGTGTGAATTCCCAGCATTCAGATAGTGAGTTTTGTGTTCTCCCAAACCTCCCACAAAAAAACAAATATAGTTGTACTAGTTCTTACCAATTTAGAGTTTGCTCAACGTTTCTTTCGAGAAATCTTGTTATAGATCCTCGAAATCTCTTTTTTATAATTTAGACTTGAATAGTTTAGAATTAGGTATATGTATAAGTATCTGGCGACTCTATATTCATATACATAATAAATATGATATAGTATTTATGATATGATATAATAAAGTAATATGATTATACGTGGTTTGTAATAATTTACCTAACCCTCCTGGTACACCTATTACGAATAATTTATGCTCGTAACTCTTATCGATATTATTTATGTTTATATACGTTTATCCATCGATTAAACACTTTCTTCTATGTTCAATTTACATCTTTTTACCTAAAAAAATAAATTTGTTTAGTTAAGCACTTTAGCTTTAGGATTATGTATTTAGTATCTTTACTTCATACTTCTCATATATGTATATTTAAGTGTTCAAAAAATGTGTATCATATTAATATCTTAAATGAATAGTAGCAAAAAACTATCCAAGTCATGCAGTAACAACAAAATCGTTAACATATGAAAAAATTACACAAACGTTGATTTACTACATTATAATAATTTCTTTTTGATATATACGAGAACTAAAATAAACTATATTCACATAAAATATATAGTTTTTAGCGAAGATCATGTGTTGCCCATTAATTCTAATATAAGCAATTATATATTTTTGTAAGTTTCTGACATTCGTACAGGAAAGTTTGCATGTTATTTATGTCTCCAGACATAACACTTAGTTTACTGTGACAGTGAATTTATGAGTGTGGTACGTTAACGTATACGTTAAAGACGTATGCAAGAATAGTAGCAAGCTAACTCCTAGAGTTCTTGAATACTTCTATGTATATTTTTGTATATTAAAGTATATTACTTAAAAATGCATGAAATAAAAGTCAAACTATTGTTAATAATAATTCACACAGACCACATATTTTGGTCCGTATTGTGTTTTAGTTATTGTATCAATAATTGTGTGCTTTGCGGATATTGAAAAGGTTAAGGATTTTTATTACGTCAGCGCAGTCAGGAGTAACAACAATGTATTTTAATATTTACGGTCACTGACGTATTATCAAACGTTTCCTACGTTCTATTTAAATGTGTATCGTAAGTACAACGTATACCTACGTTTAACCCACTTCATACATTATCTAGTATGGTACCGGCAACCTTGAAGTTACGTTGTCATTCGGATTGAATAACAATATACTATTTTTTATGTTTTCTATACAACTTAAGATTCATTTATTCTATGCTCTATTAGGATTCTCACGAAGGTCGTATTGAGCTGCTCTTATGGAATACTTCCAACGAAAATAGGTACCTAAGTACTTCTGAATAATATTTTGGTATACGTACTTAGTTAAATCATTATGTGTGGGTATCTAATTATGCTTAATTTTTGCTTAACACTTTAGCTTGTCGTAGCAGCTTGAGCTAAAAATTAAACAATTATTTGCTTTGAAAAGGACAGTTTTAAGACTACACTTTATAAGACCTATAAACAAAAATGTTGTGCGTTAGATAAGGCAAATTCTTGTGAAATCTATTTAAAATCACAATGTTTCGTTATAAAAGTAACGATCCATTACTGGAGTACCTTCGTCTGTGTAACATAACTACAAACTACAGCCAGTCACGATACTCTTATGATATTAGATACGATTGAATCGATATCGAATCATTTCTCCGGAACGGCACTCGGTATGTAGTGGGTAGGCAATCTGTGATGTGTGAAATTTTTAATTAGAGCTGCGAGTAAATTATTTCAACTTAGTTTCAGTTACTATTGTGGTGCAGTGTATATTGTTCTCCAAGGGACGAAAGTGACAGACTAACGAGTGCATTTTAGGCCCAAGTTCCGCGTATGTTGTAAACTTTATTGGTAATCTGTGCTACCCCTTAGGGATGCATGTATAGTTCGTTTAACTTCACCCAGGAGGAAAATACAAAGATGTAAAAACATTTAGCAAAACTATTAATATGTAAAACCGCGATACAATCTGTAAAAAGTACATTTATTTCAATGTCTTATAATTGCGAAAGTTGTAAATATCAGTAGCACTATTATAATTTTGTGTCTTTTCTTTTTTATTAGCGAATTTTTAGAAGTTCGATGTCTGAATAGTTAGGTTTATATATCTATATCATACCGATTAACTTTGTGTTAATCAAACATAGCGTTCAAATGTATTGTCCTCAATTAACGTTAAACTTATTATTGAAATCTGAGTAGGGTTGCCCAGTTTGCGTTAATCCCCTCGGCGTGACAACCAAACACTGCCTTGGCGAGAAAGTTGTATCGTATTCAGCAATTTTGCTTTCATGAGCCTTGAGTAAAGATTATCGCGGCCGTATATCTTGCTCGGCCTCGGCCTAAGGGATTACCCAGGCCGGCCGAGGCACTTGGAGCGCTACCCGATGTTTAAGTACGCATTCAACATTGCAAGATTCCTCAATCAAAATCAATCTTTAGCATCATTACGGGGATTAGCGGTGTTCAATATTGTCCGAGGTTGTAAAGTTACTTTCCCGTAAATCTAAATTTTATACCTTCATTTGTGAAAAGCCAGGGAAGACAAGTATCATTCACAACATGTTGTAGCTTACATATTTTGAATCTTAAACATTAATATGTATTATGAGCAATCTACTAGCACAGCGTTTGTATAGTCATAATATTATCTTGTGTTATTTTTCTTACCTAGGCATATAAGGTAAATAATTGTTATTACAAAGGTTAAAAAGTCAACGTATTCATATTTATTATATAAGGTATTCATGCTTTAACTTATATGAAATTGGTATCAATAAATAATGCTAATATTGAACGATGTATACAGCTAGATTTTATTACCGAAGACATATTTACATGATGAGTAAATAGGCCAGATGTTTGGTCACTCTATACACAAAGAGATTTTTATGAAAAATTCAATATTTCGCAAGAGATTGACAGCTTCAGTAAACAAGAGCATTATTTTAATAATGCAGCATTAACGTCACTGCAGACTGTAGGTACCTACTGGATAACTGGCCTCAAGAATTATTTAATAATATTATCATGTTATAGGTTAACATTCATTTTAAACATGTCAAAGCATGAGGTAGGTACCTACTTTAAAATACACGCTGGTAATATTTTCTTGGAATATATGGTATGCCTCTTTATTCAGGAACTCACGCTCAGCAAGCGACCAAGAGTTCCGCCGTTGGGTGGGTTTGATTTCCAGGTCATGAAAAGAGTTATTGCATTTTTCAGTGATATTCTCAATAGCAGATCGGAATTTGAATAAGTGTCCGGTTAATGGCGATAGGCTTGCCCTTTATTACATAGGGCCTAAAACGTATTCCGTGATGTAGGTACATCAGTACTCTTCTGCCGCACCCTTCGAGAGGATATACCTAAGGGTGGATAAACATTTATGTATATGAAATGCTTATACCTACCTACTCTAAATTACTTACTATTAAAGCTATACAATATGCGATATGTGTAATCATAAACACAACCGAAACAAGATGGGGGATGTGTTGATAGTAAATATTAACTTTATTCCGTAGACCCCTTCGGTATGAATATGTGTACCTACTATTATTAACGTATTTGCTGTAATCTAATAGTAACGTTGGTCCCTATATAATTTAAGCGGAAACTTACATGATTACGACATATCCACTTAGGTACGTATTTTATCACGCTTGAAGCGACTTTGAAAAGGGTCATTCGACTGCGATTCATATATTCCTCGTCAAAATGCGAACGTTTGATTCAGATTTATGAGCGTCGAATCCTTACAACTCAGCGGAAATCCGTTGAACCTGCACACTCGCCCGCTATTATTAATCCGTGAAATAAATCCAACTTAATGCGACCCATAAATTTAATACGGAACGACCCTTATATAAATCCAAAGAATCTAACACAACAGCAACCCTTACTTTCTGTGTTACTTGTAACTTCTGTTTTACTTAACCTCGTATACATACATTGAAGGTGGAAAGTTGAATAAAAATGTAAATTTAGTTAGAAGTTCGTTTGAGGAGTAATGTTGGGGTTCAATGCCGATCGTTACTAGGCCGCCGCGGCACGCATGGGTGTTTTCAACTGGCGGAGTTTTATTGTCACCGACAGGCGCGCCAGTTAAAAGGGAGATAAAGCTAAAACGATCTGGGGCGCGTATCTGTGCGTCTCGTAATCTTGTTCGACACCATCAAAGTGTTGTTGTGTGTTTTTACGACTTCATGCGTGACATGCGCAGAGGCAATGTGGGTTCGATCTATTTGAATTCAAATTTCACTCAAATTACCCATGTTTAGAATCGCATATAATTATATCTATATACCTAACCTACCTACCCACCAACATTTTCCGTAAGCTACATTGAAGCTACGTCTTTCTCTGCATAATTATACATATCTTATGCTTATACATATTATTATACTGGTTTCTAAGTTTTCTACCCACTATCTATTAGTTTAAATTGAATTCCAAACTTGTGGCGGTTTCAAGTTTTCAACTATAATCCATCGATTAGCATAAAATAATATTAGTATTAGCTAGAATTTAACATCACGCTTTTGAACTGCTTAGTCACTTATAGTTACATAGGTATATGTATTTTTTTATATTTTCCAATAAGTTTAAGAAAATGAGGGGCGTACAATTAATTCTTTATATCCTTGTCCTAATCGAAACATGAAAAGCGCGTTAAAAGAGGGCAACTTTCTTAATCAAAAAAGACTAGAATCGAAATAAATTAACGCCAGTAGCAAGTTCTGAGCAAAATTAATGAATTAGTAACCAATTTACTTAGTTAATTTAGTTTTATATTTAAATCGGAAACCTTAGAATTTATTTTAAAATATTTAAGTATTCTTAAGAACATATCTTTCTGAGCGCTCACATAATTTAATATAGTTACATCTGCTTAAACATGAATTAACGTTTCTGTTAAAATATTAGATTATCGAGAACAATAATAATATTAACATATTATGTAAGCATAAAAATCCTTTGTTAACTTAATATAAATTTTCCAGTGTTGTCCAAACTAACTTCAACTCGAAACGAGATTTTTTTTACATAAAAAGAAAACAAACTTTAATTACATGTACTATATACTATATCAGATATTTAATATATATTACAATTAAATATCAGATTTCTCATAAAATTGTGCTTGAATTAACTAAAATAAACGTCTATTGTAAAACTAGCTCGGTGTTCGACTGTCCCCCTAAACACTTGAGCTCGGGTGGAAAAATCATTTACTGTACCTAATTTTATTTAAGAAATTCGCCTGTATATTCGAATTTCAAACACGAAGACCCTGTAATAATAAGTTCATGTTTCACTTGATACAAAAAGGTGAAAATAAGGCTAAGAAAAATCTTTTCAAAGAAGCTGTTTTGCAAATTTCCTGCAGCTGGTTAGAGTAATAATTATTTCTGGGTAAATTGCTGTTATACAAAAAGCTGAGGGGAAGGCGGAGAGTCAGACATTGTAATAATAGCTGCAATGGTAACTCAAACCAGTACTAATTACACAGCGTTAACCAGGCTGTTTGGTTAGTTGGAAGCAAATAGCGCCATTATTTATGTTAAAACCTATACATGTCATGCTAATATAGCACTAATATACAGTAATTTATATTTCAAAGCAAGTAACAGCCATACGAAAAGAGGTTCAACATTCTAAAGACTCAACTTTGAAAGGAATAATGTATTTCCTTCTTCGAATTTATGTGGTGCACTAGAGCTCGGTACTTGAAGATAAAATATTAGTTATTACAGATCACTGACCCAGGTACCATATATTGCCTCCTTTCCAGTAAGCTTTAATAATCTAGGGTGGTTTCATTTTACGTGGTATAAATTATAATTAAAACAACGTACTTATATTGATATTATAATGGGTTTCATAATTATGATGTTAACGGCTTGTGGTTATCTTCTCGACCTATTGGCGTGGAATTTAGCTGTGATGAAGTTTCGAATTTCGACTTTGAATTATTGTTCGGGACTGAAGGCAGAACCGGCAAACGATATTGGTGCGATTGGGAAAAAGTGCAGTGAAATGTAAACAATTCAATGATTTATAAACTTCGTTTCGTTCTGCGGGTGCGGAAAAAGGATTTATCGATAAGTTTTTAAAATTGCTATATCACTTCAAAGAAAAGGTTATATAAGGTAACTATAAAACATTTACAATAAATATGCAACATACTGGTTGATTTGGGAATCGACCAGTATTGCACTACTTGACCCAGGTCAAGTAGTGCAATAACATTTATTTAATAACATTTATTACAAAATTGACAGCAGTAATAACTCAAGCTTTGCATTAATGCCCCTTTGGCGATAGACTCGCCGTACTATATATTGCCGTCATATATACCTATTTAAATGAGACCTAAACTAATAAATATGCTGCTGGCCAAAGACCAACAGATCAACACCTTTTTTATAACACCTGAGATACAAGACATGTCTTAGTTCAGGTGTTAAGAGTCTATAAACCAATGTGCACGCTTTATAGCCTAATCCTGTACGACACATAAAAGCATAACATAAGAACTCCACTGTATTTATCTCTCCTATTGTATTAGGCTTATGAAAATAAAAAAAAATATTATTATTAATTATTATTATTTTTCAAATATTCTCCTTTTTTAGGTAGGTTGTGGCTAATAAAAATTTACAGACAAATTGGCTTCAATATATCTCTGTAAAGAGATTGTAGCCGAAAATGATGTCAAATAGGCACATTGGAAAACGTATGACTTTGGCACGTGCAAATAAGCGTGTGATTGGTTTAGTGTGATATATTTATTGTGATACTTTTCAACAAAGTATTGTTTTGTGAATAACATATCTTTTCTGGGTAATAAATCAATAACAAACTACTGACTATGAAACATACCACTAAGTTTAATGTTTGGTGATGCTCCTTAAAAGAGATTTGGCCAGAATCGCCGACACCTACGCTAGTTTGATTATATTCCGTTAATAAGTGCGTGCATTAAAAACTCATGTCAAAAGAATTTTAATATTACATTGTATATCAAGCGATTACAGAAAACAGAGAAAATGGAATATTTATGATTAAGCCTTAAAATATGAATCCTACTCAGTATTTTATCAATTCAAGAGTTGGTACCTAACCATTTATTTAATAAATGAACCCCACCACGTTCTTTTTACATAGTGTATAGGAGTAAATCTAAAACTTATGTTCCAATTTAAAATGTTCTAGTGATTATTGTTTAATTTTGTTAAGATAAGCCCAGTTTCAGATACATTCTGTATATCCCACAGGGTAAAATATAGCTCTCCGGGAACATGCTACTTTTTAATTTGCGAGACTGCCATTTGTTTTTCATTTAGAAAATTTCGCGTCTCTATTACAATGAACTTCACTTATAATTGTCGCACAATTCTTCCATTATATTTTTTAGAGTGGTTTTTTTTTTTGTTGACTACACAACTCTCTTGTAGTCAACAAAAAAGAAAGTCACAGCGTCTGGTGATGAAGCTCCATGTCGCAACTCAGATACCGCACGACAACTTATTAGAACTGACAAAAAAAATACTTGTTAGCAAAATTGTTCTGCCATAAGCATTAGAATGAGCCATACGCAAATCTTTTAACATGCGCGTTTGAAGTTTGGACTTTGCACTATATGTAGGTACACAACTGTGTGTCAAGTGGTTCTGTAAAATATTAAAATCTATTTTATTATAGTATATAATATAGACAAGTTTACTATTCATTATATGTGAAATAACCCGGGAATACTACTTCGAACTGTAAAAACGATTGTCGGCCGATTAAGTCTGTCCTTTTTGTAGACTTGCAAAGGAAAAACTAGGAAATCTCGGAGCACCTACCAAAAAATTGCTGCTTCTTTTTATTGGGAATCAGGACCAAAGTATAGGACTGCAAATTGTCACTTAAGCAATTGGTTTCTCAGTGCTCTGCAAAAATTACGTCTGCTAAGATCTTAGTCTCTGCTCTAAGAATGTTTATTTACAGGCCTTAAATGTGCAATTGATGACAAATCCGCCATATAGCCCTAGCCTTGCACCATGCAACTTTTTTTGCCGCACAAAAATATTCTCATACATTTAGGATTATCCACTGCTGAGTAGTGAAGAATGCATTTCATGAAGCTAATTGAGGGGTCTCTACTGACGACTAAATCCACTAGTTTTAACGAAAACATGAAATATGTACGAAGTAAAAAAAATAAACAATATACATATGTAGGTACTTCAAAACACCATAAACGTATCATAGAGGTAATAATAGTTGGTGGTTGGTTTAAGATAATTCTCATATTTTCAGTATGACCTAAGTACAATCCATAAAATTTTAAAGTCAGGTAAATACGATGTAATAGCGGACGTTTTCGGGTCGACTCGACTACTTTAAAATTATCTGTGCATAATATATTTTTAGTTTAATGCAGTTTTTATGGATTTGGTTTTTAGGGTACCGAAGCCAAATGGCAAAAAGCGGAACCCTTATGGATTCGTTATATCTGTCTGTCCTTCCGTATGTCACAGCCACTTTTTCCGAAACTATACTGTTAAAACTTGGTAAGTAGATATATTCTGTGAACCGCGTTAATATTTGTACACAAAAATGGAAAAACAAGAAATTTGGGAGTTCCCTATACTTAGAACTGAAATTCATAATTTTTTTTCTCATCGAACCCATACCTATGGATATATATATATATATATGATCCATGCATATCTATGGATGGTATCTATGCATAGGTCTTCAAAAATGATATATCCAATATTTTTTTTTCTAAACCGAATAGTTTGCGCGAGAGACACTCCCAGAGAATGATAAAACTAAAAAATATACAATGATGTACATTATCATGCAAACTTCCACCGATAATTGGTTTGAACGAGATCTAGTAAGTAGTTTTTTTAATACGTCATAAATCGTAAACCGCAATTTGCTTTTCATTCAATTGTGTACCTAATTACCTACAGTTGTTTACATAGTCAATGGTACGGAACTCTTTGTACGCGAGTCCGACTCGCACTTGGCCGGTTTTTTAGTTAATTATCACATGTGAGACCGTTTACTTTACGTCAAACGCGTCGCCAAGAGTTCTCACGCGACACGTGTTCAGTAGAAAATAACGATTGTTTAGATTTTAGAACGTAAATTGCCATCGTTTATGTCCTCCGCACCTGAACAGAGGTAATTAATCAAACAGCGGTCACAGTGGTGATTAGCTGGCACTCGATGCGACCACGTGGGCCCCGGAAACTCTCGGCTAACGAGACAAGTGGGGCTGGTTGTACGTATTTAATTAGTCTGTGACGATATTGTCGTGGTTATGAGTCATAGTTGTCATACATTTTTTACGTTTTGGTCTACACAGTAACCAAATAAGCTTGAAAGGATGGGCTCGCGTCTAATTTGCAACTTGCTTGAGACTGGTAATTTCTATATTTTTTTTAATTTCAGTAGCCTGATGATTATAAAGGTGGTGTAAATTACTGATTATGGACTGAATTTACAGTACAAAATACGATTGTTTTTTAGGGTTCCGGACCCAAAGGGTTAAAACGGGACCCTATTACTAGGACTTCGCTGTCTGTCCGTCCGTCTGTCCGTCTGTCTGTCACCAGGCTGCATCTCAAAAACTGCGATAGCTAGACAGTTGAAATTTTCACAAATTATGTATTTATGTTGCCGCTTTAACAACAAACACGTTTTTTTGCCCTTTTTTGCTCGATATCAATAATGGCAACAGGTAGGCACTTGAAATATTCACAAAATTCTCAGTTGTATTTTTAGTTTAATAATAAACAATAAAATTTAAATAAAGTAAATATTTAAGGGCTTCCATACAAAAACCACAATTTTTTTGCCTAATTTTGTACGGAACCCTTCGTGCGCAAGTCCGAATCGCACTTGGACGGTTTTTTGGCCTGATTTGTAGCGCCACCTTTATTACTTATATCAGGCCTTATCTCGTTTTTTTAATCGTCTTTGTGTATTTTTATAAAATTTAATATGAAATGTTTAATTTGTTCACTATTTTTATGCGCCTAGTATAAGAGTTTATAGTAATGTTAACGATGTAATGTGTCTAATAAAATTCAGTATCATAAGTTAGTTCTACTATGACCGCTAAAATATCAAAAATCAAATGGGTATACTGCGATGATATCCATTGTTCAGTTCAGCATATTAGAATAATGGAGGTCAGTGACCTATATGTCATGTAATTTATGTGACATAATTATACACGCATTGACTACGAACAGTATACTAATCATGTTTGTATCCATTATAACGAGTCGTTGATGTTTATTTATTTAAGTTTATTAAGTAGTTCCAAGCCAAATGGTGTCTATTTATTAATTTATGCCTTAACTAAATAAAAACCATACGTAATGTTTGAAGTCAAAAACACATTTTATAATTTAAAATATTAACCGAAACAATTAAGCGTGTGGGCTGATAAAATAATGAGGTCTCTAGAATATTATGAAGTAAATAACATTATTTTTCTGTTGCAGACATAATTAAGTTAATATAATTAAACCCCGCAACGAAAAAAATACTTATGTTTTAGCTGTTCCTATAAACGGTAAGCCTGATAGCAAATTATAATATTTATTTTGTTGTTACTAATTTATTATGAATATTTTACCTGACATTTAAAGAAGCAAGATACGCAATGATATCAGATAAAAATATTGAATATGGAACTGTTATGAAATGTTTAAATTTAAGATCTGTTTTTGTACTAAGTATACCTTTAAAGAACAGATGTCATCAGTCAGAACTTCAGTCCTGTGTCCAATAGAAGTTTAATGATTTTTTTTATTTTGCTACAAAGAAGAGAGAAAGACAAGCTAGTAGAGCTAGTAGTTTACTTTCTGCACCTAATGCTGCCTTGTTTGACTTGATGCTGTCTACATTGGGAAATGCAATAATTATGATTTGAAAATAATAATTTATATTAAATTATAAAGTCCCTCAAGCTCAGAACCCATAATTCCGACCACTAGGCCTGTAAGATTAGTATTAAATAAACAAATAGGTTTACCTAATTATTTCACAGTCAGACCATTTTAAGACCAAATACTCAAATGCTATTAAAATTCACGTACTCCTGACTTGAAGTGCTGCCCCTTTTAGTCGCATGCAAAGTGAAAGAGGCAGAAATATTAGGGGGTGACTCTAAATTTTGTAGAGTTTGAGTGTTTGATCAATAGTCTGATGTCATGTATTTCAATCAGGGCAATCAGACGGACTATTTCTTTCTTTTATCTGACTATCTACGTTGTTACAGATATAATACAAGTGCATAGTCATACGAATTATGGAGTTGAAGCTACTATCTTTTAATAACGAGTAGCAACAAAATAACTCGTGCATTTATAGATACAAACTACTTATGTAAAAAAAAAATAAGCATAATGTTATCGCAGATTGGACGTAAAAATATTTTACCGTTACGCAGTATACCTACTTACCTAATGAAAACCTCTGACTATTCAAAAATCCAATGAGCAATAAATTCTCTCACACGACACTTTACAATTGGTTTCAATGTGGTTCTATAATAGGTCTCTCCATTTTTTCGGAATACGTTAAGCCGATATTTATTTATATTTTAATATTGGGGGTCGATGGTTTAGATTTTATCGATACTCCCCGCGGCGCACCTTATCGGTGTTCCTCCCCCGAACATGCAAAATACGTAAATTATTATTGTGTGTCTGTAATGTACACTAATTAGTATTAAAAAAGGCAATTTATCATTGATTAGTGCCAGATTAAGAACCTAATCTGCTGCAGGATTGTGACGCGTTATTAGCCACTGTTTTCAAATAACATATAGGTACTCTGGAACAAGGTTTTTGACCTTTAGTGTTACGTGGCTATACCAATTAACTAAAATTTTCTCCTTTATATCGTAATCTGGAGGTTCTCACGTAATTAAACACTGTACCAAGCGCCTAATGAGAAGGAACGTCTCAAACTTAAGACCAAGATTCAAATGTTATCGATTTTTTGAAGAAATGTACAATAAATTGAATTACCAGAATTTATAAATACTTCTATCTAATAACACTTGATCCAACCTGGAAGTGTAAGTCCCGTTTTGTACCATAAGCCGAACACTCAAATAATCTGGTTAATACAGTTACAAATATTCAATTTATAAAATAATATATATGAAATTTATCTAAATTATCAAAAAAACGCAAGTGATAGTAAATAAGAGATTACTAATGATAATGCGTTACGCCGATACCTAAGTAATCGAAGTATTTAATTTTTATATACATTTAATCCGTGACGACTGGCTCGTAATATTTTTAGCAGACTATCTAGGTAATCTAATCTCATGTTAAATAATGCAGTTATTTCATTTGTCTCTAGTGTGTTGTCTTAGTGTCATTATAATGACGCGTATTATAATGTAGCTTTGAGTCACGTGCACCACTCAACATAAATACAAGTTGCCAATGTAGGCAGGATAACAAAATACCTATTTGAGAATGATAAAAACATAAACATTTCTATGAATGCAAAAGTGATCTGTTTTGAATCCAGAACTAAATAACTAAGGAGTACACAATAAAGTTACTATTAGCGTCAACAGAAGCTTTAGTTCTACTAATTAATTGTTAATTTTGTTTTTAGTATTTGTTGTTATAGCGGCAACAGAAATACGTAATCTGTGAAATTATCAACTGTCTAGCTATCGCGGTTCTTGAGATACAGCCTGGTGATAGACAGACAGACGGACGGACAGACAACGAAGTCTTAGTAATAGGGTTCCGTTTTTACCCTGTCGGTACGGAACCTAAAAAAAGTATTAATTAACCAAGTACCAATTCTTGGTCAATTAAAGGTTCTCAAATTAGAGGCTTTAAAAGGTTAAGAATGACTAAGATGGTGAGAATTAATTATAGCAAATAACATTTGCTGAAAAATCATATTTTTGAAACTCATTAGACTGCCATTTCGACGACCCAATTAGTCCAGCGGTAGTTAACACTGCCTTCTGTGCCAAGGGTCCCGGGTTCAAATCCTGGTAAGGACAAATGTTTGTGTGATGAGCATAAACATTTGTATCCGAGTCATGGATGTATCTGTGAATAATATGTATGTATTTACAAAAAAAGTATATATGTAGTATATCAACTAACTAGTATCCGTAACACAAACCTCGTACCTCGGAACTAGATGGCGCTGTGTCATAGTGTCCAGAAATATTTATTTATTTATTTCAATTTATTTAAATGAGATTATATTGTTGTAAATTTATATAACTGTGTTTTAAGAATCAATGCAAAATAATGGCTTATACAATTATCTTTAAGGTTTGTATTTGTGTGTCTGGATGGTCATTGTACCTCTAATTTAGTCTTTTGTTAGTTTGAAACATGACTAGACTTATTGAGAACAAGCTTAGCTGTGACTTAAGATGACTAAAGATTGTACATTCTTAGCCTTAAGTAGTTCTTTGTAAGTTGATCTTAAATATATTCTACTGCGATTATTCAATAGAAATAACACACATTAATAATATTATATTTTTCTGTATTTAAAGAGCTATGTCGAAAGAAAACTTTTTTTATGTTCACTGAGAAGTCGACATAAACCCTCGTGTCTATTGTTATACTGAATAAGTCTAATAGCATGGAGTTCAAAAAAAAATATATATTAATATGTCGTTTACGTAAATGTTTGCATGAAATAACATATTATTTTACACTTAATTAAATTATTTATAATAGAATTAAAAATCCAAATCGTGTGAGTTTGCAGCCCTATTTCTGCATATCTACTATTTTATTACAAACTATTTAACAATGTGTGAAGATAAAGTTTGCTAAACAAATCGATAAAACTCGCGGCGTGGTTTCTAATTGCCGCCACAATACGCAGTTTGTTTTCTTTTTCCCATGGAATACAAAAGCCAACACGTGGTTAATTGCACATTAAGATGCAAACAGTAAACCGAGTGTTCTCGTCACTCAACGATGCGTATCACATCGTTTGATATAACTTGATACAATAACCCGCGTGTAGAGTAAAAATTTGGATCAATGTAACGTAGTTAAAGGCTCCTGATTGTCATTTTGCATTCACGCCAACACATACTATCTCATTTTCTTACCAGCAAGGTCAGTATCAGCATCAGATCCGTAAACAAAAACCGGATTCTATACGTCACAACCAAATCCAAGTGAGCAAAACATATTTATCGACACATAAGTACAAAACAATGCAGGCTTTTGTTACGTTTAAAAGTTATTTCCTGCTTTACTTGAAAAGAAACACAATATAAACTACACGCGTTATAACTTATAAACTGTGTACACACAAACACGAACATACATAATTACCGGCGACGCAACTAATACAAAAAAAACACACCAAAAAACGAAATGCGATTCTATGTGGCCAAGGTTATGTATTTAGCAACACATTCCATATATGTAATCGGTAATCAAAAATCTTACTCGAAAAAACTTCACGACAAAAAAGATACAACCGTTAATAATAGAACGTTTAAAACTATCGAACGACGCCGTGCACTGAGCGTGCTATTCGGCGGTGTTAATTGCTAATCGGACGTTATCGGGAAATGTAGGTAGGTGACATTTCGTAGGCATGTGCCTGCTACGGTGAGCGGAGGGCGCGCCGCGGCAGCAGCGCGCTCACTCGCGGTTAGGAGAGGACTGTGCGTGCAGCCCGCTCGCGGCGGAAGCGGCGGCGGCGAGCCGAGAGGAGCGGAGCGGCTGTCCACCCGACCGGAGCGGAGCCGAGACGTCGGCGCGGCGGACGGCGGGCTCGTCTCCTCGCCTCGCTGGTGAGGGAGCGCACCGACCTGGATCATCCCTCGCGCGTTAATAACCTTAATATCACTCATATGACACTCGTCACTGGCGCAATGACGTCGCGAGCCACGCGACCTAACTCAATGCAACCTTTAATTAATCAGTGCAAATGTCAGCGCCCTTGAAATTTACTTCGCAAGCGGCAATTGATATTTGAAACCCATCGCTAAATTGACACCCGGAATGTCTTGAATGTATAAAGGTATTATGGATTTTAGTAGGTACATTCATTATTATTATTCACATACAGATAATTATTTACTTACTGTACGGTTATTATTTCGTTTGATTGCTATTTGTTTGTTGTGGTTCTTATCAGATGATATCAAATGTTATTTACTATGTATTTAGGAATTCAACAAACCTGTTAACACACTTAAATAATCAGCAATAATAAATGTGGTATTTTATATCAATATAGATTGTACTCGTATCGTGTTTAGTACATAAACTGTTCTGAAAAGCAGTCTGAAGGGATAAATATATAAAGCAGCATTAATGTTTGTACAGTAATGGTAGTACGTAGGTAATCAAAACGTTTCCAGGCGTGTCTAATTAAACATTAGCTAAGTAAATAAGTATGAACGACACCGTTAAGTGATTGCATATCTGTTAGCGAACATGATTCATACATGTGCGTTGATAATGATATATACGTTGCAGTCAAAACTCTTAATCAGTCAAAACTACTTTTGACTTAATAAAATAGTCAAAAGTAGTTTTGACTGAATAAAATAATCAAAACTAGTTTTGACTGAGCCGGTTGGTCAAAAGTGCTTTTGACTGAAAATCATTGGTCAAAAGTGTTTTTGACTGAAAACTTGCGATTAAAAGTTGTTTTGACAAACGCTCTAAGTCAAAACTAGTTCTAACTGCTAAAACATTAGTCAAAAGCAGTTTTGACCAATGGAGCTGGTCAAAAGTAGTTTTGACTGCAGCATATACATCAAAACACCCAATCCAATCACGTTGCGCACTTGTAAGGTCATTTACCTTACAGTGAAAAGTGGAAGTAGTTAAAATTATTCATCTTAGTTTAATTTACTATGTAAGTATGAGTTTAACTATACCGTATATATTATTTTTATACAATTGTGTTTTGTGTGCATATTAATATACTTAACTATTTTTAGGGTTCCGTACGATGGGACCCATTCTCGTAGGTCTGTTCGTCGAATATTAAGTCAAAATCTAGGGTAGGTACTTCTTATAACCAAATCATTGAAATATTAGTTATGAAATATTTTGTTACTAACACAAACTGTAATTGAAAATAATAAATGTGTAATTGGAAATAATAGAATAGCGTGTAGGTGTAGGTATATCAGCTGCAAAATTAAATTAGTTTTTTTTTTAACCAAATCTGTTTTCGTTTGATTTCAGATTAAATTTAAATTTGAAGGAGTGAGCCTAACTCACACATGAACAGTTTTTAAGTTATATTGTTATCTTATCATAACTATGTACTACAAACAAGGTAGTTGTACTATAGTATCTACGTCTGTGTTTTGTGTACCTATCTGTTTATTAACCGACTTCAAAAAGGAGGAGGTTCTCAATTCGTCGGAATCTTTTTTTTAATAACACACAGAATATAGTAAAAAAATCGAATGTTATTTGGAGTATCTCAATCATTTCTTTATATAAGCTACATACCCAATATATTTTCACTATGGAGTTTATGCGATTTCTTTTGAATCTGTGGGTAGATCCTGAATGTAATGGCCTGTTGGACTTGTGCCGACAACAAAGCGTAGTCAATATAGGTCATTGTTTGCACAACTTATCAGATATTGTGTGCCTACATGCAATAAAGCAGTACTTATTACGTACGTACTATGGTTTGTTATTTTAGTGTAGGTCCTAGATAATTATAATGTTTTGATCTATAATTATTTTTATGGTCTCTTCATCATCATCATCAGTATATAGGTACTATTAGTCCACTGCTGGACGTAGGCCTCCTCTAGGTATATGGTCAAATAATATTTGTTAATTTACCGATTATTTATTACATAATATTTAATTATATTAGTTAAGTATGTGTACTTACTTCGAATTACGATGGCTTGAGAAACTGAAATTTTATACTGTACCTATACTATATACATTTCAGTACTCCGTGATTTTTACGGCAAAATACTCAAACTGCTTAATTTTAAGTAGCCTTCAAATATATTGCTGCCTCTTTTACTGTGCAGGCGAGTGATAGAGACAGTTATTGAGTGTTTTGCTGTAAGTGATTCTGTGCAAGGAATATATCATCATCATCATTATTATGATTAACCTGCGCTCAACCACAACTATAAAATTTACAACCTTGAATAATTATATTTACAGAAACTAGTTAAACCAATTCGCAAAACAAAACAACTAGATACGGTAGTAGGTACATGTTTAAAAAAAAATATTTTATTATTACTTAATCTTAATAATCAATTTGTCTTAATAATATTTTACTGTCTAATTAGTTATGATACTATTGTGTCTAGGTAGTTGCTTAACAATTTAACACGTTCATAATTACATGGATGCATCATTATCATGATAAATAAGTGCATATTAATTTGCTTATGCGAGTTATTTTAGTTTACACATCAAACATTCAGGCATTTAACTACCTAGCCTAATAAAATTGAGACATTTTTATACCTAAATCTCTTAAGTCTGCACCTACAGATAATAACTTATTAAATATGTAGCTAGTAATGGTTTTAACACTTATGCAAATATCAGATATTGAAATAAATTCTATTACGGATTATATTGCGGTAGGCCGGTAGGCATAGTGGAATTATTTCAATTCCGACGTTTTGAATCATAAGACAACGATTTTCGTATTTGACGACCTATGCGGTCTAGTGGTTCGAGTACCGGACTACTGATCACGAGGTCGTGGGTTCGATTCCCACGGGACACAAATATGTATGTGAATTCATCGCATAAGTGTTTGTGTTCGTCTGGGTGTTTCCTATTTATTATAAGTATGTATTTACAAAAAAAAAGTATATAAGTATTATATCCATTGTCTAGTACCCATAGTACAAGCTCTGCTTAGTTTGGGACTAGATGGTGCTGTGTTAAATGTCCCAAAATATTTATTTATTTATATACGTTATATTTTTTAAACAAATAGGCGACAAAACCCGTAAAATATGTAACTTCATCTTAAAAGCAACATTTTATAAGCCTCAAACTGGGTGTAACGAAAAAATATATCTGTGTAAGCAATTTTAGTGACAAATGTCAACGTCACTGTGTATGGCATTAAGACAATACAAAACCCCAAATTTAGTGAAAACGATACAACGGATATTTTATGATCTGACGTTAAATCTAAAACAAGCGTCAGAATTCAAACGTGAAAAACCTTTCTCCGTTATACTTCGCAAGGCATTTAAGTCGTAGGAAGAAATGTATACAGAGGACTCAATGTCGGTGGTCGTTTTATGAAAGAATGATAAAGATATTTATGCTGGATGACTGAAAAAACATATTCTTAAGAAATAGTTCCGACCTGTACTTTTTTAAGTAAAAATATCTTTAGTCAAGTTGGGTACTTTTGTGGATGGGAGTAAGTAGGTACTGAACTCGTGTATCGTAAATGGTAATTAGAACTAAGAACCATATAAGGCTAGCTAAAGGCTAGTTGAGACAGTTTATTTGTGTAAATAATTTAAAAAACTAAATCTATCTAAGGACTTTCAATATAAAATTTATATTATGTTGGTATAACTAATACCACCACACTAACCACATGAGTTGGCAGGAAGTGACTAGCAAATTTAAATCTTCTAATACAATACTTAAAGTTACTTTTAATTACTCTTATAGACGCGCAATGTACTTACACCTAAGTTGAAACCAATACGAATGTTCATAGAATGTCTGGTACCTGCCATGTGAAGAATAATACGTATGATATTAAATAGCCTTTAAAAGGATTTAGGTTTGTTTTTAGCTGGGTGAAATAAGCTTGACGAATCCCGACTATGTTAGTGAAATTTTTTTAGTATTTGTGTCTTGTTTGCGTGGTTTGGGTATTATTGTTTGACCAAATATTGGGATGTTGATTTTAAGAGCATTCATTATCTTATTTCGAATATGGTAATAACATACTAGCTGAATCTTAGACTTGCATAGGTAGCACTACATATCTGAATTACCTATCCAACCTACCCTCCTACCCTGCCTGTTTTTTGGTCAGATCAGGAACCATCGCAGACATACAGAGAACGACCCACCAAAGTGTCATCACGATTGGATCAATAGTTTAGGCATAAAATTGAGAAAAACAAAGATTTATTTATTATTATATATAGAAGATGTTCTTTGTACCTATTTTTAACAGAAAATATAGTGGTAAATAGTTTAAGAAATGAATTATGCTAGTATATGGTGATACTCTCTTTTTTCCTATAAGTAAAAGATCAAAACATCACACACTACAACACCTGTTTCCCCGAAACGTTAGTTAAACAAGTTCTCAAGTACGGTGGCGAGTAACCGGGTGAATAAATTAGTCCAAACTAAGAGCCGTTTTTGAGATTCTTTTTTGAACTACATAACACAGTACGGTACACTTGGTACAGGAACCTCGCCTACAACCATAACCCAATGGAACTGTTCTAACCAACAGTACCTACACAACGTATCGATGTATAGGTATATATGTAGTATGTAATATTACAAAAAGTGGTAAACATTGTAATCTCTCGTTACAGGCGGATGGAATTGAATGGAGTTGGATGGAAACAAACATCCAAACTTTCCCTTTTATAATATCAGTTAAATTACATTAAAATAGTTTAATCCCTTGTGGAATATTGTTAGTTACAGCGGCAAATATTTGGCACCGGGAACTCTCGTTGTGTGTAGCATTGGCACCGCATCATAAATACATCCATTCAAAATTCAGTTGTGTGTAAGTAATGTTAAGTTATAATTTACAACTACAACGCTTGTAGTAGGTAATAGGAATGTATGCATATATGTATATAGCTACCTTGATAGGAGTCTAGTTAAGTTCTAAAGACCATATCCCAGCTTGATGGAGAATAAGCTACTATTAAGATTTTTGTCGTCGCCAATAATAATACCATATATTAATACTTCTTTAAATGTCCGTAATCTGTTCTATAATTCTTAAAAACTGGTTTATACCTTCAAAGGTGACTAAGAAGGCAGTTAATTTACTAAACCCTCTTAACGTCGAGGTTTAAAATGATGCTGACAGTTTGTTTTATAAATAAACATACCTAAACCAACATCCCAACTTATTTTCCCTTGTTTCTTTTTTCTTTAGCTTTCAGATTTCAGTTGAAAAGATATGACAGTAATTGGTTTATGATGACCAGTTGCCGCCAGCTGCCAGTCTGCACCAATTTAACTTTCTTCACTCATTAAGTTCAGCCTTTCAAAGTGTCCGCAACTTTAACAGTAGCAGCGACTTCAAGAATTGGTGAGAGTGTGAAACTTGATTCATGGAATGATGATCTATAAAAATTTGATTTTTTAACGCCACAGCTTGGAATTTATATCACATGTTGTAAACAGTGTGTACATAAATGTATGAAATAAAAATTAAATATCCATACATTATATGTATGGGTATTTAGTTTTTTGCAATAACTTTGTCGTTGTAAGAATTATAGCCAAAAATATCCATGTATCCCTCACTTATCCGTCACCTTGAAAATAAATCATTTATATTTACTAAGACAGTCTTTTTCCTACGTTATCTAATTTTGGGTTGAGTAATAAATAACAAAATAACACGTCATATACCAATATAATTTAAGTAATTTATTTATATATAATAATAATAATAATTTTATTGAAGAAAATGCCTACATACTAATACAATGTACTTACTATAACTAAGTGGCTTATGCTATGTACAATTCCTGTATCTGTTCCTGTATCTTAGAGATCAGTGTCCCTCCGCAACAATGTCACAGCCAATATTTGAAAATATAGTATTAAGCCGCCATTTTATAACTTGTAACGTGTAATAATAGGCATTCTATATTAATTGATTGGTTTATTGTACATAATGACGTGATCTGACGTGAGTAAGTATCAATGTTCTCTCTTAACTAAAATAATATGTTAATTAGCTGATGAAAATGCCATGGTAACTTATCAAGTCTGTATTATTAAATGGATGTGTATTGCACACATAAATAATATACATATAATGTTTACAATTGAAATGACTTGGGTTCAGTCTCAACAATATATTTTCCTAATGTCAGCTTTGATTAATATCTAGACATAAACATGTCGTTTTTGTATAGCTTAGGATCCAAGACGAGGGCCCTTGAGATTAAATGTGTTCACTTCGCAATTGAAACACCTGACAGCAGATGGGGCCCTATAATAGTCACACGTTGAACAAATTGCGTACATATATTTGAACATGTTACAAATGTTGAACATTATAATAAATTGATGGTATCAGAACTGTCACCTGGGTGGGAACAAAAGATGATTATAATTATAGCAATCATCTGATTCAGGGGACGAGACACTATTGATTTTTCCTAATGATGTTGTGTATTACTTTACGGTTCGCTTAAATGGTGAAGAAAAACGTCGAGAGGAAAGTGATGTGAAGTCTTCTAAACTTACCAAGCCAGGGCTGTGGAATTAGACTGTGAGGTAAACTGGTGTATAGCAAATAGACAGTAAATGGGGTAATGACGGCGATGATGATCATGAATTTAATGAAAAACATGTGCAGTTCGTAAACAAGTATTTGACAATATACTAAGATTTTGGATAACATCTTAATGACTTACTGATTTACCCGAATGCTTCTGTTGCAGTAAAAAGATTTAAGTTTTATTTAATATAACATTTTATACCACAGTATTTTGCGGACGCTGCGCTGCATGTGACGTAAACGAATAAATGCTGGGTCGTGTAATTCATTTTTATTGTACCTACATTGAAAGTATAGTTAGCAACGTATGCACTTTCCAGTTTTTGTTTTAACTGCATTTTTAGTAACAATAAAGTAAGTACCCGTTTAAAAGTGCACTTTAAATAAAGAACAGATGTTTTTGTAGTTTTATACTTAACTTGCACGGTTGGAAAAAATATATTTTTATTTATTTAATAAAATATTTCGTTGGAAATAACAAAAATTCTAAGAACGCTTAAATATTATCAACTTTGTTCTACAATTCGATTTAAAGCAGATTTGATTTAAAAAACTTACAGTATTTACCTTTTTTTGCACAGGGCTCCAAATTTCTTCGTATGTTATCAAATGTCTTCTCAAGCACAAACGAATTCAGCAATCAATATATAAACTTACCTGAAAAGAAAGAAAATAGTTAAGTCAATATAAGTTCTCTTTATACGAAATAAACAAAAGGGCAAAGGATATCCTAAGTACGATCACAAGTCAAATACAAACAGAAAGAAAAATTGTAATTATTCTGATTAGTTATACTAATCAGTAAAATTTTACAAGATAATACAATAGGAAAAATAGCGTTAACAAGATGGAAAAAGTATTAAGAGTTGGTGAATTTGCCGTTGCGGAGCGTTTGTTCGCTGGCCGCAGGGTGCGCCCGTCTATCGACCCGATGACGTAACGAGCGGGACCCAATGCTTGTGGTACGCTCGAACACTAACTTTAACAGACCCCTTATTTAGAAAACAAAACTTGTCACGATCTGCCATTCGTCTTTTAGAAAAACGACCAAGCATTATATTAATGAATTGTGTCTAAAAGTTGTTGGTGAAATAATATACAACGAGCATCTACGCGAAGTTGAATCGGGGAAAGATTAGCATCATAATTGAAATGTTTAATAGAAAAAAAAGAGCAAGCATTTAAATAAAGAGATAATAATTATGATTACCTATCTGTATCTGTTTTGTTAGGTATCTGAGTATAATTGGATTACCGGTTGAAGTCATCTTTACATTTGAACCCTAGGAAGTTTAGTTACTGTACACAGTATACAAACAATACAAAGAGCTGCATTCTACCAGTTCTTACTTATTTCTGTGAAACTTGGTCAACATCACTCCAGCACAGGGAAAGGCTAACAAAATGCCAACGTGCCATGGAAAGAAGCAAATAAAAGACTAAGTCAGGAACGTAGACATAAGAACAAGAACAAAACTCACTGACATTCTTACCCAGATAGACGTCTAAAAATGGAGATGGGCTGAACATATGCTACGCCACCCCATTAACAAATTGAGCAAGCAAGTCACTCTTTAGGGGTCGTCGAGCCAGGAGATGGGAAGATGGCTTGAAACAGACAGCGGGACCATTCTGATTGAGAGTAGCAAGGGACAGGACCTATTCGAAGGAATTGGAGGTGGCCTATGCCAAAAGGAACACCGAACTTAGGGACTAATAAAAGGCTATATTATTATATATTATATTATAATTTAATTTTGTTTTACCAACAGGAAAGGGCAGCACAAAATCTGCCCATTCAGCAAATATTTTGTTATGGCATAATAATTGCATAATAATAAATTTAATTAATAAAGGCCATGACAATTATTGTAATAACAACAAGTTCTGTAGTTTTTTTATACCACAAGCGTGGCAAAAAATCTTATGGCCCGTCTGATGGTAGGTAAGCGGTTACCGTAGCCGATAAACGTTTGCAATACCAGAGGTATCACTCTGGCGCGTTGCCAACCCTGTAGAAACCGTTTAGGTTTCTTAAAATAGGGAGTTACAGCAAATAGAATTCCCATGCTATCAGAATCGTCACTCCGCCAACAAGCTCTGATAACCCTACTTACTCACAGAAACACAACTATTGCTGTTTCACTACGGTCTTCTGTGTAGGGCGGAGGAAGTTCCCCAGTCGGGTAGCTCAATTCAAGCGAACAATCTCGTTATGATCTCAAACATGTTTAAAAGTTTAAAAACAAAACTTCCCAAGGAGGTTTAAAAGGAACATGCTAGTGACAGAGAAAGCTCCTTCTTTTGCGCGCTTACTACTTTAAAAACCAATTTTTAATTTTATAGTTACCCAAGTTACCCAAGCTATGTTATTATTCTTAAACTAAAGAATCTCTTTTTTGTGTGTAATTATTACTTTCGGCTGTTGTTAAATTTCTTACAAAATATGATTATAGAAAATATTTTTACAGTTTTATTCTGAAATATTTATGAATTTTTAGACAAGGCTTGTAAAAGTCGGTCAAGTACAAATCGGACTTGCGCACGAAGGGTTCCGTGTACGACGGATAGACGGACGGTTAGACAGCGAAGTCTTAGTAATAGGGACCCGTTTTAACCCTTTGGCCGTACCCAAAGGGAACCCTAAAAACTAAACAATACACTAATCTTAAAAATATAACTTCGTTCAGAAAGTTTTTGAACGTTACGTCACTATCAATCTGTTTTGCTATTCGCTAAACCTATATAAGAAAGTGATTTATTATAAGGCGGATCAATTGCCTAGAAAAAATGTTTAATACTTTTACAAAAACATCTAGGTACCTACTCCCATCATATTAGGTACACGGAGACCGCAAACAAAGATGTGCTCATATCCTACTTTTGAAATGACGTCTTTTTCCTACATTAATGCTGTTTACAGCGTCATAACAATCAAAATTGGATCGATCGAACGACAGTTGTGTAAAAGATGAACTTTATCATGCAGTAGGTAGGTGGATTTAAAATTGCAATTCAAATGGGTGGCGATATTAAGTCTACATCCAAGATGTTTATGAAAATATATGGAAAACATATACAATAAGCTGTTGCTCGGACGAGTAAACAGTTTTAACTGAATACGAATCGCTTTGTTACGGTTGAATCGTTGTATATATTTGACCCTCGCTTTACCTCATGGAAAGCATAGACTGGGTATAAGATAAAGCACGCAATTTAAGTAAATTCACTTTTGAGCTCTGGCGCTTACGCTTACAGTCTCACGACAGCGGAACATAAATAAAATAGTTTTGCGCTACACTAAGAGTGATAACTAGACAAGCAGATCATATGAACCTACCATCAAACCTGTTGAGTTTTATTGCCTGTATTAGGTATCAGTATACATTTCTTTCCAGCGTGTGGCAAACAAGATTAGGATATTTAAGCGCGTCCTTCTGTGGTTCCAGGTTTTGCCATCAATCGGGCACTAATCAAAACTGCAACTGCTGATTAACCTAACAGAAATATGTTTTATAATATTTTTCAAGATCGGAACCAAACCCAGGATTACAAGCTCATTTGCAGTGCTTGAAAGCACGACACTAAGTGGTATTATACGATATACGAATATTTATTTAAAGCATTTTTTTATGTAAAATAAAATCGAATATTTACTGAAAAAATACAATGTGCACAAATTTGTCATGTAAACAACGTCTCTCTTAACAATTTCCCCGAAGTTTTATAGTATATCATTTACATTTTACGATCTAGGTGCTTGCAAAGACGGTGTTCCGAAAACGGGATCGTCAGGTTTTTGTAACAATCACTTACAAAAGGAGGCAATAAACGTAATTCCACAATATCGTCGTTTGTTACCAAGGTATTATGTCACTAGGGAAATACAAACCTAGACGTTTGTGGGCTGGCGATGTGTATTGACCGAAACTGTGACGTAACAACCTCTCTAGCCCGAAAACGCTTTTGGAATTCACGAAAATCGTTCCATTACACAATCCTAAGCACGCATGCTAGCTAAATGAATAGGTAGGTATTCCACATTCAGAATGTGACAAGTTTACAGTGAATTGTGTTTGCATGCTATCAGAGACTAATTAATGGAATTGAAATTATTTCAATATTTCATAGATTATAATATATAAAGCTTTTTTACTTAATATACCGCAGTTACAGACTTATTAAAATGGTTTGTTCCTACTATACTTGTGGATTTGGGTCGGTTGTAAGCTCGATTTTATTACGTGGGACCAAGTCACACAAACTGAGGATGGGAAATTATACAGTGCTGCCTAATCCTTTGATGTATATAGTCAAGTCGCGGGAAAATGAAATGAATTTTTATTATGAAATGTAATTATTTCTTATTTTAAATAATCTGTAAGATTTTTTAGGAAATAAATTACTTTAAACCGAAGTCGAGATGGTAAATGGCTTTAATGTATATATAGAATTATGGCGATCCTTGGGGGAGACCTATGTCCAGCAGTGGACGTCTAACGGTTGGTGTGAAATATATAGAACATCGAGTACGATGTGCTGATGTGCAATGAAATAATGATTGTACATGGCGATTCCTGGGCAGTCAGCTCAGTCATGAATTATGAAAATAGTAAAATAGTATTCATTTGTTCTTGTAATTAGAAACATGAGCTTCACTCGTCAAATTGAAAAATAAATTCAGAGTACATCTCGTTGAATATATTTACGTATTTTATCTGTTGTTTTAATTATATTCAAAACAATTTATTTATAGTCATTTGAGAGATGACGTTACAAACAAATCACCACATTTGTAAAACTAAGTTTATTAAAAGATTATATGTTATGTCGTATTTAAAACTATTGTTAAACTTTTCTTTTTTTTGTTTAAATATAGAAAGTATCAAGCTGGGTTTTAAAATAGCGTTACGTAGTTTTAGGGCGACTTAACAAAATTGAAACGAAAAATTCGTATCGGATAAATTTTAGTCAAAAAAGCCTTTTAAATAAATAGGTACATAATTATATTACATACTCGTCAAACTCAATTAGGATTTGACATATCTTTTTTTGAGATTCATGTACCAAAATATAAGAAAACATTATTATATTTTCTTTATATTAGCATAATGAATAATCCCAAATATTGAATGCAAATGAAATCAGCCCGGGTCGGGTTCTTTATTGTTGAAGAAACAAATGTTCTTTTTGGTTTTCCGGTATATGTTGAGCTGAGGTTTGATTCTAGTTAGATTTTAACTCTATTAGTTTTTAATAGCTGCCAATTCAATTTGATCCTAATGATTATATCCTGGGGGTAGTTATTTAATAGGTGTTTCATCTTAGCCTTTATCAAAATGTGCAACTAATATGAATCGTCCGTCTACATGTAGGTCTAACATTAAGGTAAACAGGACACAGTCATCAGACTCTATCAGACCATCCGAAGGAGTCTGATGAGAATGTCTCTTACGTACTTCGTACGAGTATAAACAGAGTATTCACTTTTCAAACTCCTAAGTAGTCCGTGAGGTATTCGCTCCTGAGTATTCGTATTTCTCATTTTCCTGTCAGTAACCCGAGTATCAGAACACAGCTGTATATTTCCAACGTATGCTGTGATTAAAAATAGGAGTGTTTTTTTGCTCGTGTAGGTACATGAATGCACAGTCTACAAAACTTACAGTATTGCGGTCGTACGGGTTGCAGATATCGCTAGCGTCAACAAAATTGGTTAAATCAAGAATTCTCACAATAATAGTTTCAGTTTATTTTCTGGAGAGAATATAGTTGACGAAGAAAACCAGTTGTGACCAATAACAGCAAATTAAATAAAGGAATGCCACATGGGTCATGGATTTATAGTTTATATAGATTCGTAAATCTGTAAAAATATTTCATGCCTACTTACGTTTTTGGAGAACCCTTTTATATCACACTATGCTACACAAAAGGTATGTAGTTTAAGATTGCAATCATAGACACGACTAACGTCTTAGCCGACTGTCTCTGACTGTATTTGAGTTTTTCAGCACCTGCCCGGTACTTTTAATTAAGGGGTTGTTCCCAAAATTTCATAGATAAATTATTAACCAATTTGCTGCTAGATCAAAGATTATTTTCTAGGGATTTTGATGTTCAATGGAACTCTTTATAGTTGAATATTCAGAGTGAAATTAAGTTACTAAAGGTTAGCTCGAAATATATATTTTTTCGTAAGTAGGTCTTAGACTGACACAGTTGCCTTTCGTATAAAATTTCAATTTTCATAAACCACGTTCTTTTTCATTGTAATCGTAACCACTTACAGAAATAAGGGCATCGTTAAAACGCGCACGCCCTCAAATCAGCATTATGTCTGGTGCGTAATAACGTGGCAATAACGCCTTATTGCCACGTAAAGTATATGAACCAAATGTGAAAGAATTCACATGTGTTATAGAAAGGCATTTCAATTATCTTTTATTGTGATTATTCAAAACATTGATAACTATAAATAAAGATTTGTTTTTCTATCGATGAAAGTAGATAATGATAACGAATTGGTGAGTTAGCGCATTAAAAAATTCAAAGAGAAATGTTAATAATATCTTATTTTGTATAATTATGTAGATGTATCTGCTTTATAAGCATAATGTTAAATTATGACTAGATAGAAAAAAGGATACCTACCTATATAGTTTTTTAGAAAGACAACGATGTCGGTGATGATTTTACAGACATTATCATTCTTAAGAAAAGGTCAATTAACAAAATAAAATAAATATTCCTGGACATTATTACACAGCGCCATCTAGTTCCGAGCTAAGCAACGAGGCTTGTGTTACGGATACTAGTCGGTTGATATACTACATAATTATGCTTTTTTTTGTAAATACATACATATTATACATAGATACATCCTTGACTCGGATAGAAATGTTTATGCTCATCACACAAACATTTGTCCCTACCGGGATTCGAACCCGGAACCCATAGCGCAACTACCGTTGGACTAATTGGGTCGGCAATGATAATACAATTGTTCCTTCCCCTTTATTTAGCGGCTGCTTGAATCATCATTTATATCATCATCACCATCAACCCATTAATGTCCCACTACTGGGCATGGGTCTCCCCTCGATGGAGAGGGATTAGGCTATAGTCTACCACACTAGCCTACTGCGGGTTGGCAGACTTCACATGCCATCGAGAATTCTGTCAAGCATGCAGGTTTCCTCACGATGTTTTCCTTTACCGTTTGAGCATGTGAGAAATATGCACATAATTTCCGTAAAGTCAGTGGTGCGTGCCTTGGGTTCGAACTCGAGACTTCTGACATCTCGGTGCCCTGGTCACACCGCTCGGCTACCACAGCTCCTCATCATTTATATGAAGTATGTGAAAACTCCATTAAATAAAATAATAAAGTATAAACCGTATTACCAAAACCATAAAGCCTGATTTTAAAATTCTGTACACGGCTACTTAGTAGTAGGATCCAATGATCCGCCTGGGTAGTTATCACCCTCACATGACATGTATGTATGTAAGACCAGGTTGTATTGTATGACTATGCTTGGAAATGAGAATAATTTAAAATTCATAAATATTCCTGTCACTATAATAAAATGACCCGAGTGTAAATGACCTTTACATTGTAGTATTGAAGTCAAACCATTAAAAATGAAAAAAATACAACTCTTAATGAGATAAATTGATGTGATGAATGTTTTATATTTACAACAGTGTACAACGTCAACCTTCAACCCGTTCATTCACCGCAATTTTTAGTTTGTAAATAAACATAAAATTTTTAGTTTATTAACCATGTAAAATAATAATAAAATGAATCGGAACGGCTAAAAAATATACATGCTTCCATTTTGCTTGTAATTTTCCACCAGGTTACCGGTTTTATACCTGTGGGTCATTAAAACTCGTTTTAGTACTTCATAAAAGATTATTACAAAACAAAACAGCATCGTTGTAAAACAAAGGGGTATACGTACGTCGCTTGACGATAGTATTAATGTGAATCTAGTCTAAAAATAGTCACATTAATAGATCCAATTCTTTGTGTTTTACTGTTCCGGTTATATAACTGAATTTGTTCTGCCGATCGACTTTATCCGTCACGAACATAGTGAGGATGATAATGAAATCTTTATCGGCTAACATCTTTGATATTTAGGGTTCCAACGGTTCGAATGAGAAACGGCCCCCTTGTAGAATCACTCGTAACGTTGTGCGACTGTCCATTTGTCACAGCTAATTTGCTTTGAATTTACAGGACTGATTAAGTTGAATTTGGTATACCCAACTAATATTATAAACGCGAAAGTATGTAAGTATGAATGTATGGATGGATGTTTGTTACTCTTTTACGTAAAAATCGCATAACAGATTTGAATGAAATTTAGTATACATGTAGTTTCTTACCTGGATTAACAAATACGCTACTTTTTATCTATATACCATGCGGGCAAAGCCGCGGTAGGCGGCGAGTATAATTATAGATTTTTGTTACATCCCATATGTTGTAGGGGGTCCTGAATTACAATGTTAAGTTTGTAAACACGGTACGATATTTATATTTCGTAATGATACGGAAACCTTTCCACAACTTCAACACGCATTATATTTCCACTTCATTTTTTCAGACTTTTTTTTGCCTCAATGATATCCAATGTAAACAGCAGTCTTTATTACTAGGCGTCATCCATTTTACTTTTTATTGTTTGTTCTTTTTTATGTTTTTAATCATGATACGTTTTTGCAAATAAAGTATACTATAAATCCGCACGTACGTATAGATAGTCACGACATACGTATGTATGTATGTTCTAAATATATTATGGCACTATGTGCCATTTATATCCATGGGTTGAGCGAAATATAGAACTATAATATATACGAGCTGTTGTACGCTTCATTACAACAAATACTATTTCATGCATCCTGTTGGTACTTAATTTATGACGTAATACCTATGTAAACTCAATTTTAAACAAAGCTCTATGAATTTTCGTGAAGACAAATTGATGGTAAGAACTAAATTTAGAACTGTAACTCAGTTTAAAGTCTACAAAAGGCGTTCAAAACTGAATGAAAGCGTAGTTGTAAAGACACTTAACTAAGGCTTAGTTTTGTAAAGGACTCAAACACGGATTCGTTAAGCCCAATATCTTTTTACATGTCAAAGAAGACTTCTTATTAATATTTACATACTTACAGCCATTAGTTACGTTCTTGACCAAATAGGTTGGTTGATGACAGTGATTATCATTTGTTTGTAAAAATTAAGTTATTATTATGTAAAACTAAATGGCCGTACAGAATAATTTATTGTTATGACTCTATTTAAATAATACAACACGTAGTTTAGCCTTCATGTTTAAGTATATTTTTCACTTACTAGATACATTATGTTTCTTGATCTACGAATATCTTAAGAACCAAATGAATTATTAGGTACACAGTTGATTATTTATTTTTAAGTATCTTCATCTAAATGTATTATGATTACTATATAAATGACATTGGTCTGGTCGTCGTAAGTGCGATTACTGAGCACGAGGCCTTGGGTTCGATTTTCATGTTGAGCCAAAGGGATTTGTATGAATTTTCAGTAGTAGTTCTGAGTTTCGCTCGCCCCCTATTACATGAGACCTAAAGGAACCGATGAAACTTGGGTCTAAATTAATACACCTCTGCCTTACCTTTCGGGGACGACAGGCGTCATGGTATATGTGTACCTATGTATTATAATAAGTATGATTATTTATTAACCAATTTAATTTTGCTTGCTGGCTATTTAATTATGTGTTTTATTACTCGTAGCTGACACTAATATGACCTAATGCACACCAAATCACAAGGTTTAAGCTGGAGCACACAGTTCAAGTTTTCATATGCAGTCACGTTATTGCTCAGCATATAAATAAAAGTTACGCTCTTAGCCATTCTCTCACATATCCAACACAAGGTTTACAGACTGAGCACTACAATTCAGTGAGCCAAACATTTCAATTCATTTTTTTATAATTTTTGAGTGATTAATCATAGATCGGAATGACAAGCTGAAATACTTACCACAATTTATATTTCAACAAGTTATTAAAAGTTAAAAGTTGAAAATCATCGATTGGCAATATAATAAACGTCTGTAATCCTGCTTTCGACAGGTAAAATGTGAGCACACCACCTAAATATAATTTAATCAATTTTGATAATAAATCTATACTTACAACGATTAAATTAATGCAACTAAATACTAACTAATTGACGACCCAATTAGCCCAACGGTAGTTAACACTGGCTACTGGGCTATGGGTCCCGGGTTCGAATCCCGGTAGGAACAAAGATTTGTGTGATGAGCATAAACATTTTTATCCGAGTCATGGATGTATCTATGTATAATATGTATGTATTTACAAAAAAAAATGTATATATGTAGTATATTAACCGACTAGTATCCGTAACACAAGCCTCGTTGCTTAGCTCGGAACTAGATGGCGCTGTGTCATAATGTCCAAGAATATTTATTTATTTATTATTATTCATTATTTACTTAATGTTTTGCAAGAAAATATAATAATTATTTTAAAAGAATTTAATTTAATTGAATAAAATTTTAGGAAATTTTTCTACGCCAATAACTAGTTTGTGACCGTTATTGATTTATATATTTTTTACATTTGTATGTACTTACATAAAAATGTATGTAAAAAATTAAAAAAATCACATATGTATATAATAAGTACTACTTACGCAGGGTTTCGGTTGCTAGGACTACAGGTTACGTATACTAAAAAAAACAATCCGTCCTTATCTTTGTACCTACCATATTAATGAGTAGGTACGTATACTCTTCCATGTAGAATAAGAGTGGTTCGGTTACAAACATTTGAATTTAGAACGAACGCGGCTCGCTCTAGGGACTACATCCGGGCCCAATTCTATTACCATAGGATTCACTTAAGTATTATTGTAAGTGAATTCGGCTATTTTTAATTCACGGGAAGTGCCTCTGCAAACAGTACAGCAACTATAGCCCTTACCTTGTTTAGATAATTAAATTACAGGTTAATAACGCTAATGGATATAGTTGGGGTTGGCTAGGGTTGCATAAAATTGAAAACGGAAGATGAAACATTAATTAATTCTCTGTTTCGTTTCCAATAGGCTTGTTCAAATGTCGATTAATAATGATCTTCATCATATTTAACCTATTACCTACAGGTCTTATTTTAAAATAAGAAGGGTTTGGGTATAACTTTATACGCCAGCACGCTAGCCTGGTGAAACGGACAGACTTCATAATAATATGCTGTAAAGATTATTCTTCAGAAATGCTTTTTTCCTCGCGATGTTTTTATTTAGGTACCGTTTTACCATTTTTATTTATTTTAGCATTTATTACGCATAATTATTTTTATTAGTCAGGGGAAAAAGGCGTGAGTGTATGTATGTATGCATGTACGTATGTAGTCAGGGATCCATTTCGTGGATTCAAACTCAAGATCTTTGACTTCAGATCTTTGGCAGTCTGTAGTTATGTCCGTTGGACTAAAACTACTTTTATATATGATCGAATGTTGAATATTGTAATTAAAGGAACAATTTATTTTTTTATTTAATTTAATTTTAATTTTAATTATCAACAATTAAAACAACAGACGACCTATGTGGTCTAGTGGTTCGAGTACCGGACTGCTGATCACGAGGTCGTGGGTTTGATTCCCACGGGACACAAATATTTATGTGATGAATATAAGTGTTTGTGTTCGTCTGGGTGTTTCCTATGTATTATAAGTATGTATTTACAAAAAAAAAAGTATATAAGTATTATATCCAGTGTCTAGTACCCATAGTACAAGCTCTGCTTAGTTTGGGACTAGATGGTGCTGTGTAAAATGTCCCTGAATATTTATTTATTTATTTATTTAATTAAATATAATTTATACACTTACGCGAATATTAGATAGTTTTTACGGACTGTATTGCCTTCATGACGTCGAGATTTCCTATTTCAATATACCACGATAAAATCGGTAAAAATGTAATTTAATTTCAATATATATTGTGATTATTAGGAGGTCGGTGAAACTAATAAATCTCCACACACATTGAGTAAATATAGTTAGCTAATATATAGGCACCACCGTTATAAATATGTCTAGCCTTTCAACGTAATTAGGTAATATATCTTCAAAGTTCCCGTAAATATTTCAAGCAGGGTACCTACATTCATTTAGGGCTTCGATGATTAATTTCAGTTTCAACAGTTTCAGTGTAAGTATTTATTGTGCACTCATATTTCACGTATTTTAAGGCGAAAATGAATCATTCTCCACAAT
This sequence comes from Craniophora ligustri, assembly GCA_905163465.1. Classification (NCBI taxonomy): domain Eukaryota; kingdom Metazoa; phylum Arthropoda; class Insecta; order Lepidoptera; family Noctuidae; genus Craniophora; species Craniophora ligustri. The sequence goes on from LR990959.1 coordinate 6,915,025, forward strand.
ATTGTTGCTATTCGTCAAATGGAATGGCACTAGTTTGATTTTCTATATTTATTACGCAGCAGTTATGCAATTATTATATTTTTTTAAATTCTAGCTGAACCCTGCCATGCTATGAAACATTGTGGTTTGCATTAACGCGAAAAATTGATAAAAACAATATTTCAAAAGGGTTTCAAAGGTGAGATTTCAATGAGGTGTCAACATTTGAGCTCAATCAGTGCAGAACTTTTTAGAACTTTACGAACCAACTTAAAATTTATATATCTATAATTTCAGCAAAGTACTTAATCTAGAATCTTAGAATTTGTAATAGAAACTATATACATAAATATTTTTTCTCGTAATTTGTAACTCCCTCCTTGCAAATTTTTTTGAGGTTATGTTAAAAAAGTGTAAACACAAAAGGTGCAGATCTTTTTATTACCTATTTAACTTTTTCCATAGGACTTGTAGTTTTGCCGAAAATCAAGAGAAACCGTTTTTTACCTTTAAAAACCCCCATCCACTTCCCGACATCAGATCGCCCGTAAATAAGTTTTCCTATATTTTTTTTGTTGTATTCTCTTCTTTTTCCAATGGGATTCATCCTACTAATCCTACTATATATTTTTTTGGTTTCTAAAATTATCGATACTGGTCTATCTAGGCACTGACATGATTGATATTTTTTTGACACTTCAACTTCACGGCATAAAGGTACTTTATGACGTGACGTGGGATAGCCTTGAAAACGTCGTTACGTCTGCGTCTAGGAAAAAAACTACATAAAACTGTGTTTTCTTATTTGATTCTTCCTTAAATCTGATGCGTGAAACGTGTACTTACACAACCAAATCTTCTGATCCGATTTCTGTTTATCGCAAATAAGATAAGCATTTTCAGTGCCATTATAGTTTTATCCAGATAAAAGGCACATAAACGATGTAAATAGATTTAATATTCAGCATAAATATCAAGTTCGAGTCGCCGTACACTGAACAGCAAAATTGATAAATATACAATACATTTTGTTCTAAATGATTACTATTTTCTAACATATTTTTTATGATTTTAAATAATATGCATAGGTATATTACATAGAATCACGCCTGTTTCCCATGGATGTTTCCCATGGAGGTAGGCAGAACCTCAAGAATGCCTGAACAGTTCTATGATCCTTGCATACCACTTTTGCCTCGTCACGTTCATACATCTTGTCATGCATGCCGGTTACAAGTATAACTGCGCACCTGACTTTTTTTAAGGAGTTCATCAATTAGATCGGTGTATGTCCTTCTAGGGTGCCCATCCCGGTGTTTCCATCGACATCCGCCTTATAAATTCCTTTCGTCAATCGTCTATCATGCATCCTCTCAACATACCAAAACCATCTAAGTCTGTTCACCAGCTTTCTTTAATGTTATTAACGTGTTCCTATAGTCTTAAGAAAATCCCTCTTCGTCTTTGTCTAAACATTCATGGACTCTGACACATACTGAGTAATTTCTAAGTAATGACGTGTTGATGTTTGTGTGTGACATGTGTGTTTAGTATCTGCTGCGGCTGCGACTACAAAGAAGAATGCTGAATCATTTAGCAGTTCAGTGTGTGGCAGTCCTTAGTTTCAAATTTCAGAGCGTTTACAAACCATTTGTAAGAGTCTACTGCCTCTGTCACAAATATTTAAATGTATTCATGAGTTTAATGTTTTCTATTCACGGTTTAAATTTGGTAATCTTGCCTGTTGTTTATATATTCACGAACAATATAGTGACTTCCAATAGAATTTGTTTTAATGTACCTGTTCCACGTAAGGAAAACTACAAGTATACGTACACACGTTCAACTATAATATTATTGCTATTGTGAATATGTTATTGAATAACATAAACCTGCCTACGTTCTGGTAGAATAACACATTGTTGCTATAAATATTACTTTGTTTGTATATTTTCACGCCCTATTCTCTTGTATGTTGAAAACAATAACAATATCAGCGAAGAATTTTTGAACAGTTGCTTGACGTAGAAGACTGCTTACATTTTAACTTTATGATTTATTACACACTTCCAAACTGTTTCAAACGTGGTATTGTGCGAATTTCTACGCACCATTAGATTACGCAAGCATTTAAACCGCAACGTTTATTTAACAATTAGATGAAATAAACGTACTATCAAAGCTCAATCCATTACTCTAAAATATGTATATAATTTTATTTTTTGGTATTCAAAGTCGAGTTTTAAATGACCAACTGTTCGTTTTTACGAAGATCGAGGTACCACCACTATCCTAAAAAGTGCAAGTAACGAGAGCAATTTAGTACGGAGCGCGGCCGGCGTCGGCGTCGCAAGAGTGGCGGAGAAACCCTCGCGTGCGGCTTCACGATTTAATTGCTTTGGCGCTGTTCCATCGCACACCGACCGACAACTTTACTGGAAAGTGCAGTTTTTCAGTATTTACTTCAGATGCTCAGTAATGAGGCTGTGTTTATAGATTAAGAAAATGAAATATGTAGGGCATGTAGGTACACAAATATACGAAATATTTTTTTTTATAAACGTAACCGGGAAAAGAAATATGTTAGGGTTACTCTGCTGCTAAATTTATTTGGGAAGAATTATTGTATCAATGATCAGTGACATGACTGGTAACTGGCGTGATAGAACCGTGTAGCTAGCCATCTTAAATCATAAAAACCTACTAATAATTTCATGAATACAAGTTTAATTAAAATTTTATCATAGTTAAAATATATAGATAGATAGAAAAAGTTAATTGTAATATGTTTTTTATTTCATGCATATAAACTACTACTCGATAAAGCTGTAGAAAAATAGCTACACTTACACGATAAAGTTATAGCGACAATTATTTCAAAATATTACAAAGAACTCAAAGTACCTAAGTAAGAGCTGGCATGTTTTAACGTTTGTAAAGTATGTGATTTTATATTCTTACTCTTTTACCTTAAATTGAATGCATATGCTGATTAAAAAGTAACTACTCAATGTTTCCCCATGGGAAAAAGGTGTGAGTGCATGTATGTAAGTTATCTGTGTATCGTTTCAGTTTTGATATTTAAGTATAAATTTATTTTTACGTGTAGATTATATTTGGAAGATATTTAAAGAAGTTGAAAGTGATACCGATTGTTTTATTAACATACGAATAATAAACAAAATGTGTCTGAGTATTGACTTGACCAAACTAAAATCACGAAGTACCATATCTTGTCTCTCTAATTCTTTAAACTTTCAGTCCAGGGTTGTCACGATCGCGTACGTAGATACGTGATTTAACTTACCTACATAAGAACTTTCACTACTGTTTACAGTGACATTTCTTTTAAAAGATTCCTTTAAACTTCCAGTACGTTCTTGAAGTCTCGTGAGAATCTTTGGGATAACGTAATCCCGGGACGAGCTCAACGGATTGAGACGTTCAGTTTATTCCAAACGCTCAATAAAAATACGGGAAAATAAGAGGGATAAATATTTGAAAATAAGTAGGACAATTTTAAGTAGCACATAATCGTATTGATCATATATAAAGTGTGAGTGTGAGCTGTGGTAGCCTAGCGGTGTGACCAGTGGACTGAGATGTCAGAGGTCTCGAGTTCAAACCCAAGGCATGCACCACTGACTTTTTGGAAGTTATGTGCGTATTTGTCACATGCTCAAACGGTGAAGGAAAACATCGTGAGGAAACCTGCAAGCTTGAGAGATTTTCTCGATGGCATGTGAAGTATACCAACCCGCAGTAGGCTAGCGTGGTGGACTATAGACTAAACCCTCAAATGAGAGGAGACCCGTGCCCAGCAGTGGGACAAAAATGGGTTGATGATGAAAGTGTGAGTGATAATAAAATTCGACTTGAGAATCGAATTGTGTGTTTTTTATTTATGTATTTGTGTATTGTTAAAAAAAAACAAATAAATCATCCAATACTGCTGCATTAATCGGATTTTCAATTGACGTCGGTAGTCATGAACGTAAGTAACGAGGATAAGATTAATCTCTACCTGAAATCTGATCAGAAAAAAATATTAAAATATAACATTAGGAACTGATATTATTAAAACATTATGTATGAATTAAGAATAATGACATAGGGACTGAGATCTTGAAGTGCCGCAATTTTTGATAAAGTCAGAGAACTGCCAACAAATGTAAATATAAATGTCAACATTAGCACTGCTCTATGTATTATTATTATTTTTATTAACGTGAACTTGGCCCAAGTAGCCCACCGCAAAAAGCGATAATATATATTTATAGAAAAGACCCGCCACATGAATTCCCAGCAGCGGTCAAAAGCAAAACCTGCAAAAAGTGGTGATCATCCAAAATATTGAGGCAAAATTTGATGAGTACCAACTCAATTATTTGATCATCTTGAATTTCATTAAGAATAAGTTAATTATCAAGTCAATATCTAACGTACAAGTTTCTTTATATCGAGCAGGACTAAAAAAACCATAATAGGCATTTGCCATTGTTGGCGCAAAAATACCTAAACCTTATCAACTGCAATAATCAACAGGTTATCACTACTTATTTACAGCAACTTCCGGAGTTTATTCTCATTTTATCTTCCACTGTCATCGCCACTTTATACACAGTTGCACTCTGAGCTTAATCGTAAATTGCATCTACCGTCATATTTTTTAATGTACCAAGAGATGGGAACAGATTTTTAAACCGTTACCACATAATTTCGCGAATCGAGGCGAAAATATTCCGTCGGCTGCGCGGCTATCGACCGTGCCTTACGTAACCGCTCGGCAAGTATGAGCTTTTGCTCCAGTCTCTATGTAACGTAGGTACCTTCATTTGCATTGCAATGCTAGTAGGTGTTGATGAAAATAGCTTGCTAGACAATGCAATCTTAGTTGTATAGATCTGAAGTAGGTTGCCTTTTCTGGAGAATACATTCATGTTTTAAATGCTCCTAGCATTTAATTACTTGCTTGCTCTAAAGAAGGGGAGGGGAAATTTAGAAGAGGGAAGTTGTCGGACTTCTCGCCTCTCAATAAAGGTAGTAAATGAAGATTGTTATGATTATACCCTCGGAAATCGGGTACAAGTAAATAATCTACTTCGCAAGAAACGCATGCTGTAAATAAATAAAACCCAGTAGGTACGCATAGATATATCAATCCATTTGCCTAGCCTACTTACTACCTTGCCTACGTGTTAGACGGGCCCTAAGCAGTTTAACAATATTCCTTCGTATGGTATGCCAGTGCCGAAGCGTCAAAGAGAGATATTTGAATTGCGTGTAGGTACAAATAAATATCGGATAAATATCAAATAATTAAAAATGAATGCTCAAATTCTTTGAAAGACATGTGACAGCTAAATAAAATGAAACGGAAACGCCACTGTGTGGCGCACAAATTTGAGGTGTCTCGATTAAAATAACAATTATTTGACCATGAACATTTTAGCTAAAATATTTTAACCACCTGTATCCCGTGGGATTACCCACACCTGTCTTAGTTTGAGTTCCCAACCCTTAGATTTACCCTAATCCCGTTTTTATTAAATGCCTATCTCGTACAGGAACCCAGCCAAATGTTAACGTTTTAGGCTCGATAATTTAGACTTTATGATGATTTATTCAGCTTATCCGCTAAATACAGATATAGAATTATATCATCTCAATGATTTTGATTTCGTGTAGTAATAATTTGTGTCTGAGCAAAACAGGATTTTTTCCCGAAACCGAAATGTGGCTAAACACTTCTGCCTAACCCTTTGGGGACGATATACGTAATGGTATATTATGTAATAAAACATAAATTCCTCGATATTGATTGATATGGAAAACATGCATTATAAATGTATATGGTGTTCCTAAAGAATAATAGTTACTGCAAAGTTAGATACAAGTAATATTGTTCGACTGAGTCGCCTGTCCACCTGCCAATTCCAAACTACTTTCGCATTCGGCTAACGTAGAAAGCTAACATCTGGCACCTTATTCCCTCCTCCCAGATCCGAAAGATGTTTACTACAGTTTCATTTGATTTTAAATGTTGATTTCTGCGAAACTCATTGTAAACTCAAAGTAGAATAAAAACTAGATCAGCAATGATCTTTTTATGAATGCAAGCTAAGATATTTCAAAGAATCTTTTAGTTACCTACTCAGTTGTGGATCTGGGGCACAATGCGCAAGCATACTTTTAATTACTAAATTAATCGATTCTATTTAAAGGATTGAAAAACAAACAGGTTAGGATTATAAACACAGTAACATACAAAAGGAACGATTGGATGTGGAATACAAACTAAAAATCAATGTTACAACAGTAGCCATAAACATAGTTTATGACGAGAGATGACGGACTTGTTATTTGTCTGGGGCTGTTGTTACTCAACACAGGAATCTGTTAAACGTTCTGGAACAGAGAAAACACCGGCTCCGTAATAATGTAGTAAACGGGAGTTTTATTTGATGCCGTAAAATAGGAGCCGCCATATTTCTCCTGAGCATTGAAGAGAGGAGATATTAATTCAATTTTGCTAATAAATTCGGGGCCGATTTGAGAAAAGTAGAATTGAAAGGTGCCAATTTATTTTCCTATAAGTATTTGCAACGCGTTGGTACCTTTATTTTTTAAACAGTTATACAGATTTGCCTTATAATATTAGATTAGTATGTACTTGCTGAGCTATTTCAAGTGTCTCACGCCAGGTACATCAATATTTCACCTTCAAATATTATTACAGACGCATTTAATAGGCAGGTAACGAGAAATTCATGCCTTTCAACACTTCCTCGAGGCAAGCTGCCAAAGTAACGAAACAGCATCAAAATAGTTTGAGAAATCGAAATAACATGCTTTCATAAATAATTTGGTATGCCTCGCAGTTACTCATTTATTTAGTGAATTAATTTAGTCTGACTGAAGACTGACTACATTCTCTATATTTTTAAAATCAACAGTAAAATAAGCGAGTCAGTTACAGGCCAGGTAAGTAATTGAAACCTATGTAGCAGATTTACGCACTCATATGCTAGGTGTAATTTTACCTTACATACATACAAATGAGCTCCCACGTCAAATCCAAGGAAAGATATCCCGAAACACCAGTTGAAAGCAATAAACATAAATATTTAACTTGTATTTTATGACCTGCACATCAACAAGGATCATTAAACCGAAATTAAAGCATGATTAACGACTTTTCAGCATAATAATTTCAATGAAAATTCTATTCTGAATTCCACTCTTTTTTGTGCTTAAAACTTAAGTACCACATGCTTTCAAAACGTTCCAATACCGAGAAACCTATCTAGGATTCTTTACTTAGATATATATTCCTCGTTTCGAGTTCCGAGTGGAGCATTTTTCTCAAGCATCCTAAATGGGAACGACCGAGCCTTCAGGGTGCAAGCAAATGCAATTTTGAATCTGATCCCTCTTTGTCTCTAATTTATGTTAAAGAGAAAAATTGTTTCCTGTTATGTCTTGAATCCCAAGTGACTACGGAATTAAACGGTTTACTTTCTAAATATCAGGTTATACATATTATTTCCAGGTTATATACATATACATACATATGTATACTAACCTGGAAAGAATTAAATTGTTTATAACAAATACCTATTATACTCCTTTTTTAGTTAGATGTAATATCGGTTTATTTTTAACCGGTTAATGGCAATAGGCTCGCCTCCTATTACATGGGACCTAAACATACCAGCGAAACGTGGGTTTACATCAGTACATCTCTGCCTAACCTTTCGGGGACGGCAGGCGTGATGGTATGATTAACGTTTTCCGATAAAATAGTTACCAATCCACCTTTTGTCTACTTTAAGCAAAGACTATAAGTTTGAAAGTGAACGCTTGACTGCCCAGACGTGCATTTATTCTGAATTTGGGATAAGTTATAGGATAAAAGTTGAATTGAGTTTTTTTCTAATATTAGATATTTTAAATAATCTCTGTAACGTATTTCATTACAGTTATTCTTCTTGAAAGATGTTCTATGTATAAGTCTGGTTCATTGTTTGGTACAAAGTCTCACAATTCCAATTCAACTTAAGATTCTGACAAGATTTTAATATTTAAACTGGATGTCAAGTGGCATTTCACTTTATAAAGAAACTAGCTGACCCAGCAAACGTTGTTTTGCCACATTATAGGGGTTGGTGGGCTACCCCTAACTTTTAGAGGGATGAAAAATAGATGTTGGCCGATTCTTATAGATACCGGATAAGCACAAAAAATTTCATCAAAATCGGTCAAGCCGTTTCGGAGGAGTATGGCAACGAAAACTGTGACACGAGAATTTTACATATTAGATATCTATATTTAAAATGATAAAACTCACCTAGTTATGGTATACCTAAAGCTATATTATACTGATCTGTCACACATTTTGTATTTTACATTTAATGTAAATAAATATTCCAATATTGCAAACGTGTTTAACCAAATTTCACTCCTTGTAAACATGAATAGCAAACATTCATTATTTACATTACGAACAGTGATGAATTATATCATTTTTAAATTGGCTATAAGCTCATATTATTTTTAAATTATTATTCAGTTATGTTTTAATAAATTTTTTTAGGCTATGATTGCTTAAAGTTTGTCAAAAAAATATGTTTCACAAATTTTCCATTAAAACAATAATTCAACTTGTTTTTTTAAAAGCTGTATAATAGCAACTATTTATTGCGTATCTATCATCTTTGTTATCGTAAATTACTATAACAATAAAAGCGATGGAATTTATTTCCTTGTGATCGTGGTGTACAAAAATGTAAAAAATAAGGTTACAAAAATCAAAATAGATACCTTTCCTAACTATCCTATTCTTAAAATTATTACTATTCATAGTCTTTGCAAAAAAATACTCGCTACAACTTTAGGACAAAATACATTTGAGCAACAATACTTACAAAAAACTGACCTGAGCCTTGTTTTAAATTCATAATAAAAACTAAAATTAATTCACTGAATGCTATAAAAGGCGAAATACCGAAACTCGCAAATGCGTAACAGAGACATCTAGTGTCTATTGAACGAAGCTTGTAATTACACGGCTCTCAACAAACCTCATTCAGAGGCAACATGAAAACATGAAATTCACAGCGCCACCCACCTTGCGTAGTTTCAGGGACTACACAGAGATGGCGCTGTAGCCTACAAACTGAAAACTGGTCCTGAAGAAAACAACTTCTGAAAATTTGTTCTATAGTATAACATTACATAATTATATGAAGTATTTTTTATAATATTTCCGAACATATTGATGAAAGCATTAATTGTACATAACATGAAGTTTTATATGTATTTTTGTTATTGAAGTACCTAAACAATCCTTACAAACATCCTACTTCCTAGCAAGACGATTTACTGGACCGAAGCCAAAATAGTTGAGCATCAAATTAAACGAAACACTCAACTAGACAATAATTTATAATTTATTTGAACTTACATTTCCAACGTGTAGGTAAGTTGTAAATTATACTTAAAATAAAATTAGGGAACGATATAAAATTATAAATAACGAACACGAGCGACATGAGATTTGTCTGTTTTTAAATGTTACAAAAAATAAATTTAGTTACAAAATAAAATATTAAATAGACTAGATTTTTTGATCGTCTTTAAGAACGCGCTCACAACCTGTACACAATAAGTACTGTACGGGATCGGTGCTAAAGTACGTTTATAATTTCGGTAAAGAATTATGTCATCATCATCAACCCATTATTGCCCCACTGCTGGGAACGGGTGTCCTCTTATTTGAGATGGATTAGGCTATAGTCCACCACGCTAGCCTACCGCGGGTTGGCGGACTGCACTTTCTATCGCGAAGATCTCTCAAGCATGCAGGTTTCCTCTCGATGTTTTCCTTCACCGTTTAAGTAAGTATGTGATAAAGGCGCACATAACTTCCGAAAAGTCAGTGGTGTGTGCCTTGAGTTTGATCTCGACATCTCAGTCACACCGCTAGGCTACCACAGCTACCCATTAACGAATTATATGTGTCGACAAGTGAAATATGTACCTACCTAGAAGGAAGTGTGCCGTCATGGCGGATTATTAGTAAATTATACACAGGTGTATAATAAAATGAATATATCCCGGTGTACATGAACATTTTATTCGTCCCACAGCGTGACGCTCCAGGGAAGGAGTGGTGGCTGCATTGGCATTTATGTAGCCATATTATAAATGGATCATCAACCCATTTACGATTATGGCTCGCGTGAATTTTGAGAGAAACCATTGGGAGGAGAGTATCTCACATAAGGTTGGTAGACCTACGTTCCTGCTTTATGGATAAAGGTAATCTTTGATATTAATATATGTTGTAATAAATACATATATAATAATAATTCATACTTAAGTAAATTTGGGAAAATAATATATATATATATTTTTTTTTTTATTTGTTTTCGATAATATTCTACCTACTAACCCAAAATCTAATTTCAATTTACCCCGTAACCCAAGGACTAGACAGATTGTCACTCAGCTGCCCACAGAGACATCATAATTCGTTTCGCATGCGTGGGGTAAAAAATACCAGACACAATTTATGTTTTTCTTATTATCTCCAGTTTAGTAGAACATAGAAAATGAAATCTTGAATCATACGCCGTCAAACAGTGAATAAGATTACCAACTAATTTACCCTTGATTAATTTTGTATGACTACCTATTTCATATATCTTTCTGCTAATCCGTCTTATAATAGGCAAGTTAATAATAGATAACATATGACTAAGCAATCGTGCATTGTGTTATGAATCAATATAGCTAGTTTAATTTAGATTAGAATAACAAACATTTGCCAAGAGATTGTGTCTATGATGATTGCCGTGAAAATTTATAGAATAGTGAATCATGAATCTCGTAGGCAAGCGTTTAAAGTTCCCCCCCCAGTCGTAGGTAGATATTGCTTAAGCTTAAATTTGACTATCCATCCATATATATATATATATCTCTATATATATTTATATCTATATATATATATATCTATATATATATATATATATATAAAAGGAGGAAATTTTGCACAAGGGTTGTGCAAAATGTTAAGTTACTAACTCTTGTAATTTTGGCCCTGCGTTGACATTTCAGTTAGTAATCCTTTCTTAAAGCTATATTTAATATAGCACTAAGAAAGGATTTTTGCCCCCTTAAGGGGGTAAAACTGGGGTGCGAAGATCTTGAAACATTGTTTTTTCGTTAAATTGCATGCGGACAAAGTAGCGGGAATCAGCTAGTATAATATATCATTGTTCCGTCTTGTTTGAATAGGTAAGGTAAACCAAAATCTATATATTTCCCATCAAACTTTAAACGAATTTTTGCATGGATGTTTGAAAACGTGACGTATTATTTCTCCTCTTTTTATTCTATGTCATAGACATAGGTAGTTACTTATTATTTACTCTTGAACGTGCTACTAATTGAATTGAATTGAACATGCTACTAATATTATTCTATTTCTATTATTTAATATTACATAGGCTTTCAAATGCCAATATTATTTCGTGTATGTATATTTTCCTTTTAATCAAAGTTTGAATTTGATAATACTCCAACTAATAACATACAAACATCGAGCAATATTGGAACGAACATATTATTGTAATGAAAAAGGAAATTTTGAAGTTGTTAAGGAAGTGAAACTTTGTTTGTGGTACCCACGTAAGTAAGAGTTTCAACATATATTATTTTGCACGAGTGTTGCAAAAGCTTTTCTTTATAATTTTAAGATCTACAACGTCGCTTTAGTTTAGACGTAAGTTTGAAATAGGAAGTGGGAGGGTCTAACTCTTTAGTAAACGCTTGAAAGCTAGCAGATGTTCATTACATAAAATACATTTATGGTACCTAAATGTAACGACAATGGCATTATTTACAATGGAAATAATTTATTTTTCAACGCACAGCGCCATCTATCGGCTATCGATCTAAAAATGTTCCCTCGTATTTTGCAAGTTAGTATTTCACATTAATATTATTATGAACAATATAAACAAATTACTCATACTCATTTAAATCTGTTTTTATAATAGGTACGTCTAATGCACAATTACTTAATCCTTAAAACAAATTTAAATACATTTAATTGACATTTATAGCGCGTGTTCACATTTTAATGTGTTCATCAAAAAAATAAATACGACTTTTATATTTCTTGATATGCGTCATACGGTGGTATAGCATCGTAATTTACAGTTATGGCCACGCTAAAATAACTAGTGTTTGTGGGTAGTAAAATTTCTTAATATTTTTTTAAATATTCACGCTAACAGACAAAAATGTGGTACAAAACACAAATTAGAGATATAAGTATCTACGGTTGTATAAAATGCCATGGCGTGCCCTGCGTGATGTGAGCAGTTAGTACTCTTTATTTATGATCATGCTGTCCTGTAGTCAAATATTTAAACATTAAGAGCGTTTCAATTTCCAAATTATACAGTGTTTTTTGGTATATAATTAGTAAATTCATTAAATTATTATACCTACATATATTAAAAAAAACTAAAATTTTCAGTTTCTAGAGATCAGATCTGCACATATTATTTGAGTCATAGATTGAATTAATGACGATAGATTCATTGATTAAAGAGAAGCTGAAGCACGGATATCAAATGATGGATGCTGTTAAGGATCCGAAACGTCGGGGTTGTAATATTACTTAATATACCACGATAAAAGCTGCAATGAAGAAGTTTCAAAGTCTAATATTTGCGTAAGTTCCAAGTATTAGGAAATAGAAACATCATGATTTTGTGTTGTTTTTGGACAATAAGTTTATATTGGAATATAATGCTTATCAGAATAGGCTCTAAATTTTTTTTAGCATAAACGTGCTGATCAGTACATTGGTATAATCTCAACGCTTGGTGATATATACTTGTAAGCATTAGAATCAACTGAGCCCGTTGGTATATCAGTTCTGTAGTTTTACCTTTCAATATTTCGTAATGGGACATATCCGGTAAGAGAAAGAGAAACGGTTCAATTGTACAGATTTTTTTCCCTCGAATCCATTTCAGCATTAAAACAGTACGATATGAAAGCGTCAAATCCCTCATATACTGTGACAATATTCTTATTACGCATTTGGAATTGCGAAAACTGCAAGGAGAGATTATCTACTCTTTGACCTAAAAATTTGATGACAGTAATCTGATACTACCCGAGTAAGCGTCTTGCAATAACTTTCTACTAAAAGCAAAATATATTATATTTCCTATAAAACGTGTGCTCATAAAATTTCCGATATGCACGTTGGTATAGAACGTCCTTTTGAGGCAAAACAAGGGCTACGAGCGAGAGCGTTCTCTAATAAATTGTGTTTTATTATTAGTGTAGTAAACGTATTAGCGTAAAGATTTTAAGGTCGCTTGTGTACCGAGGTGGGGAAGACTGAAGCGAAGAAATATCTTATATATGAAAATCTCGTGCCGCGGTGTTTGTCGCTGAACTCCTCCGAAACAGCTTGCCGGATTATTATGAAATGTTGTATGTATATATTGGTAGGTGTGAGAATCGGTTGTAGACTATTTTTTACACCCCCAGGTGATGAGGATGTCCCTCGATAAACATTTTTTTCTTTATTTTTTATAAAATATATTTTTTTGTATTTTTTTATGATTCGGCATCAAAAAATACGTATAACCTTAAATTTTCACTGTTCTACCACCAACCCCTATAATGTGGCAAAACCACGTTTTCTGGATCGGCTAGTAAACCTATATAAAATTGTACAAAATTAGTTTCTGATCTGTGTCACATTCATTTTGTAAAATGCTTTTGAATTGTATTTCTTTGCATGGCTTGTTTTTTCCTTAGATAATTAGTATTCTTACAATCATTATTTTATTTTTGTATTTACCTTATATTAATATGTAGTACTCTTACTACGCACAAACTGTTAATACGCCTGATTAAAATAAAAATCCTCATCTTCTGTGGGTTAGATACACTCTGTAGGGAAATAGTTGTCTCAATCTTAAAACAATGATAGCAAAAATATTGTGAATAATTTACAATTATTCCAGGAAAATTCAACCATTTATTAACAAAGCTTTAGTTCTATAAAAATAAACGTTAAGAAATAAAAGTATTTTTAGCTTCACAAACCCATTTCCCTCAATCGTTTGTTACAATTTTTGTGAAATACGTTTTGTTATTTATAAACACATTTCAATTAAAGCAAAGAGTTCGTTCAAAGCACGTTTGAACAATTTATTTGTTATTTTTGAATCGAAATTCTCCGTCCAAATTGTTTCGCGAAATTTCATCATACCTTTGTCAATTGAATCACAATCGAAACGGCACGTTGGCAGTCATACTTCCGTCATTGAGGAAGGTTAGCGTAACAAGAATATTACGTGGGGGTAACAGGAAAGTACCTACATTTATTTGAAGTTTTTGGGCATGAGCATGACACTGTTTTCTAGCAAATATTCCAGCGGCACAGCACAAGTCCCGGTTGGAACAAACATTTATAAGGCGTACAGGTTAGGTAAGGTCGACGTGGATTTCAGGTGTTTCAATATGGCAGAATTTGTGTTTGTACGTGCACTCAGATACTGGAAAAAAACATAAATCGAGTAACGTTAAAAGATAAGTAAAAATACCTACTTCTATTGTATCTTAAAGATAAATAAAAGTACCCACTTTAGGTACTTTTACAGGTTTTGTGCCGTGTGCACCAACATCCAACTGCCTGCTTTCCTTTAATTTTCTTTGTTATTCTAACCGTACATTTACCATTCAATGGTTAGAAATATTCCGTGATAAAGAACTTTGCTTGTTCAGTGTAATTACTACGAGAAGGCATATTATAATAAACGGAAAACTAACCAGACTGATTCGTTGAAAATTACCTTCATTACCCAGTTAATCAATAGTCAGTAATAGGTTTTATTATTCAAAGAAATATATTTCAATATAATAACATTTTACGAGCTATTTCACTGTGAATTATTTTTAATTCCAATGTCTAAACATTAAGATTTGGTATTTATGCCTCTAGACTTAGATTTTAATTTTAGAAACTACCTAACGGATCTGGGTGACCTTAAGCAAAGTTCCTAAGTCTCTTTTCTATTTGAGGAATACAGACACGCCGATGTACATATATATGTATACCTATTGTATTAAAATTAAATCAGTTTTAATGTATGGTTTCATCTGATCTTGTCCTTACTTTGCCGCAAGATTTAATGATCTGGTACCGACCAGTTCTGTCTACTGCTGCCGTTTTAATCAAACTCATTAATCTTCGGCTACTTTTAATGCCTTTGTTGATTAAGCCAACTAAATAAAATATTGGTATTTTAAGAAGTTGACGAGAATCTGTGGAAGTACATTTTTTATCGCCTAGTTAGGTTACTAACTAAAATAAAAGATCATTGAAATAAAACTACTTTTTATCGCGGTATATAATATACCGCGATAAAAAGTAGTTTTATTTCAATGTCTAATTCGCGTATGTGTAAGAAATCAATATAAAATAAAAGAATATAAAGCTCAGTTTCTTTCAAGAAAAACGTGTTGGTATAATGGGAAAAGGCGTGATAGTACCCTAGATATGTAATTATATCTACTACTATTAGATCTAATAGGTACCAACTTGTTTAAGAGTATCTATTATAATATTTTGTAATACCTATCAACCTATAGAGTACCCATTATGTTTGGTACAAGGCGTAAGTTACTGACAAAGTTTTAATGTAAATGTATATTATTATACAATAGCTCAAATCTGACATCGTTTTATCAAGTACCAATTACGAACTTCTAGTTCAAGAGTTCACTTAAAACTAGCTTAGTTCAAGAGTTTTAACAGTGAGAAAAGTAAAAAAAACGGTGTACCTACTTGGCAAGGCTGGGTTAGAACGGTATTGATTTTAACTGAAACTTTGCCATTCGGTTTCCATCAAAACTTTTCACACGGGATCCCGTTTTACTTGTGCACGAACCTTTGTCGAAGTCTTCTTGCAAAGATAAGAAGATAATAACTTATTCTCTTATTTTCAACATTCTCGTGCTTGTCAGTAGGTAAGAATATTGATATAAGTAAGTAATCCGATTGTCTATAATCACGGTTTTCAAATCAAAACCGTGATTGAAGGAAATGGAACAGCCATTTATTTTTGTTACAAGAAATGAATTTTATTTGATCGGTTGAGTGTACCCTCAAAATATTTTCCATTATTGGTCCATACGTTCCGTTACTGGACTGGTAAATAGAAGAAAGTGACCAAGGAAAAGATGATTTAATATGTGTGATATCATAATATAGTTCAGGAGAAAGTAAGTACCTAATGACATGACAGCTGATTAATTCATATTATGAAAAAAAAAACATAAGTACTGCGCCGATCCTAAGTAAAGCACGTGTGACGTCAAAAGGACAATGATTTGTATGATTATATCATAAGGTATCGATGATACTGGTCGTAATAAGGAAGGACATTAAGTTTAATTATACTGGTTTTATTTTAAAACAAGTAGGAGTTATACAATGTACGTGAGTATATTTACAAACTACTTTGTAAGGTAACGTTATGAAACGTTCAATTTAAATTATGCAGATGAATACTTGTAAATTATTGGATAGAGTTGTAAATACCTAATACAACTAATAATAATAATAATGTTTATTCACAAAAAAAACGTTTAACAAATTGTCTTATGAAAACCCTGACTCCTGAGCTAGGTAGTACCTGTGTTACAGAAGTCAGTGTCCTCTCCCAATTTTATTTTGTACAATAGTAGTAAATAGAATTATATTATATTAGTACAGGTATAGCGTGGATTAGGGCAGTGTTGTGTGTTTGTTGTCTTGTTATACGAGTTTGAAGTGAGTAATGAAAGTTTTGTTTGTAACAAAGACTATGGTTAGATAAGTACTCGTTGGTTTGTAATGTCTGAACGAGTATGTTTTGAAGTTTTGTGTGTGTGTGTAATGTCTGACTAGGTATATGGAAACGAAAGATTAGCCTGAGTATAATAAGTTTTCTGATTCGTTATAGCTTAATTGAAGTAACCAGGTTTTAATTTTACTTTTCGCTTCACGAAGTGAAAGAGGAAGCTATCTTAGAAGTATACAAGCTATATACTAGAAGTTTCACTATTCGTTATCTTTTATACTATATAAGTATATTAATTATAATTATACAAAGATAATATAGAGGCTAACACATACACACATGCTATAATATAGGTATTAAAGAAGTTATTCACTTAAAGAAATATAAGGAAAATTGCAATGAGAATGACCATTATTCCGTGTGACGATTGAACACACGCTTCGTAACAAACTACCGATCGGTTAGTCAACGAATGGCTAGTAAGCTATAAATGCGAGGTATTCAAATTGATTTTATTTTTATTATGAACCGCTCGAAATAAAATGTTCTCCCTCCAAATAACTTATGGGGATATTCTCGATACAATTATCATTGCAGAGAATAAATGAGGGGAAGTTTCCACTGAGTTAATTCAATTGTGAGCTTACAATGTTGAATGGAAGGTATAACAAAGTTTCACGTAGGTATAGCACTGTAAGTAGGTATATTATTTTACATTACTCGACGGTAAGACAATTTGACTCAATATTCTTCTCTCCTATGCAGGCTGTTACATAATAGGCGGCATCCCTAAACTCATTATCGTCATCAACCCATGTACTGTCCCACCGCTAGCTACGACTCTCATTTGAGAAGAATAGCTATAACTAGCCTAGGTGTGCTTAAGCAGACTACTCATATCATACAGAAGATTACTCAAACATACAGGTTTCCTTGGAATGTTTTTCGTCACCGCTTGAGCATGTAATAATTGAATACCGACCTAACTTCTAAAAGTCAGTGGTGGAGGTCTTTGGATTGTATTCGAGACTTTTCACTTAACAGTCCACTAGATTAGATTTTTACAACTTCCCTAAAACGCTGTTAAAATACCAATGAAAACTTTTTGAAATTCGATTATCGAAAATTCTCTATTTTTATATCGAATGCTGACGAGTGAGTACTTAGTATGAAGAATCATTGTTTTACAAATTTGGGTAGGTAATTTTTTAATATATAGGTATGATGCTCACTGTCCGAGTTTTCTACAATATTCAAATAAATTCATAAACATAGTATTAAGTACCTAAGCCAAAGTTCAAACTACACTGAGATTGATCTTTGGCTTTATTCAATGTACGGTTCTCCAGTCCATGTTCACACTTTACCATAGCAGCAGCTGATATGGTCCTTCA
The DNA here is from genome assembly GCA_905163465.1 of Craniophora ligustri. Taxonomy (NCBI): domain Eukaryota; kingdom Metazoa; phylum Arthropoda; class Insecta; order Lepidoptera; family Noctuidae; genus Craniophora; species Craniophora ligustri. The sequence goes on from LR990959.1 coordinate 6,933,284, forward strand.
CTTCCTTAAACCGCAATTATTTGATAAAAGTATACCTATTTGTTTGCGTAGTTTTTATAGCTTACAATTATTATTCATTAGAAAATTAGGTTCGTTTTTGACTAACATTATTCATATTAATTTAAGAGCTCAGCTCTTGTCGGTGGAGCAATCGCCACTGTTCTCTATCTCCTGCTTTCTGTTTGACTTCTTGATACGACATATTTATGACTCATTAATTATTTATCAAGAGCATGGCTTATATCTCGAATATAATCTTCAAGTGTTTATTAAGTGCTATACTTATCCTCATATCAACTACTGCGAAGGTACACATAGGTACCATACCATATACAATGAATACAAAAAAATATCCAAACCTTACGCCATCCCTTTAATTTTCATTATTATTCACACTCATACATACCCGAACAGATAAAATCTCTCAAAGTAAGACTTTCAGATTTATGAGTGCATAAGACGGCTTTTATGAGCAGTCGCGTCTGTTCTACTTATTCATAGTGCCCTCGAAGATTACGGAAAGATAAGAATTTGAATTATAAGTACCTAATGCTTAGTCACTCACTTATTGATACCGGTAAATAGAGCCAACATTATAATAAATTGATTGAGAAATTACGTGTTATTTTTTAAACGCGTCGTACTTGGAATCACAGTTATAACTAATTGTATAGATTTAGAACCATGCGTATTAACAAAGCCGACGTCTATCTCTTTATGAACACCGCATAACAGAACCTAATCATAATGCAAACACTGCGCTGTTTACATTATAGTAAACCTTATTATATAGATAATAATGGCTACAATATAACCCGGTAGTATGCGAGATAATGAAAACAAATGACATCTGATAATATAATAACATGACAAGCGTGTTGTACGCAACAATGCACATTATAATACCACATCGCATAATCGTAAACTACACATACCTAATGCTTGAGCAAACTACATTATAATAATTATAAAACTTTGAACTAAATTCCGTATCTTCTACAAGAATTCTTCTATTGTGAGGACATGAACTACGTATAAAGTTCAGGCGTTGCCGTGGTATAAATATTTTCTAGTGGGATCAGCCGAATACTGCTACCTATAAGATTAAACAGTCCAATTTGGCCTGTGATTGATGCATAGGTTTGCTTAGTGATTACTTTCTAAGTTTTTCATAATATGTTTTGCCTGAACCCACATTTCTATGAAGAAAAACAAATAATCACTATTTATTCTGTACTGTTCACTGTTTGTTTGATATTAATTAGATATATATAGTATTGCGAATATTTATAGACCAACATTATTTTCCTTCATTCTTCTTTTACGGTTCCGTTACGTTTCCAGTCCAATGTAAACGTCATAAAATAAAGTGTAGGTACTAGAGTGTACGTATCATCGCACTTAATGTGCTTTACTTAGTAACAGGAACTGTCTGGAAAGTGCTGGGTTGTTAAATACTAAATGTAGCTAAGCTATGAATAATTTGTAGATTTGCCACAATCTGTTCATAAAAAAGTATGGACATTGTCTGTCGTCTCTCAGACCTCTTTGAATTGATAGATAGAGCAAAGTATTAGTCACTGGTACTTAAAAGCTCTACCCAACGATGCGTATGTTAAAATCTATGACATCAACAATAATTGTTAAGTACATAAATAGTCTACTAAATACCTAAAATAAAATCACATTAATAGGTGTCTTCAACGCGACTTACTCTTCCACCCAGGAGCACAGGTCTGTTCTCATTTGAGAGGGATTAATAAACCGCACAAGCTAGTATAATGCTGGTTGGCATTGATAGGTATTATGACGGGTTTAAAATGTTTAAATATCAACTCCTTCAAAAAGATCACGTGCGCAGTACTCGTAACCGGCGCGCGTGCATGATGAGATGTATGAATGTGGACAAGGCAAATGTGGTATGCAGGGACCGTAGCGCGTGGCATTCTATAGTTTCTGCCTACTCCATGGGAAAAGGCGTGAGTGTATGTAGGTATGTAAATATTTTAGGAAAGATGTAAACGAACACCACGGCAAAATATGATTCAATTTTATAACTGTGTTCTGGTACATTCTACTGATGAAAGCTGTAAGTACCTAACCTAGTTTATTAGTACCCTTATTATAACTCACAGAAAGTGAGGGGGTGGTTTATTTATAGCCCTGGACAACGCATTAATCACATTCATAAATACTACCTACAACACTCATAAAATGATGATATATGAAACACTTCATCATAATATTCTAAGACACTAACAAATGGCCATTCATATCGATCTAACTTTGAATATAGAATTTTCACTTATATTTAGATATTCAATATAATATCTTACAAACATTTTACATAAATTTATATTACAGCATATATTACAAGATATAGAGGTACAAAATCTGTCTAGAAAATGTACATACGTATAATAATTGCGAATTCAGTGTGATTAGTTTGAGGGTTAATCCGAACTAAGTAACAAGTTATAGTATACATATCTAACTTTACTGTTAGGGTCGTACAAATTTACCCACGGCGTCCACATTAGTGTAACATGTACTTAATAGGTACTCAATACGTACATTTATTGCTTTCAGCGATCCGAATTTAGATGGTACTGGTAAAGTTGCGGGATCAATATAAACAGTCTGTAGTTATTTAGCAAGTGGCTTAACTTAAATGAAATAATGTTATCGTAATATATGTATGTATTACGTAAGTTTGTGATACAATCGATTGTCCCTCACTAAGATGGCGGGACTCAGTATTGTGAAGTTAATGGTTGCTAATACAGTCCCAAGGCCAACCACTGACTTCTCGAAGATACGGTCAAACGGTACAGGAAGACATTGTGAAACCTGCATACTGCATTTTCTAGTGCTTACCTAGAAAATTTCTAGTACGCTAGAAATTTGACAGCGTGTGAAGTGTGCAATTCCGCATTAGGTTGGGAGTTGGCTATAGTGGACTATCCTATTGCCTATAGCCTATTGTAGCCTAATCCCTCTCAAATGAGAGGCCCCGTGCCTATATAGCAGTGGGACAATGGTACATGGTCGATGATAATGTACCAACTACATAACGAATGGAGTAGTTGCATGCATTGTTAAAAGAGAATATATGTATATTTGATGTATGTGGTGCATATACATATGTACTACAATGTTATATGGTTATACTGCGGTGTAGTCGTATCTATGACTATATTTGGTAACGGAAAATTGTGTTTGAACTCGCGCAATAATCTGAATGCAGTTAGAAATTGTAAATATAGTTTCGCAATTACCATTAACCCACAATGTGTTATTGACCATTAACTCACAATTTGAGGACAAATGAAAGTTGAATTTACTGTGCTACCCAGCGGCTGATTAAAGACTAGCTGCCTACTATTCTTTACACACGGTAACTTGCAAAATACACGTCCATTCCTTCACGGTTGAACGCATATTCCCGGCCTACTGAATTCATATATTATAATTAAACACGAAATCATTATTAACAACAATGATTATAGGCACTCTATGGCTTACCGCATTCATTCCTTAGGGTAAACACACTCAAAGTACATTAGCACAAAGCAAACTTAGTAAGGCCGAGATTAGTTTCGTGATCTGTGTCTAAGCAAAAGATCATATTTAATTATACAAAGTATAATGTAAGAATCAACTTGTTAGAAACTTGGAACAGATACACAAGTATTAGACTTAAAAAGTCTTGAAGGGCGGGCGTTTTTGGGTGCTGTCTTTATTGTCGACGTTCAAAAAGAGCCAATTAAATTTGGCCTACTTTGAATAAATATATATAGATTTGGATTTTTTACCGATTCCCCTTTCGTATACAACCGAGTATGTTACGTCAGATTCATCCCGATAATAAATCGAACATTTTCATTGTAATCACATTCCTTCAATATAACATACCGATGAAGGTATGTTATACCTACTTCTCGTCCTATTCAGAGAAGCATGAGCCTCTCTAAATAGGACGAGAAGTAGGTACTGAAAGTAACACCTTAAAAATACCAGTGGTAATTTGAACATGAAAATTTTAGCCGCTTTTAATCAGACAAATCATAACTCCGAGCTGCTACTGAGAATTTCATAGAAAAACTAACTGATGAGATCGTTTTTCAACTGAAATAACACAATGTACATTCATGCATACAGTCACAACTTTTTAGTAGGCAGAAACTACAGAATGCCACGCGACACCAGAACCAGGTCCTTTACATAAGTCATCCTTAAATCGCTGCGGTAATCGGGTCATCGAATTAATTTGCAATATGGGATACGTCGCAATTCGTTTGATGTGGTGTGTCCACACTAGCCAGGCCAACAAAAAGTCAACTAAATACTGGCATAATTATGCTATAAAACAACACAATCATGTTATGTTTTAAGATATCGCTGCATCGTGATAATACTTCTCGAAGCCAATCCAAGAACACGCCTGAACTCAGTAGTTGGCAAAATTCCTAGATATTTAATTAAAGGAGCTATATATAAAAAAACCACATTATCTTCAATTGACATCTTATATATAATTAAATATCAAACGGTTTTCCTTTAACGTAACATTAGAACGCGATATTGAGATTGATGAAAAAAAAATTGCCTGTTGTCTAGACGACACTCAACTTGAATGTTGATTGTAGTCTTGAACAAACATTATGGTTCTCGTGAATCTAATATCACGCTAACATAACAGGTAAACAGGAATTGAGTACCTAATTGTGCATATAAAAAAGCTCTAGTTCTTCTATATTGTTCAATCAGTTTAATAACGGTATTAATTTTAGATGTTACGAGGGTCTGCCTTTTTTATTTAGCCTTCAGGGTAATGGTTGCTCGTTCAACTAATTGAGCTAAGTAGTACCTCAAGTTAGTCTAAATACATGTTTTCCACGAAAATTATACGAAAATTGCTTTAGATTCCAAGACATTCATGCTACCATTAGCTTTTTAGAATTTTATATTTATTTATTTATATGTACTAACTAACTATCAGAATCTACGGCTTAACATTTCCCACGCAAGACTGGGTGATTTATATTTTATAATGAAAATTTTCCCACCATAAATTAATAATAAGGTTCCGAAATTTAATTATAATTACATTCTGTTCTTTATATCAAACATATTCAAATAGTATTGTAGAAATACGAAGATATTCAAATGAGTTATTAACAACAATACCTACTTTTAGCTTCAAAATTAAAAACACAAGGATCTTTTTTAGATTAATCCTTCCTGGGACATAATTTTCCCTTTGTCTCCTTTGAAATCGGATAAGTCTTCAGCGCATTCTTACAACGAGTCATTTATGAGAATAAAAAAGGTTCACTGATAAAATATTGCCTAGCATTAGGTATCTACCGAAGAGACATTACTACATTGACCTAGCTCTAGACGGACGCTCGTTACCTATTCTACTACATTGTGTTATCTCACTTCATTTCACGAAAGGACGGAATGAAATTGTTCGCTTAGTACGAGGAACATAATATATAGTACTATGTATGTTAGGTATATATTGTAAATAATTTGACGACCCAATTAGCCCAGCGGTAATTAAAACTGTCTTATGTGCTATGGGTCCCGGATTCGAATCCCGGTAGGGGCAAATGTTTGTGTGATGAGCATCAACATTTGTATCCGAGTCATGGGTGTATCTATGTATAATATGTATGTATTTACAAAAAAAGTATTTATATGTAGTATATCAACTATCTAGTATCCTGGCGCTGTGTCATAATGTCCGGAAATATATATTTTATTCTTAATTAAATAATATACTTAATTTTTCACGCTATTAAGAACTATACAGTTATTTTAATCAGTTAAAATGGGTTTCAATAATAAACAGTTGAATGTTTGCTTGTGCGACTTTTAATTTACTTAATATAATTTGATCTATGAGAGACAGCAAAATCAGCAGCGTCAAAAAAAAATGATTATGTTGAGATGTATTTTATTTTATCGATAGTTGTTATACGCCCGAATCGCATATTGAAAGAAGCGGAATAAGGAATAATTCAAAATTACAATGTAGTAGGTATAGCGGTAGGTTCTTTTAGTCCATTCAGTAGAAAAAATATATAAATAACTGCCAAACCTCCAAAACAGAACGGCAGACAGAAAGAGACAGGGGCAAAGAATCAACAGGTGCTCTTTATTTGAAAAAAAAAAAAACAGTTTGCAATCTTAATGTATACAATAATTTCGATACACTAGAATAAGTGCTGTAAAAGAGGTCACACGCGTCTAAAACATAAGTTTCATAGACTTGGTGCGCATTATTAATTGAGTACCAACAATATCATTCTCATCAATTCATGTCGCGACTAATGTACGTTGTATTTTCCCATTGGACAGCCATTTCAATTGAGTTTATTAGCCAGCTGTAATATCGTCAATGAAACGATCAGTTAGTGTCAGTTCTACCAACTGAGTGCTTTGTAAGTCTCTCCACTAGGACAATACGCAGAAACATTTCTCTTAGAGTTAGGTTTCAATGCATTTATATTTTCATTTTCATCAATGCATTTATATTTTCAATGTATATAAATCAAACCATCCATATGTTTTAAACTCAACTCCACCGAAATTAATATGAAAAATATTACAAAATAAGGTTCAAATATTTAATTCAGAATTTGATTGTATAAGTATGTTTAGGAAGCTATGCTTATAACAAATACCAAAGTATAGTAAAGACATAGTAAATAAAGAATATGTTGATTCTCGTATTATTTTGAAATAAAACAAGACTGACTGAATCAACAAACTTTGACATCTAGTTGTTTGTATTTTGATTAGTTTTGTTTTTATTATTTCACAAAAGTATTGAAATATTTATGAGAAGAAAGGGGCTTGTGGGACATGAAAAGTATGGTCCATCAAAGATATAGTGTAGGTAGAGAGATATATAAAGAAATTAAAAGAGTTCTTTGGTAGTGATGACAGTTGGAAACATGACAATGTAATGTGACGTAAGTGTTCACAACGTGTTTTTATTCATCTGTAGTGCGGATGAGTATAGCTACCTACTTCGTAATATATGTATATATATACTTTGGGAATAAATACTTGCTGGGCACGAATGACATGGCCTATTATATATCGCTGCTATAATTTAGATTTCCATGAAGTCCCAGTTGTGTGGTTTCCACTAATAAAATGTGGTCAGGTGACAAATTGAAAGAATTGGGACGCCACAATTCTTTTGAAGTTTTATGTCACTATAAATTGGAGTATTTTTGTTTCCAAGGATTACCTTGGAAACAAAAATACTCCAATTTATAGTGACATTAGTTTAGTTTAGTTGACAATATTCTACTATTCTAGATTTTTTATTAAAAAAATCTAGAATAGTAGAATATTTTCGTAGAAGTTTGATAGTGTTCTTTTTCTAGAGATATATGTAGGTATTCATATTATTATATTTATTTAGATTTTAAACGACCCGTTTAGCTTAGCGGTAGTGAACACTGCCTGCTGTGCTATGGGTCCCGGGTTCAAATCCAGGTAGGGACAAATGTTTGTGTGATGAGCATCAACATTTGTATCCGAGTCATGGATGTATCTATGTATAATATGGATGTATTTACAACAACAAAAAAGTAAATATGTAGTATATCAACCATCTAGTATTCGTAACACAAGCATCGTTGCGTACCACGGAGCTAGGCGCTGAGTAATAATGTCCCGAAATATTTGTTTTATTTATTTATTTAGACAAACCTCAAAATGCTAAAATGAGAAAGAGATATTTACAATAACACGATTATAATTAATTAAATATAAGAAATCAATAAAAAATATAATTATATTTTAAAATTTTAAGTCTGTAATATTTTTAAAATTTTAAATAAATAAATGAAATACTAAATAATAAATAAGAAATACTATACTATATAATTAGATCTTAAATAATAAATAAGACGGGTCGCATACCATACGACACTGATGAGTAAGATGAATAGAAATTCTAAAAATTAACAAAATTTTAACTTATCAGTAAAGTGGAGAAAACATTTTTGATAAAATGCTTGTAGGTAATAAACAATCACGTAACGAAACCGTACTACTCACTGTGAGTCTACAAATAGCGGGAGTAACTCTGCTCTAAAGCGTACAACAGGCGACGTAACAAAATAAACAAAGCTTAAAGATCAAAACAATTCCACATTAAATTCGTTCTATAATAAAATGCATGCAATTCCTTTGATGAAATGACTGAATCAGAACTTTGTAAAGGTCATGCCGTTACAAAGATCTGATTCAGTTAGTTGCTGGAATTAAAGTTAATTTATTATAAATGAGCTGCAAAATAAAAGAGCTGTGGTAGCCTAGTGGTGAGACCAGTGGACTAAGATGTTAAAAGTCTCGAGTTCGAATCCAAGGCCACTGACTTTTTGGAAGTTATGTGCGTATTTATTACATGCTCAAACGGTGAAGGAAAACATCGTGAGGAAACCTGTATACTTGAGAGATTTTCTCAATGGCATGTGAAATCTGGCGTGGTGGACTATAGCCTAATCCCTCTCAGAAACGAGAGGAGACACGTGCCCAGCAGTGGGACAATAATGGGTTGATGGTGATGATAATGATGATGAGCTGCGAAATTACATAATGATAGTATTTAAAAACGACCGTGACTCCTGTTCGTTTAGCCACGTAAAATTCTACAAAATAAATAAAACAGTTGTAAAGTTGTATAAACGGTCACGAATAGGTAATTAGCAGTAAAGTTACATTCGACATGTGTTAGACTTTTTGAACGCGATCGATACGCGAAGAGTTCCTATAAAAATCGAACAAATCCCCAAAAGCATTCACATTGATTTCACAAAAGCTCTGAGTAAAACTTTGAAAACTGGAGGTAAACCTGGCTAAACTATATCATACATAAGTCATAATTATAGGCCATGCTTAGTAGGTACAGTTTTTTTAATGCACTTTTTACGAAAAGCGTTTACAGTTACACTGATGCTGTACAATTCTGCCTCAGACTTTCGGGAAAACCAGCATGTGTGCAGTGCAGTGTGTTAAAATGTAGTTAATACTATCTATCTACTATTACAAATAAATATTCTTTGACAAAATATTTAACAACCTCACAAACACGAGTATGTTTGTAATAAAAAGGTCACTGCAGTATTGGTTCGAAGCTTATACACACGTAAATTGATTGGACAAAAGTGTAAACTACCCTCAATTTGTGAAGGTAAAACATGCACATCGTTTTTGACGAGTGATAGGTGGCGCTACTGTACTTCGTAAATTGACTGGCTTTAGTGTGATAGAGCGGTGTCAAGCGTTCACCGCACGGATTGACACCAGCGATCGATAAATAGATTAAATTCTACACCTTTGGGAAACGAGATTGCGAATAAAAACGTTTTCAACCGACTTAATAATACTTTTCGTTCTTATGTATACTCGTGTATAACTCTTGTTTGTTTGTTCTCCGTATTTGTTAGTACTGTTCAGAGCATCAAACAATTTTATTGCTATCCAAAATATACTTTCAGTTTTTTACTTTCAACCAACCTGATAGTAAAAGCTGCATGCCCTATTTTTTGGAATTAAAATTATAATATAAAAACATAGTCATGTAATCGCTTTCAATAAGTGTGAAAAAATTTGGTTATAAGTATCAAAGACCTAATCGTGTTTTCGACCAGGATTTCGCCAAGTGGGATGGGTACGCGAACCCCGTAGGGGGTTCGTGACAAGATTTACGTAATGGTGGCTTGATGATTAATATACGCAATATATGTATATCTGATCTTTGGCAGCTGGTACAATCAATTCTTCAGCAATATTGTATGACTTTCTGATCTTTGCGATTTTATGTCACAAGGAAAGACGCTGACCTGCGTTTTCAATTTCATTTATTTCTCTTTTAAGCCACGTTTCATTAATAAATATATTTCGTGACGAAGTTCAACAAAACGAGCTTATAACCTCACTTTTGACAACTAGCGTACGTGTAGCAGTAATGATAGATATTCACTACCCATGTCTCGGCATAGTAATGCGAAAAGTCTTGAATTGAGAGGACCCACTTTTATGAAATTAATTATTTTTACGACGTCTGAAAGTGCTGTTTTTAAATCATTGACTCAATTTGCGGCAAGAAACCCTCACATCATATTAATATTAAAAAGATATTATGTATTTTGGCACTGTATTTGTTACCTTGTACTTAAATAAAAAGCTTTTCTGCAACAGTCAATTTTATTATTTTCTTAGGGGGGAGGGGAGATTTAATCAGTTAGTTATGGGATTCGCTGTCATCTGGAAACATTAACAGGGATTCATGTAGCCAAAAGTTTGAAAAACCCTATTTTAAACAATAAATTTCCCCCTCCCTTCGGTTATAAACATAATAAAACACGAACACAACCAAAAATTACAATGAGCTGCCCATACGTTATAAACTCCTTGTAATATTTCAAATGAGTCCAAAGATACGAAAAAAACTTTTCAAATTTAATTATGTCTCGTCCTATCCCGAATTTACTTTCATGAAAACGTATTGTGTTAATTCTTTTGTAGCAGTGCCTTTATGATTCTATAATACTTTTACAGGGGGCGTCACTTTAGTGTATGGGCGCTTGATTACCCTAGCCCAATAAAGAAAGTGGAATACGTTTTATTATTTAACAGCCTTCATCAAGGGTAATGACGGCAGCGGCGTCTTAAAATGAAGCTGAAGGGTAAACGTTCTGTTGTGCCGTCTGCCTTCTTAACTTAAAACAACTTAAGTGAAACATATAACCTTAGGATTTTTATTATATAATAACTAGCTGACCCAGCAAACGTTGTTTTGCCACATTATAGGGGTTGGTGGCCAAATCATTAAAAAAATTGAAAAAAAAAATTATCAAAAAAGAAGAAAAATAAAAACCTGGTGAGCGACATCCTTAGCATCTAAGGATGTATAAAATAGCCTACGACCGATTTTTTTACATACAAAATTTTATAATAATCCGTTCAGCCGTTTCGGAGGAGTTCAGCGACAAACACCGTGACACGAGATTTTTATATATAAGATAATAACAATGATAATGTTCTTTATGGACTTTAAGTAATGCAAGTTCTTTACATAGATATTTAGTTATGCATTAGCTTAATTAAGATTAAATGCTTAATTATGATTCTACCGTTTCTTTATTTCGATTTGTCTCCATTGGATGGAATTTCCTACACGTTATTCCTTCTGTTCGAGAATTTGGACCAACTTAAAAAAACAGATTCAGTAGCTGCCGGGTGTCACCACCTTTGCCTTTTATTTAATAAATTTGAACCTTTCAAAATAACATTATTCCAATTTCTTCACGAAATTATAATACCACAGAGTTTCATTAGCATAGTAATGGAAATTAAATACTCTAAGCAATTGTGCATTTTTTTGGAAGATAAATTTTTACTGGTACTCATCACGGATGAAGTAGAATGGTGGAGCAATTAGTGAGTAGATATTTACATAATTGTTTCATCCGAGGCACGTTTCGAGCCGGGCGCCGGCGCCGAGATAATCTTCAACATAAAATACAAACCTTCCCTGCTGGAAAAACAAACAAATTGTTTTTCATCCAATTCATTGACAAGGGCCCTATATTCCAAAGAACAACTCATTTGTACAGCTATTGTATTTAATTGTTTTCAAATTTTTAAATAGCTTCAGTGAAACATGTGCCCTAATCTGTGGGAAGGGTGGTGTCCCCGCCAAGACGAGCCAAGTGAAGTGCGTCTTTTCACTACATTCACATGGGCGTAAGGTGACAAATGTATTTACTGTTACACAATAGTTACTTTTCTGTTATACAATAGTTATTTTACGAACGAAACGGCCAAGCCAAATATTTTAACTAAGGAAGAATTTGTGAAGGAAGGCCTTGTAGAGTTAGGGCGTGAGAGTCAGCAGCTTGGCTCTACATGAGATCGTATAACTTTTTAACATTGTGAGTATTGTGGTTTGGCTTAATTTTACATGAAAATGATTTAGTGAGGATATTTATTTACCCGATTATATAAACAAATGTTATGAGTTGTAGTTCCTTCGTAAAATAAATTTGAGGTGTTTATCATTTCCATAACAATACCTAAATATAAATAAAGTTTTTTTAAAGCCTGCAACTGACGTGTAAACACCGTAACGAAACAAAATAGTTATATTTTTATTTTGTTTGTTATTCTTCTAACCCATGCCTGCTATCATTACACCTTTCAGAACGTTGACCTACTTCTAAACCAATAAAATGAATGAAATATTATCAACAATCCGGAATAACAACCTTCTTTAATCTTCGAAAGCAAAACATCATCTAGTAAACAACTTAATTCAATCAACAACAGCATAATAATATTGTTGAAGCTCAAAAGAAATTCCTTAAAGTTAAGGTATACCGTTTATTTTAAATGGACATGTTATGTTAATGGAAAACAAATAAAGAACGCTAATGTGTTGGGTGGGCGTAATTACAACACGCAATATCTTCACCGCATGCGCGCGTTAAATTAACAACAAACCACACGTGTTACCATTGCCACATCCAAATATAATAGGTACAGAAAAGGTTTTTTGACATCGATGACCGTAATCCAACTGAAGGGAAAGAAAGTCGCCATGCGCCTTATTACAGCCATTCATAAGTTCTACAAGTGGTCACCTTGAGACGGTAAAACTTTGCGTTTCGAGAACACCCCACTCGCATTTTTAACTATCAGCAGTTTTGCAGTTCTAGGGTACTTTAATAAAATTTGCTACTATTAAACCATTTTATCTCCACGGCACTGGAATGCAACGTAAATAATGTCTGTACTTAAGTTGCAGACGATTATACTCACTTACCTAAGAAATTGTGCACATTTTTGAGCGCTCGTCGAGTGGATACAGATTATGGTAAGTAAAATTTACACGTTCTTATATAAATACTCAAAATAAGCAAGGGTGATCAAGCGAGTCAACTGCAATTTGTTTGGAGTAAATAAATGAAGAAAGCGAGGAACAAATTGATTACATCGAAACTGTTTAGGTAAACACAATAAAACTAACTCAAATTTAATACGAAAATGAAACATGCAGTGTAACCTAATCCAACGCATTAAAACCATTAATTTAACAAGTTACTACAAGCTCTCAGAATTACTGATATTAGACCAGACCACACAAAGAATTGTGAGCACGAAAATATATAGGTACAATTGTCACTCTTGCTGACTAACTAATAGTTTTCATAAATCATTCCATCAGAAGCTGTAAATAACACACTAAATTCAATAAACAATAATAATTGGAGAGGCATTCCGAAGAAGAAGAAGAAGAATAAATAATTATACGGAAAAATGCAACGGACGTTTTATTGTAATAAGACAGACAGGGGTTACAAGCTGACAAGCTTACAAGTGAATCACAGTCAAGGATTATTATATAGCTGCGTATTATTTGCCAACAGTATACACAAACAAAGGTCAGTAAAGTTCTGATTGTTCTAAGTGAGAGATATAAATAAGAATCATTCATCAGATCCAACGCTGAAACAAAGTCAATGAAACAATTCAAGAATCCGAAATAGCAAACAAGGCTACAGGGTTTGAGCTTGAATGTAAAAATGTCTCGTAGCTTTTATAGTGGTAAGATATTTTGAATTAATCAAAATCAAATCAAAATTAGTCATAATCTCAATAATATAGGTATATTAAATCTTCTGTTTAAAAAGGTAAGTAAATCGTAAGAAGATTTAATAACTTTTTTAGTCATTAATTGGTAATACTTCAAAAGTTCTCAGCACTTAAATCGTATAACAAGGGATTTATAAGTTCTATAATATTAAAAAAATATTGGCTTGAAACATAAAGCTCAAAAGCATTCCTAAAAAATAAACTAAGTGTAGGTTTACGGCGCGCGGAGCGAGTGGCGAGCGCAGAGCTTTCTTTTGCAATGTTCGTTTTGTAACTCATCACAATACCACTCTAAAATGTTATTTGCTCGTTGCCAATCCAACTTATACTGCTAAAATAGAAATAGTAATGTATGAACCAGAGGTATTATAAGATATTTATAGGAATGTTTAAAGTTACTTGATACCAGAATGTTTTTACAAATCTATCCTCAGTCATATTATCGCCCATGATGTCAATACTACGTCTGCGAAAACGATATGATAACTACGATAATATTTAAACTTATAACTCCACAGCCTGACTTCACCCACTACCGTTAATGAACTTTGATCAATTCTGCTGTCTATCATTATATGTATATCCATCATAATGGATAGGCCATTCACATCCACGTACTCTCCACGACTGGAATAATAATGGTCGAGCCAGGTTTGGCGAATAACTAATTGGAAGTCACTTCAGCTATATTTAAATAAACACCAATTTAGTCCCTCGCTTATTTCAAAATGGTGCACTAATGAAGCTTGACACTACATGCTCAAAGCTACGAGTGATACGCTAATGAAGAGGTTTGAAATATAAACACGTTCTCTCTGAAATTAAATATAACTATAGACACACCTTACTCATATTATATTTAAATATATAAATACAACATTTTCTTATACGTGCAGTCGTCGGCATCATAAATTAGAGAAAGACAAATATTACATTTAATAATCCCTGTCGTAACTTAAATTATTGAAGTTGAGGAAGCAAAAGTTTCGTAATTAATCTTCGTTCAATCATAAAAGGATTTTTTATTCGGAAAATATATCCCGAACTGTGTGGTAGGTATGCCCTTAGGGAAACTTATTTTTTTCCAAAAATGTCTGGGTAATATTTTTTTTAAATCACTATACTATAGTACTATATAGATAATTTTTTGGGATTGATATCAAAAGATAAAACTTTACCATATGCTGCCAGCTCGCTCTGGAGAAACTGCGGATTATGTCGCACATCCACAGACCAATACCGCGCTATATTCTTTTCCAGATATGACCGCAATATTAGTAGGAACATTTATTGCGCTTCATTAAAGCTATTTGGATATTGGCAGACGATCATTAACTTCAAAACACCGATCAATCATTTCATTCAATACGTGTCACTTAATAAAGCTGAGTCTCTGTATTTAGGAAGTAGCCGAAATTTATTAATAAACGACATACCGGCGAGGTTATATCTTGATTATTAAGGGATTTTGAAATTAATTAGGTACTGCCGTAGGCGCATAAACCTTTAAATTTCGGGCTCTAAATATTATGCTGTTTTTAGTTATCTTGTTTTAATAAACATTTACTATACATTAAAACCTGTTTTAGGAGATGGCCAAAAAATGTATACAAGTTATATAATAGCCGTATAACAAGCCGCACAATACGTATATAATTTACGTTTATTTCACTTAATTGCACTACCAAAGTTAGCTGTGTAACCATATTGTTATTAAATAGTATAAATACAAAACAGTTAACTATGTATTTAATACATCTTGTCTCTGCTAGACTATATAGAGATAGACTCAATAATAGATAAACACATTACCAATTTGATAGATATTTCTCCTCTATCAATTGATAACATTAATGAGACATGTCTAGCTTTTGTGGCCAAGACGACAAGACGCAAAGTGACGCCCTCAATCTATTGTCATTACACAAAAACCTCTACTCAAGGGACAAACACTGGCTGTTATTTATAAATAAAAAATCCTAAATAAATCTCCCAGCAATATCAGTTGATGGAGAAAAACTACTGGCTACAAAAAAGTTACATTAAAGTCAGGTAAAGAACCTTCAGACTAAGTAATTTGATTAATGAGGCGTACCTACGGTAAACTTTCAACTAAAGCCATCATTGCTTTATAAAAAAAAAAAAACTTATTAGGGGTAAAAATCTATAAAAGTGTTGGAATTGTATATTATTGTTCCTCAATCCGTCAATCAACTATCCCACTGCACGAGTGTTCTCATTTTTATAGGGCTTAGGCTATAGTTCACTACTCTAGTTTTCTGTACTCTTACAATAAAGATGTATCCTTAACAGTTTAGGTAAAGTTTATGTTGATTTTGCTATTATTTTATTGATTTTGATATTATCGCGCGTTTTATTGACACTATTTAATCTTGAAGTTTCGGATCCTTTCCAGCTTCCATGGTCTTAGTAAATATATCCAGAGCATATCATACCCTGTTTTTTCTTAATGCTCGTGAGAAACATATTTTGTCAGAATGATTTCATACTAATTACCTGCCTAATAATAATGAAACGATTGTTTTTTTAGAGTTCCATATAGTCAACAAGGAATGCTCAAAGTTACGCTACGTCTTCGACAAAAAACAAGAACTCTTAATACTAAATACTGTAATGTGAAAAGAGTCCTATATAATAAAATATTGGATATATTTTTAGGGGACGTCCACTACACGTAAAGTGCCTTTTTTTCTCTCCCATATTGTAGGGCGTTAGATAGGTCGTTGCGGCTATGCGAAAACCATTTTTCAATTCAGTGATTCGTTAGCGAAATATTAAGCTTTAAAGTGCCAATTCTTGTTAGATGCTTGCCTGCCAGCTAAATGGGTAAATATAACTACTACTATAGAAGCTAAAATGAAACTTATCACAGCTAAGTAGGCTTTGCCATTGACGAATAAATATTCGGATAACTATACAGCGAATGTTCCGACGCATATTTAGCCGGTTTCTGTGATACGTATGGTACGTAGCCCGGATAACCTAAAAATCTATTAGTTTACAAAATGCTACCGATATTATATTTCACAGCATTAAAAGCGAAGACAAAAAAAAAATGCTGTCTATAATATATAACACCTTTACCTATGCCCTTCTGAAATTAAAAAGGACCAAGTAGTTTACTTACTTATATTAAAAGCATTTTAATAAATTGTCGGTCAAGTTCACTTACCTTTAAAGCATTTGTGTATCGCTTGTTTATTTCGCAAATATGAAACCAAACATTCATAAATTTTCCTCCATTCGCTAGTTGAAAAACTTTTGCCGTATAAAAACCAAGTTATGCTACCGAGTTTGAAAACAAATTACGTAGGTACTTACTCTCACGTGTGGATACAAAAGGCCAATTCGGATATTCCAAGCGAGGTTCTAGTTGTCCACTGTTTGTGTGTATTTAATTGACTATTACTTACCTTTTCGTATAGAAAGAGGTATAAATAGAGAAAATCTTCCTTCAATTGAACGTTTCGGCTTTCGGACATTTATTGGATTAGTTCGTGGCTCATGTTGCAAGAAGGTTTTCTTGTCATTGAAAAGGTATTTCGGAGTCTTATTTAAGGAACTTTTCCGGGACGATTTTTCTCCAGGAAAGATGATAGGGTCGTTTGACATGTACCTATATATAATATAAAATATATATATATATCTTATATACAATAAAAATCTCGTGTCACAGTGTATGTCGCTGAACTCCTCCGAAACGGCTAGATGGATTTTGTATGTATATTTGGAAGGTCTGAGAATCGGTTGTAGACTTCTTTTTTTTTTGACATAAATTTTTTTGTATTTTTTTTTATGATTCGGCATTAAAACATACTTAGAACCCTAAATTTTCACTAACTCATATAATGTGGCATAAAATAACGTCAAGCCTATGACCAAGGCAGAGGTGTACTAATGAACAGTCACAGTTTGCCGGTATGTTTTAAGATTCCATACAACTGCTAAAATGTTTTGAAAGGAAAATCCTACTAAAATCCCACTAGGAATCAAAAAATAGGATAGCATTCGTGGTTGCGAGTACGAAACAAATGAGCAGTTATAATTTACGAAACTATAATTAATACCTATTAAATGAAACTATGTACTAACTTATAAAGTTGTTAATGGCTACGAACATACGCAATCTTTCTGTAACATCGCAGCTATTGTGCAGCATTCAACAGAATTAATTCTATAACAATGAGATCGTAGCGACACTTTGAATTGACTGCGACATGTTCAAATATGATTGATTACACTCACAGTCCGTATTCAACTAGTTTATTCGAAATGAAAGCATAACTCACCGGCACGAACCAGATTACGCCTGCTCACGGGATTCAAAGATTGTAAAACTGATTGTGAGATACTCAATTATATTCTTATACATTCTACAACATCCAGAAATTCATGTGGATGTCTTCCCCCGCTCGTGAATTATGTGATCAAGGCCCCTAAATTCCTATTCCCATGTCGTAATATTGGCGAGATAGCAAAATTCAATTTATGAATTTCAACTCAGGATAGATTGCTAGCCAAACCTAATTTAAAGATAACATTTTGCATGCCTACGTAAATGTAAAAATCGTAGAAAATACAATCTCTATTCAAAGTTCAGCCGAATGAAAATATACAAAGAAATATGTTGGTTTGAAAAGATTGAAGTATCTGCCTACTGGTTCCCAGTTATTTGTGGGTTGCCCGGTAAGCACAATGCTGGAAATAATTACTTGGGAGCCGATGTGAGATGAATACATAGATACCTATTTAAAGGGTAGGTAAGGCAGGTGTTTGCTGGTGGGATCATAACATAAATCATAAACAACATGAGTAGGTACTTAACGTGTATTGCATGAAATAGGTATTGGTATTGTAAAGAGGATTGCCGTTTTGCGCAGAAAATAAAGACTTTTAAACATTACAATTACTGACACAGACAGTTTTTTATCAGGATACAAACTTTATTCATAACAAATATACAGCAATCAAATCCAATCAATATTTACTTTAGTTAAAGTTAAAACTTTTAACGGATTTTATCGCGGCATCCGGTGGCCACGTAAAAACTGTACAGGAGCAGTAGTAAGTAAGCACGTAAAGTATGGTTGCAAACGTCCAATAAGATATAGTCGCGACCTGCTAAGCTAACATGTATGTCACAAATGAACCCTAACATTAGACGAACGTGGCTAGATATTCTATGGGAACGAAAATTATTTTTTCAGCAGCGAGTATTTTATGCCTGGTTGATAGATATGATGATGAAACAGGTTGCCAGTTGCGACCATTTTAACAATTCAAACGCGAAGGGTAAGGTAAGTACATATAATTATAGTACCAAATAAAAAATGCATGATATTTTTTATGTCTTTTTTTATTATGCAGATTTTTGAGAAGTTCAAAATTCATTACCTACCTTTGTTACCTAAATGGCAATAGGTACTAACCTAGACTAAAAGACAATTACGCAGCTTGATAATCCAATTAAATAGATATGTATTTATGGGTACATATATTTATTTAATTTATACATATAATTTTATTTTATAACACCTATTCTTATAATCTTTGACCTAAAGAAAACATATAACTCAAAAAAACCATTCCAAGACTATTGAGTACAAAATAATTTTGTTTATTATCTTTCAGAAGCATTTAAGTCACATAAACGTAAATTTATAACAGTAATTTGGTAGGTATTCATAAAACAAAAACCTAAATGAAAATATTCCCTAAAATCCCTGAATCCCTTATTTGTTGCCAATCAGTTGTTGCATATATTTTATTTTAAACTGTATTTTGGATACGTTGCAGCTTTTCTTGAAGTGGCAAACAGAAGAAAAGAAAGATAAATGTTTTTTCTCTGTCTCTCTCTTAAAATTACTGTGATAGAAAGCAACATGTTGGTTAATTCACAAAATATGTAACTGAAGTAGGTACTCGCGTACCCCAACAAGTCGTCACTAAATGAGTTAAGGAAATTTTCGTGTTTATTCCACTGCTGAGTGAAGTGAAGTGACAATGACAAAGTGAAACGAACATACCCTTTGTGTCTTGAAAAACATAAATAGATATATATGTATTTTATGGTACAACAATTTATCTATAAAGGATATAAAATGCGTTAATGCCATTTTTATGAGGATGGATTTAATAGTAAGCTACAAAACTTTACCGTATATTGTGTGTGACAGTGTGACACATTCACTTCAATAGCAGAAAAGAATTCAAGACGGATCATATAAATAAAATCGGATTGGATAGAAACAAATAGTTTTCAAGTTAATCGCTGCCATAAATAAGGTATAGTTTTTATTACACTGTTCATAGTTTCGGAGACAGCGAGGGACCTGGATATCAATAAATACAGGTTAAGGCTGGAGAAGCTGTTATTTTTAATGAATCAATATGAATAATGAATAAAAGTATATAAGAACTTGAATACGTACTTAAGGAAATGTACAGGAACTAAAATTCTTGTATCGCTACTACAGAAGAATAGTATTCATAATTGGAATAAAAATAACGCGTCCCATAGTGATGTATTTCATCGTCCTCATCAAACCATTTCCGTAACTGGTAACAGATCTAATATAATATCCTAATCCCCCTCAGGTTGGGCCGGATTAAGTCATTTTATAATACGCTGGCCTTCTGGCCGCTGGACTTCACATGAAGTCGAGAATTAAATCCGGTTTCCTTACGACGTTACCTTTCAACTTTTATATGATTGGTAATAAATAAGTTCATGACTTTCAAAAGTCGAAGCTCTAGAACTATCGGTCGTTTATTTCTCGGTTATTTCATAGTCAAGAAGTACACTGAGCTCCTCTAAAATAAGTAATTAGATATACTTAACTATCTATTCGTTGAAGACACCAGTTGTCGCTTCAAATCCAGTTATGGATGTTACCATCAAGCTTCTCTACAAGTAAGCTCTGAGGGTCACAATTTATGAAACATGTGTCATATCTACTGCTAGTAACAAAATAGAGGCGTAGATAACTTAATGTAAGAGATGTTGGAACATTACCGTACCATATCTAAAAGGAAGTCTTTATTACAAACCATTGAGCATTCTCAAACGATTTATCCGCGTCTTGGAAACACTAACACTCATGATTATGGATGTAGCTCACTAGAATATAACTAAATGACAGCATTAGTTGCACATGTCCGTTTCTCTGTGAAAGAGCCAAGTGATTGGCAGCTGTGACTGTTTTAACACCACTTAGTGGAAATAATCGGTCAAGTGCAAAACACAAAGAAATATAGTTCTAAAACTATATTTTTTAATACTTGAAGGCCACATAAATATGAAAAATAAAAATTTCATGTCACGGTATTTATCCTTAATGAACAGATTTTTATGTAATTTTACACACTATAGATGTCTAGCTTAATAAATATGTAGGTTTACTTTAGGCCCTTTCATGTAGGTACCTACTTAAATGGTTTCAACATTTCAATTTTAGTTTATGATAAGTAACATCAGTTGATATTCATCAATATTTAAAATTAAATACAATTTAAAAGTGTGCGTAAACGACAACTGAAATTGGAGATACAATAAAAAAAATATTACCGGATTACGCTTGTCAAGGTAAATAAAATACACCCGTAGCCTGCCAAATTAAATTAAGTATTAATCAACCTCCATTATACTGTATTACATTTTGTTACAAAAAAGGGATTCCAAAAATATTCATGTTTATTTTTTAACTAGCTGATGCTCGCAGCTTCATATCTTCTCCTCATTTTGCCCGGGTTGAATTTCCAAAAAACAACGAAACACGTATGCATTTGTTTTTGTTGAGGAGCTTGAATATTAAATTACTTTAAAAATGGCGGATTACCCATAACCATAACCCCTATTATACCTTAAAGGGTCGATTTAAAAAAATCTCGATACATGTGTTTAATTATTTCTAACCAAAAACTTGTATATTCAATTTTATATCTCTAACTTTGAAAATAACGGATTTCCATACAACTTATCGCAGAGCTTAACCCTTATTTTACCCCCTTAGGGTTCGAATTTCTAAAATTTCTTTCTTCGCTGATGCTTTTATCATTAAATGCATCATCTGTCAAAATTTCAAGTTTGTAAGCCCTTTGGTTTAGGCTCTGTGTTGATGAATCAGTCAGGAGATGATAACACGACAAAAAATTAAAAGACGAGCCATACTAGTTCAAGAGAGTATTTTGACTCTATTAAATAAGTCGTAACATCGTTATTAAAAAAGACGTTTTGCACCCACACACTTGCAAACAAATATGCAAAAGAAATTAGATTTGCGTGACGAGTTTTTTAAGATTGGCGCAGGTCTTTTTTTCTTTAAGTGACAAGTTGGCAACGTGTGTGTTTATACTATTGTTGCAGGTCTTTAACCTTATTTGTAATAGCCTAGTAAACAATACATCATGTTGAAAATTAAAAAAATGGAAAATAATAATTCCTGTGTCTAAACTACTGGGTATATTAGGTAATTGATTGATTTTTGGTATACAGACTTAGAATATCATTAGGTTTCTTAAAGTAAGTATAAGTCAAATAAAGTCTTAATATGACATTTTTTTGCAACGTATATTTTCCTAGAGCTTTGTATAGTAAGTATTTATGACGATAAAAACTCATTCTTATTAAATATGTATACAGCCTAAAATTAATTGCCGCTCATGGAAACCATAACTGTGCGTTATGTTTTTCATTCCAGCAGAAGATTCCTAGTTAGTACTTGTCTGCCCTGGCCTACGCTGTTGTGTTCGTAAAATTACTATAATAATTATGAAATACATACCTCCCTTGTCATCCAAAAAAAAAGCTAGTTTGTATAAAACTATAATTACAATTTATTGAGAAAATAAGAACGTTTTTATTGCCAACAAGCTATGAAGTAAGCTAGGCATATGAAGCATTAAAAAATAGGATTCAAAACTAACGGTACGGTCTTAAAAAGGCACAACGTCCTCTTTTGCATCATTATCGGAGGGTTAAAAACACCACTCCATTTTCTTAACAATATTTTTCATTAGCAAAGTGTCATTGGAACGTCCAAGTTAATGATCTTTGTTAAACAATTTTACATTAACTAAGTTCACACCGGAGTTTGCGTTTTCCTGTGGCCTACTTGTGGACGAGATTTATTGTGCTAGATGAGCATGATGCTGCCTGAAGTTGGGAACTACATTCGTTTATATTTCACGTGGTGTTATTTTATGGTGTTACACTCCATGCATTATACAGCATCGGCAATTCCATGTACCTTCGCGGCTATACAATAAAGCACTGATAGTCGGTATATTATAATTATGTTCCATATTATTATGAGGGACGCGATTACAACGATTAACCGGTAAAAAATGCACGCTCCGCGCTGCTACTAAAAATCCTACT
The DNA here is from genome assembly GCA_905163465.1 of Craniophora ligustri. NCBI lineage: Eukaryota > Metazoa > Arthropoda > Insecta > Lepidoptera > Noctuidae > Craniophora > Craniophora ligustri. Next base: position 6,956,373 of record LR990959.1, read on the forward strand.
CATACTCCAATACCACTGCTTGACCTGGGAACCGAATTCAGAACCTCAAAAAGTATTGTTTGTAACATGAATTTAGTTAAAGTTTTCCTTCTTTTTTAGTTTTTCAATGGCAACTGAAGCCTGAAAAGCAAGACGGCCATTGCCAATAAACATAATTTAAGTTAATAGCATTCCATTTTCATGCTATAACAAAAGTAATATCTTTTAAATTAAACTATAAAAAATGCATTCGAAATTTAATATTGCGGTAAAGGGCTCATGAGATAGAGCTGTCTCATAAATGTAGCCTAGAGCCTGCACTATAAAGGTCAGTTTTTATTTCAATTGTTATATTGATAAAGGAGAAGTGGATTATATTGGCCGATTTATTAAGGAGTATATTTCTTATTATAGTAAGTAGGGTTAAGATCGGCGCATTGGCAAAAACCTAGAAAGCAAATTTTCATCTTAGGTATTCGGCAATGTTTTTTAATTAGAAATATTCCGCCGCGAAATTATGTCTTGCCGTGTGGATATTGACGAACGTCTTTGCCCAACGCACCTCAATGAATTGATTTCCTTGAAGAAAAACTATAGGATAAACTTCTAATTACTAATATACAATGGTCACTGTCGTTATTACAACTGTGAGAAATAATTATACCAAATTAATAGAATTTAGACGTAGACCGTGAACTATCGTGACTAGTGTATAATTTAAGTTGTACACGATGTTCGTGTTAAAATTTGTTTTTTTTTTATTTAGAAATGATGTCGTAATTTTGTTCTTTCATTTAATGATCCAAAAAAAAACGCGTATTTGAATTTATGAATACCTACTATTATATAGATTATTACTTAGATATTATAGATGGGGCTTTAAAAATATGATTTAATAACACTGTCATTTTGGTCTTCCGTTGGTTCTCGATTGTCATATTTAACGTGCACTCGTAAAACGTTTATTGGCATTTTGACAACTTAGATCCATGAACACGGAGACACTGCTCATTTCCTCTATATTTCACTCGAAATGAAATAGCATAGGAAAGTTTTATTGCTTCAAAAAGTTGGGTAATATTAGAACGTGATTACGTTGACAGTATTGAAAATTTTTGGTAAGTACTGATATCAAATTCCATTTAAATAGGATGAATCTGGTTAAAGATTTTAAATGTGCACGTGAAAAATCTTTAGCTTTTTATCGGAACCACAAACTATACCAGGAAGCTAAAGGGGCAAACCTATGTAGTCATCACTATCAACCTGTTTACTTCCCCACAGCTGGGCATGGATCTTCTCACACTTGAGAGGGATCAGACTACGGTCCACTACTCCACCACGCTAGCCCAGTGTAGGCTGGCAGACTTCCCACGCTATCCAGAAAATCTCTTAGGCATAAAGGTTTCTTTGCGATGTGTCCTTCAGCGTTTTAGCGTCTGATATATTATGTACGTATCTCCAAAAATTTGGTGGTGCGTACCTAATGCTTTAACCCAAGACCATCTTCACTACTTATTGCAGTCTACTGGTCGTTCCAGTAGGTTATCACAACTTTGTATGTTGTACTCTTAGTTCATACCGAGCTTTGATTTGATTCGTAAGTGTTTGGTAATACTGATAGAAAGGAAGTGAAAGTAGGTACCTACTGCTGCAACCCTCAACCTGTGCAAAACACATAACCTTGTAGTGTAGCAACATGGAAAATATCGATATTTCTTAGCGCCATACCGTATAACTTGCTGGTGGAGGTTTATAAGTAGTGGCAGAATGCTCACGGCTTGCAAACTACATCATAATCCGATTCCAGCGGTTAACCTATTCAACTTGTATAGTGGATGATAGACAACAGCTACGCTTTATCTTATACTGACTGAACAAGTGGATTAATCACATATAACTTTGTTCTGCTTGTTAATGCGATAGTTATTGAGGGATCAGGAATCAACTATAGATATCAAGGGATTATAACCCTAATTATGGGAGGTTTAAGTGAGCGAGTAAGTAAGAGATTTCGTTTTCTTCTTTTTGTTAAAATTCTCTCCGCTGCATTGTGAAAGCATTAGTAGACACCATATATTATCATGCATAAATACCGTCTTTGTGTAGGATATACTCGTATGTACAGTATTACTTGCGAAACCATGCTGTGTTTCGGGCAGAATCAAAGCAGTTTTTTCGAAGAATCATCGCAATATCGGACCAATAAGGTTACTCAGTATTAGTTTGTTACATTTCCTACGTTCGCGTCGTTACGAAGTGATTATCTTTCTCTTCACAGTCATCCGTTTAAGACAGTTAAGAGAAAGCCCCGGGAGCGGCGTCTAATACACGCAAGTCTCGTATTGTACCTGTGGGAGAGAGGGACTCTTGATGACAGATTAAAAGCTGATAAAAGGAAAAACACTCCTGTTTTTTTTGAATACACAGCTTTTTATTAGCAATATGAGAATTTTGTAAATAATTTCGATGGTATTTTTTTCTGGATCAGATTATTTTAATTTTTAATTTGTATAATGGTCCCATTCTCATTGAAACTGAAATGCGACATTTTAGCAATGGAACTTTTAAAGTGCGCCAACAAATTGAGGTAGTTTGTGAACGAAATGTGAAATTGATTTTTTAATAAACGGATGCAAACATTTATCACTTTATGCACCGTATAATGCTAAAAGAGAATTTTTATGTCAGTTGATGCCAAAGGAATATTTAAAAATAATCAATGATTTACGGTTTTGTATTCAAATAGCGTTTAATTTTAAAGTTTAATAAATACAGTATTTAATAAACGGTTCATTTTGTGTGGCAGTAAACATGATTTGATTTCATTGATCATTGAAATTGAAAACAATAAATGGCCACAAATTCATGTTATATTATAGATATTTTGATCTTACATCGAAACTAAAATTAATTTATAAAGAAGTTTCACGGTTTCTGGGTAACAGTCAAGAAATATAAATATAATTGAAAATATTTTTCTCAAATATTATTAACAAAGTTGTTGACTGTGCCAGCGCTTAAATTGTGACTTTCGTAACAAATAGCCAACGGTCTGCGGAGAGCCGCTGACGTGTTTAGTACCGACTCTCATAGCGACATTATATTTACGCGTGTTGTATGGCCACTTGTTTACGCGTTAGTTATGTCCCTCATTGGTGTAATAAAATCAAACGTAGGTATTTGTGTTATGTCGAACGAATTTTTTTTTATAAGTTACATATATTTTTTATGCTTTTTTATTTTGTTGGTGCAATCATATTTCTTATCGTTATTAATAATATAAATATCCCGCCCGCTTCTGAATGCTTTTGCAAGTGATTTATATTGATTTTGGCAAATTCAGTTAATTTTTAGCAATAAAAATCGCTGCTGGCCAACAGTCAAACAAAACACCCAAATTTACGTCGTCCATTTCTAATGCTCAAAATACTTAGGCCAAAAGTAAGGTCTTTCCCCAAATCAGTTTGTATGATAACGTTTCTGAAAAATTCTCGCCGTTTTTCTTTTCCGCGTGTTGAAATGTAAATTCTTATTAACTATTTATGGAGTAAGTAAGTAGGAACAAAGCGTAGTAAACAAAAATACCTGGAAAACACGATATTGTAGCAGCATTATTCATAAACTATCTACGTAATTAAATGTGCTTAAAACGTGTTCTAATTTCCGTAGCTTGATGCATCTAAGCTAAGCATTTTGCAGAATAATACCTTAGTTAACGGAACGGAAGCAATTTTCAACTAAGTCAGGTGTAACGTTAAGTAGGTAATTGGAGCTAGTGTTAAGAGCTTTTCAAAGCCAGAGATAGCTGAGTGGTGAAACTAGTGCACTGAAAAGTCAAAGGTCTCGAATTCAATCCCACCATTGACTTTTCCAAGTTATGTGCGCAGTGGGAGTCTGACTCTCCTGCCACCGTCGTCTAAATCGGGAGGTATCTCTGTTCCACGCTCAGTACGGAGCAATCACTCGTTAAGTAAACACGTTTAAATAGTATTCGATCAGAGTTTCGAAACCTTTGGTTAAAAGTTTATTTTCAATAAATTTATTATCATTGTTTTTAATAAATTCAATTATGAAGTGTGCTAGCTGCAATGTCGAATTTAATGATGGGGTCCAATGCTCGTCATGCAGGAAGCACCTCGATTTTGGCTGCGCGAGTATTACTGAAGCCGGATGGAGGAAATTGGGAATGGACAGAAGAGCCGTCTGGAAGTGTGCAAGATGTCGGATTTCATCTCCTTCCCCGTCTCCGGTACCAACTCCTGAACCTGCATCTCTGGAAACTATCTTGAATGAGATACGTGACCTCAAAACCCAACTGGATGGTCTACCAATGCTGGCTGGCGATGTCAAGGTCATTAAAGATGAACTCAAGGAACTCAGGACTAGCTGTGAGTTTAATGGCAGCCAACTTGAGGAGTTTTCTGTTAAACTTGCAGGAATTGAAGGTAGGGTCGCCACTTTGGAACGTCTTCAGGAGTCTGTTTGTTCTCTTCAAATGGATGTTGACCTGATTAAATCAGAATTGTCATCTAATGACCAAAGATCAAGGCTCAACAATGTTGAGATTAAGGGTATCCCTGTCAAAAAAGACGAAAACCTCTTTTCTATTGTTGAGAGGATTAGTCAGAAGGTTAATTTCACATTTCCGAGAAGCCAGATTAACTATATATCTAGAATACCGATGTTCAACTCGAAAGATAAATCGATTGTAGTCTGCTTTCGTAATAGATATATAAAGGAGGACTTTTTAGCGGCTGCCCGCTCTTTAAAGACCTTATCTGCCCGTGACCTAGGATTTGAAGGCCAATCCAACCGGGTATACGTGAATGACCATCTTAATCCCGACTCCAAAAAGCTGTTGAATAAAACAAGATTATTGGCAAAGGATAAGGATTATAAGTTTGTTTGGGTGAAACATGGCAAGATTCATGTTCGCAAGCAGGATGGTGCGCCTGTCTTCGTTATATCTAAGGAAAGAGATTTAAACAAATTAAATTAAACTGTTGCATTAAGCTATTATTATCATCGTACAATTTTGCATTTTTTTATTTTTCACTAGCTTGTACACTTAACTTTAACTTTAATAATTTTAAATTAGATGTAACTTTTATTAACATTTTGTTTTTTATAAAAGGTTTAGCGTCCCTGGCGTACCTGAGGTGTCGACGCCTCGCTATTGTTTACGTAAACGGGTCTTTTGTGTTACTAATTGCTTTGTTTGTTTTATTCATTTTAACATATGTTCGTATGCTTATCTCGCTCGCACTTATTATGGATTCTTTTTACTGTCCGCTTTCTTGCTCACTTATTTGCTGCTACATCACCAGCTACCTTTATCTTTATTTTGTCATACAGTTTTATTTACATTTATGCAATTATACCCTACAATTCTATAATTCTTATATAAATATTATATTAGCTAATTTTACTTTAATTCTAATTTTATTATATTATATGGTTGTGGTTATTATTGCATTACTTATTATTCTGGAATCATTCATGTTACTAGAACCAGTTTTGATTCAATGGCAGTGAATAATGATAAGAAACTGCTTGTTTATTATCAGAATGTTCGCGGACTCCGCACTAAAACTGAACTTTTTTATCGTCAACTTTCCCTCTCATCTTATGACGTTATAATTTTGACTGAAACTTGGTTAGTTGATGGTATTTCGGACGGAGAATTATTTGGGGATCAATACATGGTCTGGCGTCGTGACCGTGATTATTGTCTTACTGGTCAGACTCGCGGAGGAGGCGTGTTGATAGCTGTTCGTAAGTGTATTTCTGCAATACCGCAACCGTCATTTCACTCATCAGCCGAAGACTTGTGGGTAACATTGAGTATTCGTCAGTCTAATACTAGAGACCGTATTAAGTTACACATCTGTGTAATTTACTTGTGCAAACAAAGTCGTGGTTATTCTTTTTCTGACCAATTAACAAATTTTCTTAGCTGCGTAGGCGATGTAGTGTTTAATAATCCACTTGACAAATTTTTAATTACTGGCGATTTTAATCTTAGCGGAATACTATGGAAATGGAATTCGAATTTATTACTTCCTACCAACAACTCTAGTGGAGATGAGTGCATGCTGACTGATGAATTGTGTGTATTAGCCCTTGATCAATTCAATGGAATATTAAACGAATATGGGAGGATTCTGGACTTAGTTTTGTGCAATGATGTTGTGTCAGTTAATGAATGCGTAGCGCCTTTGGCACCTGTTGATAGATATCATCCTGCCCTTTCTATCGATGTCGTCTTTGCTGAGTACACCCACCTTATTCACGCACCTTATACCCGCTATCTTTATGAGAAGGCTGATTTTACGGCGATTAATTGCGAATTATCAGCTATAGACTGGTCAGGCACGCTTTCAGATATGTCCCTAGATGATGCAATTAACTATTTCTATACCACCATAGGGGATATTCAAAACAAATTTGTTCCAGTTAAGAAAGTTTTACCGAACTCTTACCCGATTTGGTACTCGCCTTCACTTAAGCGCCTAATCAAAGAGAAGTTTAAATATCTTCGAAAGTTTAAGTTATATGGAAGACTTGCGGATGAGGCAACATTTAAACTATTACGTGAGAGGGTTAGAAAGGGTGAGGAGGAATGTTATTCAACCTACCTAGCAGCTACGGAGATTTCTATTGAAAAAAATCCTAAGCGCTTTTGGAGTTTTGTGAAGCAGCGTTCTAAATCGAATGTTATACCTAACTATCTTAAGTACGGTGATGTTGTCGTTTCTTCTGCAGACTCTATCTGTAACGCATTCTCATCTCATTTTCACTCTTCTTTTCTTGATTCTTCTCCTAGTATTCAATCTAACACCCAATCTGGTTGTCCGCAAACTGTCTCAAATTCTAAAGCACTATCTGATATTCACTCAATTGAAATAAATTTGGAATCTATCGTTAAATTACTAAGTAAACTTGATCCATTTAAATCCAGTGGGCCTGACAACTTATCACCTAAATTCCTTATTGGATGTTCTAAAACTGTTGCGTTGCCAATTTCATTACTGTTCAGGAAGTCACTAGCTACTTGTACAGTTCCCCACATTTGGAAGTCTGCCTTTATAACTCCGGTGCACAAAAAGGGGCATAGAAACGAAGTGGCTAATTATAGGCCAATTTCTAAACTGTGCATCTTGGCTAAAGTTCTGGAAAGGGTGGTCTATGATCAGGTTTACGCAGCTCTCAATCAATCCTTTAGTCCCGCACAACATGGTTTTCTTAAAGGTCGTTCAACAATCTCCAACTTAATTTTGTTGAATGATTTCCTCACTGATAGAATGGATTGTGGGGCACAAGTCGATGTCGTTTACACAGATTATAGCAAGGCCTTTGACAGAATTGATCATGGTATTTTGAAAATGAAGCTTTTTAACAATGGCATCAGAGGAGATCTTCTTCGCTGGTTTTCATCTTATTTAGAAAATAGGTGTCAAGCCGTCGTTGTTAATAATTATATTTCCAGTTGGGTTCCAGTACCCAGTGGTGTGCCTCAGGGCTCCTTAATGGGCCCCCTACTCTTTATTATCTACGTAAACGACATCGACTCTTGCTTCCATAGTTCTAGGCTACTTTGTTTTGCTGATGATATGAAAATATTCTCATCTATATCATCAACTCAGGACACTGTTTCACTTCAATCTGACTTGGCCCGCCTAGATGAATATTGTCGCATCAATAAACTAGACCTTAACCCAAAAAAGTGTTCAGTAGTCTCTTTTAGTAGGAAACGACTTCCATTGTTGTCAGAGTACAAACTGAAAGGGCAACAATTGCCAAGGTGTGATGGAGTGCGTGACTTGGGTGTCTATCACGATTCTAAGCTTCTGTTCGATGTCCATGTTGATGAAATAGTAACTAAGGCCTCTAAATCACTAGGATTTGTAATGCGACTCGCGGGTTGTTTTAAACGAGCAAAGACGTTAAAAAAAAAAAAAAATTTTGTACTGCTCATTCGTAAGAAGCCACCTGGAATATGCGTCTCAAGTCTGGAATCCGTGTTACAAGAAGTATATAGATCGAATTGAGAGTATACAAAAGCGCTTTGTAAGGTTTCTGTGTTTTCGGTTGAGAATACCCTATAGTTCTAGTAATTATGAAAATTTATGTAAAAAGTTCCACCTTCAGCCACTTATTAATCGCCGACACCTAGCTGATTGCACCTTCTTTTCCAAAATACTCTGTGATGAAATCGATTGTCCTGAAATCTTACAGAAACTACATTTTAATGTGCCCCAAAGATCGGTTAGATTCAATCCGCCAATTAATATACCCCCCTCCACATCTAATTATAGGCAAAACTCGTATTTCGTGCGAGCGAGCAAGGATTTTAATAGTATATGTAAAGAATTTTCATTTGACCCGTTTCTTACAAAAAGCTATAAGGTACGCAATTTACTAAACCTTAACTTTTTCCATTAGATAATCTACATATTCTTTATTAATTATATAATAATCTACATAACCTCCTTTCGAAACCTTTTATAATAATTGTGCTTTATTAGTGATTGTAAAAAATCTATCATTTATTTTGTTACTAGCCGTGAGAACCTGTAATTGGCTTAGTGTAGCTTAAGCTAGTTAGTAATACTATCTGTGTAGCTGTTGGTTTTCCTGTATGAAAAAAAAAAATAAAAAAAAAAAAAAAAAAAAATAACCACGTGCTGATGGAACCTGAATGCTTGAAACATTTTGTCGATAGTGTGTAGAGTCTGCCAACCCGCACTAGCGTGGTGAACTAAAGCCTTTTCATACGTAATGTAAAGAGAATAACTCAGTACAATAATACGCGTTACCAATTATTTCACGTTGTAAAGTCGGCAAAATCGGTATCCCGTGAATGTTTTACCTACGGACTTGGCTTAAACCTACCTAACCTGAGATATTAGTTTGCACGATTGAATGATTGAATGATTGTTTATTTCTGTAAATAGATCTTTTTAAAGACACTTTTACAAGTCATGTATTTTTTTTTGTACATATATCTAGTTGACATCGGCATTTCCTAACTGACGACCTCTGAGAAGAAATGCCGAAACAAACTCAGAGAATCATGGTCTCTTTTAAAGTCCAAACATTTTGGTTACAATATGTGAGCCTGACTATGTAGGTTAAAGTCTGAGATGGCCTTTTGAAGAAAGCACCAGTGCAGCTTTGAGTTGACCTGTCCATACTGACAGCACGCATACGTCAGCCATCGTTTAGCTCAAACCATTATTGTGGGAGCTTAACGACCCGACGCACGTCTATGCAAGATCAGCGGGACATTTGCGTAGGCCATTTCAAAAACCCAAAGCCGCCAGACATTAGTTTGTAAGCGTATGTTTATCTACCTACAAAGTGCTCACATTCACATAGATATGTATATTATAAATAATCCCATTGCATAAAAATCAACATAATGTCAAATATAAAATAACTATGTCAAAACATAACATTAACATAATGTCAAAAATATAAAATAAATAAAGTCAAATAATAATAATAATTAAAAATCTATATTAAAAATAATAGTTAAAAATAAATAATCAGATCCCTCGTAATACAGATCATAGAGTCAGATTGCATTATCTTATGCTGAATAAAATCTGAGTAATCTAATAGCACGAACTTACGACTCGCCTGATGATAAGCATTTACTGTAGCCTATGGACATTTGTAATAGCAGAAGGTGCTGCTCGCGCGTTATCAATACTAAATTCGTTTATAAATAAATTAACTTAATGTGGATAGCTTGCAATTGTTTCATCATATCAAACGTTAGACGTCCACTGCTGGACATAGGTCTCCCCAAAGGATCGCCACGACGACCGGTCCTGCGCCACCCGCATCCAGTTGCAATTGTTTATTGTGTTCAATATCAAGATTGAAGATCAAATCGTAAAAGGCAAAGAGATTGTTTTTTTACAAATATTACACTCATTTGTTATGCCTAACATAATAATTCCAGCTAGTCCGGCACCCTTTGTTATCAGACAAACTTATCACTACTCAATAAAATATATTTCAGCTAATCTTTACTAATTTAATGCGAAACTCCAAGAGCGCCTTTTAAAGCGATTGTTGGATACCAGGAGTCCACTGTTCACTGTCCACTATCCACTTTGATTTATTCCCATTTCTAATAACACTGAAAAGGTAATACCTACAGCTTCATGAGTCGTATTTTATTGTTTCACAGAAATCAGTATATTTTGAATTGAAATTGAACTAAACATTATGAATATGCTGTGTATTTGTTCCAACTAAATAATTAATAAGTACCTATTTTGAAAATGGTGTGATCCTAATGTAATATAGAGTAGGTATGCTCAAATAAAATATCTTGAATCAAATGGTTCGATTGCCATAAGACGCTTTGCTATAGTATATATACTTAGCATATTTATAAACGGATACATTGCACACTCGATTACATTCGACGACAGACAAGAAATCTTATATCTCGTGATGTAGGTACTGTAACAACGGTAAATCTGAAATCTTATTCGTGCCCTACATTGCTTCAGGAAGCGCACATTGAGTTGTTCTTGAAAGCAAATACGAACAGTATCATATACGAATCAGTACTTGTAAGTGCTATATTTTGAATGATTGTGTATAGGTATCTATACCAATAATAAACGGAATACTTTTTCGTTTTATTATCTCAAAAACTACTAGACGATTTTAAAATTTCTTTCATCATTAATCAGAATGCTACTTTATCCCTGAGTCACATATAATATTTATTACAAAAAAAAACTGGATCCGTAATAAAATTTTAATAATAAGGTATAAAAAATGTCCACAAGTGCGAAGCCGAGCCGTTAGAAAACCATGCATAAAACGTAACTGCCAAACAGATATCAATTCGTATTTTTTTAATCAAACATCGTTTGCTGATAAGAAGGGGCATTGTTGTTTGTACCAAACCCTTCGAAACCAGATGGAATGTAGTCAAGTAAATTTTGGTAAAATAGCTTTGGCGCACGTCAGATACTTTAATCTTTAAGTTATATTGCAATATCGATACAAAAGATAGAAATTCTATTTAAAAAATATACCTAAAGTTAGTGGTCTTATTGAGAAAGATTACAAATAGGTACTTACAAGGTATATTAAAAATTGTTTAGATATCATTAAGCCGATAATATATTATTTAAACCATCAGTTGTTTTTCTTAACCATATATTATGTATGTATCACTTATCAATATGGTCCATCTGTCCTCACCTGAAAAACAATGATTTATAAAATAAAAGTGTGTAGGTATGGTTTACAAGAAATGTCGAAATCGATTTTATTTTAGTACTATAATAAAATAGCATAAAATTGAACTAGTTTCAGCCGGCCAGGCCTAGCACCACGTACTATTTCTACTTTTAATTCGAGATAGTCGTTTTAACTCGTTAAGATTTATGTGGACATTTTCGTAAATACCGCTTGCATCACTCTGGACCATTATAGATGGAAACGATAGTTATTCACGAGTAATTACAACTGTTACAAAACCCTCGCTCAATATTCAATGTTATAAAACGGACGCAAATTACACGCTACGATTGATACCGAGAATCAATAACAACATTTGTTGAATATCCCGTATATGTCATTGATTGATTTAAATAGCATTAGTGACATACAATACCACAAACATGAGTATTTGACCTAATTTCAGCCTAAAATCTAAATATAATCCATATTCACAACATGAAAACGATCTATTTAAATTTTAAATTTTGTTTACTAATGTTCGTTTGTTGCATTTAGTATGTTATGAATTGATGTATACAAGACATGCTCGTAAACTGTGTCTTATGTTGCGTTCGCAATGTAAACCGATGATTGATATGAGAGAATGTAAAGATTTATCCACTCGATACGCCAAAAGTACTGCAATACATACATATTATTATGCGCTCTCCCACAATCCCTTTGAAAGGCTGTCGTATCCGTTCCCTCGCTTACGACGTGCGTTTCATTAAAAAGCGAGTGACTCCGAGAAAGAGAACAAAATACCGCTAGAAAAAGCATCGTTCGCTTCATGAAATATTAAAAAATAGGCACGTACATTTGTTTTGTTTCCGACCGCGACCGTTCTTTTTATAGCAGACTCCATTAAGTTATTAGTAGGGACACTACACGTGCAGAATAATGAGAAGAATCTTTTTTCTCCTCAGTATTAAAGGCTGGACAAGTGGGCACATCTTACATGAATTTTAATAAGCACTTTTCCAAATGAAACCTTCAAAGTAGCCTTTTCTGTGTAGCGAATGGGGTGACATCATTAGTCACGCCCAAACACCTAATGAACTATCATTCACAAATGAAAGTGCTTTGTTATTTTTACAGCGTCGACTCTTTAGGGAAATTACACTTGCCCGAATACATTTTCGAGAACAGTTAGTTCCGGGAAATGTATTATTATTATGCATTTTTCATTTCAAGCAGCTTAAGAGATCTTGAAGTGAAATAATATCGTTAACGGATAATGTATTCACATAAGTCTTATTTCGTAAACGTTAAACATTTCTAGTCGGTTTTCTGTGTGACATGACAACCTCAAACGAGTCTCTATAGGACTAAAGAGGGCAAGCCAGTGAGTATAAAGTCGGCGGTCATTCAAACAGCATGCAAGTCGCTTTGTGCAGCGGTCTGCAGCGGAAACCTGCGGCGGAGGTGTGTTAGTGATACGGAAGTCTTTCATGTCGCTTATAATGGCGTGCCAACAGGGGAATATAACAATTCTTGACTGAAGATGAGTTCCTTTTTCTCTTACTTTTTATACACATGTTACATTTTGTGTTTGGCTAGCTATGCAATACTAAACGTTTTGAGAACATGTGATTATCAGATGAAAAAAGATCAAAATTAATTGAAACAAATTTTATTTATGTTTCATTAATAATTTGTTTCAATTCAATAACTATAGTACAATGCGGCATTTATATATATTTAAAATAAAATAAAATGATGCTTCTCTAAGTAGATTATTTTCGAAATTTCTTTTAAAATAAAACAGTCATCAGTAATATCATTGTACTCTGGATCCAAAAATTCAAAAATTAAGTCCCATCATTATGAAGACTGTAAACTTGAAAAATACGGTTTTACATCTTTAAATCCATTTCCCAATCTTATTTTTTTACTTTAATCTATTCAAATTGCTTTAATTTCGTGACTGTTCACTTGTTTATTTTCTAAAACCATCAAAGTGAGAATAAAAAATGTCATAACTCTCAATTTACGGTCTATCATCTAGTTTTTACTGCGGAGCGACCTTCGCGCAGCCCCTTTCACCGCCATCTCAATATTACAGTTTATGTTTAGTAATATACTCAAGCCAGTTTTTATAATCCACGGTGTATACTTAAATAATATTATTATGCACAAGAGATATATTTGTTCTACAAGCCTAATATACAAAATTGGACGTGCATTTTGAATATTTGGCTTTTAGAACAAATTTATCTCTGAATATTGACGTAGGTAATTATTGTCGCTGTTGAATTTAAAATTAATAATAAATACATATATCCGGAAATTATGACACAGCACCATCTGATTCCTAGCCAAGCAACGTGGCCCGTGCAACGAATACTAAATGGTTAATACACTAAATCCACATTTTTTTCACACAAGCCAGCATTTCATACCAAACAATAATTTCTCAAAAATGTTTTGCGGCTTTATATAAATATTCATTTATTTGACACGTAAAATATGATGTACAACTAGTATAACAAAAACAGATGGACATACATACTATAACGTTACTTATATAGCTCATTGTACGACATATGGTTTACTAGTAACAACCAGCGCGCAGCGGTAATCGACCTGATACTGATATTTCTCTAAAAATATTAAACGGACTTTTGTATGTTTCTTAACTGTTGAATTATATCTATGCACAATTTAAAGTAGTTAAAAAAATTGTTATAATAGGTTTCGAATTAGTTTATTGTATGTTTATTGTAGTTTTAAATTAAAACTATTACAATATGGATTTGTGTATAAATGCGGTTAAGTAACACCGAGTACAACAATACAATATTAAGTATTATTCACAAACTTTCAGTCACTTATACATACATTGTACGTACATTCGTAACGCACATTGAATGTTTTGTTATTGAAATGGCCACATGGCGCAGACTCCTTTTATTCGTTTTCGTCAGAGGCAGCATAAACATCAAGAAATGGGCAGATGCACGCATTCCTATGTATCATTTTATAACTGAAACGTTCATAAAATAATTCTGAATATACATAGTATGTAATCGGCAATCGTATACGCCACGTATATCATTATCAACCCAATTACCGCCCCATTACTGTGCTAGGGTCATGCAGAAGAATGAATAAAAAGGGTTTCTGCTATAGATTTCATTGCTGACCTTGTATCGGCTGACAGACTTCACACGGTTTCTAGAAAATTTATGGAGTAAGTAGGTATGTTTAGTCTATGTTCTCTCTCACCATTTGACCTATATGAATGAAAATTAATATGATTTTGAACTTATTTTGGTGGCAGTGTGTGATTATATGACCATTAGTTATTGGATGTGTATCCTAGGTTGACACTGTATAATATAGATACCTTATGCGTATTGGAATGGTATTCGAATAAATGAGGTCACAGGTTTGTGTATCAGGTGACATAGGGGATCAATCACCCGCAGTCAGCGATCTATCATTCCACTCGCAGAAGGTACATTGCGATGGCTTGACAGTCCCACTCGCTAATACACTTCCTTTTACTGTATGTAATATGATATTGAAAGAAGAGAGAAACAATTGATACCGAAGTGGTCAGCAATAGATATAAGATTTGACATTTTATAAAAGATAAAGGATCTTAAACGACACCTCTTGCACATGTAGCTCATATATATATATATATATATATATATATATATATATATATATATATATATATATATATATATATATATATATAAGCATATATAATATAGCAAATATATATATACATGGTATTATAATATCATCATCGTACCTACTTACAGCGAACACGTCTAAAGAAGGCGTAATTTTAATAAATTATTATAAAATTACGGTCAATGATCCTTTACTTAGACACAAACGGAGCGCTGAATTTAGCTTGAAGCGAGCGGGGTATAAATCATATGAATTTTCGTTACTTAGTGGTTTAATTTGAATTCAAGTAATATTTATGTAGATTCAGAATTCAAAATACTGTATTAGAACAGAATATTAGCCAATTTACACAAGAGATTAAATAAAATATTAGATTGGACGTACATATCATGGTCTATTAAGCGGGCAGATTTTAATACTTTGGATCTGCCTGGGCTCCCGCTCGGGAATATAGCTAACAATATCCCCGCAATCAGAAGAAATAAAAAGGCAAAAAAATGTTAAACTACTCGAAAAATATTCTAAATTTTCCCCGAATAACTACTAGTTAGCATAATATGAAGGCAAACAGTATAAGGCTGTAGACTTGGCGCTGGTCCCAAAACTAGATATTGTCGTGCTTGCAATAGCAAAACATTTTTATGACCGAAAGTTTCGTCTAACCTTCGGTAGGTGAATAAGTAAATACCTACTACCTAAGCCCTAGAGAGTTAGGCGCCGCAAACGAGATGTAGGTAAATTGCCCGGGCGAGAGTGTAATTTTTTTTTTTCAAGTCATTTTGTTGCCCCTGCATTTGGATTTTCTCTTGTATCATGGCCCTGAGTGCGTTTAGATACATACATTTTCATTTACAAACCTGGAATAACCTAGTATAGGCTACACAAATATTTGATCTTTTGGTCGATCAAATCCCCAGCACAAAACCCGATTGTTGAAGGTTAAAAAAGGTTTCACGATTAAAGATACTTGAATAATCGTCTGGCGCACCCTTTACCCTCAGCTTCGCTATCGATCTGGCGATTGGCTAGTCTTTATACAAGAGATAAACTACTATTGTATAGCTCTTGTCGATACGATAGTCGAAGAAGAAGGTTAGCATCGAGAACGCGGCTTAAACGAAGGTTTCGAATACCATTACATCCCTGTTATATGAAACTGTATCTCTAAATTTACCGCGCAGAAAGCGCTCAATAGAAGCGCGCACAAGAGCAGCTTCTAGAACATGGATAAAACCTTATTTCACCGGAGATGATTGAAAACTTTTTCATCAATATGCTACAACTGTACTGTTTTTAGTTCTTGGAAAGATCGAACAGAGGGCTTGATGAGTGGTTTTTTCAGATTAGTGTTTGCGTATGCGTAAGATTTTTCACATTTGATACTTTCTAAAATATTTATTAACAAACTTTAAATTAACCAAAAACATAAAATATTTTAGAGATGCAAATTTTCTAACGGTGTTTCTTTTACCTTTTCAGCGTATGATAAACACTCACATAAATTCGAAAAGTCAGTGGTACATACGTTGTGGATGTACTCGAGGACGTTGACTCCACATTTTACTGGTTAGGTACACCTCTAGGCTATCACAACTCTAAACGCCGAGGCTCTTTTCTAATCAATACAATGGGTATCCAAAGTATATATTTGCTTAACCCTTCAGGAAGCGTAGGCTTGATAGGAGGTTCAAATTTGCCGGAAATTAATGAAATCGAGATTGAACACAAAGCATTGTCCAAAGTACACGACCTTTGGTTGTTTTTTCGATGGTAAACTAATACTACTTACAGTGGATTAGAAAGGGATGGCTGCCGGCCGAACCACCTTCCAATAAAACCAGACGCAAACTCGATTCGCTAACAAAATTTCGATACTTTTTCGTCATCAGTAACTTGTTTAACGGTAACTCGAATTATTTTTATAATCTATTTCTTGATTTAATTTTCCCCAGTTTGTTTGATGGAAGTTGCTGATAGAGTAAGATCCCAGGGCCGCACGACGTCACGTATTTTCTGATGAAGCCAATGTGGATAATTGAGTAATGTTAGTATGTACTAAGAACGCATGCCTACCTATGTATCAAGGTACATAAAAATATTACTTACCTCACGCAAATTCTCCAAGCTGATTTTTACGTATATTTTAGGCAATATCCTTAATAATAATCAGAATTTACGTGAAGTTAAGTAATTATTTCAGGAGCTTTAAAATGTCTGCAAAGCAATACGGTTGACGGAAAGTGTCTGGGAGTATTGGCGACTTATAATTAGGGATATTGCTCAAAATATACGTAAAAATCAGCTTGGAGAATTTAAGTGAGGTAAGTAATATTTTTATGTACCTACCTAGATTACCTGATACCTGAAAATTGGCCCACTAAGCAAGGTTGCTGGTAGGCATGCGTTCTTAGTACATACTAACACTACTCAATCATCCACATTTGCTTCGTCAGAAAATACGTGAAGTCTGGCGGCCCTAGAATCTTGGACCATGAACACTGAAATAGCTTATTTAAATTTATATTGAAATTACGTAATAACATATAAAATAAATATTGATGGTAAACAAGCCTTTCATTTGAAATAAACAAATAACAAAGTGGTATAATGAATATCGTTACACATTTTCATCCAACGAAGTAAACAAATATTTGTAACAGCATCTGGTAATCCCATATTAGTAGTACCAACTTTATATAACTGAAAATAATTATCAAATACTGCATTTATAGTAAAATAACCCTTAGGGCATTTAATATCCATTGAAGATAATCGGAGATCGCAAACATACTCTAAAACCTTTGTCAATATTTTATAGTGTACATTTTAAATATTAGATTCCTGACTGAGTAGTAAGCACACATATCACTTGTTCGATTCTACCACCGAATAAAAAAGAGGGCTAGTAATTTGATCCCTAGTACGCACGTTCATAACCATTAAAAAGTATACTTGGAAAGAGCCTAAAATAAACCTACTTTCGTTTTCAGTCGCATGTTTAACATTTTTCAAGAAATGTTAAACCATCAAAACTTGGAAGCCATTTATTTTTACCCGTAGTTGACAGGCATTTATTAGTTAAATCTGTGGCCCTAGTGAAAAAGGATCTAAGTCCAAAAATGCAACTTTTCAGGAGATGCAAAAAACACTCCGCGCGCTAAAATTACGTGTTTGACCTCGTATAACATTTAAACCGCTACCTAATGAAATACATGCGATGTCTTTTATAGGTAAACAATTTATGCTCTTTATTATTGTTTTAAGATAGTGACTTATACCAACCGCAAAATGAATTCCTTGAGGGTATAAAATAAGTTATACCCCTTCTCCCATAAATTTAATGTTAACTTACACAAGTGAAAAGGGAGACGCATTTGGAATGATTTTATGATAAGTAAGTAATGTAAAGAAATATTTAATATTGTGCTATATGAAAACATATGTTTTTTTGCGTAATTTTCATTAACGCTAAAAATAAATAGAAAAATCGCAAGAAAAACATCTTGACGCCTTTTTCACAAAAATATTATACGTGACATGTGGTACATTTAGACTTGTTCTAACTATTTTTTACGACTTATATCCATTATTTAAAGAAAAATAAAACAAAATAAATTATTTTATGGTTCTATTTTTAATAAAAAAATCTATATACCTATATATTTTCATGCATAATTTGAAAATACAAAAAAAAAACATTTTAAGAAATCAAAAATATTATAAAAACGTTATTCTAAGTCATCTTCGCTGTCATTTAGAAGATGATGATTTTTATCACTTAATAAATTGGAATAAAAGGATCTGACACTGGACTATTAGTGGAAGAAGATAAAGTAAGTCTCGCTTTTTCTCATTAGAAATTGCAATCGGCCTATCGTATGACTTGGGTACCTACATTCGGTTTCACACTTGGAGCGGCGACTTTCCTCATTTTCTTTGCAAATTAACTATGCTCCAATCTACGTCTAAGTCATGCATCTTGTAATTAAATTGAGGGAATTCTCCTTTTTTATACTAAAAAGCTGCACACTCAGAAAAGTTAAACTTCTTTTTATTTTAATTTTCGTGAAAAGAAGTTTAATTTATCTTTCTTTTGTTGTAATGGCCCTTTTAAGTAACAAGCAAAATTAATAAATAATTCAGAGTGCATTTATATTACAGTCTATGGTTTTTTTACTAGATATTCGGACAAGTTGATACCAATCCCAAGAATGATGAATATCCATTTGAGTTTTTTTCTTGGCCATCCATGTGAGTATGGTCTGATATTACAAATTATGCGTTATGGTTTCCAAAGTTGTAATATCAGATACGCATAGATAAAAGGAACATGCTTTAATCGGGTATTTATTGGGGATATATTTTATTAGTTTTATAGTATAACATACGTTATTAAAACTAAAACAAACGTCAATTGAATCAATCAATACTTATGTTAGGTTCCTTAACACGTTGTTCGTAGTTATTAGGTGTAAAAAGATACGATCACATTCAAATATATTATAGAAAACATTAACTTCGAAATAAAGTTACAAAATTATGTGTAATAGGATCAAACTATATAGGTAAGATAGCGCAACAACACACGATTTGCGCTCTTCACCCACGCGCACCATTCCCCGCATCGATGAGTTATATCCTTTCTCACGCAAAATGAAACCAAAAACGGAGGATATTACTATAATTGTATACAATTTCATTTATTAATTTCAATACTTTTCACAATAGCATACGTGAATACTGATCTCATTAGAGTTATTTTTGATTTTTTCCCTTTATTTTGGTGAAAACGGATTTATGTCTAGTAATATGATTACTCACTAAACCATTTCTAAGGACCAGGTGTTGTTGTATTGTTAAACACCAACAAATTAAAACGTGGGTAATTTAAGTTAATTTAGATTGAAAAACACAACTTCTAAATTATGTTTTTCCTTATAAAAGAATACAAAAGTACTTAAGCCCGACGTATGCAGTTTTTTTTGGGGTCAGTTGGACCCTTTTACACAAAGTAACTTTCCCTACTATTGAGATAGCTTAAATCCGTTTTCACTAATCGATAGATCATTTTTTTCTGATCACTTTGGTATACTTAACTCATTTTCGACAATTTTGGAGTTATACCCCTTTTCACTAGGGCCACAGAAATATCCCTCGTACCTATTACCTACTTCTTGTGACGAATATGTTGAATTTCCAACTATCACATTATAAACCCCATCGACCCTTCAGAGAATACTTTTATTACACTACCTATCAGGGCTGGTTGTCATGCAGTGAATGACGGTTGTTACGGCTACGAAGAAGTTCATTAGCTCATATAGAAGCCGAGGGGCATACTTATTTATATTTTATCGGCTGTACCTATACCTATCTGTATTGATATACCCACAGAAATGAGATGTGCAATGTAGGTATGACCGTACTAAAATTTCAATAAGTTTTAGTAAGGCCGTTCCTACGTCGTATAATTCTTATATCGGTGCATATTCCACCCAACTATTTACTATTTACCTTCTGCTATTTGCAAGCAAAAGCACAAGAATCTAAAATAGTAGCGTTTAATTGAAAGTAAGTCTGTATAAGATCGCCTGGTAAGACTGAATACGGACTCGTCGTAACTAGAAAAAGGTTATTTACGTGACCACCCATTACCGCTGTTTTCTAAAAAGTGTAACAACTATACATCTGAGTTTCACTTTACCTCACACGGCTACTTCACTTTTAATCCTTCGCCTTTTTTAAAAGCATAAAAGAGGAAGACGTAAAGTAGCTGGAATATGCTTAGAAAAAATATGAAAAGTTTTTTCTCTCGCTACCATCGTGGACAACGCTTGCATTTTTCATACTTACACAACTAACTTAATGAGGCACTACGCTAAAAGTTTCATTATAAATAAATTGCAAAAAATTTATTATTTGTGCGAAGTGTAATAAGCTAAGTAAATAAGCCGGACAAAAAAGCAACTCTTCGAGGCTTGATCCAATTATTGAATAGAACTCAACAAATATATTGTTATTTTCTTTAAAAATAAACTAGCGTGTGGTGCAAGGCTTCAGTATTGTGAGTTTGGCTTCAGTATCGTACTAATGAGATAATATCAAATAAAAAGATAAATTATTACGTGGGAATATTTTTTGTGAGGATAATTAAATAATAAAGTAATTAAATATGTTTTCCTATAATATTATCAATGAGGTAAAAACATGATGTTTTTAAAATTTGTGTGCATTACTGTAAATTATTATGAAAAGGGGTCATTGAATTAGATTATTAGAGTTATAGGTACTTATATCTTTCCACAAAACATAGACCCAGCATTTCGACCTCGCAAATGTTCCAAGTGTAATGTGTAAGTAATAATGATTTTCAAACAAACTGGCCGACTTAGCACTGCGTCTGAATGGGAAATATTAATTTTACACGAGTTCACATACGATTCTCCGAGATTCGGAGCCCTAAAACTGGAAGAAGTACTTTCGGAGTTATTGTTCTCCACAAACACAGTTATAAGTACCATAAACATTTTCTTTTTGTTACAATCTTGGACACAATGAGCCTCGTGAGATTTTCTTACATATTTACCTGATTATACGCCTGGCACTCAGTAATTATAGGATGATTCTTTATAATTAATTTGGAATGAGTAAGGTAATTACCGCTTCAAAGTTGTTTTCCTAATGATAGAATAATTGTTTAATTTAGAGCATAGGGCTTTGTGATGTCGTGATCATGCTCTTGGAGACGACCCGAGGGAGATTTAACTACTAAAGGCAATTGTGAATGCTTTATTTGAATAAAAACGGCAACAGTCACTCGCTGGAAACTATTATTAACTTAAATTATATGGTTTTATAAGTGTTACTCACCACTTATTTAAATTAAATTCCCGGCAATATATGTGTATATATAACTTTTATTTCACTTAAAGCAATATCCATTTCTTTATTTCATTAACACCATTATGATAATACAATATATTAAACTTAACATTACTTATATAAAAACAATATCACATACCTTAGTCTGTGTGCACCACATGAAATAAAACAAAATAAACAATGTTAACAATAAAAATCAATGCATATCATATTTGTAGAGTGGGAAAGAAAGAATGTGTCTTATAATAATTATGTAGAAAAAGAGCCACTGCTCGTGAGGCTACTAAAAAATTGAGAAGTACAAGTGGTTTATGGGACACTTAACATCTATTAATATCTACTGTTACGCAAATGACACCCTTCGACATTATGTATATGAACTCATGCAGCACATTTAATAACCTCAGTATACTTCGTGAGGCTATAAACTTCATTTTATGAGCGTAGGTTTTATAAACAATTGGGCATCATTAGGACGTTTGACTACTACTAGCTTTTGTAAACACAGTTTTATTATGAAAAAGTATTTACTGAATAATTATCAGAAGATAGAAGAATTTACGGTTACGATTTGTAGGTGATATACTTTATACTGGTGGTATTCTATATGGATAAAAATTAATCCCTATTTCATTTGGTCACGGCATCACGCGTGAATGAATGAACTGATTTCGATCAATTTTGTTACTGATAAAGAATGGACTTTGGAGAAGGTTAAAGGCTACTTTTTACCAACCTACCACGTGGGTGGAGCCGCGGGTGGCAGCTAGTTACTATTAAATTTGTTAGGTACTCTTATATAAACAGGGTTCCTTTTTTTATTAATAGAACTATAGCTGATAGTTTAAATATTAATAAAAAGTTTGTCTTTTCATGCAAAACCAAGTTAACTTAACAACTCAAGAGGTTTGAACACAAGAGTTGTCATTAAGACACTGTTAGCATAATTATCACCAATAACCCTGTATTGTAATAAAAATTTAGCTGACTTAATTAAATATCTGAACAATATTACTAAATTTGAGACTTAAATATGGTAATACATAATTATGGTCTCGAAAGTTTTAAGTGTATATAAATACGTGAATATATAATGTCACTCACCGAACGTTAGCTAGAGTGTGTCGTCGGCTCTTGAGATATCTGCCATGGTACTTCTGCAGCTCGCCGATACTGCCTTGTTCGGCCTGCATCCTGCCGACCGGCGGCAGCAGCGCCGGCGCAGCGTCCTCGCCGGCCTGTCCAGGCGACGGCGACGCGCTGACCGTGCCCGATCCACGCTTACGCGCTTTATTAGACTTCCTAGCCGCTGCCGATATACATATCTTCACTGATGATGGACTTCCGAAACTTCGCTTCTTGCCTGAACTCCTTGACGACGTGTATGCAGTGTCAGTGCTGCTCCTTGCACTCTTGTATGACGGTGTGATAGTCAAATCTGTAGCGTCCTCAAGAGGCCAATCAGAATCGTCCTCTTCTTCAATACCCGGTAAAGGGGATTGTTGACCGATTGGACGCGGTGAGCTTATTACTGGCTCTGGGGCGACTGCAAACAAGTAATAAAGACTCTAAACAAACAGATCGAGCATCGTTGAAGGTTTTATATTGTACAGATTCTAGCTACTTACGCACAAGGAAGATATTGCCAAACGACTTCCGGCATCAAAATTAGTAATTTACAAGATTGGGTTGTTTTCCAACTCCTTGATTGTCTTATTTTCCTAATTTGTCTACAATACTCAGTTTATATTATTTTTTATTAGTCAACGTATTGAATTTATTTATTTTATTAACAATAAGTACGCAATCCTAAATTTATAAGGAATATAACAAATTATATTTAATTTAAGTTGGGTTCTTTAATGCACATGCTTTATTTGGAGACAAATGCTTAAATTAGATTTAACTGGTTAACATTAGTCTCGCAATAAATACGAAATATTTACGAATTACTTCAATATTAGTCATCAGTACTATCTAGATGATATTATAGGAGCTATTTAAACACATAAATAACATATTTTGCGCCACGAGTTCATATTTTAACCAGTACCTTACATTCAACTCCGGTGAGAAATTGAGTTCAAGCTTGGACCAGAATATGAAATAAGACTTTTTCATGCTTATCGATGATTTTCTAATAAGATTATGAAAAAAGAGGCCCAGTATTATCGTATATTCAAATAATTCAATATTTCTAAGCGAAAGCTCGGGGGACGAAGATCAACGTAATTTCTTATGTAAATTTTACTTTAACTGAATAATACGCGCCCAGACAATCAATGCCAGGTTCAAGAAAATAATAATATGCTAAAACTTTATGCTACTCTATTATAACAAAGTAACTAAAAACGATAGGTGTTTTGGTTTAGGAAGGTGTGAAGGTAAAATACCAAAAAAACAACCCTAGGTCTATAATATTTTTATACGCCCCAGTTTGGTAAACAGAAAGAAATTATACTTACGTGTACCCTGTGTACGAGCATTAAGCCTAGCTAATCGAAGGGCAAACTAAAGGTTTTACAGAACCCGCTGCGGCTACCCAGTGATACAACGTTTAATTATTCACGACCAAGCCTATGGAGGATCGATACCGTAATATACAATTAGTTTAAAGTTTCTTGGCAGTAGTTTCGTCAAAACAATTACATCTACCCAGACGATTATTAATTAATATTGATTGATGATTAATATTCTGAAGGAATAAATAACCAATAAATAAAGAAAATTCACGTTCAGAGAATATAAAGGTAAATTAGTGAAATGAAATATATAAATTACTTTATTTAAATCTAGCAATAAGATAGTAAAAGTTATAGTCTAAATAAAGACGTAAATACCAAATCTTTAGTACCTAAATCACTATCCTTACGTTGATCTACATTTTGAACAAAATCAATATTAGGGATTACTCTGTAGTGGTTATTTGGGAACATATTTTTTTCATGGTTTTTAATTATGTAAGGCCGTATACGTAAACGTAACACGGGCTCTATTAAAGTGTATATACTCGTACGAAATGTAAACTCTGTCGACCGCTGTACCCACAAATGGGATTTCCCTTCCACTGTTTAGGTACATTCAAATTTAATCAATCCGACTTCTCCGCTTAACTACGGGTTATCGTTTAATAGCATTGCTGTATTTAGAGTATAAATAGGTTGTGTCAACAACCTAAAATGGCAATATTAAATTTAGAAACTAAACGTAACACTGTTAAGGAATGATTATGGCTAACGACTATTTTGACAGCAACTCTTTATTAAGGTAATGTTTGAGATATTCTGATAATCTTTAAATTCACATTTAATTAATATTTCAGTTAATTTCTGAGGCACGTCTAAACTTTAAGCCTACGATTAACCCGCAACACTTATTCCTTAAAAAAGGTTTTGAAAAGTAACTAATTTCCATAATACGCTAATAGATATCTAGAACTAAGCCCAGATACAATACAAAACTTTTAGTGGCGAAAACTGGGCTTAATTTAAAGTCAACAGAAGGGGGTCGCGGAGTCGGCGTCTGCCATCGATCCGACTCCCGACAATGTTTGTGTAGCTAAATGCGACCACTCCCGCCATAATTATGTTAGATTGCATAGCCTACATAGCACCACAAACCATGGAGCTGTACAACACTGGGATCGCTTACAACGTAAACCAGCTGTAATTAACGATAAAACTAGTTAACTAATTGGTAGGCGTAAAGCGTGAGTCAATTAAACACTCACTTCGGGAAATATGGGCTGAAGTTATTTTAATTAGTTCCGTAACTTTGCTTTGAATATGTCGTTTAAATAAACTCTTGTTTTCAAGTCTTCGGTTTAATATGTGGCAAATAAATTATTTACACTTCATAACATTGACAATCAATATAATTAATACCATCACACGACACCATGTTGGTGAAGTAAATAATTCAATGTAGTTGCAAATAAGTATGTAAATAAGAAAATATTATATAATTTACAATTAAGATTTAAGGAAGAAGTGGGCCATTTGTAATATCAATTGAAACAAAATTCAGAACGTCGAGTTCCAAACATGAGCAAAGGGTCGTGACGCAAAATCATGGTCTTGAAGTTAAGTTGAGGACAAAATAATTGAATGGACGCCGAGGATTAGCAAGAATATTGAGCAACCGGCGGCGTGAGTTCGTCCCAAAGCCATTGTCCCGTTGGAAGTTACCAGGATAGGGCACGTGTTGGCTAGCACAGACTCATGAAGGCTTACAATCAATAATGAATGTTGACGATCTAAATATATGAACACTACTCGTTGGGAATAGAATCCAAACAAAGAAAGGAAACCACTTCAGCATACTCTTCTGTATACGACATCATTGTATGTGTTAATTGTATTATCAAGTTTTGGGGCGAAGCTAAAACAACCAAGACCTTTTTGTCCTTAGTTAATTACCAAGTAACCTTTAACTTTACTAGTAATTTAATGTCGTTTACAAACTTCGACACTCGATTCCCGTACCAACAAGTTAAGTAAAACTAACTTTTGATTTATACCTTTTGTATTCAGGAATAGTTTAAACGAACATTATACTGCAATCGTTCACCGTAGGTTCAACGTTCACTTAGACACAGTATAATACTGTGACCTAGGTATGAATCTCTGCTAAGAATAAATAAACTTGCCTCGTTATTTTCTATAAATATAATGCGTACAAAACGTCTTCAATATAAAATTATTCTTTTTAAACTTTATTACTTTTGCTTGAAATTAACTTACTATAAATTCTATGCCAAACCAAGTTATATCATCAGTGGGATATATATATATATATTAGTCCCACAAAAACAGCGCTATTTTTAAACACGGTCATTTCTTAGATATTTTTCCTTATAAACATGTTGACATAAAATTTACCTGACGATAAAAACAGTTCTTTCTTCAAATGAGGAAAAAAGAAGAGGCCATTTTTGATCTAAGTGAATTTGTAAGCAAATTGGAGTCCGAATGCAAATTCTTTAAAACATACGAGAGAAGTTGGGCTAACAGAATGTTTGCAACAGCTGGTGCCAAGAGCTCGTCCCCACGAGCTTCGACTTCCTATATAAAATGTTCACAGGGAGCTCATTAGCCCAGTCAGTTTTATGACAACATTGTTTTTCTCGACCAATGTATAAAACATTTCAACAGAAGGTGGTTGATTGATTTATTAACCATTAAGTCAGGTATCGCATCATGTATGAGATTTTAATGATAATTATTGTTATCGCTTTCATAACCGACTTCAAGAAGTAGGAGGTTCTCAATTTGGAGGTCACTATTTTTCTTTTTTAAATTTGTTCACGGATTATTATTTTTATCGCTTTCATTATTACCAACTCCTAAATAATGTATTGTTTAGACTTTCATATTTTTTTACTGATATATAATTTCCATGTCAATCGTAATGATTTAATTAACGTTAATTTACAATAGATCTTAGGTACTACGGGTGTGTATGTGTACATATGTGTGTATAATGTCTACGTGTGTTTGCAGTGCTCCACTATTACAGTACTGTAAAACATAACGTCGGATATTACGCTGCTCTGCCAAGGATTTGCAGGCAGTACAATAAGCTCTCTAAACCTGATGCGACAGACATCAGCGACACTTTGCATAAGTATAAAAAGCATTGCAAAAGAAGCACTGTCATGTTAATAACACAAATGTCTTTTATTTTATTAAAATCTGTTTTTTGTTATTCATTTACTTAGATTAACTTTATTTTTAACCATAAGACTTCATATGTTATTCTGTGTTTAGTCTTACTTATATTAGCACGATGTGGTCTCCTGTAAATGGAGGAGTACAAAGACTAAAGTGATGTGTGCAATATCTTCTGTAACAAATTGTGTACTTTCTTTTTTGGAGCTCCTTAAATATATAAATAAACTAGCTAACCCAGCAAACGTTGTTTTGCCACATTATAGGGGTTGGTGGACTACCCCTAACTTTTAGGGGGATGAAAAATAGATGTTGGCCGATTCTCATAGATACCGGATAAGCACAAAAAATTTCATCAAAATCGGTCAAGCCGTTTCGGAGGAGTATGGCAACGAAAACTGTGACACGAGAATTTTATATATTAGACTAGCTGACCCAGCAAACGTTGTTTTGCCACATTATAGGGGTTGGTGGACTACCCCTAACTTTTAGGGGGATGAAAAATAGATGTTGGCTGATTCTCTTAGATACCGGATAAGCACAAAAAATTTCATGAGAATCGGTCAAGCCGTTTCGGAGGAGTATGGCAACGAAAACTGTGACACGAGAATTTTATATATTAGATAATACATCTGACATTTGCAATGTCACCACTTTTGAGTTATTATAAGCCTCTGTCAAGTAGAACCGAATGTCGTCGCAAAATACGAAGAGTAGTCGATGGGTTGACTCGAAATTTTTGCACAACGTTGCATTTTAATAAGAGAGTGTTTTTTATGCTTTCCGAAATAAGTGCACCGTAGATACTCATGGGTACTATCCGTGTGAGGCTTGGCCGGATAAAATTCGTATCATTATATAGGTATGTAAATATGTATATACTTATAATATATATGCACATGTTGCATGTATATGTTTAGATGCGTGATACTTACGTAAATTTGACACACAGAGATACTTAATTTCCGAGATTGTCACTTAAGCTATTGTTTATCAACATACCACGCAACCGGAAGCTGTTGATCATTTACTTCATCTTTATCACTTGCTTATTTAAAAAAAACTATGTTATTTAAATTTATAATTTCTCATCTACATTGACTGACAATGATGTGACTGATGACTAATATTAGTTAATGTTTTATTTCAGAAACTGTAAAAACAAGCGATTTATTTATCATAAATCATAACTTATATTGCAATATAAACTACACAATACACCTATACTTATATCTATTTTGTTTGCCTTTTTTATCCATTGATGAACGTAAATTATGGAACATACTTTACCGAAACCTTTTCTCAAATTCACAATAGGCTCGGATATCGGCGATAGAACCCGCCCAATCTCATGTAATATTTCTCACTAATATAGGCAATCGACCGTCCAACGGGTAACCCAATTGCATACGTTTGAGATTGTCAAAAAGAAGGGTAATATATGAAAACAGGGCTTACCATATTCATCGTGTGAGAGTTGTGGGCTGCCATCCCGAAGCGCATAGTCGGCGTCGTCGACGGGCGCCGCCGCGCGCGCCCCGCACCAGGGCACGCAGCAACGGAACACCCCGCCTCCGACCACCTTGGAGCCGTGCGCGCCTCCGAGCCAACGCGCCTGCGCCGCTCCACGCACACACAGTAACACTACACACACATGCGCACGCACACGATATCACCATACGTCACCGCACTGTCCAATATACTCCAACACGTCACTGAACTGCTCTGAACTTCTTATCTTCTATGTTTTGGCACTTTTTATTAGATTAAAAAAGTAACAAGTTTTTATAGAAAGATCTAGTTCAGTCTTGAAAGTTGGCTTAGAAGTTAAGATAAGTTAAGGTATCGATATGTCAGTCGACTTATATGAACGCTTAATCGAGATTCCCAGGAGACAAACTTTTATAAGGAAGGGCGAAAAAAAATCGAAAATATTGTCCAATAACTGGTTTCACTTCTTGTCTTTTTACATTAGCTATTATTTTAGCATCATTGTAATTTAACTGTTTTCGAAATGTTATACAATAAGAATATTATAAATTCACTTTAACCCATTGCCGAATATTATGACTTCCTAAAAGTAATAAAAACAGATAAGTACTCTTATTGAGTACTCTTTTGTCATTTCGTCATAGGTATATTACATGTCGCATATTTATGCTATCGAATCATTCAGATGTCCTACCTATGTATAAAAATTCACGTATGAATATATCGAACAAAATAAAAATAAATATGTCAATGCACGCATTAGCACACCTACAATGTTTAAATCATACATGTAGGTACGTTGAAATCTTATAGCGATGGGAACACGGGCGCGGATGAAAATGTATAGCATTGTATCGTTTTGCTGTCTATTGGAAGGCTGCCAAGCAGACTCACAGAGTTCTTCACAGGGTATAACTTTGAGCATACCTAATTTACCTTTGGTTGTATTGAAATATTTAAATCAGCAATAAGAAACCGTGCGTCGATACTGTCTGTCCACATGAATAAACACTTGAGCTCTGAATTGTACATCGCGTGTACCTACCTACATGTTTTTGCGATACAAACTCTGGACTCAACTTTTTTATCAAAATTATGATGAATTGGTAGGTACGTACGTAATGAAAATAAAATTGATAAATAAAAACCAGTATGGCCACGGAGTTTAATCCTACGTAGTCAGAGTTATTGTGTAAAGTACTAAATCGATTTTCATGAAGTGATGTCGCTGGCATTTCGATAATTCGTCGCAAGGTATTATTTAATAATAAAATAAGCGAGAATAGGCAGTTTCACAAGAAACTAGAATTAAATCACTGTCACGCATAAATAATAATTCAAATCTCGTGGATAGGTAAGGCTTTGCAATATATTTTTGGACTCGATCCCTGCCCAAACTCGACTTCGACTTACCACAGATTATTTCAATTAATTCACCTGGCAATCAAAATCTAAACCGAACAAAAGCAATATTTGCAAACCAATGAGTCGTTCAGAAAGCTTTGAAATAAAATAAATATTTTAATGATAAGACATCGCGTAGTTGTCAAAAACCAGTAAATCCGTTTAAGCATATTTATTTATTTTTAATTAAAAGCACACCAACAACATATACACAAACATAACATATTTTTTTACATTATATCTCTTATAATAGATTATAAGAAGTGAAGGATCCAGACTAGTGCTTAATAGTTTAATTACTAGTTTAATATGTTTGTTGTTTTCTAATCCGGCATAATTATATCCGGAATATATGGGATTATAATATTTTATCTACTATGGCAAGACCATATTATTATTCCAAAAGATTTCATCCTATGGCATACGTTTGGGATTAGGATAAACTGATTCGTAACTTTCCATTTCCCGGAGATTAAACGCGGCCTTTTGCAATCCATGTTTAAGCTTAAAGTGGAATTATTGATTCGTCTTTAATTATATCAGTCCTAATAATTTGAATATTTAAATATTTTACGTACCTACCTTCAGCCTCATCTATACGTAACAGCTAAACTTGATTGTTTTACGCCTCTACAATAAAGTATGTTGGACGGACAATTTATTAGAATTTAGATGCAAACATTATACAATTCTCCGAAGAATCGTTAAATACTTATTCACTGATGAATAGTCACTTTCAATATCAATAATTTGCCGGCTATTCGTACTATAACATAAAGAGACCTAATGTTATTAATTTCACTAATAATAACACCACAAGTTAATAAGGATGATCGAAGGTTTTCCTTATGTTAATAGTTTTTGTATATGAAGTGGGATAAATAAAAGTCTAAAGCATAGAAAGTCGAAAAGGAAATAAACAAAAGATCATGGGCGTCATATATTTACGTAACATAATCTAGAAAAGGTATAAATAGAATAAATATTCTATAATATAATCTTAACAAAAAATGAAAATAATTTAATTAAGTTACTTGAGTACCGTTAACTGAAAATTAATTATATTATTATGTCACCTAATTATGTCTGATACCTATTCAATAAAAACTTTTAAACCTATAATCTTACAGATTATTTTTAAATAACTATTCTACCTACCTATTAAGTAAAATAATTTCACAAATAAAAAGTATAATATGTGTATTATAGTCAACGTCAATATTATACGCATTACAGGATAAACATTTATATTTACAACTTGTAAGTACAAAAACACTTGCCTATTATAGGCAGATACTTATTTGAATTCAATCGTTTTTAGTTCTATTTTTATAACCAAGCCGTTAATTAATATTCCAATTAATCAAATCCCGAAATGAGATAAATATCATAATGAGTTCCAGTAACTCATTTGATTAAACCAATCTATTTAAAAGGTTTCTTGCGTTACTTGAGAAACTGTCTCTAGAAAATAATTAATCAACAGTTTGTCAACAGATTTATTAAAACCTTCATCGCGGATACTTAACAGCAGCTGATTATAATACTATCAACAGCATAGAGTACAAGGCTAAAATTTTGAAACGTGAGCCTTTTAAAGGCATAAATTATTCACAAAAAAATAAGTTTAGGTAAAGACTTTCGTCTTTACCAAACGTTTATTTTGTCAAGATATAATATGTCACTGAAGAATTTGAAAAAAACGCTACCGCTCGGCACCTAGACAACTGTATTTGTCATTAAAAAATCGAAGACAATGGCCTTTATTAATATTACCATATTCATTCAAATTGTTATGATGGATCAATAATCTAAAAGGAAAATAATTCAATACATTACGTTAAGGGAGACTTAAAAGCAATCAATTTGAATGGACATATCGTCGGTCAAGGTCGGCACATAGAAATAATCAGTCGGTATATTTGACAATGCCAAATAGCGGGAGCGCGTCACGCTGCTTCCTTGTTGCTATTGTGGGCAGGCAGGCGACACATCGACGAAGAGACATTTTCATTTATTCAATGATATTATTATGACCTGTGTAAGGAATTGCCGGCTACAATAGTGATCGACACAAACAATTACTACTCGTTGAGCGGTCGCTGGGTTTCAATTGTGTACGCGTTTTGTACGTCATAGGCGACTAAACGACCAGACGTAGACGCGATGTTCCCTCCACGTCTTGATTCAATGTCTAAATTAGCTTACAAGATTTGTAGGTACCATGCTAATAAGATGCCTCACACCATTCATTAGAACTTCTTTGCGCCGCTACGCTGTGTAAACAGAAATTCAATGTAAACGAGTGATGTTGATCTTACAAAATATGGATTTTTTGGAAATAACAAAAGCTTCAAACTGTTCTGCAAAACTACGTTTCAGTTTTTGCATTGTTCATGCTGAATTATTGTAGTTGTAGACGTGATAGTCGTTTTATTTTGTATAGGTATTCATAGAAATGTAATTATCTAATTACTGCATTATTACGATCTAACCTAGAGGCACGGCGGTGTCCCCGTCAAGTTAGGCAACCTAACATCAGTACGAAAACTAAGATTTTTATAGTCCCCGAATTTAGTGCTAATTTTCTATGCCTACATCAATGTTCTATTCAATGTATTTCTTGTTACAAAAATAATATCTTATGCTCGTTGTATACTTGGTTATTTATTTTTAAATGCTAGGTATGTCAAACAAAGACATAACATTATTATATTTGACATTGGTGTGTTCAGCTTCATGGTCAATTAGTTATATTTTAATGTTAAAAATAAATAAAATGAACACAAAACGTGTAACGAATAGCACGACATTTGCCTAAAAATACATCAAGCAACCACGATGCTAGAAAGAGTTGATGACAGGAAGCGATAAAAATAAAATATTTTAAGATTATGATAAGACGTAGATCATACGCAGTGTCTCCAATAATTTATTTTCTTAAACCTCCATGATTAATGAACTCAGAGATAGCAAGTATGCAGTTGTCATAAGATATATACAAGCATGCTTATAGCTTCTTGACATGGTTTATTATATATTAAACATAACTATTATATAAATACAAAACCAGAATGTTAATAATTTTCATAGGAGCTTGGTCTAATTTCGATAGTCACGAGATGTCGTTATTTATTATTTCGCAATGAACGAACAAACATTCAACAAGTTGTTCACAAAATCAATATCTTCAGTTTGGTATATTACATGAAAGAAACCTCTTTTATTTCCAGAATACATACGCCTTTTTTAGAAGAGCTTATTTATCTATATTTATCTGTAAAAGTATGTTTCAGTTTCGCTAACCCATATTTAATGCATATGATTCAAGTGTTTTAGGTATTTAACGAAGGTTATTAGATAATGTTTACCAAAGATAATGTTATGTAGTTTTCACTGTGTGCATAGTACGGAATCGACGTTATTCATAAAAACATTGCGTGTTTCAAAGAACCTTGACACTTTAACGGAATTATATTTTACACATTAGAGTTATCGTAAGTAATGTTCCGCAAAGCGCTAATGCATGTTTTTTACACCGTGATATTCGGATTAAATTGTTATCTCATACGTCGTAACTCGTTATAATAACAGCCTTAAATGAATAAATCTAACACGGTGATAAATAATATTACGTATCCTGTGAATGATTCGATAGCATACCGAAATCGCACATCATCAGATGACGAAAACTGAGTATAATTTTCACTGATGAGCAGTATATTCAAAATATACAAACATAAAACAATGCCCCAGTGGCACACTGCACTGTTAGGAACACTGTTCGCGAGAGAGGGGCCGCGGGGCCGGGCGCAGTCCCACTGGCAGCCGGAGCTGAGGGCGAGCGCGGTGAGCTGGTGCTCAGCAGTGCATCCCACACGTCGGCCACACATACGCGGCGAGGCGGCGAGCGCGAGGCGGCGCGGCGACGGAGCGGCCCCGAGCGTCGCGACGGCCGGCAGACCGCGACTGGAGCGTCACTGCGCGTCGCAGCCTAGGGCGCCGAGCGAGCAGGACGAACATACTGCTCGCTTGCGCACTCTACCTACGATTCTAGCCCTTGAATCTTCTATCTTAATTCCTATTTACCTTGTTCACACCGAGTCACTTATGTTTTTGTGCGTCCGCAAAAGGGTTTTCACCCCGCGAGGTGATCTCGTGAACGTGAACGCTTCGACGCTACATAGATACTAGTGATAGAGATGCTGCGTGGCCTTTCCTATGCTATGGGTCGTTTCGATGTTATGTCACTATTGAACGTGCCTGCCTTGTTGTTTGGCCGTGAACGTATTTTAGCCGTGCACTCATTTGTACCATTATGATTTATAGCTCCTGAGGGACTTTTGTGACGTACTGCACAGACTACATATTCATTTCATTTAAAAACTCTCCAACTGCGTTACATTGTTGTATAATGTGAATATTTATTTAAAACGAATCCGTTATATAAATATTTATCTAAAATAATAAGAAGAGAAAAGAAGAAGAGAACTGAGTGGTCCAATAAAATCACTATGTCAGTATTCTCACAATTTAAATTTCCTGTGCACGGCAAGGAAAGAGCTCGGTAAGTGATCCCTGATTATTATAATTTTATCTTATTGCAATATTATTAGCTCCTGCTAAAGATCTTCTTCGTTTGAATTTCATCAGTAAATATATGAATGAAAACCACTACAGGGTACCATTTTAATTAAAAACGGAGTCGTAATACATATTAGGCCGAAATTAAAGCCGTGTTCGCCTAATAACAGTTTTCATTTCATTATATATTATTACATCCTGAAAATAAAATCATGTGTAATTGTATTTTCAGTAGTATTGGCATCCAGTAGGAATGAAAATAAAGATATTTTACATACCTAGACCTAGCTATATAACCACGAGCGTAAACTCCGATTGAATTACTTGGGTCGTGTAATATTATATCTCTAATAATTATCAAAGCGCGTTGTATACTCGTATTCGATCCATTGAGGCCTGTGACGTATGTTGAATCTCATAAGTACATACCTACGTAATTAATTTTAAAGCCATGTCTTGATCTCTCATTTCGATTCTGAAAGATTTGGGTTTCCCCTATTTCAAATATGTATGAGGGCAAGTCCAATATACGCCAAACGCCAATATCTTTTTTACTTCAGATACTAGCAGAAACAATAAACAATAGGGGAGGGAGCGAATCAAACTAATCGACTTTGCAAGACAGTTCAGAATGTGGAATAAACTTCAATGCATAAAACGCGTTGCTAAGATTGCTTTTAGAGATTTAACAGCAGACGCCGTCGGCTCTTGCTTCCAGCAAACTTTGTTGAATACTGAATGAGATTGATTCTGTGATCTTGTGACTATCAAAATATTTATAGGTATTATCTGAAAAACACAACAAGGTAGTGAGCTCAGAGATAGTCTAAAGTTTCGGTTAAAAGATTATGCAATCTATGATAAGTCTTATGTAATATAAATGTAACGAGGCGCACTAACAGAGATGTTTAGTGCATAAAAGTAAGTAAAGTAGTTTATGGTCACAAATGTTAAGATTTATACGTCGCAAATTAGCTTAAACTAAAAATAGTATTTAGTGATAGTAGAGTCTTGCAATTACCTACATGACGTGGTTATTCACACTCGTCTCGAGCAATGGTCTCGAATCGTGTGCGCAACATCTAAACAGGGCAATTATCCTCAGTGATGTCCAACTAGAAGATAATTTGATTATATTATTTTAGTGATAAAATTTGCATTTATTCCTAAGAATAGAGTTTTTTGAAGACACTTTTATGAGTAAGTAAAATTTAGTATTGGATTGCCATCCAGCATAAGATGACAGAAATATCGAATTAAATAGAATGATATTTAAATTTGAAACAGACAGTTCTAATAAAATCTAAAGACAAATCGATGAATAAGTGTGTGTTTTTGTGCAGTAGCGCAACATTATCGATTGTCGCGTGGAAACCTTCATAGCGGATTTCCTTTAAAGTAAATTTGGTAGATGTCGTGTATCTTGTTGTGCAGTCTTGACAACTAATTGACCTCCCGTGACTTCCTGTGGGTGTCCCAGGCGGCTAATTGTAACGGCACGACGGCTATGTTTGCATACATAGGTACTTGTATCTACTAATACCTTTAATCATAGCAAACAGCCACAGTATTTACAACCACATTCAGGGAAAACCATGCAATCAGTTTATAATCACCCGTTAAATCGGCCAGTGCGGTGTTGTCGTATTCAAAAATGGATATTTGCAGATATAATAATAAATACACTTGTAAGGTAAATGATATAAACACAGTAATTAATAAATAATCTATTTAGCTTTACGTAATAAATTATGTAATTATACAACTTTATCGGGCATTGCATAATGCATACTTTTACTGTAATGAATGTTCATTTTTCTGCAATTTGAAAGGCACAGGTGAAAAAACAGGCCTCGTAAATTAGATACCCAATAATATATATTGTTGATATCCTCAAAGTACCTTACTGAGATTATTATATCAGACCAAGACGAAATAAAATTATAGCACAAGAGATTAATGAAAGTCAATATCATATTCATCAAAATACTGAGTAAAAAAAATCAGTCAAATGAACTGATTAATTGATAAAATCGAGCATGCCACCTCTAGAGTTTCGTTGTCCACCAACTCGAAATCGCGCATCACTAGTCGGCGTATTGTCAATTTGCCCGCCAAATCGATCACTATTTATAACTAAGATTGAACTCGGCGTAACATTGTTATTTTTGTAAGATGAATGATTTGTAGGCAAAGGTAATTCTGTATTATTAGTTTGAAGATACTCTATGATGATTCATTGAATAATAAATCAAAAAGTAGATTCAGACTGACATGAATGTTGTATCTGTAACAGCATATGTTTACCTACTAATAATGAGGCTGAAAGCAGCCATGTGAACATTTAATGGTTTATAGAGAGTGTGATTATTACGTAAATACTTTTTTATAGTTAAACATATTTATAAGAACATGGAGTCTACAAATATGATAGCGATATATTTCTTACTTGTTTTTATGTTTTAATTCCAATCTCCTTTTGCAATTTGTGATGGTCAGTACATTACAAATTGTAGGTACTGCAACTGGCTAATTAAATCAATAAATTTAGTAAGATAATATTATTAATGTTTTCTATATTCTTTTATAAGACTCATTTTGATCTTCTACGATCCCGTTATTAAACGATTAGATACTTCTTATATTTAACCTCAGGTGGTAAAAAAATGTTCCCATAAAAGTAAATAAAGGGTACAAAATTAAATATTAATTACAGTGACATTCCCCAACCTGTTTACATCTGTCTGCGTTTTTCACTCCTGTGATTAATGAGCACCCCAATAATATCATCAAAGCACATTATGCGACGTATGCGGTATAAAAACGTACCGCTTTTAATACGATAGAATCCCATTTAATAAATTTGAATAAAATCTCCCTCTATTAATGCTTAGTTCTTTTTGCTACCTCGAAATGTTACGGTTCGATTTACATTTAGTAGGTGTAGGTGTTTTAAACTTCTGTGAAAATCGGTATACGGATATATACCATATCATATAGTATAAGTTATGGTAAATCAATTTTGGCAAATTCACAAGTATGTTAAATACTGG
The DNA here is from genome assembly GCA_905163465.1 of Craniophora ligustri. NCBI lineage: Eukaryota > Metazoa > Arthropoda > Insecta > Lepidoptera > Noctuidae > Craniophora > Craniophora ligustri. The sequence goes on from LR990959.1 coordinate 6,994,345, forward strand.
TCATAGTGGTAATTACAAGCTCAATAGAAAATATCTCGCACATCGTTTTAATGCCCAATAAAAACTGATACAATACTAGATACTCGAAACAAAAATTAAAGAATGACAAACTAAAGTTAATCCACCGGTATCAAAAACGGAGACCAAGTAGGTACTGGTGATCAAGTGTTAGGAGTACCGACCAGCAGCTTTTTTAGCAGGTCACATTCCTGTTCAAAAATTTGTTAACGAGAGAAATATATCAGATTGCGAGTATTTATGAATATGTGCTGCATACATAGACTCAGTCTTCATACTGCAGAAAAGAGCAATAAGGGCCATTTATACCCTAAGTAGTCGTGATTCTCTTAGGGAACTCTTTAAAGAAATAAATATCATGACAGTGCCCTGTCAGTATATCTTTGAAAATATCATGTACGTTAGGAAGAATATATCACTACATACCAAAAGATGTGAACTGCATAATTATAATACTAGATATAAGTCAAAATTAATGCAGCCACAGCTTCGTCTCGCTAAAGTCCCTCTTTCGTGGGATATAGTGTTAGGTTTTATAATAAAATTCCAGAAATAATTTTAATCCTCCCAGAAAACAAATTTAAATCAGTTGTTAAGTCAACCCTATGCAAGAAAGCATATTACAAATTAGAGGATTATCTTCTAGATAAAACATTTGGCATAATGCTAGTCCAGCTCCACAAGCTCACTAGCCTCATGAAAATTATATACTTACATACATTTTTTTTAAATATATTGTTATTTTATATTTTTCTCCTTTTTAACCGACTTCAAAAAGGAGGAGGTTCTCAATTCGTCGGAATCTTTTTTTTTTTTTTTTTTTTTATGTATTTTCACGAATTACTTAAAAACGCCTGGACCGATTTGCAAAATTCTTTTTTTGTTTAAAAGGGTAGACTTCACAGTTGGTCCCATTGTAACCACATCAGGATCTGATGATGGGATCCCAGGGAAATCGAGGGCAAACCTCAAATTTTATTGGCAATGATCACATTTTCAATATATTTACTATAATTGTTCCAGTATTTGCGTCTGATAATTATCATTTGATGTTGACGAGCTGATGATGGAAGGTAGAACTCCTCAACAGTTAAGAGTTAAAAGAAAATTCTTTCAGTTATAGGCATTTATTACATTTACATGTAGTCTCCAAAGCTGTTCAAGTATTTGCATCTGAAAATCACCATCTCATGTAATGATCTGATGATGGAAGGTACAACTCCTTAACGGTTAGGAGTTGAAGGAAAAATCTTTCATAATTATTAGTATATATGGATCGATAGTTGTATTCTTTCAGGCTATTAGATTGACCTGATATGAAAAGTTAATTATATATATTTACAACACTAAAAAGAAAAAAATAACTTCATACAGTTTTACCTTTTTTTTAGTTTAGTTTTAAAGGTATTAAGTCGGTGCCGATGATGAGGTGGTTGTAACCACCCCGCTCAAGGTCACTCGCGGAGAGTGTACTTACTATTACGTTTGGCTTGGCACCGACTTCATACCATTAAAACTAAACTAAAAAAAAGGTAAAACTGTATGAAGTTATTTTTTGCTTTTTAGTTTTTGAAGTTGGTTTTTCTTTTTTTTAAATTATATTGACATTTTCACTAATTATACACGTTTACAATTTGACATGTTTGATTATACACTTTTACAAACTGACATGTATTAAATTAAAACAATAGTTACTAAATTAATAAATTAGTTTGTAAAATATGAGAGTGATGTTGGCTCTGATGCTGTCTCTGTAAAATGTAAAAATGCCTACCCAGTGCCAGGCAGTCTGAGCTTGTCATGCTCACTCAAATGTCCTGCTGATGGTGGCGTTGTGTGTTGGGTCTTATTATTCCCTACAACATGGTTGAGTAGAGCAACGCCGATATACACGTCATGCTCGTGAACGGGTGCTGTCAGTTGGGGCTGGTCGGCTCATACATGTTATGGCAACCTAAAGTGGTTATTATTAGTCTAATTGCCTTTGTATGTAATACGTACGTTTCGCATCAATCTGCACCATTCTCATATTGTTATTATATCTATACCTAAGCCATTGTAAACGAAAGCAAACAATTTTGTTATTTTTATATTGTTTAAAAGAGTATCTATGGAGTTTCTTGCCGGTTCTTCTCCATAAGACCTACCTTTTGGAACCGTGCAACTTCGTGCAAATTCGACAATTCAAAAGCACCTGTATTGGTCTAATTGAAATAAATGATTTGACTTTGACTTTGATGATTGTGTACTTGAAGGTTATTTGATAATTGTTTTGCTTATAGATTTTAAAGTATGGAATAACTTCTAGAAGAGAAATAAATTTCTTTATACCAAACTGCAATAATTTAAAAACCCAGTTTTCGTCATATGAATCTCACTAAACTTATTCCAACTAATTGTCGCGTTATAATGTCTCAGCGTTTACGTAGATTTACACGTTAATAAACCAGTGCTTTCATATTAGTACTTACAGTGAATAGCGTCTGCGTCTAGACAGACCTTTATCGCATGTGGCAGCGCTAGTTTTTAGTGTTATGGACATAACTTACACTCCAAAGAAAAGGTCAAGATCAATGCATGTTTAATAACTAATATAGCATATATTTTATAAGGTAGAATTAAAATACATCTGCTTTTTACGATTTTTATCGCGTTTTATTGAACTGATTTGTTACACTTACTCGAATAAAAGACATTTAAATAATCGACTTTTTAACTAAGCTATGAAAAATTTAAATATTACCAACTTAATCCCGATGTTTCGGATTCTTTGTAGCATTCATAGTCATATTTACTCTACGGTGTTGGGTGTCTTGATACCATAACGACTGAATGATAATGTTTACAGTTTGTAAATTATAATCCGAATAATGCAGGACGAGCTCATTGTATTAAGTTACAGGATACAGTGAGCTTATCAACACTAAACGCGTGGATGACTGTAATGTTTCAAAAATGGAAAGTCTAGACCCTGCTATTAGGTGCGCCGTGATTAAATAACATAAATTAATATAGGTATATTTATGACAGCAAACCATAAATAATACGCAATAATTACGTTATTTATATAACGCATTTGTGGTTTACCACTACGTATCGTGACGTAGATACCGACTAATAGCTACATATCAACAACGACGCCGGCTACGGACAGTATGCAAATTGAAATTGAAAAATTCTATTCAATGTAGGCAGAGCAACTGATAGCACTTTTTCTTGTATTTCCTGATCGGAACGGTAACAAAGCTACAAATGCATTGTAGTGAGTATGATTGCGATATTCCAGTGAATAGGAGGCCACGAGCATTGCACGGGAACGAGTAATTGTTGTGCCGGTAAAAAGGAAATACTTCAGACCAGGTGCGCCGTTGTAGCCGACAGAGAGGTGCGCAATGTTCTAATAGAATGGTATATATTGAATTTTTAATATGGACTTAATTACTGAATACGAAGTTGTTTACGTACCCTGAAGGTTTAAGTATACTTACAGTTGACTAGTATGAATTTTAGCTTCTACGTACAGAATGTATTAAAATTACCCGGGCCCAAATTCTAGGTAAGTTACAGGTTTACTACCCAGTGAGATTTTTCTTAAAAATAAAATATAAATTAAATAAAAAATGAAATAAAAAACCCAATAACACATTACTCGACCTGTAAAACGAACAATCAAGCTCATCACGCTTGCGACTACAAATCTTTTAGGTAGTCTAAATTACTATTTTCTCAGTCTGTTCTCCCTCTCTCTCATTTGATTTTTAACAAGAGATACCATAAAAGTATAATGAAGAAGAGGTATCCCACAGTTTGCCTTAACCGAATAAACAGTGAATTATCTATCACAGTGAGAACCAAATGACATCTCCGAAACTCGTGAATAATTTGTTCATAGATCTACGGAGTGGATAAGATAAATGACTGTCGCTGTGTCCCGGTAACAACAGTTTTAGTATAAATTGACTTCTGCACGCAATATGGTTCTCGTGATGTAGATAATATATATTCTCGTAATATACCGTGCCTTCTTGTGGGCATAAAAACGTGTAATACAGTTTAGAACATTATTTTTATTCTTTAATTTTGAAGTATTGTCTGGCCCGCGTTCGCTTTTCTTTACATAAGTATGTTAATTCCATTGAACTAACTGTCTACTTTTGAGCAACTATTCTTTAATTAAATTGATACAACTTCTCAGGTTATAAGCTTTATAGAAAAAATTACATGATAATTTACACACTTTACCTACATCTAAATTCACTGCCACCGGTAGTTCCAAAGTTCCATTAGAAAATGACAGAAATAATCTTATATAATCCATATCAAAAAAATTGCCTTACAAAATAATCCAAGTTACTATACGGATTGCGGTGATGATGCAGAGATTGTAGTGTCAGCATCCACTAAGCTATTCCAACATCAAAAAGCTCAGCGAAACAGCTACAGCTCAATATTATATACGAGTCTGTCTATTTTCATATTCTGCGACATTAGTAGATTACAGATAGAGATCGTACTCCAAACTCAAGGTCGGTTATACAAGCTCACTAGGTATAATTATAATAATATTATTATATCACAAATTGTATCAAGACAGCTAGAACGACGAGTTATTAATACAATTATAATCCTACACACCCGGAACATTTGGGAGGATTATATCATTCAGCAATAAATTCTAGTAAAATTATGAATTTTACTAGAATAAGAAGAATAAGAACCACATTATGTCTCATTAATAAATTGCGCATATTTCCCGTGAAAGAATTTATTTTAATATAGATAAAAAAATCCAAAAACACATACTTCGAATAAAAATGATAGGTGCACTTATGGTATCCGTAGCGTGGAAACTTTTTAGTTTTATGTGATGAAGAAAACATTTTTGTTACTACACAATTCTTCAGTAATTTTCATAAAAATTCGTAACGTTCCAATTGCATAAATGAGAATGCATTGTAAGCTCAACCCTGATGTAGGTAAAACGGAAAGAACTCAGAAATGAGATCAGACTGTTTGCTGAAAAGAGCAAAAGGAGATTAAGTACGTCAAGAAGATAGGCAGCAGCATTTACTTGTACATATACAATCACAAATCCGTTCTCCAAGCGAGGAGATTACGCTAGTGAGCCTGGGATCGTTCATCGTAACGGTCACCAGGGAGGCCTATGCTCAGAAGTGGACGCTTGTGGCCACATACGAATTCAATCACAGCTGGATTGAAACTACCTACATAAGTTTCCTGGTGAATTTATCGGCAATACCACAAGAAATCTTATTTTCCGTTCGTTAATTTAACGATCTGGTTTGTCGTGCAGTCGTTAATTTTACGAGAATTCTTTATTCACGGCATCATATTTTACGTCTTTTGAAATACATAAAATGTGAGGTACACGATATCTGCGAACTGTTTACTTCGACAATCACGGTCACTCCGAGCAGCGCAAAGCTCTCAACCTCGCTTACTTAAACAAACACTTTGGTGCCATACAGTAGGAACTCCAACAACTAAAAGTATTTCCACGTAAATAACGCCGCCTTATGTATTACACTGGAGAAGTAGTGTTTGCCAACAAATTAAGATTTTCGCACTCTCGCTATGAATTAAACAAAGTGTTTACATTGGCAGGAGGGTTTATGTGACACCTGTGTCCTCTAAATATTGTCGAACGAACATTACTTCTAAGTCTGATTGTAATTTGTGGGATGTTCGTGGGTTTATTTTAAAATAAAGTAGTTAAAGTTTAATGAACGATACATTAGGCGTGTTGTTATAGTTAGAATTAATAGAAACTGCAATATCTTCGCTTCCCGATATATTTTACCGTAGATATTCCTTACACTACGACTAACGTCAGTATACGGAAAAAATTACAAGGATTTTCCGTTGTTACAATTTTCCCAATTCGTACCAACTTAAATTGTTTTGACGAAACCATGAAATTCGATGATAGAATTATAGATTTTATATTTTGCTATATGACCGTCCAAGTACAAGACCAGAGCACAAAACCAATCCAACTGCGTCGCGGGGTAAGACAGGGAGACGTAATCTCTCCGAAACTGTTTACAAACGCGTTGGAGGACGTTTTCAAGACGCTTGACTGGAACGGACGCGGCATAAATATTAACGGCCAGTACATTTCGCACCTCCGTTTTGCGGACGACATTGTCATTTTGGCAGAATCTCTGCAGGAGCTGGAGGTGATGCTAAACAGCCTTGGCGATTCTTCAAGGCGGGTGGGTCTCGGGATGAACTTGGATAAAACCAAAGTCATGTATAATGAACATGTCATCCAGAGACCTGTATACGTGAATGGCGCTTACCTCGAGGTTGTGCAGGAGTACATATATCTTGGCCAAACTATTCAACTGGGGCGACACAACTTCGAGAAGGAGGCGGCCAGAAGAATACGCTTGGGCTGGGCGGCATTCGGGAGGCTACGTGATATCTTTAAATCGTCGATCCCACAATCTTTAAAGACCAGGGTCTATAACCAGTGCGTCCTACCCGTGATGACCTACGGAGCCGAAACGTGGACACTGACCAAAGGACTGGTCCACAAATTCCAGGTTGCTCAGCGTGCAATGGAGAGAGCAATGCTTGGGGTTTCTTTGGTGGATAGAATTCGCAACGAAGTCATTCGCCAAAGAACTAAAGTCACCGACATTGCTCGTAGAATATGCACGCTGAAGTGGAAGTGGGCCGGCCATGTCTGCAGACGGACGGACAGCCGATGGAGCAGACAAGTGTTAGAGTGGAGACCGCGATTGGGCAAACGTAGTGTGGGACGACCTGCGACACGATGGACCGACGATTTGAAGAAGGTGGCTGGCAGCGGATGGATGCGAGCTGCCCAAGACCGGGATGGTTGGCGCTCTTTGGGGGAGGCCTACGTTCAGCAGTGGACGGCTATAGGCTGATGATATATATTTTGCTATATACGAATTGAAAAAAAAGTGTTAGGGTAATGATATTCTAGTTAAAGGTATCGATTTACAAATAAAATAAATAAGTTTTCTTTCTTTTATATGTAATATATAATCATATTATAATTAGGTAAGTTCTATCAATTTGTATATTTTTATAGTTTTCTAGACAAATAGATCCCAGATCATGACAAAATTAAAAGAGTTGTGTTACTTCATGAAAACCACCACGGAGAACTACCCATTTATAATTTAATAAAACAGCGTCGAAAGAGAATTTATAATTTTTAAATTATGGCCTGTGACAGCTTGAAAATGTTGTCCAGTTCTCACAATCTAATTTTCTTTTCTACCTAGACAGGCAATAAATTACAGGCAGTATTTAGTATGATGTACAAATTTGTTTTTCTTTTCTTTTTTCTTACATCTTTGTGATGTAAAAAAAAAACAAATTAAATCAAATAATTTATTCCAATTAGACCAATTCAGGTGCTTTTGAATTGTTGAATTTTATTGAATTTAGTTGCATAATTATTGATATTATTGAAAATTATAATCATGGTGCCCGAACATATCAGATTGTGAAATAAGTTAATAGTTTATTACCTGCAGACAGGACCGATGTGGTTATATTGCTATGACACAAACACATAACTCATTAATAATTGCAAAATAGCATGACATTCGCTATTTAATGTGAAGTCATACAAAAAGGTTGCGATTCAGTGACGTAGTGAGAACAAGCGGAACCGATAGTTGCAAAAAATGCGGCAAAAATCAGAAATATCTTCCCATTGTGCTATTGTTCGTAACTTACAACCTTTACATCATGCATAGAATACGTAGTTAATGAAAATATCCATGAAAATAATCACGTATGGTTTTAGTGATGATGCATAGTCACGAGAGCCAAAGGTAGGGTAAGAATATGCTAGTCTAGCATAGAAGTCTGGATATTAGTTTAGGTTACCTACAAGCTCGAACAAAACTAAATTAATTTACAGCAACTCATACCTACATAAGTACCTAATTTCATACGTATTTAAATGGCTAATGCTATAAAATATTAGATATTAAGCGTACCTTAGATTTGGTTAAAGTGTATTCGATTTTCTCGACATTCTATCCTACCTACCTATCTTCGACATTAAGCTGTCAACACGTATCTGTAACCTGACACGATACAAAACCACACGCGAAATTACTGCAACATACACCCAGTAACCTAAATCTAAATTGACACGATGGTTACGCATGATAATTTTCAAAGTGCCAATGAGAAGCTCGAAGTAAAGAAAAGAGGTAGAATAATTTAATTTGTTAAGTTTTGACGTTAAAATAGTATGGACAGCGATGTCCTTCACGACGACATTAAAAATAATAGACGAATGTCACATTCTAATTATTATCGATCGAAACGTTTCCATAGTTTACGATAGCGGTGGCGCCTATGCCATATTGAAGGACGCAATTAGCGGAGCTTGTTCAGCTTCTGCCTCGCGAGTTGTGGATTTTTATATAGGTAAACAAATATTTCCTAGACCGACCCGTAATTATTTTGGCTCTGATTTTTAGTATATGTTTAATAAAAAAAAGAAATAGGTAGAGCTTATGAGGAAAACGAGAGACACTAATCATCTTAGCTATTTCTTTTTAAATTAGCCTTTGATTGGTTACCTGAGGAACTAATTTACTATACAAACAGATAGCGTATCTGGCATTTTTGCATTTATCGTTCACTAAAGAAAGAGAAGGCATTTTTTTATGAAGTAAATAAGTAATATGTAAAAGTAATATGTAGTTACATAAGAGATGAAATTATGAGAATCAAGAAAGTTTTGCAACTATTATAAATTGACATATCTAGCCTTATGCACCAAGACCACTATACTAAGTTCCTGCTACTACAAATCCTGTAAGCCATGATCTACTTACGATGGGTTTAACCTTTCAGACAAGCGCCAATGCAGCAAAGTTCAACTGGTACGTTAGGACATTTAAATGCAATCTACAAACTTTATAGCTAAAAAGGTTAGATTAAAAAAAGGGAGACAGACTTGCCTTTACAAAAACCCTTAACATCAAAGCCATCGTGAAGGATTTTCATTACTTTTTATTAATTTAGGATCTGTACCTACAAGAAAAATGCCGCAGGATGGTAATTGATCCCGAAAAAAAACGCCGATTTATAATCGTTAAAGTTTTATTCTAAATTTAGATTATACACAGGGCGTTAGGTATATATTATAAGAAATCTTTTTCTTCTAAGCCTTTTCCTATATTTTCAGTTTCCAGAACTTAACGTCCTCTCCAAAGAATGGGATCGATATGGTAAGAATATTCACCAAATAGATTGGCTTCGACCGGCGCAGCTTACCCTTAAAGATCAATTGATAAGCTTGGTTATGAATAAGATACAAAACTCTTATTTATTAATTACATAGTAATTGCAGCCAGATTTTCTTTCGTCTCGGACGTACTAATTATAAACATTTTCTCAAATTAATTCAAAATTGAAGCACTAAAATTACACTTATCAATATCAATACAAACAACGAATATTTAAATAAGAAACACACATAGATAGAATTAATTAATTGAGTACTAACTGGAAATAACAAAACCTGCAAAAAAGGAATAGATGGATTTTTTCACTATTTATTATTATCTAAGTTTTCGATGACCGTTCAGCTCAGCGGTAGTTAACATTGCCTGCTGTGCTATGGGTCCCGGGTTCGAATCCCGGTAGAGACAATTTTTTGTGTGATGAATGAAAAAAAGTGTATAGGTATGCAGTATATCAACCTTCTAGTATCCGTAACACAAACCTCGTTGCTTACCATGGAACTAAATGGCGCTGTGTAATAATGTCCGGAAATATTTATTTATTTATTATTTATTTATTTTATCTATCACGTGCAATCCATTCAATTAGCTCACGAACGATCTGATTGGAATAGAAACGGGAGGGTTTTGCCCAGCAGTGGGTTACAATATGTTTATAGTAATTGTTACATGTAATCGTATTAATTAAGACCTATAGTTATATTCTATTGTGAAATAGAAACAAGGGACACCATGAAATATTAAAAAAAAAAACATTAATATCAACTAATTAATTACATTTTGTTCCTGAAGACCGGGTCATACCAATATTACTTGAAAAACTTCCTACAAATTGAGAATCTTTTAATTGTGTGCTAAACGACCCTTGAAATTATATTTTTTGCAGATTGGTACATAGTTAAATTGCTTTGTTCAGAATGAAAAAGTGTCTGGTAACATTATACATTTATTAACATTATTTTTGATAATTTGGTTACGGAATGAAATAATATCTCATATGAATCATCACCCAAAAGATGAATATCTATGAACAAAGGTGTTCTGAATAATAAAATAATACTTAATTTAATATATATCTCAAGACTCGAAATATATTTATGAGTCAATGTAATTTCTCTATAACTAAATGTTGACACCGTTTCCTGAATGACGACTGCATCGAAGAAGAAACACTGAAACACATAGAGTCCAGTTACGTGCTAAACTAGAGTGCTAACACACGCACTCACAATGAATGAGAGCTGTCATAGCCTAGTGGTGTGAGTTCAAATTTGTGTCCTTATTTATCACATGGTAGGGGAGACCCAGCAGTGGGTCATTAAGGGGTTGATGATGATGATGCACTCACAATGCATATACTTTTACCTACCTTTTGAGGAGCTCTAACTTTCGACCTGCCCGTGTTTCACTTTTTTGATATATTTCCTCATTAATGTATATTTACGTATATTTGTGGATAAACGTGAATAGAAGTATTACTTACAGATCTTAATGTGTCAGTAAGTAATATGTTAACATAATATATTTTACTTCTGCAGATTTTAGTACATAGGATTATTATTTAATTAAATGATGTAGAAGTTAATTATAAGTTACCGTATATAACTTATCTCTCTCTAAACTTTATACGTGACAAAAGCAAGGTCAAAGTGAAATAACTTGGCTATCCGCTTAACTGTTTCTCTTGTATTTAATGCAAATATAAGTACCAATTTCACGTCTGGACCGTATTTAGTTGACCTCTTGAGACCGTTTTTGTGTAAATATGCGCTTTTCCCAAGTGCATTAATTAAACTTGCGCACAGAAAGGTAGTTTTTATTACTATAAACGACTTACTGCTAGACCAGCAGGCTAACAATTCTTCGCCATTAAACAAACGTAATATTTACAAACAATGGTCACGAAACCCTAAAGATTACAGTAACAAGAGTTATGCAAATCTTGCTCAGTAATTCCACCAGATCTTTCCTCCACTGTCCTCACAAATCTAGTTTTTAGGAAATCTAAAATGATATTTCTAGATTTTATCAGAACTTGACATACTGTTTTTATGTGCCTATAATTTTCAAATTATGAATAACATAATGGTACCATTTTTTGTTTCTCTTCGACTACATCTACACATCTTCGTTTACACTATAAATTAGTGTAAACTTTTTCGGTTTCATGAGTTGCAGTCAGGGAATTGGAACTGGGTCCTAAATAAACATAAAAACTGAGGTTAGCTTCAAATTAACATCATGCTACAATCGAGAAATAACGTCTGTGCAGTCTTATCATTCGATTCGTTCTGCGACATAATTTTATTGTCACTATGTCATGTCTCTAGCTAAGTCTCGGCACGAAATACGAATAAAATAGCATTATCTGCTAAATTGAAATCCCAACCTCCTTAGTCTAGAAACTGTTCATCCAAACAACTTATTCGACCAAACAACCCTAAAACTCAAGTACGGCTACGATAAAAATTTATAGATTGCGGTTTGACCTGCATTAGGAAACAACATTCTATCAAAATGATTAACGGGTGAATCACTACGAAGGCCAAGTGCGGTCAGGAGCAGACTGTAGGCTAATAAATGGTCCTCTCCTGTTACAATATGGCAGGATTACGAAGTGCCGTATATCACTATTTACTTTTTCTATCCTACATACGGCGCTTTTCCGTGGACACTATTTTTCTTATTGTTTCTTATGTAGTTTGTCGCGTTTCCGCTGTTTTATTGGACAGTTCTGGTGTAATATGGGTGGCAGTAACAGTGACAGTGCGTAAAAAGGTTGCTCTACAGATTGCGATGCTAGTTTTTTAATATAGTGCTTTTGTGTTTTTTCTTCATCCAACTCGGATCCAAATGTATTTCAGCCAACGACGGTTATGTTATATCTTAGTTACAAATTTTAATATCCATGCCCAGTTAGAAAGTTAGTATAATTATCGATTAGTCATGAAACTTTTAGTTCATTACGTATCTTTAAACAGTTCCAATCACGTGCATGTTTTTGAGGCTGCCGAACTAATATAGAGCTGGATCACGTGACCAGACTAAATATTGAAAGGCTTCGTATGCATGCGAAATAGGTCCTTATTCACAGTAACTACATTATCTTACGATACAAGGTGGTTAATAATCTGATTGGAATAAAATTTGAAAAGGTATTTGCGCACGCGAAGCTATCACATAAAAAGAGTAGGTACCAACCTAATAAAATAGCGGTTAACTGCGAGAACTATTATATTATATAAATAATTATTAATGTCTATTTGTGCCTATTTATTCATTCGTATACCGTTTATATAATTACGTTGAAACTTTGGTGAGTTATTTGTGTAGGCGCTCGCGCCCGCGCGTTATAAAAACAAAATTAAAAAAAATACATTGAAAGGCAAAGATAGCTTGTAAGTATTTACCTCAAATGAACATCTAACATGTACACATTCGTTTGTTTTTCGGCAAATCCTCGATCAACAATAGTGAGATATTTTAAGCACACTCCTAAAACAAATCTGTTGAGTTGTTGCCGATTAAAGACACTCTCTGCTATTTCGCGTCAGATAACTTACACCAGTCAATTACCCCTGATCCTTTTAGGTGCTAATCGATATCTCAAGAGTCCCTGACGGGTAAGTGTCTTCTCATTACTAAGTAAAGCTTTCTTTGCTATACGTTCCTCTAAGAGCATCCTATGGTTTCTCACTGGATAACAAATGTCAAAGTGAAGCAAAGGGTATGGTACTATCATAAAAACCTGATACTTAATAATAAATATTCTTTGGGGCCATATTGCTTGGATACTATCACAATTCTAGTGGGCTACAAAATTATATATATATTTCATTGTATGAGTTCAATCTTTGACGACCCAATCCAGCGGTAGTTAACACTGCCTTCTTTGCTATGAGTCCCGGGTTTGAATCCCCGTAGGAACACATGTTTGTGTGATGAGCATAAACATTTGTATCCGAGTCATGAATGTATCTATGTATAATATGTATGTATTTACAAAAAAAAGGTATACTATATCAACCAACTAGTATCCGTAACACAAGCCTCGTTGCTTACCTCAGAACTAGATGGCGCTGTGTCATAATGTCCAGAAATAGTTTTTCATTTATTTATAATCCTAAGGTGCAGCACTGACTTTTCGTAGATATGCATATTAGTCATTTGCTCATCGTGATGAACCCAGTATGCCTGAGAGATTTTTGCAATGGTATGTAAAAGTCAGCCTACCGGGTGGGCAGGCTTTGGTATATGGTAATTATATTTTATTTTATTGTTAGTTATGTTTATTTATGTACAGATTTTATGGTGACTGTATATTTTATTGTGTTTTTATAAAACAAAGCTCTAGTAAAACTCCGATCTAAGCAACGAGGCCTGTTTTACGGATATAAAATGATATACTACATCGTTGTTTTTGCACATGTTCAATGCACAAACATAATATGGAGGGCAAGCACTTATCGTTGCGCTAATCGGAATAATAATTTGAATTGTATGTATCGTCTTATTGATGTCACCCTAAAAAAATTATTGACTGTTATACAATTTTCAGTTTTCTTATCAAATAGATTACTCATTCTAATATTTTTTTCTCATTGTCAGAAAAGCTCTGTTACGTAAACAAATTATTGTTATTGCAAATGGACAGTCCGACATAAATGTCAAGTAACTAAATTAATAATGAATTACATACATTATTTTATTTTACAAATGACACAACAATCCGAATTTTGCGTTGCCCCACACTAGGATTTTCTCCTGTATCGTGAGTGCGTTTACAAACACAAATGTACACATACACAAACGCCCAGACCCGGAACAACTATCAGCACAACGTACAAATATTTGCTCCGTGCGGGGATCGAACCCGTGACGCACAAGCCAATCGCTCAGCCACTGCGCCACTGAGTCGTCGAATTATTGCTCTACCAAATTCGCTGATTGTGCACGTGAGTAAGCTTCATTAATGCTGCGCGTTCGTCCGCTAACCCTTGTTTTAGAGATAACGAAAATTACCACAAAGTTCCGTAGTTTCGCTCATAGTTATTATCTAAATTGAATTTACATATTAACACCCTTTTATATATATCAAAATTTTATGCATTGTGACTAGATACTAATCTAGTCACTTATTCACTACAATTAGGTAAGTACCTACGTATGTTCTAATTCAATATAATTCAACCTTTCACAGAAAACTCCTGAAGTAGACATACAATGCTCAACTTTAAATTGTCACCGCCCGCATCAGTAGTTTGGCCGGAAAATTTTCCAACAATGTCCAAGCGCAATGCTGTAACGAATGTTTCAGACAGGTAGGTATGTGTTCGAGTTTCAAAATTCTCAATTATCAACAATCAGGTGTTGTTTTATATTATTATTGTAGGTACTCTTTACTTCATAAACTCCACCAGCAGTCGAGTTTAAGTTCGACCGCGGATTTGACTTACAACTACGTCTTTTAGTAGGTCAGCTTTGATTTGGGACTTAAGTCAATTTGAATGTAGGTATACTGATATCACCAGTACCTACAACTCAAGTTGGAGTCTTGAATTATATACACGATTTGGCCATATTGTCGTATTGTCACCCCACTTCAGACATCAGACGTAGTTTCTTCTTATTGAAACCACTAAGCCACTCGGCTCAGTAAATTTATCAGCACCAACACCAACAAAATTCTGATATGCAGAGTAGTTATATGAAATAAATACAGCCGTAACCAATCGTACAAACTTCTACGCTCTGCTACATACGATTATGTTTCGGAATGATGTAAAAAGAGTTGGCCTCCAAAACAAATGTATTTTATAACGTATTTGACAAAGGTTCAAATGTAATCGTGAAGCAACAGTCACGTAAAAACAAACAAATAAAAGGGTAAACCGAAGAAATCGGCTCACGAACCATTTGTTTACATGAAAAGTTAAGTACGTGACAAAGAAACGAACCGCAGTACCAGATGTGTTGTTCAGGTCTTCCTACGGCTTCAAGCATACTAATAATATTTCCAAATTTAATTAATATTGCAATAATTTTCTATACAGAACTGTATATGTAGCACACTTTCATCGATGTGTATTGAATTTATAATGGTTAGTTGTTGTTTTGGGGGGTGTAGTGAAATTTTAAAAATATTATAACATTGCTTCAAAAAGAGCTTTATAAGTTCTCCCAACGCTCTCCCAAAATAATATCTAGCATTAACCAAGCGGTTAATTAACGTGACAATACACATATTAATTGTCTTAGCTATTGTGTAGAACAACAGCTTAACCAGTCTGTTCAGTCAAGTCTGTTCCTATTCAAAGCTAATTTCAGAAACAAAACGAAAATAATCAAAATTGCTGATATTATAAGAAATCATAGAAATCTGACGACCTAATTGGCGCTGTGTGTTTGTTAACGCACCCACAACACACGAGAAAATCCTAGAATGGGTCTACTTTTTATTTAAATAAAAAAAGAAAGAAAATAATAATAACAGCAAACACTGGATAAAGTTTGCCATCCGAACATGATAAAATACGTATAAAAATTGTGGCAATGCTCCGCAGCGACTGATACTGAATAATTTAAAAGATATTTAATGCAAAAACACGGCTTGGGAACATGACAATATACATTATTATACTATCAGCATACTGATACTGCACCGGCCTACAGATTGCCGCTATGTGCAAAAAAAAAACGGTAGCCGGTAACGGTAGCAGTGTCTATTCACTGAACAATATTTTGGTTTTGGAAACATAAAAAATTTGGATATTCTAATAATGTTTATATACTTAAACACATTATGTTAAGAACCTAATTCATTATACAACTAATAATGGAACTAATAAAATCATAAATTATTATCAGATGGCCGGAGCCGTTCACCAATTCAAGCTTTTCTGAAAAGGAGTGATAAATATATCAACGATATTTTATTGTAATAAACTTTTTAGAATCCATTTATATGATGGTCTTAGAAAAATATGAAAGCGAGGATAAAATCTTTAAACAATTACAAAACCTTTTAGAAACTTTCATAAGAACGTCATTAAAACTCTAACTGTTCAGTCTGCTAAGTTTTTTACAAGTATTGTAGCAACTTAGTAAGTTATTCTGCAATGAGACAAAATGTCCGGGCATCTCAACTATAAACTTCTTAGTTAATTGAAATAATTAAATCACCAACAGTAATTAATAACGTGAACTCTAAAATTACCTTAATATTAAATACGAGCCAACTCACCCGGCTTCCAAATGGGTCACACCCCTCTTTTTATGGTTTAACCATCCATGTGACAAAAATGTGAGTACAATAAATAACATCAAAATTTTTGTAAATGTTTAGGAGGTGACGAATTACAAACATGATAACTGAAATTCATACATAAATATAAAATAATGTCTGTACTTCTGCCCACCGGATATTAAAAAAAACATTGATTAAATTATTGTCAGCTTAGGAAGCTGAAACTCTATTTGGTTGTTAAAGTCAGTCAAAAACTATTTATTGGGAAAGAAATCTCAAAAATGAGAGAAGAAATGGCAGGGGCACATTCAGAGCCGCAGGCATGAAATAATATATTTAGTTTATTTCATATATTATGTAGATTATTTAACATAAAAAACATAAAAATACGATGATTGACGAAAAATCTGTAAAAAAAATCCTTATTTAAATTTAAATATAAAATTTCATAAACTCAGTGCGTAAGTTGGAGTTCTCTGTATGAAACTCCAATTTTCTGTATAATTATACAACTCGAGCATTGCGAATTTAATTTCCTTACGCGAAGAATGAACATATAAATCTTATTTACGCCACAATAAATTTTATGAGGACACCATATAACTCATGTAAAGCTAAAAAGCTTAAACGTATAAATACGGGAGACTGTTTTCGAAAGACAAACACAAATTACGAATAAATATATATTACAATTTGAACAAAATTAACTGCTAATGTCTCCACAATGAATCAACCACGAGTCCTATTTTTTTATTGAAATATGTTATCGTCAGTACCATCAGCCCGTATTCGCCCACTGCTGGACATAGTCCTCTCCTTCTCATCGAGTCGCTGAAAGGCTCATCTAGGCCTTCAGCAAGTTCGCCTAGCAGGCAAGTGTTCTACACTACGAAATACAAATATTATGACGTACATACTAGTTATACTATTACTTAAGAAAGGTTGTGTTGTAAATATTAAATTACTTGTGTAGTAAAGCCTAATTAATCCCTCTCAAATGAAAGGAGACCTTAACCCAGCACCGGGACAGTAAATGGGTTGATGATGATGATATATATGTACATATATAAATACGTACGTGATACAAACAAACAATTTATCTATTACTTGACAGCTTTCGAATAAATAACCAGTGGCTTAAACAATTCGAAAATTTATTCTATAAACGTCTCATTCAATTATTTCTCATGGAACATAATGATTGGTATTTAATTACACCAGACAAAATAATGGAAGGGCGCCCAATCAAAACGTGAAATATTCTCGTTTTCTATAGAAATAAACTCTGATTTTGCATTAGTTAATTCAATTCTTCATATTTTATGCTATGAATTACGGATTCCACGTAAACATTGAAATTCGAGGTGAAACTATTTTGAGCTGTTTAACAAAATCCTTGAAATAGTAATGATACCAATATTTTTTTCGAGCTCATAATCATCACATAAATATATAATTGACTTACCTTTTTGAACTTAAAATGTTTACTTTTTAAAGTCTCTACGGGTATTCCAACTCAACTTGCCTCATTTTATTAAGCTAAACTAAGCCAACCCATGTATGCGTTTTATACGCTAAAAACCGTTGAACAAAAAATAAAAGTTTTATCGAACATTATCTGGAGCTAGTATCTTACATGATATAATCAAAGAGAGGGGCGATGTGGGTTATAAACATGCGTAATTTAATGGAGGAATACTCGTATGCATTCACAGTGAAACCGCGTTTGATCTGATACCCTCAAAGAATTCAATCCACACGGCCAACGGATAATCTCTCTTTGCCTCGTAATAAATCCGTTACTAGGTTGCTGGTAGATCACTTTTCCCAAAAAGGCATATTCACCTGCTTCGATTTTGATTATGTCAATGTAAATTGTTTAAGCTTTCAATAAAGCTAGAGAATCTCCTTGTGAAGATACCTATTTCAATTTATTACGTGTACGTGAAGTTAGCGTCTCTAACGAGGGTCTGATAGCGCATGCTTTGTGATGCTTAATTTTTTAACATGTTAGACTTCGACTAACTTATAAAACTTTAATGACTTTCAAAACCAAACCAACAACATATACGTATACTTCTCACATCAATAAAACTTCGTCTCTTACATTAAGATAACGTCATATTCCTGAGAATAAAAACATTTACGAAATTTAAAATTCTAAAAAATAATCGGCTATTTTAATATATTGGTTTTGGTTAAGAATTACGAATTTTTACGTTTTATCGTTTATGGAGAGCTAAAAAGATATAATTCTCTTAAGTAAGGTGATAACTATGTATCCAGCTGATGCGGATAAAGAATTTAGAGTATTTAAAACGAAGCGCCTACCAAACTGATAAACACAATTATGAAGCCACACTGATGTTGGCATATTTAAGGCCTGTTCCATTTAAGTATTTTTATGATGAATCTAAGTACTTATTGTCAAATTATTATGCCTGAGCTGACATCATTGATTATTTATGTATAAACCGATGTATTCTTCGCTATGACCTCCCAGACAGTGTGGGACTGACAGTAATGTCAGTAATAACACTCCCATTTAATGTTACCAAAACAGAATCGATTGTATTATGACGAGCATACTGATTGCGGGCTGACCGAATAGTGTTGTAACAAAAGATAGCAAGTGATAAATGTGGACATTAGTTATAATGGAAGCTATGTGGTGGGGTTTGATAATGGCGTAATAAGCGCTCTTACCGCTAAACGCGCTATAATGTTATTGTTGCATTATTTAATTAATAAATGGACCACATACATAATATATCATTTTAAAGTCACTCAATCGTTTTATTGCTAGGTGCCTATGTACTTCATCTTAGAAGCGGCCGCTTGTTAACAACTTCAACAACTTGTGATATTTTTGCAATAATCAATTAACGTAAAGCGTTTTTTAAGAAAAAAGTTGAAATTAAATTGTCATAATAACACATAAATATTGAAGATGGGAAAATTTACCAATGCTATGGCCTCTGTATCGTTTTGGGAGGTCCGCTTCCTGTTTGGCCGGAAAATAAAATATGTGAATACCTACATTATAATGGATACTTATGCAATGATAGTCTACTTCCATGGCCATAGTGTACCAAGTCACGTGTCAGGCTTCAACGGCGAAGGAAAACGTTTTGAGAAAAGCATTTTTTAACGTTTGCAGGTAAACTACCTACTCGCATTAAGCCATCGTAGTAGACAGCGTATAGACTATACTTTTAGTAGTTAAGGGAGAAACGCGCAGAAAAATAATGTTAATGGGTTCTACTCTCAACCTTTCAAGTGTCTAATTGTGCTTTCGCTGAAATCACACATCCATAAGCAAAGAGGCATTAGCACTTCAGCCGTCTATGATCGATCCGTCGTCGCTTGTTGAGCGCCAAACAACGTTCTTCCCCGACTAATTAACCCGTTTCGAGATTTAGTCACTCGTGACCGACTCTATATGAAACGAAATTCCATATTATCCTCCTATAACAATATTTTGACAGGTACAATTAATATCGAGTACGAATAACGTATTTTGCGCTAGCATATGTATGCAATAATTGTATGTCTAGAATGATTAACACCTTAAGTTGATTTTTACCGTGAAAGTTTCCTATGGCTATGACATTATTGCATTATTAGCATTTTATCACAGTAATTCATTAATTCATTAATATTAATTAAATGAAATTGTGTCTGTATACACAATTTCACCACGCATAAAGTAAATCAAAAGCCGATGCCAGAATTTAAAACAAGCTTAATATAGTAAATGTACTCGTTGGTAATGTACTGTAAATGGATGTCTTAATATGAAAAAGAAGAATTCTCCATATTTTGCCATGAACACACTTTTACACTTAAAGATATTCATCACATTTGTTTTCGTTAAGTTTAACATAATTATTCGAATAGGTTTTAAAAACAGTTGCCTAAAAGAGACGGTTTTGATATATCACACATAAATCAGTCTAGCCAGTATACAAATTTAATTCTGCTAATTATAATGTTCCTACAAAATAAAAGACAATATAAATTCGTAATAATATATTTATTTAATTACAACTAATTAAAAAAGTGCCAAGCAGTAGGGGAGGTGCCAAGATTAGAACCGATTACCCTGCTCGTAGTTAAATGAAATATTTATGTTTCTTTGGCGTTGTCTAATTATTGAAGATATTTATAAAATCCGACTCTTTATGAAATGCGGATACCATTATATGCCAGATTTCACAACGTAATCAACACAGATTAACTAACACTGAGGACTGTTCAGAGACTGGGTTTTCAGTATAAGTACTGTACGTTCTTTCACCTCACATTTTGCGTGATATATTTTTAATATAATTATATTTAAGATAAGACCTCCTTGGACGTTTATCCATGCATGATTGTAATATGTATAATTATGTTGTCATGAAATAAGATTAACTTTCAATAACACAATTTTCAAACTTTCAACTTTCAAATCAGTAAACAATATATTAATAAAAAAAATAAAAAATGCTACGAATACACAAATATTGAAGGCATTCAATATACAGTACAGTTTCTAATTTAATTTAGTTAGCGAGAAAAGGATCCAGATTCAATAATACTTAATGCATTGGAGATGCAATTTCTTTTATTCATGTATGAATAATTTTAAAATCCTTTTATGTTCTCGCGTTCGGTTCTTATGTAGTGTGTATAATGAATTGTTTTCACACATTTTTTTCAGTTGTATCAACATAATTTACTACTTACTGTCAGCTACTCATAGTGCAATCCATTGTTCTGTGGCTTACCTGTAACAATAAATTGTAAAATAATTTAATTATGTACGTAATAAGCACGCGACCTAGATGAACATTTGTTGTCGCGATAGGTAATTTTCTGTCATCGCAATCTCGCCCAATTTTGTAAATTATGCGTGCAAATTATTCAAAGCTCAGTCTGACTCGAGATTTTGCGAGTACTTATATTTAAAATTATAAAGCGCCAGCGAGAAACACTTAATTCTAATAAGAAACCACAATCCAAGCTAACAAAGTTTTTGCAATTATCAAGACATCTTATTAAACATTTAAGCCAGTTTCATTTTGTTGTATTAAACTTGTCAGAGTTTATCCAGTACATTTCATCTAGATACTGCACAAACTTGTTAGCTATGTCAAGCTCAGTGGTGGTTTTATTAGTTTGTGAGCTCAAAGCTCACAATGATTGTTGCCGTTTGTTAGTTTGCGGGAGGAAATACACAAAGAAATTCGACAACTTCGTTGTCTTGTAATGACTACACTACGTATCTTTTTGACAAATACCAAAATCCCACTCACAAAGTGTAAAACTTGGACGAATACGAAACTGTCGGTTATCTTAATTATTATGTTTTTCCTCATAGAAGTGAATAATTGTATTTTTTTTGAGCGAATAAATTTCTAAAACCGTAAACCGTAAATATAGAGAACGTTGTCTTCGAAGTTGCCATCGTACACGTAAATATTTTATATGCAAAAAGACTATATAGTTACATGAAATATGTATGTAATCTTGGCTGTCAGGGAAAGCTTATTCGATATCATGTGCCTATTAGACGGTCAATGATAACATTCTGACGAATTCTCTTCTGTTGATGCGTAACTTAATGAGCTACCGTGGTAAACTCTCATGCCTGTTACAATCCTTATCGATACTTGTTCCCAGCAGTACCAACAGTAGTTGAAGAAATCAATAATTGGTCCCATATGTCTTTCGTCTCCATAGAAAGTATTATCATGGATGATGAATAGAGATTGCAAACCGGGCCCGGCCGGGTCCGGCCCGGCCGGGCCCTGTACCCTTTTAGACATCCACCGGGCCCGGCCTTTCATACCCGGTATGAATGATTCACTCAGGGAACTCTTTAAAGAAATAAATATTATGACAGTGCCCTGTCAGTATATCTTTGAAAATATAATGAACGTTAGGAAAAATATATCACATCATACGAAAAGATGTGATCTGCATAATTATAATACTAGATATAAGTCAAAATTAATGCAGCCATAGCTTCGTCTCGCTACAGTCCATACCTCTTTTGTGGGATATAGTTAAAGCTAAAGCTACTAAAGTTTATCGATGTTGATAAGACAAGTTTAGTACATTAGGCTGCGTTATTAGTTTCTTATTCTAATACTATGTTTTCAAATACATAGTTACATTAGTATTAGTAATTAACTTTAAGCAAGCAGGTCTTTCTCTTAACTCTGTATAGTATTATGTAGTAACTAACTAATTCTGTATTAAAAACTCGTGATTTTGAGACTGACTAGTGTTGATTTGCTGTTTTGAAAGTAATATTATTCCGTATCCTTGAATCATTGTATTTTTCCTGCATTTACTTAAACCAAATTGTTCTAAAATACTTTAAAGGTTTCATCCTAATACACTAACCCGGATAAGCCGCCAACCCGGCCGGGTTGGCGGCAAATGTTACCGGACCCGGCCGGGTTGAAAAACATACCGGGTTGCAATCTCTAATGATGAAGTATGTGAGTGTGAGAACTAACCAGGCGGATCAATCCTGCCACTAAGCCTGTAAGAATTTAATTTACACTAATTTGAATACATCTATTATCATTATACCGCTAGTTGACAGCGCCAGCTATAATTACATCTTGACAGATGCCAACTAATACCCGCGTAGTTAACTAATATTGAAAATAAATCACGAGATAATTATAATTGTGCAGCAAAGTAAAAGGGAACTCGCCTGTTTGTTACTTTCACAGTCCAAGTACGTACTCTAACTAAAAGCCAAGATGATCCTTTGATACTTGCTGCTGCCATACTGTTACAATGTAAATAATTTATCATAATTTATCTTCGTCACGTAAATTTTTGAAAGCTTTGTACTGAAGAAAAATTTATTTTACCTACTGTAGTACAAAAATAATTTGTTTTTAAAATTCTATTTTTATGAAAACATTGATTATAACTGACTTGTAATTCTAGTGGCTTGCAAGAGCGGCTACAAAACGAGGTCTTAAGTTTGATTCTTGTAATGAGTAATTTTTGATAAACATTTTGTTTTAATTGAATGAAAACAAGTTTTATACATGTAGTGAAAGACTAGCAGTAGGCTAGTGTGGTGGACCGTGGACAATAGCCTAATCCGTGAATCCTACACTCGTGTGCAGCAGTGGGACAATAATGGATTGATGATGATGATGATGATTAGTGAGAGAAAAAGTAGGTATCTTAGTACTTTTATTCTTTTATTATGTTATCGTTACATACAACATATTTATAATATATCTTCTTCTTCTTCTTCTTCGTGTCGATGGAACATGAATGTCGTCAAATTTAATACCCACATTTATAATATAGTATAGTACGGGGACTCAAGTTCCCACAGTCAAACTGACAACACAGTTTTGAGGGGCATTGGTGTAAATATATGTTAATAAATAAAAAAATAAAAATAAGAGGTCAAGCTGAAAGCAGAGGATAGAGAACAGTGGCAAACCTCATTGACAATAACTGAGGCTATAAACTATGTCATGCAAAGTTTACGTAACCCAAATTAAATATAGTAACTGGTTCGTCCAAATGTAATATAACAAAAATATGTTTGAGTATGTATGAGTATACTTTAAACATATCCAATCCAAGCGATGTTTGTGCTGAGACTATTTTTGTGAACAGAGTAAATAATCTATCGGAGCGATTCTTTTGTAATTCGAAACGTAACGGAAAGAAAAATAAACGGCATTACGTTCGTAACCAGTGAAGTATTTGACAAAGTATCGAATTTTGAAAGCTTTGATGGTTTTATGTCAGACTCTCCATTCAACAAAAGTATTATACCAAGATTTCTGAGTCAATAATTATAATTTTGTATCATATTCAGCATGGATTAAGTTTATTTCTTACAATAGTATTGATTTATTACACTAACGGTAAGTACAGATTTAGTAACATGTTATGTAACTTGTGTTTTATAACAAGTCCACAATTAAAGTGTAGTTTTCGTACCTATTCACGCGTATAAGTTATATAACATTGATGTAAACAATCATAACATGATGTATGTATAACAACGTTTTATAACATGTTATGTTATGTAATCTGTTCGCACCTTAGCGCGAAAATTAGACATTGATCAATTTAATTTTTAGGGATTTTATTATGATATATTGATGCTATTGTATCCCGACGTATTTTAATTAATTATCTTTTACAACATAATTAATAAAAATATAAGATAGCTTTTCAAATCATATCGCCAATTTCTAAATGCATAATATTTCTCCGTAGGCTACGCAGAAATATCCGGGGTACTGACATGATTATATTTTATGGAACACATTTTGGATAGTGTTCAGTTTCCAGTCATTTTCCAAACTTATAATTTCAAGCTTCATCGCACATGCAGTCATAAAACCGGTAAAGTTAGTGGGTTGGCGGACACCGACATGATTTATAGTTATTGCCCTTTTTAATGCCTCACAAAAGACGTATTAAACGGATAGAAGTTTAAACTATTTCAGTGTATGAAACACATATACAGACGTAAGTAGCGAGTACGTAAAAATACTACAAATTATGCATTTACACTTCAATGTTAAGGGTTTACCTTACCTACTCTACCGAAAGGTATGTACAAGTATTATATTTTTTGTTGTTGTACAGTCTGCCCAGTTCCCTTGTTTAATTTTTAAAATATATTTACCGTAGATATGGTAGATAAACTAGATACTATGATGGAGCTGTTAGTTATCATAAGCTACACTGCCGCCCATCAATAAATAGGTTTCACGCTCGTTTGACGCGTTAATGACGGAAAAAATATAGGAAGTTCCATATAGATTTATTCCTAATTCATGAGGCAGTCTAATATTGTATTAACGTATTAATATTGTATATTTAATACCGTATACAGCAAAATATTAAACTAAAAACAAATTTTAGTATGATCTAGTCTGAGTCTTCAAATAAAATAACGATATTGCATCCAATCTGTGAATGCTGTCAATGTACGCTGATTTTGCTTTGTATATTGTTACTGAAAATTATTGTAACCTGTAACTCTATTACAACAAGAATAAAACGCAATTTAAGCAACCAACGCGGCAACAAGTGGCAATAATTGCGTTTACGTCGTTGTCGCAACATTTTCCCACGAGAAACATTAATTATATACTACACTATACTACTTTAAGGGAACTAGACAGTGGCTTTCCATGTGTAATTACAATGATCTCTGTAAGGAATTAAATAGATACTGTCACATCTGCCGGCCTCAAAGGAATAGGTAGGGTCACATTTCGCCGATATGTTTTAGGTCCCATGTAATAAGGATCGAGCTATTGCTATTGAAAATATGCGCGGCATTACGATATTTCCTTGTTGTATATTTGTTTGTACTGCCTAACGAGTTTTCTGCCCCAACCTTCAAAGGATAATTGCAAGGGGAAATTAAAATATAATCTATATGAGCTCGAATATAATTAAACAAACATCCTAAACTTTGTACTAAAACTGTACAAAGTTTATTTTAGTAGTCTATAAATTGTTTTCCTTTGTATTTTGTGTGTATGGTACAAGTAAATTAAAAATATGTATACTACAAAAAAAAACATGTTGATTTTGTTTGTAGATGTTCCATTAAAGATGCTTATATAATAATTAATGTAACAAAATGTTTTTAAATTGTTAAATATTTAAAAAAATGTTTCGGATTTATTGAGCCCATTGAATAGCGTATTGAAAAGCAACATTAATCATCAAACAAAAACATGAACTGCTGGAACTAATGTTCGCTAACATAATAAACATCACGTCAACCATGTCGAAACTGTTATTATATATGATAAATGTGTCATAAATTACAAATGTTGAGCTACATTGTTCTTGATAACTCAAAATCGATTCCCTAATTTTGTTGATTAATTAATAATAAATATTGAATAACGGTCGCAGAGCCGAGTAGAACGTTGAAAAGCGTCTAAAAACACTGAAAAACTTTATTATTATTATTATCACATAGTGACAGCTTAGAGAAGTCGTTCTCGTGCGTAGTCGAGCATTGCGAATTTTAACTTATATATTAATAGTTATTGTGTAATATAATAATATTTTTTCAGTATTTACAGAAAATAACGTGCTCTTTTCTCCCCATAGTAAACATTAAACATTATTGGTGCTTTTGACTGGTTATTTCCATGAAAAAGGTTAATATTAGAAATTGCTTGTATTAGTGTATATGCTTGCCCTAAAATAGGTATTTACCAATAGTATGGTTAAATTTCCCAGAAATAAAGATGCATCGTTCCCACAGACATTATTATCCCCACTACCAGTATCAAATGAGATCCGCTTAAGTCAATTTTGTGAACAATTTATATGCGAACTTGGTATATTTACTGACATGACATCCCACATACGAACTCCATTAAATTTTTTTCATTCTTGCTTAGTATTAGGATTTATAATAGCATTCTCACACGTGCTGTCGTCACTCAATGACATGCAATATTCCCTTCCAGCAGGAGTCATTGAGTAAGGATTATGTAGACACATCTTCGATCAAAAGCCCCGTTCACTACACAGACTGAATATGGCACAAATTGACTTCATCTTTAACGATTTTAGTTATAATCTGACGTTCAAACAAAGCTTCCCATCGCTTTGAGTGCATGTTACTGACACGTTTAATACAGTTCCATTCAGAAAATTCTAATGGATTTAAACAACGCTGCAATCCCATTACTGTACGATAGGTACTAACATTGCACTGCATTAAGTTAATAACATACATAAAAGAAAGGGAACAAAAAGAAAGTAGAAGACTGTTGGTTTTTACTCTATTTAATCGATTAATTTCCTACTATTTAATCGATTTCACCCCAACAATGCAACGCAATCAAGATCAGTATACGAGGTATTATTATTAATACAACACAGTGTTTGTGTGTGTGAATGCGGAATAACGCCAGTCGATGTTCGTAACGCTGTTAAGTGGATTAAGGTGATGACGCTTGTCCGAATTAACCGAACGCTCGGCTCCGATCCGAAATAACTTCGTAGAGACGTATAGGTGAGGATAACTAGAGTGAACGAACTGTTATAGCAATGTTTGCGTATATCGCACGTGAGAATGGATTTGCTTTCAGTTTCTGTTTTCGATGTTTGTGGTATTGTGAACTCTGCTAAACTAATTTAATAAGATATTGATAAAACATAAGAGAATAATTAAAGCCATCGAGGTGACATCATGAGTACCTACAAAAATAAACCATTTAAGTTGGTGTCTCTATTAAGAAAGGGAAGTAGTTCACTTGCATACTTGAATTTCATTACTCTAGCTCGCCACATTCTTCCAATTTACAACTTACATCAAAAACATTTTTACAAGGACATCCCAAATCAAAAGTCATCCATTTATTCTTTCATCTGACGGCTATATTTACCAAACTCTCCTCAAATTGTATTAAAAAATGTATACCTACCTACTTTAATATTGAGGTTTAGTGTACCAGTTGTATTTCTTGTTGCTAAGAATTATGTGGCAAAAGTTCAGTGTTGTCTTATTGCTGCCCCTCGGAATTAGTCTGGCTTAAAGCTAAAGTCAGCTTCCCGATAGAATCTATTCCACTGTACTCAGTCTGAAGCATCCTCGACGGTCACATTGTAGGTTTACTTACCGGCTTCCACAACATCTTGACTTTGCAGCTGGAGTTTCCCACTGGACATCAAGACAACATTACTTTGTTAAGTTAGTCTTTCTATGACGTACAACTATAATATACTTGTAATTTTTACACTATTATAAATTTTGTATTAACAGTGGTGAAATGGAAAATATTATTTTAAAAGTATACCGAACAACTTTCTTTGAAATTAATTGTGAAGAAATGAATTAATTATATTCATATTACTGAAAATATGGCTGAAAAAAGGTAATGATAGCTTCTACCATCGAGACTACATACGAATGTATATCGCTTTTAATCTACCCATACTTATAATCGTTACATTCCATTTTAAGTGTTTTAACATAAAAAGCATATTAATACATATTCCAAAATACGTCAGGATAAAAGATCGGAATTGCACGACGTGGTGCCACAACGTGTGTTATTTATACTCAATCGCATTATCTTTTAGTCACAGTCGAGCGCATCCCTATGGACTTATTAACTGGGCCGTGCAAAGCGCTGCATGCGACGATTAAAATTACAGCGGCTGTAAAGTATAAAATAAGCCATAGAACCCGGGAGTAGCCGTTCACCCATGGCACAAAACGGAATGTATTAATTTATTGTTGCTCGTATAAACTGATATCACATAATTCTCGAATATTATATGTACATATTATTTGGGTAAAGATGTTGCATAACATAAAAATATTTTTTCCTATTGTCCACATATTTTTTTTTTCTAAAACATTTTATTTTACCACTTTGTTTTACCGTTATTAATATGATAAAATATTAATAACGGTAAAATAATACGGTTAATAACGGTATATAATTATTAATATTTTGACGACCCTTTTAGCGCAGTAGGCTGCCGTCTGCAGAAAGTCCTGGGTTCGAATCCCTGTAGGGGCAAATCTTTGTGTAATGAGCATGGACTTTGAACTTGGAACCACATGGCGCTGAGTCATAATTTGCATATACATATATATTTATAATTATTTATACCCAAATTACGGCTTCGTAGTACTAAGAATCTGATCGCAACCATGAGCTTTTAATGACTACAGAACCCTATGAACTATGAAAATAGGAATATTTATCTCGATAGTTATATTTAAGGGACATAATATTGGTTAAACATAAAGGTTCTTTAACTAACTAAAGGAACTTTATAATTTCTCGATGTAGCAAATACTACTCCACTGTTTTCCCTAGTTCCCAAGACACACTGTATAGTTAGCCGTAGAGACTCTTAGATGCATGTAGCTTTATAAATTGTATGAAGATTCTCGAGCTATACCCAATAGTATCATTATCTCGCGTGGTTTGTCGCAATTGCTATTGCGATTGCTTACGACCGCAACCATTAGTTGCATCCTCCAATGTTAAGTAGAAACAGATTGCAATCTGGGGTTTGTACTGAGAACTAATTACTCCATTGCTGACATTGGTTTACGATAGCTGAAATTAACTCCACCGCAGCAGGCTTACCTCATAAAATTAATAAAATATTCACCGAGATACTTAAGTGCTTCAACAATTTATTGGCGATGCCCCAATTAATATGTCGTGCTACTGATTTTAATAAGATTTTAATACGACCTACTTATGGGTACTATAGGGAACAAAATTAGTAACATAATATAACATAATATCACACCTGTCGTCCCGAATGGTTTGGCAGAGATGTGCTAACGTTATGTTTAAAATAAAAGGGGAATTAATTAATTGAATGTACCTAATTTGATTTAAATATCTCTATCCATATCATTTATTTTATCTAGGCTAATTTTGAGAGATAATTTTATAAACAATTAAAGTTAATAATATTAATCGCGAGTAAAACAACATACTTAACTAACAAGTAATACCCACACTTAAGAATTTAATGTTGGTACATACATATATTCGTTACAAGCGTTTGTAGATGAATTATGTCTTAATGATGGTACCAGCCCTACGCAAATTAACAACCTACGCACAATTGCCTACGCGTTCGTATGAAATATGTAATGAAGAAAATGAGGAATATTATAGAGGCGAAAATGTTGCCCGAATCATACAATTCGAACTCAAAAAGGGCGAAAGATAGAGTGACATAGCTTTCTCTACAACGCGTATGATCCAAATTCTTGTTATTTATATTTATTTATACCAAATGAAATTTAATTTTATTGTCCTTTCCACAGTAAACTAGATATGATTTAACTTATCTTAGTCTCTGTTCTTTGTTGTTTTATTCACCAAGGTATTTAAAACGAAGGGGACCCTTCGTTTTGAAGAAACTCCAACTTTAAAATAAAAAATATCTTCTGTTGCGTATTCGATCGCCGTCGGATATTTCGGATCATTTCTCCATCGATATTCTCTTTCAATTATTTTTTTAAAATTCGTTCTTACTGACTTTTTTAACCGACTTCGAAAAGAAGGAGGTTCTTTATTCGGATGTGGCTATTTTTTACAATATACTGTATCTATGTCAAGGCCTGATATGCTTCCAGAACCCGTCAACAGTTTCCTTTCCTTTAGAAAATTCACAAATTCTAATCTCGATGCCCATCTTAACATAAATAGTGTCAGTATTTCTATTTGGGTATATAAACACTGGTGATGAGACTTTTAATGAGTTCTCAGAGAGGATAATATTAAACAAGTATCTTAATCTTGTCCCACGGGTAAAAGTAGCTATCAAATTAATCCGGCGATTCTGTAAGGACGTCGGACAATGTGGTACAGAAATTTAACATCACGATAACACACCTCAGTAGCTAAGTTTGTCAAAGAGTTATGTGCCAAACCAGCCCATGTTCACTCGTTTTTTTTAATCAATCGTTTTATTTTTATACAGCTCTTTCTTCAGTGTATAAAGAAAACTTTTTTTATGGTGATACGGAGGCAAACGAGCAGGCGGCTCACCTGATGGTAATTGATCACCGCCACTCAATAGACATTTGCAACACCAGAAGGCTTGCATATGCGTTGCGAACCCTGCAGAAACCGTTTAGTTCTCTTAAAATATGGAATTATTAAACTGACAGCAAACGGAATGACTGTGCTGTCAGAATAGTCACAGGCCTAACGAGGTCTGCTAACCTTACTCACTCACAGAAATACAACTATTATTGATTCACTGCCGTCTTCTGTAAGGCGGATGTACTTCCCCCAGTCAGGCAGCTCAATTTGACCAAGGAATCTCGCTATACCCTACCTCTCAAAAAACTGTATTTACTGTCATATTACCAAACTCATTGACATCGAAAATAAGATTAGCTATAATTATATTTTATGAGTGATCTCAATATCCTTCTCCTGCACTATTCCTCATAACATCAAAATAGATTAGACACAAGATAAAAAGATATTTATGCAATTTTCAACAAATAAATATGCAAAGTATGTAGATCAACGCAAAAGTAATCTGTAACATAAATAAACCCAGGAAACGGAGAATCTATCAAAGTTATTGGTAAAATTAACCTACTTTACAAAAGTTCTCAGGATTATTGGGAAACAAAAACAAAATACTTACGAAACTTTTCCATCATAAAAACTCTAAGACTCAAAATGATATTACGATGTAAATAAAGTTTATACTTCTTTGTCTCAAGTCAATCACCGGGGAAGATAGGAAGAGGCCGATGATAGCGATAAATTTAAGTGTCTTTGTGTTGTGATTTTACAAAACTTTTTCAATAGATTTTTCAAGTCGTGTCTATGTTTTTTGTATCTGTTGTACCTACTTATTTTAAACTTTATAGTTCTATTCACGTTGAGCTCAGAATAACCACAAGATGATATAGATCATGCAAAATATTTGTTCCCTGTGGGAATTTACAATATCATGGAAGTCATTTGGTAAGGCATCGCGTTTAGAAATACAGTTTCGATAAATACGGTGGACAACTCTTTGCATCCATGATTTTGACAGATCGACAGGATGAACGTTAATACACGTCTGAGGTAGGCCCTTTACATATTCATTGCCTAGGACACGGATATGGTCAATAATGGTTTTATTTTGCTATCATTATACATATAATAATAACAAAGATAGATATGAATCTATCTTTATATAATCTTATATATAAAATTCTCGTGTCACAACGTTCGTTCCCGTACTCCTCCGAAACGGCCTGTCGATTCTCATCAAATTTTGTGAGCATATTAAGTAGGTCTGAGAATCGGCCAACATCTATTTTTCATACCCCTTAGTGATAAGGGTTGTCCACCAACCCCTATAATGTGGCAAAACAACGTTTCAGTAGCTGGGTCAGCTAGTAAAATATAAAATTTTAATATAATTCGTTTACTATTTATGTTAAAATTTGCAGATTTTTTAATACATTAATTAATCACAAAATAAATCAGCATGTTGCTAACTTGGAATATATTGTCTTCATTTAAGGTGGTGGTACATTATAAAACACAATATAAATTAAGCATACGAATCATCGATATTCACTAATACGCCTCACCACTAATGGATACCAACATTTCAATAACGAGTTACCGCTGCGAATATTCAACGGACAATTACCTTTATATTGGTATCGAATACATTAATATAATCGATAAAATACTACCCAACATATTTCAATTATTATACTCAGAATTTATAAAATATATTCATATATTTAGTAAGCATAATTTGTGGATATTTTATACTTTTGTAGATCATAAGTTATATACATTTTACACAAAATATTTCAGTTTTATATCTTTTAAATAGTAGATAGTTACTTGAATCTTATTTATATCAGTTTGGGTTTCTATATAATAATGATTTGTAAACTATTTTTAAACTTATTCTTGATTCATAAGTCGTGAATTTGTACGAAACTAGAATATTTATTATTTATTAGGTATATATTATAGAAAAACACATCACAAATAAAATTTAATTTAATTTGTGAGGTGTTTTGGTAAGCTTTTCTATTTTTCGATATTATTTAACCAATACTATAACTCACCGATCGTTTTATCATATTATCATACTTTATACATAACACCTAAACTAAAAAAACTGAAATCATTTTTACTAAACAATTAGATAGGTTTAGACAACACAAATTTCGATGTACTTAATTAAATAATTTCAAAGTATCGCCTTATTTTCAATTATCATTTGAAATCCGGATTGAATATACAATAGGATATACTCTAGATTTCAAAATATGATATGATTGTGAGTTCATTACTACTACGAGCCAACTATATTCAAACTTTTACACCGGAAAGCCTACTGAAATTAAGCTGACACAAAATACATAGTTGAATTAAATTGAAGCAAAACTTCTCTCAACGAATTACCAGTTTTTTGGCTTGCATTCATTAACGGCTGGATTAAGGATTTTCGTCACTAATGTAACGTACGTTATATATTTTATTGCAGTGGTGATAATTATAAATAATATTTACATGTGTTACCAACTCTTCGTGTTTCCAGTGCCTTCAAATTTAATGTACACTAACAACACGTAGGTATTTTAATAACCATGTTACAAACTTATGTGGTATCAAGGCCGCCTGTCAGCTACCGTAGCAGACAATAGTCCAAATTTCTACCCAAATAATAAGCTCACCCCCTATTTGACCTATAAGGAGACTAAAAGAAGTCGGTTAAAGATTGCGGTGAACTATGAGTGTTACCACTGATGATGTTAATGTAATGTTATTAGGTTTGTATTACAATACAGTAAAGTAAATAAGTTACAACTTATCATATCATAATTTGTAATGAATTGTTATTTGTAATTATGTGTTTATTAAAAGTAGGTACATTAGAATTATCAAACTATGCGTGCGCGCGTTTTAAAAGCCCGGTGATAAATTCAATAGACTAGGATGAATTACACAAAAGGGAGACTAAAAGAGAATTCGGATTGCAATAATATACATGAGCCGTTGCGGTGGTGGCCAAACAGACAGCACCATTCACGAACATGACGTGTGATTTAGCATCGCAAATCGACCATGTACAATATGGTATAAGGAATAAAGATGTATGAGCAAATGTTTCATAGCTTCTGTCTACCTTGTCAATTGTTATAAACTTTAATCATAACAAATCGATCATTGACCAACTGTTACTAATATTTTAAATTTTCTGTAACTTTACCCACTATCGCCTGAATCCCGTCCTAATGAGTTGATAGTAGAATTAAGATATTATGATTTATGTAACTATCTGCTATAGCACTTCCAAGATACCTCTAGCTGAATAATCAGTACCTTTATATAAATAAGGTAGCCGTTTTAACTTTTCTGTATATATAAAACCTGAGGAAGGACATAGGATAGATTTGTCCCGAAAAGCAGCTTTTAAATAAGCGAAAACGGGGGTGCAAGTTTGTATGTGAAATCGATTATTTCTTAAAACAAAATAGAGAAAACAAAATAGCCTTTAAACTATTATTCGTGACGTTACGGTAGGAATTGCCCCGTCTAATATATCACGATCAAATAGGACGTGTGCTCTCAGTAAATCTTCCACAGTATACAAATTGTACTACTGTTCGCACAGTGCACAGAAAATAAAAACAAAACACAACCATCAATGTTTATTATCAGTGACATTTTAAATACGTTAACAGAGAAGAGATAAGATTTAGGCTCGATGAAAATAAAACTTTCTAAACTTCGAACATCTAACTATCTATGAAAATCAAATTTTTTGTATCACCTAACGTAATATTTATTAAAAGGATGCATGATATAACGGATAATATATTTTTTTAAATATATATTTGAATATTTTATCAGACTGCAAATCAATAGCCAGACATTATGTATTACAAAGATGTAGCGAATATATTTATACATATTTATAGCGGCTGTCGACAGTGTAATAGAGAATAATGACATTTGAATGGTTTTAATTGTCCTGGATAAAAGTGATACAGGCAATTTTGAAACGCGATCAGAATTGACCTCGTTACGTTGAACCTCGTACGTGTCAGTACCATAATGACCGGCTTTAAACAACAAATTAAGATGATATATTATTTTATAGATAAATAGGCATATACATATAGATATTTTAAAATAAAGAGCTCAATAAAAGGCATCTAAATGCCACCGCGAGAGACGCTCGTGTCTGGGTTTTAATAATTAATGAAATCATATATATAAATATGATTTTTTTTAAACCCAGACACGAGATCCACTTATTATAATTGTGGAGTGGGTATATCCCTCCTTTTGTACTTGCCTTTTGAGCATTTTTGGAACTAGAATTGTGTGAAGCAGTGGTTTCAATCAACAGACGAGATTTCTTTGGTAGTAGACCAACGTGCTCCCGGACATGCAAATAAACTTCTTAAGCTTACCTATAACATTCGGAAATAAAAGTAAAGAAGTCGCTCGGTTCAAGGTCCACGTGTGAGGCCTTCAAATACGCATGCCTTTATCTTAGCGGAATGTGCTGACGCATTATCGCAGTGAAGGGCGATGTGGCTTTATTTTAACTTTTTCAAACAGTAAGGGCAAGCAAATGATTGTATTTTGATTTTCAAATAACACTGACCTCTCTTACTTACCGGTGCTCTAACGTTTCTTCACTTTTGTCAACAAGAAATCAAATAGACCAATGACATATTATTATATAGACGCGTCATGCACGAACATTACGGCTATGCAAAATGGCGACAGCTACTAATTTGTGCAAAGAAAGGGAAAGGCACATTTTTATCTTTCACTGTTGTAGTATAATTTGTAAACACATGAAGGCATCTTGTTCTCAGGAAGTATAAAACTGTTAAGCATGAATTATTTTTTCATTGAAATAGACTCTTCCAATTGGCTTTTTCTTTCTGATTCAAAACATTCAGGTTTTGTCATCTGTCACGATATTATAAACAGCCAAGTAGCCATCATAATATGTCCTTTATTAAACTTAACATAATTTTACGATAACACGGCAACACGGCACGGTGTCGAGCCTGCCGTGTTTCTGGTCTTCTATTAAACCATGCGGTATTCATCTAGTGAAAACCTTCCGAGTCTTCAAATGCACCAAAAAAATGTTTGCACTTGGCTCATTTCAATGTACTAGTGCTTAATACGGTGCAAATTTGCTAACAAGTAATTAGTTCAGTTGCATATTTATATTGCGTTCTGTAAACGCAGTCGCTGGCTAATGGCTAACCTTCATGAACATTGTCATGTAAATCACGTCCATGTCTAAATTCACTGGACCACGAATACAAAACAGCTAAGGGGCTTCATCACTTAATGTCAATTGAAGTCTCTAGCAACTCTCTTGTTGACTTAAGCTACAGCCAAAATCGTAAAAAAACATTGAGTGAAAAGGTTCACGAGTTAAATTCATTGTAACAGCGACACACAAATTTAGGAAGGCCACTTGTAAGAAAAAACAAAAGTTAATCTCGCAAATTAAAGTAGCAGTAACGTGTTCTCAGAAAGTTCCATTTTCGAATTCCGTAATTGCTTTATTTTATTTTTTTGATTGTACGTAAGTGGCCAATTCTAAAAATTCTTATTATTATTATTACTATTATTGTATGAATAGTGAGAGTTTTATTTACGAAATAATACGTAATCTGTATGATTATACAGATGACGTATTAATTCGGAAATAAAACTCTGATGATAATATAGGTTTCTTTCTTCCTACATTCCTACATTATTTACATTTTGAGTGTAGCTTACACAGATTTTTGTCTTAAAATATTGCTTGTTTATATTTATCGCTTTTACCGCTTCCTTTTTATCTGTATTATTTACGTCAGCCGAAGTCGAAGCGATGTTTCGACTCATATTACTGGATAGAACATGCTTGGAAAAAAAGGGTGTTACATAAAATGATTTTACTGCAGATACGTGCGTAGTCACACAAAATAAAGCTTACAAGTTTTTGGAAGGATCTACGGTTTTATAAAGTAACGATTTATATGTAATCTTTACATTGTAAAAAGGTGTAGGTACCTACACAGTATAACCAATACAAAACGTACCCACCGCAACGTCCTACAAGATTAACAAATGCGAGCCAATGTGAAAACTCCAGTAGAAAGAAAATTATGCACAGCTTACTTAAACATTCTGCATTACAGATCTAAGTTGGAACAAAGCCCGGACTAGAGAATTAACAAGATCATTTTGAAATTGCGAAGATATTTTTTAGGAAGATGCTATTCTCGGAGGATATTACTATAATAATAATAATAATGTTTTATTTCGAACAATAGATTAATATGGATTTACAAATAGGGAAAAAACGAAAACACAACAAAATTATTGATAAATTAAAAACTAACACAAGATATCATGTTGCAGTTTCTAACCATTTTTTATACATCTCTATCGTAAAGATTCCTCTTAGGGATGGACGATATACATCGATATATTTTAAACACTCGATGTATAGTAACGATGCATCGTATTGAACCGATGTATCGTTAATACTTCAGAATCGAATATATATCGATGTTTTTGCATTCGATGAATCGAACACTCGAACTGACGACTGCAGTGACTTCACGACGTTTCGTGAAACGAAACGTTATAATCTGTGCTGCCAATATAACACATCTATAATTTAGGCGATCCACATACTGCTCCGCATCATGCAGCGTAGAGCGGAGCAGTGTTTGAATCGCCTTATTGGTTTGGATGAATTGGTCCTAACCAATTTCCTTAGGCGCAGAACAAAATTAAAACAAAAACAATAATATGGCCTACCAAGTTTCTGCTGTGTATATGTCTATTGCGTTCTTATATATTATTTAGTATATTATACATTTTCCTTGTACTTACGTAATTTTCTATAAGGCCTAAATATGTCATTGCTAAAACAATCGATGTTTTAGAAACATCGATGTATTTCTCAATACATCGTATTAACATCGATGCAATCAATCGATGCATTACATCGGAAAAAACATCGATGTATATTTTAAATGTCCATCCCTAATTCCTCTCACAGACTCCCTATAATATTACTTTTGCACCTGTCAAATCTGGACGAATGTAGTAATTTTTTGCCCACTACCACGTTGCAGTGACCAGGTATATATACACGTAGCGTCACATCGCGTAGCATTTGTAGCTCACGTAAGGCAATGGACGCGGTGATCGTAAATAAATCCGCATGTGACGGTAAGTGGCTTAGCCCTCGGGTGGGCACTATAAAATTAATTCGGTTACGTTATTGCACTTTCTTCTTCAAATACAAGCATATATTCTATTATTATACAAGCAATATAAATAACATGTACGTCTTGATTGGATGAAATGGATCAGCAAGTCTTTTTGTTTTTCAATATACATTTTCAAAAGTTAAAATTCTATTCGCTCGATTCCTAGAATTTAAAATAATGGTAAAGAATCCGGTAATTTCCTTAAACATACTTTTAACTCCTTTGGATTTCGATAACCACTAACTATTGTCAATAGAATCATATGACAATCGGATTCAATGGCCATATGCTCTCTGAGGAACAACAACGCTTTAAGTTTTGCCTATTCATAGACCTATGTCGACCAAGCGTATTGATCAGTGTGTTTTTATGTGTGTCTCTCTTTTCCTTTGCAATTTATATTTATCTTTAATAAAATATACACACAACGTAGGTTATAAAAACGCTACTAAAAATATTATTTGACTCCAACCAACACCGAATTTCCATCTCACAACATACTTTCAGAGTACATATTCTTTTACAATTCTGAAAAGTTTCTTTACCCGACTTGCGACACAATATTGGAAGAAAAAGTTAAGCAAAGTACATCAGTGGGTACTGAGGAAGGAACTTGAAGAGTGACCGCATACTCTCTGTGTAAAATGTCGTAGAATATTTAAAGTATATTATTAGTATCTAATTTGCGATTCAAACTGAGAACGATTATGAAACTGAATCGTGTACACACACGATTCAGCGTACAAATATATAGTTTAGTAGTTTTTTTAATACATAAATTAAGTTTTTATTACATACTATTCCTTATTGACCAACATCAGAAACATATCATCGTAAAACATAACTAAAAAGTACTAAAATTCTAACTTTCAACGAAACGAAAGTTTTTTGTGATATTTATGTGCCTATAAATAGTACAAATTATATTATTCATTCTATCTCGTGAATTATAGTGTACCTTATTTTTATATCTTAGAAAGATTTATATTTTGATTTTTTTCCTATGTTGTTGTTGTTTATATTATACTAGCTTTTGCCCGCAACTTCGTCTGCGTAAAATTAGTAATTTTATTCGGATTCCGGGATTCCGGGATGATTTCCCCGGGACTCAAACTATCACTACACCAAATTTCATCTAAATCTGTTAAGCGGTTATAGCGTGAAGAGGTAACAGACAGACAGACACGCTTTCTATTATAATATTAGTATGGATTAATTTGCTATTATAAAGTTACCTACTTTATAATAGCAAATTAATCCATACTAATAGTATATAGTAATTATTATTTCAATCGATAAGTAAAAATTTTACTTAAGTATAAAATAAATGATCTTTGAACTAAAATTCACATAATTGGGAATGGTTTAACTTTAGAAAGATTCCAACTTCAACCAATAATGGTAAAATTTAAAAAGTTCAATAGCTTTGAATTTTTCATTACCTTAACAGGATTGTTTGAAAATATCTTTAGCTTATCGAGGACGGCAAAACTTTTGTTATAATAGGCCACTCATTGCTTTATTTATATATTAAAAAACAACTGTGATCAAATTAAAAAACATAGATATTAATATAATTGTATTTAATATGAACTCTAAAATGCATATTGTTCAAATACCAGACTAGAGAAATACTTCATACTATCATACTTGGTGTTCTTATATCTGAGGTGTATAGATTTCCTCAAATACTTATAAAATTACATTTATATCCAAGTAGGTACCAATCAATAAGTATAATATCAGTTGTATTTGATTACACAAAACTAAACTTATATCTCTAACTTACTTTTATTGGCATCAAAATTTACACTGTTCAGTGAAGTTGCACGAGTTCGTTTGATATAAAAGAAACCGTAAACTGGAAAACAGGATTCCTCCAGGAATAAACTCTTCGTCACGCCACCAACGTGACAGAAAGCTTTCGAACATTACACTGCCAAAGCACTTCCTAAGATTATTACTTTCAGTATACCTAACGCTGAACAAAACCTGTCTCTCGATTGCGTCTCAAAATTGAAGCTATTATAATAAAATCCAGATAGTCGTTCCAGTCCCAGCAATCCTAACATTTTCAACATTCACGTCCGCGTCCCAACATTCTGTAGATTGTGATTTTTCTCAATTTTTATAATCTAATCAAAAAGCTTCTTATCAACCTCGTGGAAATTAGTT
The DNA here is from genome assembly GCA_905163465.1 of Craniophora ligustri. Taxonomy (NCBI): domain Eukaryota; kingdom Metazoa; phylum Arthropoda; class Insecta; order Lepidoptera; family Noctuidae; genus Craniophora; species Craniophora ligustri. The sequence continues at coordinate 7,034,864 of LR990959.1, forward strand.
CACCCCTTTTTGAGATGACCTGCACACCAGCGCGTCCCACAAACTTTATTTTTAGACACTCTAGAACTTACAAATCGATCGATTTCGTCGTAGAATAGCCACCGAGGAAAGAATTTAATGGAATTTAATTGGATTTAATTGAACTGGAATGTAATATTTCAGTATTTTGTACGTAATTTCGACCTACGAAATTAGGTGCAAATATAATTATAATACTACAGCATACAGCGCCATCTAGTTTTGGGTTAAGCATTGTACGGATACCAGATTGTTGATACTGACACTACACATAAGTATATCCACATCTGAATATACATACATCTTAATTTTGTTTTATGAATATATATTAAACACAGAACTATCATACAGGCACAATGTACCTAAATGGTCATCACACAGACGTTTATCCGGATATCCTGCTGTATTTGAACTCAGGTCTGTGAGGGTTCTAAAGACAGACTTAAATACTAACTCTAACACTAATCTCGTATTGTCAAATTACGGCAGACTTTTCGAAATATTATCAAAGGGAATCTTATTTTTTAAATCCGCACACACAGACCATTTATTGTGACGACATGACATGAAGAAATTCTGCTCTCCGCTAGACAGCAGTTTATCTAGATTTAGACTTTCTGAAAAACTCATTTAGAGGGTCTAGTTACCCAATGTATACAGCCGTTGAAAGTAATGTATGTTATTGCCCTCTTCCCTTTTTATGGTTTACTGACACGCAAAAAATGAACAAAGTTAATATTAAGTGTTACAACTTTTAACAACGTGTTGTACAATATTTAAGTCAACGGGATTTTGTGTATCATTTCTAGTAGTTAGCAATTACGAACTATGTTTTATTACAGTAAATTAGCCATACAGTCACATTTTATAATATATTTTCCAATCTACCTACCGATTTAAATAATTAATTTTAATAATATTTAATTCTCAATTGTTATGATAAAACGTATTTTTTATATAAACTTCTTCGCTTCTTAATACTTTTGGAAATATCAACGATAGCACAGAGCTTTCATTGGCAAGGAAGTTCAGTAAGTACTATAACGATCAGCAAGGAACCTTAAACGTTTTCCCTTAATACTTAAATGGCTTAACTTTGAGAATCCGGCACTTAAGCATTAAAAAAATTTGCGCAAAATTTGTCATTAAAGTTTTATGTGATGAAAAATACTCTATTAACATACTAACCATACATTATAAATGGCGCAGAGAATTCTTTAGCTTTCAGTCTTTCGGCCGTTAGAAGTAACGTGTGATTTGAATATGCAAATTCTACATTTAATTCCGCCCAACCATCTGGGACCGGTTGTACCTTTATAATATGACTCCATATACAATGAGACGGGTAAGGCCATTAAATTACTACTCTCAATTAAGACTGTTACTGTACTTACGACGTCAGGTTTTGCGTAAGATTAAACTCGACTCTATTCCACGGCGTAGTATAAACTTAAATATAGACCTTGACAATTTATTTAATTAATTTGAAAACATCAACGTTTTATATTCAATATTGACTTTAATAAATGGACGTGGTTTACGTGCTGTTTAGTACAGAATGATTGATAGTCCTTAACACATCTGGTTATTGTTAATAATCGATCAAAATTACGCTTTACCTAATTCATCGTCATGAAAGGTGTATGGCGTCTACATTTACATTTTATTATAATATAAGAATATACTATATTGAAAACTTGGACCGACTGATCTATCAACGAACAATCGAAGCCGCTGAGGTTAATATATTTGAATCTAAATATACTTTTTATAACGTTTGTAGACGTTTGCTGAGAAAAGACATAAATATCAATATTTGGATAGATTAGAAATAAACACATATTTTAGGATTATTTTTAATTAACTTAATGGTTACTGCATTACAATAATTGTATAGAAAGAGAATTCAATATAGGTATAAAACTAATATTTTCGTTTCATTTCATACACTAATAGACCAATTTATATTTTTTCTTGTTGATAGTTATGTCAAAACGTAGTACGAGTTAATATTTAAGTAAGTTTGTGGTCTTGCCTACGTGGCAACTGTAATCGTCTAACTGACATTTGGAATGGGTATATAGTAACACTAAAATGTAAAGGTATATACATAATTACGGGTGAAAGCTAGTGATAGAATATTTTAACTGCATCCTGCAGTTGCAGATAAAAACTATAATATATTGTGCATACAAGCGTTAATCTTATTAATTTCCGATTTTCCACCCTTACTATAACATTATAAAGTTAAATTTATTTATTTATTTTATTCTTGTACATATACACAACATAAAAGAGGAAAAAAAATAGAAAGGTACATTACTAAGGCACAGCTTATTTATAAAGAAATCTCGTCCAGTAGGCCTGAGAGAGGAGACGTATAGTGGAAAAATAGAACTGTGTGTACGTTCATAAACTTACATAGACTATAGTTACATATATACATATACACCGTACAATATTAAAATATACATACCTAAACTTACAAATGTCTAAGGCGACTCCTGACTAATCTTTTAAACAAACACAGACAGACACATAAACAGAGACACGGTGGGGAGTTAAAAATATGAAGCGCTAAAGTACTTTGCAGTTACAAGGACGATAGGATCTGGCCCTAAACTGACGGACTAGACTAGATTAAACTGGTTATTTGACTACATGAGAGACCTTTCACAGAATACTTCACTCGACGGCAATCTATTTATAAACTTATAAATATTCCTGACCCTGACAATATACACACGCAGGGACATACACTCCCACCTTTTCCCTTGAGGAACCTGCAAGCAAGCATCCCTGCATACCACTTTCATCTTGTCATGCATGCCTTGAGGACACGACCTTTTTAAAGGGTTTCCTGACCAATAAGGTCGATAGATGTCCTTCTAGGCATCCTGTTCCAGCGGACTGACATTAGGTTTGTAAATTTGATTCACTATTGGCGTGTCATGAACGTACCTTGACATAACATTGACAAAATTATTAGGCACTACGTAAAAATATATGTGGTCAGTCCATTATTCGGTAGTCACGATATAATCGTTATGAAGTACTAAGTGTATTAAAGTAAGTATATTTAGTAATGTTTTAGTAAGTCATAATGAAAATCAGCAGATACTATAAAGACACGCTCATTTATTATTCAAGTTTTAAGTAATTGGAATTTTGAAAGTCATTATGTAAATTTAAAAGCTAAGCGATGTTATATTCATAAACGATAAAGATCGTAATAAATATACATAAGTTTAATCTTTAGTTTTTTTATTTACATAAATATTGTATGACATCATTCTATTATTAAAGTAAATAACCATGGAATACTAACAAATTACAAATTATAACTGTCCAGTGACCTACATTGGTATAGATAACGCCAATGTATCTTCGTGTGCCCACTTACGTGCCGGGAATGACCGTAAAACACATATGTACCAGAGTCCTTGCTTTTCTCTTTCTTATCAAATAAATGTACATACATATATATTCATTTATTATTACATAACCCAAAGTCCAAGTTAAGAAAGGCGGCTGGTGTTACAGATACTAGGAAATACATACATTATGTAAAGAAATATCCATGACTCATGTCCATCACAAATTACTCCAACTGGGTTTCGAACCCAAGACCCTAGTCATGTAAAACATTGCAACATCGTATTACATAGCGCTAATCGGTTTGTCTCATACAGTTACCCGCAATCCAACATATATCAAATATACGCACAGTATTCATGCTTTGAATATCTGAGATTTCTCTACTTTACCCACTTTCTTGTGACGTTTATATAATGGGGCAGTGAGCGGTTCTTACGTCATCTCTTTCAATGTAGATCTGTAAATCCTTTCTACGGTTTGCTTAAAATCTCGTTATGGAACTAAATCGTTGTGGATATTTATTTAGCTGAAGTTTGAGTAATCCTAAACAAACCTTAAAAAGGGTCTCTAGTGCTTAAGGTCGCCTGGTTATAAAAAACCGACCAAGTGCGAGTCGCACTCGCGCACAAAGGTTTCCATACCATTGACTAGGTAAACAACAGTAGGTACACAAATTTCAGCGGCGAAAAAAAAAACGCTTTTGTAGTAGGTATGCGAGTAACCCTAAATATTTATTTACTGTAATTTGATTATTATTTATATTAAAGTAAATATATAATTAAGTATTTTGTGAATATTTCAAGTGCTCGATATCAATAATGGCAACAGCCTAGCAAAATAGAATAAAAAGTCGCGTCTGTTGTATGGGAGTTTCAGTAGGTATTTGTTACAGCGGCAACAGAAATACATAATTTGTGAAAATTTCAACTGTCTAGCTATCGCGGTTCTTGAGATACAGCTCTGTGACAGACACGGACGGACGGACAGACTAACAGACAGTGAAGTCTTAGTAATAGGGTCTCGTATTCATCCTTTGGGTACGGAACCCTAAAAAGCTCAAACATTCTGACATTGAATCTAGTGCTTTCGATTGGTATGCAATTTATCCATTAACCAAACCTGTGAAATTATCAAGAAAAAAATGTTTTTTTTTTAATTTATTATACTTTGGACAGATTTTTTTAGACAACCCACTTATAATATATTTATTTAATTTGATATAAAATCCATTTCGTCCATTAACCAGTTCGGTGAAGGTCGTTCTTAAGGGGATCTTAGACTATATAATGCGGTAGTTCGTTAAGTACCGTGTCAAATATACGCATTTAGGTATATCCCAGTACGTACTATAAAAAAAATCATTTTTCCAACCATTAAAATTTAACAAGGATTAAATATCAGTGTAAAATATACAATAATATAATATGTAAAATATTAGTATACTTGAGTCCCAAGTTTGTAAAAAACGTCTCGAGTTCCCCTTATTGTTCCATTTCAATAAATTTGTGTGCCTAGCACCTACTTAGGTACCTACGCCAAATCTGATAAGTTATTACATTCAAACAATTTCTCTCGGCCACCAAACAAAATTATTCACATCTAACACCAATTTGGCATGACAGTCACCTTCATGTGCGAAAACCTAAAAAGCAGTGAATCCATCTTAATTATTCATGGGGAAGATATCGATCCAATTTGCCCGACATCTGCTAACTGCCAAGTCCCATCTAGCGACTTGCAAACTCGGTACCAATATTACTTTGTTGTATCATCCAGTTTAAGCTTTTGTGGCTTTGATACAGGAATTATCTTCCCCTTTGTTATTTTTCTTCCTAATTTCATATTGATCTAAGTGGCTCTGATTTTGGTTCGCATTGTATCGTAAAAAACCGGACAAGGGTGAGTTGGAGTCGCGTACCGAGGGTAGGGTACCCTCCATCCCTCACCTTCAAAAGAAAATATAAGATTGAATTACAAAACGAATCTAATATTGCAGTTTACAAAAACATTCCCGTGTTTTTAGGGTTTTCATTCCTTTACTTGCGCTGTATGACCTTTATTAAATGTGTGTGCTTGTCGTATACAGTATAGAGAAATAAAAAAATATCTTACGATTTTTTAAGTGTGTATAATATGAGGCCGAATCAATGAAGCTATCTTTAATTAAACTCACAAGTTCTCATATTCACATTGAATAGATTTCACATATTCCCTAAACAGTTAATAGTTTGTCAAAATATGTTTAAAAATATTTAATAATAAATCTCACCTTATATTAATTTTGTATTTACGTATATCAATAAACATCACCGCCGTGTTTTACGAACGAAAATTACCTATTAAAAATATAGGCACGTTGAATTTGACATTTGATATCTTAAATGTACTTTAGATAGTACCAAAGCTATATTCAATTTTGAAAAAAGAAGGTACAAAATGCCATAAAAATAGCGAACACATTTTAAGAGCTAAAGGCGTAAGAAGAAATATAGGTATATTTTTTGGATAACAAAATTATCGGAATTAGTACTGAGATTTCAGTATAAGCTCAAGAAAATTCCACCAACCTGGACTGAAACGTGTACGATATACCTTTTTAACTCCGTAATAACGGCTTATATCGGAAAATGAAATCAAGCAGAACATGTTAAACATATAATATACATATACTACCTGCCTACGCTATTTTCAATATCAAGAAAACGTATAAAACCTACACCAAGATTATAATGCGGTATTAATGTTTCTAAAATAATGAGCTTTCCACCGATACCGCAGAAATATTCCTCTTGGGATGAATACCGGTACCTTCATGACGTAACCTTTCCAATCTTTTTGACCTTTTCGTGTTATTTTTGTCTGGTTATTTTAATACTTTCCCACAAACAGAATTCTTTTATTGGACATCACGCAGGCCGTAGACGGTTGTTCTTTATTCTTAGAAAGAACACACACATTCTCTAAATAACTAGATGAATCTCGTTACTTCTACGATCTTATTTCTATGGAAATAGGGCTTTATATTAACTGAAAAACATTTAGCTTAGGTGTTTAGAAATGAGTACCCAACATTTATTTTGTAAGGGCACTAAAGTTGAATTTTACTAATTAATACATGATATACCATCACACCAGTATACTTAAAATTTGCAGAAAGGTTAAGCAGAGTACTCGGTGGCGCAGTGGCAGAGCAATCGGTTTGTGCGTCACGGTCACGTTCTGCAGGTAGTCGTTCCGGGGTCTGGGCGTTTGTGTATGTGAAAGTTTGTGTTTGCGGGGCAACGTTTAAAAAAAACTCTAATATACATGTACACTCTCCGAGCTTGTCAGTATATTTTTGATCCCATTTATTAAGCAACAAGACTATTACTACAAGCCTGGTATACATTTTAACTCCAAGCTGTTTCCAGAATACATTTTATTTTATAAAAACAAACCATATGACATTTTTTCGGCCTTCTGTGTATTGAACAGCGCTTGGGACCACTAGACAGTCATAATTTTACAAATATGTATATGTATATTGATATTACACCTTACGCGGACATTGACTAGTAACCAGGGATACATCAGTTCATATAACTCTTTTAAGTGTTTGTCACTGGAACGTTTTTTTGCGTGAGTTTGAATGGTTTCCCGTATGGTTAAAATTAATAATTGGGCTTGGTAAGTAGCGCTGCGAACGAGTTCTAGGATATTTTCCGTCCGGATCGTTATTTATGTTACGTATTATATTACGCCCTGGTATATGATTTCCAGGTTTTGTTGGTAATATCTAAAGACGTGACAACTGAAAACGTCTGATTTAGAAGACTAATTTAATTTGACACAGTCTACTAAAAACCTGTAACTAGTAACCCTGTCAATTGAATTGTAAGACAAAGTAGCGAGTTCGCGGTAGGCCCGCGCCTGTGTATTTGTAAATTATAAACACATATACACTTGTAGTACCTATCCAAAAACACATTGTAAAATATGATACGTACATATTTTCACTACATTTAATTCAATATTAACTCGCCTACGCTATCGATACCTAGATTCATTCTATAACCTCCCCTCAACAACACATAACAATTTACAAATATAGAATATCAATGTAGACATAATAACAATATACCCGACCCTATTTGATCTACCGTTCTTACATATTATTTCCTGGATTCGATTATTTATTCTGTGACAGTGATATTCTCTCAGTTCGCGATCTACGATTCTGTGTGTATCGCATTACGGGAAGGGTGTCATGTTATTACGAGGTGCCCGCGGGTTCGTCACTGTCATTACCAAATGTTTTCCTTTGAACTCGAGTCTTTTATTTATATAGCCACATTTTTGTAGGAAAATGACGAATATTTTATGCACGTCTCTGTGTAGTGAACAGGGTGTTTGTGTCACCGGCAAATTGCTTTAACATATCTAATTTGCTTAACAGTCAACTTTAAATTCATAGGTGTACTGAGTTGGTACAGGTAATATAAGTATGTTGGAGGAAACTATGTTTTCTTTGTCCATATTAACATATAAATTCAGTGGCTCTCCCTATAGTGCGATCGAGGCGTTTTACAATACAGGATTAATCCAAAATGACTCGGTGGCGTAGTGGCTGAGCGATTTGCTTGTGCGTCACGAGTTGCGGGTTCGATCCCCGCACGGAGCAAATATTTGTACGTTCTGCAGTTGTTTCGGGCCTGGGCGTTTGTATATGTGAAAATATGTGTTTGTACCCACGACACAGGAGAAAATTCTAGTGTGGGGCAGTTTAAAAAAAAATAAAAAAACAACGCAAAACGTGGCTAACTACGTGTTTCCTGGACACTGGCCAAAATAAATTATTCAGTGCGTCCTATAACTGTGGCCAAAAATGGCGATGGAATTTTCTCGTGTCACGATAGAACAATAAAACTGAAGATGGGTTCTATCAAGAGTCCTTCCCGGGTGCTAGGTATGTTATTGATATAGGATCATATCGTTGGAGGTAAGATTCTCATTATGTTATCATTATCTGGTGTTTTCTGGTCCAATTCTGGCGTCGTCAATTGAACATAAATCTTATTTCATAGAAGCTGTGGTTGTTTTTTTAGAATTTGTTGTAATATAATAGTTCACATACAGGTCTAAATTAATTGAATACTTATATACGAGACATTACATATTAAAGGTGGTTATCAACTTGATGTTAAGGCAGCGGCTGAGTGACTGGCGAGCTTATCACCGTTCGAATCTTTGCGCGGTCAAATGCCTGTACGGCCTACAGGTGGTTGTTCCAGGTTTCAGATTTAAGGTTTTTATTTTCTGTACTCATGCCGTATAAGTAATTTAAAAAAAAAGTGGGGACAAGCTTTATTAAAACAAAACACTTACATAAGGAACATTTAAGTTTACGGTTGCAATCTTCCAGCAATCTGGTTAAGAGATAGAGGCTGTGAACAGACAAAGGCTAATACAGGCTTTTTTTTTTTTTAATATTCTGCGACATTTCATACAGCACCATCTAGTCCCAAACTAAGCAGAGCTTGTACTATGGGTACTAGACAATGGATATAATACTTATATACTTTTTTTTTTGTTACTACATACTTATAATACATAGGAAACACCCAGACGAACACAAACATTTATATTTATCACATAAATATTTGTGTCCCGTGGGAATCGAACCCACGACCTCGTGATCAGCAGTCCGGTACTCGAACCACTAGACCACAGAGGCCGTCATATGCTTTACTATGCTGCTTATGTATATTCTACTCTATAGTTACAAACCAAGGTTTCGGAGCAGTAATTATGGCCTTAAGGGCGCCGGACAGCAACTGTTGACTGTGTACACAGTCTGATTTGTTATTAGGGAGTTTGTGGAACAATATTTGAATATCTAAATTGATTGCACTCCAGAACTTTCCACGAACTGGCAAACGGAAGCAGCCATAAATTGAGTAATCTAAGTGTTGTTTTAAGATACAATTTATACTCAAAATACAAAATGTTTGTCTCCAATGTATGAGCCTTATAAACTATTTAAATTTGCCTGCTTTTAATTTCAATGTCACAATAAAATTATCACTAATAAAATTCTACTAATAGAGGATGTGAGTGTTTTTAAGGGTTGTCTTTATTTCCGACGTTAAAAAAACCATTAATATATGATCCAACTTTGAATTTCGAATACATGATATTTTAAGTGTGAGTTACCTTTAAATAAAGTACTGATATATCCACATCTGATTCAAGATACTATCCAAGAAATGGGAGGATCTTTATGATTCCTTGAGTTATGTAAATCCACACCTAGGTTAAGTAAATATATGTCATATCGCAAATAAACATGCAACCAGTATCGATCGTAACCTTTACAAACGGAAACATCTGGTCGAGATACGTATCTGTTACTACATAGATACTCTCATACGCAAGCAAGTACGTTCCTGTTTTACGATGACGCCGAAACTAAAGGAACTCCACTATGTCTCAGAAACTATTCTCGTACAGCCAAAGTACTTACAATAACCGTAAAACGCGGTAATCAACACACTCATTTACGAAAAACAATATATAAGTACTACGATCTCTTTTAAATTTTTAAACTTATTCATTTTGATATAGCAACATCTCCTAGTTAGATTCCAAGGCTATGAACTTTTGTAAACTACAGATTTTTAGCATCAACCAAAAGTGTAATGAGAAAAAAATCATGCATGCTTTCACACTAGGACTATGTTGTAGAGTCGTGCCCGGCAGAATAGTTATAATATATAATAGGTTGGTCATAATGTCTTAGAAATAAAACTATTTTTACGGGTTTATCTCCGAGTAGGCAGTCTAAGAGGTAAGAGGACTGTAAAAAAACAGGATTACAAAAAACTAATATAACGCTATAAATTCCGGAAGAGTATTATATCAATGTCTAATGATCGCGTAGTTAAGTGTATGAACTCGGTAATTGTGACTTTGAAAGTGTAACTTTCAAATAAAATTAATTCACATTTCATTTTTTATCAGCAGAAACTAAAATAACAAAACCGCACGCAAAAAAGGGGCGCAACAAAAAAGTTTTGTAAAAATATAACACACATGATATTATGAAACAAGAGCGAAAATTATTACACATATGTAGCGGGCTTACAGGAGTACGAGCGATAAATAAGAGAATTAATATTAGCTGTGCAAATTACGCTTCTAAAGTAGAGTTCGCTGTTCACAAAGGCGCAGCGCAACCGAGATAAGGTCCACGATTTGAAAAGACTCGTCGCAATCTGAAGCTCAAATCTCAGCACACGACCGACATTACGTTGTAGTGCACCGCCTCAGACTTAAATATTGCAACAACTGCTCTCTTGCTCGTTCTCATTTTAAAATTACGAACTTGTGATTCTTTCATTTCAAAAACCACATCGTTTAAAATCCCTAACGTAATATTCCGTTTAGTTGAAGTTAGATACCATAATACCAATGCAATTAAATATCCGGCACAGCTAATAACAGCCGTTACCAGGTGGCGGATGAAATAAAATAGACGCTTTATTCGGAGCGGAAACCGACTCGGTTCGTGAAGCAATTCTCTCTTACAATAAAGCAAGCCTAATAGTAGGTACGGTAGATTTATTACCGATCACAACACAATTATGAAATATATATTGCTTGGTTTAGTACAATGATTAGTAATCAGTATTTTGGTTAATACATTTCCTTTAGTAAAAACAAAACAAGTATTACATTTCGTCAGCGGCATACACAGTCTGGCATTGTGGCGGGAAAAGTATAATTGAAATAAACAAGTGTAATGTTCCTAAATAAGATTTTTGTAAAAATATGTGACGTGGTGCTACACTGGGGCCAGTATACAGGGTAGGTAAACGTTGCCGCTGCGCCGCGGCGCCGCCGCCGGCCGTATCGACCGCCGCCTGTTGAATGCCGACAACCCCCTTCGCCACCCTTCAACACCCCAAGACCTTAACGCCCATTCCACTTTTCACGTGCTTAAAATAGAGGCGTGCAATGTCGATATTTCAAACATTAGCCTGTAACAGGACATTAAGCGTAAGTAATTCAATACAGAAAACATTAATACGAGCGAGCGGAATGTCTTTGTTGTATTCTCTCTTATAGTCACAATATTATTTATACAACATACGAACATAATTATTGAGGGCCTAGGAGGATTTACTTCCAAATAATATGTTAAAGATAGAGCTGTAAGGTTATAAAGTATATGTAATGGCTATAATTGTTTACTTAGGAGCCGAAGTGGGGTAGCTATCTCTCAGAAACCTTTAGTTAATGTTCAAATTATATATTATGTGGGTAAAGTCGGAGTGTGCAATATCAGCATTAAAACAAGGGTCCGTTGATTTAAATAAAGGTAACCTATGATAATTACAAAATTATTGATTGCAAGACATATAGTATGAAGGTTCATTAGAAATATTCTAATACCTACTGTTATGTACTAGCTACTAGACACAGCACTGATGCTTTAATTATATATATTTTTTATGTAAGAAACAAAAGAATACTCAGATGAAAGATAAGGATAACACCCTGCATTCTCCTCTTTGATATCACAGGCGAAGTCTTTGGTAGCTGCCATTTCTAAATCATTCACTGTATTAAAGTAGAATATTTATTAATTAGAGTGATTAAACTTTTTTGCCATGTATCATATTTAATGATTTATGTAAAAAAAACACCTTTTAAACTTCCCGTCATCAAGCGTATCGTTCCCTTTAGGCTACAATTTCATTACATATTAAACTTTTATAAAAAAAAGGTCAATATCACACACACTTCAGCGGGGATATTACATATATCATGTTTGCGGGAACGCGGAACTCTATACAAAACTTTCTGACAAGATAATGATGCTCTCTAACAAGTTTATCTCTTCGAGGAAACGTAAGATTTTTAAAACACATGTAAGACACACTTGTACGCATATTAACATTCTTTTCACTATCGAGTTGTATTTTTTCAAGAAAAAAAAATCGTTTAATATTGTACTTATTTATAATGTATGTATGTTGTTGTCATTGTTTTTTTTTTTAATTCTACCGTTTTCGGGCACAGATTATTTTGTTGTAAGTAGGGACAGTACAGGAGAGCACTTTATGTACCTCATAATAGGTACTTCGTGTCCAGTCCTATAAATTAAATAGAAAAACCTTTTATCTATTCAAAAAGGTTTAATGCCCCTATAGAACAAGAACCAGAATAAGTCTAACAGCTTTCATACATATTAAAATAAATACGTTTTACGTTTATATTAACTAGGTACGCAATATTACTAATGTAAAGAAGCACCAAAGAAAATTAATTGCTAGATTCTAAACCTTCAACAGTAAGGCCTGATGTGATATAAGGTAAATAAACTACCTACATATGATATTTGAATAGAAACTTTATTAGGTCGAACGATTAATGGGTTGACTAAAATGAGGTACCTATATAATAACCGCTTTAATCCTTTCTTTACCTTGAATTAATTAGCCCCTGTCAGAGAAATGCTAACACATAAATTATTTATGAACTCCACCTAGATATAAGGACTCTAGTAAAATAATTATCTTGATCAAGACTTTCAATTTTCTGCAAAATTAAATATTTACGTAGACAGAACGAAATAATAAAAACGTTGTATTGAATACTTTTTTATTAAAAAAAATACCCTAACGTTGAGTGATAAATAATTTATTTAATAAAGAACAATTAAAACTATAATAATCTGCAAATTAGGTACATTTATTTTGTAACTGCTATTACACAGTTAAGAACGACGAGAAAGTCCTTTCATTCTTAAACGAATGAAATAAGTTTTAACGTTTAGTTTAATAAATCAATTCATGCAAACTCAAGGTACCTAAAGCAAATATACAAACTCATAGACCGGCCTCTATCGAAATAATAATAATTATATGAATAAATGTAAATAGTAGGCATTGAAGCGACATCTATCGGCTGTAGCAAACGTCTCCTAGTTAGCTCACAAAGCAACATTCAAAGCTATGGTAAATTGGTACGCGCGCCATCTATCAGAATTTTCCGACACTAAAAGGAAACTGGATACTTTGTAAATCGTAAAACTCTCTTTTCTAAAGTGTTATTAGTTAACTGGTAGATGGCGTTTACTTAAATCTAAGTATTTAAAATAAGGTTTCCGGTATTACTTACGTATTATGAATTATTGTTACAAAATTATATTATCACAAAGTGTCACTAATTTTGTTCAAACCTTTTGTATTATGATTTCGTGATAATATTAACTGAGATCGTTGTCGGTCTACAGCGATTGCCGCGTTATGCGCTAACTTTTAACCGCGCAACTGTAAAATCGCTTCGTTTCCCTGTCAGAGACAAGTTCTTTTATTACTTGCTTACCTATCTTAAGTTGATTGAAATATTTAAGTATAAAAATAAAATTATTTATTTATTTATTTAAGGATCTCCAACAAAGAAAATACACTATTTGTTACAGAAGATATTGCACACATCACTTTACTCACTGTTCTCCTTCACTTACAGGAGACCACATCATGGCAATAAATAATATAAATCAAACTAAACACAGAATAATATATAAAGACTTATAGTTAAAAATAATGGTAATCTAAGTAAATGAATGATAAAAACATAAATCATTGGTAGATTTATTAGCCCGAGTTTCATACTTTATGTACTTAGATAAAAATCTCTATTACGTAAATAAAGTTCAATTAAAATAACAGATATATTGGGAAATAACAGATAATTAAAATTGGGCAGGCAGAGACTTTTTATAATAGTCTGGATAGATCGATTTTGTTCGCGTTATTTATTCAAAATTATAAATAAGTATGTCAATTTTAGTAGAAGCATACTGATGCTGTGTTTTTGGCATGATTTTTTTAGGAGCATATTGAGTTCGCTTAGTACCTACACCAGGCGAACTGACGGTCAAGCTTAAACCTAAAAAAAGATTACTTACTTGTGATAAATGGTAGAAACATACTAGCTAACTATGGGTAGGACATCGTAAGTTATTTATTGTATTATAGCTCGAACTCCAGACCATATGAATCTTACATGGACTTATGACAAGCTCCATCTAGTTATCACAGCTCTTTGTATGAGTGAACAGGTTTAATTAAGAGCTCGGCTCTAGCAACCAGGCGGCAGTTTCCAGATTATTCTAATCACGGGTACGCAGCCCGTGTGAACAGTTTACACATATTAGTGTAGACTTAAAACGTGTTTAGGATACGTTTTAGACTGTTCGCAAGTTAAATCAATTGTTTACGGGTCATAAATTATTTTAAATAACAGTGTGGACGGGGTTTGCGCCTCTTGATTCATATGTACAGTGGGTGCGAGTATTGGCCGAAATCAATTTGTTTTTTTTTTTATTTATATCATAAAGGTTAGCGGTTTCCTTAGCCAACTATAAACGTTTGCAACACTAAACTAAACTAAAGGCCTCGCTCGCACTTCGGGGAAAAGGCAAACAAAAAAAATGTTGCGCAATATAATAGTGAAATTGGTACCATAAACACATGGTATTTTACCGACACAATTATTATAAAAAAGTCTAAGCGTATGGAGTACTTGGGAAGTAGTTTTACATAAAACTTTTTCCAGTAGGTCATAGTTTCGGACGTAGGCATCAAAAAGGATTTAGGGAAAATCTAACAGCATCGTGGTAAAGGAATTAGTATGAGCAAAAGTGTGAAACATACTATCAACAGTTAATGCACAATACACTTAGAATACACGACTTAATTTTCTCACTGGTCAGATAATCAATTACTCGATTAAATTAGCAAACCATGCATGCAATTTATATATTTTATACTAACTATAAACGAAGAGGATATTAACATTAAACATCATAAACATTTTGCTAATATGTACGTAGAATATTATCCTCATAAACATTTCAAAACAACTGCTTCTTCATGAACGTGACTTCACATTAAATAAACAATGTCTTTCAATAACAACTTTGTATCTTTTACATTAAAATGTATACAGTACAGAATATAATGGCGTGTTCTTCGGGTTTATTTTTAGTAGTCCTTGAACTAGCTTCAAATGTAACTCATACTGTGGAAGGCGCGATTCCAAGAAACTTGGAATAGAATAAATCAGTCAGTTAATTTGAAACTTGTCCGTTATGGGAAAATAAAAATCTATTCATTGCTTATTGCTTATTGTTAATCGTACGTAACGTCATGCAAAATGATACTAAACAATAAAATACACCACGTGTTATGCTATAATGATTTAGATGGTGTCCGTTTTGTTTGCCTTAGAAATGGTATTCACCTCTCGTTTTTTTATTTCAGCAAAATTTCATCATTTAACATGAGTATACTATTATTCCTATCATATCAATTTGTTGTATATAAATGTTAATACAAAGTGATTAGTTAACCTTAATAAACTACATAACTATTGTTTCAGAATCTATCGTATTTGCGTTTGCACTTGCTCTAATGTAACTTTTACTAATGTATACAGATAAAATAAACAATAAATAACTTTTGCGTATCGGCTACGCTTACTACGCTCACTGACGTAGCTATAACGTATCGTATCACCTACGCTTGGCGTAGCAGTAGTACAGTATATTTATACGATTGCACAAAACAAAGGTAGGGAATATTTACCTCTTAATTCTAGCAAATGTCTTTTTTTTCAGTTTCAAATGTAACTTATTTATAGATCAGATTCTTTTATTATATTTATATATAACACAAGCCTCGTTGCTTAGCTCGGAACTAGATGGCGTTTTGTCCTAATGTCCAGATATATTTATTTATTTATATATTTATATCAGAAAAATATATATAATGTGAACCAGTTTAAATGGACAAAATGTACCTTCAACAGGAATTTAGCTTCTAATGTTTTCTTACTAATTAGTCAAGTGGCCCCATACTTCTATTTTCACAAGTTTCTTAGGGTATGTTTAGAAGCGTTAATTCTCATACACTAAACACTATAAAAACTAAAACGTAGTTAAGATATTAATTTGATTTGACGCTGTCTGAAGTAGCATTACTAGCAAGCATCTTCGCAAGTATCTTCGCAAGTCTTAACGGTAAGTAATAATAAAGAACTTGGCTTAGAAAAGATCGTATTCTATTAGACGGGTAACTTTTATACGTAAGCAAAGATAAAGTCTATTGAAAGAAGTGTAGATCTTCGGATTTTTCATTACATTAAAATGTTGTGTAGTCTAGGTATAATATAAAGCTCACATTAATTCTTTTGTAACTTTCTTTGAACATTTATTAAATTATTTCTGATACCCAGATATTTGTTTTCACCACTGCTTAACTTGGGCGCACTTATGGGTCATAGCTTAACTTAATACCGCATGTTTAATATATTATTAAATTATAAAGTTTATATTTTAGTTGAAAGTTTAGAGAGTTAGTCTCTTATAGTTCTCGTAATGCAAACGCGAAAATTTTCCAATAGAAAACACACAACGTTGAATTTCTAAGAACACTCCATCCAGGTTTTCTTAGAATTTCTCCATAACAATTCTAGTTTAACTATTAACAAAGCACGTATCTATTAATATGTCTAGTAAATGACAATGTAGGTCTTTATCACCTATATTAGATTGACTCGCCCCCTATAACAGGGTACCAAAAAAAAGACATATCTAATGACCAACTGTCTAGAAGCACAAGTACAAGTCTACCTGACCTTCTTAAGATTAAGTCGTGATATACCTATTTTAGTAACACTTGTTTCATTTTGTCGTTCCTTCGTAAACACGAAAATTTGTAACTGTATAACTCCGATTTATCTTTTGAGGGGACGCGAAAAGTAACATTTATCTTTTTACCTTCGGACATAAAAATACTTACCACATTTATTCTCCGAATAAAATGTCCAGGTAATCCTAGAGACGAAACTTGAACGTGCCTGTGACAGTAAAACCTTAATGGAATGGTAAATTTGCCGATTGGGGCACGAACTTAGGACATACTTGTGTAATACCACAGAACAAACAGGTACAAAAGGCCAGTTCCACATATTGAGCGATAACAGAGGCACGCACACACATGCTTTCTAATATTGTCACTACATTGGGATAACTTCTTAGACTAATTATCACTGTGTTATTCTGAACTGGTTTTTAATCCTGTGTGTAAAATAAAAGAGAGAGCCCTGGTACCCATAACATAAGTTTAAACTTAGCTTGGGTGCCAGAGCTCATACTTAGTGAACCCATAAAATTTCAGTAGAATTTCAATAAAACTTTTAATTTTTAATACTAGTAAATAAAGAAATACGAATACATAATAATATTATTACATGATGCTCACACACGACGCAATTGACGGCAATAAGCCAATTTGTAATGTTTATTTTAGAACTCCAGTAATTTTGAACAGCTAAACACGTACAGTTTGGTTTCTGCGTTTGCCAATTTTTAAATATTGTATGGAGCTTACCTTCTGACTTCTATGTTTGTTTATTGTAGCCTAATATCTACACAGGTCCCAAAATGTACTACTAATACCTTTACCACTTCAAGTTTACAAAAAAAATGTTTGGGGATGATTCACGGTCTAGCGTTTTTAGGACATCAGTCTTCAATATGTATTAACATATTTGGATAGTAATAATAAGGCTCTTAAATAGGAATCTTGGGTGCCTGGCTCAATCTCCATGTAAAAATTAATTGTCTGTGGCCCCAACGGTTATACTGACGTCATGGAGTCTCTAGTACCTACCTAATGTAGATCTAATGTGTAAACTACATTTTTTTCTCGTATTGAAGGTAAATAATGGTAGGGGTAGGTGTATTTTATGCATACACAAAACATATGCACGAATTACAGTTGATGTATGTAAAGGGGTTAGTTCGGCTTTAGAATAAGTTTATTAACTGACTTCAAAAACGGAGAAGGTTCATAGAAAGGTGTATATATTTTTTATTAGTTATCCTGTGTATTCTATGTACATATACTTTGCGTATTGTGTGAGGGATTATATTGTATACACATATTATGTTTCCTCGTTTCCACATAATTATTATATTGACAATAAATCGAAACCCGGTAGCGAACAAATTATAATATGATGAGCATTAACATTTGTATCTAAGTTATGGGTGTGTCTACGTACAATACGTGTGTATTCACAAAAAGAAAAGTATCAAATATCTGTAACACAAGTCTCATTGCTTAGGTTGTAAACAGATGGCGCTGTAGTTACAATAACATCCGAGATGAACTCATTATTAAATTAGTAATATATAGGAATAAATTCAAAAATCACATCGTAGGATGTCGATTTTTCAAAATATATATTCAAATTTATTCGTACCTGGATCAATACTATGCCTACAAAGATACAATATGCAATATGCATATCATCATGAAGATGCGAAAGTAAAAGTTGACGGCGGTAAAAGTGAGTAAGTAAAATCTATACCCTTTTCACATTATTCTACTTTCGACTCCCTTTGGACATAACTTAGAGAACCCGCTTTTGCTCGCATTCACGTCTGCAGAGAATATTTCTTGCCCCTCGACGGCGCGGCGGGGTCTCAAAAATGGTTTATTTTTCATAGATGTGTAATATGTTTCAAACAGTGGTCGGGTTATTAGCATGTAAATGTTTTTCACCAAAGCATTAACATTCTGAAGAAATAATTTGTGCCCACAAAGTGACAAGCAATTAAGACAATGTCAATTGCATCGCATTGCTTATTTTATACATAATAAGATGCTAACGTTTCACGACTCGATTATCGCCGTGGCTGAGCGAATAACTTGATCGTCACGGGCTACGGGTTCGATTCCCGCACGGTTAAACATTATTGTATATTTAATGTTAAATATCTGTGTTTGTAAACGCACCCACGACACATGGGAAACTTCTAGGGTGGGGCAACGTTAAATCCAAAAGCAACAAATGTATGGAATACATAATATATACTTAGTTATATATAAATATGTGGTATAATTATAATACATATATCCTACTTAATATTATAAACGCAAAAGTTGGTATGGATGTTTGTTACTCTTTCGCGCAAAAACCACTTGTTTGAGTGATTTGAAAGAAATTTAGCATATAGATAGTTTATTACCTGGATTAACACATAGGCTACTTTTTCTATATATCTATATACTATCCGGGCAAAGCCGTGGGTGGAAGGTACTAGTATGAGGTAATTTTCACACACCTTTTTATGCATCGAAACACACAGATGTAATCTGTGACACGGATATTATTCATCATCGAATTGATTGGAGTCTGTGAACACCTATCATCCATTTTAGCGTTTAGATATAGCATACATAGATATACATTACCTATTGGTATTACAGTTTTACGACATAATAATCATTGTACAACTCAAACCTAATAGACATTATACAATGTAGATATTTATGTTAGATAGAACTTTAAATAATAACCATCCAGAACAGTAATATTTTTGACAGTGATAATGCTTTAGTTAGGTTGAGTTGGATTAGTTAGTGGTGTGGCCAGTAAACCGTACAATCTAAAGTCTCGTCGATCCCGTTTGTATTTATCACATGCTCAACTGGTTAAGGAAACATCGTGAGAAAACCTGCATGACATTTCTCGATGGCGTGTGAAGTTTAGCAGCCCGCAGTAAGCTAGCCTTTTTTTGAAGTGCGAAAAAATCCTTTACGGACCTTCTCGTCGCCTGGGGAGGCGATGGAGTGTGTCAGACTCCGCTTGAGCGTTTACCGACTAAAAAACCGCACCCGTCAACGCCACCAACCCTATTGCCGGGCAATAGGATTCGCAAAAGCATGCACCACAAGTAATAAGCTAGCTTGGTTGACTATAACCTAATCTCTCTTCCTAGACTCGTGCCTAGCGTTGAAACCATAAATGGGTTGATGTTATAATGGATTGGCATTAATTGAAAAATGAATAAACCCAGCCAAGTGCGAGTCGGACTCACGCACGAAGGGTTCCGTTCCATTATCTATAAAAACGAGCAAAAATGAAAGGTAAATTACGGGTTACGATTTATGACGTATTAAAAAAAACTACATACTAGATCTGGCATTCTGTAGTTTCTGCCTACCCCCATGGGAAAGAAAAAGGCGTGAGTGTATGTATGTATGTATGTATGTACATACTAGATCTCGTTTAAACCAATTTTCGTTGGAAGTTTGCATGGTAATATACATCATAAATCATCTCGCAAACTATCCAGTTTAGAAAAAAAATATATTAGAAACCTTAATGTCATAATTAAAAACCTATCCATAGATACCCCACACGTATGGGTATGATGAAAATGTGTTTCAGTTCTAAGTACGGTGAACCCCAAAATTTATTGTTTTTTTTCTATTTTTGTAAAAATCTTAATGCGATTCAAAGAATACATCTACTTACCAAGATTCAACAGTATACCTCTTATAGTATCGGAAAAAAAAGTGGCTGTGACATACGGACGGACAGACAGACAGTCAGACATTATGAATCTATAAGGGTTCCGTTTTCTTGCCATTTGGCTACGGAATCCTAAAACTATGTTAAAAGAAATGATTAAGAAAATATTGGAAACACATTCAAACGTCCCTTTCTTAAACCGTAGCTTAAGCTTTAAATTGTCTGTGTGAATTATCTTTAAACATAACTTTTGCTAGACTCACCGTAGCTTCACCTGTGAAAATTGAGGTTCCATTTAAAGGACCTCCGTCTAAAGTAATATATAGATTATCTTTAGTAATAAAACTGACTCGCAGCCTAAGCTTTTATATCATATGAAATTGTATAACGTAGAAAAGTAATTTGATGATGTGACAAAGGGGGCTGATTTACTTCTAAGTTTATTTTCTTCTTTTTAGACCATTCCAAATGAAAACTTTATTTAAAATTTATTTTTCTGTACTATTTATTTATTCGCTGAACATGTTTCTAAGTCTGTCTGTCTACTTTAATTAATGCGTCATTGTTAAACGGTTGCAAGATTTCGTGGCTATGCTGTAAATCATTGAGGAGCACCCTCGTTCAGTGGCAATATAGATAGAAAGAAATGTATTTTGTGTATTAGATAGAAATGTATATATATACTACTATCTAAATACCCATAACCTTCAAAGCATTTTTTTACAATTACTTTATAACATTCATAATAAAAGGAAACAGCTGGTACGTTTCTGCTTCATGTTAAAAAGTTTGCACTAATATTTAAATAATATTATGTTTGTCAGAAAATAAACAGTCAGTCATATCCATCGATCCATCATGCGTTGACTGAAGTCATAAACAAACAGACCGTGAATAATGGCACGTTTTAAACGTATTTTTAGTCGCCCGTAAAAATGTGTAAGGTTGGAAACCATTTTCGACTGAAATGCATTCTGCCGAATCGATTGCTCCTTTTTCCATATCCATGATAAAAGTTAAGGCACTAATAGAAAGCAGTGGATACGGAAATCGCCAAAATATTGCAATATTCGACGAGTTTCCTACTCGAAATTCAAAGCTACGCTAGGCGTGTTTGTGAAACACAGTGACTCACAATCCGCACTTGGCAATGAAACCGGTTCGTTATGAAGCCGTAACTCCAAGTTGTTTGAACTGAGTTTAATTATTCAACGGTTCCAATATCCTGTTTATATTAACTTGGCGTTTTTCAGGTCATGCCTTTGTTGTATTTAATAATGTCCTTTGTCAAAGTATTTTCGTGACTTTGATAACCTAGAAAGATAGACATACCTACATAATATAATATAATGAAAAATGATCATACATATTTGTTATCTTTCTTAACAAATAATGAACAAACATCATAAATGATGAATTAGATGATAGATTTGAATAATATGTTCAAATCTACTCATCTAACGTCACTGCATATCACTTTATTCATACATATCTACATTACAAGGAACGCATTTGCACATCATTTGTATAACTTTCAAGTAGTATCGAGTATCAATACACTATCGTGACAACCTGGTTATGTTTATCCACAATAACATAGCACTCACTTTGAATTGACATTTATTACATCGGTATTTTTAACACTGTTGCACTATTTTGGATGCCACGATTTAAAGTTACAGTTTTTAAATTGTTTTTTTAAGAGATACATGATTTAAGAGATGTTCTATCTCTTAAATCATGTATGTCTAAAAAGTGTAAAAGTAAAAGTGCTTATAATATAAAGTTTTTATAAGTATTATTACATATGTAAATTCAAAGCAAGATTTTCTAAACCTACCTCGATTGTAAAGAGAATAACGAACGTGAATATTTTTAATGTGAGTAATTCTTTACTTGTGCCTCATGTCGGCTTACATTTATCTCAGCTGATGCGCAGATTAAAGGCAGGAACATTACAATTTAACTTGATTAAAATACTGAACGACCCCTTAACATATCCTTAGGCTCTTTGCTGTCATTGTATGTATAAAGTACTCGTACTTTGTTACGTTAGTGTATAAGGGGTTGAAAAGTTTTCAATTATATAATTAAATTAATTTTACTTATTGTATAGGATTTTTGCTATTTTGGTCCATATTTATAACGTTTGTTATAATAACATTTATATTGATTTATATTAATCATAGGTCTTGCTAATGCGCTAGTACTAGATTAAGTATACTAACATCAACCCAGAAATTAAATCCTATCAGTCAGTTGTAGAAAAAACAGCTATATACCAACACAATTTTCTTTAATAATAATAATAATATTTTGTTTATTTCTCTCAAAGAATTTAATATACCCATTGCCCTGAAATTTGAACCAAGATCAGCAACAGTCTGTAAAAATTCTATTTTAACTTTTTCTTTTATAACTTTTTAATTATCCAATGTTAATTAGTTAATAATAATTAGTGTATCAAATGGAAAAAAACTGACACTAATGCATGCTCACACACACACAAACTGATTGAAAAAAGATTTACTGTAGATGGACGAAATTCATCACCCAGGCAGACAGATGACACACAAACAAAATAACATCTGACCCTTATAATCTGCAAGCTGTCCGCGCCCAAATTCAATGAAAAAGCGATTTACGTACGCAGTAAATATATCGCGAAACAAAATTAACTCTAAGTTGACCCCATTTTGGATGCTGGTCAAATAAAATTTATGTTTGTAAAAGATTATACATCTTCATTTAAATGCCGTCAAATGTTGTCCCATGTTATTAGGACGACATTTTTTGAAGGGGTAGGTATACCTACTAACAAAGTTATTTTTTGTTACTTCCCCACAGATTGTTCCAAGATTATACTTTGTTCCTAAAACCGGTGTAGTCCATTTGATATTAAATTTCCAAATCAGCATGGAACTCACCTATTGCAAACTGGTATGAATTCGACTTACGACTTACTTACTTATTATTATTATTCTTTTCATTAGTAAAAGACCAAATCAAAGTGATTATTTTAATAAAAGTATGGACTGTCTAATGGGTCAAGTCACTCAAGTCGTTGAAGTGCGTTAGGTGAGTACTTCGTGTTAAGTCCTGCAACAAGCAGTGTTGTTTGTGAGGTTTTCTATAAAATATTTAGTAGTTGCTTTGATTTTTTACAAATATTATATGAGAAACTATATGTATCAGTCAATATATGTGTTCGTCTGTAGCATTTCGGTTCCGAAACGAATGAACCGATCTTGATTTAGTTACATTTGTGTAACTTCGTCGAATTTGTTCTTGGCTATGATTCAACAAAATCTATTAAGTCGCGTGACGATAATTCGCTCTGTCGGCAATTAAATTTTGAACTGATGCAATGTAAATTTGAAAAGGACAAACAAATACCTTTACAAACAATCAAAATAGAATTTCAATACCAAAGGGGTAAAAACAAATAACCTACAACTAAAAAACACGACTGGTAGATACGACCGCATCAAAAAGGGAATCTTGCACATGAAACCTTTTTACGCTGAAATGTACTGATACAGACAATATATTTGTATTACTTTTTACTTAAAATTGCTGACCCGACCTCCCTTCACTCACTTATTGGTCATCAGCACTGTCACTAGCAGTAAAAAAGCTCGTAAACTAGTCCAAAACCTACTTGATTACATTCAGTGGCTCTCTCCCAAAGATAGTGTATCCATCTGCCTAATAACATTTTAAGAGCACACCAGAATGTCTTTAGCACGTGTCGCTGAGAACACATGGAACGTGAAATGAACTTGAGTGACAGTTAAATAAAATGGAGTAACGTAAAGTGAAAATGCAAACGTGTAAAGGACATTACACACGGTGACTTGCATTGCAAAATATACGACAAATATTTTGATATATTACGTGACGTAGATTAGGTTGATGGGTATAGTAGTTATCTGTTTTTATATAAGATGGTCAATGCATTAAAGACAACAATGAAACAACAATAACAATGTAATTTATCATCTAATGTTAGGTACTCTTTTATAAAGATTGAAATATAATGACTTCCATCAAGTTTGACCTTTTTTACCTAAAAAAATAAGAATCTCTGTGTTGCGTCACGTTGCGTAATAAAGGTATTGTTTAAATAGTAAGAATTTTAAAATTATTATTATTAAATTGCGAGCAAAACTAAGATACAATAAATTCTCACTTACATAGATATGCAATATATACAATTACCGTGACACCATATTTATGTGGTGTTTTCACAATGCTATTTTTGAGACGTTATTACATTTACCTGTACATAATTTCCGTCACTTCCTGCTTTATTTTACATACGTAAAGACTCCTTAAAAAGGTGTGTTTACGTGAGACTCGTAACGACCTAGTAAGTAATGTCCCATGAACACAAATAAAGGGGGGCGGTAGAACAGTAACCATACCCCACGTATACGGTGTATAAATGAAAGTAGGTATATGAGTACCCAGTAAAAGCAGTAAAATTAATTTATACTCACATAGGAAGCGCTAAAAGCTCATTAAGCTGATACGAATGAGTAAGTGTTGAAACTTTGTGCACCAAAAATAATGGTAATGCATACTCACTATACATACCACTTAAAAATAAGGTATTGTGTTAGAAAGTAAGCACACTATATCGTGCAAATGTTAGCGGCGGAAATTGCAGAGTTATTCAAAATTTATAAAAAATAATGTGAACGCAATTTATGATAACAAATGATATAAATGATAAAGATTTATGTCCACCCACTTCTGAGGGAGATTCTGTCCGCAGGAAGACGGCTAGGTATACAAAACTTTCTTCCCGTTTCGCACGCTGGGAATAATACGTCTTTTAGAGTATACTCTGCACGCTTGGTAGTAGAATGATCGAGGAGACGATGGTACAGTGGTCATGTGCTCCTAATACACCGCTACCCAAGAAGAAGCCCTTTTATAGCCTCCTCAGGAATTTACTTTTTAGGCATTCCATAAGGACAGTTCTGCAGTTGTTCTTTTTGGAAGTTCGGGCACTACCGGTGAGTAGGTTAGGGAGGTAAGAATGTCACACACTCTCCATTTTCCTTAACAAAAAATAATTTAATTTAATTTAAAGATATATTTATTGGTTGATTAGTAGGTATGTTGACTGATACCCCAGTTCTAACGTTTGGATTGGCTAAACTGCCACTCGATATTTAAACTGCTTAAAATTTTCAATCCAAGTAAACTTGGAAGCTCGGAAGCACTTAAATTAAATACGGGAAGGGTGTTGACCACACGACGATAGTTCGCTGAAATTGGACTAACGTCGTATTCAGTGAAACTTGGGTAACGAGAATTACTTATTACAGTTTAATTCATCGTAACTGAAGTAATTTTATATGGATTTTATCAAATTACCTTACATATCTCTAAAATAATATTGGTATTTATCATGTCACACACTAAACATAGCTGGACAAAGCTGATTTTATTGTAGTATTTGTGGTACTTACTGCCACAATACCTACAATTTTACGTCGTAGCAAAAACCATCCAAACAATATTGACTTAGTTAGTAACTTATAAACACACGGTATTTAAGACTACTTCCGGGTCCCGGGTTTTGTACCCGATAGGGGAAAATTTTTCGTTTCATAATCTTAGGCATTTGCGCTCGAGTCATGGATGTTTCTATTTAATATGTACCTATGTAAATGAATACGAACATCGTTGCTTAGTCAATAAACAATATCCTCGTATATAAGTATAAGTAATATTATGTACAAGTACATACCTACGCTCCCAAATTTGTAAGTTCAGTTACAAACCAAAAACAAAATATTCGACGCTAATAATAATAATTTCATAAAATTAAATACCTATAAGATCTAACGGTAGTAATTAAACTCCGGATCTCATCAACAAAAAAAAGGTTTTAACTACTAAATCAATAAAGCAGTTTATTAATTATTATCTTTTCGATCTTTTCTATCGTATATTTAAAATATTCAAAGTATTGTCCCAAATATGATCCAGAAATAAGAAAATAAATATAGTATCTTAAACCTAATATTCCAATGTTCCACAGGTTTCATAAGCTCAAAAAAAAAATGGGACCCTTTATGTGGTTGAATGATGCGAAACGAAGTTATTTATAAGGTTGGCAAAATACTTTCTATTATGTGTGAGTATGTAAGCTTTTGACTCGTAAATTTTATTCACACTTACCTAGATATTTGTACCTTTAATAAATAATATTTACAAAATAATGGCATGTTTGTTCGTATGCTATCCTCTTCTATACAATGAATCTCATTACAATGCTACTTTAGTAGATTTACTCATTTTTGCACTAGTGTTTTCTACGTCAAATCGTTTTTGAAAGAATTAACGATGTTAATATAGAAGAAGATAAGTGATTAAATTCTTGGTCTAGAAGAAAATAAAGATTAAAATTGACAATATAAAAGTAATTTCTTCTATAAAAATACAAATTCCCACAGACACGTACAATATTTTATTCCTTCTGGGGATGAAAACTTCCGAACAAAATATTTTTTTTAATATTTGAAGTACTTTCTCGTTCTATCCTTAACAATAACTACTTTTTGTTATAATAAAAAAAGTTTTGTTTTTGCAAATGCGAATCAATTTAATTCAACATAAAACCAATATAATTCAATATCAATCAATAACGAGAAGCTATAAAAGTAAAATAAAATCTCCCGTTACCATTCAATATTATTATTTTACAATATTGAGCTGCCAAATTACACAATTTGCTTCAAATAAATCATGAGGAAATCCTTGAGCTGTATTCAATAATTCAGGCATTGTGCTTAATGCGTTCGTAATATTATAATCAGTGGAGAACTTGATAGGTTTCTAAAGGTTATCAATCATACCATTCATCATATTCCAATACGAAACCCAAAGATGACATCGAATACACTTTGCTGAAGGCTATTCACCTACGGGAACATTTGATTAGCTATGATATAAATGATATTATAATGTAACGATGACTACGATGTACTCTATGCGTGCAGACGGGTTGGCACAGTCGTTTATCGATGCATGTAGTAAAATTCTATAGAACTATCTAAAGGTTTTAACACCTACAACAAAAAGCTTATAATTTTGAACTCTAACGCTTGGTAAAAATAAAGATAAAAATACAGTGATTGCAACAAAATAATCAAAGAAAAATAGAGCTATTACGATATTACTTCCATTTGATATGTGAGTATTGGATTTATTAGATTTGCGTTGGAACTTGAACCGTCTGTAATTTGCCAATTATTTAACATCAAAAAACCGTAAAGATTAAAACCAACTTATTACGTACAAGAGTTAATACAGATTAATTGCATCGTTAAAGAAAAATAATCATGGAGCGCGACAAAGGTTAAAAACCCACTTCAAACCGAAAAAGCCCAAATTACAGGGCCAACTTAAAACTGAGGGGCCTTTTCTCATTATTTCATCAAGTTATAAAACGTTAATAACCTTATTCCTATAACGCAATGTTCTTTGAAGTCGGGAAGATAAAGATAATGCAATAATGGCGATTGAAATTTATGTCTGCACGTGTTCCATTAATTTAATAAAGGTGGAGGACCTTTTGACACGCAGTGTATATAATCGTAACACCTGTTTTACTATACATATGGCGTACCTTACTTATAAAATATTCGTAAAAGCTGTATCAAATTACCGTATCAACGAATATACCAATATCTAAAATGAAAATAGATAATAATAAAATATGATTCTGAAATCTGAGTTACAAGGCAATCAAAGGCTATCGTTTTCATACGCGAAATAAAATGGGTAACAAAATGTATATATGCTTATCAAAGTGAGTCCAAAAGTCAACAGAAGGAAATGTCGTTACATTTAACTGAAATATGCGGTAAATATGTATCAGGTTCACATAATCACATGTCGATACCACGAAAATCTCAACGTACGTAGGAAATGAATACCGTATCTACATTTAGCAGAAAGGTAGATGTCATCATATATCATGATGTAGGTTTCGAGATAATATAAGTACCCGAAAGCTTTTCAGTGCTTTATAATTAAAGAGACAATTTATGACGTTAAGGTTGGTGCTTGAATTGCGATGATTTCAAATTTAACTGGTTATACTACAGAAATAAATAAATATTGCTTAAAAATGAAATGAACGTAAAGTAAGACTTCATCGGTATTTAAATCAAGGCAATTCCATGACCCAAAGTACGAATGCAATTCTGCATTGTGATATTAGAACCCAGTGGATTTTATAGCTTTAAGATTATCAACATCATTTATTATTTGGAACATATTAATTTAAGAATCATAGCACGTGTTTATAGTAGTGTAGCTGTATATTCTGTTATTTAGTTTCACACCGCCCCAATAGAAGAAAAACCAATTATGTCTGAATTATTAGTAAAATAAATATATATTAATCCTGTTATAGGTCCTCGAAACTTCAGAACTGACAACCAATTTCAATAAATCTTAGTCAAATTATATACATTATAGTAAGTCTAGATTAAGGCACACTTTCAAATAGGGTCGCGTCGCATAACGCCATTTTGCTTATTACATCCGTCAACTGCAGATACGCTCGAGCCAACACGACGGTTACAGTAAAAGCTTTACAGATGATTTGCTATTACGTATTCGTATTACCTAACATTACAAAAACTGCAAGCGTCAGCCAATTTAGTAGAAAATTAGATAATCAATATATTAATCAATGGTCCTGTCGAATGCTTTTATTAAGTTTTTTTTTTTATCAGGATCAGGCGCGAGCGTTTCTACTCACAAACGTTTTATCGTGGTCGAAAGTAGGAGGTCAATTTTTATATAAGATTTATTACTAACAGCGTGTAAAATCGTTCATTGAAGAAGGTTTAAGGAAGGCCATTGTTCATTGTTGTTGAATTCCAGGTTTGGGATTAACGTTGGTTTTTTCTAAGCAAATTCCCTTCAACAGTTTATGTTTAGACCAATCTAATAGGAATTAGGTCGCTTACTATAACATGAGGCTGATATCCTACAAGTCAGGGAATACCCTGTTCTTCACCTTCATTTTTTATAAAGCGTTTTTAAAATGAGAACTCACGAAGATAAAATTCCGAATACAGTCTCAATCCGTTTAACAAATACGTGAAGCTTGTGTTGTTTCACGTTGATGTCTTATTTAAATTCTGAAGGCACCAGTGAGGCGGCGCAGTCACCCGCCTCCCCTTGTTAACCACCACATTGCCCGCAGTAATTGTTTTATGGCATGTGGCAATCAACACAGACGTATCTACCTATCTATACATATATATGTATATAGTAGTAGTAAGTTGTTTCAAATTAAAGGCTAGCTTCGGATACAATATTGTTAAATAGAGGGTAATTTACTGTAAATTATGGGTATTAACTTACATCCATTTTATTTTAAAAGACCATGTATTAGAACAATTTTTCTGTTGTGTCTATAATTAGCATCACAGTAGACAGTTAAATATTCACCCCTAAGGTGGAACTTATCTTTTACAAAATATAATTATAACTTAATGAAAATATAATGCCTTTAGACCTTCAGTTTTTAAATTTTCACTTTATTAAAACTGAAGACAATATGACTTGGACAAGGAATATATTATCTCATAAAAATATGAGTATCTAGTCAATTAATTCAAAGTTCTAATGATTAATTTAAACTCGTTATTCTTACGACTCATTGTCGTTGTTAGTGCCTATCATAACAGTTGTGTCACATCATCAATATGATGCGAAATAGTCTTATATGCAACCGAACAAAACATAAACTTGCATTTAAAATAAAAGCTCTATGTCATTATAAAAGCAAATTGTAATTATGTATTACGATTTTATAAATTGATGTAGATCCTGAAACTCGAAAGATGTTTTACTAGGTATCCCAATCTTACGAACAACCACACTAAACAAAATCGGTTTATATATAAAATAAAACTACACTATACTATCTAAATGATACAGACTTCAAATATTATAATCACCTTATATATAAAATTCTCGTGTCACAATGTTCGTTCCCGTACTCCTCCGAAACGGCTTGAACGATTCTCATTAAATTTTGTGAGCATATTGAGTAGGTCTGAGAATCGGTAACATCTATTTTTCATACCCCTTAGTGATAAGGGTTGTCCACCAACCCCTATAATGTGGCAAAACAACGTTTGCTGGGTCAGCTAGTTTATTAATATAATTATATTATTTAAATCTACTATTATACTATTTATTATGTATTGCAATAATAGTTTAAGATATATAAAATAAGTTACTTATGTTCTATTTCATCTTTATTCTGTCATTATGCTATGCCACGTACAGATAATATATTCTCGAGAGAAGATAAATAATATTAACACAGACTATATCAATGGAGTTTAATATCTCCGGATTCAATATTCAAATAGAAATTGTCTACTTTTTGTAAAAATATTGTCAGTTACAAATAAATATCAAACACGAAAGCTTTTGCAATTTTGTTCTGTGAACGCCCATAGACTCGTCCCTTATCTTATAGGATGACGGGACCTTTGTATGCAATGGACTTACTATACTGCTTGGCATCTTCTATTATGATGATACAGGCTAGACATAAAAATTATTACAGTTTGTATTTAAAAAACAACTAATATCAAATAAATATTAATCTACAATTTCAAAAACCCCAGACAGAGCTGATTATCTTCAAAAGTCTGAACTCATTTTTTCAAATCAAAGCTAAGAATACAGTCGATCAAGTCACCCTTCAAACAAATTGATAATTCCTTTTAGAAATAAAACACCTAAATCTTTTGAAGATACATTACATTTGGAACAAAAAACCTTCACATACATTAAATGTATTAATGTAAGAATCGCTAGTTATATCAATTCAATATTCGAAATTCAATTTCCTGCATTATTGTTATCTGTAAAAGAAATCTACTCATTAATGACGAAATATGAAAAAAATTTCTTCCAATAATACTGCACAATAAAAGTACTGGACAAATCTTGGTTAAAAACAAAATGTTGAGCACATTTATACTGCCACAAACAATGATGATATAGGTATTTATATTTATTAATTTCCCAATATTTTTTAGTTTAGTTTTTTTAAGACATTCCTAAGTGATAAAACTCTAAGATTTACATTATTACTTTGTATTCTGTTTGTGAAAGTGAATTTTTATTATCTCTCTAAGTTTTCGTCAATCTTACATGTATTTTAGTACTTATATACAATTGATATTGACAACAGAGAATAAAGTGACCTTAATTGTTTTGTGTCCTGTATTCGATTGGCCAAAATATTTAACTGTATCTACACTACGATGTACACAGCAAATGATTGGTAAATTTTAATACAATACCGTAAAAAACATAGCTAACATTTTGTCTGTTTGTATTTGCCTATTCTGAGGTTTTGTAAATAATTTTTATAAAATAGGCTTCATTATATATACTACGCAGCAAACAAACTAAACCGTATACCATATTTTTCATTGACCTAACATAAAACTTGACAAGAAGCCAGATTGTACAACACAAGTTAAAAAAATACAAAAGTAAATATTAATATACATAGTAGTTACATGGAGAAGACAGTTGTTACAGTTAAGTACAGTTACTGTTACAGAGTTACAGAGAGCACCTAAGGTCAGTGACTCACACTTTGCTGCAAAGCTCATACATGTCAAGCTAAAAAGACGTAGCGTGATAACGAATAACCTAGCTAGGTACTGTTCAAATCGTTTAACACTTACTTTCCTGGTTAGAGGACAAAAATAAAAACCCTTTTTCCGAAATATATAATTCCAATGATGTAAAATGAATTCTAGACTTTGTAAACACCTGTCATTGAGTAGGTACTTTAGTATTCATGTATATAATAAATACTTCAAAGTTCGGTTGGATCTAGTCCAATTAAGTTAATTAGCTATACTTAACAGTTTTAAATAATTAAGTCTAGTCAGGGAGGCGAGGTCACAGAGTATAGACGGTATTACTCTTCATTCATGGTTAAAGTGGGCCAGAGAGGTTAATCGATGAAGTGGTAAGACACGTTGACGTTAATTAATTGCTTAGATAAACATAGTTAGTCGAGTTTAACACAGTTTAATTTGCGTGTCACATATATTTTAACAGAAAGTCAAACTCTCGAGGGTATAATTGTGTAATTTGTAATATATAGTTCATTAAAAAAATGGCAAGGTTACGTTTCTCTCTGGGGTAACTTTTCAAGTAATTATTTTATGAAAATTCTCGATTTTGCTCACTGGACTGGCCCCAAGAGTATTGTAATGGAATAATTAAGTAACAATATCTTTCACGCTACACACATGGGTGACTCCCGTCATTTTCAGGCGTCTGAAATATGTTTTTAATTTAATGAAGTTATTAAACTTTTCAAAAGAATCGTTATTGCTCATATTGTTAATAATTTAACTTAGTTTAACTTTGTTTCTGGGCACAAATGTATAATTTACTTTGCATGTATTTATTCCAATATTGTGTCTGTTTGTTTTCCATAATAAAAATATTCATACCTACCGTCTTTTCATACCTATTCATATAAGTAATATTAAATTATCTTACAATAGTAAAGTAACACACCCTTTAAAAAAACCCCAGGTGTTGGAATTAAAACTCTATTTCAGCTTAAAATCTATTTCATATTACATCTGAACAACATCTGAATGTTCTAGAATACACGTTACAGTGTTTGCATTATTACCACTTACCTACGTTTGAATATTGAAATCTCGTGTCATGAAATTCATGTTTACATTTTACTTACGCACCAACGACAAGATCAAAAGCAATATACGCGTTTTATTTTACCTCTGTGTAGTAGAAATTGTAGAAAGAAAATGTCTCCCTATTTTAGCCCCAAAGAAAAATGCGGTTCGTATTTAAATTCCAAATGTATGTATTTACAAAAAAAAGTATATATGTAGTATATCAACAGACTAATTTCCGTAACACAAGCCTCGTTGCTTAGCTCGGAACTACATGGCGCTGTGTCATAATGTCCAGGAATATTTATATTTTTTTTTAATGTACCTGTGATTGCCGAAACAAGTTCAGATACGAATTTATCTACATACTTGTAGATTACATTACAATTCATTTTTCAAGATTAAACTTAACTAAAAGTGCTATTAAATAAATAAATATATCCGAACCTGCAGCGCCAATTAGTTCCGAGCTAAGCAACGAAGTTTGTTACGGATACTTAATACATTACATGGTGGTTGGATTGTTATTTTTTTACATTAGATGGTTAATACATTACATAGCTATTTTTATGTGAAATAGATACATTTATAAATATATTTGTCAAATATCCGTGCTCATCACACCAACATTTACCTCTGCCGGGATTCACACCCAGGACTCTTACCACAGAAGGCCGCCTTTAATACCACTACGCTAATCGGGTCGTATTTATTAATACTGATCGTATTGATTATTACTTTGCGTTTACAAATACGCCCACGATATAGATACAAGTGAAGATTTCTTGGCATCGTTCGCGGCCTCCTTGACTTTTAAGTAGGGTTAAGTTGAAGCTATTATTGGATACTATCACGGCACCATCGCTACGTCATCTCAATTTGAAACTCAAAATTCTTAAACTAAGCAAACAAATTATAATTTGAAAAGAAAATGGGTTACTACTTTAACATTTCTAGTACCAAAGATGTCTGGAGGGCATTACTCGAATATGAATTGAACTTATCTGAAATTTCGAGAATTATGAGTTATATGAATTATTGTTTAAACAATAATTCAAGCATTGGTCAATATGGCCAATGCCATATTGACCAATGCTTGCATATTGACATATGACCATATTGACATGTTAAGCATCAATATACTTAAAGAGACTCAAATATGACATTAAAATAAAAATATGCCAGTCGTAAAACTATCAAATATATTTTATGATAACAAATAATACACCGAGCACTCACTCTGCCATACAATAAGTAAAACAATTTTGTTTGTTCATATTTTATGTGCTCCTAAACCATGAATTCGATTACGATGAAACTTTGGCGCCAGCCTAGGAATACTTTTGACAAAAACTCCCCAAAAAAAATAAAACTGAAGTAGGTCTTTGAAAACAAGACTGAAGCATTCTTTTTGTTTGTAGTTTATATGAGTAAATAGAAAATCCGAAGACTATATATGTGACTATATACATATGGTGTGTTGTTTATAAAATTGTAGTATTATAACGGTTTGAACACAGCATTACGCGTAATTTATTTAATTAATATTTTATAACACTACATTGATGACATGAATAATTCCTGATATTGTTTTAAATTTTAAATTTCATTATATAAACAAAGGTAAAATAATAAGCGACGTCATATACAGTTAATAGTGGGTGACAAAATGTACCGGAAACTCGATTTAAAACACAAGGGACAAAAATTAACATAAAAAACCTCAATCCGTCATCCAAGGCGTGTCCGAAGGCACTATTTTCTTTCTCCTTTTTCATACAAGGAGGTTTCACTCATTGATTCAGTTTCATTGTCTCCATAGAGCAATGCCGTATCAGGCCTTGTAAAGGTGTTATGATTATCTTACATTTTCTATCACAGTATGGATTAAATATAATATCCTAATATGTTTTACCTTCTACATGACTGCGGCGCGACAGGCCAGCTGCGCCGGGAGCGCAGCACGAGCCCCACTCGCGGCATGGACCCGTGCACGTTGCTCATCTGCGGTGCTGATGTACGCTTACGGCTCCACCCACGACGACTATTGTTGGCGCCCCACAAGTGCGACGTGCCGTGTTCTGCCGAAAGATTTAAAACATTCTTCAAAATAAAACGGTGGATAGATTTTCATATTTAATGGTGAAAATTAAGTAAGAAATGAGATACCTGCTGATAGAAACGTATTAGACAAAAGAGTTTAAGTATATTGGGATCAGGGCAGGAACATTAAGATTTTCCAAAAATCGTTAAATATATACATTATGCTGATTTTATTAAACATGATTAAACAGATTTTAGTTAAGACTTTAAACTAAAAATTAATAAGGCGGATGTCCGTGGAATGCCGGGAGGGGGTGCCCTAGAAGGATATACACCGACCTAATTGATGAACTCTTTCAAAAAGGTCAGGTGCGCAGTACTCGTAAACGGCGCGCGTTCATGACGACATGTATAAATGTGGACGAGGCAAAAGTAAGCAGGGACCATAGCGCGTGGCATTCTGAAGTTTCTACCTACCCCAATGGGAAAAAGCCGTGACTGTATGTATATATGTAAAAATATGTAACTATTACATCAGAATCTGAATTGATGATATCACAAAATGTAATTGACGAATCGAATGCCCCATAATAAAAAATGTACCCTACTTGAAAAACTAAAGTCCTTTTGAATCGTTTTATGCATACTTTTATCTAATTAGAAAATCACTTTAACCCCAATTGATTGACGCCCTATGTCTGATTCTAATTCTTCCTGCTGATACCATTTGTCAAATTAAAGGCGAATCCACTATTAACATCATCATAGCTTATTATTATTCACGCCGCCTCGCCTATTCTTACAATTACCAATAATTGGTCAAATGAAATTCGTCAAGGAAAAATGGCAGTGATTAAAATAAAATTAGTTTACAGATTTTTCTACTTTATGTACCTATTATTTATTCTCATCTAAAAATTTCAGGCGTTATATAGCGCGATAAAATCCGTACAATGTACGTGGGACACTCAGAAAGTTTTGAGAAACTAAAAAACTAACTTCTATGAAAATTTTTTTTTTATTAAATCTTTTCAAAGAACTCTCCACCAGCTCTATACAAAGTTTCATGCGTCTGAACCAATTTTCAATATTTCTTTTCCAGTCCTCCGCAGACACCTCTTCCACGACCTTCTCAAATGCTGCTAGCGCGTCTTCCGGCGATGAAAACTATCCATTTGAGCTGATTTTTAATTTTAGGGAATAAAAAAAGTCACATGGAGCCAAATCAGGACTGTAAGGAGGGTGTCCCGAGACTGACCGGTGTGGCTGGACTCCACAGTCTGAAGACCGTTGTTTTGATTGCAGAGTGCGCGGGCGCGTTGTCGTGGTGAAGAAGGACCCCGCGGAGCCCGGTGTTCAGCCGCTTGTTGCTCATTGCAGAATAAACTTCTGGCAGGCATTTTGTGCTATACCATTTGGCATTGATGCTGCTTTGGTCTCGAAGTGGGATTGAAATTAGGTACCCCATCAAAGTGAAGAAACTATCGATCAAAATTTTTCCTGCGCTCCTCGATCGCTTCACTTTCGTAGGCGTCGGTTCATTTTGAAACAGCCAAACTGTCGACTGCCGCTTTGTTTCTGGATTGTATTGATAAATCCAGGATTCGTCACCTGTCACAATGTCGTAAACGCGTCATGACGAGCCTGCATCAATTTTTTTATCATATCACGGCACCAATCCACACGGGCCTGCTTCTGAGCTTCGGTGAGGTTGTGCGATACCCAGCGGGAAACTATCCTCCTTACGCGAAGGTGCTCGTGCAAAATCTTGTGACCACTTCATTTATTTATTTATTTGCAATACAATTTAACTAGAATGGTCGCAGACCAATTACACTAATTAAAACCATGAACCAATCAGGAGAGTGTGCTGAATCTCTTCGTGTCTGCCAACACACTTTCTTCGGTGGCAGTCGTCGTAGGACGACCACTCCTTTGTTTATCCACCAAAGTTAGACGACCGCGTTTGAACTCGCTATACCAGCGGTAGATGGTTGCTTTTGAACATCCTTCATCCATAAAAACAATTCGAAGTCGGTCAAATGACTCATCAGGTTTTAAGCCATATTTAAAATCATAAAAAATCATTGCACGAAAATGTTCTCATGCAGATCCATTTTTTATGAGACAAGAAAATTTGAATTGGCTCTCAAAAAAATGCGGAGGGAAATTTGAAAATCGAACAGTGGTATTTTTATACTTAAATAATCGAAATTTTTCAAAATAATTACAAGTGACCAGTCTTATACATAAAAACTTTTTGTCGCAAAACTTTCTGTGTGGCCTGGTAGTTTAATTTCGATGTCTTACGCTCGCGTTAGTGTAAAAAATGCCCCTGCCCTGAAGTTTTTTTTTTAGCTACGGAATTCTTAAGAAGTCTTTCGCCTATAATTTAACACAAATGGAAATATTTTTTGTTCTTGTTTCGTCCAATAGGAATAGAAAGAAGTCACGAGTAAACAACACCTAATTTCTAAAATGTTACCTATTTATTGTAACATCAAAATTCTTAAATATAAAGGTTATTTTTATTTTTATCTTTAACGTAATTTTCTTTTAACATCGAAAGCTATATAACCGACTAGCTATGAAAAACATTCCCATTTCAATTATAATTCTACTTCTGAAGGTCCAAAACCGGGCGAAATCCATGATTGTATTTAATAGAACGAACAAAAGCTTGATAAGAAACCTCCTCCAACCTCAAGTAGATATCGGCGTTTGATTGAACATTCACTAAGCAAATGAATAGAAGGTTTCTCTCTGAAAATTTCAACCGTGAGAGATGCCCTTTGTTCCACTGCCGATGGTGCAAAGATAATAAAAGGAGGTCTGTGTCATTTCCAATTTTATGAATGGTGAAAATATTCTGCGTTAAATTTAATAAATGACTATTCAAAATTGCCAAATATTATGTAGAATATAGTTTAGTTTACACAAAAGCAACGCACTCAATTTCACAACTCGAATTTAAGTAGTAGTCAATCAATCCTAAAGCAGTTTATTTAAATATTTGTTTTTCCTACATTTAGAAATAAACTTTAATATCGCTTAACTTTAATATAAGAGTTATCGCTTCAGTTTTAATATGCAGCCTTTGTATGTCTGTATAACGTGAAAAGTTACGTTATGAATACAAAACTTTTTTCAAGGTATGAACTCTTGTGTTGTGACACAACAATTAGACCGAAGGCAAAGCAACGACGCTTTGCTTACTAGGTAGGTATGTCAATTTTCTATCGCTCTTTCTAGATCGTATGATATCGACAGAAATGAAGACTTTAGAAATATTGGTATGTAAATTCGTTATAAAGAATTAAATACGAATAAATAATTTTAAAAACGAATAATTAACTAAATTAACATTGAAAAGAAAAAAATAGACTGACATCGCATAACCGAGTCGTGGCCTATTTACATATTATTACGTATTGATCAGTAAACCAAGCTTTTCATTTCTTTTTTACATGCAAATTTGTGAACTTTTCACATTTGAAACACTGACCAGAAACAATACAGTCGGGTGGCGGGTAATAGCCACATTGTATTGAAAGAATAAAGTTTGATTGAAACACAGTTCCGAACAAAACTGATTCACACAGTTATGTCGCTATAACATAATATGTTTTAATAATAATTCGTTTACCTTTGTTAATAACCTGCTGTTATCTTCTATATTTTATTATATATAAAAAAACCGACTTCAAAACTAAAAATAACTTAATACAGTTTTAACTTCTTTTTAGTTTTAAAGGTATGAAGTCGGTGCCAGTGCCTGGTTGTACACTGCGCGATGGGTTTACATACCTTTACATTTGGCTTGGCACCGTTTTCAATATGTGTCTATAATAGGTTGGTGGTATGTGATGTCTGTAATAGGTTCGTTGTATTATATGTCTCTTTGGTCAAGTAGTCATACAGTGCGACTGCCGAGCAAAAGGTCCTGGGTTCGATTCCCAGGTCGAGCAAAGTGTTATTGGGTTTTTCTGTGAAATTCTCAGTAGCGGCTCGGAGTTTGAATTCGTGCCCGGTTAGTGGCAATAGGCTCGCCACCTATTACATGGGACCTAAAACATACCGGCGAAATGTTGGTGTACATTAGTACACCACTGCCTAACCCTTCGGGGACAACAGGCGTGATAGTATGTAAGAGGTAGAACAATAAACGCGTCATCTATGTAGAAAATTTGAGGGTTTCTCTCGATTTCCCAAGGATCCACTCATCAGATCCTCACCATTTTTTTATGGGACCACACGGAAAGCATCAGCTTTTATATAAAACAAGAATTTTCAAAATCGGTTCACCGAATCCACAGTTATGAGGTAAGAAGTTGAACAATAAACGCGTCATCTACGTAGAAATATTGAGGGTTTCTCTCGATTTCCCAAGGATCCACTCATCAGATCCTAAAAAAATTTTTATGGGACCACATGGGAAGCTTCAGCTTTCATAACAAAAAAGAATTTTTAAAATCGGTTCACCCAATCCACAGTTATGAGGTAAAAACATTAAAAAAAAAAAAAAAAAAAAATACAGTCGAATTGATAACCTCCTCCTGTTGGGAGTCGGTTAAAAAGAAGAAGCTGACTCGGTGGTATATTAGGGCCAAACTGACAACGCAAGGCCTAAACTATAAGGATTATAAACTTGAAATTTTGCACAGTGGTTCCTTTTATAACGTAGGGGAGCACTAAGGAATATTTTTGAAAATTCACACCCTAAGGGAGTAAAACGGGGGTGCAAAGTAAGAATTATTATCTTTTTTTTAATTGCGCGCGGACGAATTCGCGGGAATCCGCAAGTTTAATATAATAGAGTGGGCGCTATCAGCTTTGCATAGCAGAAACAAGTATTGAAATAATGAAAATATAAACATTTGTAAATATATATGTATTTTAATCCAAACTTTAAACACTCTGTTACCAAAAGGTAATAAATTCTTCCAAAATGTTGTCCGTTCCGGTCTATTGCTCACATAAATTGTAAAACCATTGTGTGAATAAAGGATTCAATCTTCAGTAGGGTTCTCTTAAATGGCTTTGTGTAACGCATTCAACGACTTTTCCGATTACGATTTATAAACTTATCTTAAATTTTCCGAAATAAAGAGTAGTCGCAATGTACAAGATGGTGGCTGTATGGTGCAAGCGTTATCGAGATGATGGATGATATTCCTGCGAGGATGTTTCTCGCGGCTTTTTTAAAAGGCACTTATTTATGTAACCTACAATGATTAGTCCTTGATTTTTAAATGACACTGTAGGTAATTTAATGTCCTTGTATGCGCAATATAGATCCAGTTTCTTGTCTGTACTCTGACTTATGTCAAATTTAAAGCCCTCGTCAAAAGGAATTTCGGGAATAAGAAGGATTTTATGACCGAACTCATTTGACAATTAGAACAACCTACTTCAGAAATCTAAATCTAGTGGCTATGCAACAATTCGTTGTATCAATATTGTACCAATATCTATTATTTGTCTATTAGCGAATCCATTGGACACGACGATGCGTTAATTCGTCTCTCATTTTATTTTAATAAACATCAGCCTAACGAGAAATACTCCCCATTCATCATGGCTCGATAAGTCGCTAGGAATCCATTTCCCGACGTTGCCCGGCAACAATCAATTAATTATTATTTGTCACATCTCCCGTTTACTGCGCAGATCGTTGGCTGTAGTTAGGTATAGTCTGATGTGAATTTTCACACTAAGTTATTCGGAATAAAAAAAATAGAAAACGTACATACCTAGTTTTAAACATTTACAAATATTACATGAATAATAACAAGCACTTCGTATTTTATGTATACATATATAAACAGTATTTCAATGAGCACAATTTACTTCGCCAAGTGTCGTAATAAAATATATTGACACTACACATTATAAATCTTCATCAGTTGGCAAACACGAGAAATGAATTTTAAAGTAATTACTGAAGTACTGAAATTTCCCAGCGGGCGCAACACATTTAGGCGACCAACAAATATTTACTGACGTGATAATTTACGCACAGTACACATAATATAAAGAAATTAACATATGCGTGTGACTGGGAAGTGCTAGTAATAAATTCAGAGCTGTAAACCTCTTTGGCGAGTTCCACGTGACATATTGCATCACTTTATAACGACTGTGCGTCCTGTGCGAGTGAAATAACAAGTTTTGATTTACGTAAGTGATGATATATTTTTTCTAATTTGTGTCTTTCAGTTTTTTTTCCTTAAACATTTTTTTTTTATTTTGGCGCGAAACGCTTTGCTATGCTAAACGAAACGTGACGGTTGCTAGCATTGCTGAACATGAAAATAGTTATGGAAGGTCATGTCTTCACTAAAGGTCAAATAATTAAACTAAATAAAATTTTACTGAATTGAATACATAGTCAGTTCACGTTTCCTTTTGAAAGTACTACCACACAGATATACTCGTAATTAGGCAATCTCAACAAATAACGTATTTTAAAACAAAGCAGTTTGGAAATGTAGTACTGTACTGTAGAAGTAGAAGTACTGTAGAAGTAGGTACTGTGGAAATATTATAGCTTTATAGAACGTTTCAAGGTTTAACGACAGGAGTATTATTCATTTTGAGATTGTGCATCCATCACGAAACAAACCTAATATCAGTAAACAGTATTTTAAAACAATTGCTTGGGGGTTCGAGTATATTTCTGTGTGGCAGGTGTGTTTACAAACACACAAAACCACAATAACTGACAAGTGGAGGAGAAAAGGGAAACTGTTGTATATGTTGACTATTTATATATAAGCATATATAGACAACTGTAAGGTTTGCAGCCGTTTAATGATAATAGACTCGCCTCCTATCTTAATGTTTTGGGGATGCGGGTAGAATGATATGCCATATTTTATTATATCATTCTAGAAACATCGTCAGTGTGGCAATATGAAAAGGGACAGTGTGTAACACAGGCCTTAAATATAGTGTAAGAACGGTAGATTTTGATTAAACATTTTTCTTGTGTACCTACCCCAAGACATGATTTCAAAATTCTAAAATAACACCGCGCCGCCATGTCAGAAAAAAGACGCTAGTTAGGTTATCAAATTCTAGGAACATTTAAAGCATCGATTTTTTAAATTCAACATTCAACAACTTACGAAAATTTAAACTGGGATGCGGTCCTTGCTCGGAGCAAGCGCGTCGTCCGCGCGCACTCAGTAGCACTTCCCTGCGCGGGCGCTCCGGCACCTCGTCACGATCCACGCTCGGGCCGGCCTCGAGCGCGCATGCGCCGCCGCCCTCCTCCCTACCTTCTTCTACCACGCACGCAGACATCACTATTTTCGTTACTCTGTACGTTCACTGCACCACTTCACTGTATTTTATTTCCACCAATAACTCCTCAATTACGTTTTTTTACAGACTGTCAAATTTATATTTGATTACTTAACTGCACTTCTATTAATATCTTAAACACACATTTTATGTTAATAAATAAATATATATACTGAATTATACAAAAGAATTCTGTATTTCCAACTATGTACACCACTACACGGACGGCACTCTATAACTAACAATTACTATGTGCTGTGTCTTGTTATTTATCTTATTATTGTTCGGTAATTGTTCTTGTGATGGGAATCTGTAACCGAAAAAAGTTAATATGAATAAAAAAAAATATTTTTATTAGAATTAACGCTAAAAAAATACTAAAACCTACAGTATGGTTAGTAACTAGTAATCTTTCATGATAACCATTCTTATAACCACTCTAATTCTCTAACAAAGTTAGTGGGAAAGTCACAATTCCCGCGGTCGTACAATGAAAATGCTTTTGTTATTTGGTTCAAACTTTGTTAGCCATGTTGCTAATATTTTGCACCGGGTCCTATGCCGCATCGATTGGATTAAGCTACGACGCCTATCTTATTACTTTAATAGAGTTTACACCTGGGACAGGTATCACCAATCTATAAAGTAAAATCCCATCCATCCACCTGTCTATACAGCT
Source organism: Craniophora ligustri (assembly GCA_905163465.1). Classification (NCBI taxonomy): domain Eukaryota; kingdom Metazoa; phylum Arthropoda; class Insecta; order Lepidoptera; family Noctuidae; genus Craniophora; species Craniophora ligustri. The sequence goes on from LR990959.1 coordinate 7,078,403, forward strand.
ATTGTGAGGTTTTTGTAGAATATGTCATTGTCAGAACAAATACACACATTCTGACGATACAACATTTTTATAATATTATTATATTTCATAACTAACTTCCTTAGCTTCAATGGTATGTGTAAAAATAATAGGTAATGTGTTTTTCTATTATTTTGATTATATGAATAGATAGTTATTAAATATGAGAAAACGCTGATTCTTATAACAATTGCATGTATAAGTGTAGCTGAATGTTAATATACACTTTATTCATATTTATTTAATACAGATGACACAACACTATATTTAGATAACACTGTATAAAAACTGCATTTCCCGATAGGATATTTTTTTTTTGCTTATGGTATTCATATGTCACAAACACGCTACGGTGAATCATTTACCGTCACGCAAAATGTTTGGTTGTATATTTACCTTGCTGATTTACCTATACACATTAAATTTAATCTTCAATGTTGACTTTTGACATCCTTTGATATATCCTTGTCACTTTTTGTGATTCTAAACTTAACTGTAAATACAAATCAACTTCGAAAATATCAGCACAATATACATATAATTACATTATTCATATTCCAATACCAATGCAAATTAATGTGGAAATAATGATAATATTAATTTTATATTGGAACTATATCCAAAGCTAAAACAATCATTCAAACATCATCAAATACAATCTACTTAATTGAGAATTTCCTTCTTCTTGTGACTCATAAAATGTTCTTATTGAGGCATGGCTGGTCCAGTTGTACGAAGATATGCTTCCTCGATCGGGCCCTCCTTATGGATCCCCAGAGGATAATATGAACTTGAAATTGATGTGGACTGGAAATTGTTTCAGGTCATTTAATTTCAAGTTTGTGTACGTAAGAATTTGTGTTTCAACAGGCACGCACAATTTATTTGAAACAAACTCAACTCGACTCAGCATTTTTTTTATTTAGATTGAACCAATATCGGGGTACTTTTGAACTATCAAAACTAGTTGCCTGCTTCCGAAAGTCTTATGGAGAAGGGGATGAATCTAATCTTAGTGTGAGGCAATATATGCGTAATAGATAGCTATTAACTAGAATAAGTTTCTGACTACAGTTATTGGGTTAAATTATATGTACATTATCTACGGATTCTGAAATAAAAGTGATTTCTGTACCAACCGAAACGCAGCCATTCAGAGTACAAGCTATAGAAAATCATTTAAAAAAAACTATATTCTGACGGGTTGAAAGCTGTTCAATGTTCAAACATTATCATAACAGCTATTAAATAACGTCCACTGCTAAACAAATTTTCGCTAAGTCCGGTTATATACAGACTGCTTCCAGTAACTTTACTAGGTCGTCTATTCATGACACCAACTTACCCCGTATTGGTCCAGCCTAAAGTTTAGCATAGACTAGGGATGTAGATATGTATGAATAAAACAGGGGTCTAACCTTTAGGAATTTATTTTTAGCCTTCTTTATTGTAAAATGTAGATAAATCAGTACGCTAGATAGCAAAAAAGATTTTTGACATTGGCCATACTTAATGGAACGAATTTTATTTTTACTTCTTATGTTTGAATATAAGTACATCAATACATTATATGTATATGCTTATTCTAGTAATATAATATCCTATATGTATATCATTCGTTTTAAATTTAGTTAACTTGATATGCCATTTTTGATTTTCATCAAGAAGACATGAATCAAAGTAGGTACTATAATTGGGAGTTATATGTAACAAGCATCACTATACTATACATGGTAATATAATATATATATATATTTTAAAACAGTATTATCAAGCTTGATATAGAAGCAGGTTTAACCAATAAATTGGTTTCCAAATGAATGGACCGGAAAAATCGCAAGAGCGCTGCAAGTTTGCCTGTAGCGTATATCTACCTAGAATCAATTTCCCGAAGATATCCGGTACACAAATATTCCAATAATTTCAAAATTAAAAAAGAAGCCAGGTTTATTTGTCACATTTACCTACATAATACGTGCAGCTTATAAATATAAAGGTTTTCCATGTGTTAAGCCTTAACGATTTTAAAAGGCAGCAGATTGTTTTTGCTGACATTTGCTTCAAGTAGTGTTGGGAACATTTTTTTTTGTCGTTGGATAGATCGATTGAGAATCCTCTATGAAATTATTTTAAAATAAAACGCGTTAGTCGATAAAAAAAATCCTACGCTCTGTTCGTGACGTCGCGTTTTGGGTTCCACGGTACCCGGAGGTGCTCCAGTGGCTAAGCCACAATGCCTAGTTTTCAATATAAACCAAGCACGTAATAAATATTATTAGTAATAATGATAATAATACATCACTTGTCACATAACTCGGCGTTACTATAACGACATTCAAATCCTGAAACTTAGATAATAATCTAAGTTTCATACTATTAATTATCGTTTCTCAACTTAGTTTACATACTTATGTACGTTAATAGAACAAGTCGGGACACAATACGAATCCTGATTGAAGGAAACTACCTAACTAGGTACATAAATAAATAACTGTCACACAAGATACAAAAACGTCACATTGACACAACAAGACATTTGTAATCATGGGAAATGGTTTTCCCCTTCTCTCATCAGGCAATTAATAGGGGTGTGTCGTATGTTTGATCTTGTTCATATTCTATATGCATTAGTAAATAAAATTTTCAGAGAAATCAGTATCGAAATATGTTTTTAAATGAGATAGCAATTAATATTCAACAAAACCTTTTAACTGCTATTTGAAAAGTTATTTTCGAGTACTGTAAAGTTTTGGCTTTACAATCTACTGGTCACACCTCTTTTAACAAGTTCAACCCCTAGATAGAAGATATTAGTATACTTTAAGAGCATACACAGAAGCGATAGCAGAATAATAATGTGCAGCATTTTTACTGGTGCTATTACTTCGCTATTTGAATGGTAACGGTATATATCATTTGTTGGTATATTATATGCTTTTCTTGTTACTTAGCAGACACTTCTGAACAACAGATTTGTAAGGATTCTTCCCCTACCCTATTCAATAAATACGTACAACAAGATATTGAACTCCAAGATATTGTGTTTCAAAATATTTGGCTTCTATAATTGCTTCGGAAACTGACTTTTCACTTTAAATTTAATAGAAAATGAGTTTAATTATTTACCTTCTTGTCCTCTTTTTAAGAGGACAAGTTAGGTTAGTTAGCTTAGTTGCGTTGGTCATTACTAAACAATATTTAAATTTTATTTTCATTATAATATGTTGTTTAGTAAATATGAAAATGATTTGTTTATTTGTCTTTCTTAAAAACTAAGAAAAGGTAAATAAATCACTATATCTTTTATATTACCTTGATAAAAAATAAATATTAGGTCGTTCTGGTTAAAACCAACTAAAACATCCCCGGATATAGATCTAGAAGACGCAATAGGTATAGAAAATTATATATCCCTCTTTATTAAAGAAAGTTAACTTCCTAGTTCTTACATGAGATATTTATATTCTAGCCATAAAAACAAAAGGATCCGGATAGTAAAAATCATATTTTATAACCTCGATAATTCGCCAAATCTCCGACAGCGAGCGAGCGAGACCCAGACGAAGTTCAGTTAGTTCAGCTGTCATATTCTATTATGCCTCGACCTACATTTGAAGAGACACGATGTCTTAAGACATAAAGATGAAAATAGCACGGCGGTGTACGGCGACACTCCCGGAAAATAGCTAATAGGGTTAGCAGGCTTACATATTGCAGGTAGACTGCATTCGCGGGGTTAACTGGGGTCGTGCGGGGCGGTGACCGTCGCGGCGCCCTCGAGACATCCGCCGCGTGCCGCCGGCCTTAGTGGTGCCAACACACGATACGCGGATGACTGAATACAATCAACTTCATTAAGCACTGTAATTAATTGTTTTACACGACTTTACCCCTTTCAACCCCCTTTGAACTCCTATTCCACACTATTAGAGGGTCAATGTGTAAAAATGCAATACTAATTTATTTATTTCGAACCACATTATTTTTAACTCTAGTAGTGATATTTATTTATTCACATGCATCTTCACTTTTATATTTATACCTGACCTAGTTTCACGAGTTAACAAAACACGTTGACAAAGTCTTCGTCTATTATTCAATTGCGTGCAACTTAGAAAATTAAAAGAATTCACGCAAATATAAAGTACCCACATAAGTGTAGTTTCTTGATAAATTATATAAAAATAAATGTTAAAATTGAACAGATACTTAAATTTTCAAATTACCATATTATTTACTATTGGCCACGCAAATTGAGATAAGTATTTGAAAAACGAATAATTGGGCAAACAGTAATCAGTAAATTTTCAGCGTCGAAAATATTACGAGACTTTTAATATCTACCGATACTTTAAAAGGTTCGCTTCAGAAAACACAGTCAAATCACCTACAAATTGGATAGTAAACAGGCAAGAGGTTTGCTCGTCTAAACGAGCTGAGATATAGTATGTATGTGTATGTGTGTATAGTAGTGACTGTCAATCGTGATAATGTTTTTTTTTTAGTTTTCATTAAAATCAACACGACCTACGACCGTAATCTTAGCTGTCACGATTCTCACTGGATTAAAAGCTGCAACAACTATACTTATAATTAAAATGTTTTAATTATAAGTTGCTTTTTGGTTTGGTTTATAACACACACGTTACATGCAGGCGTCTGTAAATATGGACTTACAGACGCCTGTTTGTAACGTAAGTGTACGCAGTAGGTAGAAACTACCACAACTTATCTTGTTTTGCCCACACTCAAATTATTTCACGCAATCTTCATAGATTGGGGCGATCTTCAGGCGTAGTGCTCACGTGCTACGCCTGACATAAAAATAATGTACTTAAATTTAGATACCTGAACAACAAACTGTTTACTGGAACTGACTACCAATGCTTCATAATATCTATCTTCTATATAGAAGATATATTTTTTTCAACTCAGTCCGTCGCAGTTCACTGCTGGACATAGGGCTCTCCCAAACTGCGCCATTACTGTTGCATATATGTACATTACATATATGCAACTTTTTATCCTGGCACAATTCCCTAAAATTAAATTCCGTGTGTGCAGTAAATCACCTATTGTAAGTCACCTCTCCTTTTAATAGGTAATTATGTATTACCACATGTACGAGTTTAATTACGTATTATTTTCATACCATGTAATTTACTGAAGTTAATTTATAATTAAGTATATAATATACATCTCTCTAAGTCTTTTTAGTATCGTTGTGGGTATTCATAAAATATAAAAGATCCACAACATTTTTTAGGGTTCCAGCAAAAAAATCCTTTTATGTTGCGGCACGGTCAAATTTCAAACGTGCTACCAATAAAAGAAGTTAATGAAGTTAACAATTTTATGGCATGATATTTCAAGGAAAGCTTTGATAAATCAATCAATAATCGTTCCATAGAAATAGATGAATTATTTGTGTTCTATTATGTTATAAAAAATACCACCTTTAGCCAAAGTAGGCTAGATTTGAGAAAAATCGTGTAGGTAAACCGTAGATAGATACGTGGACATTTTCAAGTGACATTGATTGAATTTACCACGGGAATTTAGCTATTATAGCAAACATTCCTAGTAATACTTGTGAAACAAAGTTTGTAAAGTTCCACAACCCCTCTGCTAATTTGCCTTGACCAAAAAGCAATGAGGACTCCAAACAATCGCCCTTGTTGACCCAGAGATCGCGCTGTAGTATTACGACTTTAACTTTCGGTGTAAAATCAAAAAATTACGATACAGCTAGATTTTATTCGAATAACTAGCTACTAGATTAGTTTTTAAGATATTTATCTATACACAACCCAAAGTAAACAATTTATCGTGAAGACAAAAAACAAATGTCCAAAACCATTGTTGCGAAAAATCAGACTCGCATATTTTTTCATCTTTTTTTAAAGAAGATGATGGATACGGGACCGGCTTTTAAATATTTCTTAGATGTGGGGGACTGGTGGTCATAACCTCTACTTTGCGGTAGAATATTCGGCACAACGCAACGTGAATCGATAAACAACTTAGTCTCACAGAGGACGTTCGTAATTTGAAATATAGATCATTAGTTCGGCTTGACTTAATCCCTGGAGCCCCGTATCTTAAATCCCTAGATGTATTTTCGAGAGCCATTCATACCTACACAAATTATCTTTGGGTTTTAATCGGCGTTATTTTGTAAATTTTTTAAGCTGCCTAAATTAAGCCTAAAATATTTTGGGGATAAGGATATTTTTTTTTAATTAAATACATCATAGACCGTTATTTAAGAAATCGCGTATAGGTACAGTATACAAATTTGTTGGTTTAGTATTTTAATAGTATCTATATATTATGAAGCCAAAATGTTGTACCCCAAAATGTTTTTACGAAAATTGCGCGGACAGAGGAGTATGAAATTTCCTACACTTATAGTTTATATATACAAGGAGTGCAAAAGGCTAATATTTTTTTTTATTATGCATAAAAAAAACTAATAATTGAAATTAATTATGGTCAAATTTCGACCAGTGGGTAACCACTAGTTAACTTAATTCTCGGTGACAAGCGTTTAACAGCTTAAAAACCGATTAGACTTATTAAGACGCCGCTTACAGTTGTTGACACGTCACATTTTATAAAACGGTGCGTAAACATTGTTTTAATGTATAGGTTGCTTATCGCTGTACGTATTTATCAACAGTCTAGATATGCCGTTAAATATTACTGTACTTAAATATTACAGTAAACTAATTGTGTTAATGATTGTTTATTATGATATACATGTAGTTCAAAAGTCTGTCAGGTACGCAGTAGGTACTTGCAAAGCACTCCACTGCACATGCATGACATGATGTATGAATGTGGACAAAGCGTGGCTTTCTCTAGTATCTGCCGACCCCCATAGGAAAAAAGCGTGAGTGTAGGAATGTATTATTTTTTTAAAAGTTTGTTAAGTTTGTCCCATGAAGGTTTACGCAGAAGTATATAACCCAGCGTAATAGGCGATATTTAAAAAAACTGTTCATTTAGTATCAGGCTACCTATAGAGCGTGCTTAAATCTAATTCACATTAAACTCTTAAAAACGTTCAACACAAAATAGTGTTCTGTGTATTGGCGATTATATCCACTCGCCAAGTAAAGCCTTAATTGCTTTGGTTTAAAATTTCATGATTGAATTCCATGAACGAGTACTATGCGAAAACATTGCATTTTATTAAATTTCTGTTATATAATAACAGTAGTTTTTTGTTCAATTAGAAAAATCTTTGTCGCACTTATATATTTTCTAATTCATTTTTATTTTTTAAATTAATTAATGTCTAATATACGCATAGGCAAGTGTAATAAATAAAAATATTTCGTATTTTGTGTTACAAAATCGATCAGTTTATGCAAATTCTTAACGGTTATCATAAGAATTCTGTTAGTCTCGTTTTTACCCAATACTCTTATTGAGTAAAAATTTTTATGCATCACATTTTTTGTAAATCTAATAAATAAAATGATAAAATTAATAAATATTCCCGGACATTACGACACAGCGCCACCTAGTTCCGAGCTAAGCAACGAGGCTTGTGTTACGGATACTAGTTGGTTGATATACTACATATATACTTTTTTTTAAAATACATACATATTATACATAATATGATTAAAACGTACCCGCATGTAAGTTAATAGTTTTATTAAAAGAACAAAACCTGTTTCTGAAATACTATTTCAACATAATAATTTTGAGTAGAAGCTTTCATGAAAACTCAACACAGGATATTTCAAAATTGCACATGCTGTGATAAAAAGACTTAGCAAGGTTAATCGTAGCCTTGACTATTTTCTGCGCAAGGCAACATTCCTTTCAGTCTGCTACGAACCAAGTATGTCCGAGGCCACGGTGTTTTATAATTCTGTATTCCTGCAGAGACCCTTTATCGCCTTTATTTTAGTTAAGACTTTTATTAATAGAGTCATTTGACAAAACTTCCATGAATCTACATAAATTTTCCTTTGTGGGATCTACAGCAAGTTGAAACTTTCATCAGTCAAAAGTTTCCAGCGCTAATGACAACAATCATACACTTGGCGAAGTAAGAGCGTACGACAGTCATGACCAGCGTGCTAAAGTAAAACTCGTTAGGGGAGTAGTCACTCCCATTTAACAGCACGGGAATTCAATGGAATTCCCGTGCTGTTAAATGGGAGTGACTAAGTAAGTGAGTAAAGTAGGGGATTTGCTAAACTGACAGCAAATGTGCTGTCAGTTTAGCAAATCCCCTATGTTAGATAGATACATAGCTCAGGTTAGATAGACACCTCAGGTGTTGAAAACGGCCATAAAATAAGGTAACCTTTTATCTCGTGGTATAAAAAAAATGTGTTGATAAGTTAGATGGTGCATACGGCACAGTTTTCTATTCCACAATACTAGAGTTAAATAATATTCTACCGCGCGGGAAAATTGATACCCAACTCTGTCGAGAAAATAACAATAAAATAATATACGGACGAGTAAAACCTGATGGGGTCACAAGATCAGTTCGCGATGTTCCCAAACTTGTCATACTACGTTTAATGTTCCATCTAACTAAATTGATTAAAATTATATTTCGGGGATATAATTATATATAACGTTTTAGGTGACATTACTTACTATTTTGTATTACTCTATACCAGGAGTGGCCAACTTAATTAGACCCAAGATCTACGGTTTACTGACGACACCCCATTCGATCTACCAATCACATACTTCTTGAAATTTCAAATGATACATCATGGTATTACGTACTTAGTATTTTTATTTTATAAAGAGTGCAAACATAAAACTGAAAATTATTCTTAATAACTACTTATTTATATTAGTGAGAGCATTGCGTCTGAACATCTTCCGCTAGACTAGCAAAATCAGGTTTGTAGTTGGAAATGGCTAACCTTAAAGAATCCAATGTATGAGCATCTGTCAAGCGAGAACGGTGTTTATTTTTTGTTTGTTTTAAGTAGGAAAATGCTGACTCACATAAATATGTTGAACCAAAACACGAATGCAGTTGTTCAACACATTTCTTCAAATTTGGATATTTCTTGTTGGAAGCCAATGCCCAGAAATCTAGACCTGAAGATGACCTTGCTTTTAGAAATATGTCGCAGCGCAGAGTAATCATTTCGTTTTGAAGTATCATGTGGTTCATTTGAAATGTATCTGCAAAATTTGCAGCCATTTCATAGATATCACTATGATCAATGGAATGATTAAACGGATAACTGATGAATTCCACCACCTTCTCAATTTTTTTAAAATCACTAAAGCGCATTTCGAAGTCTGATACCACTGCCTTAATTTCTGCCGTGTACTTGTCAGGAATGAAATTGTAGGTAGTATGTCTTTCCATATGATCCTTGATGTTTACAAATTGTTGAAATTTTTTCTTTTCGATGTCAACTATCATAGACGCTGTTTGACTTTGAAATGCTGCAATAGAACTCATCATTTCTGTTATTGTTTTATTCTTACCTTGTAGTTCCAGATTTAATGTGCTCAGTTTTCCAGTAAAATCCGCTAAAAAAGCTAAATCACACTGCCAGTCTAAATCCCGCAACTGCTGATAATCATCACCCCTCTCTTCAAGAAATTTTATTATTTCATCCAATAGATCTCGAAATCTTTGTAAAAACTTGCTTCGACTCAACCATCTTACGTCAGTGTGCAATGCCAAATCTGGTTCCTTCTCATCTAATTGTTGTTTAAAGAGCCGCCTTTGGAGAGATTTTCCTTTTATGGAATTTACAATCTTGAACGAAATATCCATCACATGTTTTGTGTTGAGTCTCTTACTAGCCAGTACTTGTTGGTGAATTATGCAGTGGTAGCTAATGAAATTTGGAAAATCTTCGTCTTTGTGACAAAGAGCAATAAAACCATTATGAATACCTGTCATTGCAGGAGCTCCATCAGTTGTTATTGATACGAGCTTATACAGAGGTAGCTTACTCTGGGTAATATATTCTTTGAATTTCGTGAATATATCAAGGCCACGAGTTTTACCTTTTAAGGAAATCATACTTAGCAGTTCTTCTTTCGTCGAGAAATCTTCAAAGACCATCCGAATAAAAAATAGTAATTGTGCAGTATCAGTTATATCTGTTGACTCGTCAAGTTGTAGCGAAAAAGCAACACAGCGGAAGATATCTTGTTGTAGCTGTTCGTTTATGTTTTTACTAATCGTCTCTATACGACGCATCACAGTATTTCGAGACAGCTGTAAACTATGAATAGCTTTTTTTATTTCGTTTTTATTTTTGAAGTTGACGAACAGCGAATCTGATACTGCTTCGAAGATTTCCTTGATGTATTCTCCATCGGAAAAAGGTTTGCACTTTTTTGCAATTCTGTAGCTTACTTGGAAAGAAGCTTCAGTTGCAGCTTTGCTTTGCTCACTAGGTCCAGAAAACATGTTTTCTTGGACTTTTAATTGCGATTTCAATGCTTGCAATTTACTCTTTCTTATTTCGCTTTTAAGTGGAAAGTCAGTGTTATATTTACAATGCATAGTGTTAAAATGTCGCTCTAAATTTCCTTTTTTCGGTATTGCCAAGGATGTATTACATATTAGGCAGCAACAGTTTTCTTTCACCATGGTAAAGAAGTAGTCCAGTTCCCATTCTTGGTGAAAGTGATAAGTTTTTGATTTTTTTGGAGCTTTATCAAGTATCTGCAAAAAATGACTTTACTTAATGAAATTATGAGAAACATAATTTGTATAATAATAAACATACAAATATCCTACCACTCAAATTTAATGTGAATTAATTTCTTGATGACGGCACAAAGTTAGCGAGTGAGTGTAAGAAATCAAAGTGATCATTATTTTTAAGTTTTTTACCCAGTTACTTAGTGGTTTTTTTTTGGGTTCCAAAAACTGGGAGCCCAAAAAACCCAAAAAAATCCACTAAGACCCAAAAAAAATCATACTAATATTATAAATTCGAAGTGTTTTTGTGTGTCTGTCTGTCTTTCTGTCTGCCTGTCTGTTACCTCTTCACTCCATAACCGCTGAACTGATTCAGATTAAATTTGGTAAGGAGATATAGAAGTCTCAAAAAAAAATCCACTAAGTAAGTGGGTAAAAAACTTAAAAATAATGATCACTTTGATTACTTATACTCACTCGTTAACTTTGTTTTTATAGGCGCGAAAGAGCTGTGGTAGCCTAGCGGTGTAACCAGTGGACTGAGACGTCAAAGGTCTCGAGTTCGAACCCAAGGCCACTGACTTTTCGGAAGTTATGTGCGTATTTATCACAAGCTCAATCGGTGAAGAAAAACATCGTGAGGAAACCTGCATGCTTGAGAGATTTGCCTTGATGGCATGTGAAGTCTGCCAACCCGCAGAATGCTAGCGTGGTGGACTGTAGCTTAATCCCTCTCAAATGAGAGGAGACCCGTGCCCAGCAGTGGGACGTTAATGGGTTGATGATGATAGGCGCGAAGACTTTGTGTAGCGCTCGGTATGTCAATGATATGAACGCGGCACGTATTCCGCAATGTTCGGGAATGATTGGTTTTCGTAATTGTACCTACTTGCTTATTTTTAAGGTGGTTATGAGTTGATTAATCAGTTTAACGTATATTTATAACATAAATTTCGTAATGATTGTAGTATCGGTAGGATTTTTGAGGATTTTGTTTGCGAAAATAACAATATCAAAAATATTATCTTACTTTATTTGATGAACCTTCAGAAGCATTTCTTTCTTCATTCGATGTTCCTTCTGCGTTTCTTTTCAACCACTTATCCATACCGTATGTATGAGTTGCGATGCAGAGTCTAATCGTGTCTAATCGAAATCGACGTCGTAATGCCACTAGTCTCTGTCGTCAACTGACTGACGGACTGCCAACTGACAGTCGCTCCGCCCCCGCGTCCCTCGCGCTCCCCGCGAATTTTTCATCGCGTGCCAAAAACAAAAGAGAGGTATACTGCGTAGAAGAGAGGATAGAGAACGGGAGTCGTGACTGAATGGCGATTGAAAAATAATACCAGATGATGTGTGCAGCAGTTGGTGATTACGTTGCAGTACACAGTCTACGTATTTATATTTTTTGTCTTGTCGCGATCGACAGGACTAACAGTCGCGATCGACCGGTCGATCGCGATCGACCGGTTGGCCACCCCTGCTCTATACTAACGACGATGACAAAACTGGCAGTCTCTATTAGGTTTTAAATCCCGATAGATAAGATGGCATTGACCCTGAATAAACTTATGCCTATTTCCATTTCTATATCTTCCATCAGACCAGCTGATGGAAGATATAGAAAGATTTAAAATGTAAACGAACAGTTGTAGTAAATATCGTATCGGGCACTGATTGTCCCTTTCCCTTAATAGAACACAGTAAAACTTTTTACCGCCAGTGATTGATAACCATGAATCTTTTGTTCCTCTGCCAACAAGTGAGCAGGTTTGTTTGTCAACGCGCGTTTTATCCCGGCGACACAAAATGTCCTCATGAAAAGGTATTTTGTATTGTTAAATAAAATATATAACATACTGTTACATTGCTAGTTGCTGTACATATATCTGGTGTTGTTTTGGCATCAAATAAAAGGAAATAATCAAAAGACACAACACTGTACTAACGTGGAAAATACAACAATGTACTATAGATATAATATAATATCTCCGTATAGTATTGTCTGTCCTGTTAAAATAACAAAGAAAATAAGGGGTGAAACGTTAAACGACATCATGCAGCCCTCTCCAATTTCGCACTGCCGTTGTTGTTTTAGTTGCTCATTCAGTAACTGTATATATTTGAGATAAAATCACGTGATACCTATAGGTATACCTATAGGTATCACGTGCTTTGGTAAGTTTTCATATATTTTTACCATTATTATTAGTGTGTATTATTATTTACCATTGCATTGATGGATAGGAACTTCCTTGTATTAAATAAACACCAGATCAATGTTGTGGACTACTAGTATAATCTTATTCTCATTCTTAAAAACAGAAAAGCTACAGGGTCACATCTACATTATTTTACACTACAATCTTTACTGTCATCACTATACTGTTTCGATTTAGTTTTATGTAAGCTGTTAGCAGTTGCCTTGTGTAATAGCGCGAAGAATCCTCATGAATCTGCCGCCTAAAGAAGCGGTTGCCAAAAGTAGTGATCAAATGCATAAGGCGTTTAGAGCTCATTTGCTGCTGTGTTTTGGCTCTAAAACTCACCCACCAACATGCTTCTACATAGCTATATTATTTTCCAGCGCTCAAAAATAATGTGCCTTTTGAAGAGTGTTTACAATAAGTATTTGGGAAAAACATACCTTACATCCTCTTTTCTAAGAACAAGGATTGTTTTCTACCTATTATACAATCTATTATAATAGAACAGCTTTGATGTTGTTGATATAACGACCAAATGTTTCCTGCTTGTCTGAAAGGGGTTCATGTAGGTATAAATGCTTATGTATTCTTGCATGCCAAGTTATACTTTGTTCGTCCAATAGCAATTGTAAAGGACGATAAATTCCATTTACAAATTAAAATCGTATTTATATTTACTATTTCGACGATTTCAATAATGAAAAGTGATTCCATGAATCATTGCATGAACATTTGATGAATGATATAAAGTATAGATATGATATAAAATATCCATTTGCGCTTTCATGAAACTTCATTAAGTTATAAAACTACTAATTGTTTCAATTATTAGGAAAGAAAACCAGCTACAATCATTTTGATGTTTCCCTAGAATTTTAACATGTCATTAGATCAGATATTTAATGTTTAAATATATTATTTTATCAAAATAGGCAGTAATGCAGCAGATGTCATTCCATAAATATACGTACTTTATCAAGAATAATAGTAGCTTACTTAATAGATACCTACAGTGAATATATCCATAACAACTAAAGTGTTTATGATTATCAAAGTACATAAGTTATCTACGTTGTTTTGCAGTGCGATGCACCTCAGAGCTATAACAGCAGAACATTTAAGATCATAGATACAATGTGGCGTGCTACACGCGACTTCACGCCGCGCGCCGGGTGATGCCCACAGCCGTCTTAATACTGTGTGACCTTGCTCTAAGTTTTCTCATTAACCTCTTGTTTAACGTAGGATTTCAGAAAAGAGCAACGCCCGTCCACTAGATTCAATGACGCAAAAGCAATTACAGTTTGCTATATACGGTACATTGGTTTACTGAAGCGAACTAGCACTACCAAGCCTTGTACTAATCTTTTTTTTTTGGGAAAATGCTTTTTCAATAAATCCGCCAAGTCTTGGCGGAAGAAGTCTAACTGTATATTATTATGTAACTACATATTAAATATTGTCAAAGCTGCCTAAGTAAACACAGTTTAACACTGATAATTATATGATAGGTGTACGGATACATAGAGAATAATATAGTTGCGCAAAGAAAATATTTCATCATCATTTGAGACTTTCTAGTAAATGCAAAGTTCGCTAAAGATATCAATAGGAATTTTGGTCATATATACCGTTCAAGCGAAACTAGACCTTGTTACTTTGAAAATTGCAAATGATATTCAATGGTGCGAAGCGTTTTTAGGCTGACAATACAAGGTTCTTGGAATATTCTGAACTAGACTAACGAGTACTTGTGACAGCAGAAAAACTAACAAATCTAAAAAAACTTTGTACTGACGATAACGAGTACAGAATATGCTTGGTATTAAACATACACAAATATAACTAACAATCAATCCTCGTACTTTTGCTTTATTATAAGTATATCGTTATTGTATAATTTTAACGTTACTAAGTTAAATTGAATCAGTACCTAAATCTTTACCTATAATTACATATCTACGTATAATTAAAAGACGTAAGTATTTACCTAATAACGTTTTCAGTACTATCGAATAAATAATATTTTGAATACGGGAAAATTTAATTTAATGTTAAGCTCACGTTTTCCTTTCTAATTGTGTCACATTGTAAATATTTACCTACTCACAGCTGTGCTATAAACCGCTTAAGTCCGGATGCAGACTATACAAAGATTTCTGACGCTCGCGCAAAGACTCACAACGCTATACGTTTTGTAAACCATACCTTGTCTATACCTACCCTTTACTGTTTTGTGAACTTTATAGACAGTGGTACCCGAAAGTACTGCTATTGCGGCGTAACAGGGCAAATCCTGTTACGCCATTATAATTTAGAAATACTGATTTTTCCACTCGATAGATATAGAATTCTCTAATAAAGTTGACCCTGAACTTAACCTATACAAATAATGGGAAAATCTGTCGGTACGATCTCGTTATCTCCCAATTTTGTACGATTTCACTATAAACGTCAATAAAAAGCAATATTACAAGAGTTCTCTGAACACAATTACCGTCGGTATAGGAAATTGGTACAAACAAACGCGACACGCTAGCAGCGCTTCGCCGGCCGTAAATATTGCTTGACATTTAATAAAGTAGGTAAGTATACGTAGTTGATGAAGATATCATATGTCATGAGTTAAGACACAGCAGGTGGTCAATTCCTTGTGAAAATTGCTAACACGAGATAATATATTGTTTAACAAAAGCTGTCTCTCATCAAATTAATTATAATATGTTTAACAAATAGATACGAGAAATAATTCTTTTTCCACGGAAAAATCCCACATTACTCGCCCCAAAAACACACACGCAAAAAAATGAGTCATAATAATTTTCGATAAGGAGATTGTCTTACATTTATAATTACAATCAAGCATATTCTTGCAGAAAAATACAATAGTGAATTATAAGATACAATTTCTAACACTTCCATTATAAATAAATAAATATTCCTGGACATTATGACACAGCGCCGTCTAGTTCCGTGGTAAACAACGAGGGTTGTGTTACGGATACTAGTTGGTTGATATACTACATATATACTTTTTTTTTTGTAAATACATACATATTATACATAAATACATCCATGACTCGGAAACAAATGTTTATGCTCATCACACACACATTTGTCCCTACCGGTATTCGAACCCAGGACCCATAGAACAGAAGGCAGCGCTAACTACCGCTGGACTAATTGGGTCGTCATTATGTTTCGTCGTCCGCCCGTGGGAGCTAGAGCTTGAAAAGGTATTTATGTACTTGGCTACTATAATTTCGTATCTCCATACAGTCAAAATAGGTGCAAAATTGCTTTTCACCATGAGGTGAAATTTGCATTGTGCAAGCATATGAGCATGAGCTCAAATGCGTTTTATTGACTTTTACTACTGTTTTATATAACCATCTGCCATCTGGCCACTGACAAAATACCAAACCTCTTCCTCCGAACAAATATAATCTAGTTAGCAGATAATACAAACGCTAGTACCTATTTATTATAGCTTGATGCATGCAGGCCATTACTACGAGGCGGACGCTACTCTAATGACCTTCTACTTGTTCGCATAATTCACAGATATAATGCAAATTGGTCCGACATTGGCTAGTCAGCGTAAGAAACATAGATATATACAAGATATATGTATGTATGCTATAATATACATATATATATATAGATATTGTTGTGCGGTTGTACTGGAGCGAAATAATATTATATAAAGAAAAATATGTAATCTATTATGACATAGTAAATTGATTTTGTACTTAGTCTGAGTTCAGTCGGATCTATTTATGAAACAAAAAATCTTGCAAATGTATTTGAAGGAGAGTCAAGGGCGTGGGTTAGTCACCCAGTCGAGTAGGGGGGGGACATCGCAAACCATATAGCAATACTCTATGTAATATGATTTGGCCCCTCATAAACTTAAACGTATTTTTTTAACGTCACCGCTTTTTACGAACCTAATTTCTTCTACGGAAAATGTTTTCTATACGTTATGTTTGGCAACAATTTTCTATCAAATTGTTATTTTCTTTTCTTGGGCAAAACCTACCTCCCACCTCCTGTGTCGTGGGTGCGTTTACAAACGTAAATGTTCTCAATACGGGGATCGAACCCGCAAGCCGTGATGAAAAGACGATCGCCCCGCCACTGCGCATATCGAGTCGTCATAATTATATTATTGTACTATTTCGGAATAAGTGAGGTGATAAAATGTTTACAATGTTTTCTGTTATATAATTAAATTTTTATATGAATAACTAGCTGACCCGGCGAACTCTGTTCCGCCTTAAAGGCAATAAATATGCAGATTTCTGAACTTATTAAGTTATTTTTTTATAAGCAAAAAAAAACAAGTACATTAATAATTTATTATTGTTTCTGCATTCCAGTAGGTACTTAGGTTGCTCTTCACTTATAAGTAACTTGTGATACACGACATTTTTTGTTTTCTTATCAGGCGCAAAAACAAACAACGCAGGTGGTCTTCCAACCCGTGAACATGCCACATATAATTGACCATGGGAAAAACATGAATGTTCTAGATTCAAACCACTTTTATAGTGACTGATGTTTTATGTCAAGTCACACGGGGACGCTGTCGAACAGAATAAATAGTACCCTATGTCCGTCTCCTGGCTCTACGCTACCTCCTCCCCAATTTTCAGCCATATCGGTAAAGCCGTTCTTGAGTTATAAATAGTGTAACTAACACGACTTTCTTTTATATATATAGATAATACCAATGTATAGCCTTATTATCCGTCGTCATTACTGATAGCGTCTTCGCATATTTCTTAAAATATAAGTATATTTTTGCGTTTTTAGGTTACAATATTGTTAAAGTAAAATACGTATGGAGAAAAAAAAAACGAAAGTGTATTCATGTGAAATAATAACGCACGAAGCGAACAGTCGACATTATTGAGAACAGATTTTGGCAAAAGTGAATTGATTGGTGTTCAAGACGTATAAAATACTTAGTAAAAACTTCTGATACACGATGTACAAGTCATAAAGGAGTAAGGGCACAATGTTGAATTAACCTCTGCACTCTCTTATTAACGATAACATTAATGAACTGATAAAAACGTAATTTCTGCGTTCTAAGATGGTATTTTAAACCTGCGACTTCAACGCAAGAAATATCGATATTTTATTGATATTTAGAACCCAAAGAGATAATAATTATCAGCTTAGATACTCCTGGCTAAACTTTTAATTACGATATTAAACTAATATTCAGTTTAATATCGTAATAAAAAGTTTAAAATAATTATTATAAAGTTCAAGTAAACACGATTTCCTAACATCGTTAAATGAATGAAAACCATTTATTTATTTACTATATCAAGACAATAAAAAGAGCAAACACAATTATTTGGTTTATAAGTAGAACATATAGTGAAGCGTTTTAATCGAGAAACGCGTTAAAAGTGTTTAATATATAAATATAATATAATTATAAACCCAAACAAATCGATATAGAAGATTAATATCGCCGACAATTTTATTAAGAACTTTCATTCATTCTCAATATTGTTTGTAACCAAAGAACCGTAAAATTGGATAAATCCTACCTAATCAAAAACGAGACAACTCAACAACGCTAACGATGTTCTTCTTTCCGACTTGTAATCAAATCAATTTGTTTCTGTACAAAATATAGGTTATTTGATTTTTATAGATTACTTCTTCGAAGTCGCGCACAGAATAGCTCCTGTGCGCGACTTCGTCTGCGTAAAATTAGTAATTTTATCCGCATACAAACTTCCAACCCCTTTTTCTCCCTTTTAAGGGATAATTTCCGGGATGAACTCCTATGTCCTTCCCCAAGACTAAAACTATCTCTATACCAAATTTCATCTAAATCAGTTCAGTGGTTATAGCGTGAAGAGGTAACAGACAGACTGACAGACACACTTTCACATTCATTATATTAGTATGGATTTAATGGAACATCAAAGTAACTTGATAAATAGTATGATATTAATCATACTATTTATCAAGTCACTATTAAATAAGTAATTAGGCTGTTTGTAACAAGATCAGAAGTTTCAGGATCTAAGTAATTCCCTACTAACTTGGAAGACCTTTGTACTCTACATTCATGTACGCAATGTATTCTAAATAGTGTCCCGTATAATTGTAAAATTCATTTTTTTTAAATAAAACGTTGCCGCACACTAGAATTTACTCCTGTGTCGTGGGTGCGTTTACAAACACAAATTTTCACATACACATACGCCCATACCCGACGTTACAACTACCTGTAGAATGTACAAATATTTGCTCCGTGCGGGGATCGAACCCGCAAGCCGGTCACTCAGCCTCTGTGCCAATCAGGTTGTCAACTAAGTCGAAATTTCTCTTAACATAACCTATTCTAGTTTTACATATGCTTAACATTAAAGAATCTGTTTCCATGCCTTCTGATAAATTAAATCAAAGTCTAGCTGCCTTCTGAAACCTCCTGTCAGAGAAACTCATATATCAACGGAATGCATGGGAGCTCAATCCGGCAAATTTATGGCAATCTAGGGGAGGACGTTTTGAAGTCGGCAACCCGTGTGATAACTGTAGACTAATCCTTCTCAAACGACAGGAGAATGAACTAAGTATATTTTGACACGGCCTTAATGTGCATCGCATAGGTAAGTAACAATAAAAACTGGCTCCCTACCTCCTGGCTGACATTTCCCGCGTAAATCCAAACAAAACAAGTGACAGATAGCGTGTTAAATAACAAATGGACGACCAGTGAAGTGGCTCCCAGTTTTATTGTATCCCAGACAAGGTGTTGCAGGGCTCTCAGCGAGATTGCACGTCCCGCGCATTATGTTACAGAACGAACTTAGCATTACTCCGTAAAATGATATTAGAACGAAGTAACACGTGGCATGTGATCTATGTATATTCGCAGTAATTAGAGCTTCAATGTTAGTATGCATCAGTTCTGGTACAGCATACAACAATTCATACAATTATGAATGTTGTAATATACATATTCATACATACATACATACCATCACGCCTGTCGTCCCCGAAGCGTTAGGCAGAGGTGTACTGATGTACACCCACGTTTCGCCGGTATGTTTTTTTTAGATCCCATGTAGTAGGGGGCGAGCCTATTGCCATTCACTGGGCACACGTCCAAACTCCGAGTTGCTACTGAGACTTTCATTCGAAAAACTCAATAACACTTCTTGACCTGGGAATCGAGCCCAAGACTTTTCAATTGATTATTTTCAACAAATCAAAGCAAGATATAATTATTTTGATTATAGAATCAATGTTGAATATGTTGATAAATTGTTACGTATGTTGAAAAGTTGTTATGGTAATGTAGTTCATCATCATCATCATCATCATCAGCCTATATTCGTCCACTGCTGGACGTAGGCCTCCCCTCGTAGGTAATGTAGTTATAGGATGTTATTTAAATGTTCCATTATCACAAAATAACCAACCGAATCCCAGTAATTCTATCGGTAGATACCGGTAGATTGACCATATATATTTTTTTAAGTAGGAGTCCAATACTATGCCTACGCGGCTATGTTGGAGCAATCCGAAATGTTAGGCTTTGAAGTATTTCAAAGTCTAAAATTTGCATCAGCTGTCAGCAATTATAATTTATATAGTATGACTACTCATTTTTCTAAATAATTTAATAACATTTGTTAATCTACTTTTTTATAAATTATTACATTGAATTTAAAAAGTACAAGAACGTTTTATGGCGCGGTAATATTTAAACAATTAGAGACCAATTAAGTTGTTCACGGTTCTTTCAGAGATTCGTTCATCAAATTAAAGCACAGTAAGCAATTAATTATAACAAGCACAAATCATAAATTAAATAATGGGTAAGTATTGCGTCATGGTGGAAGATAATTAGTTCCATTTACAAAATCTTTCTATTATTTAAGACGAGCCGATTACCTCATGTAGTTAAAGCTGCCTTCTGTGCGACGGATCCCTGGTTCGAATCCCGGTAGGCACAATTTTTTTAGTGATGAGCATATAGTCATGGATATTTTTATGTAATATATCAACCTTCTAGTATCTGTAACTCCAACCTCGTTGCTTACCACGGAACTAGGTGGCGCTGTGTCGTAATGTCCAAATATATTTAAATACTATTAAATAACAAATTAAACGACTAACGGCTTAGGTAATACAGCGATCGGTATTAGTACCGCGTATCTCGGAATCGTCAGATAAATTTAGAAGAAGTAAACAATACAGTGCCAATGCATTATTTCTTTACTTCATTTTTAAATTCTAAAGCAAACACCGCGCTCGTTGTGAAAATTTAATATAAAAATTATTATTAAAAGATTTGCGTCTTCACTTTACTGGTATTTTGTGTAATCCAGGTAAAATTTCTATTAAAATGCAAATATTAACACATCACTTAATAAATGATGGAAATATATAAGAACAGAGTAGTCTTTAAATTTGACTTACATAGCTATGTATAGCAGCTTGGCTCTCAACAAGTTCGTTTAAAAGTCTAAAATTAATATGATGTTATATGCATTCGGCGTCATTACCTACATGGCCTGTCAGGTTTCAAAAACGATCTGATCGTTTTCACAAAATTCATGAGAGAATTATAGATACTATTATTTTATTTCAATCAATATGTCATATAAAAGCGGCGTGGCGCGTATTAACATAAAAAATTAAGCCTATAAGTAGGTATATTATTTGTAGAGAGATGACGATTATATTACACAGTAAATGCATCAATTAATTATTTAAGTAGTATACGTATTACTAAGAGACATGTAAGAAATGCAATTTAACTGTTCTCTTGACACATTTATTAAAACAAATAGGAACAGTAGCTTCTATCATTCATAATTTAATATTAAATAAATTTGTATAAAACATAACACAAGTATATAAATTGTAAATTATTAGAAGTACTTTATCAATAGATCTCTAACATTCTTGTTTCGAGTCCTGAATACGTCATCTGTATCCCCTAAATCTTCCTTTAGCAATAAGCTTATAAATGGTGAAATTAAACGTAAAGGTGACCTGCCTTTGGGAGTTCAACATCTGGAACAGGAATAATTAAGGAAATAATTATGCTATGCTATGTCCAAACGTTTTGGTGCCGTTTCAAAATTTATGCTTATATTTTCCACTATTTGCTATCCTATCGCGTTGCATTGGATTCTGTAGTCATCTATTCGGTATAAGAAGTGGGTCTTTTAAAAAAGCCTTATAACTAGAACGCAATAATTTTACAAAGCTTCGGTTTAAAAACTCAAAAATGATTGTTACATCTCTCATGAAACAGATAAACATTAAGATAGGATTGGCGAAATTGTATCTATGTAACCAGTATTTTTAACAAGAATCAATAATACCAAAGAAAAATTCAGTATCGGAAAAGGAACCCATGCATTTCCGAGAACTTGGATTATTATTATTGGTTATTACTTGTTGTTTATTAATTAACAAACCGTCTTTATATGTATATGTATACAGACAACTTGCGAAAACTGGATTAAATTGAATCCTGTTTACTAAATGATTTACTTTGCTTTAATATTCGTTAATCAGTCGGTCCCGGTTGTCACATGCATACCTACGAACCCGAAAGTCAGACAGCCGATCTAACCTCAGGACAAGGGTATTACTCAGTTATTCAGTTGTGGAGGTCAGATGCCATTCAATCGTTGTAAAGTACTGATATTTGCCCTATTTTATTATATTGGAATTTGATCCTAACCTAATATAGCCGTGCAAGAGTTGAGCAAGTAAACATAAAAAAGTTCTTTTAAAACGAATAGATATATTTGGCTAGTTACACTTTTAGAATTCGTTGCAACTTCCAAGCTTTCAAGTGATGAATGTCGGTCATTGTCTTGGGACATCCACGTATACGGAGAGCCTAAACAAAAAGAAACATTTTCGTTTCCCTGTTGTGTCACTTCGTCATGAAATATCTCGCGGAAACAACTGTCAATCTTACTTTTGACCGACCCGTTTTTTGTTATTTTTCATAATTCACTTTTTATATTCTTGCCAGCTACTATATTTCATAATATCTTGTATACTTTTTATGTTATCTTAGTACATTGTAGCTTTAATAGATGTTGCGACTGAGCTCTTACTAAGTTAGTTCACATTTGGGTAATGTTGAGGTTAATATTACTGCAACTACTATAATGGACTTTTTTGTTTGTAAATTGAAGCTAAACTTTTAAAATCTATTTTTAATGTCAACCGAACTGCGTGTCTTTTGTTTAAACGAACGGGAATTTTCCTGACGAGAAATTCATCATGACTCATTCATATGAACGCCAAGCGGATTTTGCTAGCAATCCTTTTTGATTCTGATACCGAAGTATATTTCCATAACAAATAATCAATTTAACTCCAATTATAGCAAATTTCAGTTTTTAAATGAAACTGCTATATAAAAATTCTGCTTATTTTTATACGATATTTTTTTATACGCCTTTCTACATAATTATGTAGGTATGATACAAGGTAAGGAATGAAAGGTGAAAAGAAAACACAAAGTGTCACGTTCTTTCTTAATAAAAAATTAAAAATCTTAGCTTGAAATAAGCTAAAAAAAATACAAAAAGATTGTACAAATTGTCACGTTTTACGATTTGCAGTCTGAATTCATTTAATGAATTTTATTTAAGTACATAATATTAGATACCTATATAGATACCAAGTGTGGTAAAATGTAATTGAATTTCCTTTTAGGAAATTTTATCCAATAGAGTCACCCTCTAGCCTAAACAGGTTCAAAGGAATTGTGGGAGTATAGTAAACAGCCTTTTACTAAACTTCTAGGAAAGGAAAAAGTCATAAGTATAATATGTTTTATTATACAAGACTGGATTTATAAGCCTAAACATTCATGTTACCCGTTTAAACTTAGAAAACAACACAAATAAATATTTGTTACGATCCGGAAACTAATTGTGTAAATGCTCTATCACCTTATACTGTATCTCATTTGAGATGGTTTAGACAAGGTATAGTTTACAAGGCTGACTTCACACGCCATCGAGAAAATCTCTCTCACGGGTATGCAGTTTTTCTCTCGATGTTTCCCTTCCTCTTTTGATCCCGTGATAAATACGCACATAACATCGAAAAGTCAATAGAGCTTAGATTTAAATTGAACCTGAGACCTTTGATTTCTGTCCACTTGGTACACCATGAGATACCACATCTGCATACACAATGAGCGTATAGTTAAAAATAATAAACCTTGATTTATTATAACAAATATAATCAAATTCTATAACAAATATAATATATAATCAAAATCTCAAATTAGTATATCTAGTTTCTATATGCAAATGTCACAACTGTTTACAAATGTTTACGTCGAGGATACGTTAAATAAACTCTTATTGAAGACAGTATAGTAGCATTACTTAGTTTACGTAGGGTATTAAATTTCTGTGCAAAATTTTCGTCAGAGTGTATAGACACAACAATAATACTTCCCAAATTGCTTTCCAAGTTTCTTCAACGTTAAGCTTTTGTATCCACAACAAAATTGTCCGCGTTCTTGGCTACTGTTCCGTGTCGAAATATAATTTCGTCTTTATTTATACGGACTACTATTTACTGTCAAAACAGTTCCTCTAAGTCTTTTGATGGGCTATTGATATCATGACAATATCCACTAAAGCGGTTTAAAGAAATGGAGACACAAGGCATCACTCTATTAATTCTCAGTTTGCTGTTACGGTTTTAGCTCCTAAAAATTTAACACGAGTAAGAAAAAACACCACAAAACACTGTTGGACCTGAAAATTAAACCCAGTACCTTATGCTTGCCAGCCGCGCTTGCGAGATCTAGTCCAATGACGTAGTCAGTGTCCAAAGGGAAGGTACTGTGACCGCACTGTAATTTAATGTTTTGTACCTGTAAAAACGTAACACTATTCTGTAAGAAACAGAAACATCCTACAATTTTCAGTATAGGATACATCGGTCAATCGTGAAGAAACCTAAATTTCTTCAATTTCCTTTTAACTGAATCTATTAATGATTTTGACGACTCCATTGGCTGAACGATCAGATGTTACGTCTCAGTTTACGGGGTCGATCTCCGCATGAGTAATTTTTTTGTATTTGGTCTGAGTGTGTTTGTAAACGAATCCACGATATTAAAGAAATAACAGAATTCTAGAAATAACATTTCTTAAGAAATAAATGAAGCGCACCTACTTACTCAACTAAGACATACTTTAACCACCCGATAATCAAAATAGGAATAGATACATTGACCATGTTGCAGGAAACCAATGCATTGTGTATCAATTAGAATGAATACATTGATTATGGTAACGAAATTAGTCCAATCGCTAAGTAATTCGACTGTATTGATATACCCCAATATTTCCCGGTCCCAACAAATAACCAAATACCATTATTAATTTCTAAACTACGTTATAGAGTTATACCAAATACTTGATGGCTTATTAGAACTTTTGAATAATTGAAACTGGACTAAACCAATACAAATAAGATGTCTGTTCTGAAATCAATTTCATTTAATATTTGTTAGGAACTATTTCAATTTCACATCAAAGTTAAGTAAACCTAATAAGTTAAAAGATCTTCTATCTAATGGATCTACTAAATTGAAAAAAAATTGATTCAGAGCCCCCAGCTGCTCTGATTAGTGCAAAAAATAAGAGTATTAATTTACGCGAATAAATAAACGATGAAAAATAATTTTAATGGCTTCACTTTAGATTTTTGCTAGCAAACAAACAGTTTTTGTAGTGTAATAACAAAAAAGATTGTATACTTTTTTGTAAAGTTTTTTCATTTTATTTTTATATTATACCGATTTGAACCAATCTACAGGGAGATAATTTTACGTTATACATTTAATTTTTAACTAAACATTTATGCTCTGAAATCTTGATAGCGAAGAAAATAATATGCGATCGAAATATATCACGGTTTAATTTCGGCTCATAATACCTTCGTGATGCCTACTTTGTCGAAATTGGAACAAACATTTAAACAAAACAGATGAAAGCTAAGGAATATAAATTTGCCAATCAGGAAAATGTTTTATTTAAAAAAAATCCTTAAATTATCTTATTATCGTCTGGTCCCTTTCTACTAAAAAAAGTTATATATAGTTTACCATGCTTGATAGCTATTTATAGAAATTTCAATCTTAAATCGCTTAATAATAATTGCTAAAAAAAATTGCTATTTATTTAAGAACAAAATAATAATTATATTGATATTTGCAGTTAGGAGAAGTAAATATTGATGGCATAACAATCCAAAAAGTTTGAATATAATTGGACGTTTGAATTACGAACTGAAACACATGCGACTAACACAATACGCTCTGGGTAACTCCGTTATGACATGTAAGCTTCATTGTTCACCACAAATCAAAAATTAAGTACGGAAGCAAATTGTTGATATTTACCACAAAAAAAATCATACATAAAGGTATTACTCACATATGTAGTACAATATTTTCAAGTGACTCCTATTATTATAGTAAGAGATATTAAATTATGTAATATTAACTATCAAAGACGAAAGCAGATTACACGAACTACATAATTATATTAGCTTTACTATCCTTCTCTGTGAATACAGAAAAAAAAACCTGCTTTCGTAGTTACGAAACTTACAAACTTATTAGGAGCTACCGTGAATGACTTTGATGACTATTTTCCCTCCCATATATGTATTTTCATCGTATCTTTTTAATAAAAAAAAGAAAACATGTATGTTAGATAGTGTTCAATATCATAAAAATATTATTTTAATTATGTATAAAACATCTGATCATATTGTTTACTGTTTACGATAACATATACAATACTTAAACATAGACATAATAAAAAGCTGTGTTAGCCTAGTCATGTGACTTGTATAGTGGACTGAGAATACTGAGATGTTAAAGGTTAAAGGCCTTAAGCTCAAACACAAGGCAGGCACCACTTTTCGGCAGTTATGTGCGTATTAATCACATGCACAAACGGTGAAGGATAACTTCGTGAAGAAACCTGCATACTTGAAAGACGTTTTCAAATGTCGAAAAAATCTGCTATCCCACAGTAGGCAAGCGTGATGGACTATAATAGCCTAATCCCTCCAAAATGCCAAGAGTGAGATAAAAATGGGTCGTTGAAGATGAATCATACATAATAATTACATACCATGTTAATATCAATTACACATTAGATTTTTAGACCAAATTCCATGGACCAAATAAAAACTATGTCAAGTCTGAAATCAAAGGTGACTCTATCATAAAGTTGGTTGTTGTAAAACCATTTAAATACGAAACGAATCCAATTAAAACTGAATAATACGATTAAACCTTTCCGGCTGAGTCCTATAATCTTGCTTGAGTACTCAGATTATTTAATTTTATTGACAGCTTTGCGTAACTTAATAGGTCAGTCACTTGTTTCAGTTGAGTGGAAAATAAATTAAACTCTAACATTTTTTTTAGGACAAGATCCTTAGGAGGGTATATTTTGCATTTTTTTGTAAATAAAACAAAGGGTCTGAAATATGTATACCAATAGTTTTATATTACAGTTTTTATTAGACATTTGACTATATTTGTCTAAGGATAAGTAATCATATTGTTAAAGCTGCTAAATGTAGTTGAAGAATAAGTGATTGATCACACCTTAGAGGCGACGAAGAGATTATATTAAGTGAATAATCCACAGATTTTTGGATCATTGGGATTACTAGTTCCAAATAGCAGGCTGCGGCAAGGGCCGAGACGGAGAGTGTTTGATGTGCCAGTCATACGTACGAACATATTGAAGTTTCCACCACTGGTTAGAGCAATTAACATCCTAAACCATCATCATCATCATCATTTCAACCGTTAGACGTCCACTGCTGGACATAGGTCTCCCCCAAGGATCGCCACGACGACCGGTCATATGCCGCCCGCATCCAGTGGATTCCAGCGAAATTCCTAAACCATGTATCGCAACAATTAGATATTTATAGTAAAATAAAGACATTTGTGTTTTTCTCTGTAAAGACGAAATTTAATTTATTAAACATATTTTACAAGGTTATTTACTATACAAACTTTTACCTAAAAACTTAAATTGCTCACCAGTAAAGACGAAAAACAACATTTAAAGCCTTTATTTCAGGTGATCTTTCTTGTAGTACATTTATTTATGAAATATTATTTCCTTACAATTATTGATATTTATTGATTTCGTACACTTACGCGAATATTAGACATTGAAATAAAACTACTATTTACGGATTTTATCACGGTATATTTGATATTATTTTAACCTGACGTTTCGGATCCTTTACAGCATCTATGGTCGCGGCAGACAGGTGTTGGTCGTCTTGAAGTTATAATTACTAACAGCTACCCTACATTTTTAATTATTATTGACAATCCGATTTACACAGAACGAGCTCACCGTGTCCTTCAGTCGTGCAGTGCGTAAACTAACACATCGCTGACGTTAAACACCGCCGTGCCAAGAAGTCAGCAGTTTGTGAACATACCTAACTTTCTGGGCCACCAAGATTAAATAGTTACCTACTAACAGCATTTATTATAACAAAAATCACACGTACATTTTACCAACATATTTTATATGGGACATGTAAAAAACACGAACATTGTTTTGTGTGTTCCTTTTTTAATAAATAGATATGTCACGTGGTTTTACCAGCTGTTTCTTTTTCTTTTAGTTCTAGCCTTATTAGAATCGTAAAGTTATGTCAAACAAAGGTGTCAATTTTCGTCGAATCAAAAAATTAACAAACTCTTCAAGTATAGATTTAATTATTTTTGGCTATCTAAAAGGTTGAAAATAACGCCTGATGCTATAATTAGATCACCACATATTGCTAAATTTAGTACATATTTAGAAAAATGTGGTGTATAAAAGTATCGTAAAAGAGCTTCACAATATTAAAATAAAGATGGTAGAGATGCACGACATCGGATTTACAGCAACGTTTGTTGATCTGATATTTGAAATGTACATCGATGTAGATATGCTTTTCTAGAATTCTAGATATCCACGTCTAGAGAGGCGACAAACAAATCTTCGAAGTGTAGCGCGACATTCTTGTAGCAGGTGCAATATTCGTTTCATCTCTTTCTCACAGGCGGAACGCCGTAAGCTTATAGATATATTATTTTTATAAGATACGTTATTCAGATGATCCAATGAAAATCGAATCTTTCGAATTTGTTTTTAGTATTCAATTAACCGTTTTCAGCTTTATGTTTAAATGAACTTTTACAGTTTAATTAACTAATAATATCGATTCGATGTTATTCAATGTCCTGATAGGAGGCGATTTTATACATGATTTGATACATCGAGCTAGTTTTAAAAGTTCCTAACAATATTGAACTTTGTTTGAACTCATAATTTAAAGCACATGCAGTCACATGCAACGCCGCCTAAAGCGTTTATTATTTTAATACCCCCTCATTTGCATTTTCGGTACAAGCCTGCACGGAAACCCCTTGCGAGAATAATTATGAACTGTTTCATTATTCAAGTTAGTAGAAATATTCCAATATGAATAATCGTTTCGAAGTAAATAATAAAAAGTTATGGAAATTTTATATTTTCATTTAAAGGAAAAAAAATATTTTATACCCGCATAATGATGATTCATGAATATGTGCGCATAATATCTACTTGTAAGTCAACGTATCCCTAAAACAAATGTGGTTTATAGTCGTTTTTACCTGGCACCTCCCCATATAGTGAATGATTTGAAGATACACCAGACCAGATATTATACTTATGATCAGTATTCACATATTTTTGCATTCGTTGGATGGAACCATAGTGTCTTCAGCAAATACCTGCTCAGGCTCACTGCCTAGGTGGAAAACACTCGTCGTAGCTTCTGGGTTTGTAAATCTCTGTAAATCCTCTAAATTTGATTTTCGGAAATAAAGTAAAAGTCGCATTCGATCTGGGCTGTATAGCGGGGATACGTCATCAGTTCTACATTACGGTCTTCCACAATACGCGTTAAAGACATTATCATGGTAGAGGATGACATTACCGCGAGAAATCATTTTGCGAAGTTTTTCTAACCCCACAATCCTGGATCGTATCTAACGATGTATCGTCGTAATAAGACTACGACATAACAACAAAATTACCAATCTCTTTTACAAAACCACGGATTCTAAGGATTCCGAAAATTTTAGAAGTGTTTTCTTTTTACAAGAACTTGTGGTTTATCAAATCTGATGTAATCCTGGGTTTGATAGCAGTAGAGTATCTATTAACAAATATAAAATCAATTACTACTTCATCGTTTTATATCTCAGTTTTATAATTTAGTAAAGTACCTATTAATAAATCAAAACATAGCGTAGCATATAAAATTTATGTAATTAAGTGACCCATATAGATTTACATCTGTGTTATTTCGATTTGTCTTCGTGTATTTCTTCAGCTGGATTCTGTATTTCCCGCTGGATAGTGAACTTTGCTTAACATCTCGAAACTTGGCTGCGCTACAGGGACGAAGACAAGAAGTTAATATTTTTTTGTTTATGTATCCTTGTGAAGTTAATCTCACTATACGTGTTAAGTGGCACAAGAATGAATTTTAATGAACCCTAAAGATTTTTTCTTATAATATTCTTACATCCTATTTTACACAGCAACATATTTATTTACCTAAATTTTTTGCTATTCTAAACTTCGTCGTACCTCACAAAAAGCTTCGTGATGTTACGGATTCATAAAATGCTAAATAGATGAACGCCGAAAATGAAAATCGTGATAATAGGGGTTCCCGTTTCAATATAAACCGTTTGTCTAAATTAATAAAGCTAAAATTATCCAGTATTGACGATAAAAATAGTCATTTGGCTACCACATCACAAGAGTCAATGGATTATCGATTGCAAGAACGTTGCGTGAGGTTAAAGTTACTCTGCGGAACGAACTCAGATTACTCGAAAACTCGAGACAAATAACATTAGATACTATAGAGCATTACTTAGCTATACTTAGTAGAACCTCGTAATATCGTAAAAAAGCCAGTGAGTCTATACAATTCTGTCTGTACAAATTCATATACTTACATCACTTTATCTGCCTATTGATTGGTTATGTATGAAGTAGTAATAACCAAAAGTATTATCTCCTAGTTTTAAGTAATTTATTTGTCATTGATTTTATCAAATTGATTCATGCTTATCTTTTCTTTTATCTCTTTAAATATGCTTTATTCAGACCTCGATTCAAGTAGAGGTCGGACTTGTGAATTCTAAGCCAAATTACAGCATGATACGTATAATGAATATTATGATGTAGTTTTAGAAATATAATATGGGTATTCTATTATATTATTATATACGTCGGATCCTTTTCTTGTTAAAATTTCCTTTAAACTCCCTCATTAAAGTCATAACAACAGACAATTAAGTTTAGTTAAAATAGTTATACCCTCGACGAATTTTGAATCTCAACACTACGCTCAGAAGTCTATTCAAAGCGCCCTTATTGTTTTGAGAGTAGAAATACTTGTAATAGTGCTATTAAGCACAAACTGAAGGGGACCGAAGGTATAGCTATTCATGTAGGTCCATTTAGGTCTTACTAGATGGCGCTGTATTAATTAAAACTGTGGTTATAAAATTATTGAATAATTTATTTACGGGTTTAGAAACAGTTTATTCATTTTCCTGGAACAGTCTAGCTTTATAAATTAATTTTACTTATCAGTTTTAGATAGTTTTTTAATCATATTTTTGGTTACATAAGTAGGTACCTAATAAGACACGAAATACGACATGAGAATTTTATGTCTCCGTGTCAAAAGTTATAAAATTTCTTACATTAGGCGGAAATATTCTCAGAAATACATTTATTCCTAGACTTCGTAATACATATACCTACCCATATCCAAAGTATCGCGTTGACACGCCGTACCGTGCATCTGTAGACAACATATATTTTGGCATTGAATGGGTTTTTTGACTGAAAATTTTCAACGGTATGCGGTCGGGGTTTACTTTGGAACACCTTAAGGTCAATTTTCAAGATAGGAGTAAAGGAATTGGTGACTCATCGCGTCAAAAATTTTCCCTTCTGTGGCGTCCAATGATACATGGTCTAATGTAATTTTTATTCCATAACATAAAATTACAATAAGTATCAGAAAGAGTATTTGACTATTATTATAAGTATTTTGAATAAGTTTAAATTATCTTATGTGCTTTTCCTCAGGGTACGTCAATTTAAGCGTGACATTTAATAAATAGTTAAAAAGCTGTCGGCACCACAAGCATCCGCGGCAAAACTACAAAAATATCAGACTATCCGATATCATTTCACGGAATTTTACTACTAACGTAATAACTTTACTTTCATGAGGAAAACTGTCATTTCGATTTCCCCGGTATTACATACGGTATTAAGTTTTCTTCATACCTACCAGCAATATGACAGTCATTTAATTCACAAATATAACTTTATTTTAATTATTTAGGTACATAAGTAAGTAAGTATTTATAAAATGTATTAGTTGAAAAATTTTTGCTCCTACAAAATCTTCAAGATTTTTGCCTCGTAACTTCTTCTATTATGGTAAATATTTTTAATAGATGGAGTAGGCCTCTCCTGAAAGTGGGACATTATATATATATATATTATATAATATCACCAACGTAACCTTATTCTTTTTTATACAATACCTTAGAGTAAGTTGTATAATAGATCAGTAAAACAAGAGCCAGTGTTATTTCCCTATAGCATAACTAACTAGATTAGTAGCTGTCCATGCAATCTATTTTAAACACTAGCTCGTACACATTAAGTTCCAGTCCCAGGTCATATTGCGAGCTAATCCATGTCGTTAATTTATATTGCCCGTTATACAGTTGCAATATACCTTCATGGAGCTTAAACATTGTAAGGTCGAATAATAAATACTCAAGGAATACAAAAACACAACAATTATCATACTCCCATAAAATTAATAACCACTATTTACGGATTTTATCGCTGTATTTTTAACCCTACGTTTCTGAACGTTTACAGCATCCATAGTCACGGACAGACTCACATAATATCTCATCTTTATCAAACTATAGGTTAAGGTGGAAGCTACACGCTAGCCCGCGAAATTCAAATTTTCGTACGTTTTTTGCAATTTGCCGGTATTTGTCAGGCTGTACATTGAACAAAATATGATTCGCGCTTGTAATATAATCATTAATATCATCAATACAACCCCCACATTGCTTACAATTGGATTGAATGACTTTTTCATGAAATAGACAATCAATACAGTTATATGCACTTTGAGGGCTGTTTTATTGATTTAAATGATTATAATTCTGTAACTAAATACCTATTACAGGCGCGAATTTGGACGAATCGGCGAAAGCAACCTAACTTTGATGAAGACCTGCGAACACGTTCGACCGTGCACAGCTTTCACTTGGCTCAAACGACGGACTCTAAGTAGACTCTAACATAGACGTATTGAAACCCTTATCAAGCACCTACTTAATCGAAATTGCGGAAAAATGTATTACATAAAAATATAGCTAAGTAGTTACTTAAGATCTGACCTGGAACCTAAGATTAATGAGAAATTTTGATTAATGATATATTTATGGTATGGTATTTAATCTCTGTCAAACGTCGTCGTCAATATACTAGGTTATCAATATGTTCACTAATTAGATTGTATAAAAAACTTTTTTAAAACCCGAAGTATCTAACTTGAATACTGAAAACCTACATAACATCAAAAATATACAGTTATCGCTGTTTGTTTATTTATACCCTATAAAATAATGTAATAAGTTTATTACATATTAAATAAAAAAAGAATGAAATAAATTCTTCATCCTTAAATTTTTAATCAACGTAAATAAGGTGCCTATGTTACAAAGGCAAAGCTGTAATCAAATTTACTTTAATTTCCACAAACCTGTTTTGTTAAGGGTTAATATAAATGCTAATAGTCTATGTCTCGCCTTACCTGACTCTCCTGTGACGTTCAGACAGACACTGTGATTACGATTTATTTTCGTATTGTTACAGGTATAATTAAAGTTAAGGATATTACCAAGGCATTACATTATCCTGATAACTTATGTAAGTAAGTATCACTTTACCGTGGATCTTATTGTCAATAAAGTATATGGCGTATTTCTGTAAAGAAATTTACCAGAAAACCACTCTTGTAATACACCTGTTGTATTTCACGAGTGGTTTTCAACCCAAATCCAAGTTCCAAGATGAACTTAGTCTTAAGACACTATGTTTTTTCCATAAATATATTTTTACTGGGTCATAGAATATTGTATGATAAACGGGACTCTATTAACATGGAAAGAATATTAATTAAACTCAATTAGATGTCTGAAGAACAAGAATATAAATCCACTAGCTGATTCCCGCGATTTCGTCGGCGTGCAATTTAACGAAAAAAAAAAGTTTCATACTCACTTGGCACACCCGTTTTACCAACTTATGAGGTGAATTTTCAAAATTCCGTTTTTAGTGCTCACCTACGTTTTAAAAGCCCTGGCCTATATAGCCTGGTCCTGCGTTGATATGTCAGTCAATCATTAAGTCAGTCAGTTTCTCCTTTTATATATAGTATAGAAGATATAATATATATAAATGTCAATGTTTTGCACCCTTGTGTCCACAACAATAATCTTAATTAAAGAG
The DNA here is from genome assembly GCA_905163465.1 of Craniophora ligustri. NCBI lineage: Eukaryota > Metazoa > Arthropoda > Insecta > Lepidoptera > Noctuidae > Craniophora > Craniophora ligustri. Next base: position 7,113,010 of record LR990959.1, read on the forward strand.
CCGTTCTGAAATCACTTAGTCCAATAAATATGTACATAAATTTTCTACTTTATGACTTCTATTTAAAGGTAAATTCATGAAAATAAGCGAGGAAAGTAACGTTTTCTTAATTTGAAGTGTGAGCTTGCCTTTGCAATGTGTCGGAATTTAGAACTTTTGCAATTTGGAATACTTTTGGAACTCCTTGCAAATGACAGCCGCCATGACATCGAGATATTTGTAATTTGTAAAAAATAATCTTTGTTATATTTCCTTCATTGGAGTATCAGTCCGGTTTATTTTACCTACTTTTAAGGACAATGTGTATTAACTCTAATTCATGTTTATCCGGAATGCCAGTTATTCCTTTAACAAAAAATATAACAGGCATCACCTAATCGCCTGATTTTACTATATTTGGATTCTTTAAATTAAATATTTACTAAGTGTGATTATAAAATAGTACTATTGAGAAGTACCTACTAAAGAATATTTGCAGAAGAAATTGTCCTGTTTGCTAAGTATTAGTGTCCACACCTCTCTCATAATGAACGACATGAAACATTGGTAATACGACTCAAAGCGACCTCAATTCGGTGTTCCGACAGGACATTCTAGTCCCATGTCAGTCGCGTGACCAAGACAAATCATCGAAACGCGACGCACGCTACAATCGATTCGTTTATTTTCTGGGACTATTGTATAGTCCCAGAAAATAAACGAATCGAATCGAAAACTCTCCTAAACTGCCTGTAAACCTTGATACACAATAGAAACAATAATGTATTTGCTTCTTAATTGATAATATACCACCTACGCTTAGGTTCTATGTGGTATCTAAACAGTAAACAACGTTTATATTTGAAGCCTACCATCTTGTACAAATCGTTAGCTGTTTCAATCATATGTACTTAAGTAACAAATTTTGAAGTCCGATGTATTGATATTATCCGGGCCATTGAGGTGAAACCGTACAATGAGAACGGGCCGTAATCACCAGAACGAGTCTATTGTGACAAATCCGATACCTCCATTTCTACTCGATGCATTGAATTCAACATGTCGCTCATATCAAGCTTTCTGTTACGGCAAAATAAAAAAATAAAAACTTGCAATAAATATTACATTGCGAGGTATTGAAGCAGATGATTTTTTTATTTTACACAGAAAAGCTTTTGTTGTGTTCCATGATTGGAATGTATTATGGTAAAAGCGAGATTCTATTACAGGAAATGGCTTACATAATAAATGCCAATAATCTTTATAAAATTGAAGTTTCTTGAATTATTTATATACATAGACCTCTTGATATTTAATATTGACAATAACTCGTGCAGATGGATTATGCAAACTATTTATAAGTACCTATACACTTTTATAAATGTATCCTTATTCTTAAAACTTATGATCTAAAACGCTTATATCTACCGGCCAAATAACCACGTTTAGTGTAGGGTCTCGTGGTTGCCCGTTGGTTGACCTACTTAACTTAGGTATGACAGTTTTAACTTCGTTACATGAAATAAGGTATACTATTTACCGTGTGAAGTAAAATTGTATGTCACCCCAAAACATGTATCCTATTGAATTCAGTTCCTTTAATAATACACAAAAAAAGGGACAATCAAATCAACAATCCAATCATACCACAAATAAAATGGTTTGATAAATGCTTCCGACACAGTCAATTTGATTTGAAATACTTGGTATTACCATCTAATTGCGTTGCGGTATTAAGTCCCATTGTTCAGATTCCCCCAGGGAACAGTAAATCTTTTAAGAATCTTGTACTACCGTGGTGCATTCTGAAGACATATACCCACCTGATAAAGATTTCTTTGTATATTTTCTACAATCTGAAAACTTATTCAAATTGTAGAAAATATACAAAGAAATCTTTATCAGATGAGAAAGTTCTCATCATACATGTTTTTTGATATATGAAGAATTCATTGAACAATATCAAATCAATCATTTGGTTTATGCTTAAGTGATTAAGGGACCACGTAAGAATCATCAGCTTCTATATAAAAAAAGAATCATAAATATCGGTTCACCCAGTCGAAAGTTATGAGGTAACAAACCTAAAAAAAAACAATCGTATTGAAAACCTTCCCGTTTTTTAAGTCGGTAAAAAATTGGTTTGAAACGCAAACTAATAACTATTTTTCAGGTAGGTATGTCAACAGAAAACGAACCAATTTTATGAGAGATATTTCCAAGATTGCCTCTATGTCTATCTTAGATATTATTTTTTGAATATATTGTCAGGGTTTCGTCGTTACGATCTATGCAGCCACCGTTTTCACACGATTCCTATTGATCTCGCCTTTCAGTTACTGGAATGTCTAGTACTTATTGTATCCATATGGAATGGTAAGTAATATAAAATATAAGTCAAAAAGATATCGTGGAGAAACTTTGCTTTTGCATTTATATAAAGTTTTGCAAATTAAATAAAGTAAATTGTCAGTGGCAGCTCAGAGGTTTGATTCGTGCCCAGTTGACGGCAATAGGTTTGCCCTCTCTTACATCTACAACCTAAAACATACAGGTGAAATGTGAATGTATGGACAGAATAAAATGTGACTAGCTAAATAATAGATTGATATACTATAGCTAGGTACCTAGGTACCTATGTCTGACAGCAGTTGGGTATTGCATACTTTCTCTGTTTACCCCATTTAAGCATACATCTAACTTTCCTTCAGCCAACTTTACTACTATGACCTAGTTACTCTACGAGTGTCATACGGGGCTAGCTGTACCTATTACACTACATCAAATGAATCTTGTATACTTGATATTGATATAAAACTACAAACTTTTTTATAAATTTTATTCAATAAAGATAAACAGCTTAGTGATTTACGCAGAAAAAGTTTATAGTACAAGCTAAAAGTAAACAATGCGTTGTACGTAAATCGGATTGTCAATCATTCTATGCGAAATGTAGGGTAGCTGGTTTCCCTTAAACGGAATTACGCCCAGACTTTTGTCCATTTCCAATTCATCTTCTTCAACCCATTTACTTATATTCTCACTGCTAGACAATTGTTTCCTCTGATTTTTTTAGATGAATATTAGGTTACAGTCCACCACGCTAGCCTAGTGCGGGTTGGCAGACTGAACACGCTATCAACAAAATCTCTTAGTCATTTAGGTTCCCTCGCGGTGTCTTTCCTCACTATTTGAACCAGTTTTATATACGCAGGTGGCTTTGAGAAGTAAGGGATTGAACACGAAACTTCTGACTTCACAGTCCACTGGCTGCTATCACAGCTCATTATTATCATTTTCAATTAGTTCAATGCAATTTTCACCAAAATCACCTCACATGCCAGAACCACTAATTGGGTGTTCATCAAAGGTGTTCTTTAAACCTAACAGTTTTCGTATAATAGCTCATGGTAGGTAGATACCTAAAGCATAAAATTGTAAGCAAATATTACATAATGAACAACATTCCCTTTGTACGCTCACACAATCAACAATGTCAATAGCATCCGTATTACAGTACTGTGGAAAATGATATTCACTAAATAACGTAACCAATTCCAATTACGTTACTTCACTCGCACCATAAGCGATTATTTGTGTCTTATGCTCAGCTAATACCATGTACAAAACACAGACAGATTTCTTGTGAATCTGAATTTGAATTGAATTTGAATTTCTTGTATTTCTGATGAACATAACATTATCGCTATAGTCACATTTACCAGTATTAAAAAATTTTAAGAATCGTAGAAATATATACAGATTTTCATCCTAAACCTAGATAAGAAAATAAATCAGTAATTTCATTTTATTCAACTGCGTATAATCTACTTAAAGCTGAAAGAAACATTATTTCAGACACAAATTATTTTAGGCAGCAAAATAAATTTTAAAAGGGTTTAACCTAATACTGGGAATCTTTCTGTTATATTTAAGTAGTATATTTTCGTAGAAATTCTATACAGATAATAATCATACACATTAAGGTGTAATAAAACAGTTAAAATTACTCGACTCTTTATTACCTTACACATGTTTTACAAGTTGTTACAGAGCTGTTAAAAGCGCCCGTGTGGACATGAAGTTTCAACAAACCACGTAAAGAAGCTTACTTAGTATAATATGTATTTTTTATAACATTCAAATTGTGACTACTTCAAACTTAAAATATTCTGCGATGTAGTAAAATGCTTGTATTGCCAATATTTGCCAATTATTATTAATATATTTTTTAAAACACACAAGGTTTCCAGTGTCTCAATATTTCTAGGTACTTACAAATATTCACAGTTCACATACATCCGGAACAACTACCTTAGACATATATTATTTTGTTCCCTACAGTGATCAAACTGGTGACACGCGGTGCAAGCCGATCGTTTGACCAGTGCACCAACGGTACTGTCAAACTAGGTTATAGCAGGTATGCCTCTAAAGGCATAATCTAATCTAGGTTTTTTCAAATATTTGTGTTGTTGGTATTATTTTCTAATCAAACTCTTCAATTCAGTTACACTACGTCTACTGACGTAATAAACGTTATGACGTAATAATATTATTTGTGTCGTGTGCTCATAAAAACTTGTCTTAGTTGCGATTCCAGTCGACTTACGTTTAAGATAGATTAAATTCTTCATTATGTAGGTATCTATTTATAATTAGCCGTTATTGGCTTCAGATATACATTATATTGAAAGTAAAGTAAAGAGGCTCATTTTCTTTCTCCTTAATAAAACCTTTAATAGAGATAATAATCGCATTAACTCTATTCTTAATCCTACTAAGACATTTAATAAACGAACAGACAGAAATGTGTTGCTCCGCTTCTTCTTCTCAGCAAAAACAATAGGAAGCGGTGAAGGGCGGGCGTTTTTGTGGGCTGTCTTTATTGTTGTCGTTCAAAAAGAGCCAAATTAAATTTGACCTACTCTGAATTAATGATATTTTGAAATGGAGACACTAGCCAGCATACTTCACAATCAATAGCAATTGAAAACGATGACTTGATTATGTCCATTAGTATCTCTAAGATTGTCGAAGCCTTTCCTCATTTAGTAGTTGATCTTTGCACACCACAATAATGTTTAGTAGCCATAGTGTATAAAAAAAACTATCATTCATCTAGCATTGTAAAGCCTAGGCAACAATTTCTAATTTAAAACACTGTTGTTGTTTTCCGAATTAATTTAATATCTCTTTTACACGGGCCTTTTAGTCCTGTCTTGTTAGTCTTTATTTATTGTCTCTGGAAAACGTTTCTAATTTCTTTTCTCTGAATTCTCACCTAGTTGAAATTTATATCTTGTCATAGTTATGACTATGATAGATGCACCCAAAATAAAATATCATTGAATCTAATTTAGTATCCAAATATAAGATCTCAAATATGAACTGGAATGCCTCTAGAGATGTTGTCGTCGTCGAGATAAGAAATTCTTCGAAATATAAGTTCAAATCTCAATAGATCTGTCCTTATATTTTATCACAAAATATATTGACCTATCGTAAAATGTTTGAATTGGAAATCGAAACATTTCTATCGTTTGTTATATTCAAATCAAATCAAATCAAATCATTTATTTCAATTAGACCAATACAGGTGCTTTTGAATTGTCATATTTAATTGAATTTAGTTGCACGGTTCCAAAAGGTAGGTCTTATGGAGAAGAACCGGCAAGAAACTCCATAGATACTCTTTTTAAACTAAATACAAAATTTTTGGTTTTGTTTTACAAAGATTTATGTATGTAATGTAATATCAATATGAGACTGGTGCAGTTCGATGTGAAACGTATGATTTATGCAGAGAGGAAATAACTAAAACCAATTTAGGTGGCCATAACATGTATGAGCCGACCAGTCCCAACTGATAGCACCCGTTCACGAGCATGACGTGAGTATCGGCGTCTGTCTACTCAACCATGTTGTAGGGAATAAAAAAATTAACATACTGCTCCCATCTTTCTTAAATATCCACTCACCTCGAATTCAGTTTTGCTAATATTTTCAGGAATACATAACAAATAGCAAGGGACACTACAATTTATTCCCCGATGATAGCAACAATAATATGATTAAGGCTAATTTCATTTGTTGTTTTATTATAATAATCACGCATTAACACGCATTTACCTTAGGCTTAAGCGAGGTGATCTGATGTATTTCTACAATATTAGTATCTAAGCCTATTGCCAGCTAATACATTTGAAATTCATAAGCTGATAATAACTTGATCCTAGAGATATTGTACGTTTATCTGTCCCAATTTAGGTATAATATGAGTAGTTTCATTCATTGAAGGCGCCGCAGATAACTGATATCACACACAAACTATGCTGCTGGTGGTTATCTAATCTTAGTGCGCACTGTGCATATATGTTCGCATTTTTTAGACCACGTGGTGAACCACCTAATTTAAACACAAGCCAAATGTGAGTGTTTTCGTAATTATAATTTTCTTTTGGTTTGTTTGATTGTGCACTCATTTCGTAAAAAATATACATCCAAATTGCTATTATGTATAAATGGGGAGTTGAAGCAAAATTTTTATTCTTATCATCGTTATTGGTTCACTCAGTCACAACATAAATATTATAATTATTTTTCCTATATTCCCCTGCTTTTTTCCTTTGAAAATTTGAGATCTGATCGATTATTAAAATATGCTTATATTAAAACGACTGAAATATCCTTAAAAATATAAATAAACAGTACATCGATTCCGTTTTTCTTATTATTGACAAGTACATCTATATTTCGCAAGAAAAAAAAAACAATGGACAACCAATGAATACGGTGAGCCCGTTCTAAATTAAAGTGTTAGTAGTTATAATATCAAGACGACCAACACCAGAGTCTGTCCGTGACTATGTATGCTGCCGTATGCCGAAATGTCCGAATAAAATAAAGCCGATACACAGTTTTTTTATTTTAAAATCAAATACATATTAGGTCAAAATGAAAATTCATTTTGATTTTGACCAAGATATAATTATGTGATTTCTGTATGACAGATATCAATAAGATTTAAGTATGTCTGACACTAACACTAATGTTAGAACTTTTAATAATCTAACTCTATTTAACATGTCACAGTAGCGGCTAAACTCATGTTAATACCTCATTATCAACTGTAGACCTTTCATTTCCTTTTTAGTATTTGCAAGATTTTCTTTCGATTTGGCAGTTTGTTAGTTAATTGGGTCCAGTCTCGTTATAACCCACTTCCATATTTATCGTAACAACGTGGTAATACCTCATAACCCACTTACATACATAAGCCCAGTTTAAATATTAACATACGCGAACGTAGATACAGTCTGCGGTGTGTTTAAATGTAATCAAAGACCTATTAAATTAAACTCGCCTAGCAAAGTGACAAATGATTCTGTTAAGAGTTTTTTTTATTTATCTTGATTTGTCAAGTTTTAACTATATATCGATGTACCTTTATAAATAGTATATATTAGTCCTATTTACTAAGTAGGTAAATATGGGTATTAAATTTGATGACATTCATGTTCCATCGACACGAAGAAGAAGAAAAAGAAGTCCCTTATAAAAATGAAAAAAAAGGAAATTTTGTCTTATATATTATATACATCATATTCTAGTGCTTAGTTTATAAAATCCTGCAGTAAGTTTATTAACATTGTTTATTTTTTATTTAATAAAAGTGCAGTACATTTAACTACAGTTATAGTTACAGTTATAGTTACAATTTAATACATATAATTAAAAACATAAAAACTGTGAGTATAGTAAAGATAGATATTAGGAAAATTATTTTGTTAAATTTCTACTATATAATAAAATTATGCTTCACGCAATGAAGTTTGTTCTTATCAGAAGACCTCGAAATATAGTAACAAAAACTACAATTCATATAATATCCACTTCAATTATAATGAAAAAGTTAAAACTTATCTGGGATTAGTTATAGTGCTGTATTAAAAGTTTATACTAACTAACTTTAATTGCGCACGTTCAGTATAAGTTGATCTTGCTAAGATCTTGTGAACTCGCGCGAGAGAATATGCAGCAGCTATATATGCGTTAATAACTGTTCTATGTTTACAAACACTAGCCATTTTTAAACAAAAGAACATTATATCATATGTGATGATATTTCTTCTGCAAATTAAAATTAACAGGGACACGTGTCATAGAGTCGTGATATAAATAATCAATTAATCATATATATAGATATAGATATGTTTTTTGACAGCGAATTTAAGTCATTGTGTTATATGAAATAAGAGTCCATTGAAGTTTGTTTTAAAAAGCTACGATAAATTTACTTTTGGTACAATCTGCTAAAATGTACGTAAGTTTTTGTGACAGGTTTTAACGGATTGCAAAAAGCAAAGTTAAACCCCAATCGTTGAGGTTGCTCCCGAAGTGTTTCAGGGAAGCCTTCAAACTTTTGTGTTTTCTTCATGCGGAAATTAGTACTTGAACAATTCATTATATTCAGCTTATTGAAAAGTGAAAAAGGAATAACTGAATAGTTTAAGAAATTTACGAATGAAACGGAAATAACTGAAGCAAACTAATAGAAAACAGGATAGACGGCTTTCTGGTTAGGGCTAGTGTTGTTTAAGTCAATCACTCACTATTAACTTATATACTTCCCCATCCACACACATAATCAAGAGGGAGGTACTACGTATACTAGCATGAAATGAGAGAAAGCAGATTTCAGCCTCAGGATATCTCGTATGTTTTTTTGAAAACTCTTTATCTATTATTTTAATGCCAGTCGCCACACGAAAGTTGGCATACTCGTGCCGCTATTGTTTTCTAGGATTTCTCTAACATCAGGTAAGCGCTCGCGCTGTTACAACATATTATATCGACCCGTCTTAATAATATAATGTAACATATAAATATAAGCTTAATGTTATTTTTTTATGTTTACTTTCGTAGCATCTAGTTCACTAGCAGGCTTAATACCGGGATAAGTCAGTCTCGTATAAAATAAAATCCCACTAGTTTTCCTACCAAAGGAATATCATCTTTATTGATTTTAAGACGGGGTCATAAACACATTCAGCATGATTTCGAAGAGCATCTCGAGTAAATAATTATCATGAGTTCTTAATTGATAGTTCACAATACTCTCCTTATAAATATATATAATCTTTATTTATTTAGTAGGTACTATATTCAATGAGGACTTCTACTTAGAAAGATAATATCTTTACTTTCAAGACATTTTAAAACTGGAAAATATTATAAAAACAGAAAAGCTATGCCACTTGTCTGCTGATAGCACTTTGTTCTGTAGATTTACTCTGATAACATTTTTATTTCAGCTAGTAGCCTTACCTCAAATTCACAAAAATGAGTTTCATTTAGAGTCGAGTATAACACAATAAAATACGAAACATAAAAAAATACTTTGGACAGATCAAAAGAAAAATGTTAACTGAATAAAATATGAAAAAAAGTAGTTCGCCAACAAAATATTCGTAAGTTTCTTCAAAAGATAAACTCTAGCATTGAATTTTTTTGTTTATCAGCAATGATAAAATAAATTTAAGAGAATTTAGTATATGAATAATTTTAATATACGTTTATAGTCGGAGCACATGATTAAAGGAGGTAGTCAACCTCCTTTAATCATGTGCTCCGACTGCACAGTACAAAGTAGTGGGAACTATTCCTAGGTCAATCAAAGTGTTATTAGGTCGTGCTATGAAATTTCCAGTAGTAGCTCTGAATTTGGATTTGTACACTTACGGCCATGAAGGCAAAGTGTAGCTGCACTTCATTGCACCTAACAACACCTATTAAATTACCATGATTGGATATATTAACCCTTAATTTTTTATTATTTAAGATTTAGATTTTTTAATACAATTTCTTTTCTATATAACTTATATGCATTTTAAACTAACATGCATTTACAGTAAAACAAAAACAGATTCAGAAAAACAATTCAAACCTTTTCAAAGTTCACATAACTATAATAAGAATACATATTTCCTGACTGATTCATCAACGCAGAGCCTAAACCACAGGGTTTACAAACTTGAAATAAAATAAGGGATAAACGGTTGAATGGAACCGGATGTTGGTCCTTATGGTCATAAAAAAAACATAACAGTTCCATTTCATTCCATATTCGTTCCATAACAGTTATAGATTTAATTATGAACATTTCTCTCAATGGGAGTATCAAACTTTATTATTTTTTATACCTCAAGGGTGACAAACAAACATATGCCTGGTGGTAATCGGTTACCGTAGCCTATGGACGTTTTCTACGTCACGGGTATCGTTCGCATGTTGACGACCCTGTAAAAACCTGTTGACTCCTTTTTTTGTCGAACCCCATGCTTAAATCGTTAGAACAGGTAATTTGTTCCAGTCTGATTGTGCGTGGTATATTTTATTTGTTTAGTAAGTATTAGTAGTGAAGTATTTTTTAAACCCTAACCTCTAAATGTTTAATATTCCAAAATTTAACCGCATTTCAAAAATACGATAAGTATTTTATTAGTTATCGCCAAACAAGATTTAGAAATATGCTGTTAGTACAAGAAATAAATCATTTTATGTGCTGGTCATAAAATGACTTAAGATATTTCTTAGGTCTTTATATCCTTGATAAATATAAAAGCGAAGCAAACTACGTTATAAACTTTAAAGGACAAAACTTGGCATCTTCTTTTCCGTCGTAATCTTAATCATAAAACTCCACATTTCAAGACTTAGAACACGTTAGAACTATGATGTTGCTATGCTGTGCTTAGGAACACTGAAAAGTGGTAATACAAAACGAATACGAATATAAAATAATGTTTTTACTTTTAGTGCAATAATTCTCTGAGAGTTTACAGAACTTATATGTAGATACATTTCATAATAACAAGTACAGGTAAGAAACTAAAGTAATTTATCAATACTGAGCCAATAGTTCAAGGCTAAAGTGAAAGGAGTTTTTCAGACGCAAGAATGAATCACTTTCGACACAAATATATCTACGTACATAATGTTCATGACTAGTATCAGATGCGACTTTTTTTTTAAAGTTACCTTGAATTTGTCTTGCCTAATGCAAACCACAGCCTATATGAAATGGAATACGGGAATAAACTAAAGCATGAGCCTCGTTTTGAGTATAGTTTTCAAGCCGCTTGAGTAGTTAACACGAGTTTTAAGGTTCAAGTTTCGGCTATACCATTGTATGACTTTACTTATACTTATTTACATAGTTCTTATCAATCTTAACATCGTTATATATTGGTGATAAATTTAAAAAACTACTGTATAACATATTATTAAACAAGCGACTCGAAACCCATAGTCAAACTGCTTAACCAGCCTTGTGGGATTTTTAACAATTAAATCTGTATTGTGTAGTAATAGGAATGAAAATGTATTTACTTTAGTCTTCAATAATTAAAGAATATACTTTTCTACATCTTCGCAGCCCATAGTTAATCACGGACCAAATTATAGGTCTAGCTCGAAAATCCAATCTGTCATAAAAACATACCCAATTGGTTTATAATTATAAATAAACCTACATAAAAAAGTATTCAAGAAGTATTATACTAGTAAGGTACAATGCTGAATCTGTAATATGTAGCCTAGTAATAAGATAAAACTCCATTTTACAGCCAAAGCTAAGCTTTCACATTTTCTATCCAACACTTTATCTAATGACGTGCGTTAATGTGCCCGCAATTAATTCCATTAACAGCTTAATTGCATTATGTATCCATTTTGGCTTGAAAACAGATTAAGCAACTTCGCTGTACGTTTTAATACAGATTAAAATATATGAAACGCTTTGTCAAACTTAGTTTATAACTACCCACATTATTCTGTATTAACTTAGTTTGTAGAAACAATGACCTTTACAAACATAAATATATTAATAAGGGATACGCATATTATGATATAGACACGTCATGGACGAACATTACAGCTATGAAAAATGACGATAGCAACTAATTTGTGCGAAGAAAGGGAAAGACACATTTTTATCTTTCACTGTTGTATTGTAATTTGTAAACACATGAAAGCATCTTGTTCTCAGGAAGTATAAACTATTAAGCACGAATTATTTGTACGGAACGTACCGTCGCAACGCTGGTTGGTGCGTCACTAAGCGCGATCCCGGCAAATGCCCTGATTTCTTGTTGCCATTTTAGAGGGCGGGTAACGCATCTATAGTTTATATATCATTGGGGATACGTATTTATAAACTGTTTTTTATCAATATTATCTTACTCTCCAAGGCAAGGATTCGACCTACCTGGAGCCTGCCTCCAGCGTAATACACTACTAATAACAAAATAAGCTATTGCGATCTGTTTTAGTGATCTCGGATTCATCTTCCATTTTATCTATTTTAAAGAAACCTGAATACCTTTGCCTTATCCTTAAGGTATACAGGCACAATAGTATGATACTTTATGTACCAAAAACATGCTGGAGAACATAGAATTGACAGCTTTCTAAAATTAAAAAAAAAATTAACACCTGTTTGTTGTTACTATATCCTGAATTACCCCGTGTCAATAGAAGCATAACATTAAAAGGGTTAATAAAAAAAACACAAAATCTCCTAAGGTTTATTAATTCAATGCATTTACATACGTACAATAAAAGAAAACATACAAAGTTTCGTGACGAAGAACTTACGAACGTGATGAAAACATTAATTTGACAACAAATGAATATAACATTGTCGGCTACATGTTATAGGTGTACTAGCATAATGATGTGACCAATAGACGAAGTCCAAGACCTCGAATTCCATCCCAAGGCTCGCTACGCACCTACTAACTTTTCGAAATTACGTACGCATTTATCTCTAAAGGTAAAAAAAAACAATGTTAAAAAGATAACTTTTTTTGTCAGCGCCATCTAGTTCCATGGTACGCAACGAGGCTTGTGTTACGGATACTATAATGTTGATATACTAAATATGTTATACTTTTTTATGTAAATACGTAGGTACATATTGTGCATAATGTAGATTCCATACATCCATGAATCGAACACAAATGTAGTTTACAAAGGTAGTTAATGCTCATCAGACAAACATATGTCCCTACCGGGATTCGAACCCGGGCACAGAAGGCAGCATTAACTACCGCTGGACTAACCGGGTCGTCAAACTTCTCGTTGGGGTGTGAAGAGTTGAAGACTTCTAACCCACACTAGTGGACTATAGCCTAATCCCTGTCAAATAAGAGGTTCAGCAATGGGACGGTACAAAGTTTGATAGTTATTGTCACCTACATTAGAATCTTCATTCGTTTCTATGTTTAACACAAATAAGTTTCGTAGTCAAAGAAACACTCGCCATAATAGAAAAAAAAACGAGTAATAACAGCCACTGTCGTTTACGTAATTAACAAATTTCATTAATTTACATTTTTATATTACAGACAGAACTAGCGTCTACCATATTTTTGAAAGTAATAAAATATATTGCGTGTTTAATACTAGACTTTAAAAAACTAAACTTTACTAAACTTTACTCACAAGTATTGCCGATGATAATAATACGTAATATATAATAATAATTCTTAATAGTCTAGGTAACTGATCGCAACCATTTCACCAAATTATTTTAATGATAAAATATGGTCTATTCCTTTCCATTAACAAATTTAATGTCTGAGTAATTAATAGTTAATTTTACAGAAATATTTGATATAATAAAGTAAAACCTCTGAAAATGACATTGGATTACATAATAATATTGAAATCTGCTTCTGGAAATTGCCAAAATTTTAATTTAACTTAGCCAAATCCATTGGGACTTTTAATAAATAAATGGTAATAGTTAGTTCTAGAAAAAAAAAATCATATTGGGGTTCTAGAATTGTCTAGTCAGCTATATAGTAGTAGGTATATTCTTTTATCTATTTTATGGCATTCAACATTCGATTTTGACATCTAGCCTAAATATACTCGTCAGCGAACTTCGTTAAGTAGATATTTATAAGCAAATCTTGGTAAATTGGTACTTCGTCCCACTTAACTGGGGTTGTAAAAGCTCCAAGAATTCAAGACGACTAAACAACACGTGTATTCGTAAATATTCTGTCTATAAAGGTGGAATTGGAATAAATTAGACAGCTTTTGGTGTCTGAAGAAACGTAGGCCTAAAAGAGACAATTGGCTTCGATCGATACAATTCGACTAGTTTCAAGTAATTTTGTTTATATCACGGACACATCTTTTTAATAATATAAAGTTTATAGATAGAAACAAATTTAACACTGCAAACATACAAATATTTCAAAAATATACATTTTATTATTGTACGCACAACGGCAAATTATCTGCCGACTCATTAACATTTAAATTATAAATATTTAAATATGTATGTTGAAACTTAATTACTTAAGTACACATTTTCAATGCACATAACGTTTGGAACTTTTTCCACATCAATTCCAGCCATAAGGGCTTCATTGTCAGACCTTCATCACGTGTTACCTTGCAAATTAACGTCTGGAGTGAGTTACTATGCTTTGCTAAAATAACATCGACATTCACTCGACTTGTTCACCTTAAAATATTTTCGTTGAAACACTTTTACCACTTGCAACACGCTTTATAGGTATTAATTAAAATTGCACTTGGGGCGACGTTTATTTCAATGGACCTTACTAAAGTGTAAAAATGATAATTATATAAACACCACTTTGTGTTTTCAGGCTCCATTAGGGCCAAAAAAAGAACGAGAAATAAGTTATGACATAATTACTCTCCACACGCTTGAAATCACGTTACACAGGATATACAACTTAAGCCGCGTTTATAAAAAAAAACAAACGAAATAGGCAACCGATATTCAAAGAAAAGACGCTCTTATGGTCCCTAAATTGAGAATCGTACTTTTTATAATTTTTTACTTTTCCCTTGTTTATATTCGACGGGCGAGACTTTAAACCCGCTCCAAAATACAAATTCTTTCTTAAAATTATATAGCGATAACACAATAACCCGGATTCTTTTCATGTTGCGTTATTGTGATCCGTTGTACGATCATAAAAATCTAAAAGGAATTTGTTTACTTTCAATAAGTTCACCTTAATGAATCACCATGAACATTATAAACGGTATGCTTTATGGTTGTCGAAAATTTCTTATTAGTACCTATACAATTGGAATAGAAAATTGGTCAAATATTAAGTCATAAAATATATTTAGCTTAATCGTTTCTGAAAAACGTTTTAATGGATTTAATTTTCTTTAAACAAATGAACTACAACATATTTAAAATTTTATCTCTGTTTGACCTCATTGCATGATGTAGTCTCCTTTAATTAAAATATAACAATATTTGCGTCTGTAATTTATACAAAAAATAGCATGTTAGGTTTACTTTTTGTTGGAGATCCAAAATAAAACATTTTTTTTTTATAGTTTCGTTTATAAATTACTTAGAAAAACACAAACATAGTATAACGATAGTTATTTCAAATGTTAAGTAAATCAAGATTTCTATGCACTTACAGTAATAGTAAACTCCCTTTTATCGTCACTGAAGCTATAACTTCAGTCGATACTCACTAACATTTATTTTTATACTGTATCGACTCGCCTAAAACAAGAATATCGATAATCTAAACTCGATTTGCCACCACTATAGCTTTGAGTAACTCGATAATGCGGTGCATTGTGAGCCTTTGAAGATCAATTCGATAAAGCCTTTTAGAAGAGCACAAAATAATTTTTCAAAAGTACGTTAAAGCCGCCAAAACTGCATTATAACAAAATGAGCGTTCCAATGAGTTATAATACAATGAGGTATATACATACAAAATCATAAATGGTTTTGTTATAAAACAAAAAATGGAAACGCAATAAATCAAATTGATAGCTATACATACATAGTACATTCAATAGAACGGTCCTGGGAAATGGAAGCGTGACCTGGAAAGGTCAACGTGGTTACTTTGGCCCTTTACTTACATTGGTTTTTCTGCACACGAAACTTCCCATTTCATTAAAATCTCGCAAATTATAACTTAGATGATATCTTTATCAGTAAACTCAAACCTTTTCACCAAACAATATAAAAGTCTTACTGGACACGGGTCTGCACTCTTTAAAAAGATTTTAAGTCACCCAACGCCAGTCTAGTGCAAGAGTTGACAGGCCATCGAGAAGCCTCTCAGAATTGACTTCTTCAGGATGTTTTTGTTTTATCAAGTAATAAATAACTATATATTATTTTAAACATTCAGATAGAGATTAGACATTATCTCTTTCAGAATAAAATGATCATAATTATCAAAAAAACCTACTTTATAAGGGTAATAATGTCTTTTTTAAACCATTTTGGGATTGTAATACTTAGCTATAAAGATCAAATTCCGCATAAATATCTCGCATAAAATAATTTAGTAAACACCATTCATAAACCCATTATGGTTTTATGGACGGCGTTGCAGCACTATGGTACAATAAACAGACACGTGATGTCGGAGAATTTACCAGATAAGTAAGTAGATAGGGATCGTATGTCGTCTGAAGATGACCGAAGAACGGAATGGCATCGAACCTTTTTTACCTAAAACCTAGTTTGTCTCTACATACAAACATCAACCCCATATCAAAAACTATTTAATCTACTGCTACTTGCATTACAGTTGGAAATAGACCATGGCCGTTAAATCGACTTATTAATTGGTTTACTCTCGTAATTCACCTCATTTTGCCACAAATCACTTCCTTCAAAATGTCAATCAATGGTTTGTAAATCAAACATCTAAATGAGAAGCAATTTGTCCCATAATCCACCGAATTTGTATACAAGCTTTAAGGTTCCAAATTATGTAATACATAGTTTACAATATTTTAGTTCTCGTTCTATATACTCTAGTTCTTAATACATTTAAGTTCTGAAATAACTTAAACCCTGATTCTAAGGATATATACAACATTCTCATTTCTCAGTTATTTTAATACACTTGCTGCCTCATTGTCAAGCAAAATAATCTGTGTTCAATTCCCAATTTAAACATTGTTATAGGGTTTTTCTATAATTAATGCAATGGACATGTTAATAGCAATAGGCTAGCCCTCGATTTGTAGGATCTAAAACATCCCAAAGAACTATGGGTACGGACAAATACACCTCTGCCTTACCCTTCAAAGATACAGGCACAATGGCGTATAAAGATGTGTGTAAAATATTTGGTACTTTAGTCCGCCAGTTTCTCACTCAGCTCAAACAATACTATTCCATTTTAGTCGTCGTCTTGGTCTATGATTACTATACACATATACGTATACCTACATTGCATTTTATACTCAAGATAACAGTGGTTGGAGGTCAAATCAGATTTCTTTATAATTATATTTTTTTTTTGCTTTTAACAATTCTTGTCTGTAGCGGGAAGCATTTAAAATTAATTTTAGATGCATCAATTACAAGCTGTACATGTTTTGAGTTTAAGTTGTTCAAAACCCCCTGTTAGGGTAAATCCTGATTACATTACGCATACAGTTTATACTGCTGACTTATAGTGTGAATTTACCCTGACCCCTATTGTGCCACAAGATGATAAAACACATGTCTTAATAAAAATACTGTCCCATTTCCCAGAATATGAATTAACCTATCATGTTGTTTGATGGATCGCGCTTTCTTATTGGATAGGTATAATAAGAAAAAACAACAGTAAAGTTATGAGATAAATTGATATATTGGGCGTACTTCTCCAACGTTTTCAATATCATTTTTGCTAAAGAGAATGAGTTCTATATGTTGATGGATAGCTTTATTGGTAGATATTAGTAATTTGTTTGACCAACAAACTCCATATGGTATGATCGGAGCTATTTGATTTGTACATTACGATATAAATAACGAAACATTTTCAAAGCATTTACAAATACTTGCAAACATACACTTATCACGCGAATCATGATGAAATTTATTTATACATTTATTAACGTCAGTGATCCATCGTAAATATACACGTAATATGGACCATAGGCAAGTTAGACGACAATGTATCTAGAGCTGGCATTGTGATAACTGTAATTATATTACACACGTGATTAATGACTTTCCAGATAAAAATATCTTCCTATCAGCGTCTAACGAAAAAGCAAATTACCATATTTAAACCTACTTAATGAATTCCAGCGAGCTTAATTATCTAAAAAAGTTCTTGCGAGAAAAATGGTATCCAAATTATTTATGTGTATTGCTATACTTACCAATATTAAAGTTTATAGCGTCACACATACACTAAAAAAATATTTAACACACACTAGTTCACAATCATCACACACAGCGAGTCGATCAAGCCTCGATATCTTTATTTACTTTATCATTTAACACTTTATTACGATTACCACGGTTTTTGTAGTTTTCCAATATAAGTTTTAATATACAAGCTATAGAAACTATCTGAACAACTTTAGTATATTTACCTAACAAGCTATCAATGGGATTATCTTTTATAGTCTACGAGTTAGATACGACTACAAGAGTCCAGGACGTGCTACGGCGTAGTCGCTCGTAGCAAACGGACGCGCGAGGGGCGTGAGGTCTGGCGGGCATGCGGAACGCGACTGCCTTGCAGCTACGAACAACGCTTGTAGCCGAAATATCTATACGACGATAGGAGTACGTACCAGAGCCGCGTGGACGCGCACACCTAGCCATTGTTACACGCCGCGTCTGTAAACACAACGTACCGTGCCATAGCGTGTCGACTTATCACAACAATCACTGATAACTATCACATATGACTGCATAATAGCCATGTCTTTTGTTGGAGCTGCTGTTTGACTTTTCCTGAACCTATTTCTGACAACGTTTTTCATAGTACCTATGTACGTATGAAGCCAACAATAAATTAGATTTACATTGTGTTTACTTTGAGTTTAAGTATTCAGATTCTGATGCAACAATATAGTACAATGTTGCATTACAATGTGAATACTTAAACTCAAAGTATTTGTTAAAAAGACCAAGCGCTTTTCTACAAATTATAGTGCATTGATATTCCAGTTCTATATACGAGACCTATGTCCAGCAGTGGACGTCTAACGGTTGATATGATGATGATGATACGAGTATTTTATTAATGTTTTTAAATAATATTCGTAACATCATTTTTTAACGATTTAATCACGGCATATTATTATTACTTGAATTCCAACGTTTCTATATTTAATTCGCAATGTTACTTGTGTTTGAACCTAAAAATCTGAATCGAGTTCATATCAATAAATATTTTTAATTTATTTTTATCAATAAATAAAAAATAAATAAATATAAATTGACAAAAATATTTTTATGGAATTAACACATCCACTGCCAAAAATAATACTATTTGAAAATTGGCTATTGAACCGCAATACTAGGCGCAAATATATAAACTATTATATATTTAAATACCAATCAACACAACTCTACATACTAAAACATTCATCACATAAAAAATATTTTCCAAATTTATTCCATTTATCATACATAATTTCAGAGAGACCAAAAACTACCCTTATATGTAAGTATATCTCTCCATACAGCCGAACGTCGTTGTATCATTGATACCCAAATATGTCACTTAAATGACACTCGGTGTTTTATATTGATGTCCTTATTTCGCAGTCGTGTTTGTAATGTAACTCTAGATTTGGTGACCCTGGAATCAGATACAGGCAGTTGCAATAATATTACTGTATCGCATTTAATGTGTCATATTAAAACGATAGCCAAATAATCACAATTAAATATGCAATAAAAATAAAGTATATCTTATTTAAATTAATAAAATAAACTAAAAAATTAAATGAAAAATAACACTACATGAATTTTGAGAAAAATAATTGTTTGCCTTTTATATAAAATGTACAGCGTATGTACATAGGTATGTGTTTGTACGTATGGCATATTCCAAATGTGTTTTTTTGGTATTGTTTCATTATCACCCCACAAAAAAAAAACTTTTTTCTGTCGTCCGCATCATACATCACCGTAAAACAGTCCATGCCCAGTCATAAACGCCCACCATAAAAATAAACATACAACTACAAAACTGAATTTAAATTGGTATTCGTTAAAATAACGAACGGAAATTAAATATACATTGAAGCATAAATATTGGGCATTGAACATATTTAATTAACGACTATTTAATCTTTTAACGGATAAAAGAATTTATTTGAATGCGAAGATTTTTATCATGTCTGTAGGAACGCACTATTACTCCATAAAAACTCTGAAAATGAATGGAACGGTCTACTCAAGGGTAATGTTTCATTAGAATATCTGATTAGGGATCTGTAAAAAGCATTTTAATATAAAAACCATCAAACATGACTGTATTAGGTACTGTTCTTTCTCGCCGAAATCTTCTGATTACCTCGCACTAAGTATCTAACTATCTACAGTACTGAAATGTGTATTATATTCATTAACTCTTAGGTAACAACGACAATCGTTCAATGAACTTTTGCACACTTCAATGAACTATGACAAATTCTGTCAATAATTGGTTACTAAGCTGGCTCTTAGGTTGTCCCATTAGAATTCCGATTTTCGATACGAAAGCCATTATTGGGTGTTCGTTTTTAAAATAATCTTTGAGGGTTCAAAATTAGTACCTGACTGAGCCACTTTTGTTAGCGACAAACGAGTTATACTAAATTAGTATAACCGATTTGAGGGGGAATCTGAAACTCCATTTATTCTTATTGAAATCTGGCTGAATAACAAATCTTACTTTCAAAAGATAAAATCTTGAAACATTTTCAAGAACATCATATAATCCGCGTAAGAATTCAAAATCTTATTTACTAATAAAACGGATCCAAGCTGAAGAGATAAGTAAATATAAATAAAGAACGTTAAAATGATTAAATGACTCTACTTTTCCTCTGACCTAAACTGACCCCCAAAAAGATCAAACGTTGGTTCGATTCGGACATTAGGTCCTAGCCTAACAACTATGGGGGCCGTGTGTAGGTTGTGTTCTGCTGTATGTACTTAATATGTAGTGGGTGTATCAATTGACATAAATTATGAGATTCCTGTTTTGAATATTTCAATCTTATCCAGACTACAATTGAATAACACGCTTAAAATGGACGTCAAAAGTTTATAACGTTTGTATCAATCGTATATGTACAACTTGGTCTTCTGCCGTTCACATTAATAAACAGCCACCGAATAAATACATACGTTACTTAAATATATGTACATTACACACCTTGTTTAAAAATACTGAAAATATACGTATGTGTTTATGAAGAAATAGTTACCTATTATTTGTCATTGAAAGCCATGAGATAACAGTTGCTGATAAGAATATATTTATATAAATAGTGTGTGAATTTTAATATATTCTCCATCAAATGATTTAAAGATATAACTCAAACCATGAGTATGCGCATAATATCTGGCAACTGAGGTCATGTACCTAATAAAATGTAATATAGCATTAAGGGACTATTAACACAAATTATAAAGACACTTCACACGGATCTTGGCACATTCGTTGTCTGTTTGTTCTATTTAAGCATATTATTTTTAACGCACATATGTACATACCTACAATCCTGCACATATTATATCTATAGGAATTTGCTTCGTTCCTTGTATGTACTCAAACAAGATGAAGTTTGAATTAGTTTTGCTTAATCCCACACTCACGTATAATCCGTTACAGAAACTTATATAGGTTTGGAAACTGTGCGCCCATTCGTCCTGCATTAATTGACAGTATTAACTTAATTGATCCACTATCTCTGAGCCACATAATACTAATACGTCTAAGTACTTATCTATCTATAATATCTAAACTTTATTTTATCTAACCATGCTTATGATTTTGACTGATAAGCTTGTCAACACACAGTGTGAGGGGGCTATTTATTATTATTAATAAATAAATATCTGTTGCGTAAAATATTCTTGGTTAATTATTTATACCTACCTACTGAAAACCAAATATTGCAGTCAGAGTGATTTCTAGGAATTACCAGTTTCATTTAGGTACGTGCTCCAAGTTAGTCTTGTAGGTATGCGTTAATCGATATCACAGTACCGTGGGCTAAACATATAGATATTACTTACATTCAACAGTATACGTGTTACTACTGTGTGCAATTTATGAAGTACCCACAATCTATTGTATGCAAAGTGTACCGAAAAGTAGTACACTAGGAGCCATTTCTAATTCATAAGTTTTTAAAATACTAAAAAGAAAACACAAAATTATCGAAAAAATATTGAGTAGGTATTTATTAAAAATACAATTCACGTTGAATTGTATTTTTAATTAACAAAAAATAAGAATGTTATTAAATCAACGTTCTTTTAAGCTTACGTAGGTTTCAGACTACGCATAACTTTTTGCCCAGTTGTCCGATTATGATAATTCTGATAACTGAAAATTCTTTGATTTCATTCATTCAAAATTGAATGAATTATTCCAACAAAATCTACTCTTTTTGGCAGAAAAATCCGGAAAGTCGATTAATTACATACTAAAACGCAACATTCTTTCAGTTGATTAAAAACTGAAAGAATGTTCCCTCTCTAATATGTAAACAGCCAGAATATTCTAGCGGTTGCAAGTGTCTGCCAGAATAATTGTATATAATATATATTAAATAATTGCAATAGTGTAAGTCCTGAGGCTATAAGGGAGTACGATCATGATAGACTTATGTATACGAGTTCTAATGCTAGAAAGATAGAACACATATCTTATATGGAATGTGATAAAAGACGCTTTTACCCCATTCCCAACCTTATTTTGTGCTCTATTTTAACTAAAATACGAGTTGTATTTCAATCAAAATAGAGCAACGATGAATCGTTTTATAATTTTATCGTAGTTAATGAAAATTCAAATAATTTTATGATCAGAGATGACTCCATATAATATGTACGTTGTTTGAAGCTGCACCTGGCCGCTCTTGTTCACGACTGGTCACACTGAGATATCATAATAAAAATATGACACGAACGTTTTGTTACTGAGAGGAAAAATATTGTTACGTCGCTTCATGTTTTCATACTTCCAAAGTACAACAGTATATGAATAATTCTATTGTATTTACAATAAAAATAATAGCAAACAACAACAACTTTATCAAACATAATAGCCATTGTCGTTTAGATAAAAAATATAAAACACTAAATGAGAAAACATAAGTTGTAATTTGTATACTTAGGTTATTTATAAAGCGCCTATTAATAATACAAGAATAAATAAATAAATATTCTGCGACATTTTACACAGCACCATCTAGTCCCAAACTAAGCAGAGCTTGTACTATGGGTACTAGAGAATGGATATAATACTTATATACGTTTTTCTTGTAAATACATACTTATAATACATAGGACACACCCAGACGAACACAAACACTTTTATTCATCACATAAATGTTTGTGTCCCACCCACATCGAATCGAACCCACGATTTGGTGATCAGCAGTCCGGTACTCGAACCACTAGACCACAGAGGTCGTCAAACTTATAATATAATAAACAAAAAGACTACCTACATTGCTTTGAATTATTATAACTTTTATTAAATACACATAACACAGTGATAATATTTTTGATCACTTACTGTCGCTCTCACAGCTAGTAAAAAACAACAAAGACAATTTGACAACAATGGTTTTAAATCATGTTTTCGTAAATTCTATTAAAAATATTTTCAGTGTAATGCTTGACATTATGAAACATAATAATATAAACTACATCACACTTTACTAAAAATTAATGTTTGTAAAAATTAGTTTGACTTTAGTCGACGTCCGCTACTACTTAAGCCCTTCGCTTCGCGACACCCAACTACCTACTTATGTGTAAATACGCAGCGCCATTAATTTGAACAGTCTCCCGTAGTAATATATGTTAAAATTGATAATATCAGTTTTACTTTATTCTTTATAATTATCTTATTTATATTATTTTCTGTACCCTCTTCGTTTCCTTCTACATACATGGATACAGTGTAATCGGTATGGAATATTACGGATACGATTGCAGACATGTTATCGTTGTGGAAATCTATAAAGGAGGCCACAGTTCAGGCAGTGGTCCTCCTATCTACCGGTATTTATATTTTTAACCGACTTCAAAAAGGAGGAGGTTTTCAATTCGTATGTCGCTTTTTTTGTTCACTAATTACTCTTTATTTGAAAAGGAGTACCTTCAGGGCAATTCCATTAAAAAATAGGGAGGATGTGATGAGGGGATCCTTGGAAAATCGAGGGAAACCCTCAAATATTCTACGTAGATGACGCGTTTATTGATCAGTTGTTACAGACACTAAAAAGTAATAAAATAAATAAAAACTGCGTTTTAAAAAACCGACTTCAAAAAATAAAATGCAAAAAATAACTCATAAAGGTATGAAGTCGGTGCCAAGCCAAATGCCACTCATCACGCGGAATCTTGATGTGGTTTCAAACCAGGCACCGGCACCGACTCACGATAAACGCAGTTTTTATTTTTTACCTACCTTTAAAATAAAAATGTTTTAATAACACGTTCTAAAAATAAACATATCTTTCTATACTTAAACAAAATAAGTAAACAAGATTTGCAGTAGGCAAGTAAATGAAA
This sequence comes from Craniophora ligustri, assembly GCA_905163465.1. NCBI lineage: Eukaryota > Metazoa > Arthropoda > Insecta > Lepidoptera > Noctuidae > Craniophora > Craniophora ligustri. The sequence goes on from LR990959.1 coordinate 7,137,584, forward strand.
CCACCAGCGTAATTTACTATAAAAAAGTAAGACCTCTACCACACCAACGTTCACAAGGATTTACGCGTCAATTTAGAATGGTCCCACAGTTTTTACTGCGCCGTAAAGAAGTTATAAAAATAAACCTAGTATTAAACGGTACAGTAATCGTGAAAATATTAAAACAAACTGTGTTTGCAGTCGCCGAAGTCAATAGATTTGTTTTTTTTAATAATAAATAGTTTTTTTTGGGCCTTGGAACTAGGGACACCGTGTTTAAAAAAACTAATAGTCTAAAAAAGTCAAGTGTCATCTATTTTGATACAAACAAGTTGTTTAGGTTTTTTTTCATTCATTTTAAATAATAGTGATTTTTAATGTGAAAACACTTGCGGGTAAAACTTGGAAAACGCACGGAGGTATATATATGTACGTATATATACACGGTATAGATAAATCTTCTAAGAAGCGTATGGTGAGTCGGTGACACAAAACATAAAAACCTTTTGAAAGTTCTATTGAATATGAAGCTTTCATTTTACGAAAACTGATTTCAATAAACCCTTACCCTACCTAAGAACATACTAAAACATTTAACAAATATTATATATAAACTAGCTGCCCGAACCGACTTCATACTGGGAAAAGATAATATAATAGTAAAAATTTAATAAATGTAAATGTGTTGTTCGAGTGATCAAGTTATTTCGTTTTATTTTTATTTTTTATTAGTACTTAAACCAGCTGTTGGGATAAACGCAGATATATGATTCAAACCTTTTGATTCATACAACCTCCTTACGGTTATATATATTTTCATTGTTATATATTATGTTATTGTTATATGTTATATACATTCATTGCTATTTATCCTTTTAATTCATCACCAGCCTCATTGATCATAAAAACAATTGAGCCGACCCATTCTCGAGTTATGCGCTGAGCAACATTTATTTTTATAATGGATTTATAGAACAGAAACTATAATAAACAGTAGTCAGAACGAAGACGATGGCGCTAATCTTGTTTAATGCATGTTTTTTTAACTTTCTGCTTAAAATTATATATGGTCGGGCAAATGTGATTAAAATTTTAATTCGGATTTGGTACAGGAACTGGAATTATAAAGAAAAATACCTAATGAAATTAATTAATACCAATCTATTAAGAAGTATATTTTTGAAATGCTAATAAAATTCAGAATCTCACGTATCCCTCATTATTAAAACATGGCCATATTTCTATTTGGATCGCTAGTAATAAATAACCTAATATTTATCAAACTGCCTCGTTGATTTATTGATAGTACAGTGCAACTGTACTATAAGAGGTCTTGGAGTCAATTCCCAAATCGAGCAGTGTTATAGCATTTTTGTATGAAATTCTCAGTAGCAGCTCGGAGTTTTCATTTGTGCCCGGTTAATGGCAATAGGCTCGTCCCCTATTACATGGGACTTAAAACATACCGGCGAAACGTGGGTGTAGATTAACACCTCCACAAGTACGACTCCAAAAATAGTAAAATTTGCTTGTTTATGTAGGTTAAAGGTAGAATATATTTCTAGGTTAATGAATCAAGATTTGGTTTAATAGATTATATTATTTTTAACTTTTTAGTGCATTTAATTTATTTTTTCTAAGTTGGTTTTATTTTTTTAAAAAGATTGTATTTATTTATTTTTAGTCACTGATTTTTTTTTGATATCTTCTTTATTTATAGAGAAAATATGAAATTTAAAAATTATGTTTAGACTGAAAGACTAGTTTCCATGGCCAAGGATATATATTATTTTAAAAAATATACTTATTGTCTAAAATTGACAGGACTTTTTGGCGGGAAAGCATCATGTTCAGCAGCTTTGTTTTATTTTCTAAAATTTGTGTTTTGATAAACTTTAATGTATAATAATGGTGGATTATTAACCGATAAGTGTTTGAAAACGTGCATGAGTGTTGGCAAATGAAACAAAACAGTGTAACGTGACTTTCAAATTCACCCAAGAAGTCCGCCTTAGGTTTTTATGTGTAAAATGTCGCAGAATATTTATTTATTATTTATTTTAGTAAAGAACCACATAATTATTTATTGAAACTAGGAAATAAAACAATCATCTATCACCCTTCATAAAACATTAATTCACCCTATCATCAACCATTATCATGAATCATCCAGTCATCTATCATAAATAAAATAAAAGAATACTGAAGACTAGGCTGTATGGACTAGATTCCTTTGCCTCATCCCGAAAGGGAAGAAACGTTTAAAAAAAAACTTAAATTGACAGCTGTCAAAAAAATTAAGACGCGACGCGAAGCGACTAATAAATATTATTTCTGTGAAACTTATACATTGTTGTAAGTTGTGTAAAGATAGGCAAGTTGAAATTGATTTCATCAGCTAATTATTCAAAATGGTTAAACTCACGACAGAATTAATACAAAACTCTATGCAGTATATGAATCCATGTCGAGATCGTGAGTTGGATCTTAGAGGTTAGTCGGTTTTAGTACTTTTTGTTATCGTTAAGGTTGATGGTTTTGTTATAAAACCTGTGTAAAAATTATTTTTGATATTAATTCTTTACATTCAGGACTATTTATTAATTCTTCCCGCCATATTTTATAGGTTACAAAATACCGCAAATTGAGAACATGGGTGCCACCTTAGATCAATTCGACACCATTGATTTCTCAGACAACGATATCAGAAAGCTGGATGGATTCCCTTTACTGAAGAGACTCAAATGCTTGTTACTAAATAACAATAGGATTGTGTAAGTATTCTTGGAAAGTATTCTTCAATGGTAATCATAGTCCAAAATGTTTCCCTGCTATCTTGCAATATATTAGTAAGTTAGTTGTGATTATTCAGTTAAAACCACAATCTTTATTAGTTACTAGCAACTTTGTTGACATAAAATCAATAATTTTATCCATTGGGCTTATTTATATTTACCCTCTTTTAAGAAATAATTGATTGCTCATTCAACTTGAACCCCCCTTTTTGCCCCTTTTATTTGATGATTTCCTTTTAAAACTTCTGTCCTTTCCTGAGACTCAAATAACAATTTTTCAATATGTCCATATGAAATTTCATCTAAATTGGTTCAGCAGTTTCAGTGTGAAGAGGTAACAGACAGACACACTTTCACATATTTAATAATATTATATATACAATATATTATGTGGAAATCTTTGAGGAGGCTTATGTCCAGCAGTGGACGTCCTCTAGCTGACATGATGATGATGATGATATTATGTGTATATTATACACATAATATATTATTAATAAATAAGTAAATGTCATATATATGACATTTATAGCAATAAACAGCAGGTAATTTTAGAAATATACATTGATACATATATTTTTTTGTTTTTCAGGAGGATTGGTGAAAGTTTGGAGCAATATATTCCTAATTTAGAATCATTGGTATTGACAAACAACAATATCACAGAATTAGGAGATTTGGACCCACTAGTCACACTGCCAAAGTTAAGAACACTGTCTCTATTGCACAATCCAGTTTCAAACAAACAGCATTACAGGTAGTTTTATTATATGTTTTGCCACCCATTAACACTGTTTCCAATTGTTATACTATAAAATCATCGAAATTAAAAAATATGTAGGGAGAAGGATTAAAACATAATTGGAAATTCATATCTGAAATAGGCATTCCACACCTGAATTCATACAAACATATTGTCCTACAAGAAGGCTGGTAGGACAAAACATTTGTGTGACAAACACAATATTTTCACCTGTTTCTGTGTCTAGTAAGTGTATATTTATAAATTATCAAGCACTAATCTCGTTACTTAGTTCAGAACTATGGATGGTGCTGTAGAATAGTGTCTGGATATGCTTTTTTGTAGTCGATTTTCTGTATTTATACTCTCCTTGTCGGAAAAATTATCATGGAATTTATTTGTTTTACAGAGCATATGTAGCATTCAAATTTCCAGAACTAAGATTACTAGATTTCAGAAAAATCAAACAAAAAGAAAGGGATGAAGCAAATACTTTGTTCAAAAGTAAAAAAGGAAAAGAGATGCAGAAGGAAATCTCAAGAAAAGCAAAAACATTTGTTCCTGGAGGAAATATGCCCGATCCTAAAGTTACAAGTAAGATCAGTCTGATTGAATGGTGTATTACCAAAAAAGCCAATAAAGCATTAACAGTAAGCAGAAAATAAAGTAATAATCTTGTGTTATGAATCAATCCTTTTCAGATCTCACTCCTCAAGAAATTCACAAAATCCGAGAGGCCATCAAGAATGCTTCCTCACTTCAAGAAGTAGAGAGGCTAACAAGAATGCTCCAGTCAGGCCAGATTCCTGGACAGAAACCTTTACAACCGCCAGCTCAGCCAAATGGCCAGCGTAAGATTACTCTAGTTCCTAATTACTATAAGAATAATACTGCCATATCATAGTTCTTTTCTGACTAAATATACATATTCTTATGCTTCCAGAAGATGAAGATGAGGAAATGGAGACAGATCAAGCAAATGGCCAGTAATGAGATTTATCTCCAGAATAAAATCCCTTTTATGCTGCAAGAACAGATATTACAGGATGATAATACCCATTTCCTTTTTTTAGTTTTAATGTTATGTATATAAGATTTCCATTGTGTTAAGCTGATAAGAACAGAATTGAGTTCTATACTTCAACTGATTTAGCTATTAGAACAGATACTACATCAAAACCATAGTTATTAAGCAAAAGAACAGATATATATTACACTTTAAAAGTACATGGTACATACATATTTATGTCAAAGGCTTGTGTGAAAAAACTACCTTTTGTGTCGATTAAGGTTTCGTGTGGTATTATCTGAGAAGAACTTTATACTACACATCGTTTAAATATTTTTTTTCAATAAAACAAAATTACCTTCAATTGTTTTATTCATTTTTATTTCAATAATATCCCAATTCTTTTACCTTTAAATACAATAATTTTTCATTGCCAGCATCTAAGAATACAGTATAAATATCTGGTAGCAATACCGTTCGTCCCATTAATTCTTTTATTGAGGGTCTTTTATCTGGCAATATCGACAACATCGAATCTACTAGGTCCTGCATACTTCTATCATATGTCGCCAAATCAATAGGATGTACGCTGCCGCTAGTTATTGCCTTTACTAGACCCACTAACGTCTGAAAAATTAATTTATTAAGTAATCAAAGTAGTTATTAATAAAAGTAAAAGAACTAGAATGATCTGCTGATGTAACTTGTAGTAGAGCTGAAGGTAATTCACGAGTTATAGATATAAATATTGGAGATATGTAAAATTAATGCCTAAAATCTCTAAAGTTTAGTTTTTGATACGGTAGACCTTACGGGAACATTCATTTCCATGACCAAACTATAGGAAAAAAAAAGAAACACGTCATGGAGAGGATAAGGTGGTTTTTATATAAATTAAATATCTAGCGGACTACAATGATAACCAACCAACTGCGTAAAGAATTCATTGTCGGTCATATAATGACTGGAAACTAATAGTTTTAGTCACCTACTTAGTTCCACGTACGTAACTGGAGTTAACGTGTCAGCAATACTTGTAAGATCTTTTTAGAAATAAAAACAGTTACCTACCTCTGCATCGAACGCTCTCTTGTGAGTGCACATTTCATATAGTAAACAACCAAGAGCCCAAACATCGCTTTTACTACAATAAGGTTTGCCTTCACATAGCTCTGGTGCTAAGTAGTAAGGAGTACCTATAACAGTCGATGTCTTCTTAGCACTGAAAGAAATATCGTTAAGGTTTATTACTTCTGTTTGTTGTAGATACAAAACTGCATGTTGCGTTAAAAAAATTACAATGACCTCGCCAACATTTTAGATATCCCGAAATCCCCAATCTTGACGACTACACCGTGCTTCCCAGTTAGTAAAATATTTTCCGCTTTCAAATCTCTATGAATTATATTTTGATTATGTATATAATTTACTCCTAATAAAACTTGGCAAAAGTAGAAAAGGATTTCCTGTAACCAAAATTAAAACTAAATTAGTTGGTGTTGGTAGATGGTTGTGGCGCCGTTAATAGATAGTGTTACAAAATTAAATTCACCTGCTGTTTTAATAATTTCGGACATCTTTGATACATGTATTCCGCTAGATTCCCGCTAGTGGCATATTCCATAGATATCATTACGTGATTATCAGAGTAATAGCAAGCATAAAACTTAATAACATTCGAGTGTTTGAGTGAAGATAAAATCTTAACTTCGTTTGCTATGTCCTAAAATAACGATAAAGTTATTCAATATATATAAATACTATTTAAGTAACACGTAATTCGGTTTACAACTCGCCTGTTTGTGATCTTGCAGCTTTATATTTAATTCTATATCCTTAACTATTGTTAATTCGTTATTGTCTCGTTTCTCACATAAGTACACATTGCTGAAAGATTAAGACAGTGTAAGTATTCCAATCAGATATTTAGAGAACTAAAAAAAATGTTAATTTGTTTACGTACCCGTATGTTCCTTTACCGACTGTTTTTAAAACTGTTAAATTATGACCTTTAAATCTTCCAGCTAAGTCCATTTTCGTATTTACTCGTAAGTTATGTAATTATTTTAATGCTTTAGAACCATGTTAATTCATTGTTTTAGTCACGGTGTAGCAGGTAATCTCCTAGCTACGCAGCAACACTCGGAAATATAAAACTGTGCCTTTTATTACTTAAACGACCTACCTAACGATAAAATTGTGAACTCGGAAATATAAAACTGAGCGTACCTTTTATTACTTAAACGACCACGACAATTTTATCGTTAGGTAAACGATAAAATTGTGAACTACCCTACACAGCTACATTACACGCTATCTGTATTATCCCACGTCATTGTCACCAATTAATACATTTACCTTAGAAGGTCACTGAATAGCGTTATTAAATGAGTTTTTTAAACCCATGGTCTGGTCTGGACTAGAGGCAGTCATGGATTAACCTATACTCTTTAGTCCTTATGTAAGCTATTTAAGCAAATGCCTAGGGCATCCCGTCTAAGGGGCAACAAAAGAAGCAATTAATAGTTGTTTTAATTATTTTTTTGCTGACGTTCGCCGTTTTGTTAATTGGATGTTTTTATCATCTGCCAAAATTTCAAGTTTTCTACCCCTATGATTTAGGCACTGCGTTGGTGAATCAGACAGGAATACCTATAAATATTAGTAGTCGCCCACTGGACGAAATAATTAATTTAAATCATAAGTTTATAAGCATATTTTTTTAAATATTTGCATTCTGCAATTTTTCTCCATAATAAACTAGTGTGGGTTTCCTACCCCTTCCTCCACTCAATTTGCGTAAAAAGAGTTAAGTACAAATACGGAGACGGTTAGACATCTGTTGTTTCGCGGACATTTTACAGACACTAACTAATTGAATGCCTGCATTCAATTTATAATGTCTGTAAAATATTATGTGTGCTGGGGAGATTGTTGCGCCGCGCCGCTTCTTCTTCCCAGCAAAAACACTAGGAAGCGGTGAAGGGCGGGCGTTTTTTAGGGGCTGTCTTTATTGTCGACGTTCAAAAAGAGCCAATTTTTTTTTTTTTTGTAATGGCATTCATTGTTAGCTCGAGGAAGCTTTTACAATGTTTCTGGGCTTTTTTTGGCGAAGCACCAGACAGTGCCTCCAGCCAAGGCTTAACTTAGAATTTAAGCAACAGCAGCTAAGGGCGCCCCCGAATGGGGCTCGGACCTCGGCTTAGGGCGTTGCTGGGAGGACAGCTAGGGACGGCTGGATCATGGATTAGATTATTTAGGGGCGAATTTAAAGCTACAGGCTCGGCGCGGGCCGGCTCGAGCAAGGGACGGGAGGGAACGTTTACTGGACGTCGCGACTGGCCTCGCCGGCGAGGACGATATTTTGGTAGACGTGTGTGGAGTGTGAGAGTGCTGGTCTCTTGATTTGCCTCTTGGAGAAGAGTGGTTTCGTCGTCTGGATAAGAGAGGACGTGTCTGGGGCGGCGCACCGAACTGATCGCGGAGGGCCTGTAGTCGGTGCACTGGACTAATAAGAGATTCGGGTGATGGGGGACGCGATCGAAGTATCGTTTCGAGAGCCAATTAAATTTGGCCTACTTTTATATAAATGTACTCTGTGGTCTATTTTGAATAAATTATATTTTGACTTTGACTTTATTGATCAATATTGCCAGTCATTGTTTTTTTTTTCTTTTGTGGAAAATAGTTAAATTAACATATAACTTATTTGCGCAACCCTAAAGGTAGGGTTTTGGATGTACAGTTGTAAAGGATTTTGTGAGACGATTGACTACATTATAAAGTTTTTTTTTCATAGGTATGATATAAAAATAACTTTCTACAATTACATATATAATGTGAGCTGATGAAAAAAATACAAGTATGACGGATTTTTTTTTTAAATATGAACGTGCTGACTATATCGTAAAAGTTGGCATGTAGATTTAAGGACTTTGATGTGGGCAACTCTATATAGGTGATATTTTGACGTTCAACGAGACCACTGAAATCTACTCAGCTGGTCTCCGTGAATTCAAAACTAATATTTACACTGAAGAAATATAGTTCGGAAAGGCTTTATTAAGATTTCGGCTAACTACCTAAGCAGCAAGCAATCATGGGGCAAATGATGGGTTCATACGATGCAAAAAATGTTGGACTTTATATGGATGATAAACCAACATTTGACCCTCAAGCAGGATTTAATTATGAAAGAAAACAAAGAGGTAGTCCTATAAATTGTTACTATAATTTTAAGATCCCATCCTTTTATAGTTTCTATGTCTATCTGAATTTAAATATGGGTTACATAATTTTTGTTTAGGTTATGTTGCAATCAAAACAAAGTGAAAACCAATAAGATAACTATCTAATAACTACCTTTTTACTATATTTACTACTTTACTTATATCACATCAATAATCAATAATTATCTATTAACTCACAATGAAGTACCTACTATAATTTATTAATTGCTATCTTTTTCAGAAATGATTGCTCGCGAAGAGGATCTTATTTCAGCCAAGATTCCACAAAAGCATCGTGACTTTTGTTCTCATCACTTGTTGGAGTATCAATCTTGTCGCTACAAAAATATGCCTATGCTCTACAAGTGCGCTCATGAGAAACATGCTTTCTTGACTTGTGAAAAGGATGAGTATGTTCATTTATTTTCCTTGTTGTATATTCAATTAGCTGGTACTCAAAAACCATTGTGTCCTACTTATTAGCTAATGAATTAGCCTATCGTATATTCTGTAAAATAACTAATACTGTCATTAAAAATATAATCAAAGTGACAGTCCTGGCAATCAATATGACTAATGAGGTTTAAGTTTTGTTTATGTAGGTTTATTATGTTTTATATATGAATAAAATATTCTGCAACATTTAACCAGCACCATCTAGCCCGAAACTAAGCAGAGCTTGTACTATGGGTACTAGACAATGGATATAATACTTATATTCTTTTTTTTGTAAATATATACTTATAATACTAAGAATATATAAGAATAAATAGTTAACTATTTCACACTTATCATATTTAAATAAATAAATATATTTACACATTACGGCACAGTGACATCTAGATCTTTACTAAGCGACAAGGCTTGTGATGTGGATACACTACTATTCCTTTTTTTTTTTTAATACATACATGGCTAGTAATGGGACTAAACCAAAAGAGTCCCCACTGATTTGTTGTTGTTCTTGTTACCCCATAAATGAATATATTAAAAACCTCTGTATTATATTATTATCTCTATATTGTGCTTAGAGCCTACTATCACTGTTACATACATGCAAGTAACTACATACTAAATACTTTCCTTAATCTTTCAATGTGTTGTTTCAGTTACATTCTGCGCATGAAAGAATTTGAACGTGAACGTCGTCTCAGACTACGTGAAAAGCGTATTACCGGCGTCGCTGTCGCCTAAAATGATAGTAGTTTTTTTTTTGCTTTGCATACCATGTAAATAGAATATATGAAACATCCTTATTATTTATTCAAGTTAGTATTATTTATTTAACTTCTGATATTATTATAATTTATCAAGGCTCTATTGTCTTATATTTTTTGCCAGCCCATTACAAATACACTAGGGGTATACACTTAAGAGTTAGTGTTTTTAGGTTTGCTCTTAATGTAACTTTTCTTTGCAAAAGTAGTTTATTAGAATGTAACTATTACTGGTGGCATTAAATGTAGTACAGAGGTAGTGTTTTAAATAAAACTAAAAAGTATATTCTTAGGAAATTATTATTAAAAATTGGTTTCTTGAATCACATGACCATTCTAAAAAAAGACCGTTAATGAAATGCCTTACACATATGGATGCATCTATATTATTCATACTAAGTTTAATATCGTAAATATAAAATACCGTCCTATTATGCTCGTAAATAGGTAGCAAAATGGCATTAATTCTATAAAATCACAAATTAATTACAAGATTAATTGTTTAAATTAAGGTTTTATTTAATCTGTGATTCAAGAAACCAATTTCCAATAATAATTTCCTGAGAATTCATTTTCTAGTTATATATAAAACTCTACCTATGTACTACATACATCTAATGCCACCAGTTATAGTAACATACTAAAAAAACAAAAAATACATTATTTATTTATTAATTATGAGTGAACCTACCAACACTAATACCACAGTGTGCCACCTCTAATGGGGCAGAGTCTGAAATTTTGCAGGTATAAAACTGAACTAAGGAAGGAATTATTGGTATATAATTAAGTCTATATATCCACATACAAGTCTAGCGGTGGCCAATAACTCCGAACGCATTTCGATGGTGAAGATGGAGAACTGAATTTCATCATAGCTTTTTAATTACTAACAAGAGTGAGGAGACTAATGAAACTTCAGATACATTTGAAGACAAGCTACTAAATAACGTTTACATTAAGCCTTTAGAGCCATTATTCAAAGTGTTAGGGCTTATTATAGTATTTTTACATTTAATTAAATAACATTTGAATGGTGCATTATTCCTATTTTTATTGCACAACTAATTAAGACAAACTCTTAAGAAGTCGTGTAAAAAATATGATAATCCGCCCAACCGTTTCCGAGATCCAGCAAAGCCACAAACGTTACTCCAGCTAAATCTCGAATAACTTCGCAACCGAAGGAAGTACAAATGAAAAATAAGTTGTAACATTTACCTCAGCTAGACAATTAATTATATAGCTTAAATTTATTTCAATATTCTAAGGCTCGACCGAGATCTCGGTCTCGGTTCTCGGCTAATAATAGCCGAGATTCTCGGTCATGGCCGAGATTGTAACTTTGTTCGGAACGGTATTCAAATTTTACCGCGCTCGGCACCCGCGCGCACCGCCAGTGCGAAGTTGATTGGTGTAAGTGCGTGAGAGAGCTGAATGGGATTGGTTGAAGTCCCGGATGGCGAACTGCGGCCGGGCGCCTTCGTTCCGTTCGTGTAATAGTAGTTATTATTATGTTTACAATAGTAATTGTTGTCTAATGGATGAAACTTTATTTCAATTTCTTCTCATCATCATCATCAACCCATTAATGTCCCACTGCTGGGCACGGGTCTCCTCTCAATTGAGAGGGATTAGGGTATAGTCCACCACGCTAGCCTACTGCGGGCAGTGTAGGGCATAGTTAACTACAATTATGTAATCTGATTACTAATTACGATTAAAGTAGTTAACTACATGTAGTTATGATTACATGTAACTTAACTACAGTAATCAAACTACATTATGTAGTTGTTAATTTGATTGCTGCAATTTGGTAGTTATAATTACTGATTATTACATATTAAATATTTTTCATTGCAATTAAATAAATATGTAATGTGAAGTAATACTATAATTAGGTATGTTTTGGAATATGGCTGCATAAAAAAAAACACTTTTTCCACATACCTATGTTTATTTTCATGAATAATCAAATGCAAGGATTAAAATAGAGTATAAGTTGATATTATCTACTTATACTCTTACTTATCAGATCTTATTTACTTTTTATTGACATGTAATAAAAAAAAATTACTGCAACGTCATTTTAAATATGTAGTTATATAAAGTAATCAAGTAATCGTGATTGCAACTACAATTAGTAGTTAGTAATCAAAAATTTTAACTACATTTTTTGATTTTTTTATGTAGTTAGTAGTTATGTTTACTAATTACTTAATTATTAATTAGTTAGATTACTTTTGCCCAACACTGACTGCGGGTTGGCAGACTTCACATGCAACCGAGAATTCTCTCAAGCATGCAGGTTTCCTCACGATGTTTTCCTTCACCGTTTGAGCATGTGATAAATACGCACATAATTTCCGAAAAGTCAGTGGTGCGTGCCTTGGGTTCGAACTCGAGACCTCTGACATCTCAGTCCACTGGTCACACCGCTCGGCTACCACAGCTTTTTTTTTTAATAATCTCTTCTAATAATTCTTATTTATTTATAATATAATGTTATTCAATTTTGATTATTAAAAAAGTTAGTTTTGTTAAACAGTAAGTACTGTATTAAAAATTTTACAGCATTTTTTTTTCACGCTTTTTCTATTCTCGGTCTCGGTCTCGGCCGAGAACAAAAACCCATCTCGGTCGAGCCTTACAATATTTCATTTAAAAAGAAAATGTCTGGATGCGGTAACGTTACCAACGTTATCGTTATCTCAGCAGACAATGTTTTTTTTTTAAATATGTAACTAAAAAACTACTTATATACGCAACAAATTTATATCTGTGCGCAACAATTACAGCAGCTGGGCAACTATTTATCTATAATATTTAAATGACGATTTTCGATATTATTTTGCTGAGGTAACGCACACCTTCAAACCAGGAACATGTCCGGGCGTACCGGGACGTATGGTAACCCTAAGCTACTAGCATTACTGATTAGACCTTAACTATTGAAACGAGAGTGGTATTCTCTGCTACTGTGGGTACATCTAAATAATAATTAACGAACTGAGCGGTATTCGCTGCCGCTGTGGTTAGAAGTACATCATCAAGGATAGCGAAATCACTATCAAACATCTATATTATGTCCTTATTCCGAGTACACTACAGAAAAATATTATTTTGTACAGTGTAACGTATTAACTGCCTAAAAAAACTTAAAACCCATCTCATATACTCAACATCATCATGAAACCAATTATTAGCCCGTTACTGGGTACGAGTGTTTGAGAGGGTTATGGCTGTAGTCCACCACGCTACTACGCCTACTGCGGTTTGACAGTGTTCACCCCCCATCGAGAAAATCTGTCTCACAATCTAATATCTCGTCACATAATTTCTAGAAAGCAGTGGATGCCATAAACACCGAAACAAATAATAATACATTAAAGAAATGCTTTAATCATCATCATCATCAGCCGATATTCGTCCACAGCTGGACATAGGCCTCCCCTAATGAACGCCAGAGAGCTCGATCATCAGCTCAAAGGATTAGCAAGCTGAAGTGGCAATGGGCCGGTCACATCTCTCGAAGAACCGATAACCGCTGGAGCAATGCTTTAATATTTTAAGTAAATTTACGGGCCTATAAAAATATCTAAGCAGCAAATCGATGTTCGACTTCAGGATATCTTCGGTAAAATGTCAGGTCAATTTAGCTCGCAGATCCTTTAACGATATCTTCGTTAGAGCTGAAGGTAGGTGTAGGAAATATTCGATACAATACAAACAACATCGTGATTTTTTCTGTATTATACTTTTTTCCTTTTCTACCAGATCAATATGCCACAAAAACAAGAATATTTTTTTTGCTGCTTGCAGACTGGACCTTCTAATGATATATATCGTGAACACCATTCGCCTATTCAGTGCCCAGTACCTGGTTCTGGGTCGATATTTTATCAAGGCTCTGGGTATTAAATATTTAAGGTATATTATACTTAAGAAGACTTTTTGACATAAATTAAAAGAATGTCCAGAGCCTTGATATAATATTGATCCCAGAAGCCGGGTATAGGGCAGTGAAAGAGTTCATTAGTGTTCGCTGGCTCGGTCTATGGGTTGATAATTTTGTTTTGAGGAATAAATTGTTCATGCCATACTGTCTACGAAAAAGAATATCTGTAAAACCAATTTGTTAAAGTTTATCCTCCTGGTCTGTACTCACCATCAAAGTGAAGCGACCTCGAGCCCTAAGGGATGGAGGCCGGACGTTATAAGCTTCTTGAATTATGATACTTTATAATATTAACAATATAATATTATTATTATTTATTATGATAGCGCATCTGTTTCTGATAAAAAGAGTGAACATAATTTATCGGGAACTTTATTTATCATTTCGTGGAACTGTCTTCCTGCTGGTAACTAGTAAATTCATAAAATATAAAATTAAATGTCAACCCTATCAGGAAAATCAATAATGTTGCCATAAATTAAAAACATTTGCTGATACAATTTTTAACGCATTGTTTTGGTACAACAAGAATGTATTTTCAATGGCAAGAGTCGGATGCTGTTACGAGATCTACACAGATATTAGATACTAGTGAATTTTCAATTATACACTTTATTGTAATTGTTGATAAAGTCCTCGTACCATTTTGTGACGCAGTCGCCCATCCACAATTTTTGTAAACACGCTTGTCGAATACACAAATTCTATACGAATAGTTGAATAGGCTATTTATTGCGGAAGTAATGGCTTCCTAAAATTTAATTGCAGACATTATTTTATTATCGATAATTAAAATAAAATATGACAATATGTCGTATTTTTTTATTTGATCGGGCGCGTTAGTGAATAATTGTGTCATCCGGCTTATTCCCTTAGATATATTAATGCCGCGAGCACTACAAAGAAAGAACTATCCTGGACAGGATTGTTTGTGTCTTAGAAAATTTAATTCTATTTATGACATAAGCCTGTGTTCATAACAAAAATCAGTGTATTTTAGATTTCATTCCGCGAAATGGACATAAAAATGATGACTTGTGATAGATTTTAGTGAATCCGATTTATTAGAAATTAATATATTGTCATGGATGATGCCGGCAGCACGAGTTCATTAAAGAATAAAATGAAGGGCCGTTTTCAAGATGAAGACGAGGAGTCTGAGGAAGATGTCGTAGATAGTGAGGATGATGATGAAACTATCGCCAGAATACAACGAGCTCACTTTGCCCAGGCAGCAGCCATGAATGCACGGAGACGCTCGGCTCCTCGACCTAGACCTATGAGCCAAAAGAGGAAGATGGAAGCTGTGAAGAATTTTCATGACTTCACAAAAAAACTCAAGAAGGACACAGGTATAACTATACGTAGCTTAGTTGGTAATAACATCCTGGAACTAAGTGATTTTTCTAGTGAAGATAGTAAAACAGATAGTGATGGATTATCAGAAGAGGAATTTGTTGTTAACCCTAATGCTGTGGCAGAATTGAACGAAGAAAATGAGAGTTACATTGATCCAGAGACAGGGGACATAGTAGATACAAAACGGGAGCCACCCAGCACTGATACACCTAATAATGAACCTCCAGTACAATCAGAACCAGAGGTGAAACAAGAACAGCAAGAACCAGAAGAAGAACAACCTAAAACACTTTCAATTAGTGATATAATTAATGAAGGTGATTTAGACAGTAAGAATGTTGAAATTGCTGAAGTGGAAGAGGGAGAATTATGTCCTGAAAAGTCAGCTGAAGAAATGTTAGACATTAAACAAGAGGACAGCAGTCAGGATTTTGACATTACAGAGAAATTAAAGGAAATGGGTGAGATTAGTGTAAAACCGATAGTAAAAAAAGAGGATGAGAGCGAGGAACCTCCTAAGGATGAAGAAAAACCAGAAGACGAAGATGAGGTAAGACTAGTTGCATTTTTGTTGTTGTTTATACATGTTGCAATTCAAATGATGGGATAAGTTCCTTATGAACTCATTGATCACTGTGACTTATTAATTGATAATTGATAGAGCCCAACATATTCATACTGACTATGACAAAAATATTATTATATCATATTAAATTGGTTATTTGGCTCTCTAGCTTTTAAGAGGTGGATTTTTTTAAATTGTGAATGTAGAGTATCCTTATTTCTTTGAGGATTAGTAGACATTCGGTTTACTCTGGCCTACATATTATTAATTTGGTTATAAACATTTTCATCACATGATAACAATGCTGAAAGTAACTGAAAACATAGTCTTTTGTTTGTTTACTAACAAATACTAAATCTATCCTGAAATATTCTACTTTGGATAAATAGTATACATGTCTGTGTCTATATTATTCCTTCTTTAATGTAATAATGGTTGTGATTCTATGTAATGTATGTTGAATTGTTTATATATACAATGTTATTGTATGTATTTATATTTAGTTTGTTATATATTTCACATAGTATTGTAGTTTCTCATAAGCGATAGTCATTATTAACTAATCTAAGAGGATTATACAACAGCCTGTAGTAAATAAAAGCTTGATGTTAAACTTCATTTGGAAAGGTTATTATAGTGTAGTTTAGTTATTATATTATTTATTATAATTATTTATTCTTATATTATTAAATACCATATGTGTATTATAAGAATCAACATTATTATGTAAACAATATACACAACTTAATCAATGAAAATAAACAATAACAATGGTTAATATTATTGCAGAAAAAACCATTGAACACAAATGCATTAAATGTACGCCGCAACATCAGAGAAGTAATGGATGAAAAGAACTTAGATGCTTCAACATTAGCTGCACAGCGACAAGAATCAGAGAGATTGGCTCGAGTTCAAGAACAGCAGAGGATAATCAGAGAGGTAGGTATTCACATAATTATATTACATTATTTGTATTAGCATCATTATTATCTGCTGTTATGAAAATAATGAATGAAAGATCTGTATCAGATTACAGGTTTGAATAACTATTCAGTTTTTTGGTAAATAATATATTATTTCCCACATACAGGTACAAAGACAAATAGCAATTAACAGACAAAACAAAATACATCAGAAAACTATATCACTGCTACAAGGTGGATCATCGATTCTGAAGAAATCTCTTCCAGGACAAAAACTAAAGTATGTAATCAAAATCTTTTCCTCTTATATTGAAACATGACAGTGATTAGGATCTAATTAGTGTTTCCATTTGTTTTCAGTTTACCAAATACAGTACTAGTAAAATTACCGTCAGGTGAAACAAAAAAGACAATAAAAGCAGGTCAACTTGAAGTCACAAAATTGGTAAAACCTACAACATCTGGGGCGCAGAAACCAGGCAAACCGGATCAAAAGGCTGATAAAAAAGAGGTCAGAATAATTTTATGAAACTATAGTTATATTTATGCTGTCTTAAATTGATAGAGGAACAATGCTTTAAGAATATAATTATGGTTAACAGTATATATATTTATGGTTAATAGTTAAGAATATATTTATGAATAATATATATATTTTTGTAAATACAGTAAGTAGTAAGCAGCTGTAAAGTTATGAAGTTTCTCATCACATACATTTGATTGGTTCAATAAAATAAACATTTTCTATTTTATTTTGACATCTCTTTAGTATTCCAAAAAGCTAATTCAATATTTTAATGTGTAGGTTGTAGAGATTGTTGATAGCAGCAGCGGAGATGAGTCTTCGTCTTCGTCATCTGATTCTGATGATTGCATAATGCTGTCGGATTCAGAAGTGCCGCCTAGTCCCGAAGCCGAAGAGGATCCTGGAAATTCAGGTAAGAACCTAAGATTTTAATCACCTCTGATGTAGGAGGCCATATAGAACCCTCTTTATATATAACCACGTCCTCTCGCGGCTTTGCCCGCATGGTATATAGATAAAAGTAATCTTATGTGTTAATCCAGGTTTGATTCAACGATGGTCGTGTTCGCGTCGTGGGTTTCAGGATAAAAACACCACATTCCTAAATAAATTTACAATTAAATCTAGATATTGTTAATAGATTCTTGTGATAAGTATGTGTGCCTATTATGTGGTTGTTAACGCCTCTAAGATTGTATTGTATGTAGTTGTAATAAGGTGATTAAATTACACTACCAATGTTTATAATTTACTGAGCATCCATTACGAAATGGTCCAGTTATTTTATGAGGACTATATAAACTATTACACCGCCATGTAGGTATAAAGATGTTTATTTTTATTTTCGTATACCTATAGTGTAGAAGTCGATCATTACCTATTGCGCCAATGGTGTCATGTAACATAATATTATAAAATATTTTTGTTTGGCTTTAAGGTCTCCATGTGAATGATGCCTATAACCTGCCAGATGAACAAGGTCGTGTATTGATCAATATTGGTCATCCGGAAAACGAAGAGGACATATTTTTAGCACCACAAATTGCAAGGGTTATCAAACCTCACCAGGTAAAAGTTAAATTTATTTTCTGAATTTGTGTCATCTGCATTTTGCAACGATGATTCGATTTTTATTCAAGTCGAAATCAAAGAAAATTGGTATTCAAATGTTTAGTTTTTGATCTCAATACATAAAAAACACTTCAAGTATTTCATATGTTTGTATTTCAGATTGGTGGTGTCAGATTCCTATTTGATAACATTATAGAATCTGTTGAACGATTTTCGAATTCAACAGGCTTTGGATGTATATTGGCACATTCAATGGGTCTTGGTAAAACATTACAAATCGTATGTTTCTGTGATATATTTCTTCGACATACAACTTCTAAAACCGTTTTATGCATCATGCCAATCAACACTCTCCAGAATTGGGTAAATATTACTTGTGTAATTATAACTATCTTTATACATATAAATTAAATCAATTAATTAGTACCATAAGATACATCATGTCCTGCATCAACTATGTTAGGAAATAAACATATTTGCGATAGTTAAGATTAATTAATTAAAAAGTGAGCTGTGATAGCTTAGTTGTGTGACCTGTGTCTGTGAAAGTATTGAAGAAAAGATCTCGATCCCAAGGCCACCACAATCCGTCGGTCAGGACTTTTCTGAAATTATGAATTTGCAAAGTTATCAATTGCTCAAACGGTGAAGAAAAACATCATGAGAAAATCTGCATGCTTCAGAGATTTTTTCGATGCTGTGAGAAGTCTACCTAATCCGTCTCAAACGAGAGAGGACCCGTGTCTAGCAGTGGGATAATATTTGGTGGGGTTTGGGTTGTTGATGATGAATTAATTAAAATTAATAGGTCTATGTAAGTTATGTAGTGAAGTGTAAATTTGTAACATTAAAGTGCATGGTTTCTTTATTTTCAGGTGGCTGAATTCAACATGTGGTTGCCTTTAGATGCCAACACTAGTCCCTTGTCACTTCATGGGGAAGTGCGTCCAAGAAACTTCCCTATTTACGTGCTTAACGATAGTCATAAAACATTGCAAATGCGCGCCAAAGTTGTAAAGGTATAGAAAATTATGTTATTTAAATGAACAATAAAAAATACTCTCAGCTGATCATCATTATCTTCATGGTGGGCTTCTGGTTATCCAATCTTGGATGTAGCCCTCTTCCTTTTTCTTCCACTCATTTCGAGCTTGTGCCCAACTCATCCCGTCTCCACCTCCGTGTCAGTCTCAGCTGATATATATTACAAAAGAGTTATATAATTATGACATATTACATAGCAATAAATGATATAAATACATATAATGTTTGCTTTTTAGGATTGGACTACCACTGGTGGTGTCCTCATGATAGGCTATGAGCTGTACAGACTTTTAAGTATGAAAAAAGATAAAAAACCTCGTAAGAAAAGAAAAGACGCTAAGGTGGAATTAGAAAAAGACAAAGACGAGAAAAGGTCTGATCCACCTACTGAAGATACACAGGTAGTAAAATAAACTAAAACGTTAAACAATAAGTAAATTATTATATGAATGACATATTTGTAAAGCATTTTCAACAAATTAACCAATAACTAATCTGATTTATTAATTTTAGTAAAAACTATTTTATTTTCTAATTATTTGGCGCATTATGTCTCCGTTGCTAGTCTATATCAAAAGTCACGAGACATAGATTCAACCCAGAAACATTGACAAGATATATAGCCCAAAAAACTGAGACTTTTTGGGCATTTTCATTTCAAACATTTGTATAGGTCATTCAATTATTAATTTCTTCAAAGGCTTCCGAAGAGTCAAAGCTGGATAAAGACGATGGAGACAGTCAAGCAAAAACAGATGATATGAGGGATGACACAAAAAAAGATGAGAAAAAAGAGGAAAATCCTGTCGATGAGGATAAGAAGTTATTAGATGGTGAGCAGAAATATTGTAAACATTATGACCAACATTTCGGATTTCTCAGGAGGTCTTTTTATTATAATTATTTTATGGATTTATAGGGAGAAAAAATAGGTTTTTATGAAACAGCCCACCTGTTATAACTTTTTGGTCAGGCTTTCAAGATAATTCATAGAAGTGTTAATTACCAGAGTTTAAAGCTTACCTAACTAAATATGAGTAGATATATTATAGATTGTTAGTAAAAAAGATTGGTTTCGTGGCTATATACCTTGTACATTCCATACAAGCTAAATGTACACAGTCACTAAGGTAGAAATAGGTTTAATTTTAAACTATCTCTTATTTCCAGAAATGTATGAAGCTTTGGTTAAGCCAGGTCCAGATTTGGTGATATGTGATGAAGGGCATCGAATAAAGAACTCCCATTCTAATATATCATATGCACTCAAACAAATGAGAACGAAGCGAAGAGTTGTGTTAACGGGTAAGATTGTAATCGCGTTTGATTAAGTTACGAAATGGTTGAGATAATATAATAAAGGTGTTCTGCCAAAAATTTCACTACCTAATTCAATCTCTGGTAATGAATGAGTCAACAACCCTAACGAGGATTTTTATTTTCTATAATTCAGGCTATCCCCTGCAAAATAACTTGCTGGAATACTGGTGTATGGTGGATTTCGTGCGTCCGAATTACCTTGGTAGCAAAACAGAGTTCTGTAACATGTTCGAGCGGCCGATACAGAACGGACAGTGTATAGACTCCACGCCCCAAGACATACGGCTCATGAGATACCGGGCGCACGTGCTGCATTCGCTACTTGTAGGTTTTGTGCAAAGGTAAGGATTCAGATTACTTTTTTCATAATTTTGTGTACAATCTTTGCTTCTCAAAATTCACACGTAAAATATGACCTACTGAACTCTTTCTCCGACATGAACTCAGTAGCAATTTATCTGTGCAGACCAATACTTACTGAACGTGTGGTTCTTGTTCAGTAAGTATTGACCACACGAAATCAAACCAAAATCAAATATGTTGAAATATTTTATGATATTCTCAGTATTTGTTTTTTTTGTAATATACTAAATTACTGTACGACGTTGGTGTGTCAACACACCAACGATCTATGTATAGTTTAAAACATCTAACCGTTCAGTCAATGAGTTTATTCTTAAACAAATTGAACAATACTACTTCATAATATTTTTGGTTTATAGACGGTCTCATGCAGTTTTGCAGTCCACACTGCCCCAAAAGGAAGAGTACGTACTACTAGTGCGTATGACGCCACTACAACGGAAACTGTACGACAGATTCATGAACGAGGTCGTCCGTTCAACGTCTGTCCCAAATCCTTTGAAAGCTTTCGCAATTTGTTGCAAGGTATGGTAGAATATAGTGACTGACCCCTTTTTGACCTTAATGCCTTATTAATAAGAGTTATTGAGAAGTTGTCAACCGGCAAAATGTGTATGTTTGGTGAATAATACTTAATATATCATTATTTTCGTAGATTTGGAATCATCCAGATGTTTTGTACAACTTTCTGAAGAAGCGTAATGAAGTGAATGCGGCTATTGAAGAAGACTTGGATCTAGAGGAGATTGGTGGTGTTACTAAGGCCGGGCGGGCGCGAAACAGTAAGGCGCAACCGCGACGCCCTGGTAAACCACGGGTAAGTTATCTACGTAGTAATATTCGTAAAATAAACATGTATTAATTATTATTTAAATTCTGTTAATCAAATATGAACAATTTTAGGGTGCATCCAAAAAGCCTGCAGCTACCATACCGCCTAATACAACTAGCGGTCCAATAGCGCCTCGTCCGGATGCCAACATATACGGGAACGCTTCGTACCCTAACGCCCCATACGGTCCACACACAAACACATACAGACCAGATCAACCTTCTGGTTCTTACCCATCGTATCAAAATTATCAGAACCCAGGCCCTGGTTACTACCCACCTAATCAAGGCTACAATCAGAATTATGAGGGGAATTATTACCCGCAACAACCACCATACCCAAATAATTATCATAATCAGTATCCACAGAATATGCCTCCTGAGAATGGACAAGGTTACAATCAAAACTATTGGGGTAGTGGAAATTATTATGGATCGTCTGGGTACTACAACAATCCCCAATATCAACAAAATAACCAGCCACCACAAGAATTTAGAGGAAATCCTCCTCCCGAATATAATAATTCTCAACATTACCCACCTAACTACAACACACCTCCGAATGATCAGCCATACCCAGGCAATGCCATGCAACCATACGCAAATAATCAAGAGGGGTATGCTGGTAATCCACAAAGACCGCCCTATCAAGGGTATCAGAATCAACCTGGATTTCCAGAGTACAATTCCAACGCACCGCCGGCATCTTACCCTATGAATAATACTGGCCCACAAAGCTATCCTAATCAACCATACCCTCCGCCGTACGTTGGGAATACTTCTGGCTATGGAAATAACTCGACTCCATACAACCAGTACGACAATCACCCTCCAAATTATCCAGGCTTTGCTAACAATATGCCTTCCAACCGCGTTGAATCTAATGTGCCAAATCAACCTGCTATTAAAAATGAGCCTAATACTGCGAGTCGCAATTACCCACCTGTTGACGTCAAATCTGAACCAAATGCTTCGCAAACACAAAATGTTCCATTTGGTAATCCTGGTTATGGTTATCCCACAAATTCGTCTTCCTATCCTGAACAGCCAGAAAGCAATTCTAATGGCAATTATCCATGCTCGTATCAAAATTTCCCACCACAACTCGAAACTAAACCGCCTTTAGGTAGCGCTAGTTCAGGCAGTCCAGTAACATCATGGCCTATCACAGAAATAAAGACTGAAGTTGACAAACTCAAAGCTGAAGAAAAAACTGAAATGAAATCAGAATCTGACGGTGAAGTAAAAATAGAAGACTTAGATACAAAGAAAATAGTTAAAGATGAAACGAAAAAGGCAGTGAAAGCGCAACTTATGATGAAAGATGCAAAATCAGAATCTACTAAAAAGAAAGATAAAGATTCCAAAGCAGATGGGGCAAAAAGTGATGGATCTGAATCTGAAGAGGAAATTCCAAAAGGGAAAGGCAAACAAAGAGGCAAAGGTAAAGATAGTAAAAAGACAAAGGCGAAGAGCAAACCGAAAGCTAAGGGCAGAAACGATAGGAAAACATCTAAAGAAAAGAATAATGAGGACTCGGAATCTGAAGAAAGTGAGAAAGAAGAAAAGATGAATAGGGAAGAAGAATTGGCAATGGTCAAGAAGGCTGAAGAAATGACATATGACTGGGCGTCAGAGCTGCTAAAAGATTACATTCCTGGTATTATTGAAAATTCTGCTAAAATGGAACTATTCTTTTACTTATTGAATGAGAGTATAAAGCTTGGAGACAGAATATTGTTATTTAGCCAGAGTTTATTTACATTGAATCTCATTGAAGACTTCTTAGAAAAGAATTATATTCCTGGGACAAACTGTCTTTGGGAGAGGAATACAAATTACTATCGTGAGTAGATTATTTGTGTTTAAATGTTATTATAACATCAAAAGTTCATGTTCTAATATTATCAATCCCTTTTACAGGTTTGGATGGTTCTACGCATGCTTTAGAGCGTGAAAAGCTTATAAACGAGTTCAATGCCAACCCTCACATATATTTGTTCCTAGTGTCGACCCGCGCAGGGTCACTTGGCATTAATCTGGTCGGGGCCAACCGAGTGATCGTTTTCGACGCTAGTTGGAATCCTTGTCACGACACACAAGCTGTTTGTCGTGTTTACAGGCAAGTATCTATTTATAAATATGCAATTACTATAAAATATGGCAATACTTAAAATCTTGTGTCATGTAATTTATAGTTGTAAATAAGTGATACGAAAGCGAATTAAATTTATTGATTATTATCTTATTTATTACTGCATGATTGTAATGAAATTAATATATTAAATTGGTTCGCCATAATTAAAAGCAGAATAAGAGGTCTTTAGATGATGTCCACTACTGGACATAAGCCTCTCCCAAAGATTTCCATAAAAACCGGTCATCTACCTGATATGATGATGATGAAGAGGTTTTTTAAAAACTTTTATTTACATTGTTAAAAACTTTCCTTATCTTATTTACGCAAATAAATGATTTTTGTATCTTATCTTGTCGAAATTCATGATGTAAGCAAAATATTTAAAGATTATTTCAAAATTATTTCAAATTTCAATTAAAAATGACTCTTTAACTAATCAGAATCGACATCATTGTTTCGAAATACGCATAGAGCAAAACCGGTAATCCTAAACTGCGTTCGCTTATCGTTATTGCTAATGATTTGAATGTTGAAAGTTCCTAATAGTCTTTATACCTAGTGTCCCAATAAAGCCCGGTGCAATAAACTAGATGGAATGAAATATTTCAACACAACAGTTCAACCGGAAATTATTAATTACCTTTTTTTTGTAATAAAACTTATTTTTGTTTCTCAGATATGGACAGAAAAAACCGTGCTTCGTCTATCGTTTCGTTATGGACTGCTGTCTTGAAAAAAAGATCTATGATCGTCAGATTAATAAGCAAGGTATGGCTGATCGCGTCGTCGACGAGTGCAACCCTGATGCTGTTCTTTCTATGAAGGAAATCACAAATCTATGCTTTGATAACGACGAAAAGGTAAAATTATAATCAATATACAGTAAATTGAATACAACAATATTTGTGTAGATTGCAGATCCCAAATAATGAAATGTTTTTTCTATTAAACAAAACATTTTCGATTGATTTGAAAGATTTTTTATACAATTTACATAGATTTTGATTTGAAGAATTTGTAAAATTTACATTGCTCAATTCGTCCAATTTTAGGAAACTGAAATAAAAGATCTTTCTGAGCACAAAGACAAGTACATAGATGTGTTGATGCAAGGCGCGATTTCGCAACACGGCCGACTGTTCAGCAAAGAGCCCTTCCAGCACGAGTCTCTACTAGTCGACAGGAAAGAAAAGAAGTTATCCAGTGCTGAAAAGAGACTTGCGCAAAGAGGGTAAGTTAATCATTGATTATTTACTAAGGGAGTTGCGTTTTTGTTACGTAGCAAATATCAGTGGCCTAGCAGAAGGAGGAAATATTAGATTTTTCATGAAAATGATGCTTTTCCAGCTTGTTGGCCATTGAAGCGTAGAGTTTCGATATTAAGTAATAGACTATGTTAATTCTGAAAAAAGTGTGTACGAAATCTGTCTGAATATTGAACGTCGTTGCAACTATCAGGTACGAACTGGAGAAGAAGGCAGCGTTGGCGCCGAAGCCGACGACGGCGTACCGCACGGTGCGCGCGGCGGACGGCAGCCTGGTGCAGCGCCCCGTGGCCTCCGTGCGCCCCATGCAGCACGGCGCGCGCTGGATCCCCGCCGACGTGTGGCGCCGCCAGGGCATGACCGCGCAGGAGATGACGCTGCCGCTCGGTACGCATGTCCGACACCTACTGTCACTCACTGAGCCCCTGACCGCTTGCCTGGATATGCAGGACCATACTATTTATTTACAGCATTTAAATAACCTTCATGTGGAACAATAGATTTCATTACAATAAGGTCTTAAAATGATAATCCCTCATTAACTCGCTCATTTCGCACTAAGACATTATTCGGTACTAGACAAATTATGAAAAATTATATTTTTGTGTGCGCTTTATGAGCATTCCCTGAATATTAATTTGTTCTAGAGATGAAGCGTATATACTAGAACAGATCCAGGGACTAGGTATTTATCGAGACTAGGTAGCACCTATTCCCACGTTACAAAATACTCGATCCATCTAGTCTGACTGTTCTGCACACGGCGTGCGTCGTGACACTGACTGTGTAAAGTATGAAGCGAAGATTGCAATTCATTACTGCGTCCGTAACCGTACTTTCAGGTATCACTAGCAGACTTTAACCGAAACATACTATAAAGTACGCGTACTTCATGGACTAGGTGGAATAGGTATTTAGATCGAGTATTCAGGTATCAGTAGCAGACTTTAACGGAAACATACTATAAAGTACGCGTACTTCATGGACTAGGTGGAATAGGTATTTAGATCGAGTATTTGTACGGAATCGGACTGGATGCACCTAGTATCAAATTTACCTAGTATGACTCATCTCTATTTGTTCTTTTTAACAGATGTTGTGATACCGACCAACTCAGCTGAGAAGACTAACATAGTTTTGAAAGCTGGCCAGCGAGTTATGGTATTAAAATCGCCGAAAGGAATATACATGCAATTAGAATCCGGCAAAATAATAGCAATCAAGACGTCATTCAAAGGTTTAGGACAAAAAGGAGGTGATAATAAAGATAACAGCCCGATAGGAAAAAAGGGTAAGTTTATATGTCATTTCTGAAATGCAGTAATACGAAATTTATTATTTCGGTTTTTTTATTTAGCATTGGAAAGTAATTAATACTACTAATAATACCCTGTTCTTCAGTTTTAGGTAGTCGTCCGTCTGTAACTAATATACCAGGATCGTTAAAGAACAATTCTGCAATAACCATTACATCCAAAACGGGACCTAGACCTGGATTTCACAGAGTGATAAGGCCGTCTATCATGGGCCAAAATAAAATGAGGCCCATGTTGCCTGGACAAAAAATTTCAGATATAAGGAGTCGACTAGGTGAACTCAGATCGTACTCAGCCATGCGTTCGAAGTCCCCGTTACAAGGCAGATTATTACGACCTAATTTACCAGGTTCTGTAAGTATAACAAAAATTAGCAGGGAACCTAAGAAATCAGAAGCCGATAGCAATGAATCTAGCTCCACTAGCAAAATGGAAGTTAACTCTGATGAAGATACTCAAGTATTAGATAGTGATGAGGAAGATGACAACAAGCCACAAAGTTCAAAAAGATCTTCGGATGTAGATCAAAATAAATATAAATCTGATATTTCACCTTCTAAGCAAAACGAAACTGAAAAAACCAGTACAACTCCTGAAAAAGAATCAAAATCTGAGGCGGAACCCATTGTCTTAACAACAGACGAAAAATTACCTTCAGAGGATGTTCTAGAAAATAAGAGTATAGAAGAAAGTTCTATGGATCAATCGAAATTGCCAGATATGTCGAAACTAGATACAGCAGACAGCAATCGAAATGAAGCTGTTGAAAGAAAAATTAATCCCCTAAAAAATTATAGGCATCAGCGGCCGGGGGTTCGATCACTTGAATCGAGCCTCAGCCAATTAGAGAGGACGGCGAGCGTTCTGAACAAAGAGGGGTTGCCAGACTTTCGCAGAAACTTGGACGACATCACACAGTCGTACTCTCCGACCGGGGAAGAGAGACCCGGCACCAAGACTAAGAAGCGGCGCTCGCCTAACAAACCCGACGCGGCGGCCGAGACATCGGTGAGCGCGCCTCCCGCCGCGGCCGGCGCGCCACATAGCGTCAGTAGCATGCCGCTCGGTGCCAGCAGTATACCGCACAATACCAGCAATATACCGCACAATACCAGCAGTATCCCGCACAGTGTCAGCGGTATGCCACACAATGTGAGCAATATGCCGCACAGTGTCAGCAGCCTGCCGCACAGTGTCAACAGCTTGCCGCACAGTGTCAGCAGCTTGCCGCACGGTG
The DNA here is from genome assembly GCA_905163465.1 of Craniophora ligustri. Classification (NCBI taxonomy): domain Eukaryota; kingdom Metazoa; phylum Arthropoda; class Insecta; order Lepidoptera; family Noctuidae; genus Craniophora; species Craniophora ligustri. The sequence goes on from LR990959.1 coordinate 7,165,473, forward strand.
TCAGCAGCATGCCGCATAATGTCAGTAGCATGCCACACAGCGTCAGCAGTCTACTAGGCGCCGCACCCGCGCCGCGCCGCGCCGAGCCCGCGCCTGCGCACAAGCCGCCGCCCTCCATGCCGCTCAACATGAGCCACCCTGCCATGATGAGCGGCGGCACGGCGTCGCCCGCCGACCTGGGCCGCTCCAGCGTGTCGCCCGCCCTTCCTCCCGTCCCGCCCGTGCCGCCCGCGCAGCCTTATCCTGCCGGGAACCCGCCCCCGGACGCACCTTATCACCAGTATCCAGGTTGGTAACATGCATGAGACACCTTATTTCAAAAAAACATTTAAAATATGAGTAAGGCGTTTGGTGTTTTTAAAGAGATATCTACATATTAAATTTTTTCCATTGTTATAAATTTAGATTTTTCTGTATAGGTTACGGGATGGGGTACGGAGCGTACGGGCCGGCGGCGTACTACGGCGGGTACGGCGGCGGCGCGTACTACGGCGCGTACCCGGGCGGCGCGGCGCCGGCGGGCGCGCCCTACCCGGCGGGCGCGGCACCGGCGCCCGGCTACGCGCCGGACGGCTTCCTGCCTCCCAACCCGCAGTGGTAGACGCGCTGTTAACTATTCGTGCGAATCCGGATTGTGTCCATGTTCAGTGTTGAGATTGATGTGTATGACAGTGTTCCTCTTTAAAGATTGACTCGCTTTCCAATCGAGTGAGTAGCGTGGCTTTAAATATTTGCATTATCGTTTAATTTCATACGAAGATGGAGCTCCGCCTGATTTGAACTCCGTATTTATTTATTTTCCATTTCGTAACTAAATATATTTGATCCGAATCAAACGTACATTTTGTTAAGATAAACAATATCCAATCAAATTGATATTAAATAAATCTTGACTTCCCTTTCTATATCTAGATGTCCCAAATTTTATCCTAGATTTTTTTTTATGCCATGTGAATGAATTCTAGTATCTTTATATGTCTCATAATTTCGAGAAATAAGAATTTTTTCTACTAATTTCTTGAAAAAATATCTACAAATGTGGGACATTGTAAAATGAAATAATATAACAGTTATGTAGCAGCAAGATAATTACTTGACATGTACTAAATATTTAATGGTCCCAATATTCCTACCGAATTTATTAATATTATATTTGCGTTTCAAGCTTTTATTTATGAAGTTTTGAGGAAATATTTGTCACAAAATGTATAGTCAAGAAACTATTTGATTTTCATGTGATTGTATGTAGGGTAACAGATACTAATATTGGCACCAAACCAATGATTGGCATGCTGGTGTTTAAATAAAGATATTTAAATATTTTTCTTTTTATCCAGGAAATAACAATTATTTGTGTTTTCAACACAATTTGAATTTGTTAAAATCATTGAAATCAAATTTGGTGTATACATTTCTCATAAACACACTGTAAATTTTTCTCTGTTTATATTATTTATTTTTCTATTTAGAGCATATTATACAATTTTTTAGATTCATAACATAGGTGCAGCAGCTATTTGTATATTTTTATACTGTGGTGCCAACGATTATTATTTAATATCCAAAAATATGTTTGATTAAAATTGTAAGATGATAAAACTTCATTATTTTACTGGATCATAACAAATAAACATTGTATTTTTACAAGACCTGACTACTTACAAAGTATCTAAGCTAAAGGTGCCAATTTTTGTACTGTTTCCCTTAATAAGGTCTTTGTCCAGTGCAACGTACCATGCCGCGACAGTAACAATGCTGACAGCAATAAAAAAAACTATCTTCCTATTAATAAAACTGAGATCAATTCGTGGTTTTCAAAGTATGACTTATGTTGCGTTACGGTCAAGGCATGCTGCGGTGAAATGAGCATAGGTCCTAAATATGTAATTTATACAAGAAATGCTGTATACATATTATGCACTATGCACTCTTCATTTTTTATGAATATTGAATACTTTCGATTAATGATATATATTAAGTGATTATTCTTAAGTACTTACTATGAAACATGATGTAAAATATAACACTACATACTTAGTGCAATCATCAAGAGCATGTTTTCGTGTGGATATTAATATTATTATGAATGCGTGTAGAGTTCTGGATTTCTCAAAACTAATTACTCAATGAGTGTAGAATTTTCAAGTACATATTAAATCAGACTTATAGTTAAGTGTGATCGGTTGTCAGTAAGTCCTCTCATTACTGTGGCTATGGATCGATACATGGATGTGATATGTTGCTACATAGTCGTAAGTCGAATATAGCTTGTACGGAGTATTTATCAATCGTAATTTTAGATAGGCGCCCTTAGTATCTTAGAAACTTTAGTTTCTCATTTAATCTACAGGTCCGTGATATGTTTTTACATAGTAGTTATGTATGCAAATGCTATATGCATAGAGAACTATTTATCTAATTTTTAATGTGTTTTAAACGACATGATCTGATTGCGAAATAACTTAATTGTAGTCACACATTTCTATTTTTTCTTTGGTGTGTTTTCGGATACAATGCTTTATCTTAAATTTCACTGCATCGTGTAACTTTGCTGTGAGAGTAATGATGACATTCTTTGTTAGTGTAATTTATAATTGGACAAAGTCTGTTTATTTGCATTGACACATTATAATAAATTGTTGTATTCAAAGTATTATAGCAGAACTATCTCGATACACGTTGCCCTCTCATTAGCAGTATTATTTATCGCTTGTGTATATGATCATAAGAGATTAAAAAGTGTAGTATAAGATTAAATAATAAGCCTTGATTTGATTAAAAAATGCGGTTTCTGTGTTTAAGGGTAATATGTGTCCAGTAACGTTTTAAACATAACATACAGCACACTTGTAACTAGTTTATTGTAGTTGCAAATTGCCTAAAGGACAATTTACAAGACTTGATTTTTGTATTTATGTTTTGTATATTTTCTATTTTATAAGCCCCTTTCACACACCAGACGAAAGGTAGAAATATTGCCGTGTATTATTTTAAAAATAGGTCTTCAAATCGTTTATGTATGTTGTCCTGTGTACAAATAGCGTTCGAAATTACTATTCGAAGTGATACAATAATAATTAACATTGCATTTTAAATAAAATTGGTCAACTAGTATTGTACCGGCGGATATCTAATAAAGAAATCAGTAAACAGTCAACGTATTTTAATTCTTAACTAAGTATAATTATATTATTTCATCTGCCATTCATTTCATAATAGGATTGTATTAGTAATAATGCCTTCACTGTGATGAAACTGGATGGGATGTAATACCTGTCGCGGTTGACCTTGCATCTACTCTTTTCAAAGCAAAAAATCTTTTGAGCAATAAACGATTGTGAAAAATTCAATCTATTTTAAACGCTGCAAATAATTCGAGTAGCGTGACTGTCATATTTTAGATATTTATCTGATATTGTCGTCTTGTGTGACAAATTGCACAAGCAGCATCGTTAATTCTAGGTCCTTGAATTATCCTATTTCATATTTATACTACGACGTAATTATATTATTCTACGCGAGCTACGTCAACGGAAGATGCGCACGAGCTGAATACCTAACATACTATACATTATTACATATAATTGGTCACGAAGCGTCTAATTAAATATAAAACTAGTTTTCTTTGTTATACACCTGATGATTATTATGCAATGCCGCTGAGTTATCTGAGAAAAATTCCATCGTCTAAAAATAGTCACACATATTAAGACGAGAAATTATTAATACGTCCTGAGGAATATGTTCTAAGTCTATAGTGGCTGATGGCTCAAGTTTAAATACATTGTATATTTTCCCGTGCATTTTTTAAAGCAGGAGTAACGGCTGTAACGTAGTCTCTAACCATGATTAATACAACGTGAGATTTTGATACACAAACGTGACCTAAGCCAGTGTTCGCGGTACAAAGCTTATAATACGTTCTCATTTATGGTGTTAGATGACAGTTGTCTAAATCAAAACCATAAATATTAACAACTGACTAGAATACTAAACATAATAGCTACTCAAAAGAAACAAACGTTGTATACGGTATTCTAAAGATGATTAATCTTTAACTTTTGTTCTACATATCTTCATCATTTGTTTCCTAGTTTTCAGCATGCTTATAAGAAAGGGCAATGACCAAGGCCTACTAGTTTGTTACCATTGAACTATTTGTATAGGTGACGAATTGTAAGGTGAACAATTAAAAGATTTCTTAATACTTATAAACCTATCAGGCCGTTTGGGTATAGTGTTTGCCTTGAACTCAAAATTTTAAATTAACTTTGCTTCATTTAAATTTGTAGTAAGATGAAGGTAATGCGCCCACATTGGTAATATTATGGTGTAACATTATTTTCTTACCATTATCGTTGTAACCTCATGGCCAGATAATTAGAATCAAGATTGTGTTGCACTAATCAATAATCTAGATATAATTAAATAATGATTCAATTCTATCATTACGTACCTAGAACGATTTAATCACGCATATATCTTCTGCTACAGTCATAATAGAAAAATATGCTATATTGCATCTGTATCCAGCAATTTTGATTCCAAATTTCCACGGTTTCCTTTAAGATAGGTACCCCAAAATTAAGTGGGAGCAATGTGGAATCACATAACAATAAATAGATTAATACCTAGGTAGATAAGGTACGTTTCCACCTCCACGTCCCGTGGAGCAACTGCAATTGAACCATCAAACGTGGTTATGATGTATTTTTTTTTTACATATGAATAGCCTTAGGTATTACCTTCATTTCTCATTTTTACTTTTAGTTACCTACAACAAAATCTGTTCAGTAGTTAATGCGTGAAACATCTTTAACATCAAATTAAACTTTCACATATTATAAAGTAAAAATGCATAAATTTGCTTTACAAAGTACCATACTGCCATGATCCACTGCGCTTTGATGTATTTAGTTATGTAAGTCTAACCAAAAATATTATAATAATCTGAATATCTGAAAGTAGAGGGCCAAATTATACAATTTGAAACATTGCTTCTTTTTAACTAAATAAAAATAATGTCGTATTTAACGAGAATATTAAATTTTATTTAAAAATCGATCTAAAGTTACACAATCACATTGCATATTATATTAATTTTATTTACAATAAGGATTAGTTGAAACGAGAGAGAGAGAGAAGAAAACTATTTGTTTATCCTCCAAAATAAGTTTTCAAAAAGATAGGGAGTCTTTTTTATCAAGCGTAGTTGAAGGAGTTGTCAAAAATCCCAAATAATTAAATTTAGAGGTGGATGTTGATGATGTTCAAGAAGTTTTCTGCTTTTCATTGTGTGCATTCAGCACAATCAAAACCAGAAAATGTATGATCTTATTGAAATACTCGTGCTTATAGCTATTGAACTACTTGAGGGTTGAGACCCAGCTCAATCAAACTATTGAATGACAATTGCATAGGGGTTTAAATTTTTGCTACGACAAAAAAAAAATAACTCGTTAGACCACATTTCTACTTCAAAATAACTTAGGTTTAATTAATTATTTTATAATAATGTAAAATGTTTTAATAACCAACTATTCATTAAACACTTTTCTTTATTAAATATAAATTCTATGTATTTATAAGGAAAATTGACCTATCGCGTAAGTCCGAGGTATTACTGTACTTATATAATATAGAAAATGTCAATTAAAATCGGGGAATATTTATATTTATTAAATATTCACGATTAAAAAATAATTACATTAAATAAGTACTTAGAAGTATATTTATATGACATAGCTTATTTATAACTTAATGTCGCTTTACTTTGTAGTGAATGGTTTAGTAAAACTTAGTTGGCAGTAAAAGAGTACAGTACCTTACTAAAAATAAGAGTAAAATATTGATAAGTCTAGGAATAACACTTCAAATGTTTGCTAAAGAGGATTTAGTATGCGCTCTAAGATAAAATCCTTGAAGCAATTAATTATAGCCATAACAGAAAATTAATTATACCTGGTACCGGTCTACATGGCGCTGGCGTCATCATGACAATATCATAGCGTTTTAGCTTCAAACTATTCATTATCCGAGTCCTGCCTTAGCCTCTCTATTTATGTACAATACAAGTGATATATCTATAAAATTTAGCACTTCAATGATTTATTCACTTATGTCAAAGTACTTTTGTACCATAGTTTCGATGTGTTGCATCTCTGCCACACAAAGCTGCTGTAGGTACTATGTAGTAAACCTAAGTGACGATTGTAAAGTAAGTATTAAGATGAAAGATTTTTGTTCGTTATATGTACATAGATACAAGTAGGTATATCGTTAACTTCCTTAATCCTTAATAGGCGCTTAATCCACGTATATGGGAATGTAGTAGTTCACAGCAAAGCTACTGAACTCACACTCAATAATGGATGTCATCCTTTGATGATTCAGCTGTACGGCCTCATGGTGCATGAAAATAGAACGAAGACATACTTACTGTAGCAAAAACAAACATGTAGGTAGATACTATCGGTATTCAGTACAGCGAAGTTACCAGGAGAATCAGAACCAGCTCGATTCGAATAACCGCGACTCACTGCTTTAGCTGCAAGTAGTGCATACCCAGGAAAATCCAAATGTTTTACACAACCATTTACGGCTGTTGCATTTAAGATTGCAGCTAGGGTAACTGAAAAATACAGATTTAATTTTCACGATTCGACATGCCTTTTTTCCACTATGATGTCGACCATTTAATATTGCGAATTAGGCATTTTTTACGCACTTTTTTAAGATACTAGATAAAACATGCAACAATTATAATAGGTACCCAGTTAGATGTTTAACAAACTGAAGACGGATAATTTCATGGATGAATTATTGTGTCAATTATGATGCTGCCACCTTAAACTTATCTAACTTGTGTAAAACAAAACGACAGTGATTTAAAGTTAAATTGTATATTGTGCAGTGTTGGATTGACGATGTTATATAAATGGTAAGCGCCACCGCCGATTGCTTGCAATATTATGAACAGCAAGGGAGGCGCGAGCGCAGTACTGGGCGGGAAATTGTAACGCTAACATCTCGCTAATAACATAGAAGTGTTGTGCAGAATTCTAAAATCATTGAGTAGTCAAAGATTGATTGTTTAATAGTGAAGTAGTAATAAATTTTGCTTTGTTAAAATGTGGCGGCGATTGCTTTTTGTGAGTATATTTAATATTAAATAAAACAATGTTTTTATTTGTTCATTAACATATTTACATAATACGTCTCGTACTTATATGCCTAGGGTATACTTATACGTACACCTTAATGTCTTTCTTGTCCTTGTTTACGATACTATTGTGTTTTTAAATTATAAAAATCTACATATTTTGCCAAAAATGTGACTATAGAAAATATTTTTATAATATATGTAATCAGTCTTGGATTACTGGATTAGCCCATAAGCTATTTACGCAATTGTTCAGGGCTTTCCGTCTAGGGGGGCACACGACCGAGAATATTATTTCCTCGGATTGATACGCGCGATCAAGGGTGTTGGGACTAAAAAAAAGCTCATCCCACTTTTAAGGTTGTCTTGTAAGTAATTGTTATTGTGAGATGCCCTTTTTTTAGCCCCAACCACCCGAGATTCCTTAGAGCATCCAGTTACCTTAATCCGGCACTGTATGTAATATAATATATGTGTGTGCCTACTTACTTATACTAGTAATATGTATGATGTACCTAAATAAATTGAGATCCACTTAGTGTCGAAAGTTTCGTTTTATGATCAGGTTATTGAATTATAAGCACATTGTTAAAATTGAGTTTAAAGATAGATTAAAATTATCCCGGTAAATTGATATTATAATTATTACATCCAGACATGAGTGCCTGACTGTCTGATGGGGTATGACACCCAGTCTCACACTAGCGTATTCGTGATCATGGATACAATAGATAAAGGACCCGTAACGTCGCTGTCGTGATTAAATAATATTAACATATTGTTATAAAATCCGTTTAAAGTAGTTTTATATCAAAGTTTCAAAAGTTAATAAAACTTAGGATAGGTTTCCAAATAACAATGCACCAAAAACTATTTAAGTAGTACCTAAATGGCCAAATTTCAAGGGTCCGTGCATAGGACTTTGTTAGGTGTCTATATTTATATTAGATCTGCAGTATTGTTACGCTTGAGTGTGCTCTACTGTTCTAAATACATTATTTATAGGCAAATTATATACAACCGCATTGAGTGAATAGCTCTGGAAAGTTAAACAAACCAAGGGCATTCGATTAAAATTTTCTCCAAGTTTTACTCAACGGTCGCATCTTATTAGTTTCACTTTCGTTTCAATACTATTATCTTTCACTGGATCCAAATCGAGCTCGTTATTATCATAATCTACCGTTCACTGCGGTAGGTATTTGCATTTTTTTCAGTTCGTGTTGTTATTCCAGGTTCCTTGTCAGAAAAAAATCGTTGCCTCTTCTAGGTTTCTCTCTTATATTGTAGGCCCGATTACAAACACAAATTTTCGTAATCCAAAACATCTCAGGGTATGTAGGTAAATATCGGATCAAACCCGCGATTCGTGCCGCAGAATCCCATCTCTCACTCACAGACAGCGTTTCCATATGACTTAGCCACGGAACCCTAAAAATGGTCCGTATCATTAGTCTTGTGGTTACTGGCGCGGCCCTCGCGGGCTTAGGTGGTGAGTTTGTTACTGGTGTCGGACAAATTGTTATAACTTAATCAGCGGAGGTTTCATATCTAGACTTCCTAGGCTATAGTTAGAGGTATTTCCGTAGTTATAGGATCTACGTCCTGTACTTTAAATTGTGTTACATTTTAAAATAGTCTTTATGCTTTTACATAAATCTCCGACTAAGGGTTTTTTTAATATGTAGGTAGGTACGTGCTACTGAGGTACTGCTACTGACTGTGGTAGCATTCTACTGGGGAGTTAGTGAGATTAGGGTACCTCCCTTCGCATTGCTAAAATAATATTCTTCCGCTAAGCAGTAGTGTGCTAACATTATCCATTTTGCTTGAAGGAAAATGTAGATTATGAAAACTGACATTAGGTACAGGGTAAAAGAACCCAATTTAAGCATTATACGCGGCGGGCCAAGTGTTTATTTGCAACTACAGTAGGTATCTATCTTAGAAAGATATATGTACCTAGGTACCTATAATAACAGTTTCTTCCATTCCCACGAGCCTCATAGGGAATCGAAGAATTTCTTAATAGCTTCATAGGTAGGTACTTAATATTCCTAAAGTTTTACCGGTTTGTTAGTACCTAGATTACCTAGATATATTATTTCCTCGGGAGTCAAGACGTTTTTGTTATACGATGCGGCATTTAGCGATTTTGCATAACAAGTGTTCTTAATTATATAGTACCCAGGCCACGACCACAAAAATTCACGGCACATCAAATAACAAACTACACATCTATACAAATTAATATTTCTATTCATTTAACCTTGAAGGCTTAAATGGCGGCGAAGTATCTGTTGTCCATAGGTTCGATTTCCGTATGAAGACAAATGTTTGAGCAGACATTTGTTGTGACTTTGTACGCGTACGTGATTTGTGTATGTAATGTCATGGTCTGGCACTAATAGAGAACTAGGAAACATTTTGTACTAATAATAGAATAGTACAGTAAAACACCTATTCAATTTAATACCCATTTATCATTTATCTAACTTCATTTTATAATTAATCTTCAGGCCTCCTATTATAACTGGGGGATCTACATATAATATATCGGCAAACTTTGAGTAGAAGGTGGCCAGAGATCTAAGTCTATGATCAGATTAATCGAATCGCCCGGTCCTTAGGTAGTGATATTATTCTTGTTCAGTATTTTATTTACTTATTTATTATTTTTTTACCAAGAAGGTTGTGCCTCTTCTAATCGTCCTTAGGGTTTGGAATAGGAAATGATAATTTTATTAGTAAATAATCACATTAAAATACAAGAATATAGGAAGTAATTTACATTAAATTTATTTGAACAAAAACAAACATTTTTAAGCAAAAATAATGTTAACGCTTCATTAGCTAACTGGTTTTAAACTATAAAAAATATTAAACAACATTTTAATTGACACGCTATAATAAAATGAAGTGTTATTTTTTTTAATAAATTACATAATTATGTTATGGTTATGTGCTATGAATATTTTATGGGTTAAATATATTGTTAGTAACCTTTTTTTAACAGAGGAAGTAGCTTTTTACTACGCCAACTTAGTTTTTTCATAACTAGTAAAAAATACAAAACATGTTTTGCAACTAAGTGTAAAGTTAGATAATGTGGATTTTGTTTGTTCTTATAATAAAAAGTTTAAAGCAAAGTGCTTTTTAGCCTCGTAATGAGACTGTACTCCAACAGTAAGCATACTATCTAACCAAAACAAGCTTTATTCAGAATATCGTAATTAATTATGTAGGCGATAAGGCTAATTAACTTGTAACTATTTACCTACTCGTTATCAAGCTACACATCTTACTTAATATTTGTAAATCTATTCAGCGTGTAGTACCTACCTACGGCCATTATAGACATAAGAGTTGGCGAACACGACAAGTATTTTATATATAAAGAAATATCAATTCGTGTTATCTATGTTTTCATGTTACGCCTGTATCCCTATCGATACCATGTACGAAATGGATATTCTACCGAAAACTTAAACATTTTGTGAGTTTTGCAGAAATATACTCTTAGCGTTACTTATATTTGTGAAAAAATCCTTTACGGACCGTCCCGCCGCGCCGCCGCGCATGTGTTTCGGACTTCATCCAATGTGAGCGTTTACCGACTAAAAACCGCACCCGCCGACGCCACCAGCCCTATTGCCGGGACCATGGGATTCGCGAAAGCATGCACCACAACCCCGGCGGGCTTCGGTCCAGCTCTGGTCGCTGGACCTCGGCTAGAAGCGAAGCATTGCTCGCCTCGAATAATCCGCGAAGGCGCACGTGTGGCGAACACAAGCGCCGCCTATTTGGGGCCATTTTCTCATCGGGCGGTGGACTCCCCTAATCGCACTCGCCCGCTGGCCACAGCTTATGGAGGCCGGAGGTCTGTTTGCGCCCTCGGGCGCCCGGTGCGTCTACTGCGGATCGGGAGAGAGATTGTGATTTCTCTTTCCCTTTCCGCCGCCTGTTTCGTAAGCATGACTTGCTCGCAGTAAGAGGCGGTGGCATCCCATGCGTTCCCGCTCCTGACCATGGATAGAATCATGGCCGAAAGCGAAAGGTCACCGCCGACTGCCGCTGTGAGTTCACGGCGTTGCTCTGCCCAAGCCGGGCATAGCAGCGCCGCAGCCGTCACGTTAGTCAAGTTACCGCTACTGTCGTGGCGTGCCCTACTTGTATCTACATGCTTCTTTAACTTACCTATTTGACTACTGTAATTTGAGTATCATTTGAGTATTTCGCCAAAAACTAAACATTCTATAAGTGTACGTATGTATAAATCTTAATTATCCACCACTGTCAAGTAACAAATAATTAAATTAGTAGGAATTGTTAATAGTGGTTTAATTAGTCGGTTCTATTGTACACCTTAACTGCAAAGCCGCAAAGGTATCGCTTACAATCGCTAGTTAATGAAAGCATTGCTTTCTATCCAGGCGCTCCTAGAAAGTCGGGTAATAAAATATTGACGCCATAAGCCGTGACCACAAGTGAAGATTTAAGTACAAACATAGCTCGTAACGATATGCAACACAGGAGCAGTATATGACATGGGTAATACCTACACATTATCTATTTTGAATAAATTGTTGTCTGTGTTAAAAGTTTAAAAAAAACTAGTAACCTTTGAGATTGGCGTGTCAAATGTCTCGATTTGGATGTCATTGTTGACTTTGTTTCTTTATACTACAAGAAAGTTATAAATAAATATAAATATGACTGGACATTATGACACCCCGCCATTTAGTTCCGAGCTAAGCAATGACGTACACACTTATTTTTTTGTAAATAAACATACATATTATACATATATGATATTCAAACCAGGACCCATTGCACAGAAAGGGGCCCTTTCTTTTCAGCGGTAATTAACGCATTTAGTTAAATGTTATGTCCATGATCTGGCAAATCATAGGTCTTAAGTTCGAATCCAAGGCACGCACGTGTACCTTAATTTAGTATAATTTGCTAAAAAATTAAGGACAACCCTTATCTCCAGCGGGGTCTAGAAATTTTCACAATGGCGTAGATATGAAGTCTGTTCGGCGGTTCAGCCTACCAAAGAGAGAATTCATACCTTTGGTTTGAAAAGGATGTACCTACATTTTTAAGAAGAAGGAAAATCGAAATGAAGGAACGAAAAGCACCTCACTAAAGTACTAAAGGTACCTACTATCATGCTCTCATATAACCAAGTGTTCAAAAGTTTGCAGCTGCCGTCCAGTCTGTATCCTTTAGTTTCCTCGTAAAGTTCATATTCAAGTTTATTAGTCTGTTTTTAGATATCTCATTTACTTTGCGAGCGAGATTTCAATTAGCTAAGTAAGTAAAACGAGCAAACGAATCTCCTGTTGTAATTACTTAGGTATTGATTAGCCCAATTCAATTTAGACTTCTTTTTAAGACTACTAAAATCTAAAAGTGGCCGATCCCGATTGGTACTTGCCTATTTTCTAGAAACAGCACAAAGTCATAGTTCTTGAATTAATACTCTCTGCAGCTAGTCATGTAATTTACCTAATAATTCGATAATCTCAGTAGCGTAGCGTAGGGGGGGGGGGGTGGGGCCATGGCCCCGGACGGCATGTGAAATGGGGGCGGCAAATACCCACGCTACGCCACTGGATAATGCTCAGTCATCAAAATTTTAGGGTTAGCTCGGTTGTATTTTGTTTCTATAAATTAAGACGTATCTACTTATTTATCTACTATTACAAAATATCAAACATAGTTTGAGTTTAGAAATGTGTGTGTTTTAGCACTTAATATATTGGATAAGAAGTTTTTTATTTTTTTGCCTTTTCTGGATGCTCGGAAACCTTAATATTACACCTAGCAAATAAGTTTGTTTTGCATAGAGAAGACAAGCCTGGACTTAGCAGCCTCGCGGACTGTTTTAAGGGTCAAGTCCAATCGCTCGACCATGAACTCTTCAAGAGATTGGATTTCAAATCCACTGGTTGGTAAATGGACATTGCACATGTTTCTCTCAACAATGTTGGCGTCGGCATACTAAAAGGTTTTACCGAACCCTGATCTCTCAGAGATTTCAGGAATACCGTAAAGGATGCGAAACGTTGGGATTAAAATACTCAGTAACAATATATCGTGATATAATCCGTGAAAAGTACATAATTTTTACTTGATTTGAAATTTACTATGAATCGAGTAAGAATCGCTAGGTAACTTCATAAATATAGGTATAGTGACTTCAATTCTTTAATCTTGTTTCTAAGTTTTTTTAACAAATCGAAAAAATACTGTCAAAAAAACACAACCTACATTAATTGGGACCATAAATTTGTACCTATAACGTTATGGTATTTTAGTTTAAAGAAATTAACTATCTGACTAACTTGTAATCTCAGGTTGACAACCAGATCGAAGACGATACCGCAGGAAAAGGAAACTCTTGCTTTCTATAAAGAATCGATTTCTAATGGTTCATACTCATTAAACATGGTTTAACGATAAATCGCTCTACGCGCAGACAGTTTTATTGTATCTATAAGTTATGTATTATTGTGTACATGCAGAAACTTTAATAATATATATGGGAACTCTTGTGAGAAATGTTAATGTACTTGTTTCCCAAAGAAGGTTCGTATTAGCATACAGCAGCGTCAATAATATAATTGAATCCAAAGTTCTTATATATATGTTTATGGTAAAAGTTATAGTGGATGCTGACACCCGGTGTACCGCTTCTTCAATCTGTTTTGAGGAAGGGGTTGGTAGTTTAAGGCGTATACAAGCATCCGATACAAATATAATGTACTTAAACAATATTCTATTTATATAAGATATTAGCAGTAAATTACAGTATAAAGTGAAAATATGTTATTAAATTTATACCCTAGAATATTACGTCCATAGACTAATAGGTATATACTTTACGTCCCTTTATAAAAATATCACCCAGTATATTATTAGGCTTCTAATGAGATTATAACGTAGGTTGTACAAGTGGAAACTTAGCCTAGTGCAGCATTGACCATGAAAAATACCTAGGTGCCATTGCACCTAGTATTTTCACCTAGGCTAGAGAGGTTTAGACTCACACAATAATCTTAATTTGCGTAGGTACCTCTTAGTGCGTAAACTTGTGTGTAGGTATCAGTAATACATATGTATTATATTCATATTTTAAAACTAAATAAACCTACTAGTATATATTTAAGATTAGTTGCAGTTTGGTACGATTATTATAGATAATAGAGACTGATGAAAATGGTAAGCGAAAATGTAAAAGACAAAGTTTGTTTATGATGGACACGCTACTCACACATTAACCGAATTTTATTTGGAACTAAAAAAATTGGAAATGATTTTTTACAGCTTTTGTAAACAATATGTAGGTATAGTAACTACATACCTATATTGGATTTAATAAATTACCTAACTAATTTATGTTTGCAATAAACAATATTTTTTATCATAAACATCATTGCAAGAAGTCAGGAAGCTGCTAATGAATAACAATTGTGATGGGCTATTATAGTGTAGTGTAGGTATTATTAAATCACACAAGTCTATAAGCAGACGTAAATTACTCTCTTGATTATATAGGTAGGTGCCTGTATGATTAGGTGTAGTCATCTTAATTATTTTTACGCAATATTTAGATTTACAGTATCTTTTGTTCTGATACTTCATTATTCACTACGTATTGCCTATCATAATACTTAATTACCTGTCCTAGTTTCTCACTTGATAAGTTTACCTAAAACAACATTTTACACTCAGAGTAAGTGTGAAATATACCTATGTATTTACTTCGAAAGAGTCTTAAGTATTAAATTGGGTTTGGTTTTAATTAGTAAGGATATTTAGATTCTTGGGAAATATGAATTTAGTTTTATAAGTAGGTTTATAGGTAGGTACAGATAGTGGCAATATATTATATGACCTGTACATCGTGAGAAAACTTAGCAAGAGATTTTATAAATGACGTGTGAAGTCTGCCAACCCGAGCTAGGCTAGCAAGATAGGCTACTAGGCTAAAACTATAGCCTAATCTGCCTCGATTGAAAAGTGACTCGTGCCCATCAGTGGGGCAGCAAATGGATTAATGATGATTGCAAACTTAAATTGCATTATGGTAAAACTTTTCAAGTAGTTTTTTTTTATTTACGAATGTAAAATCATACCATAGCGACATACTCGTAATATTTACCTATCCAGATACCTTGTCACGCGACCTCAAAATCATTTCGTGACCGTTTCTAATTGATTTGTAGATAGATAATTTGCTTAATCACAATTGATTATAAACTCATTGAATGTCTATTCATTTGCCTTCATCTGCCGACACTTAAACATTAGTTTTACAAAGATTTCTATATAATCATTACAATTACCATTTTTACTGTGCGTGTCTGTCAACTCTGCTGATACTGCTGTTATACAGCGCATAGTAACTATTTTTAAATATACTTTTATCGTAGAAAGTATCGCAGTTAAATTTTATCTGGGTAAATGTTATCTTCCCACCCATGAACAATGAGAATCGGGACTGGATGAAATCTTGATATTGGCCAGCAGTTATTTGTATGCAAGGCGTTAAAGTTGTTATTTGACGCGAGTACTTGTACTAAAAAGCATGAGACATAGGAATATAAATTTACAGCCATGTGAAACATAGTTACATTATTAGGTAAACATAGTTTTCCCATTTCAGCGCAGTGAAATATTTTTGATATTAGAAATACGACTTAAATTATTGTTTAGTTATTAATGTTTAGCTTTCAAATGGAACGTTACACTTAACGGAAAATATAGAATTTCAGTTGGTAATACGAAAAGTTAAATTTTTACTGTTACACTTAGTGTACATGTGTACGACACACATTGTATTTGTTTATGACTCATCTAGGTAAACTGTAGGTACACTAACTACTATTCTTTGGTACATTATTTGGGACAAATGGTGACTGGCAGCAAGTATTGAATATCTGTCGTATGCTTTTAAGTTGGTACATCATTCTTTAAATTCGCGATTTACTAGGAACAAAACAAAAATTCTTGATGAACTTAAATGATATCATTTAAGTTCATCAAGAAAACCAATGCTCAAAATTTTACAATTCTCAGGGAACTTTTATAGAATATAGAAGAATATAAAATTTTACCAAAGATACTATGGATATAATGCTGTGTATACAGACCAAGCTCAATCAATGGATTTTGCTTACCTCGTCATTAGGTTTGTCTTGTTCTTGTCTACAAGGCTTAATCCGTCTAGGCTGGAATCAAGTAAAGATTATACCAAATACATCCGTAGCGCGGTAACCAATCTAAGTCAAACCACTAGTACCTAATGTATAAGTAACATGTTGCACAATACATATATTGTTACACAATGCTTACAAAATGTATTATTGTAAGTGTTACTTAAACTTATTAAAATCCAATCTACGCACAATACTTTCTTAGCGACACCGGTGTGGAAAGTAAAAATTAGTTTCCGTGCACGGTTCATTAATTTCACGACCGCTATCAGGTTTTTTTACCGTCCACAAATAAGTAGGTAGTGTCTTGATATTGCACAAGTTGTCAAGTTATACTTTTTCATGTATTTAAGATTAAGTTTAAACACAACATTCTGTTATGTAATGTCATACGGTAACATTGTTTCCTGATGACGCGCTACAGAACTTTACTTACATAGTATTGCAAGGAAATGAATGTGGAACACATAAACTCTCCCATGTGGATGTAAACTAGTTCATACCTACTCTTACATAATTACGTAATTGCCTTGTAGGTAGTAAAGCTTGTTTCATGTAGAAGAAAATAGTAACAAGACTTTCAAGAAATTCATCGGAAGTACCGATAAGGTATCAGTAGGAATAACTTAAATGTCCGGATTTATATGTATACATTGGTTTGTGCTTGCTCTCATAGATGAAATCTACTAACATACTCTATAATATTATATATAGTAGTTTAGTTAACGAAAGGAAAACGTTCTCTTTAATGACTACCCCTTACTAATTACATGTAGGTAGGTATGCTTTTATTTATTTCATCATAAAACATGGTTAAAACATTACAGTACTGTATACTGCACTTAACATATTCGTGTATTCAAGATACTCATTATACAATAATACGATATTTTTTTACATTTAATTGGTTTTTCGTGTTCATGAAATATATTAATGACATACGCATCTAGTTCTTAGGACAAAACATAGTCAGTTCAATGAACCTGCAGTACTTAATAATCTGGGCCATTTCAGGGCCAAACATTTGCGTTATATTAGTTATTTTTTTTTAATTTATGGAAGCGCCTTACTCAACGATTAGATATCTAGGTACTGTTGTGTCGATATGTGGTAAAGCATTTTAATAAAAAATGCAATTGTAATTATTACAAGGCTTGTATTCCATCAAGCTATAATTTTATTTATTAGGTAAAGTAACCTTTTTTCTGTTATGTGACAGTAACAGACAGCAGATTAAGCACTACACAATATTAAATTAAACATTCGAAAATTTCCAAACCTGAAGTCCAATTAGAACTATACACATACGACATACAGTATAAACTATGTTTTTATAATACAAATATAGGTTCTCTAATTTTTTTATTGATTGATATCCCGCCGTCATAATATTTAAAATTATAATAACTGTTTATTTTCAATTCATTGTTAGGGTTCCGTACACAAAGGGTAAAACGGGACTCTATAACTAAAACTTCCCTGTCCGTCCTTCTGTCTGTCTGTCTGTCACCAGGCTATATCTCAAGAACCGCAACACCTAGATAGTTGAAATTTTTACAAATTATGTATTTCTGTTGCTGCTATAAGAACACTAAAAACAAAATAAAATAGATATTTAAGGGGGGTTCCCATAAAACAAACGCGAAATTTTGCCCTTTTTTGCTCGATATCAATGATGGCAACAGGTAGGCACTTGAAATATTCAGACAATACTCAGTTGTATTTTTACTTCAATAATAAATAATAAAATTAAGATTATTTAAATATTTAAGGGGGACTCCCATACAAAAAACGCCATTTTTGCCTAATTTTGTACGGAACCCATCGTGCGCGCGTCTGACTAGCACGTCGCCGGTTTTATTAATAAGACACAGTACAGAAAGTACTTACCTATCTATTACGTGTGTTGACACAACGAATTGAAAACAAACGTGAACAAAAAGTGCTGTAATGGTCATGGTCTAATAAATATCGTGTCCCAAATTATTGAGATAGGTACTTCACGCCTGTCTCGAAATAGTGGTGTCCGATTTGTAAATTTCTTTTTTCATTTTTAATGCTAAGAGCCTAAGATCTAAAATCTGACAACCCGGCTTAGTAAACGGTGACTTACTGACTAACTAACATGCGTCGATTAGCATTCACTTAATATGTAGGTTGCCCGTTTTTTAGGAGTCAATATATTCTCTAAATATATGCAAATGCTGTGTGTGAGCTGTGGTAGCCTAGCGGTGTGACCAGTACCAAGGAAAATATCGTGAGGAAACCTGCATGCTTGAGAGAATTCTCGATGGCATGTGAAGTCTGCCGCAGTAGGCGCGGTGTAGGTAGTAGGTAGCGTGATGGACTATAGCCTAATCCCCCTCAATTGAGTGGAGACCCGTACCCAGCATTGGGACATTAATGGGTTGATGATGATATGCAAAATAATTGATGTCTATGTCAATCAGTTCGGAATATAGAAATAAATAAGCTATTGTACTTTAGAACCTAAATGGGATATTTAAAATATAGACAAAACGTTTACGACCACTTATTTTAGTTTACGACGACTTTTAACCTAGTTTTCAAACATTACTTAAAAATATAAAATCATTTAAAGTTTTGTATAGATATCACAAAAAATCTTAATAGGTATATAACATGTAGTATTTATTTAAATCCTCTAATAATATAAGATGTATTGGAGATTTTTTTTCTTAGTTTATTTGGAAGACGATACCTAAACCAAAAAATATTTAAAAATTGATTGAGTAGGTACCTAATAAGATTTGATTTGAGCGCGTAGATTATTATTAAATAACTGGGCTTAAAATATTTAAAATATAGGTAGGTAAGTACTGCATATTCTTATGAAGTTATGACCTCAAGAAATCTGAATGGAATTCAAAAATATTTTTATTTTAATGGAAGTGCTCGCATAACTAGCGCATTGACCCTACGTATTTACATCGAAATCAAAACGGAATCTTTGAGGCTTACAAAGGCGAACGACTTTATCTGTTTTTGTGGTGGTTAGACGCTTTTTCCATTTTTGTGACACAGTTACCCGTAATTGAACTTTATGTAACATGAACTAATAGAAAAACTAATTCACTTTTTAAAATGGCACCTACCCACTTCTTTCATTGATGCAGCGGAATGGCCGATTTCGTAATTTTTGTTTGCTATTGTGAAATGAACCGTGGTTAATTTACAAGTGAATAGATTTTATTAGGTACGTGTACCTACATAGATATTATACATTTCTCGTACAAATAAAAACTAGGGACTAGTATTATCGTTATCGTATTCTGAAGTAAGTATAATCAGCAAACTTGGCAATTATAATAATAATCATCATCATATCAACCGTTAGACGTCCACTGCTGGACATAGGTTTCCCCCAAACTCAAGATTATAATAATATAATAATGTATTGAAAAGCGAAGTTTGATGACTACATATTTAACCACTAATCGGTGGTCGCTAAAGTGCTGCAGTTTAGTATCGTAAACGATGAGTCGGTATGTGTATATTACCTATCCATAATCATTGAGAGGGTAACCGGTAGTAGGTGGTAAACACCCTGTTTACCCCATCGTGGGATCATGTTAAGGACTGACGTGAATAAGGCATAAACTCAGCTTTGCATTTGAAGATGTCATCAGCTCTTCACCAAAGAGAAAAGTAATGGTAACAATTACCTTGCAAATATAAAAGGCTGCTTTCCTCAATTTTAATACGTTTGACCTCATTTTTGGCTGATGGAAAGCACAAAATAGTGATAGAAATTGATCTAGGTACAATTTGCAAAACTCAAACAAGAATCGAATTTGATAGGCTAAACGCTCATGTTCTTGAACCGAAAGATACCGTAAGCCTATTTATTGGATTTAAATAGGTATGTAAGTACTTACACAATAGGCCAGTGTCAATCATAAACGAAGTTTGATTTATTTATTGCACTATGTAGTTTACAGAGAACATACTTAAAAAATATTTACCTTAAACATAGGACCCGAATACCCGATAAGGGTGTAGCACGGAATTCCTACATTAAATATATGTATCTTAACACTAACAGCATATATATGTATAAACTAAAATAAACATAAGATGAAATTGTATCCTCTATAAATTCTTTAATTGAATAGTAGCATTTCTCTAATAACAATAACTTTAATTTTGCTTTGAATAGATTAACGGTTTGTGTTTTTTATATTAACAGGTAACTTATTATAAATTTGTATACATCGATATTGTGGGCTATTTCTAAACATTTCTATTCTAGGTACTGGTAGTATTAAATTATTTTTACGACGTTTATTTCCATCAAAAGTAAATTCTTTAATGTTTTTCTTTAACTTACGTATTAGGAAATGATTGAGTAGAAACTTACAACACTTAGCTGGACAAGAAAGATATTGTGGCAAAATCATTTCAAATCATGATATTTAAATAATAATATAGAATTTTGTTTGGTTGAGTGTTTATTGTTTCACCAGTATGACTCTATTGCATCATACAATGTATGAACCTATGTATACTTATACAACATATCGCCACCCCCGGAGAATAAAATGGTAATAGCAAAATCACTACTTTTCAGGAAAAATAAAAAACTGATTTTCGACTATATCTTGCCAACTAATTTGTGTAGAGAAACGAGAAATAGGACAATGGTAGCTAATTTTTTATGCTTTATAATGCTTTTAAAGAAGTTTTACTAAGGTTATTTGAACTAAAGATATTTCGAATTTAAAAAGATACTAAAATTCTTGTACTGTTTTAGTTTATTAATATACACTTACAATTTTAATCGCGGCAATTACCAGAACCTATGAATATTGCAATATTACATTACAATAATATTCATTGAAAAATGGATGCCAGATTAATGGAAAACAAGATCATTTGCAATTTTATTCTAGTTAATTTTCAATTTGCATAATTAGGTAACAGAAACTTAAACTTTTATTCTAGGGTTTAAAATGAAACAACGTTATTCTAATAAACTATTATTTTAATTAATAAGTATAGAAAAAAACCATAAGAAAAAAATCAGTCTTCGTGAACTTCATCGGAATCCTCATGATTAAGTTCTTCAGAGCAATTAGCAAATGTGAGGGAGTTATAAAAGGCATGGTAGTAGCTAGGGATTGCTTCTGCCCTACAGAGACTCATAAGGTCGCCGTGTAAAGCCTTACTTATTGAAAGGGGTTTGTTGTAAGCTGGTTTCAATAATTGTATCTCTGTAAGAGAGGTTGAAGCATTATGTTTACCCCGCTTGTTTCTTGGCGCAATTCTTGGAAGCGGTTCGACATTCAACCGAGAATAATCTGCATCATAATCATACTTGAAACGTAGAACTGTAGGCTGTGAATGCAAGACACTTACTTCCATTATTTTAGACCATGCTACTTTATGTCCCTCTTCATCTTTGGCCCAGTTCTTATTCTTGATTAATTCTTTTATGTCTTTAAACTCATTTTGTGTCATTTCCTTCACAGTGTACTTCTCACCATTAACTTTTGCATTCAAAATAATTGCGTAAATCTGTTCAGGTGTATAAACAACTTGATGTTTTAGCTCTCGTTCTATATTAGAGTGCATTGAGTCACCTTCGCTTTGACCATGCCCCGTTTCGAAAAATCGGTGTGTGATATTGATTTTCAGTTTCTGAGCGGCAAAAATATAGAATGCAAAAATAAATCTATTTTTATTTTGACCTCCGCAACCGTCAGAGTAAAATGAGATGTTTTTGATACCTCTTCCTGCTTCACCCATGAGAAATTGCCATAAACAGCTACCAATTTCTATTGCTCCTCTTTTTGCGATTGCGTAGTGCCAAACATAGCAGTAACCTTTCAGTCGAGTACTGTCAAATATTGTGAAGTTATACACAGGGTATTTCCTCTTATAGTGAAATATTCCCACTTGAGATTGAGGAATATTCAACACCTTCTCTAAATCAAAGATTGCAACAGTTGTATCTGAAAGGTCAGCTGATTGTTTTTCTTCGTTTTTTATTTGACGCACGCGTTCTTTATTCTTCTGGTGCTGGTTAAATTTCTCTCGCAGAGTTTCTTCTGTACGAGGATCAGCTTGTCGGTAAAGTGCACATTGACCACATTGGTCTTTTTTGGGGCGATGAAAGGAGTAATTAAATCTGGTGTTAAAAATAGTTTCGTACTGTCTTTTAGATGCCATGCGGCAAGAATAGTGCCCTTCAGTATACCAAGCCTCGTACAACCGGTACATTTTAGATATATTAAGTAATTCGGACAGATATTGTCTGGCCGATTTCTTCCGAGTATAATGACTCTCCACAGTAGGAAATAATTGAATGTGCTCTTTAATATTGTCTTCGGTTTCAAGTCACATTTTGCGAGGTCTATTATCATGACAACCTCTATTGTCACTCAAACCTTTATCAGATTTTACCTTTTCTAAGGCTGTATAAACTGTTTGATGTGATATAGATAGAGTATTAATGAAGAATGTTTTACATACTTGCACTTTTTCTGTGTCTAAATAAAAATAGTATTTAATAGTCTGAGTGCGGTTGTTCTTTCGGTTTATTGTCACTTTTTTTATGTCTTCAGCTATTATATGCTTAGCGATGAATTGCCATTGTAACTCATGATCAGCGAGTTGATAGTATTGCTGCATTATAGTTTCTCTTTGCTGTTGGTTGATCTTGTCTCCACATTTTTTTTGACACTTGCATTCAGCCTTTATCGTTTTTTTCTTAAACTCTTTCTTTGACCTGCAACCTACGTAAGCTTCTCCTGAATTCTTTAACCTTTTACTCTTATTGTCTTGTTTTTCTCTTTCATTTCGAACCCGTTTTCTTGTCAATTTTTTCGCGTTAGTAGCACACAATACCTGTTCTAAGCTTGCAGCAGCAGTTTCAGCTTGAGTTATCACTTCACCGGAACTGTCTATGTTATTTCTTTGGTAATCATCTTCATTAAAACTAATAATATTATAATTAATTGCTGAATGGTTAACCTCTACCTCTGACTGAGAAACATTTGTCAAATCGAAATCTTTTGAGCTTGATGGCACATTTTGGTAACTAACTAAGGTGCACTCAGTCAATTTACCGTTGGAAGAGTCACATGGTTGCAAAGTCTCTTCTAATCCAAAAGTAATAGAAATAAAATTTTCCTTATTTACAGTAAGTTCACTGCCCATAGAAATATTTAAGTCTTTCTGTTCAACTTCCCCTGGGTAGATAATGCTTGCAAAACTGGAAGATGCGTCGACCATATTATTGTCTTCCTCAGCGATAGCAGAAAAGTTTAAACTACGTCTTGATAAAGTTTTTCTATTAATATTTTCATTACCGAGCATTTTTTTTGTATCTGACAATGGTCTATTTTCATACACTATCAAAGGTGATGCTACAAAATCTACTTCATTAAAAATGGAAGATATGTTTGATATGCTCGATGGTGATTTTGTAATATTATTAGCAGCTGATGTTAAATAGTCCGAATCTCCTCCAAAACTTAATGAGCTTTGACTCCGCTGTCTTAGAATTTGGAGTCTCTCTGGACTTGGCAGATATTCACCGGATGAACTCGGAGAGAAGTCTTCATTCCCTTGTTTATCATTTGGATTGTAGTACGTTTTCTTTGTTAATTCTGCAGACCAGAACAAAAGAGTTTTTAATTCGAACCAGTAGTTTCTGAGATTAGCCCTTACATACAAACTTACAAACAAAAATATTACCTCTTTATAATATTATATAATATAGATATAGCCTTCCTCAATAAATGAACTAAGTAACTATCTAACACAAAAATATTTTTTCAACTCAAACCAGTGGTTCCTGAGATTACCACGTTCAACCAACCAAACTATTTTGCTTTATAATATTAATATAGAAATATAGATTAGTTTGGTGAACCTAGCTTCTTATATTTTTTGCTTTTTTATACTTACATTAAATAAAAAAGCAAAAAATATAAGAAGCTAGGTTAAGCTAGAAAAAAATGAGGTAGGTAGGTACCCATAATACGATAGCTTTTTGTTTATTTTAACATAACCATAACATGACATAACAATCACACCTGTATTCCCCGAAGGGTTAGGCAGAGGTGTGTAATACACCCACGTTTCGCCAGTTATGTTTTAAGTCCCATGTAATAGGGGGCGAGCCTATTGTCATCTACCGGGCACAAATCCAGACTCCGTGCTGCTACTGAGAAGTTCCAACTTAATGGAAAAACCCAATAACACTTTGCCCGACCCGGGAATCGAACCCAGGACCTCGAGGTTAGGACCCGCGCTTGCGGCCACTCGACCATCGAGGCAGGAGTTTATTTTTAGTATAATTATTTTAAATACAGGCAAAAATTACTACTTACCTACCTACCAAAAACATAAAATAATATTTAACACTTACCGCGTAAATTATATTCATGTTTCGTTATTTTGTCTTGATCTGTAGTACCATTTTGGGGTGGGTTGTGATCTAAAACATTTAAACGATACGATTTAATGACATTGAATTAATACCTAGATAATAACAAACAGTGATGACAAATTGACATGCATATAGATTAGTTAACGCAAAGAAACTTCATTGTAGGTAATGAGCATTAGGTAGGCTCCAAGGAAGATCAACTGTTTCACTCGAAGTAGGTACCTATTTAAAAATAAGCAAGTTGGTATCTAGGTAGGTAGGTGTGTCGAATTTGCAGCTATCAACATCGGGTCACAGATCGAGTACCTACTTACTTAAATAAGATTCTATGGCCATTCTATCTACCTATCACTAATTAAAAGACAATGATACTGTGTAAAAGGCACAGTCGGTACTCACCATCATTTGTAAGATGTTTGGAATCGTCACTTATTTTAGACACCATACTCATAATAACGTCTAAACGAGGATTCCGTTTATTCATTTTATTATTGCAATTAGGTTTACCACTTTTCACTTTAAAAAAACACTGAATTTACACAAAAATAATAGAAACAACCGCAGCTAAAAAGAAATTACGCTCACGCAATGACGGTTACAAGTGCACTAGAGAAGGTCGAGTAGGTAAACAAACATTGCCACGTGCCGAGCGCCGCACGCAATGAATTATCGTGCTATCACTCTCTAATGCACCTATGCACCTATGACCGAAAAGAATGGCAAGATGTTTCCGTGTTTACTTTTCTCAGTACTTTTTACTAAGGACATGTTAGTCACCGAGCCTAAATGTATTATTACGAGAACAAAATGGTAATAGCGTTAACAATTTATTTTATCTATTTATTTTCCGAGAATCCTATTGTAAAAGTATTTGGCATATATTTTATGAAGAAACTTTTTTACCAATACTATGATACATTATTTTTCGGGTAGAAAATTGATGATGAATATTATTGCAATATTTTATAACTTTTTAAATACAGGCAGGACATTCACGAAAAAAATTGTGTAGATGTATTAGGCACCGTAGACCTCAAATATGACATAACACTAAAACTATGGTAATGACGGTTATCATTTTGTTCTCCGGGGGTGGCGATATGTATATTTATTTTTCATATTAGCTTCAATTCGGACTGCATATGGTGTGTCTAGATATTTAGGTATTGTTGATTTTACAATTATCAATGGAAGCTGACTAATAAAATAATAATTCATATCATTTCAGATTTTGCCGTTAATATTATGCGTATCTTCAATCAAAGTACCAGTTGATCCTACTACCGAAACAGTAACCTCAGAAGACGAAAAAAGCACTCCTGTTTATTATATATCGGATAAATCAAATGTCGACAGCTATCTCATCCCTCCTGACCCAAATAAAGAGGCCCCGGAATCCATTCCTGGTCTACCTACATATCTGATGCCACCTTCAATAGAAAAGCAGACAAATTATTACGTGCCCAAAGAATCAGCAGAAATACAAACTGACTGGCTGCCGATTCCCCAAGCACTCCAAAGTAAACGCAATGTTCCTTATCAAAGACTACCTTTAGAATCAATTCCAATTATTTTTAATCCTAACCCGTCAGAAGGGCAAGTCCCTCTACCCTTACCGATACCTTCAACTCGTCTAGAACCACCTTCTATCGACGCAGTTAATGAGTTCTTTATAGAAATCCCTGAGGACAGTGAGTTACATGTAAACGAAAATAATGAACAAATCCAACCTCCAAGTTACTTACCTCGTCCAAATGACAACACAAATGACGCCCCGGTAAATCAGCGACTTAATTCAGCCGAACCCACCCTTGCTTTACATTTAACTCCACCCAGGCAGCAATTATTCAATTCGCCGACAAAACTTTACCCAAAGAAGTATTCCGGTGGATTCAAGCCTGTTCCAATACCCCTTACGCAATTCGCTGAAAACTCCGCCCCTGAAGTGCCAAGTGCAAAGCCTGCAAAATACTTCAAGCCACAACCTGGCGTTGAAGTAGATCAATTCACACCGACCGACGAGAAGAAATTGTACCATTATAAAAAAGCTGAACATCATAGAAAATTGAAAGAAGAGGAAGCTCATAAGGTAGGTAGTCATGCTATATCAATACTCAATGTACTTATTCCAAATAGCAAACCTGAATTTACTTAGAAACTTGTTGTTCTCAGCCACAACAGTCCGATGATGGTTCGTCGGAGGAAACATATGTCGAGCCTACTTCAGCCGAACAAGAAACTTCGGAAACTAACTTAAGATACCCCGGACGTACGTGTAATATAACTTAATAATATTACGATTATTGTTTGAACTTCGAAATGGGTTGAGATAAATATCTTCTAAGACTTCTTGTAGGACGACAATTTCTATATTTAATATTATTATGCCAAAAATATCATTACCTACTCACTCTTCTAACGGTCTTAGAAAACTGCTAAAACAAAACATTTATTATTAATTTAATAGAATTTCGTACAGATTGCACATGCCACATGAACGATCTCTTGATTCTGTGGTAAGGGTCTCCGGATATCACAATATTCGGATATATGTATATATTTTAAGCCTTGTGTTTTGGTATAATTAGAATTATGTATTAATATTGCAGACAACGGGTACACTGTTCCTCTGCGTTACGCAGCACGGCCTGCTCCGTTGCGGCAGGCACCCCCACCCTCGCCCGCGCAAGACGTGGGGCCCTCCGTGCCTGCCCCCGACGGTAGGACAGAGTTTCGGATGCACGGCATGAAGGGACCTCATAGTTATCAGTTCGGATATGACACAGGCAAAGGGTAAGGATTCTCTCGGACTATAGAATTGTGATTTTTTTATACACCACGGGTGGCATAGAAGCTTACGCCCCGCCTAATGGTAAGCGGTTACCGTAGCCTATGAACGTTTGCAATAATATCAATAGTAATTTACTACGATTTAGAAGAACATATTCACTTCACCATCCCTTCTGTTCTTCTCGGATACTTCTTACTTTCGGATGTGGTTAGTGATGTGAATTCTATCCCTATTTTAATAGTGCTGACTCAATTATAAAAAAACTTGAACATATTTAAAACAAACAATATTTAAATATTGCGATAAAATCCATATAAATAAGTTTTACTTAAAGAACAAGGTGTTTATTTCAGTTTATGTACTTAGTTACTCTAGCTACCACCTATTATTCTTTATCTACCCCTTAACATAAATATACATTGATAAATCTAAATAAAACTCTAAAAAAATCGTTATTAAATTTCAGGAAAAACCGTCAGTTTAGGTACGAAGAACGTGACAATGATGGTCTTGTCAAGGGACACTACGGGTATATGGACAGGGCCGGGAAACTCCGCGTTGTCAACTACAGTGCCCACCCCGAGCACGGATTCCGCGCCGAAGAGCCAGTGGGGAACCAGCCCTGAGTGATTATGTAACATTATTTTATAGCAGGGAACGTTTATTTTCTGAGACTCGATTCTATTTATTTCCAACACGGTGAATGATGAATAAAACTCACTTTTTATGCCTTATTAATAATTTTAATATCGCCAACTTGGTCTACTTGCTGTATATTGATGGCGATTTTATTGATATTACATAATATATGTATGTATAAAAAATCATAAACAGTAGATATTTTATTTATTTTACGATATTCATTAATTTATCTGATGTATCGGGTCTCAGACAATATACTAGCAGTGATTATATGGAAACACATAATTATCTTTTGTTCGTGACCTCAAAGGTCTGATGAGTGCGAATATCGGATGTACATATTTTTTTTTGTAAATAGTCGTAGGTACATACATATTGCTATTGTCAAAGATTTGCGCCCAACTCAGGATCGTAGAAATCTATTAATATAAAATGAATTAAAATGAGTCTGCTAAGATTTAGATTTCAAATCTGAATTTGGATTAAGAAATTATGAAGTAGAAATTTAAAAAAATCCAATACCTAGAATGAGAAGATTTTCGTTTTAGTGAGGGTTCATTAATTGTCTGTTCCGTTACGACGTACGACATAACGGAGCGGAAAATTAG
Organism: Craniophora ligustri; assembly: GCA_905163465.1. Lineage (NCBI taxonomy): Eukaryota > Metazoa > Arthropoda > Insecta > Lepidoptera > Noctuidae > Craniophora > Craniophora ligustri. The sequence goes on from LR990959.1 coordinate 7,194,322, forward strand.
CATACCTACTTATATTACATATACTAGCTAAGCTGTGTGTGTATAAACTACATATATGTATAAATATGCTATTCCTCTTATTATATAATATGTTTTAGTTTAGCTATTTTAGTTTCGTTACCATAAGTGTCATATAGTGGTTAAGATATTATGCCTAATTTATAATAAATATTATGTCTACATAAAATATTTTTATTAAAAATACAATCTGTATGTAAAATTACTTCTTTTATTAAATTTTAATAGCATCTATCTTATCACATGTGATTATAGAATATTTAATGTACAATAAGTACAGTTATAACAGAAATTAGTGCTTATCTAACTTATAGTTCCAGAATTTCTCTCAAATTACTTAAAATCTATCATCATTGGTCAGCATTATACACCTACCAAGTAGATACAGACTGATTATTGCAACATTTTCTGAAGTTATAGCACATATCCTTAATTAGGTGTCATCTGTAACCACCGCTCTTCAACATTGGCTGATTGGCAATTACGCCTATTATCAATTATTTCAAATATTTTGAAGTTGACTCTCAAACACTTGATTGCATCAGGCAAAAAAATAATATAGTATTTTTTGATGAACCTACATTGTTTCTAATTTATTCTAAAAATATGGCACCAATCCACCTAGATTAACAGCTTTTATAGGTAGGTATAAAAATATTTAAGAATAGATTAAATATAAGAAATAGAATAAAAATTCGTAGAATATCAAAAATATTGTATAAAAATTATAATCATTAATTACAAACGTCAGACCAAAATAAGTTTATAGTAAAAATAATTTCTTATAACAAGTTTGTAATAGAAGTAATAAAAATAAAAATATGCTATGCATGTTATATAAAAGCTAGCAATAATGCAATATTTTTGACTTATTCTATCACAAGATTTTTTACTAGCTCATCAAGTAAGCTAGAAGCTCCGATACGGAATAGTTTTGGGGAGAGCCACTCTGGTCCTAACTCCGTGTATACAAGGACCAACCAATTCACAGCATCCCTTGCAGTCTTAATACCTCCAGCCGGTTTAAGTCCCACCTGTCAGAAATAATAATAGCAAGTAAGTAATTTACAGAAATAATAATAAAAGTTGTTATTATGTGGTTTCATCAAACACCAAAAGTTCACAAACAATCACATCTTTAATGTGATTTTCTATGGTATTTTATATTTCACAAAAAGGCCTCGTTGGTCTAGTGGTTCTAAGTGCAACTACACAGCAATGGTTCGATTCCGAGGTCGAGCAAAGTGTCATTGGGTTATCCTATGAAATTCTTAGTAGCAGGTCGGAGTTTGGATATGTGCCCATTTGATGGTAATAGGCTTGTCCTTTATTAAACGGAACTTACAACATAGCGGCAAAATGTGGGTGTTTATTAGTAAACCTCTGCCTAAACCCTCCGGGAACTACACATGCTACGTATAGTTACCGTAGTACGTGTACAGAACGCTATTATGTAACGAAAGAGTTAGAAGAGAATTAGTTTATTTAAATTATGTATTTGTGTATACAATACTTTAACTATAAAAACAGTAATCTTACCTTAACACCTGTCATTTGATAATATTTCCTGATAGCTCTGCACATCACTAAGCCTACAGGTAGAGTGGCATTAACTGATTCTTTCCCTGTTGATGTCTTTATGAAGTCAGCTCCAGCCATCATAGATACCATTGAAGCCTTGTAAACCTGCATGCAATTAAACATTACAATCTGAATAATAACTAAATACCAAATTATACAATATTCTATCTAAAAGTAATTAATTATGGTCTCATTTTAAGATATAACCAAGACTAGAATTTTGTTATAAACTTACATTATCATAACTTCCCCATTCACCAACTGCAAGTATAACTTTAAGGTGAGCTGATCCGCAGGCAGTCTTCATTTTCTGAACTTCATTGAATAGAGTGGACCACTGTCCAGTTAAAACCAGGCTGCGGTCGAGGACCACATCAATTTCTGTGGCTCCATTTGCTACAGCATAACTAATCTCTTGGAGTCTCGTCTCTAATGGATAGAGACCAGAGGGAAAACCGGTGGCAACTGCAAATTTAGACTTAATAAATAACATCACAAGTACTATTTTAACACAATATGTTTAAAAAAAAAGTATGGTACCTGAAGCAATATTGATTTCATTGTTGAGTTTCATTAGTTGGAGCGCTTCATATGCATCTTTAACCCTGCTTGGATATACACACACAGCTGCAGTTCTGATCTTTTCTTCTTGCTCTAGTTTTTTAATTTCACTTGATGATAACGGATTAGCTGCCTGAAATTAAGATATTACTGTACATAGAATATCCTGATTATATGTTAGTGACTGGTTGTAGATAAAATTAATATGAAAATAATTTTGTTATGATGACATTACTGGATCAGATAACTTACGGTTACAATTCCAATTTAATTTGGATTTGTTTACAGTGTTGTTGGAAAATATCGATTTTAAAGGAATAATATAAGTTTTTGAAGAATTATGGAAATGTTTTTAGTATCATTATGGACAATAAAGAAGGGTTGTTGTTTTCAGTTTTACTTAACATTATCATACTAACCTTGATACAGAGTCTAAAAACATTGGACCTGGTATCATCGCCAGCCAGAGTAGTCAAGTCAATAACAGTGACGGCTTTAAGCAGCCAAGTTTTAAAGTTATCAAGTGATGTAACAAGGTTAGTGTCCAAGATAGTTTTTATTTGTGTGTCAACATTAGACTTGTTTATGTGGACTCTTTTTAACTGTTCCAAATCTGAAATCAATCATAATTTTAAAAAGAATAGAGGGATATAGATAAGAGACACATTTGGAGGTCAAATAATTAATAAAGTATTATTTATTCCATCTCTATCTTTAATAGTCCAGTTAACTCATCATTAACTTAGCAGTATGTGCTTTGGGTGGAAATTCATGGTCCATGACTCGCCCATAAGATTTGTGCCTAACAGGGAGTTTTTAAAACAATTACTGATAAATTTGTATAGGCACATACATAAGTTATCAAGTTTTTAACAACATCCCTTTACAAAGAGTCAAATGTGACTCATAGGAACATATACACAGAATAAATTCATGAGTCTTTTTTTCCTTATCTCTCTATTTGAGGCACATTTTCTGGTATGAATGTGACATGATAACTTTTTAAATCATACTTGGATGTATAGCAAAAAACCTAATGTTTACAATGATAAAAATTCTCGTTTTTTTATATAATTGTCATTTAATCAGTAAAGAAATTTGCCATAAATAAAACTCTAATCCTGTGGATGTGGGGCATTATCAAAATGAGTTGTATGGGGACAGGGAAGTTGTTTTACAAACTTCATGCTAAATACCACAAACTCAAGGTCGTAGCATATTATATTATAATTACAAAATCATAAATAAAAAAGTACCTGTTTTATAGTATTTCCCATATGGAAATAAATTGCAATTAAATTAATAATCAGCTAAAACTAGGTGGTAGGTAATTTTTTACTTTTATTTATATATACATGAGGTCTTAGGGTGATTTATTGCATTTAGCTCTTTTTAATTAGTTTATTAAAAACTCTTGAACTTAAGATTTGGGTTGAATCTGTTAAACATACAATTAAAAGTTACTGTATGTGGCAAATGGGTATGTAGTATAAATAAATCTTCTTATCTAATAAAATATTATTATTCTGCCTAGGGCTGCCATCACCTTAATTGCCAACGCTGGATAAACACGGCAAAAATCCGAGAAATCAACTAAAAACAAAAAACATGACATTTGGGGAATATATAGTTTTTTCCCCGGATTAGGCAGAAAATTTGTTTTTTGCAACTTTAATAAATAAAAAGCATATTTTTAATAATAATTTTCTATGACAACAAAAGTGTCCGCTTGTGTGGATAGTTTTTAAAACCCCTGCCGGAGGGCCCCCGGATGCCCTTCAAACTATACAAATGCGGGGAATCCCGGACGAATGGCAGCTCTAATTCTAACTGATACCACTTACCAAATTCTGTGGGTTTGGAAGTTTTGGACCTTTCTTGCACTTGCACCATTGTTATAAAGTTGAATGAATTCCAGAAAATTAAGGAATACTAATAATTTTGAAGTTTTTATTGGAATATTAAAAAACTTTAACAGATTACTGATAACACAACATGCATCTATTATGACAGACCATACAGTGTTTCCAACTGTAGAGTGTAGTATTCATTATCATCACTTTATATTTTTCTTTTCTTCCCTTTCGGGATAAGGCTAAGGAATCTAGTCCATACAGTCTTCAATATTTTTATAATTTATTTAATGATGGATAATACATGATAATAGTTGATGATTTGGTGAAGGTAAATTAATGGTTTATGAAGGATGATAAATGTTTTTTTAATTTTTAGTTTCAGTAAAGACGTATTTTTTTACTAAAACATGACGCGGACCTCTTGGGAGAATTTGAAAGTCACGATAAACTGTTTTGTTTCATTTGCCACCATTCATATACGTTGACGAACACTTAAAGGGTAATATTTCACCATTATACACTAGCTGCCTCCCGCAGCTTTTAGTCCATTGAAAAGTTACATTTCAACTAACATTTCTCAGAGGACGCAATTTTTTATTTTAGATATCAAGGAGGGGTCAGTCTAAACTTAAATTCGAGTTTGTTTGATGACAGCCCTTGTCCCCAGGTCGCCATCTTGGAAAAAGGGGTGCATATGTTTTTACGGTTTATCTCACAAACTGTAGATTTCACAAAAAAATTTACATGTATATTTTGTTGCAAATATAATTCTCTACAACTTTGGTTCAGTAACTTTTGTCGTAAAACCAAAAATAACAAAGTTATAAGCGAAAATCTATAAAAAAATTAGGGAGGAAAATCTATTGGCTTCTATAATTTTTTTCTTATCATTTTACGAAATAAATATATCCGATCATTTTTATAGAGGGGTCCTTATGGAACAACTTTTATAAAAACTTTTTATTTAATTAATTAATTAAGGTTTTACAGCGCTGCGAAGAGAATACCATTCTCCAAAATTCATAACTACATACAAATACTATAGACCAGTGTCGACAATTTTTTAAAGCAAAAAAAAAATAGTAGAATAAAACCCGTAGGAAAAGGAAGATAACAGAACAAAAATTACAGGAATAATCATTTACGCGCGCTTTGAGGTTGGGAAGTGGATGAAGGTGTGTTTCTAAGGGTACAAAGCGGTTTATCTTGATTTCCGGCAAAACTAGCATTAATTTAAACATAATTTTCAAAGTTAGAGGTATGCGTATGGAATTTCATATACAAGTTTTTGATCAGAAATAAATAAACATGTAGTGCGGGATTTCTAAAAATTAACCCTCTAAGAGGGTGAAATTGGAGTTGAAAGTTAATATTGGAAGTCCGTCATTTTTAAAGTAAGAAAAATTAAATTTAATATTCAAGCTCCTCAGCAGAATTAATGCATAATGTGTTTCGTAATTTTTGAAAATTCACCTCCTTACGGGCGAAATGAGAAGGATAAATTTGGTTAAAATTTCGCGGGCGGAGCTGCGATCAACAGTTAAACTATAATTATGTATACTAAATTTCATTCAAAACTATAAAGCGTTTTTTGCGTGAAAACATACCTGTTAAACATGACGTTTTACTTTCTATAAATAGCGATATTGGCATCAGTGAGGGCAAATGTATGGAGAATCCTAAATTGACGACCCGATTAGCCCAGCGTATCACGCGCGATCACGCTGCCTTCTGTGCTATGCGCTGTGTGGGTCCCGGGTGCGAGTAAGTAAAAATGTTTGTGTGACGAGAGAGATTTAAATATTATTTTTTATAAATAATAGTTGGCTTACTTTTAATTATGCGAATCGGATGAATCATTGTGATAGTTTATAAAAATACCGTACCGTAAATGCTATATATCTTGTTAGATGGATATTACGGAATTGAAAAAAAAAAACCAACCACATGAGTAGGTACTCTAAACACAAGGCTTTTACAATATTGGTACCTACTTATAATTATCTGTTTTGTGATAATATCTCTAAGGATACCTACCGTAGTTTTTAATCATGCGTGTGGTCACGGAAAAGAAACTAATTAAGATAACGTATTGTTTCTATAAACATGGAAGTAGTGAATTGTCATTCAGAATCAAACTGTGGTAGAGGCACGTTTTGTGTAAATCAAACATTCTAGCCACGAGCTGATTAAACGTAAACATGGCAACTATCTAGGGAGAGCTTGACGTCCTATTCAATTCACTACGCAGTCGGACATTCTTATAAGGTTTTACTATAAAACTTTACTATAAAAATCTAAAGTATCATCGTCAGCTTATATTCGTCCACTGCCGGACGTAGGCCTCCCCTATATATAAAAGGGTTTATCTAAAGTATAAGTTAATGGGTATAAATAATATTTGGTAACAACCAATGATATAACAACTAAGTACTTATAGATACTTAACTTGACCAAAAATGTTCTATCTATTGATAAAAATAAATGTCTTTTATTGTTATTTTTGTTTATGTGAACCTAAAATAACAGTTAAAGTACTGTAGCAGATTTTTTATAAACCAGAACATGATTACATATTATGTTTTTAGGGTTCCGTAGACCTCTAAAGGTAAAAATGAAAACTTATAACATAACTTCGTCGCCGGTGCCTTGTTTGTCAAGACTCTTATCAAGAACGCGTTCAGGTATAAAGTAGAAATTAATACCAAATAGTGAAGCTGTGAAAAAACAAAGATAATGGGGCTGTTACCACTAGCTAAACCGTGGTGGATTCTACCCCACTAGGGCCCCACCACTTTGCGAGTTAGTGTTTGTTGGTTTTTGCTTATAATGTAATATCTGTTTGCAAAAGTATTTTTTTAGTATATAACTATTACTAACTAACTATTACTTGTAGATGTAGCACTGCTACATCTACAAGTAATAGTTACATACTAAAAAAATATGTAGCACATAGGTAGTGTTTTAAATAAAACTAAAAAGTATATTCTTAATAATAATCGGTTTCTTGAATCACAGATCAATCAGGTAGGTATATATAATTTGTTCCTATAAAATCGAAATGTACGTCTAAATACATGGTGGTTTATCTAAATTATTGCTGAAAACTAGAAAACAGCACTGGAATTTTGTACAACGAAAAAAAAAAAGATTTCTTGTTTAATTTAGATTGGTGGGTTTGATTTAAATTTTCATGCTAGAATTAACTTTTAAAATGTATTACTCGTTTAATTTACTCATATTATTATTGAATGCCGATTTGAAGAGAGAGAGACACTTCAATTAAGCGGTCATTCAGTGGCCTTTGGCGTCGGTCCGCACCAAGCGCGGTCGGACTGTTCAATTCCTTTGCTGTTACCAACACGCAGCGGAACTGCGGAATACAGGAGAACGCAAATGGTTGATTGTTGGCTTTCTCCGTCCATTTAGAACCAATAAAGGCCTGGGAAACCTATTTGTTGGCGCTTGCGTCTACGTCTATATCGACGTCTACCTTCACGTCTACATCTAATCTGAGCCTACAACTAGTTCGGATGAAAAAAAAAAATTCTAAATTCTAATTCATAAAACAATATATTAAGCGTAATCAGAGTAAAGAAAACTATGCATATCTATTGAAATCTTTTACATACCTACTTTAATACAATAGTTAATTTTACAATCAGTTAATAATTAGATCAGGGCGGTGTACAAATTTTAAGGAGGCCAACCAGAACGATTTGGTTCCTTGATTTCCCAAAGGAAGTAAGAATTTTAGTAGACTATTTTTATCAAATACGCAAACTTGATAACTTTGTTTCAATTCTTGCACTTCTGGAATATAATATTTCATAATATTTATATTCTTAGATCGGAATTTAGGGGCGTATTAAATTTTTTTTACCAGTACTTTTTTACAGATAATACTGTAATCTTGTAAAAAAATCACGCTTCTTTTCAGTAAACCTTTAACGAGTAATAAGGAGGACCAGTTTCTGTTTTTAGGTTCCATGTAATACTGGCGAAATGTGGGTGTTTATTAGGTATATACATCTCACCCTACCCCTTCGGGGACAGCTGGTGTGATGGTATGTTTATTTCTGTTCAGATGTAATTTTTGATCATGTAAGTCTTTTCTTCGTTGTAGGCCAATTTACCGTATTGTATACCTACGCGGTTTGGTGAATAGACGCTAATCAAAGAATAAATCTCGCTACGTACGTACGAAGTACGATTTATTGCGATCTGAGATTTGTTTCAGGCTCGCAGGACGCAACGCGGGCGCTATAAACATTTTAGCGAACCTTTACTGTAGTCCCGCCGAGAAGATCTTTGCTCACTTTGAAACTTTTAAAGAAATTACTGTTGTTTCGTTATTCATTTAATTCAATTTATTCATTCAATGATTTACACTGTGTCTGAAATATCCTACAAAATTAAATTAAATCTGCTAGCGTAGGTATAATATGGGGTTTCTGTTAAAAAATAGTCAAATAATACGTTTATCCAAAATTTTCTATATTAGTTATCCATTAGTGCATTGAATTTAAAATAATGTTCCTTTTCAAAATTACAAAGTGCATTAAATTTATAATCCACAACGCACGAATCTTTACGACACTATTACAAAATTGATACTTATCTATCTGCTATAAGATAGCTTAATGAACTCTGGCTTAATTTCTGATAACTCGTTTCCTGACTCCTAATACTTGTTCGAATAATGTTGTGAATAACAAACTACCTTGATATGAGGGTTCGTGAACAAAGAGCAAGGTCGTGTCTTCATATGACAGTGCCTACATGGCGGCAATGACTCGGGATATGAGGACGGACGTGTGGATGAATGAGTGTTCCTTCGTCTTATTTCCATATCCGCATGTCAATTGCCACGCAGTAATTTTACTTTGTTGTAGGAATTGCGCGCGAAATCAGATTTATATTGTCATTTTCTCTGTAGGTAGAATTTATACAAATGTTAGGAAGGAACTTTTATTAAAATTGTGTTAACGCTGTTTTTGTTCTTTTCGCTGACCTTGAATGCCATAGGTTTTGGAAAGGAAAGGGTTGTCTTGGGTTAGATTTCCGGAACAGCTATGATATCGAGCTTGTCTATTAAGAACTTTTGGTAACAGCTCTGAGTTTGTATGTCCTCCTATTACGTGGGACTGAAAACAAAGAACCGAGGAACTACGAAGAATACATCAGTAAGTCTAAGTGCCTACATCTCTGCTTAATCCTCCGGGGATCTAGTTGTAGTGGATATATAAATGCGTACGCAAGTAGGTATGTTGTTTTAGTCGGGAAACTAATCGTAGAAGTCAACCTCTCAACTCTGGAGATGATAATGTTGTCATCTGTGCTTATCTAAATCTAAACTACTAGTCTTAATTTGACGACCCAATTAGTCCAGCGGTAGTTAACACTGCCTGCTGTGCTATGGGTCCCGGGTTCGAATCCCGGTAGGGACAAATGTTTGTGTGATGAGCATAAACATTTGTATCCGAGTCATGGATGTTTCTATGTATAATATGTATGTATTTACAAAAAAAAAGTATATATGTAGTAAATCAACCAGCTTAGCTCGGAACTAGATGGCGCTGTGTCATAATGTGCAGAAATATTTAAAATATTTAAAAAATAATTATCATTCAAATAACTGTGACATAAGATTATAGATAGTTAATGTATCAAAGTTAGCAGCTATCGAAGCCAACGAATTGAGTACAGATACAACCCAGTAATTGAATTGCGGAACTTAAATGACAGTTGCTTCGAATTTGATTGGATTCTAATGTGTATTAGATATACATATATAATAGGTTTAATTATACGAACAAAGTCGGTGATAAAGTTGTATAAGTCTGAGGACACGATGAGGGATTGAGCGATTGGCTTCTCTACTGTAAGTCGCGAGATCGATCCCGAAACTCCAAAACAAATATTCCAGTGGCCTTCATGTTAATGTTCCTGGCATTTGCGAATCTGGAAAGTAATCGTAAACGTAACCATAATAATTACAGGAGAACCTCTAAATGTGGGATGCGGTCTGTTATTGTTTGTTAAGTATTTAGCTTTATGCCTTGAAATTGTACATATTCACAAGTACAAGACATGTACAAGTACAACGTACAAGTAATGTACGTAATATGTTGAACCAAGTTACGCATTTACCAAGATCACCACTATGGTACCCACTACCCACTAACTCAATTTAATGCTCATCTTAGGACGTAGAACTTGGAAGATCAAGATCAAGACAAAACGTCAGATAAGAAAGAAAATAAAGTAATTGGTACTTAATTATTTTTTAAATATAATCGTGGGAACTGACTGGAGAATAATTATTATCATACCTACGACACGACAATATCTCGTAACTCTTACATAACGCTTAGTTTATGTAGCATTAATATTTTGAACGTCCACGATCTCCTGGGACCGCGGATAAAAGTGTTACGTATTAATGTCGTACGGTGCGGCGCGGCGCGGCGGACGTGTCACAGTCTGATTGGCAATAAATTCGGCCGCTCGGTTGACGGAATGAAAAATAGACCAAATAAATGTTATAATTGAACATCTCATTAAACGCTATGGGAGCGCTTCTTCTATGTTTGTTGATTAAATTAACTGATACTTGGCTCTTAACTTATAATTTTCACAATATAAGTTCGTGAAATTAATAATTTTATTATGTTGACGATTACACAGAATAAGATACTAATTTAGGAAAAAGTTTAGGTAACCTGTAAACGATGTTTAGTGTGTATTAAGTTTCTTTTGATATTGATGATACCTATTGATATTTAATTGCTGTACCTATCTTTTTGAAGACACTTTTACAAGTCAACGTCTTAATTACTAGGTATGTATATGGCGCCGGGGTCGCATGGTATTATCAGTACTATAATAATAATAAATCAATGAAACTGTTCAAACTTTTAATAGGAATGAATTTTATATGAGTGAATTGGCCTTTGTCCCTGGCAGTGTTGAAATGTAGACATTAAAAATATGATTAAGTTTACATCATTTACGCTAAAATTCATTTTCGAAGTAACGTCGGGACAGTATTGCTTTATGGGCCCTATAACTTTTGCCGTGTAATGGTTTTCGCTTCGTTGTGGCTATGCTCTCTCGCTGTAAAAATATTCGATGCTCGTAGATAAAGAGTGAAAAGAGAAAAAATTTCATGTTGCAAACGTGACTAATAAAAAGGGTAAGTTGGGTGGCTCCATAAATCGTTAGCCTGCGGACTTGGAGATTTATATTTCTATTAGAGTTCTTCCAACACAGATATCTAAGATGGCTGCAATTTGATACAAAAGCCTAAAATGCTAATTTTGTTATAAATTCAGTTTTTCTAATCATCTAATGGTTCATGAAATTTGGTTAGCAGACTTTACTCGTCATCGTGAAAGTTTCTTATGCAGGTAGGTTTCAGAAAAAAATGTGTGTGTGCCATAGGTTCATATTTCAGACCTTTTGAGTCCACTGGCCCCTAGTTTATTGCCTATCACAGCTTACTGCCTAATGGATGTTAACAACATAATATAACTAAATTGCATTACAGTTAAGCAACCTCTACGAGAAATTTATCGGTCGATGTTTGTTGCGTCGCTCAGTTCGGCGTGTCATGCCGACAAAAAAACAATGCAGTTTCCGTCCGCGATGATAAAGTTTTTCTTAACGTTAGAATGGCTTCCGGGTGCACTAGTTCATCAATCATCGTATTTTCAGTTGACGATAACCCGAAAAACTTTTATTTGGCGACATTGAGAGCGTTGAAAAACAAATATGACGTAGGTTGGTAAGTTGGGGGCTGATATAATATCCTTCCTTTTAGGTTACAGTTACAAGAGATAAAGATCTATTTACAATTATATTTATTACATAATATCTATTTTAAACATATGACTAAAAAGCAAAAAATAACTTCATACAGTTTGACCTTTTTTTTAGTTTTAAAGGTATGAAGTCGGTGCCAAGCCAAACGTAATAGTAAGTACACTCACCGCGAGTGACCTTGAGCGAGGTGGTTAAAACCACCACATCATCGGCACCGACTTCATACCTTTAAAACTAAAAAAAAGGTCAAACTGTATGAAGTTATTTTTTGCTTTTTAGTTTTTGAAGTTGGTTTTTCTTTTTTTTTAAAGTTTATTTATTTTTTTCTTTTTAGTGTTGTATATATTAAACTTTTCATATCAGGTCAATCTAACAGCCTGAAAGAATACAACTATCGATCCATATATACTTATAATTATGAAAGATTTTTCCTTCAACTCCTAACCGTTGAGGAGTTGTACCTTCCATCATCAGTTCATTACATGAGATGGTGATTTTCAAATGCAAATACTTGAACAGCTTTGGAGATTACATGTAAATGTAATAAATGCCTATAACTGAAAGAATTTTCGTTTAACTCTTAACTGTTGAGGAGTTCTACCTTCCACCATCAGCTCATCAACATCAAATGATGATTATCAGATGCAAATACTGGAACAATTTCAGTAAATATATTCAAAACGTGATAATTGCCTATAAAATTTGAGTGTTGCCCTCGATTTTCCTGGGATCCCATCATCAGATCATGATGTGGTCACAATGGGACCAACTGTGAAGTCTACCCTTTTAAACAAAAAAAGAATTTTGCAAATCGGTCCAGGCGTTTTTAAGTAATTCGTAAACATACATAAAAAAAAAAAAAAGATTCCGACGAATTGAGAACCTCCTTTTTGAAGTCGGTTAAAAAGTATGAAATATTAATTATAGTTGCAATTAAGTTTGGGGCGCTCTTCACAATATTTTTTTCATAAATCTAGTTTAACTTCTAATGCTTTCTTGCAATAAAATAAGTAGTAAGTTAGTAGATACGCATCAATCAAGAATCTCTTTTTCAGAAATAGGTGAAAGTATCAAATTAAAATTAATATAAAATATTTAATATGGACTCAGAACAAAGTAATCCTATCAGGGTTCCGATATTTTTTTATTTGAGGTACTGAACCCTAAAAACAAACGAATGAAGTGTGTTGAAGTTCTCTTTGGTTTCCGATATAACCTATTTATATTCAACTTTAGAGCTCAATCACGCCTTGCATTGCATTTTAATTTAGCAGATTTTTTGTGATATTCATGTCAACTTAGATTATTAATTATATTTTATGACGACGTTGATATTTATGTGTCTCAGCCGTAAAATCGTTATATAGTAAATTTAAAAAGCATTAATTATCCTTTGACGAGTAAGGAGTTGGCTCGAATTAGGTAGGTACTTCACTCACAACTAAATTATCTAACAACCCTGCGCTGGCGATAATTCTTCTTCTACTAATGGAATTCATTCACTGTTCTACAATTCACTGCCCAGCTTCTTTTCCAAAAGCTCGAGGAACGTATTGTTTCCGACACTTAATCAGACCTGGCGATTGTTACGTTAGTACTCTATACAAATACAACTTGATCATTATAGCGTAGCATGGCTAATAGGTATCACCATTGAGGGTTAGCCAGAGATGTACCTTCTCCTTCTTCCTTCTAGTTTATAACCACAGTTTTGATCTCGGGTGAGCTTATTTCCATCAACCGGACACAAGTAAAGCAGCTGAAAATTTTAAGTCAGTCCAATAATTTACTCGATATAGTAATCGTACCCAATATTCCACTTTCAGCGGTTGGGACCACCACAACAAAGATGTTCTGATATTGTTTGTAGGTAGAGATAACTATAACGAACAGTTTCATACATCATAATCACCCTTATCAATTTTATACAATTTACGAAGACGCCCATGACACGCACATTAAGTGCCAGACTTATGATATACGACGCCTGAAGTCGAATAAATACAAAAATAATGGGAAAGCTTTCCAAAGTTATATATCAATTTAATGACTACCTAAACGCTCCATGTAACAGTATCGCGAGACACTTTAGTTGAAGGAACTGCGCTATATGTGTTACATGACCATTAAGAGCATTAAATATAAGGCCAATCCTCTGTTTACAGGTAGGTACCTAAATATTAAGGGTGGCGGGGGTGGTCTCGCAGAAACCGCCGAATGTTTTCACATACGTAAACAATTTCACACACGACTGGTTCTCTTAATTAACCCGTTCAGCGTATTTTAAATGAGTTGGGATTGTAACCCATATGGAATACGGCCCCCTATGTTGTCTTGGACTAAAATCATTCGCCTGATCCAGGCTGCGGTCATATTTACTCGTACAAAATTTATATTCATAGGATTTATTAACAAATCTTTTTCGACGTAATTGAGAATATAAGTCGATACAAGAGTGAACGAGAATTAACAACGAAGCGTGCCGTAGCAGCGAAGAAAATGCAAGTAATAGCATTTTCTTCGTTTCACAACTGATCGAGATATTGCGTAATAGAAGAGCTTTCTCTATACACGTATGTTTGATAAAATGTTCGTCATGACATGTATGAATGACATACCAGTATTTAATGTGATATCATATTCAGTTCTTCCATACAGATATTTGTTGTATCTTTAGACTAAAACGGCACATGATGTTTTTTCATTACTTATCTTTACGTAGTTATATAAATTGATACCATCAGAAATACTTACCTATTATACAATCTTGGCTGTACGACTACATTGTTTTATCCCTATTTGCTCATTTTTAAGTACACTTTTAACAAGTCGTGCTTATAGTAAAAAAAAGTTAGCTGAGATATCCAAGTTTCTCACTCGAACGGGTTCTAAAAGAGTTATTACTTATAGAAGTTGAATCTACGTGACTTTAAAAGAGCAGAAGTCGACTGTACTTTACATTAAGTTTGGGTTAACGCGAGTCTAATTAAGGAAGTTTCCACAGGAGTTTGATAATATTATAAATGAAGAGAAAAGAGCCCAAATTCACGCTCGCCCCTCACTGTAATGATATTTCTTCTTGCACTTGCGAGTTTTATGTTTTGTACAAACTTCCTATCCTGTGTTTAGTTTGTTTCAAGCGGTTAACTTTGTGTGGAATGTTTTCGTTAAGAAATGTAACGGAAAGATGTAGACATAGTTTAAATTCATTTTAAATCCTTATTTAAAACCAACTTACTTTGTAGTTAGGTTCTTAAACGTACCTAGGTACTCTAGATATATTCCGCGGTGTTATTCGCGTTGGAGGAGGTCTTCCATCTCAGTTTAATGTATTGCTATACTATGTCGTATATAAACGACCTACTTAACATCGTTTTAGGTACTAGTTAAATCTTGTATTGAGGCTACCAAAAAACCTGCTTCTAGAATTTATTGATGCAAAACCTTTTTACAGTAGGTCTATAAGGTCACAATAAAGATTTCATAGTAAAAGGTGGCTTAATTAATGAAAACCCTGCCTCCCAAACTAAGGGAAACCTCTGACTTGGGAAGCAGTGGTTTACTGTTACCTCGTATCAAATTTATCTTTTTATGTGTGTTGTTTGGTATGAAACCTGATTGCAATATAAGAAAATTAACTAAATATAATTAGATGTGTAAGACAATAGAAAATATGAGTATTGTGTGTATTGGTGTTTGTGTGTGTGGGTGTGTGTGTTTGTATCATGAGTGAATTTTTTTATAACTATAATGAGGTTTGAGATAATAATTGATTACAGGACAATGAATGTATATGTAAATAAACTGAGTGACTACCGTCTTCAGGTAAGTAAGTCTTCTACTACTTCTAGTACTTCTATTCTAAGTACTAGAATAGTCCTGGTCACAAAGCCAGTTTTTAATTTGGTTTTAATTTGATGCTTATTGAGCTTATTTATATGGATGTGCTCATTTATTTTTCTATAGATCAGAGAATTTATCACGTAGAACTGTCGGCTGGCGAAAGTCGTTTTATGGGATATTGCTAGGCAAGTAGTTTTTGCTTTACGCTTGGTATCTGTAATGGTAATGGTACCTGACCATGTATTCTAAGGGTGGATTTGAGCACAAAGAGCTGGCGCACAGTGAGAACCCTGCAATCCGCATCTAATTCGGCAGTAGGGAATCTATATGGTCTGCTAAACATCACCTTGAGAACTGCTCTTTATGCACGTTCCAACCCAAGCAGCTTAGTGAAAGCTAAGATTAGCGATTTTGCGCCTAAAATAAATGAAAAAATACATCCAGAGATTATGGACACAGCACCATCTAAGCAATGAGGCTTGTGTTACGGATACTAGATGGTTGATATACCTACTACATATATATATTTTAAATACATAATTATTATACATAGATACATCCATGACTCGGATACAAATGTAATCACACAAACATTTGTCGCTACCGGGATTCGAACCCGGGACCCATAGCATAGAAGGTATCGCTAACTACCGTTGAGCTAATCGGGTCTTCAAAATAACTTCAAAGAGCCCTAAAAAAAACTATAATTAAGTGTGTTTGTTTATCTACAAGATCTATAGACTCGATATTACTATGGCCATCTAATATCTGTTAATTTAGATGTATTCGGGGTTCTATTTAGACCGAAGCTGATATGTGGTTTGAATCAAACATTGAATATTTAATACTAAGTAAGTATTTAGGGACCATTCATTAGTATGTCATAATCTCCTTGCAGTTAAAAGCTTCCTCTGTACTTCGTCCAGTAATAAGATATCAATAGCGGATTGATATATGTCGCATTCACACATCATATTAGAAAAACTATTCAGGTATTTGGGTTGTTGTTATACGCCTCTAATTTCTTGACGTGTTCATTAGGAATTGTATTACTAACGTTGACCATCTAATTTCCATCTATAGGGTACTTTTCAAATAGTCTGGATAGGAGTGTCAAGATTATCTTGGCAGTTTGTCTCTAATTCCATTGTCATAAAGGCATTCTAGGAGCTTATTATGTCTTAACGTATCAAAGGTCTTATTTAAATTTAATAGTTTATACAAATTGCCAAAGCGTATCTATCATTACGAATCCATACTATCTATACTAATCCATACTTTTAATATAATAGATACGAAATTATGTTTATCTCTCTTCTATCTGTTTGTCTGTTACCTCTTCACGCTTTAAGCACTGAACCGATTTAGATGAAATTTGTTAAGGAGATAGTTGTAGTCTCGGGATAGGACATATGATAGTTTCTGTCCCGGAAATCATCTCTTAAACGAAAAGTGTGATGAGAGTTTGTGAAGGAGGTATTGAGGGTAAGAAATAAATAAGTTGATTGTCGCGGGTAAAAGTACAAGTAAACTTTAGTTTAAAGTAAATTTTACTTTACTGGTATTTTTTTGGCGTATCACACATTCATTATTCATGGGGTACCTAGGTACGCGTTTTATCTTCAAAAATAGCTTGTCATTGGTAAATTAGATGTGGCATAGTGGCAATAGGCGCATTTGTGAATTTTACAATTTGTGCTAGCTTCTCCTGTTCTATATTTTGCAATTGTCCAAGCCCTGAACCAGCAACCTGAACATAATTCCAGGTAGATATATTTTTATTTCTGTTCCTCCGTTCGAGGAGCTTAATATTATTTTAAAGCTTCAATGCACTCCACTGCTTTATCAAGTTTCGCGCTATGGAACTACAAAGAGTCGTTTCGTCGCACCATTTAATTATTTTAATTGTTTTTCCAACCTTTTTTTTAATTGTTATACCTATAGTCGTCGAGTTATATCAAGGTTTGGATTTGGGCCCAGTTTTTATTAATATGCCCCAATTATATGAAACCTAAAACCTACTGGAATATTGTGGGCGTGATCATTTCCCTGTCCTGTATCCATTATCTCATTGAGGATACAGGCGTAATGGTGTATGGTATATTAAGTTAAATCTTGAAAACGCAAAGCAGTGAAGTTAGACATATTTGGAGTTTGAGTTAATTAAAATATAGAAAAAATATTTCTATGGCGCGTTGTAACATCGTTTGAAATAATAAGATCAGATAATCACAAAGAAAAAATAAAATGAAAAATGTATCTTATTTGATCATTTACGAACGCTCGAAGAAAAGAATTCTTGAAATTAAAATTCTTAAAACACTGCCCATAAAAGAACAGGCAAGCAACGTAGCTTCATTCATTGTGGCATTTTTATGACGTAATAAGATGGAATTCAAATGGATAATCTGAAGCCGTAAACGAGCTGAAGAACACGAGCGGCATGTTTAATATGACTTTTACATATAAATAAAAAGACGCATACAATCGGGACTAGCGAGATGAAGTTGTGAATAAGGTTGCGGACTGAATTACCAAGTCATTCGCTTTGGCAAAATAACAAGATTACATTTTACGTTAACTGCGGCAGTCAAGGATCTAATTACATATACAATATCAAATTTATTAGTATATCATCATGGAATATAAACATTTTTGTAAAATAAGACAGCTATGAGCTGGCTAAAAGATTCCTCAATTAAAGTAGAATTTTCCATTTCCAATAAAACGAATTTCTCCTAGTAGTGCTGAACGTGATTTAACATAAAATTTTGTTTGCCTCTGCTTGAACAAATGTTTCCGCTCTCCTCGTACCAAGTTAACGAGATGTGAGGTTGAAAATCTTTTAACTATACTCTAAAAACTAACAAGTTTTTGGAAAGTCGGCTTTAATAAAAAAAAATAGTTTATATAACGTACTTATTATTTTGGTAAGAGCTGTGATGGCCTGGTGGCATGAGTGCGAAGTACTGCTGTTAAAAGTACCGAGTTCAAACCCAAGGCACGCATCATTTTATAAAGTTATTTATCTCATTTTCAAACGACCATGATGACCATATGACTATGATGATCACCTCATTGATTTTCCGATGGCATGTGAAGACTACCAAAACGTACTACGCTATCGTGGTGGATTACAGTCGAAGACTATAAACTAATCTCTCTCAAATGAGTGAAGTCCCGAGCCCAGCAGTGGGAAAATAAATGGGTTATGATAAAGAAGGTAAGAAAGACGAGAAATTAAATAATGAAGCTACTCCAAGTTATACGTCAAAACATCACTCGACCTTCAAGAGTCGGTCGAATCATTATAATCGACCTGATGCGCATATTTGGACCCTATACTTTAACATATGTACATAGATAGTATTGAATAGAAAATGAGTTTCATTTTGTTTAAAAAAGTCCTACATCCCAAGATATGAGCACCTGAAATAGAAATAATGCTTCAGATTTTTCATAATAGGCTGTTTCAACAAGCAATCAATGTACCATGAAAATAGCATGCGTACATGTAGTTATAGATCTTGGGATAAATATTAATGTATGCGTATCTAAAATGTATGTATTCAACAAACATTTGACCTATGTACAGTTGTCAATACTTTATAATGCATGAGTTGCGTGGAACTTGGTCCTCAAAGTTGGGACATGTAACATGTCTAAGTAAAGTAACTTGTATGCGGAATACAGTCTTTATACCCGAATCTTGTAAACGTTTGGAAATAAACTGTTTATCAGTAAGAATAATGAGCTGCAGTAAATGTTTCAATAGTAAGTAGTAAAATGTTATGGTTCCAGCTTCCTCTTCAGGGAAATTCGAAGTTGATGTTTTGTTTTGTTTTGCTACAAGGCATCATGTTCTCATTAATATTTTGTTTGTGACTTTCATTGACAAAAATAGGAAGGATCTTTTCAGTAGAAAATCCAATGTAGGTATATGAAATTGAGGCGGAAATAAAATAATGGACGCGGTATGATTTATTCCATTTGCTTTTTACCTTTTTACTCTACTTATATTTATAAATTCTTATAGGTAAGTAAGGAATACCAAATCTCTGTTGAAGATAAAAGGAAGATGCTGAATGAGATGACGATTTGTTTACACTATTATACCTCCTTGAATCTAAAAAGTAAAAATTGGAGAACTCTGGCTGCTTGCGGTTTGGTCAATAAAAATAATTAATAAAACAACGGAAGATCAAATAAGAGAAGACTGCGGTCGGCGGCATGTTAGGCAAGAAAAACATTTTGAACGTTTTTGTAATTCCTAACAGTAATATTATTAAATAATAGAGTGTGATTATATTGCAGAATACGAAGTTCGGTAATAAGGGTAGGGTATATTATTATATGTATTATAAAGGGCACGTAGGGGAGGATTCCCCTACGCGCCCTTTAAATACCTACCCAAAATAGAGATGGTGACACAAGCCTATAGCTCTTCTCAGCTGAGTTAGTATTAACGCTCACCAGCCGTTTAAATTGAGACATTACGAAAGTGCTCTTATTTTTTACTATCATAAACGGCATCTAGACATTATCGTGATATGCTATGCCCTGGAAGTGTCACTTTAAACAGACTTAACTCAAACATGTAATTTTTTTTACATATTACAATTTTTTGTGTGGGTATATTATTATAACCTTTTACAACTTATAAGAATATATAGAAATTTTAGTGGAGCGCCTAAGCAAAATATAGCAGCAATAATAAATTATCGATAACCTTTACTACCATAATTTATGTTAATGTCGTAGGAAATCACAACTCATGTAAAACATAACAGACAAAGGTAAAAACAGAGAAATAATGTTCCTAATATAGAACATCCCGGTAAATTTATCTTGTGTAAATATGAAAAGTGGTTAAATGATAAAACTTGTCTGCTTTTAACAACATTGGGAGTTCGGAGTTCTACACAATGGTGATTGTGGAGAGCGATATCAAGGTACTTTTAGTACATGTTTTACCTGCAATTGTTAGAGTTTTGTAGAGTAGGTCACAAATTCGCAATTTTGCTACAGTATTGTATAAGTAGGACAGTCGTATTTATTAAAAAAGTTGAACAATGTTATAGGTACTTAATTCAGCATATAGTGTGTCACACGTGTGCACACGATATACTAAACGAGTAACTTAAGATCACCGCGATGAATGATATTTGAAAACATATTAATGACTTAGATCCACATTAAAAGCCTTTTTACCATAACAATAAATATTTTCTTAGCCTATAGTAATGTGTTATATAGACATAATAGCATACTAGCTCTAGTAAAAGGGTCGCCTTTAGTGTGCCAAGCACAACTTGCAGTAAGTATTATACTGGTAACAATAGGTTACCCTAGAGAACTTTAATGTTTCATACGTGGATTAATGAATGGGAAGCCTAAAGGTACAAAGAAGTAATGAGTTGCTTTACGCCCGACTCACCAGGGTAAGGACACATTGAGTGAAAACTATAGTGGATGAATTACCTCCACGCTCACCCACTCCATGCTCTCATCCCTCCTCGTGCCATGCAATGACTTGCGATCTTGTTGTTCGACTTGCTAATGAGTTCTCGATTTAGCTCGAGACGGCATTTGCAAGTACCATGTATTTTCCATCTCATTACTTATGATATCTTTTGACATTTACTGTCAAAACTTCGATGTTTTCGGTCGGAGTAGCGACTTTCTTATACTTAAGTTCAATGTTATTAATTCACCGTACCTATTTAAAATTCATTAAAGGAAAAATTTCTTTAGCGAGTGTTTTTTGTCAGATTTAAATATATTTCGAAAGTTTGTAATCTTTGCTTGACAAATATAGGACATACCTTGAGGTGAATTATTTAGTATTAATTTTCATAACTAATATTAATTTCTTAAAAAAATAGGCTTCAATTACCTTTAAGTCATATAATATGCGTACGTGTAATAGAATTAGTTTTTTTAGATTTTACCATGTTTTAGACGGAACATTTTTGTTCGTCACAAACGTCAAGGACAATCTGCGATAAGTTCAAAATCGTTATGTGCTTAAGAACCCCTAAGTTACCCGTTTGTCCATGAAACAAATTAATTAACATACTAAATATAATATAAAATATTGTAAATTCTTAACAAAATAATATTCTACTTGTAAACGATTCTTCATTTATTACTTAAAACTGGCATCAAAGAAACGTTGCTAAAACCTATTTACCGAATTGTATCTACATAGTTTAGTTCTTGTATCGGAGTGCGCGATATGATTGCATACCCGCAAACGCTTTTCCTCCGATAATCTCGTGATTATGGACAATACAGTTTTATTGTGTAGGGATATAAGGCTTCCATATCGTCACCCAGGGACGAAATCGTAGAATTCTTACACAAAGCGGTAGGGTTGGCATACTTTTATAATAATATAATGTAAGTAATAAAGTACATTTTCCTCACTCGAGGCGCCTCGTTGGCTTACTGCTGCCTACATATTGACTTTGTTTTTGTGTGTTTGTGAAAAGTTTTTGTTCATATCTTGCCGCATAATAGGTCCGCATAATTATGAAGTTTCAGTCAAGTCCTGTCTGTCGATCATTTAGTGTTATTATGACCCAATTTATGCTAAGTTGATTTAAATCAGAATGTAATAAGCGAACTGAATACAAAATAGGAAGCTAATTGTAATCATTATCTATAGAATGGCAAATATTATTCAATGACCATAATAATTAAAATACGAGTTCTCATAATAACGAGTCCTTAGTTTGAATTAAATTAGCTACATACACATCATAATTATTGTTGATATTCATTGTACATTTTACGTTAATTGACGCAGTAAACATTGAGACTAGTTAAAACAATATAAAATTATGAAAATAGGAATAGTTTTGCTGAAAAGACATATAATAAGTAGGTGTCTTATGTTAGACGACAGATAATTCTTGTGTTTGTTTCCGCTTGCCCTAGCGTGGATCTAACATCACAGAACAACATTGAATCAAAGTTGGCCGCTATTCGCCAGCACGCCTTTCCTCCAGGAAACACGTTTATTGTATTTTATGATACGATAGTTTCAAAACTTACAACTGTATAGGGAGATTATGGACCTCATTTATTGTTTAATAGCTTTTCATAGCTCGTTATATTCGTGAAGAACGTTTAAAATAAAATGCATTGCTTTTTTGTAATTGGAATATGTTTTTTTCTTAATTTCCGTTTCTGCATATGGTGGCAATGTGTATATGTGCGTTTACGAAGCCTTTGCCAATAACAAGGTGAACGAATAAAATATTCTGGAATTAACGAATAATTTTGAATGATAACGGTGAAGCTGGAAAAATGTAGGTATTTTATTGTATAGAAGTGGTAGTGGTTCTGGTTCTGATTCTGAGGCCACTGTTATATAAACGTTTTTTAAATAGTTATTGTTATGGCATGTTCAATGATTATGAACAAAAATGCAAGCTTCCCTTCAGAAAGTATTTTTAGTAATTTAAATTTCAAGAACGGTTAAGAATGGAAAACCCGGTTAAAACAAGGGCAGGATAGAAATCATTGTCGGCCTATCTTGAGGCAACACAAAGATTTATAATTAGGTACCTGTCTAGGTACTATTGATTAGCATTAAAATAAGGTACTGTTAAAAAATCATCATCAATTATATTATCCATCGATCGGGCAATAGAGAGAAAAAATCCATCAGGTATGATGGATTTGCCCATTAAAACCTCGACCTATGACTTCGATTATTAAGACTATCATTGTCTAAAGACGAGATAGGTTATTAAAATGTAACGAAAAGCATGTCTTATTTTGTGGTAATCATACTAAGAAAAACATATTCAAGTAAGAAGTCATACCTTAATTTGTGACTGGACTTGGAAGAAATCTAAAAAGAGAATCTCAAAGAAAAATTTAACTCGTTCAAAAGAAATTCTTGGTTCGTGCCCGCATGAAGTGTACCTAATTTCATGAGCATTTTGCTTTGTTTCAAGTAATTTCGTTGTTTTCAGATATTTCAATTGGTTGTGGTAATGTTACTAGCTCACTTCAGTTGTATTGTAGTTATATTGTATTGCTTATTAGCTAATAATTAAACATTTACCTTGTTTTATCACTAAGGTAGCTTTAATTAAATAAATAAATAAAAATAGTAAAGACGCCAAATAGTTACTACCAATTAACTCCCACTATTACTGATATTCTTAATTTATCTTTATCTTACTTTAGATTATTCTTAATGGATAAGTATATGTACCGTAAGTATATGTAACACCTATTTTTCATAACCTATAAGGTATAGAGCGATTTGTTCGCGGCATCGTCCATTTATTATTATCAGTTTCCTAGCGCCGAACGCAAAGGGTGCTACATTACGGCACTCTTGTGGTTTGCAAAGTCCTGTGATTAACGCCTCTGGAACTTTCGCTGCCTACCCTTAAAACTGTATTAGGGCATATAATTTGTTAAATTTATATAGGTACATGTACATAATATGTGTAAAATCTTGACGCACAGCATTCGCTTATTAAAATAAAACTCGCGCGTAGTGTTTACCTAATGTTCAAACATGACGAAAAGTTACAAAGTTAGGTACTCCTTGAGAAATAATAAATGAGAGTTCCGTAAGCTTTAGATTCTTTGTTAATTAAATTATTTAAATGATTCTCTCAAAGTGCACGCTACTAAATTATTTGGTAGAATTAAGTCCGCTGAAGCCTTTTGGCCTTCAGTGACGCCTTCAAGAGACGTTTAGTCAGAGTAATTAGGACGATAAGGTTTCCTTCTCTTGGACGTCCTGAAAGGGGCAACAAGCACATAATATTAGACATTTTTACTTTAGGATAAATTAAAAATAAAAATCATCTTATAAAAGGGATTGTACAGATTCCTTGTAATTATTCAATGTTACGAAGCGTGCTATTAAATTGATGTAGGTACATATATATTAAAGTTGTTATTTACTTTTACACTAAATTATTACTGCACCAATACATATACATAAGTAAAGTTTATATTCCAAATGTAAAGGTAGTTTTGATGACGCTATTGGTGTAGTGGCTGAGATAAATTGCTGTAGAGAGACTCAGTAGTTCTGGGTCTGGGAAACACAAATGAATACGTATATGTATAAATGAATACGAATAAAAACGTATGTGTCGTTACTTTCCACGAAATACTTATTATTATACATCTTTATTACAAATTAATATTGCCAGTTATAATTTAATCAACAGAATTTGTCTTGTTAATGTGTGTATGGGTACTTATATCTTGCAGGACGATGATGAACTTCGGAGAGCCAAAAGCGATTCGAGGCGAGGCAGTTTCTATGTGCTTGCATGTTTGACTAACTATTAGCTTTGACTGCAAATTATGACAAACTTAGCTAAGATTTGGAGAATCTGAGATTTCCTGTGATATAGGAATTAAGACTGACGCACTAACTATATTTGCGTATAATATTATACACTCGAGGGTGCCTTAAAGGATTCCCTCGAGACACGATTTAATGATTGTGGACCCTGATCAGTTTATTCTGTAATTACCTGTTGACTAGATTTTTCCATATAGTAAACTTGAATGCGTTTAATTTTTGGCACACACAACACGAAGTTGTGGTATGTTGCTACACTAAATACCTGAATACTCGGGCTCTGGCCATCAATTACACATGACTGAAAACAGCTAAATCGTTTGACGCCAGTTTCAAGAGATGGCAAGTGCCAAGCTTGCTATGTTTCTGTGGATTATTTTTCAATAGTTACTTGAACTTTGATAATATAAATAAAATGTACGATCATTCAAATATTGGCTCTTTTTGTAACAATTAGTTTATTTTAACTCAGAAATAGAGTTGTTAGTTGCTTAGAGAAAAATACTGATATTTAGCCGCATCTAGTTAGGCTAGTCGCTGCAGACTCTATTATAGTTGAAGAATAAATTAATTGCTTATTGAATGTTGAAATAAAATAGGATTTTATTCACGATTGTTAGGATTTTTTAGGACCTCTATCTATTTCATTTGGTTAGTATAATATTAGGGTTTCCTAATAAGAAGCCCCAACATAGGAATGTACACGATCCTATAACTGAATTCAATTAAGTAAAGTGCTTAAATATAACGATCTGGTATTTAATGTTATTATAGCAAAATCATTTAACAAAACGCTAAATCCGTTCCAAATTATAATTTAGCCCGGTTATTTTGTAACTTTCTATCTAAGTATAACAAGTAAATAAATTCGTTCTTGTAAGGGAAGAACTGCTGAATCTTTTGTTATAATACCGTGAGTTGACTGTGCGAACTTGATGGCTGTTTTAAACTTCAACAAATTCTGTAATCAACATATATATCGTTTTTATAAAGACGATAGCACTATTACGCAAATTGCATTTTACTATTCATAAACGACCGGTGCGGGCGGTACAAGAGAAGTGCTATATAGAGTTCGTTTTTATAAAGGTACATTACGAAATGACTGCTTTAATAACATAATATTTGCTTTGTCGATATAAAATGATACCGTCGTCATTATCATGTCTGTAGTTAATGTTTTGCTAGGTACAGAGCAATAAAAGTACCTAATATTTATCTCAATGTTCAATGTTGTCCCAATCTCTAAAACACTGACCGATCTGATAATCAAACTTGCGAACTCACTCTGACAGCTGGTTTGTGAACACTACACCAATAAGGCAATCGAATAATATCAAGTAACTAGTAATGTACCAAATAATCAACTCCACATATAATAACTATCGTCAAAGGTTCTTATTTTATTTTATCATATATACTTACCTAGTCTGTTGGGGTACGATCGGCACTGAAGTAAGAACGTAGGGACCCAATTTTCAACTTATTCAGCAATATTTTTAATGCCATGACAGATTAAAAAATATTGCCAAAAATGTTCCTCCGTTCTTACACCAAAGCACTATATCAATTAGGTATGACTCTTAGCTTTTCAAAGACTAGTGACCCACGAATATTGTATTCTCGTATTCCACTCAAAGATTCGGGACACCTAGGGAACACTTTGAGGATAAACTTAAATCGTGCTTAAAATTCTACTTGCGGTCTACAAGTAATCAAAGTTACCGAGAGTATAACGAACCTGTTATATTTGATAGCTTAGCTTTCCTTTGTATTATCTAGTTTCGGGAATGTCAATTTTGTTTACGTTCTCTGTTATAAGTTAAATATTATAAGAGTCATGCATATGAAAAGTCAAACATATTCTTATATTATAATAGTTTCATACTATATAGTATCATAATAATATATATTTCATATTAGTACTATATTTTTATTAGCTTATGAAACTATTATATAACCAAATATACTAGTAGTACCTTTTATATTTATTTTATGAGACGCAGAATCTACGGCACCGTAAATATTGAAATAATAGATTCTGTATTTCCAGAGCATAAAGTATTAAAGTGTCTTCGATAGAACGGACTGGCGTATGGCAGCGGACCGACAGACCCAATAGCACAAAATAGGTGTCGACTCTGTTCCGATTCAAATATGCATTGCATTGACACAGATACATTACCTATATCTGTGCGTGGGTGTTCATAACAACGCAAAGATGTTGTTTCATAAAATAACGAATATAGAGTTTGGGTTTATACAGTAGTAGAATGTATTAGTCGAAGGCCAATATACGCACACTATAATAAATTATTTTCCTTAGTAAGTCCAACAAGGTATTCTAATCTATGGGTCCAACAACTTTTGTGGAATAATAAACAGATCCATATATGTTTTTAGGATTAGTTACATTGAACAAATTAAGAGCTTAGAACTACGATGTGCGAGGTGCCTGAGCGGGATTGACATAAATGTGTGGTATAAATAATTATATGACCTACAGTTAGTTTTCTTAATTAGTTTTAACCCACTATCCAGCATAAATATATAAAAAAAATATGTAGAAGCTTTACGCTTCTACATATTTTTTTTTTAAACAACGGTTTATTTATGAAAAATAATAATATACCTATTAATAAAACCAACAGAACTTGGAATATACATATTAATATTTAGATATTTGGCATTATAATTATTTCATTGTCCCTGTATATAAACTTAATATATAAATAACATTAATTCAATAGGTTAGAGATAATGGCAGGGCTACAACGTGACCATACTGAAAATGCGTTCTGAATCACCTTCGATAAGGATAATTGATAAAACACATTAGGGTTGGTGAGTGTGTTTGTTTACTCATAATACCGAGGAGGGTAAAGGCTTCACAAAAACATAACTATCGAAGTAGTTCAAGATGAGTTTACAGCGGGCTTTTAATACATATATAACTATAATTGTTATTTACGGGATACGACTGGGGCATTCCCGGTGCAGTTTGCGTACGGGACTGCGTACCTATGTTATGAGTGCTTTTGGAGTACTGAAACTTTGAGAGATTAACTACAGTGTCACTGTCTGATGAACTGCAGTGAATATAATCTCTATAGGTAGCTCTACAAGATCAAATATAGTGATGCTTCCGATATTTTTGTACGTTGATTTTTTCTGCTCCGTATTCTGTTCGTCTATGTATAATTTACTAAATACCGTAGACCCAGCCGAAGAAATCTTTTGTCGCTTGTTTTCTCCCTCTCAATGACTTTTTATTATTTTTCACTTTAACAATGCTCGCGCAAAAAATCAATGCAATGCTATTGTCCTGCGAAAGAAAAAACTGTTTACTTTCAATTGACCTTTTTTTAATTAGTCTTTTAAGCTCAGGATTAACAAGATTACTGCGTTAAAGGACTCTTAATTACAAATTTCTTAGCGGATAGGTATTAGTTTTGTCCTTTTGTTGTAGATAAGTTGGTAAGTACCTACTAGAAATTAATATGTATTTGCGTATAAATTAACAATAATAAATGATTACAGTGCTATAACTATATAAGTTGATTGGAGTTAGATTATACATATATTATATAAAGAACATTCGTATTCCAATGTGCTGTCTAAAGTTTTCAATTGTAATAGAAATGGATGGGTAGCACGTAGAGTGAACTACGAAAACAAGTATAGTTGCTGTTGCAGCGGAAGGCTCCGGCGAGCTCTCTAGCGGAATTGTGACGTCAGAGTCAGTCAGAACGTTTGCGGCTCCGACACACGCATCCGGGGCCAGGAATCTAGGCCACAGCCTACAAATATTATGAAAAAAAGTCATTACAAATTGGGGCACTTGCAAAAGTAAGTAATAGCACTACAATTGCATTTGAATAATTACATTACCTAAGGCGACAGTCGCCATCATAAACGACCTACTGTAGACAGCATAATTATACTAATGTTTTGTAACTATTATCGAAGTCTAAAATCTAGTAGCCCTGATTTCACCTAAATAGAATGATAATTTTGTTTACATATCTACAGTATCTACAAATAATTTATTTATAATTGTTATCAGCTATATCTTTATTATTATAATATCTCTAAACAGATATTAATAAAAATACATACATTTATCACTTTTTGTCCTCAATCTACATCGATAAATTAGTTTATAATGAAAATGATGTTAATTATTAATTGAACAGCATAGATAATGCAATACAGCATGATAGCCGAGATTTATTGCCTAAAGCGATCGGAGAAAATGAAAAATATTACGTCACTGAATTCCTCTTCAGGCCTTCTGCCTTTGCCAGCAACCCGGCGCCGCTACTTATTTCACGATTTTGAAACACGTATTTGTAACACATGCTTCACTTATAGGTCATAGATATTAGGGTCGCAAATTCTTTGTAGGTAAAGGTCATGTAGAGTAGAATTGGTGGTCCTCTACTGCACATCTAACAAGTTTTATAGTTTTCGATTCAGGTGAGGTATCAAACATTTGAGGACAGAGAAAACGGCGTGTTTTCTCTGTCTTAAAATTACTTTCTGTACTAACCATTTCTGTTTCATGCGGAATTCGAAGCGTCCCAAAGCTCGGCAAAACTCAATGAATATATTAAGTGTTAATATATTTCAAAGTCATGTGAATTATTAGGGGTTATGATTGCATAATTGTTAAACAATAAAGATTCCGATTATCGTTTAAACTGTGTCAGCGACAACTGTTGGCACGTCATTATTTAGTCGTCTCGTGTAACGCGTCACGTACATCTGTGACTCTTACTAAAGTAGCTTTCACAAGAACTGATCGCTTCTGTTACGCTACGTTCGTAAAATTTTATCACTGTTTTATCCCTTTGGAAGTACTTGCGAAGCCCAAGTGGTGCTAATGCACTTTGTGTAACCACGTGTGATGTGAATATGTTGGTATGATAGCAATGATATGCTCGCGCGTTATTTACGACGTTATGCTTTACGCAAGACCGTAGCTGTTTGTTTTTATATTTTCGTAGATTTGTTTCTGAACTTTCTTTTCACAACAAATCGCATTATGGTCTAATGAATAAATTATGAAAAAACTTCGTAGAACAGCTACGGCTGTTACAGAGATGACTAAAGTTTATAAATTCGGTAATAAAGGTGTTACATTATGCAAAATTAGTTTTCCATTGCTAAAATAATGGTTTATCAGTGAACAAAAGCTTTCAATGATAATATAACAAGTTTAGATAGCTATTTAGCGATTCATAGCAATACAGCTGTACTCATTACATAGTACATTTTTTATATTTTGGTGCATTCAATTATTAAATTTCAGGTTTGGCCTAAATAGGTAGATATTCCTTTATAAACAGGTAAATAAATTTTGATGATAATTCGAGAACTGAATATATAATTATGAACTTATTCAGTAACGTATTCAAATTAAAGTAAAGAAAAGTTTGTATAGACAAAGATTTCACAACAGGAAAGTGAAGTGAAGTGAATAGAAGTGAAAACAGGATACAGATTAATTGGACTAGTGAGACAGCAGCAGGATGATCCTTTTGGCCGAGGGATTGATTAGACGACGCTGCCAGAGTAATTAATTAGACACATCCGGCAAGTTCCATTCCATTTTTTGCCGTCGTGGTGGGTTTGATTGAATTTTACACCTCATTTCCAATAAATTGGGTGAAACAAAAAAGTTACTGCTGCTTCATTAGTGACGTAAATCACATAATATACAAAGGGGATGTATACTATTTCATACCTGTGTAGGTACAAAAACGGCCATGCTCTGTCTAGTATAATTCTAATTTTAACTAATTCTATAAAAAGAGAGTAGGTTTTAGAGATTCTCTTTTTATAGAATTACCTAAGTCATAGAGGTTAAAGCACAAATTAAATATAATAAAGGCTGACTTATGAAAGTCATCATATAAGTGAAAATGATGGACTATCCATTATTTTCCAATTATCTTCCATTACACATTGGATGATGATGGACTGATGGTGAGATGATTGTCGGACACACTGATGGACCTTCGGTTTGATTGTAATGAATTTGATCAGGTATACGACCATGTTGGACCTGGTCTGTCTTGGCATATTTGTTTTCATTATGGAAAAAGGAAGCAAAATAGTACGCCCACAATAAAAACACATGTATATACTATAGATAATGTAATTATTTTAGTTCAGAATCATACATTTTTTATATTATATTTTTTATAAGCAATATCAGAATACACGTTGTATATCACATTAAATAGTATTTAGTTATATTTCCTAAGCTTATGACTAGCTAAACCACATAATTGTAGTGATAATAAATGTATATTCTGTCATAGTGTCCATAACAAATGCATAGTTAATACTACTACTCAATTAACAAAAATATACGTCTCACAGACTATGTTATTTTAATCTCCTCTGAGCATCAATCGAGTCTCACGGCTATGATGCATTAAATATAGTACCTATCAAAAACTATAAGTATTATAGTAAACTCAATTCCTTTACTAAATAAATTGAAAGCATTTTTTTACTTAAATACATACACTTATATACTAGCATCTAATCGACCAATATCGATTATGAATATAATAATATCTATCACACGCTAAACTCAATCTCTGATAATTATTTATATATGTGATATATGTATACATTTTTTTTACCAGATACGCTTGTAGTCACTCTGATTAAATCACTCACTTCAGTGAGCGATAGAATCTAATCGTTCACCGAATCCTGGTGTCCAGATACTGGTATCGGGAGAACAGTAGCTCCCTGTTTTTGTGAAAAGCCTAGTCAGGCTTACCATGCTATTTCAACCCGTAAAGACTTATTCCGTTCATTAGAAGATGAGTTTTTCCGCTGTTACGGCCATTTCCTTTACTTTTGCTCGATGCACTTTACCGGAGGGTGTTATAGGGACAGAATCAATGAAGAAAAGTCCTCCATTCTGCAGTTTTCCATCCAAATTATCTGAAACCATAATTTAGCAGTTCAGACAGAATGAAGTGGTTTAGTTGTGTGGCTACACGTTTGTAATAAATTTGAAATGTGTATGTCCCGTGAACCACGATAGATTGTTCCACCTGCGACGCTGAACACGAACTACGGGCGCCGGAGATACATTGAGCTCGGCCAGCATTCACTGCGATGATTGACACTCACGGTGACTTAACTTGCCAGCTAATAAATAACGTTGACTGAATTCGACAAGCTTTTTTATATATAGACGTTAGGTAGACTTCAGGTACAAGTTGAAGGACACATTAAACCGGAAATATTCGGTGTAAATATTTAATTAACTGTTAGTTTGGTTGATAGACTTTTGCATGTTATTGCGTTATTATTTTAAGCAAGTAAAAATTTCGCACATTTACTGATAACAGCAAAAATTAATGATATTATACTTACTAATAAGTAAGTCGAATATCTCCTGCGGGCTAATTTTGTCGCCATTTCTTCTGAGTATGGCCGCGACGGGCAGCTCCAAACATTCCGGTGCCGGTAAGCCAACCACAACGGCATCTGCCACGCTGGGGTGCCGCTTGATTATCTCTTCCATTTGCAGTGGTGAAATCTGAAAAAACATTAAGTTTTATTTTTCATTAAAACATTAATAAAGGGAGAGTATAGAGTAGCCGCTGTCTTTTATTGTCAATGTTCAAAGAAAATATCGATTTAATTAAAACTTAGAAAATAAGCGAAATAAAATATAAAATTAATCAGCATTATCCAACTATATCCATACAAATTCTTCTAATGTCTATCGGTCTGTTACCTATTTGGTAAAGGGATAGTTTGACTCCCGGGGAAGGACATAGGCTAGTTATTAAAGTGCTATATGTAAAATAAATAAATTAAAAGTGCTATATGCAAATTTCGGGTATCGATACTTTAATTGCAAAATAATAATCATGTAATGTGTAATATGTAATAGGATTGTAGAGTTAATATTTGTTATGGAAGAAGAAAATAGTCATTAATATTTGTTAAAATGAGTGTCGACTATCAAATCATAGGGATTATCTATAGAATTAGACGTAAGACATTCGATAGTTGTGTTCCCAACGATATGTAATTTAATTATCCAGGTAGGTATTAAGACATATAAGTGGACAATCGAAAAGTAGATGGTAGTCCAGGTGGTACCCGCGGTGAGTTAAGTACTCGTAGGTAATCTACATTTTGATTACAGAGTTAATTAACAGATTTTACTCTACCTTAGCTCCGTAATGTCTAATTAAAAGTCGCTTGCGCTCCACGAAGTAGTAGTAGTTTTGTTCGTCTTTACAGAACATGTCACCAGTCTTGAACCATCCGTCTTCTGTTAACATCTTTCTCGTCTCCTCTAGGTCGTTCAGGTAACCCTACAAATATATAGGTATTACTTTAGTATTATATATGCCAATATGTTGTTATATATATTAAGACTAGACCCCTGAGCAGAAGGCAAAGAACACAAAACTTTATCACTTTTTACCCACTTGGAAGACTCTAAGTGTTAAAGAAAACCCAGCATGCTAGATTGGATTTAATAATCCGCCTGGCTAGCTACCATCTGACAGACAAAGGCATAACTAATACGGCGTAGATAATTTAAGATTTTTTCTAGCATATTCTTAGATTTTCTAAAGTTACGAACTTTGTCGTGTAAAATAGGCTGTACCCAGGTACAATCGGCCAACTTGATGGGAGACTTTTTCATACTACGCTTATACGGGGTTGAGAGTGATGTTCCGTCAATGTTACTAATTATGCAATCATATTTCGCAAGACTACGCAGAACAGAAATATTGGAGCGTCGGTTACTGTTTAATAACTGGATAACCAACTATTTAAAATATAGGTACTCAGCGAAATTATTTTTTCTATCCTTATTAATTCCATTCCTAATTCGTAAAATAATGAAAATTTTGTTTACTTACCTTAAAAAAGGCATTTCCCTTTACCCAAAGTTCGCCAGGTTGCAAATTTCCTTCTACTCGTCGGCCATTATCATCCATGAGCTATAATAGAGCAAATAATTAGAATACTATTACTAAAACAATGTAAAAATACTATTAAAAACCACTTGGTGGTTTATCTGTAAGTTGACAAGGTAAAAAAATAATGACAATTATTAATGAATTATTATTATATTATCAATCTATAATCGTTTAATTTCGATTAGATCTTTACTTCAATAATTGTTACATGACACTGTCTTTATTTATATAAACCGAATTAATATTTCATTTTACTTACCTTGAACTCATATTGAGACAAAGGCTTGCCACTTGAACCAAATGGTGTATTCGGATCGAATTGAAAAATAGGCGCCAACAGCTCAGTCATTCCATACACCGTGCTTATGTAAGCGTTACATTTTTTCTAAAATAAATATTGCAAAAATATTTTAAAAAGGTACCGATAAACTTTAGTTAATAATTAGTTCCCTGTACGTAAAATAAGATAATTTCTCAAGTTATATGTATAGGTATATATATAGGTATATATATAGGTATATATATATATTGAGAAATAAAAATTGGAAAGTAGGTAACTTGCCAAATTACATATTTTTAGGTTTCGTTTACAATTAGTTAGTGAACGCTTACCACCAAGCGGTATCAGATTGTTTACCATCCTTGTACTATAAAAAGACCGGCCAAGTGCGAGTCAGACTTGCGCACGAAGGGTTCCGTACCATTTAACGGCTACAGGCCAGATACAAAAAAGAAAAAAATCACATTTGATGTATTGGGGGAGCCCCCCTTAAATAACGACTTTCGAGCTATCACGGTTCATGAGATACAGCCTGTTGACAGAAAGATAGACAGACGGACGGACGGACAGCCGAGGCTTAGTAATAGGGTCCTGTTCGCACCCTTTGGTACGGAACCCTAAAAACATACTATACATAGCTTAAAAGTCCATGCTCATCACACAAACATTTGCCCGTACCGGGATTTGATCCTGGGCCTTTACACAGAAGGCAGTTTTTAATACCGCCACTAGTAGGCCATTTTTTTAATTAATGATATTATTAACTTATGACGGATAATCTAGTTTTGTTTCATATATTACCTTTAATTTGTTTAACACATGTTTTTCAACAGCACCGCCGCCAATAGAAATGTATTTGAAACATGTTAAGTCGCATACATTATCTGCTGCCACGAGGAATTGACCCAATAAAAATGGTGTCCATACAGTCGCAGTGGGCTGAAATAAGTAATATCAATCAAAACATTAAAACTTGGTAAGTAGATAAATTACTACGATAACGATTTAATATTGATGTTATTAATGCTATCAGTATTTAAATATCACGTTCTTTATTTGTTATCGGTTATTGTTCCATTAAATAATTACCTTGTATTTGTTGATAAGAGCAACAAAGTTATGTGGTGTAAGCGATTCGGATGACTGAATCCTAGTAAAGCCCTTTAGAGGACCAGAGATGAAGTATATAAGAGATGACACCCACTGCAATGTAGCCATAGCTAAGCAGCTCTCTAGTCTCTCCAAGCATGGTGTCCTGTAATAACATTGTACACATTATTGTGTTGGTAACAGAGTTTTCATTTTTTTCCTTTTAAGTTGTAACGTAACGAGGCTTAGATAGTTGACTTTAATTTTGATATAGAAATGTTTATCTAAGTAGGTACAAAATACATCGTCATAGGATAATACAGTGTCAGGTGTATGTTTACTATAAAAGTATAACTAATTACCTTTTTAAGGTGCTATAGTAACCAAGGATAGGAACCGTATTACTTTAGGTCTGGCTATTACTCAGGGGAATCCAACCAACTAATAGTAGTTTTTAAAACATGAAAAAGGTTTCTGTAATAGTAACCCAATCATCTAATAAAAAGAATTCATTAGAATTTACGAAATAATGGTGTTGATTTGTAAAAAGATCATCATAACACATTTAAAAACTTGGACCCTTGGCATTTTGTCACACATGTATTTAAAAAGTTATTTTAAATATTAGATTAAATATCACTTTACTGTTAATTATATTAAACAAACTTTCGATATGTTTTCAAACATGTGTGACAAAATGCCAAGGTACAAAGTTTTGACAGCATCTGCTTGTCTAAAAGTACAAATTATATTAATATCGGATTGATATTATTCAATATACGAATTGGTGGTAAAGATCTATATTTAGTAAATATACTATAAGTTTGGTATAAGTATAATTAAAGTAGCGATGATATATGTTTTCTCACCACCAGTTCATGATTGCGTTGAGAAGTGTATCAAAAGGTATAACTGCAACCTTCGGCAAGCCCGTAGTTCCACTAGTCAACATAAGCCATGCAGTCGTTTTAGAATGGTCAAATACAGCTGGTCTGAAAATTATATGCAATTTTAAAAATCATACGAAAAAAATATTAACGGGCTTACATTGGTATATTTAAAGAATAGGAATAAATGTTTTATTTTTTCAAGTTTCCTTTCCAATAACATAAAAGGTAACAAGAACATAATCAAAGGAGCAAAATGTTTATATTAGATCTTCACCTGTAATCGACTTGAGTGCCGTTGTGTTTCTCGACAAAAGCCGGTATATCAGCTTCGTTGTCATCAAATATAACGATTTCCCCCTGAAGCTGGTTAATCTTAATCGCTTCTTTAACCTTCTTTTCGCAAGATTTTTGACAGAAGATTATCTTCGGATTTACGTTTGGAAGTAACTTAATAAGGTCATCTAAAAGAAAAGAGTATATTTCGAAGTAAGACTGCAACGGTAACGAATATAAGTAATATTATATATTATGTATTTTAAAAACGATAGTTTTATTTCGTTGAACTTACTAGGTCCAATCATTGGATCAATAGCGCACATAGAATATCCTCCAAAGTGGCAGGCGAAGTAAGGAATACACAAATCCAAATGGTTGTTGCCTATGATAACAACGGAGTCTCCAGACTTCAGGCCGGCCTGAGCCATAGCACTGGCGAGGCAACATGAGCGTTTCGCCACGGATTCGTTAGTCTCCTGCGTATCTGTTGCAGCATCAATCTAGAAAGATATAATTTAAATCATTTGACCATCGCAAAGGCATGATAAGCTCAAGATTTTCAGCATTACCATTACTGTGCAAAGAAACACATTCTTAAAAATATTAAAGAATAAGAGAGATGTGGAGCAAAGAATATAATACAAATAAAAAAAAAATTGAAAGTTGACAAATACTGAATTGCGTGTATCTTAAGAGAATCTAATAAACATGTTAACAAGTGGTTGACGAATAGTTCGATATATTGTGCCCTCGCGGACTCGAACAACAGTAACTATGGCTCACTAGCACGACCGTGCAAACTGCAATAAACACGCGTGTAGATTTCATAAGTGCAAAGGCATTCGAGGCACGTAGTGTGCATGCAGGTGTTCAGATTCAACCTTTAGGTTAAAGAAGTCTGAAGGTCAAATTTCGGAGGTCAAACTTCAGAGTTTCATAGCATATCAAACCCATGGAAACAAACATGATAATTATGAGATAGTTTTATTGTTATGACATGATATCAATACGATTTAATCATAATATGCACTAGTAAACTCTAGTAGTTAGTTTAAATTTTATTGAATTTTCACCCTCCTTTAAACCAACCAAAAAAAAAACTATATACTTAATATATTTCATCATTGAATTAAACTTAACTTAACAAAATTAAATTAAATTAATTAGGGAATTAAATTAACAAAATGCGTTGATAGCTATTTTACTATACCGAGTTACTAATACTACAGGCCCTAATGAATGTGTTCACAACTCTATGGTCCCGATAATATATATAGGGAAGTGTGGTTTTTAGTTTAGACACGAGTCCGTCTCATTTGGGTAAACACTGAAATCACTCTCCTACCTGACAGATCATGTCTGGCTCATACAACATGGCTTCCAGCACCATGTGGCCGATGTGCACGTCTTCCTCGTTGATGCTGCATCGTTCAGTTGCATTCCTCTTCAACAAGTTCACACGGGTAATTATACTTGCATTTATATCAGACATTTTGTTATAATTAATTACTTATACCTATCGCAAAATTAGTTATACCAAACTGAATTGTATTTGAGCTCAAGGGTTTTTGATAGTAATGTAGTTGCAAAAGGTTTTATTTATATAAACGTTTCGCTTATTATTTTTATCATCTAGATATTGCGTGAAGATAACAGCATGTCTTTTTGATCCATGATTAAGGTTGTCTCTTTGACCCTGATTAAAATAAATGCTATCAGTTTTTCTAGGTTACATGTCCTACTGGTTGATTTTTTAATCAATGTCGTTTCGTCAAAAGTGTTGATTGACATGCATTCAATCGCATTCAATAATGTTATGGTATAATAATAAAAAAGCATTTTCTTAACCATTTTATTTTCATTACATATTTCGCTCACTCATAATAAACTGCCAAAACAATAAAAACAATTAGTTCGAACAGACGACAAGAAATTACCTTTTAAGTCTAGAAGTCGAAAGAAGTTAAAAAGTTTCGTACCCAGGGTGAGTTTTGAGTGATTTCAAATGTACCTACTGTTTGCAATACTGAAGTAGTGTAGAAAGCTATTAACAATATAATTTAGTTACACTGTTTTATGAATTACGGTTGAATTTCGACTTCTAGCTATGTCAAAGTCAAAGTTAAAGTCAAAATATCATTTATTTAAAGTAGGCCATATTTAAATGGCTCTTTTTGAACGTCCACAATAAAGACAGCCCCTAAAAACGCCCGCCTTTCACCTTGATTTGTACCTATATATAAATAAATTAAAATTATATGGTTATTATATTATTAAGTTTGTGTATAAAACTTTCTTTAAAGTCATAGTTGTCAAAAGTAAAAGTTAGTCATACCAAAAAAGACCTAACTATGACTTTAAAGATTATGATTATGTAGTTATTAATTATATTATGATACAGCTCAAATCTAGGTAAAGGTTTACCAAATAACATTATTTATTAAAACGATAGATTAGGTTTAATTTATTTTAATATAATTAATTTAATGTGTGTATGTCACAATACCCATTTAAATTAATAACTTTAAAAATACCAATTAAAAAATTAAGTACTATCTAACTGTACAATTACTTCGAAAATGTAATTGTTCGTTTTGTATGGGAAGAAGTTATTTCTGATATGTTTACTGTCATCATGAAGTTCATTTATTATACGACGTTATAAATAGATACATATATAAATGTTTTGTTTCAATGTTTAGTGTATGTATACGCAAATTATCTACTGCCAGGTGTATGAGTAGATATTGATTCTTCTTTGTGTTGGGTAATATTTGTATTAACCCAAAATATTAATTTCCGGGTCATCAAAAGATCACATGTATTAAATACATGTCGTCTGTCTTGCTAGATTTTGAATTCAGATATCCTTTTCGTGTTTTGATAAGGGGTAATCAAACAATATTGGCACAAAATTAATTAAGTTATCAAATACTTATAGTGCATGTTATTTCAGTAAAATGGGGTCAAAAGACCATTTACCGACTGATGATGCAGAAATCGTTTTAGCCAAGTACAGACTTGCTAAATTAGCTATTATTTTTACCACGATATCTGTGTGTTCTATAACGACTATAAATATAAATACTGAACATCTTTAGAAGTTTCTGTACTAATTCAGCTAAATGGCAATTTAAGGCCCACGCTAATAATGATACTACAATGTGGGCGTATGATGATATTGTTATTACCGTAGGAGTGTAGCTTAAGACCTAGAAATTAATTTACTCTGTAAATTTCTGCGGTGGCTTTGGAGGTCTAGGACATAATGTAATTTTTAGACCTTATCCTCAGCAATTGTTTAGGTTAGAATTATTAAAAATACGTAACTTCACCGATGCACAAATGCGTATAGCTTTAATGGATTGGAAAGGCGTAATTAGTCGGGGTTATATTTAAACATAAAAACATTTAAAGATATTAAGAAAAGTAGGTAGTTAAAATATTAGGAGATAGCGAGAAGGGATTATGTAGACAGATGGACTTCTAATTTTTAGGTGAATGATTTAGGTATGTAATAACTATAGGTACTAAGAAGATACTATTATAATAAACACCAATAAACCATTGCTTCTTCCTTTTTTTTTTTTTAGAAAAGTCGTTCATCCCGTAATTTCTGCAAAATAACTTCGCACTTTTTTCAATAATATTTATATTTTTATTTATATATTTTTAGATATAAAGCGTGGAGTTCATAGTATAAGGTATCCTAGTTTGGGTTCCTGACTCCCACAAATTTAGTATACATACCTGCAGTTAGTTTTTGAGTCAGTTTAAGCTTATATTGTCGTATTGTTTGTGGGACAAAATAAACCATTATTATTATTAAAGTGCTCTTAATCATGTGACATTTGAAAGGGACTGTGCACCATATTGTTGTGTAATAATGAACAAAACATACTTTTTTTAGAACTGCTACATATAGGGCTTATTAAATCATCTGCGTGTGTGCATCAGTTTCGCATAGGTACTCTAACGGACAAAAGTTTGTTGTCTGTGTTACGCCTAGTGAGTCGTTCAACTCGCAGCAAGAGGTCTGAAGTTTAAAGTTCAGAGTTACGTGTTTACTACGACCTCTAATGTTCGTTCCCTTTGATCATCAGGGTCTAAATACTTTTACATGCTCAGAGTTTGACGACCCATTTAGCTCAGCGGTAGTTAACGCTGCCTGCTGTGCTATGGGTCCCGGGTTCGAAAGCCGGTAGGGACAAATGTTTGTGTGATGAGCATAAACATTTGTATCCGAGTCATGGATGTATCTATGAATGTATTTAAAAAGAATGCTACTTACATGAAAATAGTATTTCACATTTAGTAAGACTTATTCTAATGGTCGTCGAAGCACTAAGTCAATGGTTACAAGCCTCAACCCGAAACTGGAAAATGCTCAATTACATACTCAGAAAGTTGAGACTTGAACCCACTGAAAGATTTAACACTTTTAATGTTAGAAGGTAGTTTATTGAATAGTTGTGCTCATTCAAAAGTTATAGTTACTTTTTTTTTGCGTAGTTATTTCGTACTTTAGGTAGTGCCAGCAAATTTGGTCGTCTGAGACTGCATTTAGAAATTTGAGATTTTTTACAAAAGCTACGTCAGTATGAATGGTTTTATCAATAATTTTCCTAATTATGATGCAAGTATTATAGGTATATGTATTTTGTTTCTTTAAAACATTTTGTAGTTGGTGTTAGGTAGCGATAATGAAAAAGTATTTTATTATTTTATTTTGTATTCTTTGCAGTTCCTGTAATTTAGTTTATGCGGCGCTACCCCAAATTTCTATGAGATAAAGTAGGTGCGATTTAATTAGTGGGTTATAGATATATATATATAGATGTATAGCGCATTTTTCTAGGTACACAATGGGAGATATTTCTGAGAGATCCAGTTAGTGATGAAAGTTATTTTTGATGTGATCTATTTGCTTATTCCATGTTAGGGTATTTTTCGCAGGTTTTGTGTTCTATCGGGATATTGTCAATAGTTAGTGAGTCATGCATTGGTATGGCTTTATTTTTTGCTTTGAAAATGATGTAACACGTCTTAGAATTGTTTATCGTTAGCAGATTATATTGAAACCACTTTAACAATAATTGTAAGTCTACTTGTGCCTGAGAAATGATCTCATGAATATTAGATCCAAAGTAAAACAGGCGTAAAATGTGTCGTCTGCATACAATGTTGTTTACATAGATCAGAAATAAGAGCGGCCCCAAAATGGATCCCTGTGGCACACCATGCGGAACTGGTAAAGCACTACTTTGAAAATTATTTAATCTCACTACTTGCCACCTATTTGATAGGTATGAGTTTAGTATTTTAAGAGCATTGCCTTTGATACCGATGCTTTCAAGTTTTTGTAATAGCAGTTTGTAACTCACGGTATCGAAGGCTTTTTTCAGATCAATAAAAAGACCTAAAGCTATTTGCCGTCTATCTATACTATGTTTTATTTTCGTTACCAAGTAAATTGTTGCTATGGTAGTGTTACTTATGGGTCAAAATCCATACAGGCGTTCTGATATATAATTAAATGTGTTTAAGTAAGCTATTAAGCGATTATATATAATTTTTTCCAATATTTTTGACAAGACTGGCAGCACAGATATGGGACGATAGTTTCCTGGGTCAGTCCAAAGTCTTGATTTATATATGGGTGTCACCTTTGCAACTTTTAAACTATATGAAAATTCCCCATCGTTCATAAGGTCGTTGAAACATTTAGCCAGGTTGTGTAGAATAAAAAATTGTACACATTTTATCACTTTTATGCTAATTGTGTCTATACCACTACTAGAATTGGAATCAAGATTATTTATTATGCTCTTTTCACCCGCATACTATGTCTTAAATCTTAACTAAATTTAAACTGTTAAGATACAACGAACTAAAGGTTAAGCTACTAAAAGCACGTTTAATGTGATACGTTAGACCTGATAAAATAATCCCAACAGTTAATAAAATAGAAACGCTATTTTTATAATTAAATGGGTTACATAAAACAATGAAATAAAATGTACGACTCATTAACCTTAATTAATGTGTTTGAATAGCAAAGCGTGTTGAAATCAGTCGTGAGCTCGTGAATATTTTGGCAACGGATGGGCCTCTACCTCTATAGTCTTTACATCATCATAATCGGCATCAACCTATTTATAATCCCACCGGTTGGTTGGTTGTTCTCTGAAAATAAAAGGGGTAAGGCTAGTGCGGGTTGACGGACTATATGGCAAAGCAATTACATGAACAGGTAATTCTACCTCCAGTTGTTTAAAATGAAACACAGTCAGTAGATACTGTCTGTAGCAGTCGTGGGTTATTATACAAATTAATACTTTTATAACAGGCGAAATGAGTTTTCTTTGTAGAAATAAAATGGGGACGGCTGGTTTACATAATAATTATTACTAGTGGCCGCGAAGTGGTTTAAATTCAATTGTAATTAATATTTTTATTCTATCAAGTTTATATTATGTAAATTACATATAAAATATGTTCAGTACTCTGCACTCAATATCACACTGCTCTGTACGCACATTATGCTTCATAAGGGTACAACGTTTTCTCTTTACAAATTTCTAAAATGTATTACTGTGATTTATATAATTTACTAGCTGACCCAGCAAACGTTGTTTCGTCACATTATAGGGGTTGATGGTAGAAGAGTGAAAATTTAGGGTTATAAGTACTTTTTAATGCCAAATCATAAAAAAATACTTTGTCAAAATAATAAGAAAAAAAAATCTGGTGATCCGCATCATTAACGCATATCTAGCCTACGACCGATTCTCATACCTACCGAATATACATACAGAATTTCATAATAATCCATCAAGCCGTTTCGGAGGAGTTCAGCGACAAACACTGTGACACGAGATTTTTTTTTATATAAGATTATGTTACTACTTACTACTACCTAACCAGTGGGCCAAACATACCGCATGACTAAACATTTTTGTCATGTGAACACTACGAACCGGCATTAGTCGAGTGCCGCTCTTGATTCCAGTAAATAAAACACTAAATAATAATAACATTTTATTACTTAATATACATATGGAGTAGTAATACCTAATATAGCAAATGATTATGGCTCGTAGAGAACTTCGACATACATATACAATTATACATATTATTGACGCTAGAGACCCTTATACTATTTTTATTTAATTCGCTTTAGATGAACAATTATTATATTCGATTAATAACTACTTATAAACTTATAATACTTAGATCATCATAAATAATAATATTTTTTCTCAATATCCGACAATTTCTACGACTTTTAGATAAATTATCTACATATCCTCTT
Source organism: Craniophora ligustri (assembly GCA_905163465.1). Taxonomy (NCBI): domain Eukaryota; kingdom Metazoa; phylum Arthropoda; class Insecta; order Lepidoptera; family Noctuidae; genus Craniophora; species Craniophora ligustri. The sequence continues at coordinate 7,238,191 of LR990959.1, forward strand.
ATGAAAAAATACACATAGACGTAAAATGTGATGCCTTGGATATCAACTGCCTGAGTTTTTTTAAGTGATAATAATTCTGGCTGTTCATTATCTAGAAGAGGATTCGTTGTGCTGTCGTGGCTATCTCCTTGACTAACGCCCGATGTACTTTTCCTGAGGGCGTGACAGGTAGTGAATCTACGAAGAAAAGACCACCGGTCAATATCTTTCCTTCCATATTATCTGAAAAAAAAAAACAAACGCATTCAGTAAATAGAAATGTTGGAATTGCCCATTATGTTTAAGAATGTATTAGTATTTTATCAGTTCTTCTTCTGGTCTTTCTTTATTTCATTCAAGTATATAATATATGTGTATAATATATGTATAGATATATAATATATAATATAGTATTTGTATAGGTAAAAAATCTAAACCTAATTGTCTATGTTCAATATACAATTTTTAGATCGTGTCTTGGGCTGTTTATTATCGACATATCGATTAATCAGTGTTTTTTTGTGATGAATGAAAATGAATAATGATTTGCCATGAATGTAATCTGATTATAAATACTTGTGGTAATGGTAGTAGGTAATAGTTGTAGTACCTGTTTGTTAAGTTTTTGATAATAAATTAAAGTTATTTTAGGGTAGAAAGTGTGGGATGAGTGTGCGTCGTGTAAATGAGACCGAGCTTCCTCATTTCGCAGAAATCGTACGAGACTTCTGGTTTTATAACATTTAAATTACATTTTGAATTAAAGCCATAACATGACCGACCATGTTGATAAAGCTAACGGATTTTATATTTTTATCCCGATTTCTTTGCTTAAAATGAAACGCAGCTGGTATTTACCGTTGTTGTACATTTATTTTACAAATTGAATACTATTAAAGTATTAAGAGGCAGTATGGGTGCCAGCTGTTACACAAGTAATTATGACATGCGATATGAGTTTTCTTGAGTCATCAAATGCGGAGTGTGATTATTATGCCTGAATAAAATATTTAACTACATGAATATATTGCTCATACCTGTTTGTTTATTATAGTAATAAAGGGAATAACATTAATATATCTGAAGTGAAAGTAATACCTATTAGTACATAATTAAGGAAGTTTAGTTTGCATTTGCGTTAAGGTTTTAGGGGTAGTTACAGGCCTGAGTTGAAATTGCATAAAATAAATGGGTATTTTGTTCATTACAGCCTCACAGTCTCTGGGCATGTGGGATATGGTATTCATAAAAAGTATAACAAAATAGAAAACCATTATTAACCCACAAATCTAAATATTATTAACTATAAACAGAATACATACTTTTCAGTAAGTCGACAATTTCTTGAGGGTTTATTTCGTCATTGTTTTTTCTGAGCACAGCAGCAATGGGCCGCTCCATACATTCAGGTTCCGCCAAACCCACTACACAAGCATCCGCTACGCCAGGGTGGCGCTTGATTACTTCTTCCATTTGCAATGGTGAAATCTGTAAGCAAATTAAATGGTTACTCTATCTACGCACAGTTGGTCACAAACGTGGTTGCCGATTTGAACCTCTGAAAATTATTCATCCCTCAACAGTTTAGATCAGATTGTAGTGAAAGGAATTCCCTTACAAATAACTGAAGAATATAATTATGATTGACAGATTTCAGTGAAATATGATAACAGACATATTTGGTATTGTTCAGGGTAGTGTGCTCGGTCCTATCTGTCTCTTGATCTATAACTACTGACTATGCCAACTTTAGCTAAGCAAAGGAAAAAACATTTTTTTGCTGATTATAGAGCACTCTTCTTTAGTGGGGATAATTGAGATGAGGTCTTTGATATTGCACAAAGGGGCTGCAACAAAGTGTGTGAATTCTACAACACAACGGTCTAATATTAAACATTGCTAAAACAAAAGATACTTTTGCTCTCAAAGCTAAACTCCGTCCGTCCACGATTTAGTGTCATCACAGGTCGCATTTGCGTTTCTACGCTTTTCGTGTTTATATTTTAGTGCAAATGCTACTCAAATTTAAGTAACCATAAAATATGGCGCAGTCTCTGTCACTTTGCAGGTGACTTAAAAAGGCCGCGATATTTTAAAGAGTTATAAGTTTCAGATTGTTAATCTGGGTGACTCGAAAATGAAAATTTATTTAAGTATATTATTTAAATGCTGAGGCACAAAGGTCATTCAAATAAAGGAGATTTAAAAAAAATATATAATTGTTAAAATGAACACTATAATTTACTTATCTATATATAATGCACAACCAAATTGAATATGTGAAAAATAAACTATCTGCATTAACAGGATCACTTCATAGTATTAATCGATGCATACCTAAGAGGATACGATATGCCATTTATAATTCTCTTGTTAAGTCGCATGTGTTGTATCTCATAGAAATTTGGGGTAGTGCCGGGAAAACAAAGTTACAAGAATTGCAAAGAGTACAGAATAAGACCATAAAGATATTGTTTCGTTATCCATACTTAACACCAACTTGTAAAATTTTTGAAGAAACAAGACTGATGAATATCCAACAACTCTATGTCTATAATACTTGCATCCTGATTAGAAAAATTTTAGACAAAACCATACACACTAACTTATCATTCACAAAAAAATCTCAAATTTCTAAGCGCAGCCTTCGTCGACCGAGTTTACTTGTTTTGCCAAAAATACGTACGAATTACGCTAAAAAGAGTATCACTTATGAAGGCGCACAACTTTTTAATAATCTACCTACATACATAAAAAGTGTTAGCTCACTCAGCAGTTTTAAATCTCGTTGAAAATTATACATACTAATTTCCTCCAACATTCAAAACTGTTGAGTTTGAACTGCTGAATGAGTGTTACAGATGAATAATATTATTTACTGTACTATAAATATATATTGGTGACGGTTACCTAAAATAAGTACACTAAATGTTTCATCTATATTCTCATGTAAGTGGCTTTCTTTGTCTTTTATGAGAATAAATGATTTAAACCTAATCTCTCTTCAAAATAACTATCACAAAAAAGTTTAGGTAGTCCAGTATGAGGGATGGTTTTTGTTTGAGCCATATGATACCCGATACTGCTCATCGTCACCGGTATTGGCACTCATCATCATCAATATATTACTTCTCATTCTACTGCGGGTTGGCAGTATAATATTGTAAATATCTACTCTAGTCTTAACAAGATTTAATAAGAACATTCCTATGATACCTACTTGTAATCTCAAAATTAATTTCTCTGCAAAATTTAAAACGATTCAAACCATGTCACTATATTATAAAATGTTTCAAACAATTCAAAATTTTACACAATATTAAAAATTATTCATTTTTGAAATCACTTCTTCGTATAAAATGCGTTAGTTTGAATATGACTTTAGAAAATGATATTATTCACCATTTTGACTATAGCGAGGTCTCGTGTAAATAGAGAAAGAAATATTTTATCGTCTACTGAAGACGGTACGATTTGGTTGGCAGATATTTTTCTTACAAATAAAACTTAGTTTTGTCTTGTCGCATATCAACCGACTCGACAGTGCTCCTACAGAATGAATCAGAGCGTGAGAGCAATGCTAGCTAAGTTTATACTATCTTAGTTTTCGCCTTACATGATTTGCAGAGACTGGTATAAAAATAACGCTTGAAGTAAATAAAATATGCACTGTGCTTGACACGGATTATTAACTATATCGCAATATTTAATATGAGCAATAATAAATAAATTTTAAATATTACCAGGAAACCATAGTGTTTAATTAAAAGTCTCTTGCGTTCCACAAAGTAATAATAATTTTGTTCGTCCTTGTAGAACATATCCCCGGTCTTAAACCAGCCGTCTTCTGTTAACATTTTCCTCGTTTCTTCTGGGTTGTTCAGGTATCCCTGGAAATTATAAATATCGATAAGAAACTAACAGTCCCAATTAGTGTGTGTAAAAATCCCAATATTCTGCCTCGATTTCACTTTAGTGATTTAGAAAATCTTGAGAGATATGAAATTGTATTTTTAGCCATGATATTATTTTTAAAAGAATAATTTCAATAGGCAGAAGTTAAATACAATTCGAGAAATAAGTTTGAATATATATCACAATCAATTGATATCATTGAGTTACTTATTTACTGTCCCAATCAAAGGCACGGGAACGACTCAATACGCTGCGTATTATTTACATATTTTAGACTCCCAAACTATGAGAAATTGTTATATTTAGGCTATATTTAATTATTAGTTCGATTATATTTAACTTGTTAGCTACTAATAATAATAATAGTCTAATCTCTGATTGAATTTAATATTCTATACCGCAATCAATAGATAAACACTTGCAGCTGAAGCGCTGTGTTCCCATTATTATAGCCTGTAATAATTTTTCGTGCTTATTTAGTCAAAATAATCTTTTATATTTTGTAATTGATAAAATATTATTTGGTGGTAATCGTATTTATGTATAGGTATTATTATTTTATCACGCATACCTTAAAAAATCCGTTTCCTTTGACCCATAGTTCCCCAGTCTGTAAGGTTCCTTCCAGAGGACTGCCGTTATCGTCCATAAGCTGCATACATAAATCATAATAAAATTAGATACTACTGAAATAATCAAATAAATGTGTATATTTTAGCCAGGCCTAAATCGCTAGAGCCAGAAAACCCGGCCATCTAGTATATAGGTACAAGCATTATAAAATCTCTTATCGACAGGTATATCATGTAGATATTTTGGTAATATTTGCTAGAGTGGGTTCACCACAAGTATGCGTTACTTTTTTTATTCATCATCATCACCCATTATTGTCCCACTGAAGGGCACGGGTTTCCTCCCATTTGAGTGAGAGGGATTAGGCTATAGTCCACCGCGTTCGCCTACTGCGGGTCTGCACATAACTTCAGTCATAACGTCAGTGGTAGAGATCGCAAACCGGGCCCGGCCGGGCCCGGTGCCCTTTTAGACATCCACCGAGCCCGGCCTTTCATACCGGGCCCGGTGACCGGGCCCGGTAGGTACGAGAACTGCAGCACGGAAGCCCTAACTTTTCTTTCCTACACTTAGTATAATTTATACTGTGACTTAGTTGACGTTTGTCCTTGGTTAACGAAGTATGTGTGTTGCTCTGTCATTCCGTCGCTGCCGCAAGCACAGCAAGACTAGTTTATTATAGCTACTTTCATAGCATCATGTCTTACGGAATATTGCTGTGGGGCCGTGCTGCAGACATAGAGTCAGTCTTCGTACTGCAGAAAAGAGCAATAAGAGCCATTTATAACCTAAGTACTCGTGATTCACTCAGAGAACTCTTTAAAGAAATAAATATTATGATAGTGCCCTGTCAGTATATCTTTGAAAATATAATGAACGTTAGGAAAAATATATCACATCATACGAAAATATGTGATCTGCATAATTATAATACTAGATATAAGTCAAAATTAATGCAGCCACAGCTTCGTCTCGCTAAAGTCCATACCTCTTTTGTGGGATAGGTATAGTTAAAGCTAAAGCTACCAAAGTTTATCGATGTTGATAAGACAAGTTTAGTACATGAGGCTGCGTTATTAGTTTCTTATTCTAATACTATGTTTTCAAGAAGCAGGAAGCAGGTCTTTCTCTTAACTCTGTATAGTATTACGTAGTAACTAATTCTGTATTAAAAACTCGCGATTTTGGGACTGACTAGTGTTATTTGCTGTTTTGAAATAAATATTATTCCGTATCCTTGAATCATTGTATATTTCCTCCATTTACTTAAACCAAATTGGTCTAAAATACTTTAAAGGTTTCACCCTAATACATTAACCCGGACATGCCGCCAACCCGGCCGGGTTGAAAAACATACCGGGTTGCAATCTCTAGTCAGTGCGTGCCTTGGATTTGAACTCGAGACCTTTGACATCTGAGTCCACTGGTCACACAACTAGACTACCATGGTCTTATTTTTATTTTACAACACAGGTTTTTGATTATTATAACCAATCAGTTTATTACAGATACCCTGAACTCATATTGAGATTGTGGCTTGCCAGTAGATCCAAATGGTGTGTCCTCTTCAAAATGAAATATGGGCGCTAATAACTCAGTCATTCCATAAACTAAGTATAAGAACGCTCCACATCTTTTCTGAAATAGAAGATTATCTTTAGTCAGTGCAACAGCAATAGGATGCACTTGAAAAGTTCATATCAGGAACGATCTATCAATGGTCTTCGATGCATCTTTGGCAGACAGCCTTGTTATCAAATGGCTGACTCACTTACCTTAACTTATGATATAAAAAATCTTTCAGATTCTTTGTATTCATTTAAACATTGTACTCTCATCAATGCATTTACCTACTGTCCCACTGCTGGGCACGGGTCTCCTCTCATTTGAGAGGCTTGTAAATTATAAAACATTGTTTATATTAATTTTCATTAATTGCAATACTTACTTTAAAGCTGTCTATTAATGGCTTCTCGATAGCGCTGCCACCTATAACGATGTATTTGAAGCACGATAAGTCACAAACGTTTTCTGCCGCTGTAAGAAATTGACCTAATAAATATGGCGTCCATGCTGTCGTGGTTGGCTGAAATATTGTCCAAATATTTTAATAGAAACTAGTAAGGAATTTTCATGATATTAATAGTAAATGATATAAATAAAATTGAGTACTATTGCCTTACCCTGTATTTGTTGATAAGAGTGACGAGTCTTTGCGGTGTCAATGGTACTGAGGATTGAATCCGAGTATAGCCCATTATGGGACCCGACAAGAAGTAGAAAAGTGATGACACCCATTGTAATGTAGCCATAGCCAAACAGCTCTCTAACTTTTTAGTGAACGGTATCCTGCACAAAGATCACACAATCTGTTGACGTCTCTTTTCCTAACAAGCTAGACGGATATCACGCTTAGGACCTTTGTTATTTAAAAAATGACATCTCGAAGTCTTTTGTCAGCGTTGTATTGTATTCATATTTATTAAGATGTTTTACAAAATACTTGACTTAAAATGGAAAAATATCTCGCTGCTGCAAAAGCGAGTATGATTTGCAAAAGTTATTGTATTTTAGGGTTCCGTATGTCCAAATGAAAAACCGAAACCCTTACTAATGTGATAACCATCACACTTATGTATATGTATGTATACTAGCTTTTCCCCACGACTTCGCCTGCGTAAAATTTGTAATTTTATCCGCATACAAACTTCCACCCCTCTTTTCTCTCTTTTAAGGGATGATTTCCGGGACAAAAACTATGCTGTCCTTCCCCGGGAGTCAAACTATCTCTATACTAAATTTCATCTAAATCGGTTTAGCGGTTTAAGCGTGAAGAGGTAACAGACAGTTAAACAGAAACACTTTCGCATTTATAATGATATTAATTAAGGCAGTCGATTTTCACCTTTTCACTTATAGAATACAGATATCTCGACAACGTGAGTATAAACAAACATTTGCAGTTGAAACGTATGGGGGATATGTATTTCAACTACTTATGTGTAAGTGCAAGTCCTATATAGTACCTAGGTCTAATTGTGTGAACCTACCAATCTGTGCAATTTTTTATCCCGTCATGATAGATTAATCAAGAAACACCGTTGAATATTCTTATAAAAATTAGAATATTTTTATTCTAAATATTAGATAACTCCTTGTATAGTTATGTCCTACTTACCACCAGTTAATGATTGCGTTGAGTAGTGTATCAAACGGTATAATTGCCACCTTCGGTAAGCCCGTAGTTCCGCTAGTCAACATTAGCCAGGCAATCGTTTTGGAATGGTCGAATTCAGCTGGCCTGGAAAGATATTATTCCGGGATATATAGACATACAAGAATCGCACTAAAAAAAACGTGCATATTTTTTTTATCCAACGGTAAAGTAGCGTGAAAACTCTATACATATTTCTCTTTTTGCAGCTGTTACCACAATGAATATTCTTCATTTTGTTTTTTTATTAGTCAAAGCCTTTGTCTTGCTTGTTGAAAAGCATAGACATAGGAGGCACACAATTTAAGTACCTACAAATATTATTGTGTTATAAAATAGTAAAACTTTTTGCCACAGCCTTATGTAATTACGAGAATAGTAGCTAGCTGCATATTGTTACCTTACAATTTACCTGTATAATTTATTCCCAAGTTTGATAAAAAGCTATTTATTCTTGAACTAATTTTATAATCTGCGTAAATCTATTCTTAAATGAGTTAATAATATAAACCTTAATTTCTCTTCGATACTTTGTAACATCTACTGTGTATATTATATTATTATGTAGTTCTTTATTAATTTGTCTTTATGTTTGTTTCACTTTGAAACAGATAGTTACCTATAATAAACTTGCGTGCCGTTGTGTTTTTTAACAAATTCACCGATATCCGCATTTTTATCATCAAATATGACAATTTCTGCAACCTCCTTGTTTATTTTAAGCGCCATTTTGACTTTTTCTTCACAAGATTTCTGACAGAAGATTATTTTCGGATGGATGTATGGGAATAATTTAATTAAATCATCTGCAAATAAAAAAAAAGTTTTTGGATGAAAAGTTGAACAATTAAACGCTATCCGAACCCAAGTGTATGAATGGAAAATGGGAAAATGTACGTGAAATGATTTTTAACCTACTTTGTCTGATGCTGGCATCAACTGCGCACATAGGGTGTCCTCCTAAATGACAGGCGAAGTAAGGAATACAGAGGTCTAGGTGGTTGTTGCCCATTATGATGACAGGGTCTCCGGGTTTCAAGCCGGAGTGAACCATAGCACTGGCGAGGCGACACGTTCGCTTCGCCACAGATTTGTTCGTCTCCTTTTTGGCAATTGCAGCGTCGATCTTAAAAAACGGGTAAATGAAATTTTCTCCATAAAACAATACACAAGTATTTATTACAAAGAAACTACAATAAGTGTATAAATAATGTGTATTTTTTAATCAGCTTCCACGTAACCTGACTAGGAGTTTATATTAGAAAGACTTTTATTAGGTCAAATGAACAAATAGTTCTCGCCCGAGTGGTAGGTACGTGAGAATCACGGGATAACTAAGTAGGTACGGCGTACGCGGACACATATACTCCATGTTTTTTCACCGCAGTTTGCCTTATTCGTTTTTATTTAATATGTGCCACGTTACAGTGGACGACTGGCAACGGCCAACGTGGCATCTTAGCTTTAGAACTCATAATTATTAAGGTAATGTTTGACTGGGTACGCTTTTAAAAAAAAACTTTAAAATAAATCTTGGGCATGTCGTAGATACGTCCTTTCTAATACAAATGTCCTTGCGTTTTATACATACATAAACCTCCTTGAGGCAGAACTCCTTAAACTATTAACAGCCAATAAGTTACTTAACTTGCCGTATTGTAGGTAAAATAATATGGATATGTATGATCCAAGCAAAAACAATAAACATAGAAAGCATGAGGTCAGTAGAGTAGAAGCATCTGTATCTGTACACTTTTGTGCAAAAAGAAAATACACGATTTATGTACTTGTATTATTATATTAGGAGATACTGAAGTTAGTTTCAATAAAACTCAAAATACTTCGACATTATTAAATAGTAATTACCTAGTAGTAGTACCCAATTACCTACAGCAGAACTCTAAACCTGAAATTTAACGGATAGCTGTCATTATGACATAGCGCCATCTAGTTCCGTGGTAAGCAACGAGGCTTGTGTTACGGATACTTGTTGGTTGATATACTACATAATATACTTTTTTTTTCTAAATACATACATATTATACATAGATACATCCATGACTCGGATACAAATGTTTATGCTCATCACACACCCTACCGGGCGCCATAGCACAGAAGGCAGTGTTAACTACCGCTGGACTAATTGGGTCGTCAAACAAATATGTCATTAATTACGATATTATTTTGTAAAATGCATCATCGTTTTTGTACCTGACAGTATCCCTCTGGGTCATCCAACATGGCCTGAAGCACTATGTGGCCGATGTGGACGGTTTCTTCTTTGATGCTGTACCGTTCAGCTGCATTTTTTTTTAATTGCTGTACTCTATCAATTACGCTAATGATTGACTTATCTATCATTTTGAAGTTAAGCGCTTAAACACAAGAAGATACACCAAACTTGAAATTCCTGAAAATAAATATACTGAATGTCGACTAATCTTCTAATGACCGAACGTTTATATATATACTCGTTTCTCAATAATTTTATCTTTACTATTGTTGCGTTATACAGTTTAATAGTTTAATCTGTAATTAATCATCATTATTTCTAGTAGTTAAGTCTCCTAAAATTGCAATATTTATTAGTAGTAGCCAAGTAAAAAGTAAAAAACCGTTGAAACAGTCTAGGACTAAAAAAATGGCTTCATGCGGTATTTTTTGTCCCGTGTCCATCAAGTGTCAAGTAGGGATTTCTGCCGAGGGGATTTGGTAAAACAAAATCAGTGCTTTGTTTGCTACTGTCAAAATCGAGTTAAAATCAAATCATTGTCATAGACTTATAGAATTTATTTTAATTTGAAATCATAATATATTTTTCGATGATTGTTATAGATTGATATATACTTAAATATTTAGGCTCTAATACGTGTAAAATGCAGGTATGTGTTAGTACCTACATTTTTAAGATTATCATTGATCACAGTAGTAAATTGGCCGCAGTCGTTATATGTATATAGCTAATCGTTACAGTCCGCACGGCCCTACTGGACTCGTAATAGCTGTTACTTACTATGTGTGTGGACATCTTAGAAGCATCAGATATTTCACTATGTATTAAAATCTGATGGCAAAAACATTGCTGACTACGCTTTTACAGAAGTAGCTATATACATAATAATATAATTATACCTATGCATGTAAATACCTCATGTTATCATGACAGCATAGAAGAAGACATGTTTCGTTTATACCTACTGTACTGTGAATGACTGTCATTTCAGTTCGTTACTAGGGTTTGCACCAGTACCTACTCTTGGCTTGTCTGACCTGTAAAGGCTGTAAATAGCTTCACTTATACACCAGCGTGGTTAAAGTTCGGTAATGTTTATCAGAAAGTTTGGTGTTACGCAACTGCAGGGATAGATAACATAGTGTAAAAAGCTCTCAGACTTATTAAAAGAATGCATGGAAAGCCATTTATTTTATGCGAAAATAACACTCAATAATTATTGTATGTTGTATGCCTGCAGTATACTGCGCTGTTGCGATAATATGATTGGTATTTTACAGCCATCTAGATGGCATGCTGTGTCATACAGTTACTTGGGTTATTGCATATCAATGCAATAATTCCAACCGGGTATCATTTTCTTTTGTGTAAGTCTTTTTACTGCTTTCTATTTTGTGCTTCATTGTTAACAGCTTCAAATAATATTAGGTTCCTTTTCATTTATGATTAATTCTTGAACTCATATGGAATCATGTGGAAGTCAAAACTTTCGGTTGGTGATTTTATAATTAATAACATCGCCATCCAAAGTTCTGAAGCTATTGTCTAAGTTAAAGAGTTTCCCCATTTAGTCTGGAAAAGTCCATAAAGTGATTCATCATTTATAAAGGATCGTCATAATCATCATCACCGTAAGCCGTCAACTGCTGTCATTGCGGGATGAATAGGATAGCAAATTACAAATAAAATATGTTCGTCTTATAAATATGCTATCGTAAAATATTAACTGTTAGATATCGATACCCCCCACTCCACAGTGAATTTCTCAATGATAGGTAGTTATCTCTCGTTCATATCTTTACATTCTTTAATCGTATTTCAAAATGAATGATTTCAGATATCTATTATGTGTCGTTAATTGTATTCTAACAAAAAAGGGTTTACCTTGATAAAGCAGATATCCTACATGTTTATGTTAATAATTTGAATGTTGGTTATAAATATATAAAAACACTGGCTATTTTCAGATTAAACCCAGTTAATACATTCAGTGTTGAACAGTGCAGGTATAGTGTATGAGTTGATGACGGTCTTAAGTAATCTGGAATAAATAAATTATATAAAATAAACAGATTATATGATTAAAGAGAACCAAACGAACTCTTTCGAAATTTAATGGTTATTTTGCAGTATTAACGGGTATAAATTATATTGAAATGCCTCATTATATCGTTAATAATCAGTTGGATTGTTATTTTCAGAATGTTATACAATATCAATACTGTAGTGAATTCAAAATCTGTTCTAGTAAAATTTAACCGGCACATAACTTGTTACCAAATTATTACGTTCTCAAAAAAATTATGGAATTAGTGACAGATAAATCGTTAATTTTGTTTTGTTAGTAATTATAAATATAGGTACCCTTGCAGTAATGTAGTATTTACCTATTAGCAATAATTAGCTCTGAAAGTGGCTGGGAAAGATCAACAGCGGCGGATGCGGCGCCAAGAATCGAACATAAAACTTTAATGAGTTTCGCCTCTTCTTGTTATCTTAAGGCAGGTTCAACAAAGTTTTACCTTGTTCTGTTTATTGAACATAGCACAGTTTGCCCACAACTCAATATGAAATTATGTTTAAGTTTTAATTAATGGCCAGAACGAACTTGATTCAATTTAGAATTTGGACAAAGCAAACCAATTTAACCTAACAGTAAGGAGGTATACACAACAATGGGACTACGATCTCAATAAATACTAAAACACCTTTGGCTTTAACTAAACTTATGGAAATGGATAACATAGATGTAACACCCTTGTTAATATTAAATCACCCACGAAAATTTAATTTCCCTGCATCCATATTATATATACATAAAACTGAATTTGAAGGAGAGGCTGAGAGATCGATATTATGGATAAATGGAGCTTACTGCAGATTTACAGAATGATAGACATTTGGGGAAGAGAGGTAGATAACCAAAGTGGTAGGTCTCTAGGATAGTGCAGTATCTGATACTTCGCTCAGTACCTACGAGTTTAAATAAATCACTATTCTCATGTTGAAAAATGTGTGTTCTTTATAATCCAGTATATATAAATATGTCAATCAAAAATGCTATGCTAAAACTAATAGACATACTTCTAGTAATTTAGGTCTGAAGTTGTACGTACTGGCTTAAATAACTACTTATATAATAGTAATAGCATTGACTTATCCGAAATTTAAGTTTTGAAAAACTGCTATTTTTGGAGTTTCAATTCAGAATTAAAAAGTATTTCTATTAAATTTGATACAACAAATATGACTAACATCCTTTTGAGATTATACTATTAGATTCTTTTTATTCATATTATCATTTGCATAATCTATACTCTTTGCTTTTGGCTCTTTGGTTTTACCTTTATGCTTTGAGGACTTTACTTTCTGTAAAAAAATATAAATATTCTATATTTACCTAACTGCTTGTCTGCTATAGTACTTTGCAGATTAAAATTAAATGTACGTGGCAGCTGCGGCGAGGTGGCAAAGCGGGAGCTTTAAGTGATATAAGTACTTGATCTTAAGTCCATTTAAGATGCGACGTAGTTGAGTAGACAACGATGGGTTGTCTTTCTTATATATTTTTAGTTCAATATTTCATATGAGAAACTTTATTGTTATAAGAGATTTTCAACCGACGAAACAAAAAACGGAGGAGGTTCTCAAGTCAACGCGTATATATTTTTTTAATGTATAAATGTACGCATAACTTTTTACCGTCCGAATTTGATAATTCTTTTATTAAATTAATATTAATTCTTTAATAACGGTTTATTATTTTTTGCTTTTCAGTTTTTCGGCGTTTAATTTTTTTGTTAATAAGTTTTCATTTTCATTCAATGCAATCCCTAGCGTGACAATAGTAGTTCAGTTCTTAAGTTCTTAGGATATTATGTTATTTCTTTGAGATACCTAGGTAGATCTACATTCTCCGTCGTTTAGATATTTTGTATAAGATGATGTTTATATGAGTAGATGAATATCAATTCTAAAAAAATAAGATATCAGAGTTTAATAATGTATATCTATTAAGATTATTTTTATAAAACAGCTGTAAAAAATAATATATAGTTTGTGTATGTTCGTTAAGTTGATTGATCACGGTGATATATTATATACTTAAAACAATATGCTCTCTTAGTAGGTATTATTTTTTAAAATTTACGTATATTTACATAAACCCAGGAATTTATAATAGCGGAGAAAGTCGTGAATGTAGTCTGATGACACCAATGAGTTTAAGTGCTCAAAACAGGGTTGTAGAAAAAGTAAGGCCAAACAGTCCTACTCGCCACATCATTACGTGTACGGGCTAATGGATATTATATCGCTGTAGCTTATTCTGTGGCTCTAACTGTACGCTCACATGAATACTATTGCGCTTTGTCTAGGGAATATTAACGAGCTACTTATTATTAATTATTTATTAACACCCGAAATTTCATATTTCGCATTTAAAAGGACGAAAAGAATCAATTTTTTTCGATATGTCCTCGTGATATCTGGAATTTTTCATTTTAATTTTAGATGGATGAGGAGCTTTTCGTAAATCACCCCTTTAAGTAGCTATGAAAACAGTTATTCTAACTTCTATTATCTTTAACAAGTTTTATATGTTTTCATCATAAAATGCATATTAGAATCTGAAATTGCCGGATAAAGAGACCGTTCGTTATGCTTTATGTAACTATCTTGGTGACTCTAGGATTATGTAGGTACTATACTTACGATGTAACATAATAATTATCTATATATATAAAAATGAAACCCTATTTCCCTTGGTCACGGCATATCTTGAAAATGGCTTCAACAAATTCATTAATCTTTTTTTAAACGTTTTTTAATACTTTGTAGAAGACTTTTAAGGGAAAATATATTTAAAAAGTTACGCAGAATATTAAAAAAATAAAAACTTAACGACTGGTTATCAGTTTACATTAGAAAAGAATAAGAAGAAAACTGACATAACTTTCATTTTTACGACAGTTCTACCAATACCGACTCTATCAATACCGACGCCAACAATACCGACGTTTTCAATATCGACGCCAACAATAACGACGCCACCAATACCTACGCAAACAATACTGACACCATCAATACCGACGCCACCAATACCGACGCCATGAATACCGACGCCATGAATACCGACGCCATGAATACCGACGCCATCAATACTGACGCCACTAATACCGACGCCATGAATACCGACTCTATAAATAACGACGCCACCAATACCGGTTCCAACAATACCGATGCCACGAATACCGTCGCCTACAATACCGACGCTTTCGTTACCGACGCCATTAATTTTGACTATTAATACCGACATCACAAATACGGACGACAGCAAATCGACGCCATAAATCCCAACATTATCAATACCGACGCCATCAATACCGACGCCATAAATACCGACGATTTCAATACCAAAAAAGCCGTAAATACTCATTTTACCCAGACGAAGTCGCGGGCAAAAGCTAGTTATTAATAATCTCTCTTCTCCTATGGACGACGTGCCGCCCTAGTGGTAAAGTTATGTTCATCTTATAAAGTATTTTTTGTTATGTAATTTCATAAAAATCCGACCAAAGGTCACAGTTGTCCTAATCACATTTTACCTGTATAGAGATCGACCAGTAACCAAACCGACATGGCAACAGTTAATAAAGTAAACATACTATTTTATTATTTCATTCCTTTTCCATTCGGTAGAAGCTTATCTTATTATGAAGGTGTTTGTTAGCACTAGTCAATGTGAAGCTTATTTCCGGCCCCAGAGCGAAAACATCAGGGCTCGAGTGCTACTAAACAAATATATACACAAAACTCGATTCATGTACCCGCGCTATAAGGGTATTTTCCGTGTGTACATATAAAAGTTAATGTTAAGATTACTGAGTAGTGAACAAAACTGCCTAACTAACAGGTGCGTTTCTGCCATGAAGCGAATATTGGCCGGCGCCCTAGTTTGACGTAGAGCACGTAGGGAAAACAATGTCTCACAGATGTAGTTATACTAGGTACATAAGTACACCCACAGAAGTATCTTGGTTTACGCTCTATTTGGGTAATGAAACTGGATTTTATGTTGCAATGATCGAAATTGTAACACTTAAACTGGCCCAGTTTAACGCGCGGCGTCGAATTTGCAGTTAATTGGCTGAAAAATAAAAGTTCGCAGCTTTCAGCCGTTTGGACGTAAGTATAGTAAAGAAACCGACGGACGCTCAGAGAGTGTTCGTCCGGACACTTGATATTATTTTCTAAAGGGTGTCCTACAGGTTATACTATATTAAAGTGCTCAAGTAGGTATCGCTTGCTGCAAAAGAATTTGTACATTTACAAACTTTGTTATAAATTTCGCAACAGACCTGAAGGTCAGCGGCGACGTAGTAAATTATGAAAGTTTCACCTGCATCCTGTGGCCACATTAGAACAAAGCGAAGTCACCGCACCTAAATAAACGGCTCCGGTACGTTGCAGCCAGCTTCAACTGCTATTTTCAATTTCAAATTTGCCTCTCCAACGACAATAGAATTGCACCATTTTATGTGAAAAGTTTTTGCGATCTGCTTTTATTCAGGTCATTGGAATTGTAAAAAAAATTTTTTACACACAATGTATCAGTGGAAGATACTTTTAGCCTGAATTCTATTTAGTAGAATATGATAATTTATGTGAACGTGTCTTTTTGCAGGGTTGTTGAGGGGCTGTCTCGTTTGAGATAAATTGTTTGCACAGGGAGTAAGTAGCATACAAGTAATTTGAAGTGGCGCAGTTGTCTGCGAAGATGCGTGTCGCAGTGTCGCGCGGCTGTTGTAAGGCGCGACGTGAGCTCTAATCACCCTCTCTAAACGGAGACTCACGTTTCCAACCGGGAGAAACGTTTATTTTAACTCTCCACAAATGCGTGTCTAATTTCAGCGGATGTGTTTTGTTAAATTTCCAAGGATTACAATTACCAAACCACAAGGCTAAGGTATGACGGCTTTAAATACATGCTCCATTTGCGGGAGGTTGATATCGGCGTTCTCCACATAATGTTAAAATTGGCTCCTAAGTGCGGCTGTTGAGTGTGAGGTTACGGGTTCGATTTCCAAACAAATTTCTATTGGGTTTTTCATTTCAATTCCCAGTATCCGTTTTGAGTTAAGATTTGGTAATAAACACTCCTCTAATTTACAAGGGACCTTAAATCATACTAGCAATCTGTGGATGTATACCAGCAGAAACCACAACTTTTCAACTGTTCAACTCTTCAAGGAAATAGCGCAATGGTTTTGTTATTTTATTAGGAATCAGTTTAGGCATTTAGATGTAATAGGATAAGTAAAAGGTTCCGTTAATCCCATCCCATAAACTTGGTGTAGGCACCGACCAAAATAAGGAATAAATTCCCTTTTTGAAAATATTTGAACAATCCGATTGTTGCAAGTAATATTCCGATCTTAATTGATCCTCAGAGAAATGTAAATGTCGCGGTGATGAAAGCTGTTGGCCTACAATTACGTAACAGAGATTTACTTACGCTCAGCTTAATTAGATTTCTAACGGTGGGTATATAATTGTATTTAGAAATACGTATTGCGTAGTCTGATTATCTACTTAATTCGTAAATAACGATTTTTTAAAGATGATATTTAGAATGACTGACTGTGTCGTCCTAAGAAAATAATAAGAGGCCAATAGTGCCTCTACTTTGTTTGTATTTGTAATGGCGAAACGTAACCACACATTAAGCTTTTTTTAATGTCAGAACTTAGTAATCTGCTAGCCGCGGTGGTCAGAGAAAAACATTAAGACATTGATATTTCCCGTAATTTTATGATCGCAATATCTTGAATCACAATTTCTAATTAGTTCAAGTGAAAATGTACATCTATGGGTGGCTAATCTGAGAAATCATTAATAAATATTCGTGTTATTTTTCTAGATTAATTCTATCTACATGACAAGAGTAGTATGCGAATATTTCCATCGTCAGATCGAGACTTCATCACATGCGCATTTTAAGCAATATCTCGCTACAGCACACACATAAACAAAATATATTCATGACGCCATTTAGAATAGAATAGAAGCGGCGAATTTAAGTGTATTGGTCCCACATTGCCTTCCTATATTCTATTCTATATAGAATAGATTTTTGAGATGGTACACTTCTAGGAAACTTTCTTAGGAGACGGTTCTTTTACATTTTAATGTGCACTTACAGATTTCGGAAACTGAAAGACAGAGAGATTAATTAAGATTTTTATAGAATTTCTCCAAGAAAATAATCGGCTGCTACTAGCTCCAGTACAAAGCGAGTGCACTAATGCATCCGTAAAAACGGGGGCCATTTTAAGCAATTTATATCGTAGATCATCTAAATGTACCCACTAAGATAATTTTTTTTCATTTGTTTTAGGTTATCAAGGCAACAATTATTTTCTACTAAATTTATGAAGTCGTTTATAACCTACTTCAAAATAGGAGGAGGTTCTCAATTCGACTGTATTTTTTTAGTATACGCGTCGATTTGAGAACCTACTCCGTTTTTTGTTTCGTCGTTTGAAAATGGGTCAACAGTTATTTTAAGTCTCTTTTAAACATTTCCCTGTAGCCAGAACGATTAAGGGTCAAAACGAATAATGAAGCATCTAGCTGTGATAGCCTATTGGCGTGACCAGGAGACTATAAAAGTAATATTTACTGGTTCTAAATAACGTTAACACAATCATCGCGTATTTCTATAACAGACAACAATTTAAACGATTCTCATATCTCAGAGCGAAGAAATAAATAACGGTGAAGTTTATGGTATAATATACATATATAAGAAAAACCACAAATTAATTGGATTAGATTGCGCACAACAATCGCAGTAAGTCAGAGCGCCCAATCGGCGAACAGCAATTACAGGGAACAAAATTTACGATGACATCTGAAATGAGAAAATTGACGAAAATATTTGGAGAGCCGACACCAAGAATGATACACGTCGAGGATGAATTATTTGTATTCCAAGTGCGTTCATTGTGGTACGTGCTGCGCTTGTTAATATTATTACTAAGTAAACTCCATTTTCAATTACCGTGTTTGGTTATGCTCGATGCCAGCATGATTCGTGGAATCCGTCGAAATTTGAATCGGCACACACCGAAGAGCACAGAGCAGGAAGAATTATGAACATTAATTTGCATGGACGTAGCATAACTCGTAATGGAATGCATTAATGTCGAGAGGGAGGTACAGTGGCTCGCTGAAGAGCACTTTGTAGCAACTC
Source organism: Craniophora ligustri (assembly GCA_905163465.1). NCBI lineage: Eukaryota > Metazoa > Arthropoda > Insecta > Lepidoptera > Noctuidae > Craniophora > Craniophora ligustri. The sequence continues at coordinate 7,257,361 of LR990959.1, forward strand.
GTTCCAAGCAAAAAGCGTAGCAGAGACACGGATGTACCCTCAGGCTCGGCTTAAGTGCTGCTTCATGCTAACATGTCGGCCACTTACATGCTATTAGTTTTAAACTCTCTATTTTAATATTATACATATTTTCTAAAAACTTCCGCATTTTATTTGCGTTATCGTATTTTTATGAACCGATAAAATCTTATAGTAGAGTACTTGCATTTTAAATATTATAAAAGAGTGTAAATAAGTATAATCGATTGCCATATTAACCAATACTATCCGTACTGTTGAAATAAAAAGCACATATTCCGAATAATTTAGATTGTTTTATTTACTTTGTTTATGAGCGATTTATAAGTTTTTTACTGAAAGATTCGACCTATTCAATTGAACATAGTTATAAGAAAATTATTAAATAAAGAGGGAATTGTAAAATAATCTTGCATTTTTGATACTTGCAAGTAGGAACCGAGATATTTCAGTACGAACCGCTATTGAGAATTAAAGGGAATAAGGTGTTTCCTAGGACCTTATTGTGACCTATTATACTAATACTAATATATTATAATAGGTCACAATAAGGTCCTAGGAACACCTTATTCCCTGGCTTAGACAACAAAAAAAATCACAATTAGTTTGGTGCGTATTTGTCAACATGTACCTATGGATAATAAAAGAGAACCGACATAATTATTATTAGCAGTTACTACTATTATAACAATACGACTAGTATGTATTTATGTAAATAAAATTGAATAGGATTATTTGATAATAATAGGATTTTATTCCATAAGTATTACACATGTTTATATTGATTGTGATGATAGAGGATAATTATACACTTATCGCGTAATCGCTCTATCTAACCCTACAGAGTTTCACATATACATTACGGTGCAAAGATATGGAATATTTACTCTCGCTGTAGGGTTTGCGAAATATATGTATTTTACTATATTTTATATTTGATTTCCAATTTAAATACTCATTTAAGATTCGTATTTACTATTATAAAGATAACCAATTTAGCTGTAACAATAGTTTGATAATGTCTCAAAACTTTATTTTAAATTAAAACGACAAGTCTATCTTGTGAAATTACATAGAAGTTATCTTGGTTATACATAATTAAATAGCTATTTTATATAAGTATCAGACGAGTCTGTAAATGAAATGAAGCATAGTTATAATATATTTTATATTCGATTAATATGACATACATTTTTTATCTTTATTGAAAACCTCATCTAACAAGACTCTCTGAAATTTACGAACGATTAATACCTAAATTTATAAGTAGAGTTCTTCCTACCTTTCTTCTTTGCATTTTATGCATTACGAATGAGGAACCCAAATACTTTAGACTAAGATTTTTTGCTCAATTTTGCCTCGGACCGTTCATATTAATCAAAACTATAATCTGTTTCAATGGTATATAAAAATATAGAACTGATAAGAATGGAAAAAAAATACCTTCAACAGAAAAATGGTAAATATTCTTATCTATTTTCGAGTTAAGAAATATCGAAGAAATAAGTGTTCTCACTTTATTTATCAGTAAACAAAGAGACATTTCATAAAAAAAGTTATGTAATTGACAAGAATGCAAATCAAAGAAAAAGTATGGAACAATGAACATTAGCTGCGAACAATTATTTTCCAACTGAAATGCAATGAATTGCACGCTTGAAACGTTTCCATTTGTTCCTCGACTCAATTGTTTTTTTATGAATAGCTATGTACTTACTTGTTGTCGGTAAATCTCTAGATACAGGACTACCAGGGTCTCAAAATAAATCAATGCTAATGTCGTTCTCTGTATTCTTTTTCGACCAAAATGGTTGCCTATTTATTTTCTCTGGCTCGCTCTAAGCGAACTTTGAAATGAGAGAGGCCTTCCTGCTTAAAAGGGTTGCTATTTTATATAAATCTACGTTGTTGGCTTATATTAAAATACCTACTTGCAAAATTTAAAGATATTCTGCAGGGATAATGACATAATATCTCATCACGCCCGTATTCCAAGAGGTTAAACAGACGTGTAATGAGGTGTACCCACAGAGGTTTTTTAGTCTCTTGTCGTAAGCCATGCCTGTTACTATTCCATATTAACCATTCAGAAATCGAGTCTCCTGAATGCTTGCATTGTTATATATAGGTAAACTAAATAATACTAAGTTCGACAAAAGCTCATTTTGAATTGAACCTTGGAAATTATTACCTTTTTTCAATTGGCTGATAGTGAAATGAGTATTTTGAGTATGACTCAAAATACTCATTTCACTATCAGCCAATTAAGAACCTAGTCATCTAGGTTCATAAAAAAAAACAAAGAAAAGAGGATCAGGTTTCCGAGTCAACGTGTAATATTTAATTTATGACAGCGTATTTATTTTAACAGAATAAATTTCCAATCTTAATTTTGAAAAACCATTTATAAAAAGGGACAGAAAAAATTAAATATCTAAATGTTCACCCACTCACGTTATTCGTAAAAAATCACACATAGAAACTTAAAGTGCTTTTTTTATTTGAACGCCTTTTTTCGATAGTTTAAAGTTAGTATTTACATTACATTTTAGCTTAGTTTTTCCTCGATTTAATTGTTTGTAAAAAGGTTTAGGGACACGCCTAACTTGTACTGAAAAGTCAATCATCTTCAAAAATATTTTTTTTTTATAAATCGCCTTGTCGTTGTGACTGAAATAAATATCTATGCAAGTGTAAATTCTCAATGATCTGACTAGACAGAGATTGAGCGGATACATCTATCACTCTCGGCTCGCTGCTGCCAGATTTTGTGATAGCATCAAAAATAAACAGTTAGTAATTTGGTGCTTCTACTTCACAAAATGTTTAATTTAATATGATTTTATGTTATAATAATATATCGCGCTAAAAGTAGTAACTAAAAGTAACATCGCGGTATATACAGGGTGTCCGGTAATTAATGGATAACGTTGAAATGGGTTATGGTAGAACTAATTGCCATTCAGAAAAAAACAAAAAAAAACAAGTGCTTCCAAAGATATGACTGTTTAAAAATATCGATATTTTACATACTTGTACACCACGACCACAAATTAATAAATTCCATCGGTTTTTTATTGTTATATTTAGTAATTTACGATAACTGATAGATAAGCAATAAATAGTACGACTGCTAATACACAGTTTAAAAAAAAATAACTTGAATTATTGTTTTAGTAGAAAATATGTGAAAAATATTCATTATATAAAAGTTAAGCAACCATAGCTTAAAAATAATGTATGAAAACACAAGTGCCCAATGATAAAAAAAAAGTATGTGCTTAAAGCCGCTTTCAAAATGGTATAATTCATCACTGTACCTAATAATGAATTATTGCTATTCTTGCTTCAAAGGAGCGAAATTTGCAATAAATGTACAGTGGTCAGTGGGCATTAGGGTTTATAATTTAGGGCTAATTAAAAACTACATTTGGCATCAATACCATTCTAAATTATAATAAATGTTCAAATTGTCTGCCATTCACTTTGATGCAAGCCTTACATCTACGAATAAAATGCTTTCCTAAGCTTTTAACGCCGATCGCTTATTTTCGCGTATATAAAAAGTAGGATGTAGAATGCATTGGCTTAAACCTAAGTCACATAAATAAAAATAATTATTAAACTTTCATGGAAATCTTGCGTTTGTTCCATTATTGTTAACATTTCTTAAATTACTGATAACAAGTTTTTACCATGCATACTGGTTCCTGATATAGTTTGTACAGGAGAACAATTTTGTCTTATCAGAATCCCATGTATTTTTTGCAAGCACTTACAGATTACTCGTACTCAGAATAACTATATTTTGATAAATAAACCGTACGTTTAATACATTTATTATCTATCATTCGTTGGAATCATTTGATAAAGCAATGGATCCTGTATTTAGTAGGGACCTCTTCAATGGTTTCATGGAACGCATTTGCTGTCACTTCCAACGTTGTACATTATAAGCTTCTTTTCTTTGTTTCCTTTGTACATTTAGCATAATAAATATAAGTCGCAAGGTGCGATGTCTGTATGGCGGATACCTCATCAGTTCCACATTTGCGCCCTTCAAATATGCATTTGTTATCTTATCGGTGAAGAACGACGCTGACAAGCCGGCGCGCTTTTCGCGAACGTTTTCCAACATACAGGGCAAGCAATTATTTATGTAGCAAATTGTACTATCCTTTGCTTTACAAATGACACAATCATGTAGTGTACTGATTTGCCGAAAATTTAAGCTACTATTTGATCACCGATGCTCCGAGTTTTTATTTTGTGATATGATAAACATTGTATTCAGTCGTTTTTTGTCTTCTGTTAAAACATCACTCGATGGATTATGAAATAGCGCAACGTATCCGATTTGTGTGTAAAATGTTTTGCGCCTGACTCATTCCAATACCAACATAACAATATGGATTTGTTGATAAATAAATAAATATTTCCGGACATTATTACACAGAGCCATCTATCTAGTTCCGTGGTAAGAAACGAGGCTTGTGTTACGGATACTAGATAGTTAATATACTACATATATACATTTTTTTTTGTAAATACGTACATATTATACACAGATACAGATAAGTAATAGTTTGGTAGTTTTAATCAGCTGTTATATGCTAACTGGTATACATATTCAATTCTGAGACTAGTCGTCGATCAACCTTCACGTTGATCGTTATAGAGATGATCACGTGTATGTCTAAATTAATTATTGTGCCCTACAGGGTTCATAACCGTGTCTAGTAAAAGATTGTCTGTTACCTATGCAAATATTGTGGAATGCAAATAAATGATATGAATATGAATTATCCAAACAGAGCTGCGAAATTGGGAATCATCACTGGATACCAAATTTTGATTATTTTCAAATTAAACCAACAGCCAAAATTACAAATGCAATTTTACCAACATTTTCACGAGAGAAATTCATTGTAATAATACTGACACACAATTTTCTAAAGGATTCCAAATGTAAAAACATATGACAGTCTCGCAGATTAAAAAGTAACATGTTCCGAAAAAGTTCCATTTTCGGATTTCGTAATTTCTCTTTTTATTATAAGTGGTCAGTTTCAGTGACTTTCAGTAACGCCCACGTATACATCGCCGCACGTGTATTTTTTCATTTGAAGTGAGAGTAATTCTAGTTAATAGATCAGTCAACATCAGAATCACCACCGACATCTGATTAGGTGGTTTGGTAATGTGTGATCAAACCTGTTGTAGTCTAGTGATACCAACTGTTTTCGAAAACAACAAACAAAATTTTATCTTATATATAAAAATCTTGTGTCACGGTGTTTTTTCACTGAACTCCTCCGAAACGGCTGAACGGATTAATGTGAAATTTCTTATACCCCTAGGTAATAAGGATGTCTGTCACCAGATTTTTAAATTATTGTTTGTATTTTTTTATGATTTGACATTAAAAGATAAAAGTATCCCTAAATTTTCAGTCTTCTACCACCAATCCCTATAATATGGCTAAACAACGTTTGCTGGGTCAGCTAGTAAGTAGGTTTTATGGATATTTACCAATATAATAACTCAAAGTTTTGGGTTTTGGGTGAGATTTTTCACCGGTTTGAATTTAATTGTAAATATATCTTCTTATATTGGAGCACTTTTGTAAATAACATAGGTATAATATTGTTTCATAGGTTCTATATATAGGTTTGTTTCATAGGTTCTATAAAACAATATTCTTGCTCACTTTTTCCAAAACTGAAAGTGAAAACCATTAAAATTGTAAACACGTGACGTTTCATCGAGATGACAGCCAATATAGGCCATTTTGAATAAAAGCACGAATCTTTTATTGCGCTCGATGAACTTGCACCGCTGGCCAGTTAATAGGCCCCCCAGCAGGCCGATGCACTTTAACACCAGTCGTAAATAAGGTTCAAAATTCGAATAAAATTCAATGAAATATAGATTTTGATGTCATTCAGAACCTAGAGTACTTAATCAGATCAAGATCGAATACTTTGTACGAGCCGAACCTAAAATGGGTTTTATACACAAACATACATTACGGCCATCCAATCTCGAAGCTGGTACTGAGAACTTTATAGAAAACTTAATAACACTTTGCTCGGGTTAGAAATCGAACTGAAGACCTCTTGCATCAGTTGTGCTTACTACCAAAGAGGCAGATGCGTTTTATTACCAATTTTGCCATCAATTAAAAATTAAAAATATGAAAATTATTTTCACCCACGCAAAATTCAAATGAAAACTCAAGCTTCTTTTCAAATATACACAATACTGATAATTTGTCTTTCGATCACTTACAAAAGAGCTATTTAGTGAGCAGCTTCGGACAACATTGGATTTAAAGTTTGAAATTGTGCTGAATAAAGACATCTGACTGTCGTATTGTCTCCCGGTATTCTAGCCGTCCATTTCTACAATCGGGAACTATAACTTTCAAGAAAGACAGATAAGATGTTTGTAGGTGTGTCTCCTAGCTTTATTTATATTGCCTGACCAATGGAGTTTGACTCGTATGTGCCTGAGTAATTTTTATGCACACTGGTATAGCTGTGACATCGTCTTTAAGGGAACATAACGTATAACGTATAACCGATATTTTCGGTTAACTATTGACAATTGCTATCGATATACAGAACCTTAAAAATACATATAAAAACTTTCTCTACATTTAGCCGATATTTAAACGATAAGAAAAACAAATTATGTGTACTAAGTAGGTAAATAATATATATCATCAGTCATACCTGTACACCTGACCTGTAAGTTTATAAAAGGCTTACCTTTTATGACATGGAACCAAAAATATTTGCAGGCACAAACACTGGAATAGAAGGGAACGATGAATTCTTTTTGTTTTCATTTTATTGTTAGTAATCAAGAGTAAAAAATTGGCGATGAATAATTAAATACCACAACACACGTTACACACAAATATGACAGTAGGTTTTCAGACAGTAGGTAGAGTTTTGAATTCTCATTAATATTACCTATACGGGGCTATACGTATGTAGGTACATGTCAGTAGTTCAATGTAAGCCGGCAGGTGGTGAGTCCATGTTTAATTAATTTCAATCATGCGATGTAAATATTGTTTTACGCCGCTCTTATTGTCTAGAAAAATTAAACCAAATATTTTAAATTATACCGGGTGACTTTTTTTACCGTCTTGATAAAAATAGGGTGTGATGGGTAAATGGAGTAGAAGCCTATGGCATAGTTATTTTACATTTTTTTTTGTTTTACACTCATCATTTAAAATTTGTCTACTAATATACACAAGTAATTTACAACCAATTTTTCATATTAAAACATAAATGTTTAATTTTCAGAGAAATTTTAAAAAAATAATTCAAATAATTCAAATTCGTAAACATAGTCACCCTAATAAACAGGCGGCATATCATGAATGATATCGTTTCAAATAGGTAAAACTAGATCTTCAAACAAACGCACACGTGTAGCCGCCAGCGATTTTCCGATGCTGACACAGGATCCCCGCTCCCGCCATCCCGCGCTGGACCCCCACTGCCCTACAGTCCTATTCTAATTATTTTAAATAATTTTTAGTCACATACGATTAGGCACTCAGTGACGTCGCGTGATCTATTCGCAATGTTTACGTTACCGCGCATGTCTCCGTCGGTCGCTCACTGTGATAAAAGTGATTAACGTAAACAATAAACATGTACGAATATAACAATGTAGAGTACTTATTTAGTAATGGTGCAGTGTTATATCGTGTCCCTTGAAAGTTTAAATGGTGTACGGCGAATGTATACAGGACCAAGCCATCTGCAATCTCTTCTTCGACATTCGGACTGTCGATTCAAACGAATCCACAAAAAACTCGTCCCTCCCATCCATAACATTCCATCATCGATATAATGTTAGAAGACGTTCCTTTGAATTATTTGCGGGGAATGTACCTACTTCCAGAGAGAGAGAAACTGTGGACACTGTGATTACTGCGATATCGCTCAAAGGTACTTTTTTTAATATTTGTAATTAAAATCACTGTAATTTGTAATAAGTTGATTTTAATATTTTAAATACGCAGAGTATGTAGTAATTTCTAGTTTACGCATACTCATACCTAATTAATACTTTATTTTTTCAAAGAAATAATGACAAATGAGGAAGTTTAACATGTAACACACAACTATACCATGCTAAAAGATCATAAGCTCTTTAAAATATGAAGGGAAGATTGATATCTCTACAAAACAATTCGGAGTTTATAAAATCGCAACGGAAAAATGCCTAGGTATTCAGATATGTAGTTACGCTATTTCGCTCGCACTTTTCATTCATTGGAAATCACGTTACACGCAGTGTAGGCATCTATTTTACTATTACGCACGCGCCGTGTAGGATGTTCTCTTTTTCTGGATTTTCTTGGATTTTCAGAACTCCCATAATCAAAATGCTATTACAGAAATAGTCTCGTCCGCAGATTCCATTCTATACATATAACCTACCCTATAATTATCGAGACGGTAAAAAAAGTCACCCGGTATATATGTTATTATATTTGAGCCATTAGTAGTTAACTAAAATGATTAATATAATAAAACACATACTTTCCTTACACCCTCTAAATTTCGAAGAAAAGAGAAGAAAATACGTAGCGATCATTCCAAATGCAATTTATTTTGTTGCTAATGCTATTGTTGCTTGTTGACAATGCTATGTATCTTTTATCACATCATAAGGCCGTCGCGTCGTTCGCTCCACTTTTAGTTTAGAGTTCTAGATATTAATTCGAGTTGTGCTTGCCTAGATATCCAGTCCAGACTTCATTTATCATTACTTCGAATATTTTAATCTTGATGTCTCTGAAATGACAGTTCCAAACTTTGTATCATTTATGTTTTTATAAGTTTGCAATGACTTATGTATATTAAAAGTGGAGGTCACTGTGTGACGAAGGCTCGCATACTCTCCACACTCAGCGGGACGTGATTAACCTCCTCCCCTCCCCGCGCTGTCGTCGGCTACCACTGTCGCCCGTCCCCGGGGCGCGAATCCAATTTACCAACTTGTACCCCGTTATTGTGTCCCTCACTGTTTGTGTTCCCTTAAGAAAACTTTTCTTTATAATAAATAGCTTGCGGCCGACGTGTATTGTTGATAAATTCTAATATGGCACTATCTTGGAAATACTTACTACCCGTTGCGTTTTTCATCGTTAGTTAAGACCAAATATAGAACCTGTTTGTATGTACCTCTATTATTGTGTTGCCATTTATTTTAATATTTATCAAATGGATGGAAACATGAACTGCCATGTTGCCATCCATTTAATAACACTAGTAAAATTAATGAAGAGATGAATATGAATGCGGGTGCATGAAAATACTAAAGAAAAATGTATAGATCATGTGATTGAAAATAAGGACGTGAGGGCCAGAACGGCCTATCATTCCCAGACACAATTAATTTTCAATTGTTTATAAAAAAAGTAGGCTACTTTGGCACTCACAGCCTGAAATAAGAATGATATAACTAGAAAAAAACATGACATAATTTGTATATTGCTGATCCCGAATTTATTGGTATGTTGGGCAGTAAATTTGTGGTCCGTAATATAGTTTTGTCATCACATTATCTAGTCTCGTCACTGTTTTGTCACGATATATGCAATGATTAAGACAGAACTGTGATAATGACTCTTTCTACTTATTTAAAAGAAATTAAAGCAAGAATTTATAATGTGTGCGACACTGATTGTAACTGGTTACATAGATAATGTAATCAGTAAACAAGATAATAGATCAAAAGTAATCATAAACAACTAAATTAGGTGCCTTATAATATGTGATCTGGAAGTTTCTATTTATTTGTCACAGACAATTGTTTTTACTGATAACAATTTATTACAATCGGTAATTAGTAGTGATTTAATTGTAATCAGCTGATACCTATAGCACCTTCTTACATCAATTGTGGTACCTATCTACGTGACCTGATCCACATTTAATCTAAAACAGTTGTCTATATATTTTTAATTTTACGGTTATAAATTTGTCCACAATCCTCTGTTTAAGCAAAGACTTGTTACACCATACATGACTATTACAATGCTAATTAAATAATAAAGTAAGTAGTTAATCTAAAATTGATGTAGTTATAGTGTATAGAGAAAGCATCGAGAATATAGAATACTTGGTGACGCGTTTATGAATGCAGTCCTGCTAATTTATGAATAGTAAATTTATCAGTTTCTTCTGTTGGGTAGGTAGAATCAAAGAGGGAATAAACTAAAAAGAATGGACCCACTCATATACCCAATGATTGGTCAGTGAAGCTTGCAAGCCAACAGATGGATTGATACATTTAAGCGCAGTTACAATATTCATAATAATCCTTTGTAAAGTCCTGTACAAATACAAATCCGCTTATTGCGATTCTATCGGAACCACGACAAAAGCTTAAGCGGTAAGTCTTATCTAGAAGGCTCGAATGGAATGCTGTAAACATTTATACAATATATAAACCACGACGTAGAGCCGGAAACCAACAATTTTGAATGGACCAGTAATTTTTGTTCACGATTCGAATGTTGGTCAGCAGTTTATGATTTTTCGCTGTAAAATTAATAAACGCTATGAAATATTCGATCAATTAGTATCCATATTAAATCGTAATAGACAACATATTTGAAAGTAAGCCAGACGTAGTTGTTTCCAAAATCATCATCTATCATATATATAGCAGGGCCTAATCCACAGGAGATTTACAAACTAAAAATTTTAACAGTTGCGCTTTATGACGTAAACTTGCACTAAGAAAGAAATTTTGGAATGGACATCCGTTATTTTTACAGTTAGAGCCATGACATTTCATATACGTAGGTATTTTTGGTCAGAAATAAATAAAATGGAAATCAAAATTTTAAAAAATTGACTCTAACAGGTCGAAAAGTTTTAAGTTACCAATTTAATTAGTTAACAATTTAAATTTAATATTTTTCAGAAAAAATAAATATTCGTGTTTCATCGTATTTGGGAATTCAACCGCATACGTACAACCATTTTGTACGTATGCGTACAACCACCTTTGCGGATGCAAACATCAGATTCTTTCAAGTCTTTTCTAAACTATGTCGAATTCGCTCCTAAGATATTTAGATGCGGCTGAGTATTTTACACGAAGCGACTGCTATCAGACCTATTCAGCCCTGGGAAATACCGATAGGGTAAAAGTAAACAAGGGACCGACAGTTTAACGTGCTCTGCGAGGGACGGAAGTTTCTCATTGTGTGGAGAATGATCACCCATCAATATACCTTAGCAGGTGCAGCTTAAGCTTGTAGATCTATTGATTAGCGTCCTTATTTCCTGTACCTATAACAAACCTTAGTTATTATAATAACAACTTAATTGTATAAGTAGAAGAAAAACAATCGGTATCGCATAGTTCGTGCATTACTTTATCATATTTCTCGTATCATATCTAAACAGATAATTTGGACAAATATTTTGAGAAAATTCTATTAATACTATATGAAATGCCAAGTTAGGACGGGTCGGGATGACACTGCTTTAAGTAGACACCCGTATCACAAGTCACGTAAATAAGGTTAGCAATAAACATGGACCTTTTACCTGTCCCACCGGACGAAAGTAAGCAAATAACACACGATGTTATTTGACTTGATTCGTTCACAACCTATTATAGCTGCGATTATTTTTACAAGTGAATTGTGCAACATTATTTTTCAAGGAGTACTCAACGGAATTTGGCGTCTTTCAAAACTTTTTATACGTTTGTTAGTGGACGGGTTTTCTTTCCACGTTAAAATCCTTTGATCCTAAACCTTAAGTAGCGAGTACTACTCTACTAGCAGTTTACTAGACTTGTATTATACAAAATATCAGTTTGTCTTGGTTATCGAGTGATTTCCATATTAATGTGAAATTTTAATTATATTCGGTAGTATATTTATGCTTTAGTATATGTATTGTATTATTATAAATAAGCTGCAGATTCTGACCGTCAAACAAACTACCAACATGGTTTGTTGTGTGACTTTTAATATCTTTACTGGCTGCATAACAATAATATGGTTAGTAAAATTTATAGTTCTATAATATATGCTTATAAGGGCGAGACTCCAAAATTGTAATTTATTCAATTTTGCCTGACTTACACACCCACACAGACCCTGTCTATATTTGAAGCTAGAATTTTAAAAAACCTGCGGTGAACTAAGAACAGTCTATAAAATCGATATCCACTTAGAGCACAAACGCTGCCAAACTATTTTAAACCTATTTAAATATTCGAATTGTGTGCTGGCAACATACTATTCAAAGGAAACGTACGACAATCGCTTCGGATTGTCTCGTGTGGGCAGAAACAATCGTAATCTATGTATAAAAACATCGTACCTATGTACCATTACGTAGTATAATTTACTGAGTGGGTAAGTAGGTAGTGTATTGAGTGATTAGTTTACTGTGGATTGTAAATAGTCGATTCGTTTTTAGATACCTTTGGGAAGAAATGATTAGTTTTTTAGGTCATTAACCTGACACAAGTCGCGTACCTAAAAGTGAAAAGTTTAGTTGCGTGGACTACCCTGGTAAGCACTTTTATGACGCGCTCTAAACATAGCAACGCCCAACACAATTCCTTCATATTAGTCCTACTGTCAATTCCGAAAAAAACTGCTCCTCAAACTATCTTGAGACCACCAAGTCGCGATTAAATAGTCGTCATGAAGATTGACACGGAAATCAACAAGTCATCGTCAATCTATCACCTTTTTGGTGAAAATAAGGCTACAAATAAGCAACTTATATATTATCTTTATTTTTCTTTATGTTTCATACAATAGCCTAAATAAATAATAAGCAAACTGATTCATTTATTTTAAAGAACTGGTCATGTTATTTTTGCAAAAAAGAAAATACACCAGTAATAATCAACTTAAAGTCTCACTAAAAAATAAAATGATTTTGTTCATGCAATTTGTTAGAAATTAATAAAATCTAAGTGGGTATGACAAACGGAAACCACATGAAGTTAAATACATTGTATCTTTACGGTAAAATTTTACAGTTAATTGTATTTATAGCTTTGTATGTTTAGTAGGTACATATTTATCTGTAGAATAACATTTTAATACATATTAAATTCTATTAATTATGATATACCTATATGAACTCAAAGCTAAATCCTGGCGCTTCTGCTTGTGACACGGTTGACTGACGGGTTGACATTTTTAGACACTTTACCTCGCCCACGACACAACATAAATAATAACATATTATGTAGATACATACGCGCCATTAAATTAATATTCGGTTCACTTATACGGACTTGCAGAGTTCTTAAAGTTTAATAATAAACTCGTGTTATTTCTCGAAGATCAAGCGGCTCTTGTTTATTATATCCTTTTTAAGACAGTGCCAGCTGGCGGCGACATTTTGAGCGCGTATTTATGAGCTAAACTTAGTTAGTAGCCCAAACTAAGTTCGTCATTCTAACGAGATTATCTCTCCTTCCGCCGCCGTATCATTTTCTCAAAGAAAGGATATTCAGTGATCTAATTTACGTGGACTGTCGCTGAATATAAAATAACTACTTAAAAACTAAAAAAACTGCACCGTCTTGTTTATATAAAGGAATTTTGTGGGCCAGTTATATTTTATTGAGAGAAATTTGAATCATGGTAGGAATGTGTTTACTAATGCTTGTTACCTTTGGATGTTACCTACAATGTAAGACGATGTAATGTAAAGCTTCACCTATGAATGTAATAGGCGGTAACCCGAACAGCCAGATAACAATTCACCCTTAATTTTTTTATCTTTCTCCGCACTCAAATATATTCCTTTGTCCACCTCCATTAGAGACAATGACTGGCTTCTGAGTTCTGCTTAGTACCCCATCAATCTATAAATAAATCTAATCTATATAAGCTGCTTTGCGTAAATCGTATTGACAGTGATTAAAAATAATGTAGGGGAGCTGTTATTAATTATAACATTAAAATACGTCGGGATAAAAACAACACAAATATTTGTATAAGTGTAAGAAGTTGGTATAAGATGAGTTGTTTTGACCAAAATGTGAATCGTGAACAACAATCAAAAAAACAAAAAATAAAACAACAAACGAGTAAAAATATACCATAAGATACCCTCATCATCATCATTTCAGTAAAATAACGTCCATTGTCGATACGGTTGATACTATAGGTACTTCGGACAAAAAACAGTGCGCCTAATCAAACTAGTAACTTAAGTTATCAGATGATAAGTGGTTACCGTAGCTTATAGACGTTTGCAACGGCGGAGGTGTCGCTCGCACGTTGCCGACATAATTTTATAGCTGCGGTTGATACAGTAGGTATCTAAGTATCATCTAACCACTGTCTACGTATAGATTATGCACATGTATATCATATTAATGTAGGTATATTTTTGTATCCTGCATGCAAAAGTAAATTGAATTCATAATTGAAAAATCACAATGGATTTCATAATGATCAATACTTTTATACGAATATTATAGAAACTAAACATTATTCTAGATTTATCGATAAAAATATACAGCAGATTCATACTTTCTCGCTTTTTCTCTAAATAATATTGTTAGAACACAACATTTCATGTAACATTAGTTTTCATATCCGATCTTCGTGGCCGATGCATTACGCAAAACACGATACAAAGCGGTGGACGGGTGAATTCGTTGAAGTATGATTATTTAATTCATAGTTGCGGCGCCTTTGCCACGCTCACATTCCTCCTCCATAGATTTCCACAAGGACTGGGCTATACCGCCCGCAAGTTTATTTATTAAATAAAAAATGAGAAGTGCCTTACAAACTCAGCTGAACTACATATAGGTGTATTGAAGGTTACCGTTTTTCTGTAGTTGATGCAACCAAGAAACACACCGGGCTAATTGGAAGCAATCTTGCTTGAACAGATCGAACGGTGATAGTAGGGAAAAGATGTGGTTGTTCTCTTGCAATCCAATTTATTCTCCCAGCTGCTATTTAAACTGAGGCAGTTCAGGCTGCGGGCGAACTATCTGTGAGTGACAGTTAGACACATAGAGTTTTCCAAATTCCAAATATAATTTAACCAAATGCAATGGGTTAAAAGCATTTATTATGATATGATATATTTTTAAGTATTAAGTAACTTAATGTTAGGTTACTAAATCCTGAAAAAGAACAATACGATATTGATGAAACAACTGCAGGGATTGCGAATTTATACTACTACCAAAATGTGTCATCCGATTATGGAAATCTTATTACACCACTAACATAACCGACATAGTACAAACTCAAGTCATTTTTTTTTTGTATTCTTTGTGTATTAAAATGTGGTAGTAAACAAAATATCTAGCACTAAATCCCAAAGCAGCCGTTTGTCATGCCCGCATGATAAACTGAAGACAGCGGCGAATCAGGCTTGCATTTCTGTTGGCGCTACAACTGGCTACGTTGTATATTACTTTAGTTGCAGCATTAAAAATTTCTTAGAAGTGCACCGTTGGAACGAGGTATCAGTGGAAGATATCTATTGTAGAAAGGAGCTGTTTCTTGTTTATTCGAATTATTAACTTTTCAGTATCTTCGCAACAGCCATTGGAAAAAAGGAAAATACTTTTGAAAGTGGCCTATTCACGTAAAATTTACCAAACAATAAAACGGCTCAATCTCGAAAAAGGTTACACACCTAAACCAAGAATAAACTTTTTAAACAGAATAATAATATTTGTATAATATTATGTGTAATATGTCTAAAACTACGTATACATATTGAAATTGTTTTTGATTATTTCTCAAGGCTTTCCGAGAAGATTCACTGAATAAAATAGCTTAATTGCTAATAGATACATATAGTAACAGCTAACTACCATACATTATTTTACTCTCTAAGTGCCTATTTCCCCATGCTCGGTAAAGAACAACGATATTGTACATAGGACTGATAAATTAAGTAAAGAGGTTTAAAACAAGCTTTTAGTTGAATTCGAGTAGTCAATATTATAAAGTGTAAAAAATTTTGCTCAACAAAAAACATTACAACAGCTACACAGTTTTATAATTACACACTAGTCTAGTTTTGGAAAAAATATTGTGTATATTTATATTTGTGTATAACTATTGTGTATATTTATAAAATCTCGTGTCACAGTGTTTGTCGCTGAACTTCTACGATATGTATGGTGTGGCGATGGGCTCACCAGTAAATCGGATTGTCAATAATAATTAAAAATGTAAGGTAGCTGTTAGTAATTATACCTCCACGACGACCAATACCTCAGTCAGCCCGTGACCATGGATGCTGTAAAGGATCCGAAATGTCGGGTTAAAATAATACCAATATACCGCGATAAAATCCAGAAAAAAAAAGTTTTATTTCAATGTCTGATATTTGCGTAAGTGTAAGAAATCAATAAACAAGGATACTCATTCAGTCCATGATAATTAACTTTAGAATCAGTTGCATCGGGTTTGTTATTCTCCAATACAGAAGTTTAAATGATAAAGTCTTGTTTATATTCATGAGCCTCCGTATATTTCATACCATATTAGTATCAGCAGATAGGTTTAGCTTCACATCTACGGATGGTAGCAGCACAAACATGTTGAGGTCAGAGCAAACAGTCGGTGTTGACAGGGGAAGTCGCGTGCGGCGGGGCCGCTCGCGTGTCATCCTTGTCGATCACTCATACTTTACAATTCATATTGACGGAAAACTGACAGTATTTCAATCCACCCTTTCTCGCAAACCTTGTTTTCACAGATTTTATCTTTGCTTTTCTGAACCAATGATTCTTTCTATTGAAAAAGCATTCAATTGTATTTATCTTTGTTTATTTCCACAGTTATTCTGAATGTAAAACACTCCGAAATCGGTCAAAGCATTTTTTCACAAGGAAATATTTTTTCTTATATTACTTATTATTTCTATCTTTAAAATATGGTAATATATTTGCAAGAGCATTTTTTGTCTTAAGTAAAAAATGCACGTGAATTGTGAGTCGTCATTGCTCCACATGTGCGCACATAAATATTCCTAGGTATCTAATATAAAATATAGGTAATATTTTATATTAGATACCTAGGAATATCTACAAAAAAGGGTATTTTATAGTTATACAATAAATTTACTATCCCAAGCACAGTTTAAATTATCTATCAATTTCTCAATCTCGATAAGTTTTCGTAGTGTACCTAACCTTCAAGGGTCGAAAAGGCTAAAAATGCGAATCGATTAAAGGAAAGAACAAATTCTCTGCGTAACAAGGATTAATTTATTTCTCAGAGGGATTTCCTTTCAGTTTAAAGGGCACTCGCCTTGAATAGGCATCGAGTGGGCTCTGAGGTCGCCTTAAGTGATGAACACTTAATTCAACTTATTTCAACTACGAAGCTAAATCAACAATGTTTATTATTAGTTCTATTAAAATTATTTCAGTCCGTATCATTTTAAATAAATGGTTGTTTGTGGAATATTTAAAAGATTCGCTATAATCAGGGTGTGTTTCACGCTCGAAGCTTCGGAACTACGTGATTACGGCAAATGAGTGTAGAATAAACATAACATACTTATATCTCGTTATGTTTTAACAACTCAATTAAATTTAATCGCATTACAGTGTCATTCACACACGTTTTATCCGTAATACTAAATGACACGCCCATTATTCTGGAACGAAATAATATTGTACACGCCATCCATAACTCACGAGTGCTTTCTAGAGACTATTCCAATGAACCTGAGGCTATCACAAACAAAACTTTAACTTTGCTTTTAAGACTGACAGTACATTTATTTAAACTTTTACTAAACTACCATCCCTTTATATTCAAAGTCCATAATTTGTACTCGGGCTTACCTAATCTATTTACCTTGTAAACTCATGTTGTTATTACTTTAGCATTATAATCTGTGAATTTTTTATTTGATTTAGCCGTTCAACCTTTGCTATTAAGTTAAAGTTTGTTAGGTGCCATAAGCTACGTTGTCGGTTTATAAAGGTTTCATTTTCATGAAACTGGGGGAATAATCAATGGGTAGGCAGAAAGGAACTCTGTCGGCTGTGATGGATTTGGTCCAATCAACGCAACTGGGTAAATGAAAAGAGCGCCTAACGAAGAGTCCAGACAATAGTGTCGGTGGGCGAAAGCCTAAGAACAGGGTAACTGATTGTTATTGGTTTTGCAATAGCGGCACACGGCGGTTGCTGACATTGGTAAATACTGAGAAATATATTTTTTTGGGTAAACTCACCCTGTCCGAAGTCTGCAGCTGTAAGTATAATATTATTCTTCATTTATAAGTAGGAGTTTCGTATTATTATACTATTTATAGCATAGTAAAATACTACGATGCCACGTAGGTATTATAAATAAATTATCATAACAATCCATCATTCTGTCAATACCAAACATGTTAGGAAAAGTTTTGTTGTTATGTTTTTGTTATCTACGCATTGGATACATACTCACTCCACATAATACAGTTAAAGTAGGTAGAACTAATACATCATGCTTGATTCGGAGCTAAATAATCCATTTCTCCAACAACGTAACTGTTCAATAAATGATTTCTCCATAAGGATAATGGCTGGGTTTTCTGCTGTTTATTGTGGACTCAATCTCCTACTATGATTGATTGAGGCTTAGGTGGAACTCTTCCAAGGGGAAATTACTTCGTTATTCGTCCTAAGTATGGTACGTACGTACGTACTAGCTATGGACGAGAATGGTGACTATCAATATCTTCTAAGTGTTATATTATTTGTTTGACGTTCGTTCGAACAATGTAATATTTGTTTGGTTTCGAAGACCGTTTTTCCTCAGAGAAATTAGAAATAAAACTTATTTCGAAGGAATTTAACACATGACATAAATACTATTACATTTACTTTATACGTGCCTCGCAGAATGGTCCTATTAAAAAAAATAAGGTTATGGAATACATCGGAATAGAAAATATTTAAGACAAATCCAACATCTTCTTTATTCTATTCATTTATATTATTTCAAATAGTTTACGATATTATTACTCATTATTTACAAATCTTTAGCAACAATAAAACGCCATTGACACGTTCGAAATTCAAATTCTTCTTTAGAAGTGATAAAATCTCTATTCGAAAATGACAAAGGTTTTCGATAAAATTATTATTTTGTTTATTTAACAATAATACAAGTATAGATTTCAGTACAAATCAATGTTATGTAGTAAAGACAAAATAACCACATGACATGTATCTTCCTTGTTTTAACGTTTACTCATCAGTCTTTGTCAAGGGTAAAAATATGCCCTAAATTATAAAAAAAAATATCTTTGCATTGTTCGTAATTATGGAAGATCAGATTGACATATTATATAGTTTCGTATAAGGTACTTTGAAACAGACATCCTACTTATAATTTTAATTATTACCTATCACAATATTTACATTTACAAGTAGATATCGGACTGCTATATCAGAAACGTTTAACGTCTCTATGGTATTTTTATTCAATTTTTTTTGGTACCGTTGGTTTTAACGGCATTACTAACAAAAAATTATCGAATCACATTTGGTAATGCGACTTAAAATTAATAAAAACACTTAATCAAAAGTAATACATATTAAGTTTTTACTTTGCATTATAATAAGAGAAATGTTACAACTTTGTAATATATTTTCATCTAATGCCTTAAAATTTGGATAATTCACTTTTTATTTTTGTATGGCCAGTTTGACCTCAACGTAGAGTAAACCATTAATTTTAATTAAAACAACAGTAAAGTATTTACATTGAAAATTTCTCAATAATTAAAAAAAGGAAGTCCTCGTTTTCTCTACAGCGAACTAAAATTCATGAAATTGGATATGTTCAATGAATTTGTACACAATGATAGTAATTTACGCAAATAGCGACTAATTACTTAAAAATAAATTTGTACTTAATTAATGTTAGTCAATAAATAAACTACCGGACTCTATTCAGGAGCAGCAAAAGCGCTGTTGATATTCGCCAAAGACTGCGCGACGTTGAATCTGAAACAAGTTTGTGCAGCTGTTTATTACAATAAATCATAGATTTATATCAAAGAAAATACGTGCTTTTTGCTCAATTTGTTGTATTGCTAGCGGAAATTGGCTTGAGCAACGATCTAAGCCGCACTTTCGACATTGCACTTAAATTCTAAGATTTCTGGGGTATGTACCTATGCACCTATTCTTATTATCCAAACCCCAATTGGGAAGTTATACTTTTATTTTGATTTAAAAAACCAAACCAATAACCAAAAACCGAAAGTAACAAATAGACAAACATGGACAAGAAACTAGACATAAAGTCACCACACACTGGTATCGATTGCACTTACCTACGGCTCTATTGCGGACGCCTAGCACGGAGGCAACCTCTGGTTGCTCCATATCGAAAATTAGTTCGGCGCGTGCCGCGTACAGATTGTATATGCTCGCTATGCAGGTCAGCCGAAGACTGCCTCGCTCGAACGCCTCGTTCCGAACCACGAATGACACCTCGCCCACCGAAGGTAGCCTATTATCTGGACCGGTTCTTTCAAACGTTGGCTTCAAAGTTTCTTTGGGAGGCCTCCTTATCTCTTCTTTATGTAGATTTATATAGGACTCATCTAAATACTGTATATTTCCTTCGTCGTGGAAAATATTGAAATTCATATCCTCGTCTGGCTGGTCCGTAGTTGTTGTTTCGGCCTTCGGTGGCGGATCCCATTTGAACCACGACGGCAATTCATGGATAAGCGATTCCATGTCGATCTGGGAAAAGTATAACATTTAATATAATATTGAGACGTAGACAGCGAGGAGAGGGAAATATTACGGATATTACACAGCACTGAGGTAGGTAAAGGAAGTTTATATAGCTCTGAGCTGTTTTGTGATTAATGAATTCGCCTACGCAGCGGGCAGTGACGGCGGCAAAAACAACGGTCGTGTCAAAGTGAAGTAGGAACTGTGCCATTGTTCGTCCGTGGATATAGCCGACCCCTGTCCGTAGTCGGCCGGCGAACGCTGATCAAACGCATTTTTAAAATGTCAATTTCAATATAGAGTGGCCGGTCCTGGCATCGCGTCGCCGTCCTCGGAAAATTAATAGTGATATAATATTATTACGTTTGGGAATTTGCTTTATTATTTACTTTGTAGGTACATTTTCGTATGAAGCGCTCAGCCGAATAAAATAAAGGCGCTTTTTTTGAAAACTTTTTTGTTGTTGAAGAGTTGCGATTTCATGAATATGAATAAGTATAATAGTAACATTAATTAACTATTCGCATTAAAAACTCGGTTGCTGTCGGGCGTAACTTATAAATTTGAAAATTTAAAATCAGGATAAGAGTATTATCGCCGTTAACCTTACCTCGTTATTTAGATAATTGTCGATAATACCGCACGGGTTATTGCGATACATGTTATCGCATGCCCTTGGCGTACACTAGTCCTAGTATCTACTATAAAATATGGGTCTAAAAACATATATTGTAGAACCTACAGTATCCTAGTTCTATCGTAATGAATAACGTAGCTGACGAAAAGACCATAAACCTTGTATATTTTAATAAAATTAACATCAATATTGGCAATAACAGCAACGAATAGAATACAATAGGTATACGTACCTATCTACTAAACTGAATCGGTTGTGAGCTTGAGTGTAATTAAAAATACACGGATAAGGAAAAACTAGTCTCGTTAAAAAGCTAATACAAACTGTCTATCCCCAGAGTAACAATATGTGCTCGGCGTTAAGTGTTGTGCTAATGTCCCCTCAGCCTAGTGGCCTTAATTTCAGTTAAACATGAACCTAACGACTTGAAATTTCCTCTATTTTATTACATTTAATCTATTTTTCGTCCGGATATGTGAAGGGTATATTGGAAGATTTTGTAGGCTTATCTTTACGATAGTCGAAGGGTTTGGTATTTTTAGTGAAACAACAGTTTAGATAATGTATCTGGTATATGTATACCAGACCCTTGTTTGATCCTGTTTGGGGTTTATGTTTCATATTATACCAGCTTGCTACAAATTAGTCTAAGTTTACAATCTAATCTAAAGCAATACTGAGACAATGGATTAGCTATAAATTTCATGTTCAGTACATAACCTAAGATCCACAAAATATTGTATTACAATAAAACTATTTTATTGATAATCAATAAAATATCTCCTGGTTTTAGTATTATTTAGTATTTTGGTACAAATTAACAGTTAAGTAAGTAGTCCTAGTTGCCTAGTGAATATTAGTAAACTATCGTGTGTACATGGTTAAAATCGATCTGAACTACGAACCGCTTATTAATACGGGTCTTAGATCGCAAGGGTCATGTTTACAGTTTTCGAGCGTTGTCGTGTGTGTTTAGTTTAGTAAAAGCCACGGGTCAGTTAGCTTCTGTACTCGTGTGTTGATTGTATTTTAGCTAAAGTAAGTTTCGGCCACCTTTTGATATAGGTAAGTATCGACTATATGGAATGAGTGTATGTATGAACACCAGAGCTATCGCCCTCACGTTGTTGTCCCTCATCATCAAACCATTGTTGCCCCTCTGATGGGCACAGGTCTCCCTTCATTTGAACTCGAGACCTTTGATATCTCAGTCACACCATTATGCTACCACAGCTCCTTTTGTTGCTGACCCTATAAAAAACCTATTTGGAGAACCCTAGAAATAGATAGCGTTTTAGTTTCTTAAAAAAATAGGGAAATAGCTCTAATTAATAATACTGATGAGAAGCTACACACAATTAATATTGATCCTCATGATTCAGGAGAAAAAATAATTTATAAAGCGAATGTTGGTGGGGTGTTATAAATTATTTTACACAGGAGCGAACGTTCCACTCTAATTCTCAGCTCTATTTAAGTCCGACACTATACAAGCAATATCTGAGATTACATAAGATAGAACCGTCAACAACCAGAAAAATAAATTTAACGCACGTAGTCATTAAATTTTGAACAAAAATCTATAAATGTTTTTTGTCCTATTATTGCTACTGTTATGTTATCCGGAGGTTCTTCATCGATAGTTCGTAATTTAGCCTGCCTCATAAATATCAACGAATATAATGTTATCGATCTTAGTTATTATTACTTAGCTATCGTATCGTGGTGCTAAAGTTACCTTTAACTCAGCGCGGTAGAAACTGGTTGATATTAATTTACTGCTCACAACGAATGTAATGAGTAAAGTAATTGGTATTCTTCTTAAAAGTGGGTTGACATATAACATTTTGGTGTAATGTATTGCGTTCGTGTAACAGAAACCAAAGACTGACTTGTAAATTTAAAAAGTATATAAAAATTAATAAGTACATTAAAAAAACCCAAAGACTGGTTAAAAGACAGAAATATTTCATTAAAAATGTCAAATTAAACAGAGAGCGGCTTCATT
Source organism: Craniophora ligustri (assembly GCA_905163465.1). NCBI lineage: Eukaryota > Metazoa > Arthropoda > Insecta > Lepidoptera > Noctuidae > Craniophora > Craniophora ligustri. Next base: position 7,280,796 of record LR990959.1, read on the forward strand.
TAATAAGTAAACTTGATACTTACTATTTAAAACTGAAAAATAAAACTTTAAAACATAAAAATGACACTGAACAATTAAATGATAAACTTAGTAAACTTAATGAAAAATTAATTTCTATGACAAATAAATATAAAAGCTCAGAAATGCAAATGAAGGAGTACATGTTAGCCATGAATGAGCTGGTAAGTGCATGTTCATGTAACCATGAGCGGAGACAATCTATGCCAAAGTCAAAATCATTAAAACCTCTTGACACCTCCCCATCTCATTCACTGGTGACGTGTGACCCTAATACTTTGTTTAGTTTAGAGTCTAATAGTTCCCTAAAGACAAAAAATTGTGTAAAAATACCTAAAAATAGCTACACACCTAATAGTAAATATGTGATGTTTAGTGATGAGATTGGACAAGGAATGGGTCAGTTATTGTCAGATCATATGGGACAAATAACTACCAATTTTTGTATGCCTGGGTTGGATTATAATAGTATTGTAAACAAAGTAATTGACTCAAATTTTAATCCAGACACCACAATCCTTATGTTTGTAGGTAATAGAGGTAATGTGAACAAAAAAAAAATGATTGAACTTTTGACCAAGTTGTCTAGTCTAAATGTACACAACATTGTTTTGTTTACATTTCCCTATTCAAAAAGTTTGCCAAAGGAAGAAAATGACATACGATTTAGGCTTAACCTAACTCTGCATACATTATGTACAAATAATTCTAAATTTAATTTAATTGACAGTAATAACTATGTGTGCAATTATTTTTATTTGACGAAAGATAAGTATTATCTTTCAAAGTACTGTAAGAGGCAGTTAGCTGTGTCTCTGTCATACTATTTTGATATTTTAGCCAAAAATATGGCTATTCAACATATTGGTTCTATTGAGCCTGTTTCTGACATTATAAGTGATTTTAGTTTGTAAGACAACAGAGGTATCCTCTTGCATTAATTCATCCACCAATGATTGCATTTTGAGTGATTGTGTGGTAGACATAGGTCAGTCGGAGTGCAGTATTATGGATGGTAATAGGCATTGTATCAGTCTGGTGCACCAAAATATACAAGGAATAATGAATAAAGAACTAGAAATTGAATTATTTTTAAATTATAACAATATAGATATTCTTTGTATCACAGAACATTGGCTGAAAAACCACCAGTTAGTTTTTAATTTTGGTAATCACCAGATTGGTAGTTCATTCAGCAGAGCGAATGCCATTCATGGTGGCTCCTTAATCCTATTAAATAATCAAATTAAATTTAAAGAGCGAAAGGACATAGTGAGCCTCTCTGTTGAGCGAACAATTGAGATAGCCTGTGTGGAATTAGAACGGTTCATTATAATAAGTGTATATAGGCCACCATCTGGGCTGTATGACTGTTTTGAAGCGGTGATGGATGAAGTGCTTTATAAAGCCTGTCATAACACAAATAAATCGATTATTACATGTGGCGACTTCAATGTTAATATATTAGAAAAATCAGGTTCCAGCATTAAAATCATCAACCTTTTTCAGTCATACAATCTAGGTAACATATTCTTGGAGCCTACTAGAATTACTGCTACTTCAGCTACATGTTTGGATAATATTTTCACCAATATTATACCAGATCAAAAGAAAATTATAAACCTACTGGACTCCGATCACTGTGGACAGTTGATCGGTTTTCATAGTGAAAAGAGAAAAGTAGCTAAAAAGGATATCACAGTTAATCCAAAAACACATGGTCGCTTGGAGGCATTTAAAAATAAACTTAGTCGTAAGTTACCTTTATTACCCTATAATAGTGACCCTAATAAGCTTTATGATTCTTTTTTTAATATTTATTGCAAAGATTTTGATTCAACTTTCACACCCAAGACGATCAGAGTTAATGGAACTGCATCTTTCAGTGAATGGGCCACTGTTGGTATTCATAAAAGTAGGAAGAGACTTTATGAGCTGTACAATGAAAGAACTTATATCACTACCCCGGAGTTTAATTCTTATGTTAAAAGCTTCTCCAAACTATTTAAGAAGGTTTGTTGTATAGCAAAGTCTCTCTATATTAGCTCGTAAATAAGAAATAGTAATAATGTAATTAAAATGACTTGGAATATTATCAACAGTGAAACAGGGAGATCTGTTGGCTGCAACAGTGAATATAGTCTTGTTATTGATGAACAAATAATTAAATCAGACTTGGAAGTTGCCACCGCATTTGAAAATTTCTTTACGAGTATTCCTGTTGTGGTCACTAGATCCTTAAATTCATCACCCACTGTTGCAGAGAACCTTCTTAGGCAAAACGTAAAAGCTAGCTTTATTGAATTTCATTTTAAACATGTTAACAGTAGCGATATTATTAAAACTTTCAATACGCTAAATGTAAAAAAACTGCAGACCTGTGGGGAAATTCTGTTGACGTTGCCAAATTTATTATTCACATTGTAGCACCCACTTTATCCTTTATATTTAATCAATGTATTGATAGTGGTAAATTCCCTGATCTTATGAAAAATAGTAAGATTATACCTTTGTTTAAGTCAGGTAGCACGTCAGACCCTACTAATTTTAGACCGATATCAGTGCTACCAACGTTCAGTAAAATTTTTGAAAAAATAATTTTAGATCAATTACAAAGTTTCTTTTACGCCAACAACCTAATTAATAGAAAACAGTTTGGCTTTACCAAGGGTCGTTCAACAACCGATGTTCAACAACCGTGTTGAACTTCTAGGTCACATTTTTGATGCATGGGAAGAGTCACACGATGCCTTGGGTATCTTTTGCGATTTATCTAAGGCATTCGATTGCGTTTTTCACGATACATTGATTAGGAAGTTACACCACTATGGCGTGAGAAACAGTTCTCTGAATCTTCTTATTTCGTACCTGGGTAAGGGGATTCAGAAGGTGGACGTCAATGGAAAGAGATCTCCGGGGTCGGTTGTTACTATGGGAGTTCCGCAAGGTTCAATTCTTGGCCCTTTTTTATTTCTAATTTATATTAATGATTTACCCTATCTGATGGGAGATAATCAAGAGATAGTGTTGTTTGCAGACGATACCTCGCTTTTATTTAAACTAAAACGTTAGCAAAGGACTACATACGATGTGGACACTGCTATCTCGAAAGTGGTACATTGGTTCAATGCAAATAATTTAGTTTTGAATGAAAACAAAACTAAATGTATTAAGTTTACAACGCCTAACGTTAGACAAGTTAAAACCAGTGTACTAATTAACGGTGGAGAGTTGGATCTTGTAGATACCACTGTATTTCTAGGCATTACCTTAGATGCTAAGCTTCAGTGGGGCCCACATATAGAGAAATTGTCGAAGAAGCTTAGTTCTGCAGCTTATGCCGTTAAAAAAATTCGTAATTTAACGAATATAGATACAGCTCGGTTAGTTTATTTTAGTTATTTCCATAGCGTGATGTCATACGGCATTCTACTGTGGGGGAATGCTGCTGACATCCAAACTATTTTTGTGTTGCAGAAAAGGGCTATTCGATCAATGTTTAACTTAAGTCCCAAATATTCACTGAGGGAGAAATTTAACCCTTTCAGACCTGAATTATTTTTTTGTGTCCAATGAATCGAAAAAAAATCCTGTAGCTAGACTAGGGTAAAAAGACTAAGGAAAAAATAATGAAAAAAATCCTGGCTGTCAGCTTTTCAAAAAAAAAATAGTTTTTCTTTTTGTGTACAAATGTGCACATCCGTCCTACGTAATGACAAGACTAGTGTATAAGGATGTTTCACTGAAATTATAAAATGTTTAATTTTTAAATGTTTCTATTAGAAAATATTTATTATTTTTATAAAATTAACAAAACTAGAGTACAATCCTTATAATAATTAACAAAAAATAGATTTCTTCTTTGGGATAGGTAAATAATTGACACATTTTGCACCGTGTCCCCAATCCCTCATCATGCGCAGGGAAATGCCCAACACCGTCTCTTGCTATATCCGCTACAGGGCGAACCTCTCCTGGTCTTATTGGGCTACTGTCACTGGGCCGTCCTCTTTTACCGATGGAAATTTTATTTCTCAACACCAGACTTTCAGCCAGCTGACGACGAAAGTGAAGCAACCTGAGTTGTTTATTCTTTGGTATGCCTAGCAACTAATTGTCAATTTGGTACTCTCGGTATGCCCTGTAGGGTCAACTGACATTGGTGGTAACCAATCTGATGAAATGGTATTTAGGAGTTCCCTGTGTCTCCACCTAAAGTTCTGTTTAGGCGTAATATTCTGAAGTATATTTTCATGAGAGGACTCCATTTCTGTTGTCGGTGGTACATCGGGAACCACTTCATCGTAGATGTCAGTAACTTCTGGATCATTCGTTCCAATCCACGATGAGCTGGGCCCTTCCACATCATCAGTGTCGGATAGGAATACCTCTCGTTGCTTTTGATTGATGATGATTGACGACCCATTTAGCTCATCGGTAGTTAACGCTGCCTGCTGTGCTATGGGTCCCGGGTTCGAATCCCGGTAGGAACAAATGTTTGTGTGATGAGCATCAACATTTGTTTCCGAGTCATGGATGTATCTATGTATAATATGTATGTATTTACAACAAAAAAAACGTATATACGTAGTGTATCAACAAACTAATATCCACAAGCTTCGTTGCTTAGCTCGGAACTAGACGGCGCTGTGTGTCATAATGTCCAGGAATATTAATTTATTATTATTATTTATTATTATTATGACATCTGCACCAACTCCGACAGACCGCAACTCCCATTCAGATGTAAATCCAAACGGTTCGTCGTCATCAGACGATAGCTCCAAATCGGAAAGATTGTCTTCATTTAGGGCTTCCAAGGCGTCCGGTGAAAACATATCGGTGTTATTTTATCTGAAAATGTAAAAAAAGTCTTATCTCAACATATAGCATCAATAACATTTTTCAAATAGTTTGAATACTTCAACCATAGTAATAACATCGTTAACGCCTGATGTGTACATTTGTGTACAAATATAAAAATTGTGATAATTGATACAAAAATAGAATAACAAACTCAAACTATATGTACCTATGACCTTAGGAATATAACACATCAATTAAAATTTTTGCAGTGCGTATATTTCGTTATTTCCTACTTTTTAGAAATAAAAATGATGAGCTTACCTACACAGCTCCAACTTCGGTCAGCCACTGGTCGAAACTTGTCGAAAAAGTCACAAAGTGCTAAGAGATGGCGTTAGTAGTATCATTATTTGTAGTTTATAATGTGGACATATGGATACAACCGTTCTCAATTGCAATTGTTGCGAAATAAATACCAAAACATTTTTTTATATTTTATGTGTACATTCGTGTACGCCAGGTCTGAAAGGGTTAAAGAAATTGATATTATGACTGTTCCATCACAGTATATTTACGAAAATCTTTTATATGCTTACAAGAATATCAATCTCTTTGAAAAGCATTGTGATATTCATAATATTAATACTAGGAATAAGAATAAATTTGTTGTTCCTGCAACTAGGCTCCAGAAAATCAGCAAATCCTTTAGATGTCAATGCATACGCTTTTATAATAAAATTCCAACCCATGTACAAACTTTAAGTCTCAGCAGATTTAAATCCTTTATCAAACAGAGACTTTGTGCTAAAGGCTACTATTTAAAGAAAGAAAAAAAAAAAAAAAAACGTTAGTTTGTAATGTATCGCAGCGAGCGCCGCGTGCTCCACGCGACTGCCAGTTTTTTCGCGAATCCCTTTCACTGAAATGGATGGAGCATACTTGAGCCAAGAGTTCGAATGATACATTACAAACACACGTTACAAGTTTAGTCTGTGTCGCCGTACTCTAACAAGATCGCCTCGAATGGTATATACAATACAAACAAACGGTACAAGTCAGTCTCCAGCTTAATACGTATCCTAAAGTTTCTTTAAAAAATCCTAATGTTTTTAATTCTTTGTATTATCTGACAAGTAATATTGTATATGCTTTTAAAATACCAACGCATTTCATTTTTGAGCTGTGGTAGCCTAACCAGGTGTGACCGGTGGACTGAGATTTCAAAGGTCCCTAGTTCAAACACGCACGCACGCACCACTGACTTTTTGGAAGTTATGTGGATATTTATTTATCACATGCTGGGTATCACGGTGAAGGGAACCATCGTGAGGAAACCTGCATGCATGAGAGATTTTCTCGGTGGCATGTGATGTCTGTTAACCTGCAGTAGGTTAGCGTGGGGAACTGTAGCGTACTCCCTCTCAAATGAGAGGAGACCGATGCCCAGCAGTGTGACAACAATGGGATGTTGATTGACTTTTTTGGTATAAATTTGATTGAATTTTGTATCATACTAAGCTAAAGATTAAGAGTGCGGGAACGTATCCCTTCCATCATTGGTGGTAGTTTTACAATCGGTATACCGGCCAGGTACCGGCCGGAAACAAAAACTGCCCCGAAAAAAAAATGAAAAGAAGAATCGTCAGAAACACGCCACGCGCTATGGCAAATTCACATTACTCAGCTGGTTGTTGGCCCTTAAACGTAATTAGGATCTTTACAAACTTATGAATGAAAAGCAAACTAAGGCTAATTGCTTAGATAGTACCTTTTAAGCTCTATACAAGGATATTTTTAGATCTCCCAATTAATGAGTGTATACCTGATGTTTGCCAGATTATGAGGGACGACAGACGTATTTTTACCCGACTGCGTCAGAACGAGAGTTATGTTTTTTAACTACAATAATTCGGCCGGATTATTATTTGGAACACATTCATTAACAAATTACATCTACGAATTTGAGTAAAAAAATAACGCCAAAGCGACTATGTTTATGTATTTGAAGCTTATTTGAAAACAATTGTCCGAGTTTAGAGGTACATTATCATTTACAACGTATTCATGGTTATGTATCCTGTTACTATGTATATACAAGTTCATAATATAAAGCTATCACAAATACATATTATATAATGAATACGAGTGTGTTGAGAGGTAGGGCATAGCGAGATTCCTCGCTTAAATTGAGCTGCCTGACTGGGGTAGTACCTCCACCTTACAGAAGATCGCCGTGAATCAACAATAGTTGTATTTCTGTGAGTGAGTAAGGTTACCAGAGCTCGTCGGGGGAGTACTATTCTGACAGCATGGGTATTCTGTTTGCTGTCCCTATTTTAAGAAATCTTAACGGTTTCTGCAGGGGTTGGCAACGCAAAGGCAAGCCTTCTGGTATTGCATATATCCATGGGCGGCGGTGATCACTTACGATCAGGTGAACCGCCTGCTCGTTTATGAATTTAAAAAGAAGTTTCAAAGTAGAACAAAATGCTTACCTCGCGTCCATTGAGCGCAAATGTGAGGTTGGCCGGGGGATGTGCGGGGGGCGAGGCGCAAGTCGCTCGTAGAGTGGACCCGACACCGTACCACGATCGGTCCGACACTAGTTTCGGAACCCATTCAGGAGCCTCTGCATATACCAAAAAAGCTTCATTTAAAATTTATACTAATTTTAAACTAATGAAATCGTATTTCTGCACCTTTCAGTGTTTTCTCAAAATATTTTTTTCAATTTATGATAGGTATATTTTGTCTAGATGGTACGTGTATAAAATTGTTTGTGTAAAATAATTAATATATTTGATTTTAATTAGATATAAAATATATTCATATTACATAGTCTACTTGAATGTTATCTTTTTAAACTAAGAACACTCTAGACTCAAGGATAGCTCTACCCAGGTTAACAAGCAAACCTCCAATGTGAGCCTAGGGTAATCCTATCAGGTATGAGTGACGAGTTGTGGCTATTATATAATCCAGATGAGGTTCTATGAAATGTTACATGCAGGGATAACAAAAGCTTTAAGGCCGCTTGTATCTAGCCTGACGGGTAAGCCTTTGTGTCTCTATTAGGCTTTATTGACTAAGAAAATGTGCTGCAGCTGGAAAGATTCCAACACTAGCTTATCGTGTACAATGTGAAGGTATTAACATACTGTGGCTGTTATATAAAAGATATAAATGGTAATATAGTCGAGTCACCATTTTTCACTCTCGTTCTAGCTATAAACACTCTGAGGGTCATAAATTCATCGTAAAATAACATACCTAGATAGGTACTGTAGTTTTTGAAGCGCATTCGTAAAAAAAGTCACGTCGTTACATTAATTAGCACGTACGTGGTTTTAATTTTTAATGAACGCGGTTACTTTACATGTCAAGTGGTAGGCGCCGCTTGACATTCAAAAGTAGGCAGCTTACCACTCCACTGCTATTTGGTACATGTACCAATTTCTTGATTATCACTACAGGTTTAAATTTAACTAGTAGTTTCTTAGTCTACATCGAAGAGACGCGTATATTTTACAAAAAACCTAGACGAATAACGTCTTAGTCGGTTCTTGACAAAAACATGGAATTTCCTTTATAGGCTACCCAACGTTAGTGGAACACTCAAAAGCTTTCATGCTGTAGTTCGTCTAATGTTTGACTTTGAAAAGGTTTAGCTTGCAGGTCAGTGGGACGGCCTCTAGAAACTAAACGACATGTGCGTATAAACTGTTTATCTACATATATATTATGATATATATATTTTTTTATGTAATTAAAAGTTAACTCCATCCGATTTTCCTATATCAAATATTGGTTAATTGGTTAACTTTCACTGCCCTTAGTAACTTAGACTGCCCCTCTCTTGATAACAAAATGAATGTAAATGCGCTCTAACGGTTACCCCATGCAAGTAAGTACGCTCGTTTTTCCATTAAAACCTCAAAAACCAACTGTACCAGAATGATATTATGATGAGATAACTGAAACTGACTAAACATCATGAAATTGATGTTGAAATCTCCAATAGTCTTCCAAAATTTAAAAGCAAACGTATTGCATCGTTTAATCCTTCTATACTTTGAGAACAAATTATATTCTGTAACTCGATCATTATATACAGGCTGACCTGTATACAAAGTTATACATTTTGTATAACTTAAAAAAATATGTACGCACTATAATATGTAGGTATTTCTAAAAAAATGATTTTCTAAATGTAACTGACCCTTTTCATGCACGTAATTAAAAAAAAATACGTTTGTCAATCTTGTACCAGTGTCTCTTTTGTAAGTAACATAGTCCTAAATAAATAAAAATAAGTAAAGATTTTTTATATCCTTCTTTCCCATACAAACATACGTATATTATACAAACACGGAAGAATATTCCAATGATGACCTACTGAACGATTGTGTACTGAACTACACAATCGTCCACGTAAGGTTTCCAAAAAATATTTATTGTGCTGCGATAAATAAAGGTTATGATTAAATAAAATAAAGGTGTACTTTGTTCGGAGCCATCGCATTAATACAGGCAGCTGTGTTTATGGCACGTTTGTTTACTCCCCTTTGTGGGTCACGCCGCCGTGCGTTCCAGATAGGAAAAAAATCAAGGCGCTTACAATCAAATCTCCTTATATTAAGGGATTTGTTTTACCTTATGAACCTTCCCCCGTGTATAAATAAATACCGACGAACGTTCCGAGAATACGTGATGTGCTTAATCTGTACCTGTAATTATAAGGATGTGGGTGGGCATATAATACATTATGATACATATATGTATGTACTCGTAACTATCACGTTTCCGTTAAGTTTGTTACTCACAATACCTGCGGGTAACATTGAAAATGCGGCTCTACCATCTCAAGAATCCTTTGAAGCTAATTAATCCGTATAGCGGCACAAATGAGCTCGTCAGTCGTGATTCATGTCAGAGAATCACGTCATGATGGGACAGGTAAAGCCCTATAATTTAGCGACGTACATGAATGTAGTAAGTTACAACATTATGGAGCCCAGGGGTTCTATAATACAATGAGGAAATACGAAGTTTCGTGTTTCGTTTCACAGTCAATGTCTATCGCGTCGTTTTAAGGGCCATTAACAAAATATTATGGCGATCTTTGAAATTGTATCGAATAAATACAAAATGAAGACCCGAACACTTCAGGTTTATGTTGGTTGAGGAGGTAATGGGGTTTGTACATTCGGTATGTAACACCGTATGTGTATCTCTAAGTTATCTGAAGAATACATTTTAATTAATCAGCAAGCATGATTGCATATTTTTTAATAGTGTTACCTATTTTTTCACAAACTCAAGTATTTCTTGGTTTTATTTATCCAAAATATTTCAAATACTTGATAAGTTTGGGAATTTATTTTATCCGCCTGAGTTTCCGAATGAAAGTCAGTAAACATGATGATTAAAATAAAAATTTGAATTAATGGTATGAAATCTAAAAAAACGATGAGAATAGAAACGCACATTTATGCAAAAGATAGGTATAGTAAAAAAAATGAGCCTTATCTACCAAAAAGTTAAAAGGAGGCAGAAAATAGTGAAGCTCAACCTACGAGGAGAATAATACTCGTAAAATGACGGCTATCTGTTATGAGTAATATAGGTTCATCAAAATTTATTTTCAGTTTGCTTTCAGTTTAAATAAATTTAAACTGAAAGCAAACTGAGTTGGACAAAGTGAGATACTAAAATGCGCATCCCGTAGCCATTTTGTACAGGAGTCATTAGCCAAATTAGTCAATTTAAAAACAAACATTTGCCGCAAACTTCGTTATCTGTATTTACATCGATACCGAAACATCGTCTTTATGTTGTTTACCGGTTTCATTTAGATCCGATAAATAGGGGCTGTGCTACTGTTTATAGTCACGCAACAATTATGCTCTTCGTGTCGCTTCCACCACTCATTGACACCAATATTATAAAGTATATACATAAGTACACTATATAGTGTACTTATGTATATACTTTATAATATTGGTGTCAATGAGTACACTTTAGATTACTGGTGTTAGTAAGATTTACAATTACCAGCGCTGCAGTACCTATCCTATTTTAGTAGTACCAGCTGAGATAGGTACCATAAAGGTATTCTAATCTATGGGTACTATATTTTTAGCCTCATACAATGTAAATATGTACCTCTATGAATATTTTTATTTTGTTTAATTTATTTTTGTTGTTCGAGCTGTTTTACGAAATAAACCTTTTTACTTTCTTTCTTTTTGTACAGGGCTTCATCAGGTTTCAGGGCTGTTATTTAGGCATTATTATACCGCTTAAAACTTTCTTTTACTTTAATTTATATTTTTTTCTCCCGTAAGAATGTCTAGATATTAAGCCCGTACCGACTCATACGTTTGTAAACGATAACTGCGTCTACAATTCAACAAAAGCTGAGTACACGGCCAGCCGTATTGGTACTTCAGACATGCTCATTTAACTCGTGCGTCATATTTTATTTTACGTGCCAACAAAATATATTGAAGTGACATATTTTGTTCCATTTAAAGCATCACACGGCTACTTACTATGTTAAGATAGCGATGACGTATTGTCATTTTATTGTCAGATGGTTAATACCATTCGAGATCGTTTATAGTTCTCAAGATAATCTTTACTATCACATCCCAGTTTGAACTGAGCTCATGGCTGTTTGAAATGGTGTTCATATTATGACTTAGTTATTTCGTATTGTTGCATGCACTTGTGGCCATTTCTTTAATGTCAACCCTATGTGTGGTGCTATCATCCATAGGTACTCATATTATTTTTTGTTTTACAAATGTTTTCGGCCTCTTAAACTCGGCCTAGAAATAAGATGCCATTTTATAATTATATTTGATGTCATGCTGAATATATAACTATTTCACATGTCTGGTATAGACCAGACATGTGAAATTGACACATATTGTTCGCAAACGTTGCTTAGATGCCGAATATTTGATATTATGTTCTACATTAGTTCACTAAATGAATTCTTATAAAGCTCGCTTCTGCGAAAAAGATTTCTTTCTACCTGGGATCGATTTTTTCGATCTTTCATTTACATTCCTTGCTAAGAATTCGATTCTTAGCAAGGAATATAAATGTTATAAAACATTAATGATGCGGTTTTTAATATAATTAATTATTCCTTACAATTTTAGTTTTTTTATATAACTTATTTCATGGCACATATTCTGTTCTCTCTTTCTTTTGGTCTAATTATTTACAACCCTTACCTGCGCTAGTTAGAATTTTTTCCATCCATTTTCCAGCATGAGTCAAAATCTCCCGTATCATCATTTTAGGTCTATTTAATCGTCTGACATTTCGTGGAATATAAATTGGTGTATCTTTACTTGATAGTTATGGGACAGATGGACAACGATTTTCAATTTCAGCCTGGCGGCTTTTTGGCTAACAATGTTTTGTAGCGCAATATGGTATCCTGTATACAGCCTGAGACTCGAACTGCCATATCGTTGAACCTTTATAGTTTACTACCATATTCCCAGCCTGCGACTTTGTTGATATTCAAAGTTTATCAGAATGGTTCATTGAATAATCATCTTGAAACAGTGTATAGTGCTAAATTAATCCAATATTATAGGCAAATGGTATAGTTGCTTAACTTTGAAACAAAACAATTTAATTGGATGAAGATCAAGGAAACAAGCTGATTAAACTATCATTCGATTAATATGCGACATTAAGATAGAGGGTCCTATTGTTATACTAAATGTTCCAAATGTTTGATGCTAAGCTTGGACGTGGATTTAGTTCTTCACAAAAATGAGCTTATACGCGTTGGCCAACTTCAGTATTGTAAAGCCCTAAGCTACCTATTACTGAAGTTGGTTAACATGGTCATGGCAGATTTCCTCGCGGGTTTTCTTTCAATTTAAAAACAATTCACTATCATCACTTCAATAAAAGACGAGAAAGCTCTTCAAAGGCTTCCCCTAGTAGACCAGCAATATGCTCCTTTACCTAATTGTCCGTTTACTGTGTTGAAGGCCACCTCACGTCACGGACATCAGCTTGCTTGCTAGCTTGTTAAAACTACATATTTAAAGCTTCTGATGTATTTATGAATCTTATTACTAATTTGAAATTAGTAATAAGATTTAAACTTAGGTCTGTAGAAATTAATACTTTCTACAGACCTAAGTTTAAATCACAATCAAATTAAACATCGGGCTATGTAGTTGTGGTGAAAAAATTGCCATTAAATTGCTAATGAATTTATTTATAAACAATGTTTTCTTAATCTATAATAGAAAGTATGTCTATTTTCTGGAGTTTGTTTGCTGAAACCGCAACGAAATTAGACTGGACATTAGAAAAAAATCGGGAATAATAAAAAGAAAGGATTATGAACGTAACGCTCCTTATTAAAAAAAGAATAATATCGGTAAATAAAACAGTTTTTATGCTTTGAATAAAACTATAATGAAAACAGAGCCATATTATAACCAGAATTACGTCGTCAAAATCTTTTGGAAAGTAATCAAACGAATGCAGTTGTTTTAACGTCCATATAGTGATATTTTTATTTGTCCTAGGATAGGTATATCCGAGTTGTAACTGGAGAAAATATTTAAAGCTGTAAAGATTATAGAGACTTAATGTTTAGCATTAAGTCTAGATTTTATATCTCGACTGGGGTTGGTCTCATGCCTGCCGGTAATGTTTTTGTGTGTAATGTACTGGAATAATGGTAGCTTGGTAGTGTCTTTAGCGATGTCCATGTGCTTGCAAACTATTGGCCCTGTAGAAGCTTTTTTACTTCAGCATATTATATTTTTTGTGCTTGTCAGTTTCATTAAGTTTTTTTTTTTTCAAACACTTAGTTAAGTATAAAATAATTGTTTTTTAACCGATATAAAATACGGGAGCTCCAATTATTTAATTAAGTTATTTCTTAGTTATTAAACTTGTGTAACAGTTGGCTATTACTGAAAACTTAATTTCGTCTTGATACTATTTTCAGGGGCTTTCTATTACCAATGCAAAACTGATTTCAAAGTCAACTTTCATAATATATTGCTTTCAATAAGTCCTCAAGTTATGGTAATCCTAATTCCTCGCCAATTGGTGGCCGGTCATTGCATTAATTTACCAAAAATATGATAATTTTGATATTTCCAAGAAGATGATCACCAACATTCAATTCGGAATGAAATTATTCTAGATTATTCCGAGAATTTTAAATCTTCATTAGAAAAACTGAATAAAATATGATAAAATACGATGGTGAAGCAAAGTGATCATATAAATAGTTAGCGTGATACTTATTATTAGTCCATTTAAAGTCAATTAGATAACTATATAGATTCTTGTAAGAATGCTCAATTAAAATACTAAGCAAGTTTGTAAACGAATTATAAGTTTATGTCGTATCAATACTCACACATGTAGAGATTCTCACGACTTTTATAATAAGAAAATATCATAAAGATATAATTAATAAGTAGGATTTTATACTAGCGGTTCGCACCGGTGAATTCGATAAATATTTAAAATAATTATAAACTTTGCGAGATATCACGGTAAGGGTTTTTTTTTCGGTAATTGTTTCACAGTTTAGGTTAAATTATTATTGAACTTTTCATACGGATACCTAATAAAATAAAGGCTAGGTTATTTTCATAACGTAGCATTCGATGGTAATAAAAAAATCAGACTGGTTTAGTAGTTTTGGGGTCTATTCAATACAAACAAACAAAGAATCAAATCTTTCTTCTTTATAATATTAGTATAAATATAACAAGGTGGTAATTACCGACGACTTCTAGTGGTGCCGATCGTATTTCGGTGTGAAAGGTAGGCGCGTCCGCTGACACCTCGCAGCGGAACCTGCCCGCCATCGCCGGCGTCGCCTGCTGCAGCACCACGCGGCGGGCGCCTGAACGAGATATCTGTTACCAAACAAATAAATTATTAGTTATCTTCAACTCTCCAAATGACCACGCTAAAGTCAATAGAAAATATGTTGGTCAATAGTTTCGGAACGAGGATGACACAAATTCATAAAACACTAAAACCTACCATTTATGATAATTACACGTACGTTATCTGCCTAATAGCGGCATTAAATTAAACGCCCTAATTTCGTTTCTCACCTTTAATCATAGTCAGATTTACGGTCCCCACGAAAAACAACGCTATATCGCTTCACATCACTCAGTGGGAACCACGGTTTGGGCCACGCCTAATTACTGTTCCCATAAACTTTGCTACACAATTCAATATCGATCTTGTAAACGTTTTATTTAAAAAGCACACTTCCAAGGCTAAGTATACTTAAATACTACAATTTTCACGTAATTTATAGAGTCAGATATTAAGATTAAGGTTATGTGATAGGCATTATGGTACAACATTTAGTTATGAGGCTTTGTCTAAATAAATGTTTTAATAAAACTACAAATTATAATTACAACTTGAATATCGATTACACATACAATCAAAAAGTGGCCTGTAGTAGAATCAGAAACAATGACACTCTAACAACTAACTGGCATTTAGGTCATAACAGTTTCGAATGGCCGAACAAGATAATTGTCTGCAAGGTATCCTCGAAATTTTACCAGACTCGGAATCATACGAGCAATTTCATATATTTAACAATAACTATGTTATCATAGTTATAGTGAAATGCTAGTGTACATTAAATCCTTAATCTATACAAGGGTTGCTGATATCTGCCACTAACAAGCAAATGTTACATTGAAATCAAACTACAGTCACTCAATCGGGACGTTTGATGCATCACAGGCATCATTGATGCTCATAAAATCATTTAAAAGTATTTTTATTCCTTACAAAGAAGAACGCAACATTAATTGCTCTAAAAAGGTCTGGTCTTTTAATTATATATTTTTTTGATAAATTAACTTTTATATGATTATAATATACTTCAGATAAATTGAAGCTCTTTTTCCTATATCAACGGTAACTAAACTAACAACAGAGGTCCCTTGAGATACCTACCTCTCACTAATTCGCTACTTCTTCGCCACTTGTGGCTCTGCCTACCTAGTCGAGAAGTAGTTCACTGATTCCTTTTACTAGGGGTACATGAATATATGATATGACATTGAAATAACATCGTTATACTTTTCATGGATTTTGTAGGACTATATTGATAGGTATTTTTGTTCCATAGTAGTGGTAAAAAAATCCGTTCAGCAACGTCGGAATTAAAATAATATTATAGCGATAGATAAAAAATTGCTTTACTTCAAGGACTAAGATGTTTTAATAGAACATGATTTATATTCAAATGTATGCCATTGGACAAAGGAAACATACCACATGTATAACTACTCATTTTCGAACTATCAACTTATCTTCAGGTGAGCATCATCACAACTTTCGCTCTAACGAGTATTTTGCTAGTATCTCAAATTTCTTCCGGTCTATACCTTCTCTTTTTACCACGAATGTTAGTTAATTAGAAATAGATGGTGCTATTTCTATATGAGTTTGCTGACGGACCTAGTATGTTTTTTACAATTTATTATAATGCTTCTTTGTCAAGAAGTCTTACAAATACCTACTCGAAATTTCATTTCGAAATTACTTATGCCTATCAAAGTCTGTCAGAATCAGAATGCTACGACTTCTCAATATGTGTAGGTGCATACCTAATTATACGATTATCGTTCATTGTTCCGTTTTATGTTTGCCTTTTTCGTACCGCTGTGATACCGCCGATAACTTTATATTTATAATTAAATAACTGCTATAACCTTAAATCTATAAAAGGTACGACCTAATTTTATATTTAATGCACTTTATCGGGTTAACTAAATAAATAAACTAAAAAGCGAATTGTTTCGACACACTCACCAAGGTACCAACCAATAAAATGATTTCTACTGCTGAAACGTCTTTTTTGTGGGTTTTTGATAACCTTCATAGGTTGCCTCAAGAAATACAAGTAGGTACAAGAAGGCCTTGATATTTAATATCACCTGAGTCGCACCTATCCATTTACAAGATACTATATCTATATTATAAGTACTTATCAAGCTAATAATTATCTCATGAAAGATAAATTAAACACGGTCATACATGAATATGAATATGATCTATTTATACACGTCTGAGTGCCTAACCCAGACACTATGCAAATTTATCATTGAAAACAAGTCGAATGTGTGGTCGATATTTTGTAACCACATTATAAAACTACTCTCAGAGAGAGAGAGAGTGAGCGAAAGATGGAAGCTAATTTAGTCTTTCCATATTAAATACCAGTAGCTATTAATTATTGCTAATCTTCTTGTGATTGGTCAATCACATACGTGATATAAATAATGAATCCTTGATTATCACATACGTTCCTGCGTAATAATGTGCCAAAATAATTAATGTTATGATTCGTGGAGCGCATAAAAATAATAAATACAACGACTTACAAGATAGCAGGTATTAACGAATCTAATGCGTAGTCTGGATGGGGTGACGTAAAACTTAAACGTTATCCGTCAAAGCATTATTAAAAGGTATTTATACAGAAAGCTTTGACGGAGATTGGATCTAAATAAAAGACGACACATTGTCCCGATTTCAAAGTGCTCCCGTGTGAAGAGGTAATTAAATATTCCTAATTTCCTTTACGCTTAAGTAATCGGTATCAATAATGTACTGAAGTTCTGACATTTTGATGTAAACGTTTGAAGTTGAATTTATTCGCGAAAAAAATCTGGTGCTTTGTTAAATCCGAGTATGGCTATCTGCGTGTTTTATAACGTGTTTATAAGGTTTCTAATTCTAAGTGCTTTGCAAAATAAATGTGAAATGGGATTGATTTTGAAAATGATGTAAGATTTTCCTTTAAAATAAATAATTTAAAAGTAAAGTGTATGTAAGAATATAATATTAATGAGTGAATATAGGTATGTACGTTTTATTACTTGATTTTTTTATTTATTTGATTTACACAGCTTTAATAAAACCAACATAAATCAAAGATAAAGTACAATCGTAAATACATGGACAAAAAAGAGAAAACAAAACAAATTAAATAACATGATTTTCACAAAACATGTAAACACTGACACATAAGATAAGGCGAATTTATCATCAAAGATATCCAGGGTCGCTTCCACGAGCTTATTAAGTGCATGCATGGCATTGCGTGGTACGGGAGACGCATCACGTGCTGCAGTCTGACCCGAGAGCACATCAAGCAGTTGATGTTTTCTAATGGGGAGATAATTATTTAGTGTGTAGACTCGAATCAGCTCATTATAGATACCAGATGCTTCCGTGATATCTCTAGATATTTTGAGCATTACGCCGACCTGGCCACATGCCATCTGGTCTCCATATGATACCTAAATAAATATCCTAAGAGGAACTTGGTAGGATAGAGGTAGGGATGGTAACCGAGAGTTCTTCTGTGAAAAAACCGCAGAAATGCTCTTTGAACTTTTTCTAGAAGAAGTATATTCAAACCAAGGCTATCGATAGAATATCGAGGAAATTAAAACAAAGCCAAAATTACCACACTTATATTTAGGTATAAATTGATGCCTGAAATTTGTGATGAAACGCTAATGAGAAAATGTATATTTTGTGATACCTATACAACATGTAATAACGTATATTATTATTAGTAAAATTATATACGTTATTACATGTTGAATTTTAGCTATAAGTAGTTAGTAATGATATAGTGATCATTAATAAATAAATAAAATAAATATTCCTGGACATTATGGCACACAGCGCCATCTAGTTCCGTGCTAAGCAACGAGGCTTGTGTTACGGATACTAGCTGGTTGATATAGTACATATATACATTTTTTTTTTTGTAAATACATACATATTATAGATAGATACATCCATGACTCGGATACAAATGTTCATGCTCATCACACAAACATTTGTCCCTACCGGGATTCGAACCCGGGACCCATAGCACAGAAGGCAGTGTTAACTACCGCTGAAATTAATATAACTAACATTCAATAATAATTTAGGAATAAAAATAATTAAAAAGGATAAAGGTAGAAAAAAGGTAAAGGCATGTTTAGAAAGTATAATTATCATATTAAACTTATCATTACCGTTCTACGAAATTCGAACGGAAAAGACAGTAATTAGATTACCGTATAAATTGTATTACTTTTTTACAACATTATTTTTTTACGGGACTCTATGACTAGTGGTAACATATCAAGCCAAAAGTGAACCATCAAAATCATCCGATTTTCGAATGATTTCCACTAATTCTAATTGAGAGTCCTAACGGTTCCTTTAGTCTTTATTAAGAAATAAAGTTTTTTATTATCTTCTTTCGTGCTTTAAGGTGGTGCGCAAGTTTAAACTATAAATTAACTACAAACAAACTTAAAGCTAATGCTTGTAGTTTTTTAATATAATTGGTAAACTTTAACATATTTAAAAAAATATTGTAACATTTCGAATAAAATCTGAAAAAATCGGGAAATAGAGACCGGAACCGGGAAACAGAATGGTAATGGAATTTATTTTACTGAATTTTGTAAAAAAATACAACATTAAATTATAAATATCACCCAAATATGTATGGATAAGATTGTTTTTACTCGCAAATCAAAATTAATTATTAATACCTGATCATCTTGAACTTTTACTATTTAAAAGTCTACTAAAATAACTGGAGGCATTTCATTTTCAACGTAAAGCTAATGAAATTATACGCAAATAATCTTATCTTAAACATTTGAAGGAATTGTACAAAGAAAAAAATACGATCTTTAGGTCTCTTGTCTTTGTTGTACATTCATATTTATTCTATTCTTTCTTCTCCGTTTAAAAAGGATGAGAGGAGACTTCATTTTATGTATTCATGTGTGTGTGTGGTTGTTCATATCAACTTAATCATTACGATAAACTTAAGTATAATTGTACAATGTACTTAATACAATATTCTGTTGTTCTCATTGCAGATAATGTTATCGCTGATATCTACTTATACTTTCAGTTACATTAAGTTAAAATCTCCATTAAGAAGAAGTCACCTTTTCAACTGAAATCAAGCGTTATTATTCCTTTACATTACTATATCTGCACCAGTAATGTATATTTATATGATACTGGAAATCATTATCAACCTAAGTATTGTCCCACACAACTAGGCACCGGTTCGCAGACTTCACACGCCAACGAGAAAATCTCTCAGGCAAATATCTATACCTACAGATAAAAAATAACTTATGTTTTTATCCAGGTAATAAACTACCTGTATGGCAAATTCCATCCAAATTAGCGGTTTTCGAGTAAAAGAGTAACAAACATCCTTTCAAAGTTTCGCGTTTATAATATTAGTATGTATAATAATTGTGATAACAACACTGCGGGTTAAGCAATTTTCACTAACAATGTTTTATTTTATGATAAATATTATTATACGAAAGGTTACAGGAAAATCATATGTAAAACATTTCTTAAGATATACCTGAAAACTTTCTTAGGTGCCATTCTTTTATCTAGTAAGATGATTTAGGGGGCAAGCGGGGTCGATCAAGTCAGATTTTTTTAAAAGAGGAGGAATCTTGGTCGTTGCTTACATAAGGATAAAATCAGAAAGAATAAACCAAGATATAATAAACCACGATATAAATAATTATGTACCATAAGAACAAAAGTAAAATTTGTTTTTTTTTTACATTTCTCAAAATATTTTTCTTCACCGTTTGATATAATATAGGTATGCATACAATAAATACACACGTTACTCCAAAAAGTCAGTGGTGCGTGCCTTGAAATCAAACTCGAGACTTCTGATTAGCAACCTACTGATACTGGAAATACCAAACAAGTAATGTATATATAAGCATTTTAAAAGTTTCAAATCTAAAGTTATAAAATTACACGCTTTAGGTAGTTTTATCGGCTTTGAACGTAAAATTCGTTGAGAAAGTTCTAAAGAATGGATTTACCTGAATTTTCAAATGCGATCTTTGAGACTGGGGTACAATATATTTTCCTCCCAAGAGAAGAATAACTAAGTATTATGCAAGTTAAGTTACGCTCAAGTTAGTGTGCGGTAATGCCAATAATGTCTCGTTTCCATTATTTATTGCATAAGAAACGTGTGCAAGGTAGAATTGCTCTACGCTTGCTGTGCAACCCGCTAATAAAGTAGGTACTGTTTTCATTTCAAAAGGAATTTATTACAGAACAAAAGAAAATAGATAGGTAAATGAAAAAATATATTAACGCAGTCGTTCACCTCTCCAAAATCAATCAGTCAATTTGGAACAGCTTCGCAATGATTGATTATTCGTAAGCACGTATGAAAAACGTTAGCTTAGACAAATCGTTTTAAACAGTTATTGCGTGTATACGGGAATCTTGATGTTATTATAGGTATATGGCACCTAATAAATAATATAATACTTGATGATAATATATTTATGATTACGATATTACCTTTTTTATGTAATATGTATGTAACCGAAGGCTTAGGCAAAGGTACCCCCCCCTTTTCGCCAGTTCAATTAAGTACCTACGTCTTTAGATCCCATGTTAGGTATATGCGAGTTTATTCAGGGATCGAGTATAATTGCCAACTTAGAGTGCAGCAGTGTTGGTGAAAATCCTTTAGGAAACAAAAAAATATTTAAAAAAAATGTCCTTGTGAAGTCATAGTTACAGCCACTTGATTAATAAGGCAGGCAATTCAATGTAAATATTTTTTCTGTAATCTTAGCGTGTACTTAACAAGAAGTATCGTTCTACCGTCACTTACCAAGTACCGTGAAAGCTCTTTCGCCTCAACCTTGTTCTAATTTATCTCGGCTTGCCGCTATTTTTCCTTACACAATAGGTAAAACAAGTGGTATTAATGCTAGGTACATTAGGAAAAGTAATAACGAAACTTTTTGCGCCTTTCTGGTTTAATCTGGACGGTATCAAACTAATTAATTTACAGCTTTACAAAAAAAATAAGAAGAAATCTACTGGAGTTATCATGTATCAAAGAACTTTTAAGTTCTATGTTAGAGGTCAAATACTGAATCTAAATCAAAATGATTTCTACCAAAATTAGCGTAGTATTCATATGTCTTAATTACGTGTATACTTACATCCACTTCAATTCCTGGCAGTGGAAACACTCTGGTGTGAGGCAATTCCTTCGGGATGTACCGGTAGAACTCCTCTCGACCTCGATACCATTTGACACTGTACAGAGCCTCCTCATCTTCTAGCTGCCAACTGCACTCCAACGTCACAGTCTCCCCTACCAGCACTGCATTGGGGACGTTGATCTCCAAGTTATGAAGTCCTCTGACACCTGAGAACAAAGGTAAATAAAAAAGTAAATAATTTAATCAATATTGTTCGTCTGGTTCTTGGCTCAGAACACCTAATATTGCATGTTAGCTGAGCCATAATGCTGAGAAGAAAGACTTGCTTTGCAGTGAGAAAGTATTAATATGATAAAAAGGTTTTATTTATCGTTGTAAAAATTGCAGTACATACATATGTTTTACACATGGTAAAATTACTGATTAGTTACAACTATAGTAAATGCAGATGTCCTGAATATGTTATTGAATATCTACCGTGTATGAATGAGTTTCTGACGAATGCTGTTTAATAACTGCTATTTTATTTTAGCTTATAATACACATGCAATACGGTGCAATACGGTCAACAATTTCTAGTGAAAATTCAATAATTGATGTATTACAAGCAGTAAATATGCTGAGCTGACATGGTAATATTTGAACATACACCATCGAAATCAATATTCAAGTTACTAAAATTCTATATGAATTTCATAAACAAAACCTTCAATTAATTCTCTAAACAACTAAAATACATTTTACATAGAGCATATACTTAAATAACACAACTTCACAAATTGCTTGGTTATGTACTGGAATTTTCAGAGTGAGCAATTTCGTATATCGTTGTGTCATGTTATGTGGAAATTTCACGTGATATTAACAGTGTAACACAGTTTATAATGAATCAAAGAATAACTTGTTAGCGAAAAATAAGAACATTTAGAAAAAATATATTCTGCTTTTGACAGTAAACTAATAATCTCCTTTAATAAATTACTTAATTGTCTGTCACGAACTCAAGGCGCACTTAATTTTTAAATGCAAAGTGATTATAAAAGGAATGATTTAGAAAATATATAGTAACTAGCAATCTGGGCCTTGCGTTATTGAGGCCAAGTTATTATATTAAACAATTGCAAATGCAAACAAATATTTATTCAATAATTAAGACGACAACGTTAAAGTCGAAATAAAAACAAAATATAAATTAGGTATCCTATCTCTCATTTGTTCAGAAGTACATTGCAAACAAACAGCGTGTCACGAAATTTATATTTGTGAAGATTGTATTAATGTACTTTTACGTAAATTCTCTACACATAATAAATCAATTCATTGTCTTAATAACATCACTAATTTACATTACATTACTTGACATAGGTCAAGTGCCTAGATCGCATATTCACTTATGAAAGTAGTGTTCATTGAAGCAAACTGTGGCTTTTACAAAAGATGTAGCCATGGTAATAATCACAATTAGACGTTCCATTACCGACCGCAATGAAAGCAGCTGTTAAGCTCCGAATAAACAATGCACTACTCCGATACGAACAGTGCGTACAATGGATCGACTTTATCTTGGAT
This sequence comes from Craniophora ligustri, assembly GCA_905163465.1. Classification (NCBI taxonomy): domain Eukaryota; kingdom Metazoa; phylum Arthropoda; class Insecta; order Lepidoptera; family Noctuidae; genus Craniophora; species Craniophora ligustri. Next base: position 7,304,291 of record LR990959.1, read on the forward strand.
CTCTAATAGGTATCTCTATGTTTGCATGTGTGGCTGTTATAGATTTTCTATAGGAGGCAAATATATATTGGCTGATAATAATAAAAGTTAGTATCAAATGATAAAATTATTTTGTTGTGCATTTTTAATTCGAGTCAATCATCTGTCCCGTGGCTTTGATCCCGCAAAAAAATATTTTTGTATAAAAATATCTTCATTGTGTGAGAGAGCTGAAACCGATCAACTATTCTCAGGCATGTAGGATACCCTGACGATGTTTTCCTTCAGCGTTTTAGGCATAATAAATTATATTTATTTCTATAAATAGATATTTTGAATACACGTTTACAAGTCGTGTATACGACTATTTTAGGATCATGACTGACGACCTGTGAAAAAAAATAGCGAAGCAAACCCAGAGAATCTGTGAGCCTAACGGTGTAGGTCAAAGTCTGAAAATGATTTTCGAAGAAAACACCAGAGCAGCATTGAGTTGACGTGTCCGTACCGACAACACACATACATCAGACATCTTACCTATATCTCAACCATTATTCAGGGGGCTCAACGACTCGACGCACGTCAGTGCAAGTTCAGTGGGACATTTGCGTGACACAATTCAAAATCCCAACGCCGCCAGACATTAAGTTTTCTTGATTTTGTTCTTTGAGTATGCATTTAGTATATATGTACTTTCTGTACTTGTAATAGATATCGAAACAAATTATCTAATGTTGTGACGATGTTTTTTCTAACTAATTAAAGTCACCTGTAGGCAGACTGTGTTTAAGTCTCTATACTTAACCTTAATATTTTTAAATACAGCCTACAGGTTATAATAAAGTTAATTACGATGAACTAATCTCAGGATCTTAAAGGTTCAGGGTGTAAAGTATGTGTACTACGGGTACTAGACAATGGATATAAATACGTATATACTTTTTTTTGTAAATACTTACTTATAATACATTATTAATTACTTACATTGAACATAATAAATACACTATCTAATTATGAAAAAAAACCTACGAAACTAAGGCAACAGGGAAAATAGGCCGATTCCTTCTCAAACTGAGAGGAAATCTAGGTCCAGCATTTGGGAAGTGAATGGATCGATAATGATGATTCTAATAAAGAATTTATTATAGATAGAGATTTATATGATTGCTGGGTTTGTTCCGTCTGTTTTCCTTGGATTCTACAGCAGCGGATGGTGAGAGCTTGTGTTGGTCGCGGTTCCCAACCCTGACTGAGAGTTGTTGTTTGCTCACCACTTTGACGGATTACCCTCGTGGCCTCGTCTACGATGTAATGATCAGTAACTTACAGAACAATAATTGTTTTAAATTGACTAGACATAATTAAAAAAAACTGTATACCTCGATATCACGGAAACTATTCATTTTGGATCCCTGGTTAATTAGGACTACATATGACCCCAATTTAATGGTGGGTAGAGGTTACATGAGTTATATAAAGTCCTATAGACTAATTAAGGAATATGTTTATCTTTCCTATCACCGTGTATTTTCCCTTACAATTAATTGAGAAACATGCACTAATATTAAAAAACTTGACAGACACTAGTAGTTATTGGATGGTATATGTATAACCAACATTCGTCCAATATCAAAAGGCGGCCACGCGCGTACCTCCGTGCTGTACAAACATTGCAAGCATCGTGATCTCGGAGACGCGTATAAAGGATTCCATGGAATGATAGTACATGCATGCTTTGCGAGCTTAAGATACGCGTGTAGCTTCCCTAAATTGCTATAGGAAAATATCTCGTACGCATTGTAATGTTATCACTGGGTTGTTTGGAAAGGGAATACCTACCCAATCCGTAATGGAATTATAGTACCTACCAAATAATGTGCCAATATACTGATTTCTGATACTTACGAGAGAACTTTACTGAGAGAAATTTACCTCAGTAAATTTGAAGTTGTAGTAAAAGTTTAATTGGATCATCTTCTTCATTACGGTACGGTAATGAATACGATAGAATACATCATAAATCGATTATCGATTGGATTTTGATTATTTTTTTTATTTTTTTAAAGAACTTTTAAATTGCAGTCATTCTTCTTTTGTATTAAACAAAAACATGATTCTGTTTAATTTATTTTTAACGTACTTTTCTGTGTATTTTTCGCTACTATGTCCGTCAAACATGTATGATTCATACCGTTTTTTGTATGTCATGCGTGACAATTGTCACAATATACGAGTTATTTATTTACATGGGCACTTATAAAAAAATGGTTTGTATTCAAAAGTGGATATTAAATATCTCCTTTTAGTATCATTACAGTAACCTAACCTAAACTGTTTGACTAGGTTTACAGTCATCCGTACATGTCCAATGTGACGGATGACTCCGATTTAACAGTGTTATTGTTTCAAATTGATCTGATAACCTAAGAAGGATGCTGCTTATCCTGTCCCATGTATGAGACAACTAAGAGTAATCGATAGCCTCATAGCTGCTAGTCTTTGTGTCGTTGTTCTAGTCTAAAACTGCGGAAAACAACTATTTGTCTTCACAGACGTGGTATTTATCTGTTTATACGCTTTTATAAACAGAAAATGATAGGAACTTTCTAATTTGAAATGGTAATTGCAGACTGTGCTTTAATTCATATGTATCTAAAATTGTGTTCAGTGATGTTTTAAGATAAGCATCGGGTGGACCAATATATGCAGAGCTATGGATTTGCAGTGCTTGAGTTAACAAAATGCCTTGTGCCCTCAGGGGTACGCAGTAAATATAAAATGAAATCAGTTAAATCGGCGGCGATACGCCTTGTAAACCTGTAAAGAAGAAAAAATATATTTAGGAAGCAAAGAGTTAAAATAATAATTTATTAGTTTTTTAGTAGGTATTATATGAGGATTAATTTAGACATTTTATCCCACATCAGTGTTTTATTTCACTATTTCAGTGCATTTATTCATAAATTTACGTAAAAATGACTTGTTCGACTATTAATAGATTAAATAAATTTAATTATTAAATATACCTAGTAAGTGATGATGATGAAGGTATTTTTATCAGAAAGTACTTTCTAGGGCTACAGACTTCAAATGAAATAAAAACTACCGTCTCATTGATCAATAAGTTGTCTTATTGTAGAAGGACACAATAGATGAGGTCAAAGCAAACAACATTTTAGACTGGCCTACATTCCCCTGGGCATTGGCCAGCTCTCCAAAACGTTGTATGGAATCGTGTAAATGTACTGAATAAATAAATACAAAGCATCGTCAGTAAACGAGAAATAAAATAGCCTCTCAACGTATAGCACCAAAATAAGAATTAAAGAAACTGCGAGATTAGTGAACATGTAATAAGGTTCGCTTTGTAATATATAATGAAACGGCGGATATATAACTCTAAGACGCTTGAGAGATAAAAATGAAGCAGCAGAATGTAAAAGAGCTCAAACAAACATACCCGTTTCCTCGCAAAACTTCATTTTCCTTGACTCGTATAATCCGTATCAAATATGTCTTATACCTTACTTATACGTTCATAAGCAGAAAGAGTTATTACTTATCGCTCCAATACTATATGAGTACAAGAAATATAGTTCTATAATAAAATTTAAGTAGCCCGTACTTGTTAATCCCCATTATCTGAACAGATATTTAACCAATCGAGCGGGATTGTGCGGGTACTACGTGACGTCATCGAAATTTCCAATTTTATTTACATACGAAACTCTTAACTTAATTCCGTTCAGACAGAAAATCGAGTGCTACCATTTGGCTATCTATTTTCACAAGTTCCTCTCAGAATTTTAGTTCGTTGGAATACTCCCTAACCTAATCTTATAAGTAAAGTTCTGTATGTTTTAGAAGACACATAGATGAAAATTCATTATTATCACAAAATAGTATATATACTAAGTAGTCGATATCTGCATCTATCTGTTTCTGTGTGTTCAGCGAACTGGGAAAGGGTTTTCATTAACTCTCACAGAAATTCTTCTTAAAGGATTACGTGTAGGTACTTATCAATCGTATATTATGTATAAAGTAGAAAAGGGGTGATGCTTTGTAATATTAAATAAATCTTAACATAGTCATAATCGGGTTGATAATGACTATGTTAAGATTTATTATTGTCCCACTGCTGGGCACGGGATGCTGCAGCTGAGGAGAGAAGAGAATGAGAAGAGACCCGCAGTCGCCGAGAGTCACCCGCAGTGAGTTAGCTCACTGATATATACTATGGTGTAATAATTGTAGAAATGTAATTTTTATACCTACTCGTAGGCAATTACACAGGTATTATATGTACAAATAATTCATTATTATTATTTATAATATAAGAGCTTCTATCGGTGGAGATAATTAATTACCACCAAAAATATTATTATGATCATTTAATTATATTTAATAGGTATCTAATATAAATTACTTCATTCAGGAACTACATAATTTGTTGGTCTATTAATACTGTGTAGGTAGTAAAACGCGTTGATTAAATTTTACGATAATTGTTTCACAGTATGGACCATTTATGGGCAATATGCATCTAGATATATTTTGCATGGCAACATGAATATCATGAAGTCATTTGAAAGTGAGTGCACATATAACTAGGTGATTAGACAAATAGGTATTGAACATATCTATAGTTTATATCACTCCGATGGCACTCTTACGGCCCGCCTGATGGTAAGCGGTTATCGTAGCCTATGAATGTTTGCGACACCAGAGCTGACACTCGCACGTTTGAAGATCCCCAAGCTGTAGTCATTTGGCAAAAAAAACAACGATTTTACGCGATCTATCAAGCCAAGACGTCCTGAAAGTACTATTAGTTAGCGCGCTCCATAGTAGGTATCATATGGTCTAGTCCTAGCGTATCTACAAATATTGCCGTAACCTCTACATAAATTGTTATCCTCACTCAGTTATTTCTTATATTTCCTTATTAAAAACTGTAAATAGGCTATTTACCTCTACCTACAGTTTGCAGTAACATTGAAAGACCATTCAATGCCAAGAGCTACGCAGAGACAGACATAAAAGTATAAATATATAATAATAGTGGATATATTCCACTCCACACGAACAGAGAAACATCGTAAATTATTCTATCTTTACAGAAAACTTATACATAATTCACTATACAATAGAAAGGACCAAAGTTTCCGAATGGTATATTAGTGTAGTTCAGTAACAGGGAATAATTCGATAACAGGAACAAACGAAGCACTTGCGATTTAATTTATATCGCGGTGGTTAAGCTGCGCTCATGCTTCCTAGAACATAGTTTGATATGTTCCTAAATAGATATAGGAAGATTCACTACGTATACAAGTTTCTGAGAACGTTAACAAGTTCTGCAATTACCTACTTTACAAGTGGCACGCCAACTTGCAGGCACATACACAAACGTGCCAAATAAACGTCAGCTGGAGTAGGGGTTTTGTAATTTTGATGACCAATTTAATTTAACTAGAGGCTACTTATAAAAAACTTTAATCATTCTTGTTATGACGCTAAATTTGGAGTCAAACATTTAAGCTCACTCAATTTTTTGCCATCGAGGAACTAAGAAATAGTATAGCATTTCAACACTCGTTAGGTAGAGGGCAGAAAAATACTTCAGTAAAATATATTTATGAAATGGATAATATATTCGCTCATAGAACAATCGTAAAACTAGAGATAAATATAAAAGCGGGCACTTAATTTTATTATGCGGACAAGAAATATTCACTATGACATTTGATAGTAGAACGAATTCCTTATAGCTCAATGCATAGGTCAATACCTATGCATTGAGCTATAAGGAATTCGTTGCTGGTTTAACATAACTACGTAATTATATCGAGCTAATCATATTGCTACCAGCAATATAATTAGCGGCAATCCACTGCTGGAAATTTGCATGGAATAAGCATATTTGCAGCAGTGGAATGCTTGCTTTAGTCTCGCTATCGTTTCATATGGCTGCGAGGCGTCTCACGCTACGTTCATCTAGTCTTGGTCTCCATTCTAAGAGTAACTTGCTCTAACCATAATCGATTCTCCAAGAGATACTTCTGCCTATAGTTCTTTTAAGCATTACACATTTTCACAAAATCACTTGAAAGCTAAATAAGGGATGAAATATCAATGTGCGCGTGAAAGGAATGCCGCGGCGTCGATCAATCATGTGGACACTTTAGCACGAGATATCAATGACTTTGGGCTCGGCCTGTGTGTATAGCTACCGCCTCGAGCCACTGTTTGCTTCATTGAATTACATTGCAGACCCCTGTTACTAACCCAATATTGCGTAGCTGCCAAGATCACTTTACTAAGTAATTTGTTTCGTTAAGATTTTGGTACGTTTAGTAATATTGATGATAAAAGGGATCCAACAATTAGTTTAGTTACGTTTGCTCAGTTAAACCACGGCGGTTGAGCGATGTTTCATCCATTTACTATCTTATTGGATGAGTAACCATTTAGGTACTATTATTATCTTAGATACCATATTTTTATGAATTAACTATAGCTAAACAAGGCTAATTAAATATGTTTAAACTGATAAAATATGTTGGATTTTATCTAATAAATACTTAATTAGATAACAAGCCTTATGTCTGACCTTAGGTCGGAAAGATACCACTTTTTAATTGCGCCACTACGATTGCTAAATGTCTTATGTTATCTTTATTAATGTTATGTATAATATTATTTTTGGGTAATTGCGTATCTACTTACTTGATACTAGTCTCGTTGTAATTTGTACTGTTTACACAAATATCAATCGATCTCGTCACATATTTGTATAGGCAGACTTGTTACACATGTTGTTTTATAATTATTGAATTAGTTTATTCCTACTCGGTTGATATTTTTTCTTTTGAAAGTCATGTACCTACACTTTATTATTGGCATACTGTTCGAGTCATGAAAAGCAAGGAAAATAAATTAAAGAAACTGTATTTTTATAATTTGTGTCCAGCGTACCCGAAATTGAGTATCATGTCGTAATTGATTTACATATTCATATTCATTTAAGATTTAAGATTAATTTTAGACGTTTAGAACTTTTAAATGATATAGGGAATTGGTAATGGAAGGGATTTGGTAATATTTCTTATGAAGCGTTGTATTTAAAATAAGCATATGATTTATTTTAAATATATAATACATATAATATTTTTGTTAAAAAAAAATTGTAGGTGTAACTATTAATGGTATCATCGCAATCTATTGTTACGGTATGTATCAACAATGTATTAGCCAAATGTATTATATACGATAATTATTATCGACTTGAAAACGTCCTTTCAACCTAATTTGCTATTTTTAACCAATGAAAAGCTTTAATTCAGAGTTTTCTTGAACTTAAAATTTTTTGTTTGTTTCTAGACAACAATATCATCTATGGTGAGGACCAACAGGATATTCCTTAGTAGTAGTAGTAGTAGTAGTATACATCCCTGTATACAATACAGGAATGTGCGGTTAATAATTACTACAAAATGACTACTAGGCAAAGCGAAGGGAGTACACATCTTCGGTAAACTTATAAGTAACCCAAGGTTGCGGTATCGGCGAAGATATAAAATTGTTTACGAAGCCCAGCTAACTTAGCAAACAGTACTTAACTTGGCCACAAAATTTCTTGTTGATTTCCTGATCTCAACCCTTTAATGCCAAACTAATTTTAATAAATTTATTCCAAGTGATTTTTTTTACATCATTAATCAACAAAGTAAACCTTTTGTTAAGGTTGGGTGCACATGAATGAAAGATTGATGAATCAACTTAATGTGGAGAGTTACAAAGTCTGGGTTGACCGTGTAGCCTTTGTTTAAGAATAAGTCAGGTCTCGACAGGTAGACCGAAACTTGAAAGGCTTCATTACTAAGCTAAGCTACTTAAGTAAATACAAATATGTATATACTACGTTTGTCTCAGACCTAGTAAAACGTTGAAGGTGGTGAAGATAATGGTTGAACTTCTTATGAAAAAAAAAATATAAATATGTTTGTAAAGTAAGCATGTTTATAACTAGAGAGAAATAACAACTAAGGATGGAGGATGACTTATTACGGGTTATCTATAATACTACATATTTAATGATGGGTAAGGAAATAGTATTTAAGAAATAACATAATTTGTCATATTTTCCCTTAATCCGCTGAGCCTATTGCCAACAATAAATTATGACGCGGGCAAATCACCGCATCAGCGTTCTGCATTTGGTATTTAATTGCATTGAGCTATCGATCCGTGCCGACGTTTGTAAAATGACACCGCTCTAAATAGTGCCAAAAACTAGTTCACAGATTTTAAAATAACTGTAATAAGCTAGTGTTGTTCTTTTTTTAATATTTTGTTTTTCAGTATTGATATAACTTCCCATCGAGTAGTACAAGTTCAGTAGCCGATAGGATTTAGAGCAAAAAAGAAGGAAGATAATAGAAATGAACTTAAGCTTTTACTCAACAATAGCAGAAGTTTACCTTTCGTTAAAATAATTCTAGACATTTACTAGAATGTTATACAATGTCATTTTCCGACATTTTCGAACACTTCGCAGCGCTTATGGCCGCTTGGCATATTCAGTGACCATTGGGAAACATAAAAAGTTAAACAAACCACGAAATAATCCGTGAAAGTAGTTTTATGATGAGGAAAGTTTTACGTGTTTGTGAATCGGTTGGTGCTTATAGTTCAAAAAATTATACCCTTTAAAATGGTCTATAGCGTAATTTTGCCAGCGTAGGCGAGATTACTACCTTCACTGGATACTGTAAAAGCTGATCTGGTTCAATAGTTTACTGTCGGCGACTAAGAGACTTTGGTCGTTGTTTTGACAGAACTTTATAAATACCTCATGCTATATTGGTGTAAATTAAGTAGCACCTCATAATTCATGCTACCAATACAGTGTAACCAATACCTACGTAATATAAATGGAATTGGAAATACTTCTGTCGATTACGAACACTAACAATGCTAATAGAATGATTATCAAAATTTCAGAATCATCGCTGAACCATAATCGAATCTGGAAAATACGTACCCATAAAAAAACTTTAGCAAAATCAATAGCTTAGTCGAACAAAACCGATTCCAATAGCAGTTCAAATTACATTACATTAGACAATCTTGTTTTTGTTCCATAAGCAAACACGTTTTACGGAAAAAAATATGCCAGTGATAGAGATAAGCCAGCAAAACATGATATTTGTTTATTTGCTACAATATGGTGTGGTCGAAAATGGAGATGTGTTTGCAGCAATTGGCACTGACTGAGACAGATTGGTAGTTTCCTGCCAGTGAGTGATACAAATGTCGTTTTAATGGCTCTTACCGAGACAAGGGTTAATTTATTTGAAGACGACGACTGCGAGAATGTAACTTCCTCGCACAGACTTAAGTGCCACTGATTCCGCATTTGTATAATAACTGTAGAGAATTAATTCCGAAGAAATTCAAATTCTCTGCGTACGACGTTTCACTTTAATTACTGACTGTGCAAATAATTAAGTGAGTCTTTCACACATTATCAAGTCAAAGTTCCGTTTGCCAATAATTTATAACTAAAACATTAAATTAAATTATTTTGTAATTAACCTCAACTCAACTGTAATTTAAAAATTCCCACCAATAATTAATTAGAACGATTTAGGACCGCATGAAATCATTATGGCTTTTGTGCTGTAATTAGTCGACCAGTCAATTTACATATAATTATGAATTTATAGGTTCAACGCATAGAACCTGCCTATGCGTTGAACCTATAAATTCGTTTCGAAAGGCATTGAAATCAATCAATTTAGTATAATTATTTAATTATTTAATGGTATTTAAAGATCGAGCTCTGTGGTGTTTCCTAGGGAAGGCCAAGGTCCAGCAGTGGACAAATATAGACTGATGATTTATAGTCACATAGTAAACCTTGAAAAATTGCTTCTTTTTTTGGAGAAGCAGAGTAAATAGTATCTACCTACTAAAAGAACACTAGCATACTTTACACAAGCGGAACACGCAAGTATATAAAGATGTAACTAGTTGGACGAAGTAAGAGTGGTATGCAGGGATCATGGCATATGAAATTCTGTGACCTATACGATGTGTCATCATCATCATCATCATCATCGTTAGGGGCCTACTGCTGGACGTAGATCTCCCCCAAGGATAGCCGTGACCACCGACCCTCTGCTATCCTCATTGAGCGGATTCCTGCGAACTTTGACAGGTCATCGGTCCACCGGAGGCCTACCAGCACTGCGGTTTTTAGTACGCGGTCACCAATCGAGAACCTTTGAGCACCAACGGCCAACCGTTCTTCGAGCGATGTGCCCTGCTCACTTAAGTTTGGCGATTCTATGGACTAGGCCAGTGACCCGGGTTCTTCTACGGATCTCCTCATTTCTGATTCGATAACGTAGTGAAACTCCTAATGCTCCTGAGCTTATTGATAACGCCTAATTTAAGTGACCAGATCTCAGTGCCGTAACTCATTACTTGCAGCACGCATTGATAGGACTTTCGTCTTGAGGCACTGCGCTATTTGGGACTACGATGGACACGATATGTATAAACTAATGAACATGAGCTCATGACAAATCTATTGTATGCAAACGTGAAACGAAGAAACGGATTTTATCCAATCATCACTTTTATAAAATTACTATAATGTTCCAGTATTTTGAGTTAGGTATCTTCAAGTCGTATTTGTTTTTGTCACGATAAAACTTTTGCAGGACATTACATAGGATTCAAGAAGAGCAGCTTTTATTCGGCCGACAATCCTTATTACGTTATAAATCAAAGTTAGATACTCCTGCCGTCCGACCTTCGCAATGGAATAATGCGTACATTATTGATAGATATACTTCCTGATGGCAAATTGCTTTTACTCCATTCCGATATAATGCCAACATTTGTTATATATATTCTTTGATTATATGTCACAATCAATATTTTTGTTATGGTACAATCAATATGTGCTAACATATTATAATTTCGCTAGTGGTATTGTAGGTATACAAACTTTGGTTAATCGTCTCCATACGTACAGTATCACTGTATATACATTATCATTTAACATAGCGTTATATTATTTTGTCACAGCTTTTGTTATAATCATCATCATCATCATCACATCAACCGTTAGACGTCCACTGCTCGATATAGGTCTCCCCCAAGGATCGCCACGACTACCGGTCATACGCCGCGCGCATCCAGCGGATTCCAGCGATCTTCACCAGATCGTCAGTCCTTGTCGGGGGCCTGCCTGCTTTTGTTATGTCGTGTCGATATGAAAGAATATTGTATCGATATGACTTTATGTCGTGGTGAAAATATCAGCCAGTCCGCATAGCGATTGCGAGGCTGCCAAGGGCACTCGAGACATAAGTGAAAGCTTTTTTAATGGACTACTGTGCTGAGATTTGCGAAACTTATATTAATATATTTACACGATTGTGTTTCTGTGCTTTAATGTACAAAAGCAAATGTAAAATACCTTATAATTACAAATTTATTTTGCGAAACAGATTCCAGAAACTGAAAATAGGTATTAAATGTTAGGTAAAACTTTTGGGAAATTTTCAGGTTCACTAAATTCGGTTCGTCTGAATGCAATGGGTTTAACTTCTATTTACTTTTTGTAAGATTGGAAGTTACCTTTTGGACGAGTGAGTAACAAGTACCTTATTTAACCTTACGGTAAAAGGGTGAACAATTGGAAATGTGTCCATAATGGCGGCAGGATATCTCTGTATAACGCTTTCCGGACCTAATACAAACCCGCAAAATGTGGGCACACGATACGCTTTTACCTATTAAGAGTGATGATAAGCTTCTACTTTTAATTGATAACGTTTAGTGACAAGCTGAAGCTAAGGAATCATATGTTTTTTTTTTATTTGACGGAGATATTTTCATTTTTTTTAAATCGTAATACGTAACACATAATTTAATATAAATTGACTACATCTATCCACAACCTAACCAATTAATGATGCTACCTCGCTGTACTAAAATGTTTTTAACCATTATCTAACACCATAACATTTACTAATATTTTGTTAAATGTTACCGTTTTGTTTTGAATGCTACCACGAAATAATGAAAATATGATTATAAAACAACGCACTATATTTAAAACCAGTTCAAATCTACGTACTGAACAAAATGTAATGTTTTTTTCAAAATATGGATACTATTTGTTACATTGTATTAAAAAACACTTTTTACAATTTGATAGAAAATATTCGAGAACATTAAGAAAAAGCCTACCTATATTACTGTTCTATGAACTAAAACAATAATGGAAGTCAAAAAATAAGTTGTCTAAGTTGGACTAGAAACATAAAATGTAATGGTTCATTTTAGTCTCGCGCTTTGATCAAACTAAACTTCTATTTATATTTTATTAAGACTGTCTTCTAAGCCTATAAAATAGGATTAAATCTAATGCTTCTAAATAATGCTAGAACAAAAGACTTGAGGACTATATACATAATCTTGATAATAATCTAAGATCTAGTTATAGATCGACTTTGAATTGTAAACTTTTAGACACTAATCGACTTTAAATATAGGGAAATAAAAATGGATTTCGGTAAGGAATCTTATTTTCCATTTCGATAAGTAGGTACTTATCCTATCTACCTAGTTAGCCCTCCTAAATTATAGAGATACCTATAGCAAAAAAAAACAGGTTTAGACTGTTAACTCATTGAATATATGTACTAATCTTACAAAAATATTCAATGTTCCTCCGCCAGTAAGCCAAAATTGGCATTTAATTTCGGTTTCCATCCAGCGCGACCCGTTCTTCTATTGCTTAGAGAGTTGAAACATTTATTCCTTGACATATTTTTGTATAGCTATCCTTTCAATAACAGCGACCATAACTGTAATTAGTTTTATGTGGATGTCTTCGTGTATATTAATACTTAATGCAAATACACGATTAAATAGTGAATATAGAATCACCTTCAATATACATTATTATCATTAAATCTATATGGCTGTGATCCTTTGCTTACTTTATTGTGATATAATTACAACTGATATGGTGTCACTCATTTAACATCAAAAATTTGAAAAAGATACTGGTAGGTATTATATATCACTCAATTATATATCTGAGTAGGTAATGCTAAAAGAAGGCTAATAGGTACTTTTACGATACACACACATAAGACACTCAAAACTGGGGCAATTTTCGCAATGCTTAAACGACAGTCTCCGTAGGTGTAATATAACCACAATTTGGGCGACTTGGCTGGTTTACTGGAACGAGCCTATTGCTATTAACCGGGTACAAATCCAAACCGCTATGAGCCAAATTTGAGACTTTCATAGAAAAACTAATTAACTCACAAATATACCTGTCTAAACTAAACTGATTTGTTCCACTTACCAATATTTGATATTACCTACTTTTACGGATTGAGATCTTATTATTATCCTTAAAGTAGCACCGCTAGAAGTAAGTGGAACTAATTCTATTCTGATAGCAGTCCATCGCCGCTCCAAGAGGTCACCTGTTTGAGAACATAACAGACAAACCCTAGTATTAGGCATACCTATTTTAATGAAGTATATGTCTTCGCTAAAGAAAAGCGAATCCTACCTGATTTGAGAGACTATTCTCTCGAATCATCAAACAATAGTGTTTGCCACCCTTGTCATTGAAAAATACGAAAAATGAATGGTAGTTATTAGTTATTATACAACATTAACAAAAAGAAGTGTTTGACTTTGGTCTGCCCGTGACCATTAATGCTGTGACCATTAATACAAAACTGAATAAAATAATATCAGTACATTATAATTAAATTTATGAAAAGTAGTTTTATTTCAACATTTTGTTTGATCTGGCAATCGAATCAAAGACCTCAAGCTCAGCAGTCGCAACATAGACCACTAGATCAGGTTAGTTTAGTACGATTATTTTTTCACATTGGATTTAAAATTACAGTTGCCTAATTGAAAATGAATGTGTAAGTTAGTCATCAAATGCGTCGGCTCATGCGTGCATTAAATACTCGTAAATTGAAAGATGCAATCATAATAAAGTATATTTATTATGAAGTAATATCAATCCACCTTTGATCCCGCCTCTATATTTTCTCGAGTTTAAACATCGCAATCACTTTTATAGTCTTTCAGGCGTTGGCTACCTTTTGTGCGAGGCTGTATCCTTAATCCATCACGTAGAGTTATTTCTCATTTTTATACTCACTACGAAGGAAGTCTTGCAATTTTCACATTCGGGTGTTTTCAAATTACTAGGTAGACATGTACCTACAAGTTCTAGTGTCATTAGTATAAGAGAGATAAACTTATAGAATATGTAAATAATGTAGATATGTTACGAGTTTATAAAATAATTCAGTTCCTACTGGACTTGGTGTAATATTTGATGACTCAAAAGCACTTGAGTATAATCGAATTCAACTGAAACCGAAGCTCAGCTAAGATTAACGCCTAATCAGTAATCAACAACTTCGCGTGATTTTGAGTGGATATGTAGCAATAGATAATATAATCACAATAAGGTTCAATTTCAATTGCTGAGAAAAGTAATAGGACCATTTATTTACCTAATAGTACTCATTAACATCATTTATATGTATACTAATATATACTAATACATTTATTATAAAGCTAATTTCAGGAACTACTGTTTGGAATTGAAAAATTCTTTTTGTGTTGGATAGTCTAAGTATCGAGGAAGGCTATATAACATCACGCTGCGACCATTAGGAACAGATCACAAATGAAAAATAAACGTTAACGTAGCTATAAAAATACCAAGGCACACGTCTAATTTGTCGAAATTATATATAAACAAGATAAACAATTTAACAGACTAGAGTTTTCTCGACTTCGCGAATCGAGATGGCGGACTATGTATATGTTTTTGTAAATATGTATTTGTTTTTTAAATTATGTAGAATTTAATTATGTGTAGAAAACTTACCCATTCCCAGAATACAGTAGCAAAGAAGCCTACGAGGATGCGGCTTCGCTTGACGGTACGACCTCATACCCACCTGATATCCGTTTCGGAAGCACAATTCACCTTTTAGTTCACAGCTTAACACAATACAGTACAATGTAGTCACAATCTGAGCGCACACTGCAGTACTTTTAACTCACAAAATTACAGCCGTTAGTTCGCCACACAATCACACACATTTTATGTCAATTCCACTTTTCACTGAACCTGAAAAAAAAAGCTTATTTCGTAACACTTTCAAACTGCGCTTAGTGAGCGAGTTGGGATTCCAAGTGTAATATAAGAAGCCTGATTTACGTATAAATAAAAACTGAGATCCCCAGACCGATTAACGTTTTGGCGAACTTTTACGCTTTCTTTTCAGATTATTGCTGTTGGTTTGAAATTTTAAAATGTTAATAATAGGTAGAATGAAATAAGTTAATACAAGTTGAGCATTAAAGCAAATTTTAGCTCGACTGCTGTAATGGAAACTTATCTTATATATTACTGAAAAGAAATGCCTTTAGTGTGCGTAATATGTGGATTACAAAGCCTTTAAATTAAATATTTTCTAAGATATATTGGTTTTTAGCTAAAAATATTCGCATAGAAACTGATAACATGTTTTATGTAGGTATCAAATATTGCCACCAACGGGACAACTGGTGTCCGCAATTCAAGTTTTTCTCCTGAAACTTGTTATAAGTTCTGGAGTGTTTTGATTATTTTTGTTACGTACAAAAACATTTTGCTGTGGCAATAACAAAGGCAATTTATAACACAAATATTTTTGTTTTAATATAGGGACCATTTCACAGTACCTATTAATTAAATTTCTTGTATTGTTCGAATTATATTATAGAACGAAATGAAATCAGATTTTAATCACACATTTCTTTGTCTAGGGTATGTTTAAGTTTAATGGAATGTTAATTATATACATTTCGTAGAAGATCGCAAGTTTAAAGGAGTCAAAAGTCTAGAGGGTTGTACGACAGCTTGAACATAAAGGATACGCAAGGAGCGACAATGTAACACAGCTGTTACCGATCGCCTCTGACCAATCTCGCTGCTCTGGTCTCTCTTTGTCCTCTGTTTCAATTTTACATTTATTCGGGGTTCGGATCCGAGCCTTTCGCAGCGCTTATCATATTGACACAGACGCAACATTTAATCCTTCAATTTAGCCTGTCCTTTTCAATATCAAGCTCTAAAGACGAATTTCAAAAGTAAGTAACCAAGTTTCGTAATTGAACGTGAAAAATGAAAATTGAGCCGACGTTGAAGTTCTTTCACGGAGTATTTTACATTAGTATGTAGCTTTATTATACACAATAGTATTCCGTTTTCTGTTACAATAAAAAATCAACTTACTGGATGGATCTAAATAAAAAAATTACCTGTAGAGAATTCTAGAGTTGGTAATATTAAAGTTTATTGAAATAAAAGGAATACGGAATGAAAGCATGTATTAAATATTCTTATAAAAATGGTGACTAAGTTAATGATAATTTAAGTTAAAGCTTAGTTTATGTTGGCAGCGTTCCTACTTTTTAATTGAAAAAAGGGGGAAGATCTCAAGCTAACCCACGTTTTTTATCTATTGACGATAACCCAAAATTAACATTAAACATTTTAAATACCCCACCATGTTCACCCACAGAATTTTGACATATCCTAATAACAATCGGATATCACCGTTCAATCAATAGTTTCTACCCACAAAATTAAAACTTTTAAATTTTCTAATTTGAGTCGGCGCCAAACATACGAATTACTATTATATATAGGCTGCCCTTTAATTTATTTTTTTGGCGCCAACTCAACTTTAAAAATATTTTTATTTTATATTCAACTAGCCGGCCCGCCCGGCTTCGCACGCGTAGATATAGGTATTTAACAATAATTTCAAAAAATATATATTTTAACACACTTTGGCAGACTTTCCATACCTCATACACTCGATCAAGTCTGCTTTAAAAAACAATCAAAATCATAAACTGTAGTACATCACTTTGCTCTATTGTCTTTAGTTTCCGCAGTGTACGTGACGTGTACGTACGTATAGGGTTTATTTTCACACCTTGACTTTACATTATCGAAGTTTTCATGCTTACCCCTAACTTTTTGAAAATATTTTATAGCCTATTTTCAATAGGGGACAATGCAGAATACCTACTTATGGTGAAAGAATTTTTCAAATCAGTCCCGTAGTTTTGCAGTCTATTTAATGCAAACAAATAAATAATCAAATCTTTCCTCTTTATGATATTAGTGTAGATTAATATGAAAAAGTAATTATAATGGCATTACTATAAGTTACACATACGGTATTGCGGACTTTTTTCTAGATATTAATGTCGTCTATAAAACTGCAGTACACCACTTTGCTCTATTGTCAATAGTTTCATACGGATCCCTAACTTTATTGAAAATAATTTATAGCTTAGGTATGTGCATAAGTACTTAATAATGCAGGATTCTTATGGTGACAGTTTTTTTCAAATCGTTCCAGTAGTTTCGGAGCCTATTCAATGCAAACAAATAATCAAACCTTTCCTCTTTATAATATTAGGTAAGATTTAATTTTCGTCGGTATATTTTGGTAAAATGTATTACGCATATAAAAATATATTCAGCGTATAAGTGGAAAACTCACTCAACATTTTAGCAAGATTTAGTTTATGTATATGACAAGCAATTGATACAATCGTATTTAGAACAATTACTGTGACAGTCTATAATATAGATATATTAAAGAACATAATTAAGTCATAGTTAAGTGGTATGCAAGGACCGTAGCGCTTGGCATTTTGTAGTTTCTGCCTACCCCCATGGGAAAAAGGCGTGAGTGTGTGTATGTATGTATGTAATTAAGTCAAAATTGTAATTATAAATATTCTCAGTTATAAGAAGATAGGCAACGTCACTGTGTAACTGTAAAACCTTTATAAAAGGGAGAAGATATATCACACAGGTTTCAGTACTATCCCATGTTTTTTTGTTTTTTTTCTGCTCAGGTATCTTTAACCCACTTATATTATAAACCGAAAGTTTTTAAGTATGGATGAATGTTTGTTACTCTTTCACGCAAAAACCGCCTAACAGAAATTTAGCATACATATAGTTTACTACCTAGGATAACATATAGGCTACTTTTTATCTATATAGGTACCATGCGGGCAAAGCCGCGGGAGGCAACTAGTGCTTAATATAACCAAGCGCGTTAACTTTTTAATACTGTGCATGTAGAGTTCTCCAACTCACTTATGTACACACTTTTTAGTAGCAAAGTTCTAGATGTTTCTTCAGAAACCCGCTGTTTGGTGTGCTACACTGCTACTTTTATTTAATCATTTTTTGAGTATGAAAATTCACAATACAGTATGTGTATCGATTGTACGTATTGTGCCATAGCGTAATAATTTGGTACGCAAAATTACTGGAATAAGCGCCGCATTCACACCAAGTCTGTTACAATACGTCAGTAGGCGTGTAGGAACACAGTCTCATTAATCGAGTGAAATACCGAGAAAAGAGAATCTCTCACTAATTGAAGGCTTTGTAACTTCGCACACCCTGTAGAAAACCAGCGATGTGCTCGCACGTTTATTATTCCCTAAAACATTGTGGATTCAATAGCTGAGCAACGTAATTATGCCTCTCACATGTAAAATGTACCTTGACAACTAATGTGGTTTGTAAATAAATATTATAATAAGATTAGGTTTAGCTTAAAACCAGTTGATTATATTACGATTTAATTTCATGAATTTAAGCCTTAGTTATATTCTTCATTCATCTAAATGTATAAGGTTAATTATAAGCTTAAAATTATTTATATACCTAAATGAATGTAGTTTCGATGAGCTTAGTAAAAATGTGAGTTTCTTAAATTAATATAACATGATTATACACAACATCAAAATTAGAAAATATTAAGTATTGGATTAAAAGTAGCCCATTGTCACGACGATTCTTAACATACGACGCTCGCGGTCTATACCAATTATTTTTTAACGTTATTGCCAAGCTTTAATAGCTTATAACTATTGTGTATTAAATAATTTAAATTAAAGTATTAAAGACACAAAAACAGGTCGAGAGATAGGGCATAGCGAGATTCCTTGCCCAAATGGGGAAGTAGGTACCTCCGCCTTACAGAAGACCGCAATGAATCAACAATAGCTGTATTTCTGTGAGTGAGTAAGGTTACCAGAGCTCGTTGGGGGAGTGATTGTTCTGACATAATGGGCGTTTGCTGTCAGTTTAGTAATTCCCTATTTTAAGAAACCTAAACGGTTTCTACAGGGGTTGGCAATGCATATGCAGCCTTCTGGTATGGCAAATGTCCATGGGCGGCGGTGATCACTTACCAACGGGTGATCCGCCAACTCGTTTATCAGCATTAAAATAAACATCTTGTTAAAATTGGAATTATATCATATCGAATGCTATGAATGAATGAATTATAGTGGCAACATATCCTGTCATATAATATCAGCACTACTATAGCCACCTTTAATTAGTATCATATGTCGCGTGAGTTATAGAAAAACTGCACAACACGTTACTAGGCACGGTGGTGTGCGGACAGATCACTGAACAAAAGAAGGCGACACAAAGAGCAATGGAACACATTTTGCAGAACGCGTCGCACCGTGTCCTATATTTCCTAACGAGATGATATGCCAACGTTTATTCTTCATGTCTCACATGAATTGCACCACCAATGCATTTTGTTCGTGTAAATATATTATTATGATACAGTACCCTCTCACTCAGTTATTTTACGCTTTTTAATTTTCCTGTCGTCGGATGAAACAGACCGTTTTTAATGAAGCAACTCAAAATGATTGAAGGGGTTGAAATCTTGTTCGAATATTATTTTTAATTTAATATTTTACTCTTTCAGCTTCATTATAATAAATGGTTATCATAATTAACCTTGCTTACTTAAGGCTGAGGAAGGTAGCTGGTAATTAAGAAAATTAATCAAATTATGTACCTATTATTGAGTCATTTTCGTTGGTAGTAGTTACGTATATTATAGACCGCAGAAAATAGAACAGATGAAGGCGCTATTTTTATTTCCACGTAGTATACACATAAGCTCAGATACATATATTGCGTGTTTTTGTAATCTAGGCCTTAGGGCTGGACCCGTATTCTATGTGCGGTTAGTATTTTAGGTTTTTATATCTTTCAGCTATCTACGCTCCAGTTTCGGACTTTTCGGAAAACGCTAACTTTCTTTCATTTGAAGGCAGCCTTTATCTTTGAAGTGTGCGTCGAATAAATATATAATAGAGGGCTTAGTCATTTCAAGCCTGTTATAACCAAATACATCTTCGTAACGACCAAATCACAGCGGTACGAGACCAAATAAAGGCGGATTTTATCAATTTCTTTAAAGTATTTCTCTTCCCTATCTTCAGAAAAAAATGTATTTTATTATAAATAAATGATCTTATTACAAAACCCTTTAGTCGTCGAGTTCCACTTGATGGTTTTTTACCTGCTTGAAGAGAATTTTGACAAATAATCAACCAATTTCTCCTCCTCAATATTACGTATAGGACACGGCTTAAATATTTTATTTACATCTCAAGCCATAATATATATCTCTTATACGCTATATCATTTTTTTTGATATACCAAAAGGTTGACAAACAAGCTAACAACTTGCTTGATGGTAAACGGTTACGGTTACGGCATAAGGACGTTTGCAATACCAGAAATGTCGGTCGCAAGTTGTCCACCCTAAAATTCTAATGATTCCGTATGATGGCGACTGGCAACATTTTTTATGCTGTGCTCTGAGATATTTATTTCACTTTCAGGAATTTAAACATAATTATTAGAAAACTTACAGTTACATGAAGAAATATAAATTTATTATCAAATATTTGTAGCAGAAACCGCTCACTAATACAAGTCCGAGTATAGAAATGATAATATTAGGTGGGCTCGATCATAATTTCAGGGTGGATTTTATCTGAAATACGCAAGTCCTACGCCTGTCTGCTCAGCAGGGCGAGGATGTATTTTATTGATATAGAATCCTTATAAACATGCTCTATGTAAGGATTCTACAAAAATATATATTACGTATATTATTATATAGTTGTGTTGTTAATGAGAATTTGCCATGATGGAATCACTAATCATGTCAAACGTGATTAATATAAAACCATCCACCCGTTAGAAGACCCAAAGCTCCGAAGCCGAACTATCTTTAGTATGTTGATCTATGTAGATAGATAGATAGATAGAATATGCTTTATTGTACACCAAAATTAAATTATACATTATACATCAATGTTTATGAAAATGTGGGTACAATGGCGGTCTTATTGCTGGATAGCAATTTCTTCCAGACAACCTATGAATGGATAAGAAATACCTAAGTCAAATTAAACGGGTGTGGCATACTAGACTAGCTAACCTAGAATTATTAATAAATTAAAGCTACAAAACAAGAATACAATAATACTCAAACAGACTATACATACAATAATATAACATATATAACACATAATAATTATATTAATATATATATATATATAGCAACATATGACGAGACACTAGTATAAACGTACATTATTGTGACAGAAAGTGTTCTTTTACCAGAGCATTAAAAGAAGTAAGTGATGGAGCACGCTTTATCGATACAGGCAAAGCATTCCACAACCGGATAGCCTGGACAGTGAAAGACATGTCGTACACTCTTGTGGAATGCATTGGCATTTGGAGTATTAAGTTTTCCGATGACCTTAAGTTTCTATCATGTGTGTCATTGAGGAACTTAAATCGTTCTTTGAGATAATTGGGGGCGAAGGGATTAAATATGATATTATATAGCAGAGATAAAATATGAGCATTCCGGCGAAGACGGATTGGGAGCCACTTGAGCTTGAGACGAAATTCTGAAACATGATCATATTTGCGCAGGCCAAATATGAATCTAATGCAATAATTTTGGAGACGCTCAAGTTTATTAAATTGTTCCTCGGTAAGGTCAGGATAGCTGGTATCTGCATAGTCAAGGATAGGAAGAAGAAGGGAATTTGCAAGGGCAATTTTGGTAGCAGTTGGGAGAAAATTTCGCAGCCTATATAGAGACCCTCCAGAAGTGAATAATTTCCGACTTAACATCTGGAGCTGGGGACCCCAAGATAAATTTTTGTCTATATAAATCCCCAAATCTTTGACGGTTTCGCTAAAAGGGATAGCAGTACCATCAAGAATTATCTGAGGAAGTGTAGTCCAGTCGATCCTTGATACCGCACTAGAGCTACCAACAACAATGACCTGAGTCTTTACAGGATTTATTCTCAAACCGTAATCGGCACCCCACTGCGCAATTTGTGCCAAATCTTTGTTGACCATTTTAATGGCCTCCGCCAAATCGTCCAACGGGGCCTGGGAGTAGATCTGCAGGTCATCTGCATATAGGTGGTAGGATGACAGAAGTTTATTGGAGATAGAATTAATAAATAAAGAGAATAGTAGTGGTGAGAGAACGCCGCCCTGTGGTACGCCAGCAGAGGTGTTACACCAAGAGGAAGAGCTCCCATCAATGCAAATACGCTGCCGACGGCCACACAGGTAACTACGAAACCAATCAACTGCTGTTGGAGATATGTTTAAAGAGCAGAGTATGCCAAGTAGCACGTCGAAATCGACAGTATTAAAAGCATTGCTAAAATCAAGTAAGGACAGAACAGTCAGATTACCATTTTCCACACCCATTCTGATATCATCCGTAATGTTTACCAATGCCGTAGTTGTACTATGTCCTGGGCGAAACCCGGATTGGAGAGGATTAAGGAGATTATTTTTACGTAGGAAAGAGGTGAGTTGGTTATGGACAAGGCGTTCTAGTACTTTAGAAAGGAAGGGTAATATAGAGATGGGACGAAAATCTGTAAAAGATAAAGGATTTGCATTTTTAGGTAAAGGAGTAACATGAGCGTCTTTCCACATAGATGGAAAGACGCCACAGGACAATGAATAAGAAAGGATGTGACAAATCACAGGGAGGATCTCATCCAGGACAGGGAGTATCATCTTACGGCTGATGCAGTCACTTCCAACCGCATTGGATGTGACAGATACAATGCTCTTCTTAACATCACAAGCAGACAGTTGATTAAACACGAACGGTGAATAATCAGGAATTGGAAGAGATGAAAGATAGTTGATTGTATTAGCTTTTTGAGCCCCACTATACTGAGGCGCAGATGAGAACTGTTGATTTAATAAATCAAGATTAATATCTTTAGGGACAGCATCTTGGTGTGATTTTCCAACTCCCATTGACTTAAGAAATTTCCATACTTTGGCTGGATCTCCGTTTTCAACAGAGTTGTGAATATGACGGCGTTGAGCATCCCTACACACCTTGTTGCAGTGATTGCGAATAGCCACAAACCTCTCCCGGTTAGAGGGGCTGGGCCTACATTTATACTTGGTCTTCGCAGCCGCTTTTTTATTTATAATGGCTTTAATGTCATCTGTGAGCCATGGGGCAGGGAGGTGTTTAACTTTGACTGGACGAATTGGGGCGTGAATATCGTACAGCTGATTGAGGCAGTCCGTGAGTAGATGGACCTTCTCATCCATTGACTCAATGGATAAAAGGTTTGTCCAATCAATGCTTCCGGCATCGTGCCTGAGGTTATCAAGATTTATGCCACCAAAATTGCGTTGCAGGAGAATTTTAGGTTTAGGTTTAGGTGGACGGACTTTGTACGAGAGAAAAATGAGGTCATGGTAGGAAAAGGCATCGGCTGAGCACTGACCATACTTAATAACATGACACTCAGAAGATACCAGCATAAGATCAAGAAGCGAGGGGGCACAGTTTGGAAAATGATGAGTAGCATTTAAAGGGAGAAGAGTTAAATTGCAGGATTGTATAATGGATTTGAATGTAGAGGAACGATAATCATTTTTCAGTAAACATGTATTGAAGTCCCCCATTATGATGGTATGACTGTAAGAAGAAGACAGGTCTACAAGGATATTTTCAAAGGAGGAGAAAAAATCGATACGCATCGATGGACAGTAATAGACACCAAGCAGTACCTTTGAATGACAAAGGTTAACTTCCAAAAACAAATGCTCACCAGCATGTGACGGTGGTGGCTGTGAAGACATATCGATAATTGAGAAAGGTATGTTAGCCCGGAGATATATGGCAACACCGCCACCACCACCACCTGTGCGATCATTTCTTATTAGTTGGTATCCGGGTAGCGAGTAAGAAGTCGAAGGGAGACATGGTTTCAACCAAGATTCAGAAATAAGGATTGCATGGACATTCTTACAGTCAAACGTAGCCAGCATTTCATTGAAATGAGCCGGAATACTTTGTGCGTTTATATGGACTACATTAAGACTCTTAGGAACATCGGAAAAATTAGATTTAATTGTATCAGAGAGACACGGTATACTAGTAAAGCTGTCAGTATCACTTAAAGCTGACACGAAACTACCTGTTTCCGATTCTGCATCAAAGTCCGTCATTATGCCTGAATAGAATTATATAATAAATATAAAATAAAATAAATATATAAAAGTTACAAAAACAATATAAATATGCTCAGTATAGACAATATTTGTAATAAACAGAAGTTGTCTACCTGCTAATTACGTGTAACAAAGAATTTCTAAATAAGCTACTAAGTATTACTTTACTACAAACGTTCGGGTAATAAATTATACGCATTTTAGATGACGTGGTTTTGGAACGCACAAAGTATAGACAGTGACAGTTTTGACAGATGACAGTTGTATTGAAACGAAATAAAGTGAGAGATTTTGAAGGTAAACAAACTAATAAGTATAACAGAGGCAAGATATCAAAAAAGTTATCTAGATGTGAACTCATTACCCGAACGCTGGAGTATACACACAAAGAAATCACTTCCTCACCACCGCACGCTTCTTCTTCGGTGCCGGCTTGTCGGTATCCAACTCAGGCACAGCAATCGCAATCTTCTTTATATCAGCAAAGTCATAAATACGATGACGCGCACCATCCGGCGTCAGGACATATACATGACCCTGAGCAGTCCAGCAGTTGGTGATGCCGAACTTTTCCCGTGACGCCATAAACATTTGATGCCGTGACCGAGTCAAGAACTCAGATAATGTAATACCCGAGCCCTTAAGCTTAGTTTTGGCAAACCAGACCTTATCACGAACATCCCTGTCATGAAACTTCACTAGGATAGCCCGAGGTTTGCCGGCAACTTGGTGGCGACCCAATCTGTGGCACCTTTTGATGGCAGCAGTGGAAATATCCTTCAACTGCAGATTATCCCGAACTACTACAGATACTGCCCGAGCTGTGTCTTCTTTTGATTGCTCTGGCACACCATGAAGAAGTAGCATCTTTCTACGTCCACGCATCTCAAGTGCATCCATCCCATGTGCGAGGGCCTCCAACTGCCGCTGAAGACTACCCACCGCCTCTAGCATGCCACACTTGAACATAGTGAATTCTGCAGCAATCCCTGAAGTGCTGCTAGCTGGAGCACTTGAACTCTTCTGTAGGTCTGCTTCAAACTTAGACATACGTTCTTGAAACTGTGCCATAAGTTCAAACATTGAACCCTTCAGTGATTCCATGGTGTGGTTTTCAGTGTAGTGAAGAAAAATTAGAAGGAGATTACACACTTACTAGCAGGTGATTTAAGTTAGCATGTAATTTTCATTAATATTTATTGTTAAAATTAAGTAATTAAATTAAAATTGAATATTTTTGTAGACTTAAACTTTTTTACACCTACTGCCACAGCTACCCTCATTTATGTATATCATTAAGAACGTAATTTATGGACGATGACGTATCAACTGACATAGGGGAACGCAAAATATTGCAATAAACTTCGCCTAGTTACCTCCCACTGGCTGATATGTAACAAAGTCACGGAATACATCCATTTTGCGAAGAACCCGATCGAAGTAGAGACACGTGTTGGAAACGATCTGAACATTTCGCCGAAGACGATAACCGCGACTTGAACCCACCGTGAACACAAACGCAATTAGTAAGTAGCCTCTTTGAAGTGATAAGTGCCTAATAACCCCTTCGTTGAAGATCGTGACGATATTTCAGTTCCGTGTTCAATATTGTCTTTTGAGTTTTATGGAGATTGTTTTATTCGTGGCAACAAGAGAATAAACTTTAAATATTGGCCTGTAGATTGGATATTCAGCTAGCATAACATGTATGCGGTTGAGATTTGTCACATTATACGATAAACCTTTTTATAGCTCCCCAAATTTCCAGGCTTATTTTGTTTTTTTACTGATTCAAGAGGACATGAAATAATAATCTTTCTACGATTTCCAACTCGACCATGTAGGTACCACCGGACCGCTCGGTGAGCTAACCATAAATTTATACAAATAAATCCAACTGGCACAAAAAAGCTATAGTAAATCCCGTCCCATATTTATACGCTGTTTTAGATACCGACGCATTTTAAGATAGGTGGACGAACTAGTTAGCATTACTTTTGTCGTTAAATTGACAATGATACTTTTAGCCCTTATTCGTTCAATATCGATCCTATATTGCATTATATGAACTAAACATTTTGATAGAGTTTTCACGTTTAAAAGCTTTTCGTGCTAAAGTCCGTCGTTCCACACAGATAATATTGCTAACAGTTTTTACTGGAAAATATTAAAAATGTTTCATTTGCGGGTATTGCCAGTGTCGTAAAATAATCGGCTTCGATTCATGTCCCTGATTCTCGTGTAGATGACGATGAGTGAAGAGTATGGTTCTCTTTCACCACGTTGCAGCATTTCACCAATTTAATATTAATTTATCTACATTTCTATTTAGCAGTAGTGTATTATAATATAACACATATTACTAAATTGTCTATATTTTCTTTTATATATTTATTTAGTTTCTGTATATACATAAATACCATTTTAATTATGTACAAATAAATTAAAAAATAGACGAATGTCATAATCATTTCATTCGCGTAATTTATATATTAAATATTAATTAATCGTACCGGCCAAATAAAAAATACGAAATATCTTTCTTATAATTACTTTTTAATTACACGAGCTAATCTAGGATAGCCCCTTTGAAATGTTTTAAGAACATTCCAATAATACTGAATGCTCTGAAACGAATTAAGTTGTAAAAGAAGAGCGGCGCTGAAATTTATTTGGGTGTAAAAGTAATTAAATAAAAGTGTTTAACCGATTCATTAAACACCGGAATTGTGCGGTTCACCCATTCGAAATATTTTTGTTCGATTGCATGAATTTCTTTCTTCATTTTATTTGTAAGCTATGTAGATAGCCAGTGATTTACAAAAGAAAAAGGGAAAGAGGCGGTACAGACAAAGGTCGATGTATTGGAAATTTGGTGGAAAGGGCCTACCGCCAAATTCCGTAATGAAATCGGCCACGTAATGGTAAACCTTTTGTTCTGCATTTTAATCACGTTACAAACGTAACAGTGAGCGGGACGGTTCAACTTACATCTGTCCCTATCTTTGGTGACGTAATAAAATTGACCCTGAATTCTTGTTCTTTTTAATTACATTTTCCTCTCCCTTCGGTTTTATTAATTGGAATTTTTACATAGATATCTATTACCATAACATTTGTTTAACCATTTGATCCTTTGCGACTACTTTTAAAATAATGTTAAAGAAATTTAATGTAAATATAAATATAGCGTTTTATCTCTTTTGTATAAATTGCCTATCGAAACAATTTAAGCACCCATTTACAATTATCAATGTCCATTATCCATGGATGCCATTATAATTAATGTAAAGGATTTATTTTCTCAATAATACTGCCAGCAGTCAAGCTAATTGCATAGTACCTAAATAAATTAGGGTAAATTAATAACAACACATCAATACCTACAAACATCCATTGAAATAGTCTCGATAATTCCTTCAAAAAGTTTTCCAGTACTTGAAACTCGCACAAAAAAGTGGTAAACAAATCACTTCATAGTCCGCAATGTTTGTGAATGAATTTTAATAAAACTTCCATTTCAAGACGCGTCTAATTAACTAGGCTTATTTGTTTGACTGAGTTTTGACAGACGAGTGACGTAAATTTTAATAAGGGGTAGTAGAGTCGCGGCGGGTTCGCGGCGCGTTCCGAGCGGTCGCTCTCCCCCATGGCACTGGCGAGCGCTGCTCGACGCTCCCGCGCTCCGCTCCGTCCCGCTCCGCGCTCGATCCGGCGGCGCGCGTCGCTCCTAGCGCGCCCGCCCAGCCCGCTGCAAACTCCGATTTCCGTAGCGGGCTAAGCCAAAGCTTTCCTAGATTGTGTGGCCTTAGTGAACATTAATTACACCCAACTTAGTCTGATTAAACCTTGAGGAATTATCCGGATTGACAAAATTAACTTTTAACTTAGATTTATGTCGTTTTGTTCAACACCGTTAGGTCGCAAGGGGACACTGTAGAAACTTTGATAATCTTTACGGGCAAAATTGTTTTATTATTATAACATATTTATATAATATTAGATTAATTTAATCTACGCGAAGAAGCCCATTTCCGTCAATAAAAGTCAAACTTTGTTAATGTAAGTAGTTAAATTTTGTTTGCTATTTATCATAGTCCTTTGTACTTACTATTAACAATTTCCTTTTGATTCGCTTAACGAAATTGCTTGTTTTCTATTGATTATATCAGAAATGGGACAAAAAAATATATTTAATTGACAAAGCTAACAAATACATTTTTAATCCTAATTGAAACGAAAATCCGAAGGCAAGGGTATTATTTGACATTAATTAAAATTTTATTAGTTCAGCAAGATCAAGCGGGTGTGTTGTGAAGATTAATTACAAAACAACAACTGACGAATATCCACTAAGAATGTTGATCAAAACAAAATTTAAACGGCACGAGCGCGTCGGCGCGGCAACTATTGAATTAACAATGCCCAGCGGAATAATTATGAGAGCCAAAAAGGGTACTTACTGTGAACATAGTAAACGTATTTTGTAAACCAAATGGGGAATTTGAAGTAGGTTCTAAAGTTGATAGTGGCTGAACTATTAGATTTCTCCGTTACGTCTCATACAACAAATATGTGGTATACTTAATATTACACTTACGCTATATATGAATTATTCCATTATTTGGGTCCTAGGTATGAACTTTGCAGGAGCCCAAGGAAATACTGTTTATTTACACTAAAGCGGCCAGCAATATTGGCCTTAGGTATATTAATACTAGGGTCTGCTCGCGACTTCGTCTGCGTAGAATTAGTATTTTTATCCAATGTGCTTATTTATTCCTACCCTCTTTTAAAAAAAATATATGAACTAGTAAATACATATTTATGAACCAGTGCGTCCTGTCCTACCTGTGATGACTTTCAAAGCTGAAATGCTTGGAGTTTTTTTGGTGGATAGAATTCGCACGAAGTCATTCGCCATGGAACTAAAGCCAGCGACATCGCTTGTAGATATGCCCGCTAAAGTGGAAGTGGGCCGGCCATGTTTACAGATGGACGGCCGATGGAACAGACAAGTGTTAGAATGGAGACCACGTTTGGGCAAGTGTGGTGTGGGACGACCTGCGCCACCAAAGACCGATTTGAAGAAGGTGGCTGGCAGCAGATGGATGCGAGCTGCCTAGGACCGGGATTGCTGGCGCTCTTTGGGGGAGGTCGGCAGTGGACGGCAATAGTCTCATATGTATAATTATAAAATATTCCACCTCTTTTCCACACTTTAAGGGATGATTTCCGTGACAAGGACTCAGCTATCTCCATTCAAAATTTTATCTAAATCGATTCAGCGGAATAACCATGAATAGGTAACAGACAGACACTCTTTCGCGTTTATACAATCACGTTTATACGTTTACAATACTATGGACTATGGATAATGTGATCCCGGCGTATCTGGTTCTTTACAGCATTCATGACAAAGGGCAGACGGATGCACGATTGCTTTAAAATTCATAAGTACCTATTTTAAATTTAATTTGCAGGTGTGTCTTATAGGTTGTTAATGCTGTAAGCTGTAGCAGTGAACGTTCTTTGGTAGATAAAATTACATATGATGAGCCTTTAATGTTACTATTTATTTGTTCTACTTCTTATTATATATATAGTGGCAATAGTGTTTTACTTGACTCAGCTTGATACTAAAATTGACCAACCATTGGCATAATTAAAACATATTAAACTCAATTATCAGCACGAATTTATATGTATATTGGAAAACTAACTGATGCTCGAAGCTTCGCCCGCGCAATTTAATACTAATTTCTGCTCCTTAGAATAAATAAATAAATATATATATGATCCACTATGTGTATAACGACGTCTATGTCGCTACATAGCAACGGAGAAGCTATCAAAACTGACATGACACATCGAACGCGATAAACAGCTGTGGTAGCCTAGTGTGATGAGTTTTTTACGATTACTCCTAAGATATTCGTTTATATTGTATAAAAAATAGCCTATGTGATAATCCAGGTAATATACTATTTGTATGCTAAATTTCAATCAAATCTGTTAAGCGGTTATTTCGTGAAAGAGTAACAAACATCCATACATACATACATCCATACTTAAAAACTTTCGCGTTTATAATATTAGTAGGATAAATGAAATGCGAAGATATTGGTAAACCCTGTGTTGCAAGTAAAATACAGAATTGTTGTGAATCATATCCATACATAGAGATATGAATCAAATATATCTAAAATGTTATTCATATAATCCGCATAAAATAACACGAATGGGATAACAAACTGAAGTGCACATTTACCTCTAATGTATTAAAAAATGGCTGAAAAATACTAATATTGCAGGACGAATTATTTAAATCGCTAGGCTGATACCGTTTTGGACATTCATGTATTGAAAATGTTGATATCAAAAAGAGTTAGAATTCCATCGTATAACTTTTTCATAATATAAATCATACACAGTGAATTATGTTTTTAATTAATTATCACATAGTACGCGTAAGGTTTCAATAAAAAACCACATAATTACTGAATCTGGAGAAAATCATTATCATCGTTCATAAACCAATAATTCAATATATTATTATCAGCCATAAGCAAAAAAAAAACGTAAGACTTGGCTGTATATACTAGATTATTTTGCCTTATCGTTAAAGGAAATAAAAAAAGTAATTACTGAAAAAAATCAAGACAGGCACGTACGCCTATGTCTCATCTCACCATGAGCGTTTGTAATTTTTTATATCTCAGTCCAGCGTCTTGAAGAGGGGAGACCGTAAAGTGGGAATTACAAATTCTGCACCGGTAATTGTCATCAATCGTAAGCACCGAAGTGTTACGCATTTTGATTCAAGTCTCATATGGAGTTGTGACGTAATGCGTAAAGCTTTCGGCACAGTTATTAACAACAGCTGCACACTACCTGACGTATCGCGAACTTTAACCAATTAAAACTTTAACAATAATAGTACAAGTTATTCTGTGACGATAAATACGTTTCCATTTCAGTATTGCTCAATTTCGTTCGGTAGGCATAATAAATTAAATGAACGAGATCATAATATTTGCGTCGAATAATAATTAATTTATTTATTAAGGGTCTTCCCTTAACTGTTATTTAAGGGCAGCATCAATAGTGAATAAACATTTGCTAAATACAAAGTAAATTGTATTAATAGCGACAAAGGAAAACAACGTTTATTCGGATATTAATAAGACGTAAATAGAGTAATGTTTCCTTCCTAGACAACTGTAATAATAAGTTTTGGCAGCCAATGTGACTAGCCTTATTTCTTAAGAATAACATCACTACGTTTGTACTCATATTGGACCTAAATTCATTACGCTGTTCATAACGATTTGATTTTATTTATTTCTGTCTGTATTGGTTAAATTGTTGGGAGGGAGAGAAATAAGAATGAACTATTCGCTTAAATTTTAGTGTTTTTGTTGCTTTATAATAAAAAAAACTGGTCAAATACTAATTGGACTCGTGCTATAGGTTCTATCCGTTTGGTCCTACCTACTCTCTAAGACAAGTTTTTTCTAATGAAATAATTCAATTATAAAATTTGCAAGTTTCATAAGTTTTTAATAGTTTAAAAAAAACAAAAATTGTTTTATTATAAATTTTGGGATTATTCCATTATTTTTAACTTAAGAAGGTACCTACCTACTTTTAATTTTTTTTTGTAATACTTTTTTACATTAGTAGCGTTAGAAGACCTAGCTTTGTACCAGTTTCAGAATCAGGAAGAAATTCTACAATGACCTGAAGGAAAGACCACAAAGTAATCTCTTATGGGGTTCCGTATTTTCTGTTTGAAACAAGGAACCCTAAAAACACAATAAAATATGAAAAAATACTTTAATTGAAAAGTGGAAAAAAAGGAAATTTAAAAACCTAAACGACCGTAGCGCACCGTGACGTCACCGATTTAGTTACTGGATGTAAAAACTTCAAATACGCCAAGACCGTCTGAAATTCCGAAAAAAATGGTTGGCGCAGTGATCGAGTGATTGGCTTCTTTGCCGCGTGCGCGAGTTCGTTTCCGGGCCCGGACAAATATATGTATGGCCTAGTAGTTGTTCCGGGTCTGTATACTGGGTTATTGAGACTGCTTGTGAACGCACCCACGTATTATAAAAAAAAATTTGGGACTTCAACGCAAAAAAATAACTATTAAATATAATATATGCATGTGTATATATTCCATTAAAAAGTACTTTCGCAATTACAAAACAAAATATAGGTATCCCAGTGGACCATTGTTAGCACATGTTACAGGATGAGTTATTATTTTCCGACTCGTATTATTTATCGTTGTCCCAATCCCAATACAATATTTTCACTGTCCAATGTTAACATCAACTGGTATCCTTCGTATGCGGAAACACTTGAGTAATTTAGGGAGACGTAAACAACATTCAGAATAGTTAATAAATAAAATAAATAAATATTCCTGGACATTGTGACACAGCACCATCTAGTTCCGAGCTAAGCAACGAGGCTTGTGTTACGGATACTAGTTGGTTGATATACTACATATATGTATACTTTTTTTTGTAAATACATACACGGACGAATGTTTATGCTCATCACACAAACATTTGTCCCTACCGGGATTCGAACCTAGGACCCATAGAAGGCAGCGTTAACTACCGCTGGACTAATTGGGTCGTCAAATGTATTATACCAGTAGGTTCTATTCCGAAGGTTCTACACTTTTTGCTGTGGGCGTGTTAATTTATTTTCCGAATAATAAATAATTATTATAAAATTTAATATGTCAACGAACTCGTAAAAGTACTGTAACTACAGTGACGTCGATTGTAATGTGAACCGAATAGTTCAATGAACACTTTATTTAAAGCATTCGAATGAAAGGACTCACCAAGTATGTTCGCATTAAACATGTTTATGATTTAGTCGGCTCCTGTGTTTATAATAAAGCTGAGATTAATGGTGCGAGAGCGGCTGACGCGCCCGGCCGCGGCAGCCGCTGTCCTACATCCTCGTTAGATTTTTTATATACACAATCTCGTCTTTTTATTTGGAAGCAGACCGCATACGCCTCACGCGTTTTATTGCTTCTCTTTCCGATCTAAAGGCGAGCATATTTGTACATTATTTGCTTTATAAATCTATGTCATCACGAAAATTCAAAACTCATTAAAGCTAGAAAATTAATTTTTTTCACGTTATCATGTTTAAATGATACCTACACTCTATAAGGAGGTTCCTTATAGAGTATAGGTATCATTTAAAAAGAATTTAGGAAAATTCTCTAGAGATAAGGAAAAACGAGATTTACTGTTCCGCCACCCTGGGGCATAGCTAGTTGTTTTTAAGTGTGAACCTAATATCGACGGGTGATAAAGTGTTATAAAAATGCACGTGCCGACCACTGATTAAGCGAGATAGCACTATGTATATGGAAAATATCAAGTGAAAGAAGCGGACCGCTAGCGGAAAAGTTAGGGCGGTGACATCCGTAGCAGCCGGGTAGCGTGGTGCGAAACACACAAACTTTGTTACACTAATGCTTACTAGACAAATAGGGGATTCTTTGTTTCTCCATCACGCAACACAAAGTTAGTCGAGTTATTATGGAAACAAAAGGTGGTATCTGTTAACCTGATCCCTTTTATATAACCCGTGTCATGCATTGCCCCGCGGTATATTAAGGTTAGGACATGTTTTGTTAAAGAACGTTTTGCTCTTTATATAATTATTTAATTCAGCAGAATATGTTTGGGTCTTTTGAGCTAACAACTGAGATAGAAATAGTATTTTGCTTTGATAAACTCTATTACATCTACATTAAATATATTATAACACATTTATTAACATATTTTCCATACTATAAACTTCTAATATAACTGATTCTATACTTACTTTTAATATTACAAATATGAAAGTATGTTTGTCTGTCTGTCGGTTACCTCTTCACGCATGAACCGCTGAACCAATTTAGATAAAATTTGGGATAGAGAGAGTTTCAGAATCATGCCTTATATAGGTGAAATGGCAGATGTAAGTTTCTATTCAGATTCGATAATAATTCTACACAGACGTAGTCGCAGGCAAAAATCAGTATCAAAATAAATAAAATATTTTCTTGCAAATATTTAAGTTGATTTTTTTGCAACTTTGTTTGATTGAAATAATCTATTTGTGCATGAATTGTTAAAGGTATTTTACAATATTACACTTGAATCGTGGTTCGAAGCGTAAATATTTTCATACACGATTCCGCCATACGATTTTCTCAAGCGAGCGATTCCACTCCGCACAGGTACAATTTTATTATACAAGCTACGGCTTGCACACTTGGATTTTTAAATATTTCAGCCAGTATTTCGGTTATTAGAGTAATATTTTCGGAGTTAAATGGCAATTACTAACTTTTAACTAAAAATGATTTCGCGATCATAAAATTATCATTAGTGATGGACCTATGTAATTTTTATCGGTTATATGCTATATAAAATAATCTTAACTCATATGTTACCTGTTTTACGACAACATCTTCATTGCCATCTGCATTATATATATATTTGACGACCAATCAGTCCAGCGGTAGTTAACACTGCCTTCTGTGCTAAGGGTCCCGGTTTCGAATCCCGGTATGGACAAATGTTTCTGTGATGCATAAACATTTGCATCCGAGTCATGGATGTATCTATGTATAATATGTATGTATTTACAAAAAAAAAGTATATATGTAGTATATCAACCAACTAGTATCCGTAATACAATCCTCGTTGCTTAGCTCGAAACTAGGTGGCGCTGTGTCATATTGTCCAGGAATGTCCAGGAATAATTATTATTGTAGATTAAATTGATCGTTAAACAGATTCAATTAGAAGACCAATTTTTTTTTTCAAAATTAAACAATTTTACAGCTCATTTACAGATTATTTGTTTTTTGATAATTATTTACACGTTGAGGTTTCATAGTCTATATGAAACCTCAAAATAGCTTTATTGTATTAAATGTGCAAGCAACCAATGATTTAAAACAGTCTCTAAATTCATAGTCAAACGAAAAAATAAACAAGTTGCTAATTCTTATCGGTCACGTTTTCACCAAGTAATACTCGGCATTGTTATTCATTTAGCTAACTGGGGGACAACCGTATGTTAGTGAAAGGTAACGTCCTGCGGACTCGAATAACACTACCCAAACACGACCCCTTTTAGTTACCTTATTTATTTTACAATAAAGTAAAACCTTCCATTTCTTGCTACTGTAGCAAGAATGGCACAAATTTCAAACAAAGTATTATAATGATTACATTTACGTATAATATAACATAACATCTAAAGCCAACTGTTATAACAGAGAAACACACCCACTCCTTAATCGTGTAATCCTAAAGTGTGTTGAAATCAGAACTATAAGATAGCTGTAAGCTCGCATCCTGATAGTAATATTTTCTAAATCTTTATCCATCAAATTATATTACGTCAAAACCTTTTAGAAATACGAGCGATTTTTATAGCGGTTGTAAGGTAAAACCGCGCTCGTACAAAGTGAATTCATAAAGCAACGCATTGCGAGCGCGTCTAGCTTTCTATTCCAAACTTTATCGCCTTTACACGGCACAGCTCACTAAAAGCCCTATTATATAGAAGAGAAAAAAATATTTAAACTAAAGATTGTGACCATTATACGAGTAGGTGTCATATATCATCTTGATATAGGGCTGTTTATTATAAATATTTTCTTTGTGTTATCAAACGTAACAAAAGCATTACTTCAGTTACACTGTCATAATATTGCTGTAACAAGAACATAAAACATTTAAGTCAAGAATAATTTGAAGATTAATTAACTTTTCTATTATTAGGTACGTGTTTATAAGAGCAGTGTCGCTTACACTGGATGTTTGCAGCGATCTTTCACGCCTTAATTATATGTGAAGTATGATGCATGTTCGGAGTGGCACCTGTGAGGAGCGGGCGGCTGGGCGGCCGGGCGGCTTGCGGGCGGGGCCGGCTGCGCGGTTAGTTTATTTCGAGAACATCCGGCGGCTCCCAGCTGTCCTCAACGTTAATATGACGACAGCGCTCCGTGCTGTCACTTCTATCCAATCTTTGGAAGTATAAATTAAATGTCAATATCGAGAAAATGAGATTCGGTTTTTTTATGCTTAGACTTAGTAGGTACGTCCATCTTGTAGTGATCGGTAGGTACTTAAACGTAGTTTTTTGGAAGACACACAAAGGATGATGCCAGAGTTTCTATGAAATCTGGTCCCACCTTCCAATAGCTATGTGTGTTACATCGTTGGATAGGTAATTCTGAGCTGAATGAAAGTTACTATGGCGCCAAGTTCCAAATCTTAGTCCATTCGGAGTTATTCTTTATTAAACATGGTAGTTTTATCAGTAGCCAAGTAATGCTATTTTTACGTAATAATTGCATTAAATTTTGTGCTTTATACTTGTGCGTCACTTGCTTCTAGTCTTGTAGAATCAGCTCTTCTGCTGTTTAAACGTTTCCGTTATATAAAATATTTGGGGCCTATCCGTGTCGCTAACCAGTTTCATTGTTCTAAGCATACTTAACGAGTGCAAGTGAGACAGACCGATAAAAAGGTTTGCGTTACCGTCTACACTACGTGTATAAAGCACAAATGCAATTATTACGTAAAAATAGCATTACTTGGCTACTGATAAAACTACCATGTTTATTAAGGAATAACTCTGAACGGACTAAGATTTGGAACTTGGCGCCATATTAACTTTTATTCACCTCAAAATACCTATCCAACGATGTAACACACATAACTATTGGAAGGTGGGACCAGGATTTGCATCCTCCTTTGAAAAAAAAACTTACATTCATTAAATATTTGAAGTCTAAACCTAAATATTGTATATAAAACAGACAGGTTCGTACTTTTGTTATAACTTAACTAACAAAAATAGAATCATATTATGAATACATATTTTATTTATAGGACACTTGCTGTGCTCATCGTCCGTGTACTAAAACAGTCAAATGATGTTCATTTCTATGCTCTGAGCAATATCCGGTATGTCTTCCCGAGTCCTTCAGTACGTTGTAGGCGTAATGGTTACAGCCTATTTTTAACACATGGACAACGTTCGCTGAATGTGGCAAATATTCTCTTTATATCAGGCCAAGTTACTGTAGACCAGAACGCAGCCTCGAAACTTTGGAAGCAGACATTTTATATCACTTTATTATTTTATAGGTATTAATCAAATTCCGAATCTCTAATGACCCCATGTAACATCCTACCTATTACCTACGTCACTTTAAGAAAAAGTAATCAAATGTACCTTTCTCTTCTTCATTTTATTATTTTCTTAATTTAAGGGGATTGCTCTTGTCTGTAACTGGTGTTGCTCTCTCCACGCTTTCCCCAAGTGTTTGTTTTTGATTTACGACATACAAACTGAGAATTCAATGTTGGATCTTTTGGTACCGATATTTTTTTAATTTAATGTTCCTTTTCGGACTGTTTAGTATACCTATTACATTTACTGCCTGTCTTGAATTTTGAAAGGCTGCTAACAATAAAATCTAATCAACTGTAATACTACATTTAGCAAATAGAATAATGTGCTAAATATACCTACGCAGTAAAAAAATATTTTAGCTATTATTATTGCAATACTTATTACATAATAAGATATAATATTACCGGCTTAGAGCGTAGTCCCCTTATGTGTAGGGAGGGTACTCAAAAAAAGAAAGATGGATGCCAAATTAATTCATGTGTTTTGTTTATTATGGGTCTCAGAGCCATGTCGCGGACATAGCTCTGAGACCTGAGACAGGCAGATGGACGGTTTTAAAGAAACTGTAAGGGTTTCTTGTAGAACGCTAAAAACCTTTAATAAATTATAAGCTCTTTAGTTCAGAGAATTCTTTAGCTTACACAATTTGGTGCTTAGTACAACACAGTAAAGAATATTGCATTAGCATTATAATTTCAACGCTAACAAACAATATTTTCTTAGCGTACGAGTACCGTCAAAACTGCAAAGCTTGTAAATCGCACATGTGAAAACAGCTTAAATATTACTATGATATTCGTGAAAACCACCATATCCATAATCCTGGGGTATATACCAGAAGCTGTAGTCACAAGACGGATGTATATTGTATAATAACACGTTTATTACAGTCTTAGAAACGTATCGCCATTCATTGGGCATAGTTCCAATCTCGGGCAACTACTAGGAAACGGAAACGGTAGTATCAAACGGTTTTTCTGACTTCGGTTATGTAACACATACATTTTATGTAGAGTACGATAGTTTCAATTTATTTTAAAGATATATACTCGTATGTAGCCACTTAGCAAAAACCAGCGACTAATATGACCAATTGACCATATTTATTCATATCTATATATATAATCGTTTGTCCTGAGTGATTCATCACCGCATAGCTTAAACCACAGGGGTTACAGACTTGAAATTTTGACAGGTAATGCATTATATGACGAAAATATCCACTAATAAAGGAATTTAAGAAATTCAACCGCAAAAGCGATACAAGTAGGGTTGTTGATGAATGTTTGCATGGAAATCCGTCATTTTCAAAGTTAGAGATATGAAATTTATAATAAAAATGTTTGGTTAGTAATAATAAAACAAGTATTTCGGGATTTTTAAAAATCGACGTTCTAAGATAGGGGTTGAAAGTTTGTATGGGAAGAAGAATTAAATTTAATATTCAAGCTGCTCAGCAAAAGTAAATGCATACGGTTTTTGGAAATTCAACCCCTAACGGGAAATTTGTATTAAATTGGGCGGGTAAAAAGCTGCGCACAACAGTTAGTATTTAATAAATCGTCATATTGGAATTTGGTTTCTGTTTCACTTGAAATACTAATATTTAATACATAATATATAAGAAAAACTTAAACGCATTTGATAGTACCTATTATACCAATAAGGCACGCTGTTACTACAAGTACCTAAGTATAGTGTAAGTGTGGCTTAGTACAATATTTACTATATTTTATCGAGGCGGCGTGTAATACGTTACGATGAAGATAAATGCACGTTGATACCAGTACATTACGGTCACATGCACGTGCCAGTTCGCACGTATCTCACGCCATGTAAACTAGGTCTGACCGTGCGTCCTTCACATGAAAACATGTTTTAAAATGCATTTTCTGTCAATGTATCAAACAGCATTCTCATTGTAAAGCAACATGTATAAAGTGCATGTTTTACATATCTATGGGATTTGTTAAAAAAACTTCCGATTTAATGAGAGTCGTGGTAGGGACGAACTATCGATAAATGTTTATGCGATATGTTGTGAAATTTTAACATGTGGTGAATGTTGTTTTATGTAAACTAGGGGTTATGTGTACGGTCGCGCTATTTTGCTAAATCTGCGAAGGTACATCACTATTACTTACTCCTTGTCCCAGTCCTGCGTATTAATTACCTCGTATTCAGTTTCAGCTTCATTTTCACATAGTGATGGACGATAAAAGCCAAACACAACTTTGTATTAAAATTCCACTGACAATTTGTAAATAAAGCGAATTACGAACCCTCGAAACCTGATTTGTTATAAATGAGGTCTTGTTTATTAGAACATGTTTCTACTTTATTTGATTTTATTAAGTAGGTACATACATTTTGTATTGAATTAATCTATTTATGTGAAGACTAGATAACATTACCTATATATAACTTTACATTTCGATCTGATATAAATCATAACGCAAAATTTCAGCGATTTTCTTCTTACAATTTAACCGTTTACTCTAGCTATAAAATTAATTAAACTTTCATGTACTTAGTTAATTAGTAACGTTTGTATGTAAAGTATTCGCGTGAATGGTTAAGTGTAAACAACACAACACGCTTAGATATCTGCATTTAGATAGACATCTTGTTCCGTTCCCAATGTTCTTGATCGCGATTGGCAAAGCACCACGAACGACGACTGTCTTTGTAACCTCTAACTACACTAATTACAACGCTGTACTATGTCGTAATCTTAAGTGTAAGTCCAAATAAAATACGAACCTCATGAAATATTTATCTCAAAAATGTTCACATCCAATTTGTAACAATTGTTACCGAACCACAGCCAAATGTCCAGTTTGATCGTTTAAATAAGAATATCGTGAGCCTTTTTGCTACGTCCAATACGACGTGAAGAAAGAAAATAGCTCGACTTAATGTAATATACCTATCGACGAAGGCAAATTCATATAAAATAATACTTTGTAGGCAAAGCGATCGAGAGTCCCTCGGGTGTCGTAAAACTGCTAAGCCTTCGCCTAAATTGAGAAACTTGTTGAAAAATCTCACACGTGGGATACGAATGTGCGAGTTATTTTTCAAAATCTAATTGGACCAATGCCAAATCGCTTTAATATGGATTCCTTAATTAAAAGTACTTTTTCACGGAAGTTAACACGAAAAGAGAACATGCAATAACGTACCAAAGTAGTATAACAAGGCTCTGCAATATACCTACCTACTGCAAGCAGTGTTACTTACGTAAAGTCCACAAGGAACGGCGGCAAAGTTCGCGCAAACAAGAGCAAGATAACTATTGACACATTTTAATTCACAAATGTAAATCACAAGAACAGGTTTCTGTGCGTCATTGATGAATATTACATTACGTGAGGTAGATCTACACAAATCTGAGATATTTTTGTAGAGAAACACATTTCACTGGCGGAGTTAGTTACGCCTCCGAATCCGGTAAAACCCCAAGAAAAGCCTTTAGCCGCCAAATCTCCTGTCTTTTGTCTCTAAAATACGTGAAAAGGAAACTGCAACTTTTGTTGTGAAGATGGTGCAAGGTATGACTATTTTGTGTTACATTATATGTATGTAATTATATTAGTATGACGTCGGTGTAGTAAATAAATTAATGACATTCATTTATGAAGCGCAGATAGTACTGAATAAATTAAAAATAGTTACATTTACATTCTCTATGTCCGATGCAAATTACTAGAAGAACCTTAGTTAATTTGAAATAACAGAGATAAGTAAGACAGCAGAAATACATGAAGACGTCTGGAGATGAGAAGCTGCTTTTATTTCTCTATAATAACTGTAGGTACATTAAAGTTTTATCATTACAGATTGAGCGCAGGAGCTAGTAGTTGGATTACCAGAAATCCCCTAGAGCTCATGAGTAGAGCACGTCCCGCCGATTCTACTAGATTCCGCCGTCCTGTAATTCCGCCGTCCTGTAATTCCGCAATAAGACGATCATAAATGTCCAACTTAAATTGAAACAAAGAAAGGATAACGTAAAGCGTAAACGTGTTCTACACGAAGTAGGAGGGGCGAGAGTAGAGAGAGTCGGGAGAGGTCAGACACCTTGCGGCCTACTTTTATAAGGAATTATTAGGAAAAACATTATTAATTTATAAAAACTAATGAAGTTCAAAAATTCACAAAAGGCCCAACGTGAAATTATTTCTTCATTATTTTGAACTCATAACAAATAGGTATTTAACATAAAATATTCATATTTTTGCTTGTTGCTATAACAAATTTGGTTTGATATTCATAATTTCAAAATTTCATTCTCATAATTATAAAGGTACCTAAGTAAGTATTAAAGCATCACTAGTTTCTATCGTGGAACGAGTGACGTAATAGCTAATAACAACAGCGAATGTTAATTGAAATGGTCCCACATTCATCTGGTGCAGCGCTCGGTGCTGTGACTGCAGGTCTAAGAGCGACGGCGCGTGTAGTTATTAATTAGGTATCTAGATTCTAGACTCACACACAATGCGCGCTAAATATAAACTAAGTAAGTATAACTTTTCAATCAAATCTAAATTAATAAACAACTTAAACGCCTTGGATCATAAATAAACTAAGTTATAATAAATGATCCATTCAAACTTCGGCCTAAACGCTCAGTTTTACATTCATAAACAATTTGTAATACTTAATGTTGACATTTGTATACTCGTAGTCATAAGATTTGCTCGGAGAAAACGTTGCGAGATAATACGTTAGAAGCATTGTGTGTACATTATCTGTGTTTAGCAGGCACATTTATCAAGCTGTGGTCATATTCCACTAACGAAAAAATATACGGATTATGTACCTTAAAGAAAATATTGCTAGATTTACGATATGACCGCCAACGGCGTCGTGACAGAAATAGAAAACATCTCATAGAACCGGCTTGCACATAACATACATCACTCGATGACAGCGATATGACTATCCCGTTAGGGAGCATTCCACTGAAATTGGATGAAAAATACCACCAACATTCTCTATCAGCCTGTCAACTAAGGATAGTGTAGGCAAATAACTAGAATTAATTAAATTATTTATCATTAATATTACCAAGCGTCTTCAGATTTGACTTTGCAACCATAAACTTGAAGTAGAGCCAAGGGACGTACGAGTACATTTGACTTTTCAATCTTATTGAATTGATATCGCCATTATCAGGAGAAAATATAGATTTCTAAGGGTTTTTTTAACGGACATGTAGAATTAACTAATTAAAACTAAAGAAACTAAAACTAAACTAAAACTAAACTAAAACTAAATAAACTAAAACTAAATAATTAACGAACTAGTGCAGCACGGTGAAATGAAGCCTTAAACTAATCCCTCTCAATTCTGAGAGGAGACCAGTGCTCAGCTTTGAGGTACCGTAATGAGTTGATAAAATTAATGCAATTAGAAACGCAGTATTATTTTTAGAACTATTTTATTCTAATCTAAGTTTATTCAGATTTTGTGCATTTTATTAAACTTCAGTCTTTTAAATATCTAATATTGAAATATGGATTTAATACCCCGGTACCTAATAGATGCGAAGTATTACTTAATTATTGTATAGTAATGGTAGCAAGTATGTTCTTATATTTTATTTAGCTTGAATCCTTTGTCACATACATACATGTATACCCTTTTTTAAATTTTATATTATGATTACTACATAGATGTTCCTTTGGATCGATATGTCGAAGTTTCTACCGTGTCTATAGAAACCAAATATTTCAGTTAGAAACCTCCACATGAAACGGTGTTTTGACGTGCTGTCATACTTATGTTGGGATTTAAACGTCGACAAAAATGTTTTGATATCATGTTTAATCAGACATATTTATTTATAGGTGGGATATGGGTCAAACCAGTAATATATGCCTACTATTTACCTTTTCAAATTTTGATTATAAGACGTCAGTCTAGTCGCTCAGCAACAAATTTCACCGAAGCAAAATCTCGGATTCATTATTTTCTTTTAATCTGCGCCAATTCCGTATGAAATATAAAACATGCTGTCAAGATTTTATATTAGCCTATTTGATGTGCCTTTATAAGTAGATGTATTTATTACCAAAATTAATACCTATGTACACGAAAACAGAGAGCGAGGCGTATCATATTACAATTTTATAATTCCTCTAACCATTGTTAAACATATTAATCTAATATTCATCGTGCTAGTCGCCTTATATAAAATGATAATTAATTAGTGAAACAATATAAGTTTTACCATATAAGAGCTCGCCACTTATTCAACGTTTATTAATGTAATTAATGTTCTCTTCAGCTTCGCTTTAGTATTTTGTACTAAAACTAAGTTAAACAGTAATATTAGGCTTTTGTGGCAGACACATTGGAAATTGATTATATGGAAAATGGCGCGAGTCAAACAATTGAGGTGCTCGAATTGTGATTGTACCAAAACGTCCATTTTGTTTGGAGCTGTGGCCGAAT
The DNA here is from genome assembly GCA_905163465.1 of Craniophora ligustri. Lineage (NCBI taxonomy): Eukaryota > Metazoa > Arthropoda > Insecta > Lepidoptera > Noctuidae > Craniophora > Craniophora ligustri. Next base: position 7,348,518 of record LR990959.1, read on the forward strand.
TTTCGTAAGGGAAAAATATCACAACGTACTTAAAATAAGAGGTGATAATGAACGATTGTTACTCTGTATTTTTTACATATATCTTAATTACCAATAATGCGATAAATATCACTCAGTCAATCATAAATTAGACTAAGGCAAAATATGTTGTTAATGTACATTATATTTAGTACTTTTTCACACACGCGTAGGTACCTAACAATAGGAAAACTTGCGAGTGGTAAATTTGCAGGAAGACTTTGTATCATATAACATACAATAAATATTTTCTTGTCTTTACCTTTCTTTCAATAAAGCTTGCTCCATATTCCTTTGCTTTGACGAGTAAAGCACTAGGTATATAGTAGCTGCTATTTCCGTGAACATACAATGTTATATTTCTGAGAAAATAAACATGATATAGTGAACATGTGGAATCTGTATGCCTGAGAGATTTTCTCAATAGCGTGTGATGTTTGCTAACCCGTACAAGGCTACTGTTGGATTGGACTACAGCCTACCCTCTTAAATAAGAGGACACTAATGCCCTAAATCGTACAGTAATTGTTGCCAATAAGTTCACTCATGTTAGAAATAATGTTATTAGGAATAAATAATGAAACAGGGATGTTTTTTAATGCACCCCAACCCAACTGGATTATACATATGTATCTACCTATGTCTACTAGGTAGTACACCTAGAAGATAAAATAAGTAGGTAAGTAAAAAAGTCTTAAATAAACCTCTACCGTCCCTGAACTCAGAATTTACATACAACAAAAAAACGGTGATAGATACGGTGAGGTATTTAGGTGGTGGATGCTATCCCTCCGAAAAACCAAGAATGCCGACCGTACATGTTGACTGTACTGTGTCGTGTCTTCTAAATGGTCTTGTAGTTTGGAAAGTAATAGCTTCAGTGCGCGGCCGCTAAGAAACCCTCGCAATTTAAAGTAGCTGAAGCAGTCGGAGCCGCACTACTCGAGATTGTGTGTATACACTCAAGACAGTCCACTACATGGTTAAGTGTTGTAATAGGTTAAGTGCGAGCAATTCGCTTCTTACTCGGAACTTGATACTGCAGTTTAATTTACACAACGTGTCTATTTAATCAATTCCCTTGTGGCTTATTTTAGCTCCTATATCTACCTGTCTTGAAATAGGTATAACAATCGACTACTATATGGTATATATACGCAATTTTTGGCTTTGTTCGGAAAATACCCGCCTCTTTATATAAACTTCTTGCTATCAGGATCACGTTCCAAGTTACATTATATTCTATATTCTGTCTAGACTTGCTCCTTTTACGCTGATTCTCTAAAAAACAAAGGCTATAGAGTTTAATGGACACACTGCACCACGGGTCGCAGATTCAATTTCCGCATGAAGCAAACCTTATTATGGCATACAGATAGTGGTTCTGTTACTTTGGAAAGAGGAATCTTAAAAGGGTATAAGAACTAGCCACATCACTTTAGCAATGTTTTACTCATCCTATTTAAATGTCGAAGCATTTAATTAAATACCACTGTATTGTTAGTGTTACGAGCTAACAACAACTTTCTATACTCTATCTCATCTATTACATACCAACAACCTTGCACCTACCTTGTTAACTCCAGTTGAATAGTATATTGACTCCCATGGGGGCAGTAACAGGCCACGTAATTATACGAGAGCGGACAGCTTCTTACTAATAACGACATATACTTAATCATCTAGTTCATTACATAGTGATTAGTGAGGTAATCATCTTTTAGTTGCTCTACAATCTACAAATTACAACACTATAAACTCATTTGTAACTCTCAAGCTAAAGATCTTGTAGGTCGAAATGTTGCACTCATCATGCTCTTTTCAATCATTATGCATTTTTCAGGATATATATTAAAATGTATAAATAAAAACTTAAAAATGTCGATACTTCTGTTATTAATGTATTCATAAAATTTGAGAATAGATTTTAAACATTATTTTTATGTCTAGTCTTTAAATAATGATTAATACGTACGGCTGAAAATGTAACCACTGAATAACTTCTGATTAACACTGTAATTTACAATTAACTTCATATCTTTATTTGTCTTATGATTCGAACCTGGTATTGTCATCGAAATTGACAATTTACGTTGAATACTGTGCATAATTATGTATGAAGTAAAATTTTAATTATAAAATTCATTCATTCTGAAATGGGCAGTTGCAACATGAAGTTTTTAAGTTTACGTTATTACGAGTATTTGCTTATTTTTCATTTTCTTTTTAAATAATACAGGATAAACAGGGTTAGCAAAGGATACATAACTACAGACACAACTGTATCATGAATGAATAGTGTTGAAAAAACCGTCCCTGTACCAACATTCATTTTATTGTGGCACGAAATGGCATACAATGAGTTCGCCATCTGTGTAGTTTCAAACATTTATATTTCTATACTTAACAATAGAAAACTGAGGAAAATAGAATTTATATAATAGTACAGAGATACAACTTTACGGTGAAACGTTGTATTTTTTTTAACTCACTTTGAGTTGCGCTCATATCTGAACATTAAATTACATCAAGTCATGTGAAACTAAATCAAAATCCACTGTTGCACGCGACTGAACAAAATAATTAATATAACATTATAATTTCAACTAACAATCGAATCCAGATTTAATTGCAGATTCATTAATGGAAATAATTCTAATGGGTTTTTCAAATTGTTTTGAAATACTGTTTCAAATAGTTACAATCAAGAAAATTAAAAAAAGATATAGTGTAGCATTTAGTATTACAATTGGGTTAAGTCCTTACACACACGCATACGTGTAGGTAGTCGAGAATGTTCACACACATAACAGACGTTGCCTGCATACCTAATAGTCACAGTCAGATATGCAAAAGCATATTTTAAATTTGGCTTTAGCTTTCGCCCAAAGCGCTACAAAAAATGCTTTTAACTTTTGGTCTTTACAAAAATATGTAAATTATATAACTTTATTATTAGTATTATGAATTCTTTTTTTAATAATAAAGTGTGCTTCGGAATTATAAGAGGAATAAGGGATGTAAATGGGATACCTTATCGCGCAGATCACAGACAGAAAAAATATTAAAATCTACAATTATTGTGAGAACTTGAAACGTAAAAACATAATAGTATGTCACGAGGTACATGTCAGCTCTCAATGTAACTTGCGACTGCACTACAGCTATATCGCTCCTATGTTAAGGAATACCTCGAGGAGCAAGTCTAGTGGCTAAGTACCTAATAACCACGCTGATGCATCAATCGTCATGTAAGGTGTAACAATGTATGAGTGACCATTGATAACATGTTTATCGTTAAGCCGTCGCTCCCGGGTATAGACAACCGCAACCTTGACAACCAGTTTATTTATGATATCGAAAATATATCATTAAAAAATGATGTTCAGCCGCATCTGGATAAATTGAAAGCAGATCCCAACATAGCTGGAAAAGGGCTAGATATAAACGTACCGTGTGGACAGCGCAATACCAATGTAAAATATTTGACTGACAGTCCAATATTGTTTTCAATGCATATTTCGTAACCGCTTCCATTTTTATGAAACAGAACATGACGTGTTGATACCGCTCTACATCTACCAATGACACGCGCTAGGTTTAGAAATTCACGATGATAGGAAAATGTTATGCACTTACCCTAAGCGAAACATATTGTACTTTCCGTAACATTTGTGATCTTGTCACAGGTATATTTGTAGAAATACATATTGTGACAGAAGAGCGAGTTTGTTCCACAACATAATATCAAATAACGCTGAAAATCCTATTTAGATAAAAGTAAGGAAATAGAAATACAAACTACTTCCCAATTCACTGAAGTTCGGCTTGTTTACAGTGAGTAGTAGCCACTATATACGGTTCTTTTAACAATGAAAGGCAATCGAATCTAAAAAACAATTACCTTATTCATGATCCAGAAACCAAATTAAGGATGTCAAGATCCAGTGATCCAAGAAGCCGTAGCAAATACTACGAATTCATTCAATTTATACTTCGTATATATGTAGGTAGGTTACTTTATAAATACTTTACTGACATAATTATTTATTAAAGTAAAATTATGTAAAACAATTTAAGTAGGTAAGATGATAAATTATAGATATTTATTATAACATAAATAACTTAAATTTTAAAGCACTCCAAACCCAAAACTCCTCACGCATCACACATTAAATTCATTAACAGATGGTTAAAAAAACGGATTCATCTTTTAAGGAAGACCAAATTAATATACAAGACGGGCGTGACGAAATATCGTATCTAGTGCGTGTTAAGTGATCAATGACGGGAAAGGCGGGGAGGTGACGTCACAGCCCGCGTCGCCCTGACATGTGACTCACACATGACACTACACCACCGCAATTTCCGAACCAAATATAACTTGCCTTCCGGTGATAAATTGGATGTATATACTTCTCGCTGTTGCTGATTCTTTTTTTCCCCTACCTATTACCGTTATTTTATTTGTACAAATTCCTTTCTATGTGCTAGGTATGCTATTTCTATACGCAGTTGTGTTTTCAAGATGTGCTAGACATATTAGAAAGAAAATGATTAAATATAGTGCTATTTCTCGGTAACCGGCTTGTATACCAAATTCTGCTAAACTGTGTGTTCCATGTATCAAAGTTTGTACATAAACCGTAGATCTAACCTCAGCTAGAAACTAGCGACATGCGACAGGGCAGCGTCAACTTTAATATATGTAACAGGTCACTAGACCGACTAAAAGCTGGATTATCTATAGTTAAGGCCCGCTTAGTGAATGAGCCCGTGTTTAAAACTAAACCACGTAATTTGGAGTCGTTACGACGAATGTTGCTCGTTAATGGGCCCCAAAGAAACTATACAGACACATATTATTCAAATGGGTAAAAAAATGTTGCATTGGAGCTTTACAATCGTAGCTTTCATTGACATGGAGTAAATGGAATGCATTTAAAACAAAAGAGAGAAAATCGGACCATCATTAACGTCTCATTGTATGATAAGAAGTGTGACACTACATTTGCCATGAACAAATCTTCTGATTTGTTCATGGCAAATGTAGTGTCACACTTCTTCGTTGAGCTGCGTCTTATATTAATCACTCCGTTTATTTAATAATCTAATATAAATTGGCGCTTATAGGTATATCAACTTATCCGCGATTTACTAGTATGTATGCATCGTTACGTCACTTACCTTTGTACATATAAGTAGGTATTAAAATGGTAAGCGTTATAATCTCAGTAGGTATTAGGCTCCGTCTTATCCTAAGTATTATAGTAAACTGACCGTATATCTGACATTAAGCTTAATAATCTCTAATATGGGATAAGTGTTGGATAGTGCTGCTTATTCAATATGACATCACATTATTTAGTCCGCTCGTGATCGCGATAAAATATGCATATGCATATGATAAAGTACTTTTATTTAAATCATAGTATTGACTATATTGTTATTGTATTGAGAAAATTATGAAACTATAAAGTAAATAATTATGTAAATCTAATTGACTATCGCCAAATACCTTGCAAGTAGCAAAGTGCTTAGTATAATTGACCAAGGTACAATATGGACAATCACTAAGTTCTGTCTTCTACTATCGTACTACAATCTCTATAGTTAAGCTAAGGACACCATTACCAGAAGAGCAGCCTAATAAAACCCTATATATAAGGATTTAGTACATTCTTACGAGGATTCTATTAAACCGTAATCGTATAAAGTGCAGTTTGATGTTAACTGCTATTTAGAATAAAACGTTAAGGATCCGATTCAGAAGAGGCAATGGAAGCACCATACCCCCTTCCCTCCCCGAATCACACCACCATTTTTTATATAGGTCAGTAAAATCACACCGTATCTGCACCGTTCTGTATGCACATGTAAACGTAACATGCAATAAAACATGAATGCCTATTTATATCATAATATGTTTTAATTTTACTGCATAGACTACTAATGAAGAAAATTTGATCCACTATTGTCGAACAAAATCGCAATTTCACTAGCTATTGTTGCATCGCCCATTGTTCTGGCACCTTTCAAACTCGCGTTATCTGGCCATCACCGTCAAACCTAAGCGATAGGTAAATCACCACCCTTTATGCTTTGAACGAAAGAACATTCTTCACAAAATTCGCAAAAAATATTAAGTACATATGAGCACTCGTCTAGAAATTGTGAAAAGAAACTAAGACCAATTTGAGTGAATCACTAATACGTTTTATCGAAGCCGCTAGGATTGATAGTTTGAAGGTTCGTGAATCTCAATTGTTTCAATAAATTCATATAGGTAGAGCCGTTGCGTCAGCTGTTCCATAAAACTGAACATTGTGACGTTGTAATTTAGTCGCAGCGGACGGGATTTATGATTGCTCTCGTCGGACCACTCTCATCGTATTAATATTAGTGGGGCGGGGAGACAGGAGACATCGCTCCAAGGAAACCGATCTCGAAACAAACCCAATTAAAAGCGCCCGCGCCCGCGCTACTCCGCACCGCCTCTAATCATCCACCCCTTGCCTTCTGTTTCACTAACCTAAATCAATTATTGGCCTTTTAAATGAATCATCGCCTTTAAATAATAATTTGAGGGATACAAACATAAACATTGTATAAATTAAACTTTATTAAATAATGTTCTGGAGGGTCAAAGAATTTCTATTCCGTTTGATCCATAATCTCGGTCCTTGTCTAGGATTTACGGCCCAAAAAATATCATATCTACTTGAAACAATGTAGCTATATAGACCTTTTAATACAATTCTAATATAAATTTTGTTTAAATTTCGCTCTAATAGGTACGTTTAAATAAATGAATATAATGTGATTAATGTAAATAGGTTTATGAAATTTTAGATGTTATTTTGAAATTTTAGCATTATAGAAACACGACTAAATTATGTTATTATTTGGTACTTGAATAGATTAGTCTATGTACAGCATACGTTAAAATGATCGTGTCCCAATTGTCTGTATTTGTGTGCGCGTGGATGAACAAAACTCGTTCAAATGCAATTTTTTCGTATCGAATTACCTACACACTTATTCTAGTCTTGTATTAAGTGTACTCTATAATATGGCTGCGGTCTTCAGTAGTCATTCATTGTTCGACGAAATATAGTCAATCCGAATATAAAGCCTTACGTATCGGACAAAGGCATGTGCGTACGTATTCTGTATCGTACTCCATGAAATACTACCATATATATACAAAGAGATGTGTAGGTACATTGCTTGGCTTTTGTGAATTAAGTAAATAAATACTTTAAAATATAGCTATCTAAATCCCAAAGCAGTTTTAGAAGCTTACTTATTGTGTTATTCCAACTTCGCCTCAAGTGGTTTTGTAAAATTAATATTCTAAAGTTGTCTGTAATTTTGGTTGGTATACACTTTAAGATCGAGGCTTAATAGCCATTTAAAATGTATACTAAAAATGTTGTATTGTTCATAACAAGGAATACATAACAAGGAGTGTTTAAAAACATGCTTTACAGTCAAAAGTCAGAATATTTTTATGATAAAAATTACTCATAATAATCATATGGAATCCAATCTCACACCCAAGAATGTATCATAAAGTGGGCATATGCAGCGTATAATTAACTAATTACCATGTGTTCATAACACATAAATCTCCACATAACACGAATACGAACCCTACTTTACTTTACATGTTCCTGGAACCTATAATAGTACTAGGAACACGACACTATACACACAGATATAGATACCTCTTTAATAATTCCGAACTAGTGAATAGGTTTGCAAAATGGCCGTGTATGTAACAATAAGCGGCGCATGCGGCTTCAGCCTGACACTAAACAATCCGACGTGTATTGGGTTGTAAGTATTAAAGATTTTACAACGAAAGTTATGTATGGGCTGAACGGGGTTTTCCCTTCGGTATGATCTAATTTTGTCTCAGTAGGAAGGCGGTAAAACGGCGTAATGGGCCTGAACAAAACGGCTCTGATTTATAGAGGGCAAGCCACCCAGCTCGTACTGACATAAATAGAAAGTGGCAGACACCCTGAAAAGGGTTACGCGGATAAAATACATGTTTGCTATACGTTTGAACAAATAAAATTACAATAAATACCTAAGCAATTATTTTGGTGATACAGGAGTAGGTATAATATATTGATATATTGATGATAGGTTATCACGTGCGGCGTGGGCGTCGAAAGTATTGGGAACCAATTATAAGAAACAACTTCAGATTTCTTCTCACAAAAGAGATGAATGTTTGTGTAAAAAAATCTTAATGAGAAAACTATAATATAGAATAAAAGATTAGTCAATCACAAGGTTAATTATCGACTCTAGATGGTGATAATTAACGAGAATTAACTAAGCACACAGATATGAATAACATATAATGACGTGCCAATTGACTTCAATTGCATATTGAACAGTCAATACGGTCTACTTATTCACTAAATACAGTAAATAGGTCAACCTTTTACAAACTGAAATGATAAAAATATTATAGGAGTAACATTATGTTTATCATTTTTCTTTATTAAAATCGAAAATAATTTTTAAAATAATGTTACCATAAAATGTATTTATGGTAATGGTTGCGGTATGTGTAAACGCGATAATAAGCCAGCAGACACATTCATTCGCAGCTAAACAAGTTATTCAAATGAGATTGTGTGCACAAAATTTCATTTCACTATTGTAGAAAATAAATTGAAATGTTAATATACTTCAAGAGGAGGCCCTCATCACTGAAATCGAATGAATTAAATGCATGTGCGTAGATAATTTGCGTAGGTGATAGTAAATATCAGTACACCTACCGCCGGGGTTGATATAGTGTAAGGTACCTTGAGTGGATAGAGGTCAACACTACAACTTACGTTTGTAAAACTTTATTGTTGTTTCTTAACTAGATTTCCTCTGCATTGGCTTAACTGCTATAATAAAACAGGTATGTTTTGTTCCCGAACAACCCTTGAGTATTACATACAGCAACTCAATCCTATTCACATAACAAATGTAACGTCTCATGTATGTGAATAGGATTGCGTAAATTATGACATTTTAGTGTAAATTACATTATAATTTGTTATAGCGCACTAGACGAACTCCCCCTAGACAGTTCTATCCATACAACACGGTTCATTACGGTAACCAAAACTTAACTAATTGACGTCAAAACCACGTAAATATGTATAGATAAACATAAAGGGCACACTAATGAGGTTAACTATTCGGAAAATATTCTTCCTCTCAGGCATAATGCCATAACATGACACAGATATAAGGAAAATATTTCACACATAATTCTATACGAAAAAGGTTTTATAGCTCGTAAAGCCAATGATCCCAAAATTGCCCTCAGCTTTATTCCAAAGGTTAAAAATGTTAAACAACAATAAAATAGAATTGTATCGTTTAATAAAGCAATTTTTACGTCAAAAACTTTTCGGCATTTTTGTCTTAGACGTATCAGGCATAAATTAATTTAGAATATACGTGTTTAAACTGTTGCTCTATATGAAAAGTAGCAGCTTTTTTGTGGAAAGCCTTTTTTATAACATTTATATAAGCACCGCTAAAAATAACATATCTTATATATATGTATATGGTTCCTTATCTGAACCCGAGGACACAGGTGGACGCAGCGTACACGCCTGTAAATATTTGATGTATATCCTTAACAGCTCTTTGCTATTATAATTTAGGGTATTGTACACATAGGCATACTGTATAACCTTAAACTCACTTCCACACACATCTCATATTTTATACACTACATTCGCCTAACAACACTTGATATTTAATAGGTAGGTACGGTAGAAATAACAATATGATTTTTATAATATGGCACATTTCTGGTATGGTAAAGAAAACTTAATATACATAAATTAAATCTGCAGATGTTGTTAAAGGACCCACACAACTAATGATATATGGCTCGAGTTGGATTATTCGCCTGTTTATCTGTTTCATCGTGCACGCATTAAGAAAATAGCACAACTAATGTGGTTAACTATCATAGATAAATAGGGAGCGTAACTAGAGGTCAGTTCACTCAATCCAAATATATTCACAGAGCTCAGGAAGAACTTGTTATGTAATCTTTTGCACCATGCATTTCTGTCATACAGTTTAGGTAATGCAGGTGCAGGGTCCTTGAACCACCAATAATTACCCAATTATTTTTTTATATCTGAGGCAGTGTGACGTTGCTGTGTGCACATATTAATCATAGACTTTTACGCAAACGAAGTTGCAAGCGCAGCAACTAGTATGAGATAAATAAAACCATAACAATAATAACAGTCCACGGGAGGGTCTACCTATATGAAACTCAAAAAGTGTCAGAGAATGAAATATAAAAGAAACCATTTTTATTTCACATAATTTTATTACAACACAAAGTCAAAAGGTTTTATTATAAACAAAAACCTATTTTGCCAGAACAATGCGCGTAAATACTGACAATAAAAGATGAAGCTTGAGAGGAAATCAAGTAATAGCAGTGGATTCTTTCTGAGATCATTATTTGGGTATCCATCTCTGAAGCTTAGTCACGCTGGATGGCAAGCATTTACTAATTTAAAATTCTTACGATAGTTTTCTGCGAGAGAAATGAAATTCTTCGGAGAGTAAATAGTTTTAATAATTTAAATTTATGTATACCTATAGGTAGCCAAAGTACACCAAGTAATATTTACATTAAAATTCCCATGATATGTGCCATCATAATTCTATTAATGTGTTTAGCTTCTATTTCTATTGAGCGAGAAAATATTTGAACATTTTGTGGTCCTCTGTAGACTTGTAAATAACATTACCATTACCGAACAAATATTCACAGAACCGCATTACGACCTATCTGAATTTGTTAAATTATGAAATTGACAAATACGTGACAAATTATATTAATTTCTGTAAATAGATCACTTGAAAACTTGGAAGTATTTTTATTTGCACTGTTAAATAGCAACTGCGGATGTTTAAGAAAAACCGAAGATACTTAACTAAAATTCAACACAAGTTACATAGGTTAAGCTACGAACCATGTTCCGCAGACCGCTCCAATCACTATTGTTTCACTTAAATCTATGAATAATCAATATAAATTCAGTGCACACAAAGCGAGTGTTCTGACAACTTGGATATTAGATGCCGCTTGTGAATGCGAACCCATAAAAATATTAATAGTTAATCATATATTTGAACGTCGAGTCCACGCTGCACTTTCTCTGTTAGGATACCGAGATAATATTGATTAAAACACAACAACGCAATAGAAGCTCCTTGTGCCAAAATGAAAAATACATTAACATTTTAGTATGTAATAAACGTCTCTCCATGTCAACGAATCTGAGTTCGATATATCTGTTAATTGATTTTTATATTGATTGAGGTGAAACGAATTTCACGAACACTGAACTAATTAATACACGAGCGACAGTGACAGGATATGGAAATTATACAAAAAAAAAACAATACATCGACCATCACACAAGTAAAGACCTTATTCCATTTAATATGGATACTAGAAAATTAAATAAACATCATTGCCATTTTAATATCAATGATCAAAACAGATACAAGATAAAAAGATAAAAAAAACGTTTTAGTTTAAGAGACACAATACAAAGGAATCAACGTTGAAATTATTAGTATTTGCGGTATTTACAATGGCCCAGCTACAAGAAGCACAGAATACGAAGAGCCAAATAAACCGATCCATTATTGCAAAAGTTTAGGACCTGAAATTACGCGCAGTAGGTACTTAATTGCAGTGAGCGACTGCCAATGTGACTTGCAAGAGGAGAAAATTATACAAAAGTGTCAAGTTTTATTATCAATCTTCATCTAGTTTGTGACCTTAGAAACCAAAAATAGGACGTTATCAAAGTAATGTTTAAAATTACTTAATAAGAGATCATAAAAAGCTAGGTAATCTTACTAAATTCATCGAGTGATTACTATTTATGAAGTTTCAAACTTGAAGTTTTAATACCTTTTCATGGTTCATAGTCAATCCATAACCCGTTAACCGCGTGAAAGGGTTCGTTGTACATCGTTACTTATTATTTATGTATATGTTCTAAACCCGATGTATGTATATATGTACCTATTCATTCAAAACACGTCACATCAGTTCTAAAATTGTAAAACGACAGTTGAATTATAAAGTTAATAAATTAAAAAGCTAGATATTTTTGTTTTACAACAAGTTAGTGGTGGCAGCATATGCATTCTATTTTCATACCGCCGGCGACATGGGTGGCGGGCCCGTCATAAATCAACACAATTTGTTCCCAGAACATTTTGATCGCCCGTTAATATAACCTGATAATTGTTAAAATAATACACAGCTGACCAATTCATTCGCCCCGGATGTTGGTAGATTTTTATACTAAACCACAATTATCAATTTATTATGCGATCAAAATGAATTAAGATTTTTGCCCGAATCAAAAATTGTTTATTTCCAGTCCATTGAAAAGCTTTTTATAACAAAATAATTGCGAGTTTTGTAAACAAATTGCCAATTTATGAACGTTTCGATGTTATTAGCCGAAACATGTTTACAATTGAAATTAAATTGAGTTATTGTATGTTCTTAAATGTATTAAATTTTAATTTTGTGACTGTTAAGCTTGTTAACATATTCAATGTGATTGAAATATTATTTGGAATTTGAATGTTGTTTTGTTTGCATATTATGATATATGAGCATGCGAATACATTAGTGAAATACTGAAATATTACATTCATTTTTAATTTATAAAAAAAATCCTCAGAAGAGAACATACCGAAACATAAAGGAGGCAAAGTTAAATATTATGCTTTAATAATTTTACTTACAAACATCTTAAATTTTAAATAAGCGTCTAAGCGAAGCAACACTAAAGCCGAGGTAGAAAGGACAGCTTAAAGAAATTATAAGGAAAGGGAAAAAAAGAAATTGTTTTTACAAAGTTATGCTCTTACCTTTGAAGTATGTAGAAGACAGTTAATAGTGCCTATTTATGGCAGTTCATAGAATAAGACCCTTTTATCCTAAACCGAGGGACTTCAGTTTCCAGAATGAATCCGGATGTTATGAACGTTAATGATTTTAAAATTGGTTTATTTCTGCTGTAACGACTAGTTAAACGTCTGAGAATCTAACTAAATATATGTCTAACTAAAAATATATAAACTAAATTATATCTTGAAAATTAAATATATAATGAAATATGAGTCGCCGTAACCATGCGTTGCTATTGCGCACGGTTATTCGTTGGAATATGAGATAAAAAATATTTCTCAAGTTGGATGAAATAAATAAAAACAGTGATGAATTTCAGATTTATTCGTTCAGAAGTACAAAGTGGGCAAATAATATGACTTGAAAATTATTATACATAATAATTTTATGTGTAATAAAGATAAATGCCAATGATAAATAAAGAATAATCGCTCGCAATTTTTTGTGCGTAAAGCCTAAAATTAATAATCCTATCTCTCAAGTCAGAGCAAAGCAGGTACACCCAGAGTGCTAAGTTCAATTAAAATTGGTTCATTCGTTCTATAGTTCATCGGGAATAAACAAAGGGACGCGAAATTTTTAAATATAAAGGTATTAAAACATTACGTACACCAGAATATACAAAGGTAGGTATCCTCATTTGTTAATCACGCATTAATCAACCCACAACTATACCTCCAGTTGAAAAGTGCCAGTTAATTCCCCTTTATGTTAGGTTATTCCTTCCGGAACTATTTGCACGGTCGTTAACATAATGGACCGCAGAGCCAAAGATAAATGGTTCGTGGAAAGCGAAATCAACCAGCCAAGAAGTAGGAAAACTAGAGTCGTAAGTGCTGTGACGTAATGGCCATTTGTTTATAAGAACATTTCTGATTACTCCACTTGTATTTGTTGTCACTAGATTATGCTAATCTCTCAATTGCTTAAACCAATCGTTCTTATATATGAAAGTTTTTTAGTTTTGTATACTATGCGGGAGACATACAGTTCTGCAGTTCTAGAGTCTCTGACTGTAGAACTGTCTCCCGCTGTCTCATGCGGCAGACCGCATGGACAGAAAAAGAGTGAGTTTTGTGAGATGGACATCTAAAACAGAATTTAAAGCACAACTCCCACGGGGCATACCCCGTGGATGAATGAAGTATGAATAAGAAAGAAACGCTCCTGTAGGTAGGTAGGACATAAGAGATTGTGTAGGATTTTAAAAAGGAGACATAATATCCGTATTCCTGCGGAGGCGGATTTGGAACCACTTGAGATTCTTGCTTAACTGAAAGACGTGATCGCACTTGCGGAGATTAAAAATAAAACATATATATAAGTTTTGTTAAGAGTGTTCTTAGCTATTGTTAAAGAAAACCTATTCATCCGTTAGTATATCATCAGCTCTGTCAGTAGGTACTAATGAACTATCTATTAGGTACAGGCTGTGAAATGAATAAGTATTGACGAAATATTTATGTTTAAGACCCCTTAATATCTGTCTGGAATATCTCAGGTATAATGGAGAATAATTCAATAATCTTTGCAGGTTTGTCGTCACTCAAGCGCAGCCGAACAGAGAATTTCTCACAATCAAACATTACATATTGTATATAATAAATATACTAGGCGAGACAAGATCTAACAAATACGAATCTCGAATATCTGCACATTTTTATTGGAATTATATATTCTGCATATTAAAATTGCCTCTTTCAAAGACAAACTGAATATATCATAAGACGTTTATTTATTTTTTACATACATACATAATACAATTCATGTTAAATGAATAGACTAAATAATATATTAGACATGAACACGGATGCCAAAATATAAATGATTTGCTACGAAATCTCAAGATTCTACAGCTGGTGTTAATAAATCATTATAGCAGCACAGTGATACCGTAAGTTTATTAAATAAATCCTACTAATCATCATCATCATCATCATCATTTCAACCGTTAGACGTCCACTGCTGGACATAGGTCTCCCCCAAGGATCGCCACTAATCCTACTAATAAGTATTATGATTAGTTTATAATCATAAAACTAAAATTAAAGACAATGCATAAAACATAGTATTCAGAAACTATTGAAGTAGGTAATCAATTACTTTTAACTATTAAAATAACATTTCTGTAAAGGTTCATACTTACTTTTTTATTTAATCTAATTTGTAGAATCACACTCAACACTCTGATTTATGTTTTATGAACACTAAACTTATCTTCAATCTGTTTTATAATGCAACCAACAAGTGTTACTTATCCCATCTAATCCGTGGCGGTTTCACTACCGGCAAGTCGCTCTAACTTATTAGATTTGAAGAGTTTTGGCAGAGACGCTCTCAACCGCATCAATATGCGCTTCGTTAAACGATTTTGAAGAATGTTTTTAAGTATTTAATATTACAAGATTTACAAGCTTGTTTTCAGTATTTACGTCTCTAATTTTCAGTGTTAGTTAAATATTACAGTACCAAAATATAGACACATTACAGCACACACGTATGTTCGAGAAGGTTAGACACAAGACAGGAATGCCACGTGTGATATGATTTTAGTCAAGTCCAGTTTCCAGTCTTGCTTCGTTTCCGCTCATACTACATGCAGTTTAAAACAATACGCACTACTTTTTGAAATATATACGAACTTTAATGAAATCTAAATATTAAAACTTTTCTATTAGAATTTTTCATATCGGTTCAGTAGTTTTGGAGCCTATTCAATGCAAACAAAGAAACAAACAATCAACTCTTTCCTGTTTATAATATTAGTGTAGACATACCTACATAGGTATAATCTTTGACAAAAATTAAGGACATTATAATAACATCAGGTTGTAGGTACGTGATATAAGTCTCAAAATCTATATCATTAAAAGAAAACACTGTGGACATAACTGACCCTGTTACTATAATCTGACGATGACACATTACCAAACATAAAAGTAACTGACGGCGAATTATTTTTGTCAGTATTTTGAGAGGCACACAAATGGGTCAGCTTATTTCCTAGCAGTCGTGGTAAGCGACTACGCTCTAACACGATTTACTCTCAGATTTATCCTTTATAGCAAAAACCAAACAAGAAAACCGTATGTCTGGACGTCGTGTGTTGACATCGTATTACTTCGCTACGAACACACGACTAAGTCCCATGTTTTGGATAAACATAATTACAGAAAACACGTACTTAAATTATTATGATTGTGATAATATTTATTTAATTTTCTCCCTAATTACTTTCTTTGTTGTTTTCATGCCGTTATACTTATTAAAATTCCTAAAGTTAAACATCTAAAACAGATGGAGCGGATTGTTTTGTCTTTGTATACCTACTTTTCACGTCGCTAATATAATTATTTTGATACAATGATATAAAAAACTATAGATACGTTACCCGCTCTCTAAAATGGCAACAAGAAATCAAGGCAATTGCCGGGATCGCGCTTAGTGACGCACCAACCAGCGTTGCGAGGGTACGTTCCGTAAAAATAATTCGTTCTTAATAGTTTTAAATACTTCCTGAGAACAAGATGCCTTCATGTGTTTACAAATTATACTACAACAGTGAAAGATAAAAATGTGTTTTTCCTTTTCTTTGCACAAATTAGTAGCTATCGCCATTTTGCATAGCCGTTCGTGCATGACGTGTCTATATAATAATATGTCATTGTTTTGATAAATATAAAAGTACTAAAGAATATAAAGTTTTTGGTAAGTTTTAGTTCATTCAGCAAATAAGTGACGGTAACTAATTATGCATCATTGTGTTTTAGACTGTGCTGATGTGGCAGAAACTTGAATTAACACTATACATCACTCGGCGTGCACACATGACGGAGCCACTATTAAGTCATTAATTAAGCAAAGACTACGTAGACAAAGACAGCTCGTAGACACCCTGCGTGGTCTTTAACAGCTAAGTGATAAAGTTGAAAGTGCTATAATTTACATTGGGCATGAAGTTAATGGGGTAGCATTAGAAGGGCACGCCGACGTCGACCGACATCGTCGCAAACAAATAAGGCTACTCGTTAAATAAATCGTCACAGTCAAACATAGTCGAGACCTTTCCGCACCTCTACACACGTGAATAAATAAACATAATAATATGTTTAGCGAGCTACCATGTGTTTTTACAGAAGATAATATGTAAAATTTCCTTCGAATATACTGTGTATATTCAAACAAATTGAATATACTATGTCCCATGTTTTCATACACATGCCTACACTACATACGCCACATTGTTTTTACAATTTCAAATATGCTCCAATCTTTGCCAAAATAATCAATCACTTTGAAAACACTGCTCTGCGTCTCACTGTTTTCTGGAACAAGCAAAAAAGACCAAAATAACTTTTCGAAAGAAAATAATATATACCTACTATATTTTACTCTGAATCTGTTTTTATCTGTGAAACTTGATTGAGTGAGATACACATACAAAGGCATTTCGTCTAACTGTTACCATGTTATTAATTATTCCCACATTTATCTGATTTATGAGATATTTCTGTTTGATCTTTTTCATACCATCTGTAAATAACGGAGCAGAAATGGATTTAATTAAACATCCTTTTTGATTTGCTTGTAATAATAAAAATCGATAGCTTCCCAAAGCTTAACTGACCGTATATTCCGTGGCCGTCCTCCTTTCCTTTCATCAATTTTCCTTTGTATTATTATTTAGTTGAGCCACAAATAGGCAATAAGTAATCTTTATATATTTAAGTATTCGCGTGGGTGAATACTTAAATCAATAAAGATTGTACCTAAGTAATCTTTATTGATTTAAGTATTCAATGTGTTGTTGCTGTACTTTAATGGAAATGTAAATATCAGATTTTGCCATATTTCCGTATACCTACGTGTATTCAGAAATATAAACTACTGTAAACTTTAGCCATAAGTACTTTATACTTTTTTACTAAAAATATAATTAAAACAAATTTTTTTAATAATTCCATACTACCTAAGGAGTAGCGGAATGAACTCAATAAAAAATATTTGTTAATATTTAATTGTTAAATAGCGCCCGTATCTACTAATTCTATTGTATTTTACTGTATCTTTTCTTGACGGATCGTCCCCATATTTATATTTTTAAATATGTTAATAACGTTTTAGCAATGCAAAATGAATGAACGTCATATCTCTAGAAAGGACCAGACTCGGTGATATAATTATGACACATCTAAACTATTACTAAACGTTGCTAAGGTCACCGGAGCATCGCGGTCAATGCGCAATTATAATAAACGCTCTCCCGCTGGAGATTAACATAACGAGACAACGAGTTAGGGAAAAGTTACCACACTCCTGACTCCCCAGAGAGGACCGAGCCGAGAATAATGAGTGAACCAACCAACTTTCCGAATTCACTGAAATGAAAACCGACCAGAGGAAATAACCAATGTCCGGAATCCACGGCATACCCGATAATTACAATTTATTCATATTTTGTTTTAAATCAGCCAAGGTGCTGAAAACTAATGGCCGCAAATCGGAGTCATGCCCGCATAAAACATGAGTTACGATCTATAAACCGAGTAAGTATACTAAAATATCTAACCCTACTTAAAACATGACATACCACTGCAACTTTACGGTCCATCTAAATACTGTTTTGTGTCACTTGAGTATTGAGAAAGGATTTTAAACATTAGAAATTTTACGATTTTTAAATATTCATCAGAGTTGAAATTATATGTGCGTACATAACAAAGCTCTCGACCTCGAGAACTTTGAGTAACGCAATACAGCCTAACTAATCCGTTGTGATCCACCCAACCCTACCAAACCCTCGATCCCGAAAGAATCAAATACCCAAAGTTATCCAAAAAGAGGGGACCCTGGTTACATGAACTGATTATTATGAGGTACTTATACATTCATTTTAAATATTAGGTATATAGGAATATATATTGCTTTATTGTATATAAGATAATGATATCGATTTGGTTCAATGGCAATAGATTTGCTCCCAAATACGTAGGTATGACTATTCCGTCAAACGGTGGTTGTCAACCTACCCTGAATTTTTCAACTTTATCCGTGACATGATTGTGATAGTAGGTATTCGTGTGATGGATGTATGTTGTGGCGGATTATATTTTCTGCACACTTCTCCGCATAATACGTTGATAATTTATTATATATATTTTCGATAGCATAATCCGAGCAGCAGTTTTTTCGTGAAATTGAGTTAACATTTTTTCCGAACACACTTTAACACTAAAATAAGAAAAACATCCAAATTTGAAGTTTCATTGTGATATTAGATATCACAATGAAACTTCAAATTTAGATGTTTGCAGTAGTGTTTTTTCATCATGCAGTGCGTATGAATCCATCGTCCAAAGCTGAGCATTATTTGTCAACATAAACACAAATTTCGTGGAAAAATAGGACTCGGTGCAACAATATTCAGGCGGATAGTGGACAGCTCACGTCCCGCTTAGTGTTTGTGCATTTATACGTACTTTTTCCGGCTTTGTTGCATAAATATACACTCGGTCAGAATTTTCCACTCGTTCAGTTAAGTTGCTAATTTAGGTGTAGTTTGATAATAGTGTAGTATGTGCTGACTGCTGATGCAGTAGCTAAATAAGTATTAAAAAAGGGAAATTTTTAACTGCACCTCTATTTAGAAATTTAAGCAAACAAAATTTCTCCACTAATAACCTACTGCATATCAAATAAATGACTGTACTACGTATTTAATACTTTAACTGTAAATCCCCTTTTTTAATCAAAATATTCGAAATTACAACCAAAAATACTGAATTGCACACTAAATTTGAACCGAATCGGTCCTATTCATAATTATTGGTTTAGGTTAGGTTAGAACTGTGACCACAACGCACGAGCCGACCGAGCGTAGCGAGCGTGCCGCGGCAGCGGCCGGCGAAGTGCCAGAACCGAATCAGTCCTATTCATAATTATTGGTTTAGGTTAGAACTGTGACTACAACGCCAGAACCGAATCGGTCCTATTAAGCTTTAAAGATCTAACAGTATAGTATAATTGATTTATTTGATGAGCAAATTTAGTGTGCAATTCAGTATTTTTGGTTGTAATTTCGAATATTTTGATTGAAAAAAGGGGATTTACAGTTAAAGTATTAAATACCACCCATTAAAAAATATCAAGTGGCATTTGAGGAATACATCTAACTAAGAACTTTATTTTTTTACTCAAGGAAAATGGTGCCGTTCCGTGGCAACAACAAAAGGGATTTTCCGAGGCGACCGGTTTTGTACTCGGATTTTTGTTATGAAACCTTTCATAAGTATGTAAATTGAAAATTTCAGTGCGCAGGAACAAAGAAAAATGGTAAATTTCTTGATAACTCAGTGTGAGATCTTTACACAGTAAATTTTAGACAGTAAACTTTTAATGAGATATGTAAGGCGTGACTGTGTACACATAATATCGCGATATATCACCGCGTGACGCAGGTGACTGTCACGGTACCTACATCGGTGCCTTTATTTCATGGCTGCCATTCGAAATCTCATCGCACGCTGTAATATGGCGAAGTCGTTTTTATTTTACGATTTTGTAATGTCGTGTAGGCGTATCAAGCGGTACAACACATCGCACCTTCAGTGTCTGATAATATTTTATACCACAAATCACTATCAAGTATAATATTAAAGATAAATATGTACATACGTATGCGCTATCTCTCGGAAAATACTAGTAGGTTACTAGTATTTTCCGAGAGATAGCGCATAGCCAGATTTCTCACTCGAATTTAGCTGCCCGACTAGGTAAGTACCTTCGCTTTACAGAACCGCGAACAATATTTGTGTTTCTGCGAGTGAGTAAGGTTTCCAGACTCCCCTATTTTAAAAACTTATGATTTTTACAGGGTCGGCAACGCGCTAGCGTCACCTGTGGCGTTGCAAACGTGTATAGACTACGGTAACCGCTTACGAATCAAAATGTTTAATATATTTCTTCTCCAGAATCAAGTTTGGCAAAAAATAGAAGAAAACCACTTCCAATAAAAAAGGAAGTTCGCAGCACATCGTTGCCGAAAGGCAGATGCCAGTTCAATTCAGCAAACAACCAACACTTTATGAAAGGAAATATTTTCATCCAAGCTTTTATACTAGTGAAGCAAAAGCTAACTTATAACTTAGTTCTGCGTAAATGCTTACGATATTTATTGTGTTTTATAACTTGTAATAAAATTACTTTCTGTTCCAGTAATATATTAATAAATACAACATTTTTCGCCTAGTAGTAGTATTTTAGCTAGCAGTTTTGTTCCACTAAACATAAGTAAGGAAGTAGTAAAGTAAAAAACGAACTGTGTTTTATTTAACATTAGACTTCACCAAAAGATTGATTTTGTGAAAGACAAGGGTCTCCCTTTTTCCTTTACGTTTGAATAATTTGGGTGTGTTGAATTACATGTCATGATTACATCTTTTATGAGATGTAATCATGACATGACAAAAGCCACTAAAAATCTGTATTGTATCATATACGATAATAGACTCGATCGGCAGTAGCTGGGCGACCAGCCTTGTAAGTCACGAGTTACGAGTTTGAGCCCCGTATAGAGCAAATATTTGTAGGTATGATAAAAAATTATAGTCGATATGTTGAAAATTCTAGGAAATGTTTCGTAATAGATGCTATTTACTTTAGGTCTTATTCACTGACAGAATCGTATTAAAAACAATGAATAATTCTTATTGGCAAAACAACAGAGATAGCTAAAACCTAAAACGGGCATAGAATTATTTTCATCTTACCTAATTATCTAAAGTACTAAAATAAATGTATCCGTATTATTGTCCCAATACTGGGCATGGGTCTCCTCTCATTTGAATGGCTTTAGTCTATAGTCCACCACGCTAGCCTACTGCGGGTTGGTATTTACATGCCATTGAGAAAATCTCTCAAGCATGCAGGTTTCCTCACGATGTTTTCCTTCACCGTTTGAGCATGTGGTAACTTCCGAAAAGTCAGTAGTTCGTGCCTCGGGTTTGAACTCGAGACCTTTGACATCTCAGTCCACAACCAAGTCCACACTAGTCACACCACTAGGCTACCACAACTCTAGGTTCTGGAATATGTTCTGAATAAATTATTATGTATATGTTTTTATGGCATACTGACATATATATGTTATATATAAATATCACCATATTTATCATGTTTAAAACGAGGTGAAAGCCATCAAGCTAAGCGAGGCTTAATGAGAGGTCATCTGACGCGAGGTCTGATGAGTTTACTAATTACGAGCAGGTACTCTGCTGACCACAAACAATCCCATTTCTGTACCAATATTGCAAAAAACACGCAAATATTACATATCCAAACATGTTTATACAAATAAAGCATCATCTTTTGGAGAAACGTCATGTACCTAAATTGAAACACATTTCGGATTCTTTTAAATGTTTTACCCATTAAAATGCTGAGATTTCTAAGGATTTTTGTAAAAGTTACTATGCCAAACGTTAAAAACATACAGCCTCAACATCAACATGCAAACTGAAAAGTAAATCATATTAGTTAAAGACTTTACGTAACATTATCTTACTTCTATTATAAATGTGAAAGACTGTTTGGATGCCTAAGATGTGTATTACTCTTTCATGAAAAACTAATAAAAATGTACAGTAACATAGCAAATAGTTTATATAAGCTTTATTATATGGTAAAACCACGGGTAGAAGCTAGTACCTAATATAAAATTACATACGCGAAATAGTCAAAGTATGTATATACATATATATGCCGTGTAATGACGGTAGGAATGGCTTAAAATATCCAAGAGAACCCTTGCCCGCCTCATTGCAGTAATCGACATAATACATAAAACCAACGATAACCCATATTTCGTGGTCATGACCATTTACACAGCTAAAATGAGTGGAAAGATTTGGATTGCTGTACAAAGGTCAAACAATTCTAAGACCAAATCATTTATATCGGAAATAGTATATGGAGTCCGATAACACAGTAGCAAATTTTGACGGAAAGTATAACGAACTTATATAAATGCAATATCGGCCGCGATGAAATAACCGACATTGGACGGGACGCTCACCTTGCGTCCTCTGCCTCCTGATTTATTCAAAGTCTAAGCTCGGCCCGAACACATTTACGCAGGATTTAACCGAACCACTTTCGCTTTTGATGGCCTTGCCAAAGATCCTACTACAAGGAAGTAGACGCAACAATCCTTCAAATGGTTCGCCTTATACCGCGATATTTCATGCAATGTGTCTACTTGACACGTGCGGGTATATACTCTTTTGAGGTTTTGGTTTAACTCACTTTTCAGCGCTCTATATTTATGAGTTATTACCGAGCTCGAGACTGAGATAAAAGTTTACACATTTCAGAACAATTCTGAACATTTTATGAGAGTTGAAACTATTACAATTTTCCCTACAAAATATAATCCACTAAAGCAAAATTCTAGGGTACCGTGCCTTCAGGTGAAAACCCTTCACCCCTCTTAAAGGCATAAAATTGGCAATTACTTTGATTATAGTAAAAATAATACTTCGGCTATATTTAAACATAATCGGAGATTCAAAGGCACCAATAATAAAATAAGCACTAGACAAACAATTTGAATTATTTCTTGACCAGTTTTAGTTTCTAAAAGATTCGTAAACCTCATTAATTTCTTAATTTTGCAGTCATAATGTTTTCGACTTACATTTATTTCGGTTTATAAACGACAAGAGAAAAGTTTCCTTCTCGAGAAAGGTCCTTGCCTTTGGGTAACTACAGTAAATTAGTTTGCTAAAAACCTTTTGAGGTACATGTTTTGCTAACATTACCAATAAAAATAGTGAATAACTTATATTGTTACGTAAAATAATATACAGAAGCAGACTGATTTATTTCAAATTACTATTGCAGGTTATTTATCCTTAGTTTCCTTTGAAAGATGTTTTTTGAGTAAAAATATGGGAAGAAATATCTTATTTTACTGCGGCTGTATCTATTACTTCCTACTAATTACTATACATTTAAATATTATTTCTAATGATGGTATCATTCATGATACCATCATTAGAAATAATATGCTGTATTTCATGGGTGAAATATTCATATTTCACCCATGAAATACAGCACTCTTTTCAATAGCGTTTTCTGCGTATATTTTCAAATGACATAGTTTAAAAATAGAAATAAAATAGTCGGCGGTCCCAATATACAAGTTTGGCGCTGTTAAACTTGGCGCACGAGTGGCTCTGAATTGATATGCGCTTTGAGGCATAAACACATGTAAACAAGAAAATCAATACGAACCAAAAAAATGTGTGTCCCAGGTAGATAGTACGAGAGATATTGAGCGGCGCTCGAGATTTATGAGCTCATTATACATCGAAATTTACGATCATTTCGCATCCAGCCAATCTCCTCTACGAATGTGTTTCATACATATTATGTATAATACTTTCACATTTTTGTCATAAAAGGGCCACGAACTCTATAAGGACTAATAATACGATTTATGATAAACTCTAACATGCAATAGGAATCATGATTATTTAGATTACGGTTCTACACAACTACGACGGGCTTCGATGAAAGATTTTCTTTTTGAGGTCGCTTAAAAAGTATTTTTGGATCATTCTTGTGTTTCTTTTTGTTGCAGAATAGGCAATATTTTCACGCTCCACCAACACACCTGGTGTGTGCCGTCACAGCGTCAGGAGTTACCGCTGTGGAACCACGCACACTAATATTGTGTAGGATCCTAGACTATAGCTTAGTAAGCACAAATGTGACCTATTTTCCCTGCTCAGCTCACCCTTAGAATACCCGGAAAAAAATAAGAACTAATGTATTTTATGTTCCCCTAAAAAGTGTAAGTAAAGCAAGAAAGAATGGATATGTAAACAACTGAGGAAGGTTAAGGGTATTAAATATGTTTTTTCCACGACAACAAACTGTAGACTTCCTTATAAAATACAAATTTTAACAAAAGATAATCGCACAAAATGCGCACAGGAAACAAAGCCCAAAGCAAAATTATAATATCACAAACTTACTATTATACTGAGTGACTAAAAGGGCCGTTTACGATTACGCCGCCAACATGTTGTTCAACCACAAAGATGTAATATTTCAGGGTTCGCTGGTTACGACACAACCCTAATTAGACAAGGTCTCCAGTCACGAATAACAAACCGAAATACTTCATTATTATTTCGTTTCACGGGAACGCTTTCGTTGTTTGTTACTGCGAAACTATCTAGTAGCGAGTTCTTTTGTCCGTACGACAAAAAGCGACGCGTACCGACACCACTACATTACTCGTAATAACTTCCTAAGCCCGCACGATGGAATAATGGGGCGTAACATGGCGTAACCGACTCGTCTTACAGTACTGTCCTCTCGTTACCTGCGATTCCTTTTATGTCTCTCCTCGCTTTCGCCGTTTGTACTTCACAATAGTAGGTCTCATGTTACATGTAAAACATAAACGGTGTTTTGTTCCCCTTCATTTAACAATATCCGAGAATTCTTTAACAAAAAACGTCTTTACTGAAAGTGACATGTTGAGATTTTCTATTAATTCAATAATCCAAATAAAAAACTACTTAAAAAATAATCATATTATGTTGGCATTAACTATGCCTCAACAAAATATTATTCAAAATACTTTCATGCAAACTTCAGTGAGCATTTATTAATTTTGAAAAAAAAATGTTCTTCAACATTGCAAAGTTCGCGTCTTTCTTCATTTGGACCCTTTAAGTGCTTAGACTGAAGGTGCTCCTAATACATTATTCATAAGCTGGGTTGCGTTACTTTAACTCGACGATATATTTTTTTTGTAAAAGAGTTTGGAACACCAAATACCTTCTAATCACTTTTATTAAATAACGTTTTATTGAATACATACAATTTATGCCTCGTTTACTGTTTATTAATGATATTATATATTCAAGCGTTTTTTTCTTTCTATGTTAGGGTATAGGTATATTTTTGAAGTCACCAAATGCGGCATAAAGTGGGTATGCACCCAGAAACGGCTTTTATCTGACTCCGCATCCCAATTACTGCGCTGCGCAATTCCAATAGCCTAAAGTTAAACTACTTGTCAGGCTTAAAGACTTCTGACCACTAACGTTGTCACAAGTATTCATTTCATGACCGGAACTGACAGCTTAAACATGCTTTGCGCGACATGAGAGGTATTTCCATGATTGAGGATCGATCACCCATCCGTAGACTATCCTCAGCAAGCGAGTTCTGAGCCCATCTTTTATTGATATTAAAATATACCGTTCCGTAGGTTTGGTTTGAAAATGTAAGCCAGGTAGACTCTAAGACAAATTATATATATTACGGTAAAATGTTATCAATATTCCCCTACATTGAACCACATAACCTCTCGTGCCTAGTAATAGAAATAGATTATCACCCTCTACGACATCTACGGCGTAGCGCTACGCGTGTCGCGTGGCGCGTCGGTCGTTCCGAACTCTTCAACAAAAAATACTTAAAATGACTTTGTTCTATTTTTCTAGATGTAAATGTTCAGAAGTTCAACAACAATATCACTCAATTTGTAACTTTCTTCGATATTGTCTTGAATTATTGTTTTAGAAGTCAAATATATTAGACTTGGAGAAAGTAGTAATAATTAAGAATATTTAACAGTAAGTGTGTTACCTTAAATATTCTTACTACTTACTAGAAGTATCATACATTGAAATAAAACTATTTTTGTCTGCTCGTGACTGGATCCTAAATTCTGTACATTTTCTTCAAATATAATATTTTTTAACCCTACCTAACCTAGAGCTAACTAACCTGGAGTTCTAATTTCATAAGTCTGCTCGTTGCATTAATAGGAAATTATTGAGAAATCTTGTAGGATCCTCTATTGCACTG
Organism: Craniophora ligustri; assembly: GCA_905163465.1. Classification (NCBI taxonomy): domain Eukaryota; kingdom Metazoa; phylum Arthropoda; class Insecta; order Lepidoptera; family Noctuidae; genus Craniophora; species Craniophora ligustri. Next base: position 7,375,429 of record LR990959.1, read on the forward strand.
GCTAGCGGCTATAGATTCAAAATGTTGGAGAACAACTTATACTTAGTTCAAGTTCCCCGTCTAGCTGCATAGTTCAAACTATGGCACCTACTTGAACTACATACATATTCCGAGAAAGATAGATTAACTACATTTATCACCATCATCAACCCATTAATGTCCCACTGCTGGGCACGGGTCTCGTCTCATTTGAGAGGGATTCGGCTATAGTCCACCACGCTAGCCTACTGCGAGTTGGCAGACTTCATATGCCATCGAGACAAATTTCTCAAGCATGCAGGTTTTCTCACGATGTTTTCCTTCACCGTTTGAGCTTGTGATAAATACGCACATAACTTCCGAAAAGTCAGTGGTGCGTGCCTTGACATCTTAGTCCACTGGTCACACCTCTAGGCTACCACAGCTCTCACATTTATACATTTATAGAATATGTATATTAATTAAGCATAATGAAAATCGCGTTCATAGCCGATGCATTGAACGCGATTATGATGAACATTTTGGCCTAGTTGTCGTAATTATCCGTCGGCTTATACACGTTATGTTATGTCATTATTATTATAAATCGCCAAAATGTATTTTAACAGCGTATTTAATAGGTATATTATATAAATCCAAAGTGTCCTACTATGACACTTTTTACTTAGACTTTTTTTTAATTAATCCGGATAATATGACACAGCGCCATCTAGTTCTGAGCTAATCAACGAGGCATGTGTTACTGATACTATACCGAAGATACACTATGTTAATATATAGAAGGCAGCCTTAATATCAGTGCGCTAATCAGTCATGTAATTGCTACTGTGCCTATGATATTATTCATATTAATTTTATAGTTTTATAAAATGTATCCAGAGTAACGTTCTGAGTTTTAATAGCCGTATTGGCCGAGAGTAAAACACTCAGTTATAGGCTGCCAAAAAACGACGGCCAGCTATTTTATGTAAGCACTACAGTACAAGTGTTTTATATTATTTTTTCTTTGTGTGGGACGACTACGTGAGAGTGTGTAAGTGAGAGTACGTTGAATTTACCAACACCATGATACAAATACGCCATCAAAAACTACGATGACATTTTTATAATCGATGGAATTTTATGATTCTGGGATTAATTAGGAATAATATTTATAATTATTTAGTTACTACTACTATAATAAATTGATAAGCGCAGCAGTATTAAGGGCTGCCTTCTGTGGTAAGGGTCCTGGGTTCTAAACCTGGTAAGAGCAAATGTATAAATTTGGGCTCCCGGAGTTCTAACGACATATGTTGTGCTTTCAAGTTACTTATACTGAAACGTATACAGTTTTATTACTTTTCATACAAATAGAGTAGCATTAACTGCGAAGCGCAGAGTGATCGCCGCAGAAAAAGAATAACGAAAAAGTTGAACATTTTTTTTAAATTTCAATGAAATAGTTTATCATAGGATACCTATATGTATAGGTATACTGAAATCTTGACGTTATTTCTTGTCTGCATTGTCTGAAGGTATTTTCAGCAGTGTAAGTCTATATAGTTGAAAATAAACTCCGGAGTGTATAGGTAGTCTTACTCGACATGGAGCTTCCATCTTAATGTTAGTGTAATCGCTTTTATACAGTGACGGGCCGGACGCAGACACATGCACTAATTGTGGTAAACGTTGGCACTCGTAACAGGCCACTTACTTCCTACAATCCTACCGCAGTTCTCAGGACGCATTGTCTGACGTACGTGCAATTGCTACAGTCGGATTTCTTTAGCTCTATTTACTATCTCTATTTTGGATGAGTCGAGCTGATAAAACATTTGTAGAGCCACGAATACCCTGTAATGATTATTCAGAATCAGTTTTTGGCTAATTTATTTATGAATGTACTGTTTTTTTGACCGCCTAGTAACAAAGCAAATAAAAACTTAATTTTATATAATATCTTGCAGAAAGGTAACCTTGTGAATACATGAGTAGGTACCTATTGTAGTTATACCAAATATAAGATATAATAAAAGCACTCTACTTTATAAAATCACGTAAACATCAATTAATGTCCAAGCATTAATGCAAAAGCAATGCTACAACGTCGCAAAGCTTTAAAGGGCACGTGTGAAGTTGCACCGATATGAACTGCCAATAATGAAATTGGCTGGGATACATTTTCTTTACTATTGCCTCGTTTGTCCAGTTTCCAATTTGTTATCGAGCGCCGAGGAGACGCGCGGGCGCTTTTCGCCCACTGACCGGTGATATTTCTACGTCATCTTCATGTTCCATTGTTATGTTCCAACTGGATAATTTACTAGTAATTCTATATAATACACAACGTTTGATGGATGCTCCTGCGTCAAAGGTTAAATGTAATCTGATTTGCGGAAGATAAAGATGTTTTGAAGTAAACAATCTTCTTTATTTGTATGAAATTTATGATATAAACATATTGATATATTTATTACAAAATAAACAGTTATATCTATCTACATTCATCAATTCTTAGTAAGGCTCAGTGCACTTGCCGTTAGAGATGATAACTATCATGGATAGAGGAGGAAATTATTTTACAAATTGAAACACTGAGTCAACACGCTTTACTAATATCGCATAACCAAGCAAGCTTATATTTACCTTCCCGCCACAATCCCATTCTGAAATCAAACGATAATACATCCAATTTAATAAATCTGTATTGTGTCTTTTGATATTTAAATGTTTGTATTTTTTGTATCCAAAACAACGCGTCTACTTTTAGAATCGAAGCGTAATTTTACATTAAATTAGATTTAAAACAATTGTTTTACATTTTTATAACGTAATTACGTTTTATGTCTGTCTTTTATAATAAGAAAAACTGCATTGCAAATAAATTTATTAAGTTGTCAAGTTTTTTATACACTAAGAAGAGTTCAGAATACATGGTAGGGAATCCCAAAGGAAAATATTTATTATTATAATATCGCGTATTTCAAAATATTACGTTCGGATAGCAATGACGATACTATACGGATACTATAGACTATCAAGTCGTTAGGTCTGGAGTTAGAATTCATTTGCTTTTCGAAATCATCACTCGCATAAGAATAGTAGCGTAGCATGGCAGATGTAGATGCGGGCGGCATATGACCGGTCGTCGTGGCGATCCTTGGGGGAGACCTATGTCCAGCAGTGGACGTCTAACGGTTGAAATGATGATGATGGCAGATGTGATTTTCTTGATAACGGTTAAGTCTGGCATCGCGCACTATATGTTAAAGGACACTTAACACGCTAGCCATTCACATAGGAGTAAGGTAATAATAGCTCCCTCATCGGTGATCGGTAAAGTCGTGAGACTATGGTAACAGTAAGAATATAAACGAATGTTGATAAAGTGTCGTATCAACTAACTAATGTGAAATGGGCACCTGTGCGTTTTTTAAAGTACTGTGTCTCGTTGCCTTTCTGCTGAAGAAGTGCCTCCCAATTACACAATACTGACCAACTGCCTCGTCAAAATTGTTCATTATTGTGAGCCTCCTCTAAACACTGTATTCATATCATTTTGTACTAGGAGGCTTGCGTAGGACACACAAAAGCAGTCAGTGCAAGGACGTGAAGCATTTAATTATTCCCATGCAATGAAAACGTTAGTATGTAAAAAAACTCGATACACATTATTGAAAATACACATGCGTTGTTATCGCCCATAAAAATATTCAATAAAGTTTGATAAAATTTATAAACCCGCAATATTTATATTGGCATGTCAACTTATTTAATTGAAAAGTTGGAAAAATATCAAAACGCTACAAAACAATTTTATTAAATATCAACAGTTCGTTTAAATCAATGTTTACCTGATTTGTCGCCGGAAACAACCGGTGGTACGCATTTTATTCACTGAACAAACAAGAAAATAAAGCACATTTGAAAAAATATTGGGTGTTATTTATTCGAATTTCCACTTGAAATAAACAGACGCATTTGACAATGGAATTGAATCAAGACGATGGGCAGGACGAGCGATATTGCAATTACCTATTCCGGCCCGTCCCGCAGTAATTATAGACAACAATAAGTCATTGCACGTGGTCGGAGCCATTGTACGAGTACGTAGAGGACAGCCGCTATTAACCGCACCCGAGGTGATCATCGTAACTCTAGGCGACATAACTAAAGCATCATAGAAGACATCACACCAGCCGTTTTAGTGCCATAAATTGAGTTATCTGGTTTATTACAAGCGCAGACCAAGTGGTTATAAATCGTGGGACCTCGCCATAAACCAGCCGCTCTCTAGGCGACTGTCAATCGAGCATACTAGCAAAACGTCCCCATAAATATTGTTGCAGGTATTTTGCACGTATTTCCATACCAAATTGCGGAGCGATAGTCGTCTATCATTCGCTTTGACGTTTTTCACATCACGAAAAATCTGACAAAGTTACAAATGTTCGCAAATTGACGACATAAATATCTACGCACAGTTACACGTACGAAACATATGTTGTGACCTTTAGGTGGAAGTACAGGTTATTGTTACAGTATATTATCCCCAAGTACTTTTATCGTACATTGTCTATCATTAAAATCAATTTACGTAATACTGGACGACTGGTACCATTTATTTTCAAACAAAACATAGACACCAACATTCTAAGTTATACTTGTAGGTTTTACGTTATTACTTGTAACAGGTTAATTTTTGAATTGATTGCTTTATTAGAAACCATTAATTTGGAATCATTCAAATGTGTATTGCTACATATACATACATGTGTATGGAGGCATACCTTTATAAGCACGGTAATTTTCTGCGATTTAAGTCTACTTTTAGAAAATTATTAAGAAGCTAATTACAAAAATATCGGACATAATAACAAAGATGTATAAAAAATAATGATATCCTTAAACTACGATACTTTTAACTCGCAAAATTTAATGAAAGTACGTTAGTTTTTTTATTATTATAAGCCACGAACGTTTGGTTAGGCTTCCATGAATCTACATATTAAGCGCACCGAGTACGCTCCATAGATACCGACATACACACCACTTAAGCACTTACGTGGATATTAAATTTAGCTTATAATATTACCAATCTGCCTTGCGTAGGTGAAATTTAAATATTCACTCAGGGACAAATATTGTCATATATACTACTAAACTAATCATTTATTATGGAAACGGTTAAATAGGGAACCGAACAAAAAACATAAATTTATACATATTAATGAGTAAGATAAAATAATCACGCTATTTAATCAAAACAGATAAGATAGATATAATATAAAGCAATCTAAATAAACAAAGCTATTGTTTGTTGATTACAGACAAGACATTTTGTAGGTACTTGTTTATTCATTATAGGTGGGTATTGCTACATACATATAATGTTATTTACTAATATGTTTGGCGTAAAGTATTTAAGCGGCGCGGTCCCGGGAGGCGGCAGTCGACGCTGCGACCGCTCATTAGTCACTGCCGACCCCCACTGGGCACACCTGCTCTCCAATTTTATTTTACTCAATAGCTTTGAATTTTCAATCCAAAAATCACATAATTTTTAAGAAACCTTCATGAGATTATTTATTCGTTTATAAAATTATGTAACTTCCTAGCTAATAGCTTCTTGACATTGTAATTATAAATTTTAACGTAAAATAAATTATTGCATATTTTGAAAATTAATATACATTAATATTGGAAACATAATATCTATTTCAGTAGCTGTAACAATACACTTTTAAAATTGAACTTCAGCGGAGTAGCAATAATTAGCAAAATAGACACCGAATTATTTATATAATAATCGTAGCATCCATTATCATTTATTTTACATGAACAACCATGAAAGCAAACTCAATTATTCATATTATGGCGAGGTATTCATAATTTATTCCGTGCAAGCCAACTAAATTATGGGTTCTAAGGCAGAAGGGCAAGATTAATTAATAATCTAGCACAAAAGAAAATAATAATGATATATTTTAAAAAGACAGTTATTGTATGCATTGTACTCTTGGAATAGCACGACGAATAACATTATCCCCAATAAATTCAACGCCATTTCAGTTTAAGCGCAGTTCGTGTACTGACACGTACGTAAATGTACTGAGTAAGTATTAACCTACTGAGGTTAATACTTACTCAGTATGTTTTCACGCTCAGTAGCCCCGATATTAACCAACTAAATCAATAAAATCAGAAAGGAATATAATACAGAAATATATAATGATTAGTCCAAGACAGCACTTACATAGATAATAACAATTCGTTATAAATTACTTAGCCATCAATTACCGTTTACTGGTTCATTGGTGCCTTTTTAGTCATTTATTACCATCATCAGCCCAGATACGGTCTCCTAGATTCTCCATTTCTTACCCTCCATATATACGGTAAGTATCGTTGCAACATCCAACAGGAGCTAAGCTAACATATCTACAACCAATCCTCGTTGGAAAGTTGTTTGAAGAAGAATCTTCCACAGCTTATACGATATACCTATATAATTCATCTACATTGATATATATCTTCTTATATATAAAAATCTCGTGGCACAGTGTTGACGCTGGACTCCTCCGAAACGGCTTGACAGATTAATATGTTTTTTTTGTGTATATTTGGTAGGTCTGAGAATCTGTCGTAGGCTATTTTTTACACTCCTCGGTAAATTTATTTTTATGATTTAGCATTAAAAAATACTTATAACCCAAAATTTTCACTCTCGTACCACCTGCCCCTATATGTCTATAATGTGGCAAAACAACGTTTGCTGGGTCAGTTAGTAAATATATAATTGATGAGAGATGTCGATTACTTTGTGCTTCACCTTCTGATTTCTGTGTTAGCTATGCAATCTCTGAGGAATATACCGAGAATCGCTCATTCAATCTAACTCAGTCTGTTACTTGCAGCTAATACAATATGTTAGTATGATAATTATGCCGATTCTATCAGATAATAAAACTACAAACCACGGGCTTCCTATCAAAACTACGTTCGAAATGAACTTGGTGATTTCACATAAGTAATAAGGTACATTTTGCACTTTGAATTTGAGATCTCTTTATCCAACAACACAACCCTCTGCAGGGTAAAATCGGGTGGCTTCTTACTCCTTGTATCCGTTAAAATGTTTCTTGGTAAATAAACCATACCATTAATAATAACATTAAGAAATTCCGTTTAGGCTCATCAATCTTAAGTTAAAGCATTTTTAATTTATTATAATTTCGCCGAAAGGCTTAGTTAGACTCCTGCCGTGGAACAAACTTATATGTACTTCTATACATAAGTACATGCTAAACATATTTATATATATTTTGTTCATACGTACACTCATATATTTTGTGAAGGGATAGGCAGAACCACTATACTACTAAAAACACAATACTATTCTTGCATACTTTTTTGCTTTATTTACGTTCTTAATACGTTATCACACAGTCGCAGCGGTTGTGAGTACCAGTTCTCCGATAAAACGGATGTTGTCTTTTAAAAAAATCCAACGTCATGGATTTATTTGGGGGATGTCAAATCCCCCAAATAAATTCCTATTGGAATATTTTGTGTAATTTTTAACCAATTTCACAAAAGGAGGAGGTTCTCAATTCGACTGTATTTTTTAGTTTGTTACCACAGAACTATCGACAAGGTGAACCCATTTTGATGTTTTTTTTTTGAAATTTTGTTCTGAAAATGTTTTTTTTTGTCGAAAAACAATGTTAATGTTATTGATAAAAAGATTAAAAACATATTGCAGAATGTAGGTAGCTACAATAGTGAACTAGAACTAGTGCTATTAGCAATCGCCATCTATATATATAAAAGGAGAAGCTGGCTGACTGAATGACTGACTGACTGACTGACTGACTGACTGACTGACTGACTGACATATCCACGCAGGGCCTAAACTAAGGGTTAGAAACTTGAAATTTTGCACAGGGATTCGTTTAATGGGGGTGCAAAGTTTATATGAAATTTCTTTGATTTTCAATGAAACTTGGCGAGTGTAGTCTTTGTATGACGTAGGCATCCGATAAGAAAGGATTTTCCGAAATTTTGCCCAAAGGGGGGGGGGGATAGGGGGACCAAGTTTGTACGAGACAACCTGATTCCTTGGTCCAATCTACTTCAAATTTTGCATAAACATTTTTTAACAGAATTGATGGAAGACGTATTTCGTATTTTATCGAAATTCAATCCCTGACGGGATTAAAAAGAGATAGAGAATTATGTTGGAGGTGATATCAATACTCCTTAGTGCTTTTGATTTAAATTACTTTTTATTTTGACACATGCTTGAAAACTCAATCCGATTTTATTCAAAAGAGGTTGAACTCACATAAAAGCTTGATGCAATGCAAATATTTTATATTCCTTAAAATTGGAATTTCTGTTTGTAATTTCATAATTATATAAAAGTATGTATACGGTAATTACACAAAAAAATAATTTCTAAAATGTTTGTCTGTCTCTCTCTTCGTTCCTTCTAATTGCTGCAACAGCTGGACCGATTTTGTGGGGACTTTCACCATCGTTATAAGGAGAAACTTAGGTTATTTTAATTTAAGAACAAGAAACGAATTAGACTTCCGTATGACTTAAAAACGCGGGAGCTGACCAATGCATGAATATGAACATTAAATTTTTCGTTAAATTTCAGGCGAACGAAGTCGCGGGTAACAGCTAGTTATGAATAATCGTTTCATAATGTCAATGCAGATATTTACAACAACATACACTAATCCACTGTTTATCCTTTATTCTATTATTTTTATAAATATTCCGTATCCTAAAGTATGTAGTTGAACAACAAAATATATTCCTTTGCCATGTTACCGCCCATACATGCTTTACTTTTGATCAGAGAGTCGCTTTAGGGGCGAAGTTGTTTTCCCTTAGCTAATTAAAATGGGAACTAAAATTCAATCTGGATATATTCACTGAACAAAACTGATTCCATCTAAAAACAACAAAAAAACAAACAATATCACAAAACAACCTAACCGATACAATATTATCTATATAAAGGTATAAGTACTAACATTCAAGTATACCCACCCTGTTGTTAACTTAACTATGTTTACAAACTTTCACGACAAAGGTAAAAAATGTATTATAATAAGAACAAACATGTCCGCTGTTTATAAATCGTTGTTATCGTACCGCACAGCGCAGCGCTGACCAGTGCCCGCCAGCAAATTGTGGAGTATCGAGAAACTTTTTCTTTCACGACTACGTTCCCTCTCCACTTCCGGAGGGACCCTTCGGAAAACCCGAGTGATTTGCAACTTCCGTATCAATGCACTCATGATTTTGATATTTCGTGGTTACGTAATATTTTTACTTTAAAACTTAGGTACTATTAAAACATTTCTATAGATCAAAATCGTACTATTCAGCATGTTGTTCTTCTGGCAATTTATTTATAATACGTAACATGCGTACGTTTATTATCTTTATATGTATGTCAAGAATTTTAAGTCACGCCATTTGACCGTGATGATTTGTTTAACAAATAAACCGATTTTAATGAAACTCGTGCACTGTGTAGTTCAATCCAACTGGAGATAAATATAGTTTTTATCGCAATTTTTAACAAATTTTATCGTATAATTACAATATTTTTTATAGCAAAGTAACGAATAACTTAGCCTTAGCAACGTGAGGCTCGGTAAGCTAGTAGTATTATAATATGTTTACAGTTTAAAATATTCATAATATTATAAAACGTTATCCGGAGACCAAATTAATATCAAACCTTGTTACTCGTTCATTAACAACCCCATGAGAATACCCGTGTTCCGCAATTCGTGAAATTTATGTTTTACACAACATATAGATATGTTACCCTTTAAACTTTTACGAAAACATGTAAGCGCGACTTTGTCTGGGTAGGACTAGTAATTTGGGTAGCTTATTTTGTAGCCAATTTGCTAATTAATAAAACATGCCTTATCATTCTTTATTTCTTACGAAAAGTTATATTATAATAAAGTGATATACCTTTTTAATCAATTATTAATTTCCCATAAAATCCCTTAAAAGAGGGTTCACTCGCATTTAAGGAAAGATTTACGGGATTAAAACTATCCTATGTGCTCTATCATGCATCCCTTCAATAGCTTAAGCGTGAAGATGTAACAGACAGATAGACATACTTTCGCATTTATAATATCAGTATGGATCTTTGGTAAGTATAAGTTTGTTTAATCCCTAAGTAACTTATTACAACACCTACGTTAAGGGGATGGGGTGGTTTACCGGAGAGTTACAGTGATATTCCGATTTTTACCAACACCACGAACGCGTGTAGAATGGTGTACCTATTGCGTAGAGTAGAGATTACATGTTTTACGAGCACACCAGCCAGTTTCCATTTACCTGAGTATTACAACCTGCTTTGAAATGTGAAGTAGCCGCGGTATACTTACTTCTACTCTCGGTAAGTCTAAATCTAATAAGAAAATATTTTAAAAAAATGTGTATGCAGTTCGCCCTTAAAAACACTCAATACTATCGATGTGTATAAAATCAATAGTTTAGCGCAAGTTGTACCTATTTAACAAGCCATATAATTGATTCGGAAAAAAAAATCTTTGATTCTTTAAGTGCCTCACATTTATGGCTGACATTAATAGAAACAGCCAATATAAGCATTAAATTTATGGCTCCAAAAAATATTGTACCACTGAAATACAAGTGCGGTTAAGAATTCCTCGTTCTCTTATTTTATCGTTGTCTCGGTCTTAATATTAATATTAAGAAAGAAATTACGAGGCCACAGCTGCAAAAGGGTTATTATAAAGTATCTTTTGCTGCCGCGCGGCTGTTAATTTACACTTTCGCAGAACCCTAATGGTTTTTATATGAACGTTGCGAAACGCTACAAACTGCAGGTCACGGAGAATAAAACTTTTCATAATGGATAAACTAGTTTTAATGTTGGTACCATTTCAACACCATTTGGGAATTTTAGCATATAAAGATAATTAAAATTATATTGTTTAATTTAGTTAAATAAGTATTTGAAATGGTTTAATTTCATTATAATGGTCCTCATGACTATGCAATATGGAAATACTAATCTGAATAAGCGAAACCAAGTAATAAAAATAGAAATAGCATAACGGTTGAAAAAGAAAATAATCATTTGAACTTCAGTTGGAGAATTTGATACAGAACTACGTTTAGCAAGAAATTTATTCATATTCTCGTTAGATGATGTTAAAAGACCTACATTTTTCAAACAAATTTCTATGCCTTTCTGTATAATTTCGTTAATAAAGGAGTAATTTTCATATTCATTAGCTTTTTATAAAACATGTGTGATAGTAGTTTCGTTAGGGTAATTGTAATATAAAAACGTAATATGAACGAAGTAATCAATAGACATTGACGGTTATCATGGCGGAAAAAGAGTAAACCCAACACTTTTCCATTACTAAACTAACACGAAAACACATTAACGTGGGTTTTCTGCTTACTGTCGTCACTATGACACTAAACACAGTGCAGAGGGTTGTGAAACAAAGAACGGACAATATACTTTGGAAATCTCTTTAACCCCAATTGTAGGGGAGAATAGACACGTTTATTAGTTTTAACTCTTTTATTGTCTAAGCCACAATGGAAATGTGCGCAACATTCGTACAGAGATACAAGTAGGTTGGTGGATCTTTTCATAAACCGCCTTTGAGTGGATGGGACGCAGCCGTAAGCGTGTGAGAAAAGCTCTAAATTTCAACAGGGCGACATCCGATGTCGGTGAATTTCTTTTGTGCCCTGACAGTTTATTACGAGAACAAAAGGATGACGTTGTTTGAACAGACCCGCTTTAGATTTTACTACGCTGATTACACATTACTCAAGATCTACGCTATTGTGACGAAGATCTGTATTCCCGTTCAATTTCTAAAAGGAATTACATTTGACTGTAATTCACCCCAAGACGAATCGAATTCATCACTCAGTTGATAAAATCTTACTTTCTCGCTGATAACACATAAATCGACGAATTATTTCAAATTCAAACTTGGTGTGGCGCAATGACTTATCTCATTATGAAAATTGTTTAGTATTTCCGTTCGCATTTGAAAGCGTATTTGCTTCATTTGTTATTTAATAAAATGTATGTACAATATTTGTTTAAAATTATTTTAATATAGCAGATTGTAGATGATAATCAAATAGCCTTTTACATAATTATGCGGTTTTATAGGGTTTTTATAGGTAATTTACCCTTTTTTATCTCTTTCTCGTAAATAACAACAAGCTCCAGGTCCTGTTAGAATTAACATAATAATACAAAATATAACCATTTACAAAATAATAGATATTAATGTAGTGTATCAACTATCGTAAAAAATCTCGTTGCTTAGCTCGGAACTAGATACCGACGATAATTATGTCCGGATATTTTTATTATTTTTTACTGAATATCGGGGATAGTATATCACCACACCCGTATCCCCAAAGGGTTGAACAGAGGGTTCTGCTGTACACCCACACATACCCACGCCAGATTTGATTTTATTGATTCTATAGGGACCCCTGTTTTTAGATATAATATTGTTTACATAATTATTAAATATTTTTAAATTTTTATTAAGAAAGAAAAATTCAACCTCAGGCGGGACTCGAACCCGCGTCTTCTGGATTGGTACTCCAGACGCTCTGCCAACTGAGCCACCGAGGTATCCGCCTGATGTGTTGAATTTTTCTTTCTTTATGTTACTTATGTCTTTACGGTGACATAGCAACATCGATTGGACAATTCTGCCCAACCCAGAATTCTCCCTTTACAGCGAGTAGATTCCGGATGATATTGCATTACCTTTATACATTTTTACAAAAATTTAAAAATCTTAGCTTGAAATAAGCTAAAAAATGCAAAAGGATTATTTAATATTTATCATATCTACGACATAACAAATTAAGGATTTGGCTGTCAAACACAACAAACGGATTATCGGCGGTCTTACTCATTATTGTTTTGAAATAACACGTCGATACCTACATCTAAATAGTTTAAAAATCGTTCTGATTGAGTACAAAGGTAAATAAAACAAGCTGCCATTAAAATTAAGCATAAATAAAAGCGTTAAGTATTTGCTACTAATTACTACCTACTAGATTAAAATTTAAACACTAAAGACGAATTTTCTGTAGAAGAGCTAACATTCCCAGAAGGTTTAAAGTGTCCTCAAGGCGGATCGCCAATTTCCTTTGTAAGCGCTCCAAAGTTATTAGGGAAATTGCTCTCAAAATAAATATGAGAGAAGTGAACATACCTTGTTTACCACTTAGGGGGAGGCACCTACTTAGGCACGGTATGAATAGTTGATGACAAAATTGTTTCCGACCCTAGCAGCCAAATGTGAGTGCTCAGTTAGCAGCACGTTGTTATATGTAATATTAAACCCGAAGGTCCATATTTGTCACTATAAACATAAAATGGGTCCATGTGAACAGGCGGCGGGCGTCCTAATTCAAGCGGCGCTCGTTAATTATTTACTTAGATACATCTCGGACAAGCTTCGAGCCAGGACCCACGGCGGAACCTTTGTAATTGCTTGTACATTTTGAAATCCTAAGGACACTACTATATTTACAAACATGACAAACCTCTATATCCTCTATAGTGTTGTTAATAGTTTTGTGTTTTGTAAGGCTTTTGTAAGGTATTAAATAATATTTATTCTTACAACCCTTTTTAACAGTTCGGAAAAGCTTCTGTAATCTGAAAATCTCTTAACATTGAAACAAAACTACTTTTTACGGATTTTATCGCGGTATATTTTTGATATTATTTTGACCCAATGTTTCGGATCCTTTACAGCATCCATGGTCACGAGCAGGCTGAGGTGTTGATCGTCTTGAAGTTATCATTACTAACAGCTACCCTACATTTTTAATTATTATTGACAATCCGATTTACACAGAACTAGCGTGTCCTTCGGTCGTGCAGTTTTATTCTTGGATTTAGATTTAATAGAATCTATGATAGGGTTCCAAGCAAATATGTTTATATTTTTCTTGTAACCACATTTAAGCTAAACATAGTCTTTAATTTACAACATCCGTTTGTTGACAGCATGATAATTAATTAGAAAAAAGTTATGTTACTTACATAAACATGTGGAAGTCCCAGTATGAGAGAAGATTGATACTTAATAATCATAAAATTCAGTATTTTTGGTTGTAATTTCGAATATTTTTATTGAAAAAAGGGGATTTACAGTTAAAGTATTAAATACGTAGTACAGTCATTTATTTGATATGCAGTAGGTTATTAGTGGAGAAATTTTGTTTGCTTAAATTTCTAAATAGAGGTGCAGTTAAAAATTTCTCATAAATAAATATCTGGACATTATGACACAGCGCCATGTACTTAATGCTAAGCAACGAGGCTTGTTTAACGGAAACTAGAAGGTTGTTATACTTACTATAAATAATATATCCTTTTTTTTTTCGAAATATAATATATATAAAATAAAATAAGTTATGGCGTTTCATGTTCCATGTCGAAATACGCACCTACCTAATTAAATGTCATTAAAAATCAACACTGTTACATTCAGTTATTATTAATACAACTGAAAAAATATGTGCGTAGGTTACCCGTGTTTTTCTTTGTCTTGGTTTTATTTCCACGGCCGCGGCCCAGGAAATGTTAAATACTATTAAAATATTATGCGGAAATTAAAATTTATTTTATTTTATTTTTGCTTTCAGTATGAAACTCAAAGTTAGCATGCAAGATAAACGAGTTTCCATAACGTTAGGACAGTTTACATAGTTAAAACTTTGTGGAGCATGTCCGACGTGCGACGCGCGACACCAGCTGATGCGTTGTTGTCTCCTAACGTTTAATGTGCGAGGCACTCTCGAAGTCAGTCAGGCTCAACGTTGCACTCTACATCTCCGAGCAGACGGTTCAAATAACACTTCCAGCTGATAGCATCGTTAAGCTTTAACGTGTTCGTGAACACCCAGTTTGTACTTAGTTTATGTTAAGTTTTATTACGCCTTGCAGCATTTGTTACGAGCAAGCCGTGTTAGACTAACCTTGTTATAATCCGGCTTGTAACAGAGACGTGGTATAGGCTTAACTCATAAATTACACTATCAACAGTTAATAGATAGTGTCTGAATCATAACAACATAACAAACGGGGGGGATAACTAACGAGTGCTGTCATTCTCATACAGCGCGGGCCGAATTGTGTGTTGGCCGAGAGAGAATTAATGAGGGCGGGTCGGCCGCCAGTAGCACGCGCCGCGAGCCTGCCGCCCGGCTGGTCACCACCCCGGGTTAAACACCAATCACCATCGGCATTAGTAATAGTAATTCCCTAAAATAATGAACGGAAATAAAAGTATTCAGAAAATTGTTCATGCTCACCTACTTCAAATGGCAATCAAATTCGATGATCACATATACGAATATTTATTGTTATGCAAATAAAACAGAAACGTTAGTCTCTAAGTTTCTAGTGCATTATCACTTCTACACAATAAAGGCTTCAGATTACGGGATAAAGTTTCACTCTTTCGAACCCTAAAGATTAAGGGACATAATGGGTACTTACACAAAATTAAAAACAAAATGAGGTCAACAAAAAATAAAGTGGTTTTCTAGAAAGCTGGAATGAACGCAGCAATCACATAAATAAACAAGGCGCTTTACTCTCGGCTACAGTTGATGATTCCAGTGGATGGTGCGTTCACTTGTTTTTTTAGGACGGGAAGAAATAATAAATGTCTTGAATGAAAATTTAAAGCTACCTACCCGATTTTATAATGAGCTAACCCACACATATGCATTTTCACAAGCTTTAATTGTTAAAAATTTACATAAAACACCAGATATATAGATAAAAATAATCTGTTTCAATGAAAAAGTTATTGAGTCTTCGAAGTACTTCGAGTATAAGGTTCAAATAAGTGATAGCTATTCATATTTCTCGCAAAAGACGTCCTTTTTCGAATAGGTCCGCGGGGGCAAGATATCGCTCAAATTGTTTCCAATATCTTTTACGAGCATTTGACACTCGAGTGAAAAATTACCAAGAGTTCCAAGCGATATTGTTATTTTCACGCTGTGTTATTTATACGGATGTAATCCCTCAAGTTTTTTGTTACAGAAATGTCAATGTTTATTTAATGATACGGAGCACATTCCGCAATTTTTTTTAATGCACATTATTCGCTGATCTACGAGAAAAAGAATATAATTTAATATGGGTGCATATAATAAACAACATTAATAAAACCAAGAATACAACCAACATAAAAAAAAATATCTCATAGCAGACAGAATAACGCCTAAGCATCAGTTAGGTAAAAGGTAATGTGGGTAACCCGTTTGCTTACCATACCGACTAAGCCGTACATACCACGCAACAAATACCTCTACAAAACGATTTCTGAACTGGAACAAATACAAACATAAAAAGAACGTATCCTAAAAGTAAGTAGTACAAATAAACTGACTGAACGATATAGATACCCGCATAACGTACCATTACCTATCGACGTGGCCCATCCGACGTCCTGCAAATATTTGCCCATGCTACGATACCCAACCGGACACTGACAAAGCACACGATGTCTAATCACTTTGTAAAACAAAGATGAAGGCAAGTAGGTTGCTCATTAACATTTCAAGTTCCAAACCTTTGGCGCCGAAGCTTTGACCGTAGCAGATCAAGAGTCACCGGACGGACAATTAGGGTTACTGTGAACTAAATTCATTATTTTTTCGCCTAGTATCCGCCATAACATAAAATGTTCCTTTTGAGTCATTTGAGTAAAATAATTCCAATAGCGAAACTCAATGTAATAAGTGAGCGCATCTTATGTATTTGAAGAACGAGGTACAAAGGAGTGGAACCAAGTATGAGCCGATCAGGAATGTAGTAGGCGAACTAGTTTCGACATAAGATAGACTCAGAACCACGGACGGACTATCAAAATTTGGTATAGCCACATCGCTACAGGGTACTAAATAGGTAAATATAAAAGACAGAAATAAATCAAAGTAGTTTTTCGATACATCTTACCGTTTGGAAAATATTGTTAACTTATAATTTTGTATCTTATCACCGTTGTATATTGACATATTTTTGTATTTTATAACTGATTTTTAATGACTTAATTATTATTAAGTTATATTACGGGCCAGTTGTACGCTACGCAAATCGATATTTGCTCCTTATTTTTATTCTGCTACGAATCACAGAAATTCTCCGGTTATGTATGTTTCCTTTATTTATAGTCCAATAAATACTCTATTCGATAAACATGTTTATTAAACGCTCGGTTGATGTCCCATATTTTTTTCGTGAATCTAGTCTTTACAGAGAATTGTGTGCTACCTTGACTGACTCTACAATTATGGACAGATGAAAAATAAACAACATATTATTTCATAATTGACAGAAACGAAACTATACTCTAGGCAGATTTTAACTTTCCTTGATCTACAAGGAAAGTTTAGAAAAATATTAGAAAAGTGTTATTAATTTAATTCGAGTATCTTGACGATCCCACATGGAGAAACTATGACTACTTAGTTTAAATTACAATAAATGTTACGAGTAACTCTTTCAAACATTAAATTACTTAATCAGTAAATATCAGTATTTACCTATAAAGTAAAGCATAAATAATTCAAGATATACCAACTAATGCAAGAGTTCACCTCAATCTAATAAATTCGGGAATACAAACTCGTTGGCAAGTATGTATCATACATATACAAACTAATGACTTTGTACTTTAGAATTTATAAGCCTCTAGAGTATGTAGTTTTGGTAATAACTTATTATCTTATCGTCATCTGAATATGATTACATATATGAACTGTCATGATATTATATTAAATCCCACACAGTTTTCGTATTGAAACCAATGTAGCATATTTGAAAATGTATTCATAGTTTTACAGTATTTTGATATTAAATATTATCGAGATGAAATTTCCTCAATTGTTATTATGAGAATACACCTCAGATTCTCCGAGTATTTACGCATAAGAATTTCAGAACCCACTACGGAGAATTCCAGAGAGCGAAAATCGATTCGTGCGACTTGTATTGGCGAGCGGGTCTTCCAAAATGCATGGCATGCGTTCCAATGAACATTTGTAATACCACTTCGGCACTTTCATTGTATTGGTTAAAACTATGTGCTTCCGATCGAACTGTTTTTTGCTCGATAGCGCTATAGTTGTACCGATATATGCATGTAAATATTGCCACGTATGTTTTAAAATTGGGTACCTTATGAAGGTATACCTATATTAGGTCACGCAGTGTCATTGAGTTTATTGTTAGTGTCAGTATCTACTTAGCTACGTAATTCCAAAAATAATGAAGATTTCAATTTTTAGGGTTTTGTAAGATTTTACAATATAATTGTAAATATCGAAATAATACAATTTGTTATAAATTATCAATGTGTTATTAAAAATTTGCAAAAACCCAAATAAATGAGTAAGTACTTGCGTAGTCAACCCAACCCATTCTCTTAAACATAGATTTTACTACAATATAAGCCATATTTATGATATTGATTAAAGGGAGAAAATCTTTTCTAAATTTACTTTAAGTTCCTGGCATGTTAAACTTTGAAGGAAATTTTATTTGACAAGGTTATTCCTTTAAGACCGCATCACTGAGCTCATAAAAAGGACGTAAAAACACAAAAGCTTCAGATGCCACCAGAAAACCTTGTTCAGTCCTTTCTGAGTCGCGGTGATATTTTGCATAGAAATATGAACCTGTTAAATTTTGTCACAAAACGCACTCAGACTGATGACTCGTAACTCGTAAGGTGAAAGCCTCATTTGCATATTAACAGCACAGAACAGTTACCTGTAGTCCTTAATCCGTGGGTCGCAGGTGACGAGCAACCGCCAAATTGATATTTTATACTTGCAATTACACGACCGATCCATTTATATTGCACAGCGGGCCAATCGCAGGCTGACAACATGAAAAATTACTGAAACCATATATGTAAAATAAAAGTGGATATTAGCCATTACTACGTACAGTATTTATTATCTACTTATAAATAAATAAATATAGTTTATACCATTAACATTTCGCATATACCAAACATACTTATATAGGACACCGTATTTGTATTTGCTACCTTAGTGATGGTAAAGAAAATAAATATAAATATTTTCTTATCCTTATCTTGCTATATAGCAAGACAATACATAAAGAAAGATAAGGGTCAACGTATAAATGAACCAAGAGCAAGCCATTTGAATGGAGTAATTATGATGGTGGATGATACTGCGGTACCCAGCCTAACAATGAACATGCCGCTACAATTAACGCTCTGTAACAAATCCCCCTGAATCTGTTAAGACTATTAATCACAGATTTTGCTGCAAATGTGGTGCGTGCACTACCAAACAAATAAATCCTATTTAGTACGACCTCTGAGGCGAAATACGCTTCGGTGGAAAAGTTCCAACATCCAAATCCGATTTATTGAACCGAGTAGTGGTTCATTTACATTAGCCGATTATTGAGTCAATAGATTGTATTACGAAAGTATAACAAGAAAAGAAACTGTAAAGTGTTTGTTAGATATACGCACGATGAGCGACTTAATACAGTTATTACTTACCTACACATGAAAAAACTACTATAATTTACTTGTAAGATATAGGTAATGGGTATTCTATTTTTCATGCATAACCCCCCAAATGGAACAATAAATTTGATATTACACAAGTTAACGATACAAATACATGCTTACTTAATTTATTAGCAGTACATAACTGAAAAAAAATATTCCCAAATGAACCACAACACAACTAAAGGCTGTAAGTAAGAACATCAACATTTAATAATTTCGCTCAATCTTTGAAGTAATTTGTGCAACTATCCTACACAGCTTAAGTGAACCTACACTAAGCTTAGCTTAAGTTAAAAATCCTAAAAGCATTCAGTACTTGCTTAATGGTTTCCGGAATTTTAAGCCTTGATTCTCATATTAAATTGCTTATTATTTAACGCCTAGTAATTTCAAAGAGATCACTCATTCCGTCTCATAAAAGGCATATTATATTTGTACGAATTAAACAAATTAAATAAAGAGTGCGTTATAAAACTGAAAATTTATATTTCAAACAATTCTAAGAATTATAAAATCTTACCTATTTATAGGTAAAAGTAGGTATATACTTACTTCAAACATAGGGCCTTGACATAAGTTTATATTAAGTATCTAATACAATATATTTTATCATAAATGGAGAAACAGATGTAATTTTGAACATCTTTTATGTCGCCAAACTATTATACTTGGGCAGTTTACCAGCGACTTCTCTCCTTATAAGTGGTATAATATGAGAAAGTTACGGGCTATTACTTATCATAGTGGGTGGCGAATCTGTTGCCTGTGCACCAACTCAGGCCCATATTTTCATTCTGGAGCGACATGAATTCGTTGCGGCAGTAACACAATGTAGTCAATTTACTTCAGACCCGACTGAAAGTTTTCTCAGTACTGTCAAAGTTGTGATTGCCTTGTTTTCCGTCCCGCTCGCAGAAAGATGACAAATAAAACTTTAGAGAATGGAATTCAACAACAACGCATGCACTACATATATTGCATCTCCCATCGAACGTAGCAGCATTTTTGACAATCTTGTAACTTTTATCAAAACATAACACCAGTCACACGTATTCCGAGCAAAAGAATAAATAAATCATTGACCCCGTACAAGGTTATAAAAGCTGTACATATAACCTTGTCCCCGAGTTGAATTTTCCCATCATGAATACAAATACATACATCCGGAGACAGCGTGTATTAGAAGGCATTTTCGCGTTCCTTTTGTTGAAATTGTATCGTAGGTAATTTTCATATAAGCGCAGTAATGCGCCGGTAATGGTCCATAACAGAAAGCTCGCAATATATAGACGCCGTCCCTCACGCCGCGCACCCGACCCCGTCTGCCCCCACATGCTGTACCGCCACCACACCACACACCAACAGAAACAAAATGTTCAAACTACATATTTACGATTTATTACTAGATATTCAACAAACCATTCAGAGTGGTATGTAGCAAAATAACGAGCAAACAATCGCTGAATTGACAACGTCCATAACAAATAAAACAAAAGCTACGTGTTCTCGCAAAATAATGTTTTATGATGTAAATTTCGTTATCACAGTTTTCACATTTATATTTTTACAGCAATTTAAGTTATTCACGCTACGACAGACGCTATCACGGACATATTAAATCTTTGAAGTTGCAAAATAATAAAATATAACTGTAGAAAAGATAAATCCGTTGGTAATATAATAAAATAGCGGCGTAAAAAATTTAATGAAATCTCGTTAGGAGACGCGTCTAAAATATGCTCGGGAACGCGCAACGCGAGTTTTTGCTTTCAAATATCTCCAATGGCCAAATATTTTTGCTAGCTCCTTTTGTAGAACTTTTTAGTCGTGAGAATATACTTAATAGTCTTTATAAGAATAGTAATTTCAGTGATAATATATTAACAACTAAATGCATTCTACTGTTAACCCTTCAACGAAATTATCTTCATGGAATTTCAGATATAATTCTGGGGATTGAAACATAAACATCATTATCACCGATAATATAGTCCTTGACCAGTAGCTCAATGGTTTTTAATACTTGAGCGCTCCTTTTCTCATCCAACATAACCAGATTTTATTTAAATCATATCACACACAAACAATCTAAACCGGTAATTGGTGCACAACGCACGTTCGCCGTAAGTAGGTACTGATTGTTGGGTGAGACTTAAGCCGTGGACAACGTAGCAGAACAATGAAAGCCTGGCGTGGACAAACCGTAATCCTATTTGGTGAATAGAGCTTGGCCCGTCGGCGGGCGGCGGCGGCGGCGGCGGTGAGCGTCGCGCTAGAGCGGCCGTGGCGGCCGCGATGGACAAACAATAACTCTAGCTCGCACCTCCCGCAAACCACCAGAATTAACTGGAATCACGAAGGGAATTACGTAAAGAGAATTCTCTTGTACCGTCAGAAATTTCCTTTAAGAATTTATTAATAGTGCAGACGGAATCATAAGAACAATGAGCTATGCTGTAGGCAACTATATTTAGTTATGCTCTGTTCACAACGAATATCTTGAAGCTACTTACTGTACCTACTTAGAATCATTAAAGCTCTTAACATATATCTACATATAGCTAGTTCTATAACGACGCAGGTAGTTGTAGTTATATTCTTACTGGTTAATTATAATTTAAAAATCGCTTTGAAATGTGGGCTTTTAACAAGTAGTTACCAAATTGATTTTCTGGTTCAATGTCGTCACCCAGATTATTTATTTTACATACAGAGGTGATATCAATCTTGTTGTCATTTCCTTGTTAGGGTTATTAAAATCATCTAAAAATACAATCGCATGGATGTACTGCTCTAGCGAGTGAATGTATGTATTAAATTTAAGACAGTAATGGCCGATGGGGCTTGAAGGTTCTAGAGTGGCGACCACGTACTGAAAGAAGAAGCGTGGGCAGGCTCCCGGCAAGGTGGATTCGCGTCATCGCCTAATGGAATTTCAGAATGTAGAAATTATGGAACACAGTGTTAATGGCATAATAATTAAGCCGCACACTGTTATCCTTAATCGTAACGACACTACCGTAATGTGATACAAATTCATATAATAATAGCATGTCTTGAAAGCACATATAGAATAAAGAAAGATACTATAAAAGTGATAATAATTATAATGACACAACACCTGAAGGCTTGCAAATGCGTTGCACACCCCTGCAGAAACCGTTTTGGTTTCTTAAAATAGGGAATTACTAAACTGACAGCAAATGGAATGCCCATGCTGTCAGAATAGTCACTTCCCAACGAGCTCTGGTAACTTTACTCGCTCGCAGAAAGACAACTATTGTTAATTCACAATAGCAACATTCGGGCAGCTCAATTTGAGCGAGGAATCTCGCTATGCCCTACCTCAAAAAATGACAATAATTATAACATTACAATACACATACTCTCACGCCTGTATTATAAGGAAGGAGGTACATAATGTACACCCACAATTCGCCGGTCAATGTTGTAGGTCTACAAATTCAATAGAAACACCCAATAACAACACACATCAGCTACGATTGCGTCCAAGCGATAGTATTTTCAGCAAGTAATATTTTAACATCACATATTTTTTATCATATGAAATCATAAAACCAAATGCAAATCAAAATGTATGCTTGGTCGGTCTACATCAAACACAATCTCACAGATCGATCAATTTGTACAAATAGTATTCAAATATTAAAGAAGGCAAAACTAAACCACGTACTGATTAATTTCAAACTAGACCCGAACATGTTGAGAATCGCTTCGCCTACAGGGTACTTGTTGAGTGAAATATTCAAGGTGCGGCTGCCTCGCCGCCGGTGTGTGTAAACTCGGAACAAACGCTGGGACGTGTTGCTACAACCAGATAACTAGTGGCCGTCTGTCCCTTATTAATTATTCGTCGACTTGGACACACTTGTACTTGAGATATTACGACGAAATTATCTTAAGCACGTCTGAAGGTACAATTACTGGGACGAGACAGATGTCATTTGTTTACTTTAGTCGCTCACTCTTTCTTAGTACTGCCAAAAATTGTTACTAATACACAAGGATTATCGATACTTGCCTAAAATATGGTGATTTATTATAACTATTAATTAGGTTTGGCTGCCATGGTTATTTACTATGTTAAAAGCAACAAAATAAATTGAGTTTTAATTTAGATTACATTTTATTGTACACAGTAAAATGCAATTTAAAAAAGAATTGGCGTATTTTATCACAGGCATAGTGTTACCGTCAATGGTTTATGGAACAACTCATTTGCCTCTGTAATGGTATTTTAGGTAACTCGTTACTTGTGTGTGAGATGTTAATATAAAATTATGATAGGTCATAGGTACGTCTCTGCCTAATCCACCGAACAATACAAATATGGAGGTCTATGATATCGATGTTAGGCATCCTGTATTTGTGATCATATTTCAAATTACAATCACACACAAATTCCTACAAAACGTTCTGTTCGTGAATAGCGATACTCAATTGTGAATGTCATGTAATTTTCGGTACTATGTCAAATACGTAGGCCTATTTAACTATGCCAGCTATTAGCTAAATAATACAATCTATATTAATTGCTAATGCTGGTCTGGGTACAACAAAAGAGTATTTTTTTCTTATGAGATGTAGGTCATATAACCTGTCTTATAGTAATTTATGGTAATGTTTTATTGAATGTGCCACAGCACTTTAAGAAATGAATGTTCTTCATTTATCAATGTCATGATCCCATTTTTACTGAAATATACGAGTCTATCAACTAAGTAAGTATTTCTTAGATTCAATGTCTCCACTCTTGAGCGACAGATTCCAAATAAGTAATCTAATGATAAAATAAGAAGGTCCAAGATGCATCTTCGTCGAACTTATCTTATTTTCTTCGAATTATGAGACGGTTTTTTGCCAGCATATCGTATTATAATGATTTGTGACTGAATAATTTAAAGATTATTTGCATTCTAGAATTTGCAAATCCAATGCATGGACCAATTTAATTAATTTAATTTGTGGTGATTTTCAAGACCTATGTAAATTACAGATAAAAAAGCATTTTGACATGATTTTCATAATCTATAAAAGTATTTAAGTATGTATTATAATTTGATACTTATATCATTTATTATCAGTATCCGAATTTCAAATTAACTTCTTATCCTTTCTGTTGTGCTTTACCTAAAATTGTAAAAGTACCACTTACCCACCTGCAATGATTGAATACTAATATTAATCAATACATTCTAGTAGAACTAATAATATTAAGTCAATTATTAATATTTAAATACATTATTCTAATATAAAATATATCGCTATTTGCGTTTGTCCTAAACTTTTTCCCTGAACAATACCCAGTATATATAAAACATGCACAAAACATGCTTACATGACACAATTCTTTATATTAATATTGTCTAAATATATTGATTTAATCACTAGAGTGTATTTAAAATGTAGAAATAAATATATCTGTACTTGAAACCGGAATAAATCACCGCTCTTTATTTCCGGATAAGAACACAGCTAAGCTCGCGTGTAACAGGTAAAACCGGTAACATTATTTATTTAAGCACGGTAAAACATATTTACTTTATTCGTAAATGTTTCTTTGAAGATTGATCGATATCAGACACACAGACACAAAAAGTTCATGTAAAAATATATATTTTACATAAGCATGTAAAAATGTTTTTCTCTGTGAATGGAAAATATTAAATTGTATAATAAGTCTTGTTGAACATATCACGAAACCAATTTAGCTACTTTCAATGTTGCTGAAAAGAAGATTCAATCCATTAACGTAATAACTAATCTTGTTAAGTATAATCTTATTTTTTAATATTGTTATTTTATTAATATTAACTTTACAAATGTCACTTCAATAGTTTGTGCCTACCCACATCGTAAAATGGCGTAGTTGTAGGTGTATATGTTGCCATGTTATGATGTTACGCTTTGTCATTATAGAGAACAGCCTAAATGTATGTACCCGCCTCTCACGATAATTTTATTATCAGTTATAGTCTTCAAATAGATATTGAGATCATCAGTTTTTACCGTGTGTTAACGCCTTGCGTCTGTGTGAGAACACAGACGCACACACCGACAGTGCTCCGCCGAGCGACGGCTAGCGCGCGCGCGGCGCATGTTTCCCCGCCGCGCCCCCTACCGACGACGGCCGGCACTCGCCCAAAAACCACGACCGCGTGAGCGCGTCAGAGTCGACCCATCGCATTATTATTGTAAAAATATTGTATTTGCATTAAAAACACAAAGTGAACCAAAGGTGTATCAGTTTTTCAAATTATCCACGCATCACGCCCGCTCACAAGAAGTCTCCTTCACAAACATTGGTCCCACGAACCGGATTTATAAAAAACAAGAAAATCATGAACGAGGGAAGGCGCCACGTTGGACGGGTACCAACGCGTGGATGAAACATCTGAACGATAGCGAAAATCACACCTACTACAAGCAAGGATATCGTAAAAACCTGTGGGAGTAGCGTTATTGTGAGTTCGTTCCAATTTTCTGAGCCCTTTGTAAAAATTGCATCATCATTGTTCCGCCATTTTGTGGTGACAACTTAATTATTCTTATTTCGTTATTATAACTTAAATTCCCAATTCATTGAATTATTCTTAGTAAAAATACTGAATCTCACATTAATATTTGTAACTTCTTCATAATATTGACGGTGTTTGTTTCATATCTCGTAAAATAGGTACCTGCGTACCTATTCCAATGTTAATTATTCAGAGGTTCTAGAGGTTTGGCTATCCCGTTTGTGCAGGTGCTGTATTCATCTTATCGTAACAAATATTATAATCCGCATTATTACAAATTTCAGAATACAAATTACGCGAGTCGTGAGTGTGAGCGCTAGACCGGTCGGGGCGCTTGATCGGCCTCGCTGCAACCAGCTCAGAACGTGCTGCCGCTTGCTACCTCATGCACTAATATTTTCATAACTGCACCCTGCGCACGCTTTACCGAACCATCAGCTAATTTAAGTATTGCACATTTATTTCATAGCATCTTCATTACTTACCTACTGTCTTTGTTCAGAATTTTTATTCTTTTTTTTGTCGCCTTTGCCATTATTAGCTTCTATTGAATACAATGGATCTCAAAACCATTATAAAGAAGCGATCTTCCTTTAAAGCTAGATTAACTCAATTCAAGAATTATTTAGAGATCACAGATAGTTGTGAACAATTAAGCAAGCTTCAAACTCATGAACTAACCGTACGATTAACTAAAATCGAAGAGCTTTATTCAGATTTTGATATTGTTCAGACTGAAATAGAAAATATATGTGAAATTCCAGATGAACAGTTTAAAGAGAGGGAAGTCTTCGAAACACAGTACTTCAGCACGATCGCGCTTGCCCGAGAGGTGTTGGCGCGGGATGTCCCTGCTGCGGGCACCAGCTCCAGCTCGGACACAGGTTCTAGTACTGCACATGGAGGTGGGCCAAAATTAAAGCTCCCTATTATACATTTACCTACCTTTTCGGGTCAATATCAAAACTGGTTGGAGTTTCATGACACATTTTGCTCACTAATACATAATGACAAAAATATACCTTCAATAAATAAATTCCACTACTTACGTGCCGCTTTAAAAGACAGTGCTGCCATAATTATACGTTCACTTGATTTCACAGCTGATAATTATGACGTGGCTTGGGATCTGCTTTGCGATCGTTTTAACAATAAAAGGCTTCTTGTAAATAATCACATTCAAGCTATATTTAATATTGAAACTTTAATTAAGGAGTCGGCTAAGGGTTTGCGTAACATTATAGATACTGTAAACAAAAACATAAGAGCTTTAAACACACTAAAATTACATACTGAACACTGGGACATACTTATAATACACATTGTTTCTAATAAATTAGATCCTGTCACTAATCGTGAGTGGGAGACTCATCGTAGCACAATCAAAGAGCTGCCTACATTGGATAACTTCAATGAGTTCTTGAAAAACCGATCTGATCTATTAGAAACCATAGATGAGTCTCACACAAAGCGTAGGCATAGTGATGTCACACACAACCGTCATAAATCCATGGTGGTCAGTTCTCACTCACCACCTGCAGGCCAGTTATATGTTTGCCCATTGTGTAAAAATAATCATGCCATTTATCGTTGTACTAAGTTTAGATCACTTCCATTACAGACAAAAATTCAAAGGGTTAAGTCTTTAAATTTATGTATGAACTGCTTGCGTCAAGGTCATTCTGTGAGTGTGTGTAGGTTGGGACCCTGCCGCATTTGCAATAAGCCACACAATAGTTTATTACACGATAGTAGTCATGACGCATCTACACTTAACACTTCATCTTCAAATGCAGCAGCAGCTACTCCTAGCAATACTGTAGTTCTCTGTACCGCATCGCAGTCATCCTCGTCGATGTCACCGTCACAAACACCTGCAACACAAAACCCTAATTCTATTATTAATAATAATTGTAATGATAGTAATATTTCTTTATCAGTAACTCATAAAACATGTGTTCTATTGTCAACAACATTGATTCAAATTGAGGACTCAAATGGTGAAAAACATACCATACGAGCATTAATGGATAATGGAAGCACTTCATGTTTCATCACTGAAAACTTATGTGCAAGGTTAGACTTACCCATCACTTCAACCTCGTCGTTAGTTGAAGGCTTAAATAGTCAAACATCACGCATTACTAAAAGCTGTGATGCCGTTATATCATCACTCATAAATCCATACACAGAAAACATTAATTGCTTTATTGTCCCTAACATTACACAGTCATTACCTACTATACAAATAAACCCTACATTATTAAACATCCCAAAGGGCATTAAGTTAGCTGATCCAACATTTTGCATTCCTTCTCAAGTAGATGTACTACTTGGTGCGGATATTTTTTGGAGTGTGCTCCAATCCAAGAATATGTATTTAGGAAAAAATAAACCCACGTTAAGCAAAACCAAATTTGGTTGGTTGGTTTCGGGTTCCATACAAATACCACAGAACACTATTATTAATACAGTCCATTGCAATCACATTATTACATTAAATACTGATACTCAACTTCAAGACCAGTTAACACAATTTTTTGAGTTAGAAAACATACCTATTCGTAAACAAATATCGAAGGAAGAGCAGGAATGTGAACAAGGTTTCATAAATGACACAAAACGCGAGTCTGATGGACGGTTTTTAGTTACCATCCCACTAAAAGAATCGCCAAATAAATTGGGTGATTCATACGAGCAAGCATTGTCCAGATTCTTGTCTCTAGAACGCAGATTTCATAAAGAACCACTATTCAAGAAACAGTACTGTGACTTCATTAGAGAATACATTGCTTTAGGTCACATGACAGGAAATACGAATCCTACACAAGATACATATGCTTACATATTACCACATCACGGTGTTCTTCGTGAATCAAGCCTGTCCACAAAGTTGCGGGTCGTTTTCGATGCCTCTGCGGTGACCACAACAGGTCTGTCTTTTAATAATATACAGATGATTGGTCCGACCATACAGGATGATTTGATTAGTATTTTAATTAGAATGCGCCAGCATAAATTCGTCGTAACCGCAGACGTTGAAAAAATGTACCGCATGATTAACGTTAATCCAGAGCAGCGACAACTGCAACAAATCTTGTGGCGGTTTGAACCTCACGAAGAGCTCAAACTATATAAACTTAATACCGTCACATACGGTACTGCATCCGCTCCTTACCTTGCAACTAGATGTCTAAAAGAGTTAGGAATAGAATGTACTGAAAAATCAGTTTCTGAAGTAATTCAACATGACTTCTATGTTGACGATTTGATTACAGGAGGGTCAACTGAATCTGAACTTATAGAAATTTGCAAGGGCGTGATAAAGCAGTTAGAGAAAGGCCAATTCTATTTAAGAAAGTGGTACTCAAATTATCCAGAAATTATTGATAAAATCATTGATGGTGACAGCAGTGATGGTTTACTTAATCTTAGCTCTAATGAATATTCAAAGACTTTAGGTTTGCTTTGGAATTGTAAAGATGATAATTTGCTGTTTTCAGTGAACATCAAAGAAACCACACAAATTACTAAACGTACAATCTTATCTATTATGTCACAAACCTTTGACCCACTTGGTCTAATCAATCCATGTCTACTGATAGCAAAATTAATATTACAAAAGCTATGGTCCTCTAAAATCACATGGGATGAAATTGTTCCTTATGAAACCCAGGTCATTTGGCAAAAATTCTTAAATTCATTACTATACATAAATAAAATAAGAATCCAAAGATGTGTAATTCTGGATCCTTTGGACATAGAAATTCATGCATTTAGTGATGCATCAACATTAGCATATTCAGCATGTGTTTACATTAAGTCAAAATCTGTTAATAATGAGGTATCAGTTCATTTAGTCTCAGCAAAGAGTCGTGTGGCTCCCATGAAACCAACGACAGTACCCCGGTTAGAACTCTGTGGTGCTCTACTTGCCGCAAAACTTACAGAAAAGGTTATTTCCTCATTAAGATTACGTATAAGTAGTGTTACATATTGGTGTGACTCTACAATTGTTCTAGGTTGGTTAAAGTCACCAAAAAACCATTTACTTAAACCATTTGTTTTTAACAGAATACAAGAAATTCTTGATAGATCTCAACCTACAATGTGGCGATACATCCCTACAAGTTTGAATCCAGCTGATATAGGGTCACGAGGCACAGATGCTGAAAAGTTAGATAGTTGTAGCTTGTGGTGGTCAGGTCCATCATTTCTTACACAGGATAAATCAGAATGGCCAGTCCAACCGACACAAACAAATATTACAGACTTGCCAGAGTTTAAAATTCAATGTAATGTTTCAACAGAACAAACTAATCCTGATAGTTACCTTTCAGACTTTATAAAACGGTTTTCTAGTTTTAGTAAGTTGCAACGGGTCATAGCGTATGTTCAACGTTTTATCTATAATTATATACATCCACATGAAAAACATACTGGTTATTTAAAAATTCATGAACTCAATGCAGCTCTTAATTCATTATGTAGGTTTGCACAACGGGAAAATTACTCCACAGAATATAACTTACTCAAAAACAAAAAACAATTATCAATAAAAAATCAGTTGAGCAACTTAAATCCATTTCTTAATAAAGATGATTACTTGCTGCGAGTAGGCGGAAGATTGTCTAATTCATTTTATGATTATGACACAAAACACCCGATACTTCTTCACTCATCACATCATATAACAGCTCTCATATTCACTCAATACCATTTATCACTCATGCATGCAGGTCCACAATTGCTGCTGTCAACTTTAAGACATAAATTTTGGGTAATTGGGGGTAGAAACCTTGCAAGAAAAATTGTACATAAATGTATAAAATGTTGCCGTTTCTCAGGAAAAATCAGGCAACCAATTATGGGAAATCTCCCAGAACAACGCTTACATGCTGATTTTCCATTCGCACACACTGCTGTTGATTATGCTGGACCGGTTGTGATATTGAACCGAAAGGGTAGAGGCAGTACATTAATCAAATCCTACTTATGTATCTTTGTTTGTTTGACAGTAAGGGCAGTACATATAGAACTTGTGACCGATTTGAGCAGTGAGACTTTTCTAGCTGCTTTAAACCGTTTCATTGCGCGCAGGGGCAAACCCGTCAACATTTTCTCTGATAACGGTAGATGTTTTGTGGGCGCATGTAGTGAGTTATCAAAATTTCTAAAGCAAAATTCCGGTTTAATCAGTGAAAGAGCGTCAGAATTGTCAATTAATTTTAAGTTTTCGCCAGCCTATAGTCCCCACTTTAATGGTCTGGCTGAGGGTTCGGTAAAGTCAGTAAAATTTCACCTAAAAAGAGTAGTTTCTTTAGCAAATTTAACATATGAAGAAATGAATACAGTCCTTGTACAAATTGAGGCTATTTTAAACTCTAGGCCTCTTACTCCCATGTCTTCAGATACCTCGGATCTTACAGCCCTAACTCCGTCACATTTTTTGATTGGACGAACTTTAACGTTACTTCCTTCATCTCAGGTCAAGAACGATGCTGCTATGCATACACTCTCACGTTATATGAGAACACAGCAACTGAAAGCCCATTTCTGGAAGCGTTTTTACAACGAATATATTACAGAGCTCCAGAAACGTTACAAATGGCGCAAGGAAGGAGAGCAGCTTCAGCCGGGCGAGATGGTGCTGGTGAAGGACGACCAAGCTCCACCCAACCGTTGGCTGCTCGGGCGTGTGACGCGCCTGCATCCTGGTACCGACGGCATAGCACGCGTCGCCGACGTACTCACCACCTCCGGTATCCTGCGCCGGGCCTACAACCGACTGTGTCCACTGCCAGTGGTGGACCAGGACTAAAACTCCATTCCTGGGGTGGCAATATGTTAACGCCTTGCGTCTGTGTGAGAACACAGACGCACACACCGACAGTGCTCCGCCGAGCGACGGCTAGCGCGCGCGCGGCGCATGTTTCCCCGCCGCGCCCCCTACCGACGACGGCCGGCACTCGCCCAAAAACCACGACCGCGTGAGCGCGTCAGAGTCGACCCATCGCATTATTATTGTAAAAATATTGTATTTGCATTAAAAACACAAAGTGAACCAAAGGTGTATCAGTTTTTCAAATTATCCACGCATCACGCCCGCTCACAAGAAGTCTCCTTCACAAACACCGTGGATAAGCTCTCTTGAACATCTACATACAAAGGGTTATAATATTGATACCAGGAATAGCCTTCTTTTATTTTCATTTTTATTTGAAAAATCCAATACTTTACAATCAAACCTTAACTTTACAAGCATTAATGATGGATTTACCATACACCATTTTTTACATCCACGAAAACCCAAATTCGGATCCTTCCAACCTCTTTTATTCCGTATGATAATCGAACCCGTAACTTTTGCCGCAGAATGAAACCGCTCGGCTACAGTATCAATCGTAATAACTTCACAAATTACAAATCATCATCATCACATCTTGGAAATGAAGTCGAATATTTCCTTCCTTTGCAGGCCAAAAAGTTACCTTATTCCAGAAAAAATTGATGCAAAACATGCATTCACCAACGGAATGCACAGAAATATGGTCGGACGCTGAGAAATAAGCTGAATAATGTCACCGATGTCACCGCCTGTTTTGCTGCCGTATATAATATACGCTTGTACCTAAATCATGCGCAGCTGAAGGATTTAGTAACTTTAGCTATAGTTATTTGTCATGATTTACGATTTTGGATAAGTATAAAAAAATTAATAAATAGGTACATGGGAATTCTAATTATATTTTTGTTTACAGGAAACACTAGCACATACAACGAAACAAGATCATCGGCTCTATCTCTTTTATTTATTATTATAATTAAAAATTTAGTGAATTATAAATGGCCCAGTATGAGTAAATATGTATAAGTAGAAAATATTATTTAATGGAATTGAATAAGCATGTAGAAAACATGAATATTATAAAATACCTACCAACAATTAAGTATAATAAATTTGGTTACATTTAAACATTTTTCCACTCCCTTGTAAGATTACAAGGATCATATAAAAGTTTGAATAAATATGAAAAGTTAACGGTATTAAATAAAAAACACCATGATACATTGTAGGTACTTCTGTGCTACATGTAATTAAGTGAGGTTACTGCTGTATTCATTCCGTGAATACTTTACTATATTTGTCTATAGAACCATACTAAGAAACCGGCCTTTGAAGCTTTTGCCAGAAATATCAATTTTTATTCGTGAATGCCTAGTAAGTTTATTTTATTACAATTCTCATCTCAAGCGCTGCCTACGGTAATTAAAGCCAAAATATTAGCGTTAACCTGAATTAATTAACAGATCATACATATAATGCTATATTTACTCTAGCCACACCCATATATATCTGTGGGGATATCATGAAATCGTCATAATATTCGCTATCGCATTTAAATTTTTACTTTCACACATACACTCACGCTTTTTACTATGGGAAGAGACAGAAACTGCATTAGAAACATGGCACGCGCTTCGATCCTTGCATACCAGTTTTGCTTCCTTCATATTCATACATCTATAGACTATATTTATTACATACGTGGTACAATCAGAAAGTTAACATCTATGAAAAAATTTTTTTTATTAAATCTTTTCAAAGATCTCTCCACCAGCCTCTATACAAAGTTTCATGCGTCTGAACCAATTTTAAAAACATTTATTCCAGTCCTCCGCAGACACCTCTTCCACGTCCTTCTCAAACTCTGCTAGCGCGTCTTCCGGCGATGAAAACTTTATCCATTTGAGCTGATTTTTAATTTTAGGGAATAAAAAGAAGTCACACGAAGCCAAATCAGGACTGTAAGGAGGGTGTCCCAAGACTCTGACCAGTGTGGAGTCCAGGAAGTCCCTCGTTTTGATCGCAGAATGCGCGGGCGCGTTGTCGTTGTGAAGAAGGACCCCACGGAGTCCGGTATTCGGTCGTCTGTTGCTCATTGCAGAAAAAACTTCTGGCAGGCATTTTGTGCTATACCATTCGGCATTGATGGTGCTTTGGTCTCGAAGTGGAATTCAAATTCAAATTCACCCCATCAAAGTGAAGAAACTAGCGATCAAAATTTTTCCTGCGCTCCTCGATCGCTTCACTTTTGTAGGCGTTGGTTCGTATAAAAGCTGGTGCTTCCCTTGTGGTCCCATAAAAAAATGGTGAGGATCTGATGAGTGGATCCTTAGGTAATCGAGAGAAACCCTCAAATTGTCTATGTAGATGACTCGTTTATTGTTCAACCTATTACATACCATCACGCCTGTCGTTCCCGAAAGGTTAGGCAGAGGTGTACTAATGTACACCCACGTTTCGCCGGTATGTTTTAGGTCCCGTGTAATAGGGGGCGAGCCTATAACCATTAACTGGGCACGAATCCAAACTCCGAGCTGCTACTTGAGACTTTTCACAGAAAAACCTATAACACTTTGCTCGACCTGGGAATCGAATCCAGGACCTTTTGCTCGGCAGTCGCATTGTACGACCACTAGAAAACGAGGCCAATTACAACAAAACAAAATGTTAAAAATAACTTAATACAGTTTTAACTTCTTTTTAGATTTAAAGGTATGAAGTCGGAGCCAGTGCCTGGTTTGAAGCCACCCCGTTCAACATCACGCCGATGAGTGTATATACCTTCACATTTGGCTTGGCACCGTATCCATACCTTTAAAGCTTAAAAGAAGTTAAAACTATATTAAGTTATTTTTAACTTTTTAGTTTTGAAGTCGGTTTTTTAAACACAGTTTTTTATTTTTATAATTTTAGACTAACTCCTGATCAGGACAAGGACTATAAAGATTCAGTATAATATTAAACTTCTTAATTGTTAATTGATTTTATAGAAGAAAGTACAATTTTACGTACCTACGTATTATCTAGTGCAGTTGCACGTAACAATTCGAGCAATACGTTTCCGCACGAGTGCACTCCAATAGGTCCGTATCCAGTTCTACCCAACGGATTCATGCGATACGTACGTGGTCCCCGCAACATCTTCGACATGCAGTCTTACAATATAAAATAGTTCGTATACCGAAATAAATAACTTAACATTAATATACTTTATTTACCATTGTACATTTCGCTAGTACAAACCGGGCTCGATAGCACCATCGTTCATCAAATGCTCTAAAGCTCTGACGATTAGTTTTTCGTGGGATATCGATATTTCCGGCGCATCCGGATTGTTGAGTCGGCAGAAGAAATAAATACCATATAGGTAAGTAGCCTATTAAGTGGTATGCAGAGGTAACCACGTGGCGTTCGTCTGCCTACCCCTATGGGAAACAAGCATGACTGTATCTATGTATTGTTATATTATGTTCCCTGTTGACTTATTCCGTTTAATAAATTCGGACAAGTAATAAAAAAACAACATGAATATATTTAAGGTTGATGAAAAACGTGTTTTAACTGATGCTTATTCTAAAAAACAAGCCTGAATAACCTAACAATACACAGGTGTCCATGCCCACAACCCATCATTCCATTTCTACACACATTAATTTTCTCGCCCGAACATCCAAATTGACCCACAATTTTAAAACACCCCTTTCACGGGGACGACATAAAAAATATACTTTTTTGACCCTTTATTATTTGTTTTAGTGTTCCGTACCAAATTTGGCAGAATGGACCTGCATATAGAAACACATATTTTTTTATTCACAATATTTTTCAAATTCGCTTGTACGTTTGATAGACGTACAAATAAATAATTGAATTTGAAGTATTTATTGTTAGATTTTAATAGAAAGGAAACTCGGGACAAAAACGGGTCGTACTTAACCGTGTTTATTTTTATCGCTAACCTCTTCTCTGTTCCTTTTTATTCTAATTGGATTTCATTTTGATCGATATACTTTATAATAAGGGCTTTTGAATTTTAATAATGGCAATTTGAGGTTAACATGAACTTATGATTGTGGCCATGAATAAATATTATGCCGTCGTGCTCCCTGTGTTAAGGTACATCACGATTTATGACTAATTGCTACGTGCTCTTTCTTCAAAAGGCCTTTTCAGACTTCAGCGTAATTTATTAACTCGCTTAAAAATGTATGCTTTAATAGATACCATGAACTTTTCTTTTTCTCGGTGTACCGTCTAATAATTTTTGGTTAGTAATTACCGCATTCACAACAATACCTATAAAGATAGTTGAAGGAGGAACTCCTCAAGTCTAGCAAATTCCCATTTTTTAAACTGGCCATTGATTATAAGATCGTTTAAATACTCTATTTTATCATTTTAAACGGTTTTATCTACTCTTCTACGTTTTAGAAAACTTCTCACTGAGTGATAGGTATCCATCGATATGTAATCGGGTTTATTTATCTTATGAAAGTTGAAAATCTCAAGTGAAAACGAATGTTAATTACTTAAAGAATGTTATTAATTATATTCAAGAATATTTTTAATAGTAGAACGATATTATAATACAGAAAATTTTTGAATATTATTTGTATTCTTACGACGACGCCGACGTGCTATTTTGTTAAGATTGTCGGTGGTCATTTAGACGATGGTCAATCCTCTTTTCTGTCACTGCTTGCATCGTTTACGTACATACCTTACTGTTTACCATAGACATTTACTAAACGTTCCATGTACTTTGATTTGTCAGTACCAGTACCACGACTATATTAAAACATAGCTGGTACTATAGTTACATTACAATCACTACATAATAAACAAAGTAAATTAACGCATTGGCTGACAGATCATTTCCCGCGGATGATTATTAAAGATGGCATGCAAATATAATAGAGAAAAGCGGAAGCAATACATACATTTATGTACATCATTTTTCGATAGACTTGTAGTATATTTAAACCAATAATAAATTATACTTAACATTTTTTTTAACTAACTTAGGATTCAAGTAATAGCTTTAATCCTGCATGCTTCCCGTCAAAAAAATATGGTAAAATTAATTGTGTTTCTTGAGTTTTTTGAACTTAATATATCTTTGGATTGAGTGAACTGATTGCGGTGAAACGAAAAAATAATGTTTTACCTCAATTTACACTCCCTATTTCTCTATTACAGTTAACCACACAACCAAATAGGCAAAATTTACTTTTGCTTGTCGATGGTTACATAAATCTCTTTGGGCTACAGATTTCAAAGCGTTTTCGTCCAAAATCTATTACCCATATATTTGACCGTGTTTGCTGGCTGAACGGGTGAATGTAAACAATTTAAAAACAAAAAGCACAAAAAAGGTAGGTATGAGTTTTTTTAAATTATATTACTTATTCGGTAAGCGATAGGAATATTTGAAATAAGAATTATTTGAACGATTTATATAACGGTTATTCGATTACGTTTTATCTCTTGAATCCCTGAATAAGGTAAAATTTGCACGTAGGTATCTTGGAATAGGTAGGTACTAAAACCACAAATATATTTCGGAAAAGTAAATGTACGTGAGAAGATTTATACCAATGCCTGCTACGTAAAGAGCACTCCGTGCGTACTAAATATTTGATCATGCGCACCTGATCTTAGTGTCCTGCATAAAAATTGGTTATTTCATTATTGTCGACTTGGCCTTAATAATCTAACCAATAATAGCGTATGATTTGGGTAATTGGTAACCTGGTTCAAATTGAAGCGCGTTTACGTAACTTTGTAAAAAAATATTTCTTGTTTTTTCAACTATTGCTTTTACGATTATTATTTTTTCGCTTTCCTGATTTTACTTGTTCATCTGAGGACAGTAACAACCAGTGTTTGCAAATTCCATGGCCTCAATTTTTACTTGACTAATGGTAATATAACGTAGTGGCACCAATGACCGACAAGAACCAGTAACCGACACTTTTTTTTTAGTTCCAAAGAAAATAAGAGTAGGAGACCGATTTCTTAATAAAGCAATACTGTGCCTTAGACAAGACACTTTTGACTGTCATCTAGTGACATTTTAGCGAAATCCGTCGTTTTGTTTGAAAATGGCCACGTGAGAACTGAATTAGGCTAGAGATCTGGTGAAAATGACAGAATTTCTTAGAGAAATACTTAAGGAGGTGAGTACATTTTTTTGCTAATTATCGTTATATGCTGTGATTTACTCGAAATTGATTTTTCTCACGGGTTATTGTAAGAAATATAGGATTAATATTTGTTATAACCAAACTTCAAGATTATTTTGATTTTAATTAATTGTTGGTGTCGATCACTGGTATTCCCAAAATGACTTTTCCAATAATCGACACGTGTCGATAGTATTTTTTTTTATTAATATTTAACAAGCGAGTACGGTGCTTTTTGCTTTGCCTTTATGGTTGGTATTTGAAACAGATTAATAGAAAAGTTGGACTACCAGTTATCGACACCTGTCGATTATTCGGTAATAATATGTGTCGATGATTGGTTCTTATAGATGGCTCCGAGAAAAAATTATACGCCCGACCAATTAAAAAAAGCCGTTGAGGCTGTAAAAATAGTGAAAAGATCGCATTTGCTGCGAAACGTTTCAGAGTACATACCTAGGATTACGCTGCATAATAAAATTTCTGGGAAAACCAACATTGGTTGTTCTATATTTTTACTTTTTGACAATTGTTT
Organism: Craniophora ligustri; assembly: GCA_905163465.1. Classification (NCBI taxonomy): domain Eukaryota; kingdom Metazoa; phylum Arthropoda; class Insecta; order Lepidoptera; family Noctuidae; genus Craniophora; species Craniophora ligustri. Next base: position 7,414,167 of record LR990959.1, read on the forward strand.
TATTACCTTTAAATAATACTTAAGCGTTTATGTATTTTTACAAATAAAAAAGCTTTAACAGTTTGAAAAGTTGTTATTATTTGTTAATTAATTACCAATCGCATCATGGTGGTGATCCGGTAGATGCACATTACAAGTAATAAGTAGTCGATAACTGGGTGTCGGTAACTGGTAACTGTCGATAACTGGGTGTCGATTACTGGAGATTCAGTGTCGATGATTGGAGATTTATTCACTTTTATTATTTTTTAGATTTTCTTCTTTGCTGTTTATAGTTAAGATAAATAATACACCTTTTTTTTATCTCAAGTATATACCTTACCATACTCAATCGTAACTTTTGGTTTAAATATGACTAAATGATTTTCATTTTATCAAGAAGCTCACTATCTCATAAAAGTGTCGAACATTGGTGCCACTACGTTAATTATATAAAAATAGAATATAATTATTTTAAAAATAAATAAATAAAATAAAGCTTAAAACAAATTATTCCCCACAAATACCAACATACATTGTAAAAAAAACTTTATTAATATAATTAGGTAAACATAGGTAAACAACGGTAAATAGAGTGGTTGCAATGCAATTTACTATCTATCAATATTTCAAAAACATGTTTTATCATATTTAAAGCTAAAAACAAAAAGATTCCAGATCATAGACCATTAACTATTGATAACATTCTACTCGAACAAAAACAGTGTGAAAAATACCTTGGCTTAAACATTGATAGCAATCTTAATTGGAACAACCAAATAGATTATATTAAAGATAAACTCTCGTCACTCACTGGTTCTCTCTACAACATAAGCAATTGTATACCTAAAAATATTCGTTTTACTATTTACAACTCTCTTGTTAAATCACATTTACTGTACCTAATAGAAATTTGGGGCAACGCAGGTAAAACAAAATTGCAAGAATTACAAAGAGTGCAAAACAAGATCATTAAAATATTATTTCGCTATCCATATTTGACACCTACTTATAAAATTTTTGAAGAAACTAAATTAATGAATATCAAGCAACTTTATATGTATACCACTTGTATTCTGATAAGAAAAATTTTAGACAAAAAAATTGAAACCAATTTATCATTTACCAAAATTTCGGAGGTATCTAAACGTAGCAGGCGTCGCCCTAGTTTACTTGCATTACCAAGACCCCGTACAAATTACTCCAAAAGAAACATCACCTATGAAGAAGCAAAAATTTATAATAATTTACCGTCCAACATAAAAAATGTAAGCTCGTTCAACATTTTTAAATCTCAACTGTCTAAATATGTAACAAAAAACTTTTCTTATCCAAAGTTACAATAAAAATAAAAAAATAAAAAAAACATGAATAAAAAAAAAAGTGTTGATCGGGTACCTATTTAACATTACGCAGTTTGTCGCTTTTATTGTTTTAAACTACCCTACCGGCTAATAATATTACATATCAAGTATCTAATGATGTTACGATTGTGTTACGTAAACAGTTTTTATTTACTTATCTCGGTGGTGGTAAATTAGATAATTAAACTAAATGTTTTTTTTTGTATTCTCATGTAAGTGGCTTTATTGTCTTTTTGGGAATAAATGATTTAAACCATAAATACATAATATATTCTACAATATACAAGCACAATTACCTAATAAATAATAGTACTTCACTTAATTTCTTATAGACATATCGGTGATGGATTTTCTTGGCTCATCGCCAAAATATGTCACTAATGAACTGGTCATCATATTGTCACTTCGGGCCGATTTCTTTATAATAAATATAGTATATTATTGGAATTACATCGATCGTCTTTTTTACATATGGGTATAGAGATAATCGCACATTATTCCTATGCACCGTGACTATGGCAAATAAATCGGTTTAATTTTTCTCGCACCCCGTTACTAATCTCAAATCTCAGTAGCTTTAAAGGCTAATAACTATTGTTGCTCGCTTCCACAGCTGCTGCTTAACATTTAGTTATAAATATTCATATGCTTAAAAATAATACAAAGATTCCAGTCAAAGATACTAATAATAATAACGAACATAAGACTTCATCACGACCTCTGCGTCAAAAGTGTTACAGAAGAAATCAGAAAAACACACACACAAGAAGCGAATCAATTATAATTATCATCCAAATATGCTGGCAGTCAATCTGACGATCACCCAACAGTTGCTCGTAGACCAAAAATAAGATTCCTCAAGACCTCTAAGAGGCACTAGAATAAACGGAGTAGTCACTGGACGGCTTTCGTACAGACGGATGATTGAATTGTATATCTAAATACACTCCCCCATTTTAAAGTTCCAATATAACCAGAATCGCTAGAGATTATCAATTATTGTATACAATCAAATGAATGTATATTACACTAGCTGCCTCTCTCGGCTTTGCCCGCATGGTATATAGATAAAAAGTAGCCTATGTATTAATCCCGGTTATAAACTATATGTATGCTAAATTTCATGCAAATCTGTAGAGCGGTTTTTGCGTGAAAGAGTAACAAACATCCATCCATACAGACATCCATATTAACAAACTTTCCCGTTTATACAATTAGTAGGATAGTAGGATATATTACCTAAATTTATTTATTGACTATATATATCTACTTATTTACTTTTATTAATCGTCTATTTTTCGATTGATAATGTATTTAATTAAATTGAAAATTTGATATTCACATACCAACAACCACATGTAGAGTATCATATTTCTATATTTATTACCAGTAGCTATAACTACATATCGCTGAGACGACATTTTTAGAAAACGTTTATATTATATTCTGTCAAAGAGAGCAATTTGCATGTGACTGTTTGTTTTACCTGCCTATTTGTTATTTAACATGTGACAAGGAAACTGTAGCTAACGATAGTTTTTTTTAAATATTTGAATATTATCTACGAATAATTTATTAATTCACAGTAATCGTCATCACTTTACTAATAATATGTAGCTTATTTTTTGCTTTGGAATTTCTTCGATAGCTTTTAACATCTCGAGTTCATATGTGGCTGTGTGCAAATGACATGACGTTAATTTTAGACGTTTATGCAGACGGAGTTTCGGACACAGTAACTGGTGTAGAATAGCTGTCTGTATAACTAGTAGTACTATAGTACTACTAGTTATACTACTAGTATACTAGTAGTATTTGAAATCTGTCTGTATAACTTACGTCTAAGCCCAACATCCAAGAATACAACGATAGTGTTCGATTTATTCTCAATATAAAGTGTACAAAGTTGGAACTAAGGCGCTGTCGATAAAATTCCATCTCAAATAGTTTTCAATATGTTTTATCGGAATTTGATAGTAAGCCAGATACCCAATGGACTGTTTTCCTTTGTACCTTTCTATTGATATATAGAGAAATAAGGTCTATATTTGTAGCTTGCAGTACCAAGTAGGTAGGTACTTTAATTTGGTAGATTCGCTTAAAAAACTCCGTTCCGCCCGCTAGTTATGAATAAGTGATTGAGTTTAGAGTATTGATCCCTTGATGTAAAAGCGTTGCTATTCATAGCCTTGTCTCTATTTTGGCTATATCCCGTTTTTTGTTGTCACACAAATACGAACGTAAATACGAACAATAAATGTACAAATCGTGTCAATTTCAAACGCCTAAAAAAATATGAGAAAAGAATTGGCACCTTTAAAAAACCTGTAAACAAATTATTAATTGAGTGACAACACACTCAATTAATAATTTGTTTACAGATTTTTGATGATAAATATCTTTAAATAAACAATTTACTGTGTAAAAGACGAATACATCGTTGAATCACATAAAAGAATACGTATACCTAGGTACTTATCTTATTTCATGAAGTAGAATTTTGGTTCGTAAAATAGTGTAACATGTATTAATATGACTGGTGAGTATGGTTTGCAGGACCCCCATAGGGGAAAAGGAAAAGTCACAGTTCTAACGTAACCTAATCTGATCACACTACTAGGGGCCGATGTACACATATTCACGCATAGAAGTATTTATCTTGCCCGGGACTGGAACCCATAACGTTTTGATAACAAAACCTATTTGAATAGTGCGCGGTTCGACAGTTGACATTATTATCTACACTTGTTTTATTAAATTATCTAAGTCCTATAAGATATTATATAAAATATCTAGTTAAAGTGTGTCATGACTTTGTCTAAATTCAGTAGAATTATGAATAATATAATGGCTGAATAGTATATATTATACCTAGATTAATTACTTTCGCTGTAACATAAATATATAATACTCATCCTAGGTTGAGCACAGTCCATTTGTAATCAGTGGCCCAACATCCTGGGCCAAGGGCCGGGTCCACCCCAGCGGCCGACCATCATTAAAAAAGAGTATTTTTTAATTAAATGTATGATGTTTGAATATAAATAAATTCACACCATTACTGTGAATAGCCAACTGATTACAATTAGGACAATACATTCTACGCCATGTACGAAAACGGTACACGATTAAGCTTACATCAGATTTTATAATGTAAACTCACCCTAATGTTTATTATTTATAGATGGATAAATTGAAGTTTAAAATGAATTATTAATACATTTCTGAGTGCTTACTCAAAATAGACTTATCTGTGCCTTCATTGTTATGAAATCCATACTTACTGAAAGTACGTATGCATGTATGTTACATCTTTACGCTTTAATCGCTGAACCTATTTAGAGATAGTTTGAGTCCCGGGGAAATAATATATAATTTTATCTCGGAAATCATCCCTGACACGGGCGAAAAGGGGTATTTTGTGTGCAGAATCGATAATTTCTTAAAAAAGGAGGGTAAGATATAGAAAAGCAGATTGATGAAAAAGCAGATTGGATAAAATTACAAATTCTACGCAAACGGAGTTGCGGGCAAAAGCTACTTTAGTATAAAACTTTAACCACATTTGCTGGCGTTGACTAAAATAACTTATATAGCAGATAGGTTATAAAGGTTCGTACGTTCATGTAGGTTACCGCCGTTATTAATATTCAACGAAACAATCGAACTTCATTTATGTTGGGAGGTAAGATAGTTTGGGAGGATGAGGGTCGTTGGACATAATTGTTGGTATAATTTATTGAGGCAGAAACAGCCGGGGGCGCCCACCTCGGCACGTTCGAAGTAACACCTAGGCGTCTCATATAAATCCCTAATGACATATTTTACATCTACATAGTTCACCGCACATTAATATTGTTATAATTATTATTTCAACCTGTTTTCATATAAAAGGGGAACTCATTGCCATACCTATCAGCGCACTGGTGTCTAACATCGCTGAACATAATAATAATTATCTGATTGTATATTAAGGTTTTTATTTTAAAGTAGGTACCTAATTGAAATCTGGTAGAGGCAGTCTAATTTTTAACTGGTTTACGCAACATTTTCATTGTAAAATATTATAATAAGGCTATTATGGAACAATTCATAAATACTAAATGTTTGCTTAAAACACGCACTAATAAACTACGCCCGAATCTTTAATACCTTCCTACCCATAAACTCAACACTAGATCCAAATTACAATACTTGCAATATCTACTTATATTACGAGCTCATCATTATAAAGACTCCTCTTTATACTCCAAAAAAGTAGCTTTTTACGTTAAGAGCTAACGATTGAGCGTTAGCTTAATGACTGCCAAGGTGATGACGTGTAAAGAAAATTCCGCCAATTTGTTTAGTGAAGTCAATTTGTCACACACTCGACGTGCGTTGAATCGCGCTCCGCCCTGCCTCGTCTGTTCCTTCAGGCGTTGTCTCTCTCTTGGGTCCGATGCAATTTACATCGAGAGCGACTGTACAAAAAACGTTTTCCGTTAAGTGGAGACTGCACCATGCTTCGTTTGTAGGCAAGTTTGCTTAAACTAAATTAGAGAAAGGATTATCATATCAATTCAATGTTCATACAAAGCTCGCACACAGAATACCTAGTTTCAGGGTTGAGTTAATTTTCTTTAAAAATACGCAGAATGTTTCATTACCAAGGTGGTGTTCTAAACCGCATCTACCTAAATGTCTGAAATCTAAAGTGATATTTGTATTATTTTGGCACAAACTAATAAATAGTACCTACCTATTAATTAAGCAACCATCGTATTAATACATAATATGTATAGTTTCTAATCAATAGAGTAGATAAGCTGAATTTGAATTATGTGTAGAGGTATGTAAATTACAATATAATTATGTATATATTACATATTTATGGCTATTATTACCATTTTGTATTGAAGGTAGGGGTGACTATCTAATATGGGTACAACTTTTGTAACAAAATTTACTTGGTTACGAATAAATATAAAACGATGATTTAATATTAGGTATTGACGACGATTAAGAAAGCAAAAGATAGAGAACAATGGCGACTACCTCACCAACAAAAGCTGCTATTAATAATACTCACTACAACCTAAAAATATATTAACAAAAAGAGCTAACGACGAAGATACCATGTAACCGTTTGATCTATGATTGTCTTCTTAAAAATATGCCTACTTCCAGGATTACAGCTTTTACTAATATTACGACTAAAACCGAGAATTTAACGATCTATATGAGCACTATTTTATATATTTACCTACTTATTTATTGTATTTACCTGTCTATTGCTTTCGTTTTTTTGTGTTCGGTGATCCTTTCGACAATCTTTTCCCTTGATGTCCCCTTTCCAACTTCTAAGCTTTCTCTATTATCTACATATATCTAAAAACCCTTCCGAGGATATAAATATACGTCGCTTTAATTATTTTTACTAATAATCTCCGATATAAATAATTAATTATCTTCATCATCTCATAAGTCGTGCTTTGTAGTTGAAAATAATCATATTCTGTATTAGACAGTACATATATAATTTATATCTCATAAAAGTACCTACTCATTACATTATTAATCCTGTGTTCCAAATTCTATACGTATAGGATATTTGAAATTCAAATCTTGATTTCCATTTCATTAAACCTTTTTTTCCTTAAACTATTTACCTTTTACAAATATGAGATCAGTCTTGATCTTGGCATTTTCTAAATGCTTAAATCAAAAAGCTAAATAAAACGCTTAAGCCGAAACATAAAAAAGCATTGCTATAACTTTTGTTTTAAATCAAAGGGTATTGAACTTCCGGTATTCTATTAGATAAGTATTTTCATGAATTGTATCAGGTTCTTTTCTAATACCTCAATAGATTATTCTGCTTCATTAATAGAAAATAGAAATAGAAATATTTTTATGAAACAGAAAACAAATTTACAGTTTTCTGTTTTTGTGTACGATAATGACCGCATTAGTTAAAAACTGTGTCGCAGTCACTAACGTCCACCTCCAGATAAATGAGGTGATAGCGTTCCAAGGTTCCGGTACTTTAATATATAATAGATTTGTTTAAAATGCTATATAGGTACTTTACTTACTTAAAACAGAAAAACTGTTTTATTTTATAATTATTAAATATGTGAAGTTTGTGTGAGGGTGTGTGAGAGAGATAGAGGTAATGTGATTGTGTGAGAGTGAGTGTTAGTGAGTGAGTGTGTGTCTGGGTGTGTGAGTGTGTATGTGTGTGCGTGCGTGTGAGTGTTTATATATCCGTAAGATAATTTTGAAATTAATGATAGGATCGTTTTTAAAATACTTATGAGGATCCATGTGACGACATTACACAGTCGAATTTGCGCACATTTCAGAATAGTTAGTATAAACAATACCGACAAAAAACAAGAGACATGATAGATAACTGCTATCTTGCCGGCAAAAAAGGCGAAATGAAGAAGTTTCTCATCATAGTAATGTTATAGTCATGCCATGTGTCACGGCCGGGCCGCCGCGCTCGTTCTCCTTATGACGCCACTTCGTCAGGCTTCTTGTCTCAAATTGCGTCGCATTAACCCTATGCCTTGCCTATAAACATATTTTATATTATAAGATCTTCCAAAATCGTAGCAGTAGAATTAAATTGCATATATTTGACAAATATTTTTTAGGATTGGATGATGACTGATTGCTTCCACCAGCCAAATTTAAACATTCTGTGATTACTTACGCAATAGAGTATTTCACTAATTTTTGAAAAGTATTCCAAATGAAGCATTACGTGATAAAAATACATATTATACAAAAATAATTTTACACGTACTTTTTGAAGGGTTCTGTACCCAAAGGGTGCCAGAGGGACCCTATAACTAAGCCTCTGCTGTCCGCCCGTCTGTCTGACTGTCACCAGGCTGTATCTCATGAACTGTGATAGCTAGACTGTCAAAATTTTCACAGATGATGTATTTCTGTTGCCGCTATATCAGCAAGTACTAAAAATAGAATAAAATATTAAAGGGGGCTCCAATACAATAAACGTGTTTTTTGCAGTCTTAATAAAGGCGACAGGAGCCGGTAAATGGTTCGAAACAATTCATGCGCAAGTCCAACTCGCATTTGGCTGGTTTTTATACTTATTTAAATTATCACGTACGGCTTCATTTGGAATACTTTTAAAAAAATATTGTACCTAAAACCCTATTAGTGAGTATTTATTATGCTAGGTATATCATTACAATGTGTTAAATAACGTATTAGTTTACTATTCTACTGTCTAATCAATAAAATTACGACTTTGTGGATTCATTGTGCCCGCCATATTCATATTATATCGGGTTTTATTTTATTAAGATCATGTGACCATAACACCTTATTTGACTAAACTTTCATCTCATAAAAAAGTGGTCAACTGGTATCTTCTAGGTAAGCGCGCTCCATCGTAGACCGCAGTGTAGCTTAACATCAGGGGAACTGGCGGTCACGCGTAAACCTATTCAATGATGCAATGAATTCGAAAAGGTTAATATTCATCAGCTATTTGCAAACAAAATAAAACTTGACAATTCACTTTCCCGCCAAGAGTATGTGTCATAAATGTATCTATTAAGTAATATTATGTAGGTAAACAGTTACCTATCGATGTACGTGTACCTAGGTAGGTACTTGTAGTCTCTTCTCTCACCCTCATATCTGGCAAAAAATATAGGCGATACGTAAACGACGATATATTCGAAGCTAATAAATTCTCATGTCCTCGGCGTTATAGAGCTGTCCGTCCCTCATCAACTCTTTCTATTTGGCACTCATCGTTGAGCATCATTAGATACCGCCATCAGATTTTTTTCTCAATTCGTAATAACGTCACTTCACCTCATTGACCGTTCCATAATTGACTTGAAATCCAGCGTTTTTCTTGTAACTGTATTTACTGCTAGTGTCAACCATACTTAAAATTATATAAAAATAATGATCGTATTATGTATTTATACGCTACCATACCGTTTATCCGATTAGGTATAATTCATCTTTGGTGAATATTTACTAATCCACCACTGGAGGCTAGCTATACTGTTATAGCTATGCTGTTCATACTGACTGCTACCCATATCAGACCAAGCGGGTAAGCTAGCTAGTACATGTAGGTACTACACAATAAAATTAAAGGAAACTTAGGCTCTGCGCTTAAGAGCCAGGTAGCGCCATCTACAATGTGTAACAATAACTAGTACAGCATGCCATTCGAAACAAAGCATGATTTAATCATTATAATACGTTTATAAAATATTTTAACTTTGATTCGGCCACGATTGTTTGTATGTATTTCGTATAAGTACTTCATCATTTTAACCGTTAGACGTCCACTGCTGGACATAGGTCTCCCCCAAGGATCGCCACGACGACCGGTCATATGCCGCCCGCATCCAGTAGATTCCAGCGACCTTCACCAGGTCGTCAGTCCACCTTGCCGGGGGCCTGCCCACACTGCGTCTTCCAGTACGTGGTCGCCACTCTAGAACCTTCAAGCCCCATCGGCCATCCGTTCTTCGAGCGATGTGCCCTGCCCACTGCCACTTGAGTTTGGCGATTCTTCGGGCTATGTTAGCGACCCGGGTTCTTCTACGGATCTCCTCATTTCTGATTCGATCTCATAGTGAAACTCCTAACATAGCCCTCTCCATCGCTCTCTGAGTGACAGTGAGCTTCCTTATAAGGCCCATTGTAAGCGGCCACGTTTCGGTGCCATAAGTCATCACTGGCAACACACACTGGTCAAAGACTTTCGTCTTGAGACACTGCGCTATTTGGGACGAAAAGATTTGGCGTAGCTTCCCGAGCGCTGCCCAGCCGAGTTGGATTCGACGATTAACCTCTTTCTCTAGGTTGGACTTACCTTTTTTTTTTTTTTTTGTTAGCCGTGTGGAAATGCATTTACGCATTCCCCGCCGTCCGGGGAGACGACGGGGATATGTCGGACTCCACCCATAGTGGGTGACTACCGACTAAAACCACACGGGATCTTTTCGTCTCACCACCATAGTGCCGGGGTTACGGGAACTGAAATATTCGTCCGCGACCCCGGCGGTGGCGGACCGCCCTTGCGGTCCCCAGACTTGCCGCGGAGCGTCCACTCGACGCCGCGGAGCGCGCGGACACTCGACGCCGCAGAGCGCGGGAGCACTCGACGCAGCGGAGCGTGCGCACACTCAACGCAGCGGAGCGTGTGGACACTCGACGCGGCATCTCCCTCTCGAGTGGGCGCCACCCACTCTGGCTCCACCTGAGCCTTGTTTTCGGCCGCAGAGGATAGGAAGAGCGGCGAACGACATACCGACACTTCTCTTCCCCTGCGGCCCCACCGCGACCACAGTTCAGCGGCTGTGGCCCCGCCGAGGCCGCGGAAGGCAGGGGGGGAGCAGCGCAACCCTGCCACCGACAGTCTTCCCCGCCGCGGCCCCGAAATCCTTCAGCCGCGGTGCCTCCCATACGACACCGCGGCCCGCCTCAGTTGCGGTGCCTCCCATACGACACCGCAACCTACGCAGGCATCCTGCCGGAACGGCAGGTTCCACCTTGTCGCAGGCAACCTGCTGGGCTGGTCACACCCGCAGGTGCCCGCGACAGGGCCACTCTACGACCAGGCTTCCTGGGAAAAGCCCGTGTCGGAGCGGCCCGACCTCTCGGGGTTCCACTTCGCTTCGCCGCGGAGTCGCGGACCCTCCGCGGCTACTAAGCCCCCCCGGCACGACAAGCCGAGAACCCCGGAGTGGGGGGGAGGTTGGACTTACCTAACCGGACATTTTGTCCCAGGTAAACATAATCGTCGACAACTTCGAGAACAGAGCTTCCGACCTTCACCGGAGTCGGCACAACATGGACATTTGACATGACTTTCGTCTTGTCCATGTTCATTTTAAGACCGACACGTTCAGAAGCTCTGCTGAGGTCATTGAGCATAGTACTAAGCTGTTCAGCGGTCTCAGCCATGACTACTATATCGTCGGCAAATCGAAGGTGAGTGAGGTACTCGCCATTTATGTTGATGCCAAGCCCTTTCCAGTCCAGAACCTTAAAGACATCCTCTAATGCAGCGGTGAACAGTTTCGGGGAAATAACATCACCCTGTCTCACACCGCGCTGCAAGAGGATAGGTTTTGAGGTCTGATCCTGTAATCGGACTGACATAGCGGCGTTTTCGTACAAACATTTCAACGCTTCGATGTACTGATAGTCAATTTGGCACCGCTGTAAGGCCTGTAGTACCGCCCAAGTTTCGATCGAATCGAAGGCCTTCTCATAGTCCACAAACGCTAAACAAAGGGGCAAGTTATACTCCTCAGTCTTCTGTATAACCTGCCGTAGCGTATGTATGTGGTCTATGGTACTAAAGCCTTTCCGGAAACCGGCTTGTTCGGGAGGCTGGAATCGTCAAACCTGCGTGCGATTTTGTTTGTGATGACTCTCGAAAACAACTTATAGACATGGCTCAGGAGCGATATAGGACGATAGTTCTTCAAAAGAGTCTTATCGCCTTTCTTGAAGAACAATACGACCACGCTTCTGCTCCATGCCTGCGGCGTTTTCCCATCGAGGATGACAGAATTAAAGAGCTTTTGAAGGGCCATAAGGATCGGTTTACCACCCGCCTTCAGCAGCTCTGCTGTAATTCCGTCATCACCCGGTGCCTTGTTGTTCTTAAGCTGTTTGAGAGCCATATGAATCTCATACAGGCTGACGTCCGGGATATCTTCGGTATAGTGCCGGGTTAATCTAGCTCTTTCGTCGTTCGATTCTAGATTCACGACAGGTTCGTGTGTCGAGGTGTATTGTAAGTACTTAATGTCTTTAAAATGCTTAAATCCATTTAGATTTTCTAGATCAATCATGCGTGTTCACGCAGTTTTTGGCATTGACATAAACGTTGATGTAGCCACAGGCGCTGACGGACATGACTACGTCAGGTACATATGTATGTATAAGTAGACTTCTAAGCAACCATCGTTAAAATACTTCCCTATTGATCTATTTCTAATAAGTAGTACAGTGTACTGAAAAAAATGTGAATACAAACTACTAAAACATAATTATACCGATGTGCCATCGGCATGGCAACCATAGCTGGGCATTAACTCGTTAATATCGTAATCGTTATTTAACAAAGTTAACATTTCGACCCACGGATTAACTTTTAAGTTAACTTTTAAAAAAAATTACGGACACGTTAACTTCCGTTAATATGCAGAAGTCCGTTAATCGTTCATCCAATGCCTAATAGTTACCGCATTCTTCATTAAACCGCGTTATTCATTAAATACAATACTGCTATACCCTCAAGCGCTACAGTTGAACGTCTTTTTTCCACGGGTAAAGACATTTTAACACTTTAAGAACTTCTACATGTTAGTGTTCATGAAGGGTATATGCACCTTAATCCCGACGATAAAATTACACATTTGTACTATACAAGTATTTTGTTTTGTTCCTAACCTGTTAATTTCCAGATTTTTACCAACAGGTTTTATAAGTTCACTAACCCAACGATATAAAGATGCAATTTTACACATGTTGACGAAACGATTAACGTTAATTCTTCCGAAATGTAACGCTTCAACGTTTAACGAAGCTAACTTTTTTTGTAGCGGGTTAACGATTAACGGAGTTAACTATTTGATTAACGGTGCCCGGCTGTGGTGTCAACTCACTGCCACGACTGGTTTCAAATAGTATTTTTTTAATCGATCTAATGTTTATTGGATCTTCAATACAAACAGCACAGAAAGACAATAATTTTAATCAGTAGCATAGCGTGGGGGGGGGCAAAGAGGGCCATGGCCCCGGGCGGCATATGAAAGGGGGCGGCATCAAGTGCCACGTCGTTTTTATACTACTAGAAAAGGGGGCGGCTAATTTGCAGTCGGCTCCGGGCGGCAAATACCCACGCTACTCCAATGATTCTAATGCAATACAAACATGTCAGTAGTACTAGACACTTTTCTAGAGCGGTCATTTCAGCAGCCACCGCAATTATGTTATGACAGAGTCCAGAATCGTAAACGCCGCAGCTACCATATCTTTACTAAAACTTGCGGATATTATTTATAACAACACGACAAAATAATAAAATTATTTTTTTCGAATAGCTAAAAGGCCGCAGTAGCCGCAATTGGCACGTTGACGGACTGACAGTCTGACAAGACTGACAAAGTGACAAGTGACAGCAGATATTAGCTTGGAAGTTGAAACTTGGATGCAATGCAATCGTATAGAATTATTTACTGTGAAGAAAATTAAACAATATCACTTATCCATAAAAGCAACGACGCCATTTATTTATAATTGGCATCAAAAGTATACATCAATCCGCTATCATGACTATGAGACCAGATGATCACCGTAGAAAATGGGACAAAGACGAATTCGAAAGGATCGCTGCAGATCGGTTAAAAGCTGAAATAGAGGAAGAAGAACGAGCAAAAAAGAAAGGTAAATAAACCCTTTGATCATACTGACTACCAACGTCCATCCTTATTAGTGATAATCTGCTACATAAGTCCTTTTACGAATGCCTGCTCTGAATACATACCATGGACTCTAAAACACAACAACATCAAACGTGTGATGTTCATAAAGAATATATAGATATTTTTAAAACTTACTTATTTGATTTCAGCAACACCTGTCAAAAGAGAGCTCCTGAAACAGAGAGATTACAAAGTTGATTTAGATTCAAAGCTTGGCAAGAGTGTTGTTATTACAAAGAACACTCCAACCTCACAGTCAGGAGGGTACTACTGCAATGTATGTGACTGTGTTGTCAAAGATTCCATCAACTTTTTGGACCATATCAATGGAAAGAAACATCAAAGAAATCTTGGCATGTCCATGAAAATTGAAAGGAGTTCTTTGGACCAGGTTAGTACAAAGTATGCAGCCAGTTAATGTATGTAAGTATAAGAGATAATATGCACATTAACTCACAGGCAGGCAGGTTCCTCAAGTCTCATGTGTCTGGAAACAAATAGACTTACTTAATAGTCAGGGTTAAGCTAGAATCTAAATTATTCATTCACATTTATAGAAAAATCTGTACGAGTGAATGAATGAATAACTCATTAATCCGTTAATCGTTGATTAACAAAGTTAATATTTTGATATTTATTTTTGACTATTCACTTTAACTATTCTTGAGTAATCAAGTTCTGTGGACATAAACCACTTGTAGCTACTGTATCATATGTTGTGTTAGGTTTTTATTTTAGTAACATCTATTTATTATTCTTAGCCTGAAACACAGGTGTAACCTAGTTCAGGCATATCATAAGTAATCTTTTATATTTAATTGTAAGATATCTATTGTTAAAATGCTGTACATTTCTATTTAATAAACAAATTATTATTATTATTATTAAATTATTATTTAACTTAGATTAGAAATCATCACTATCAGGTATTAAGATTGAGATCAAACGCTTTACCTACTACTACTTGTCAAAAAAGTATATTTTTTTAAATTGAATCTAGCGATGGGCTTGACAGAGATATCATCTACATCTCAATCTGTGGAGTGTGAAGAAGGGTTACAAAATATCTCAATGCACATCGGACTTTAAACATTATTATATGGTTTTTGGCTAAGGGGTTAAAATATTGCTGATTAAAATAAAACAGTATGATGAGTCGATGACTTTTTGTACTATAAGCATCTGACTAACTTATATGGATTTATTAAAATAATATTAGAATTTAAAAATAAATTAATATTTAAATAACTCCATTAATTTCATACAAATCAACTGCAATAGTAACACAAAACTTATATAAGATGTGCAGAACCCTATGCACATAGCTAGGCCAATTATTTTTATTTGGTGTTGAGTCAGTCACCTAAGGAAAAAAATGTTTTACAAAATACCCAGTGAGTTAAGGCAAGAAATTATGACTAAGACATATACATTGTATTGTGACACACCTGGGTTTTCGTTAAAACCACGAAATTAATCATAATTTTACCGCATTGAACTGCATTAAGTTTAAACACCTAAATCTTAACACAAGGCTATATTCTTTAAATAATTTAGGTACGTATTTTTTTACTTTACAGGTGAAAGCACGCTTCGCTATGAATAAACGTAAATTAGAGGAAAAGAAGCGTGAATATGAACTTGACACTCGACTAAGGGAAGCAGCAGAAGAAGAAGCCAGGGTTAAAGAACAACGACGTGAAAGACGGCGCGACAAGAAACGTAAGCTCATGGAATCTGAGGAGCCTGAAGATACTCCAGCACAGTCAGAATTAGCCCAGATAATGGGATTCTCGGGCTTTGGAGGGGCGAAGAAATAATAATAAATAATTAAAGAAAAATAATAATAATTAATTAAAATTTGTTTGATACCTGCGAAAACGTTTTTTTTTATAATACTTAATAATAAAAGCCTATAGCACAATGGTTGCCAAATCACTCCTGTGACCTGTTTATTAATTAATTTAAGAAAACGAAAACTAAGGAGAGATACAATCAAAACATTACATGGCGATGACTAGTCATTTCCGCTGTGTCCACGCCTGTGGTGCACAATATCCAGCATTGTATTGTATGCATGCTTTCATGCGGAACAGGCAACTGAATCGACAAGGTCGTTTCAGTTAATGAAAACATACACGACATAGAGAACCTACATAGGTACCACAATCTTATTTATGTGGGTACACACGATAGAAAAATTCACTGCAATAAATCTTTTTTAGATACATACCTACAAATTAATATATTTTAGGAAGTTGTGGCACCTTTAGTATTAACCGTCCTTTGCGCCAAAATAATTTAATGGGGAAATCCCCCCCAAGATACTAACTATCTCCATACTACAACCTCATCTAAATACATTCAGCCGTTTGAGCATGAAAAGGTAACAGACAGAACACATCGAATCGCATTTATAATATTAGCATGGATACTTAAGTACCTACTGTAATTATTTATTACAACAGCTTTTAATTAAAGAATAGAATAGTTACAAACAATTAAACCTAAGTAGATAATAACTACTTAGTCTTACATAAAGTTAGGTCATACAGAAAAAATACCCTACAATTTTCTTGCCAGTACTTAAGTAATCACTGCTTATTATAAACATGAGAGTTTAGAATAAGCATGTTTTCAAAAGAAAGGCTTTCCAGCAGAGCTCTAAACTCGTGACGGGACCTATACCTACGACGTTATTAAAGACAGCCAATGCCTGCGGTATTGAATAAATCTAACGTTAATATCTACTCAACAAGCATTCGTTTCTAAACTTCCATTCAATCACAGAGTATCCTTCGAGTGCAAAGCTACCAAATATTTTGCATTTGGGCAATTTCAATGCCTCATACAGTGTCCACGAGTTTGCTGACAAGTAGTTTTTTTCAGTTGTGTTCATAGAGTTCATACTGACCAACAATATTGAATTATGTAACCACAGTCCAAATGCAGTTCCAGCTTTCAAATAAGGGGAGGTCACATAATAATCCAATTCAATTTCAATAATAATTCAAATTAGGTACCTACTTAATAGTTTGTCAAAAAAAACTGACTTCAAATGTCAAAACTGGACCAAATGAAATGGGACCACTCGGGAAGCACCACCACAGACTTTTCGGAAGAGCATATAAAAAATAGTTATGGGCATATTTATCTCTTGCTTATGCGGTGAAGGAAAACTTCGTGAGGAAACCTGCGTGCTTGAGAGATTTTCTTTATTGCATCTGAATTGTGACGTCTACCAACGCATTAGCATTAGCATGGTGGTCTAGTGGACTATATCCTAATCCCTCTCAAATGAGAGAAGACCCGTGCCCAGCAGTGGGTCAATAACGGGATGATGATGATTACTAGAACCGGGTATTTCATTCATTACAAATAATATTAAAGATAGGCTCCTTCCTATCACTAGGTATTTACATTATGAAAACTAAAAATACCGACCTTAAATTTTCTCATGGATTGTACCGACAGAGCCACGCAATAAAACATTAATTCGTTATTATGTTATAAAAAAGGGCTAAACATCTGTAAATACTTACGTAATGTAGGTACAATAGTAGCGATGATACAGCAAGCAATGATTTTCCGCCACAATCAGGCGAAACCACGCCCTCGTATAAAAGGCAAGTTCACAGTCATGGTGAATCAAAGTGGTGATCGTAGCCAGAGACATGAGGACGATACTTTTGATCGTTGCAATTTTAACATTACTTTATTCATGTATATCAGCGTATCAAGTGAGTGTTTAATGAACTTCATAATTACCTACCTTAGTCGAAGGCTAAACTTGACATACCTACTACATAAATTAAATTAATGGCTACATAATTAAATTGTTTTGTTTCAGATAACGTTCGATTCTCCTAACTTATCATGTAAGTAAATTTACCTTAGAGAAGAGCAATTCATTGTTTTATCCTCTTTTTTTCTGTTCCGTGGTTTTATCAATATCAGTTCATATTAATTATTTAAGTACTTATGTATCAGTGTTTAAACATACCGAAACTTTACGTAGGTATACATTTTTACTGTTTACTTTTTATTAGCAAGCCCTTTTAAAGCTAGATTTCTTTTGTATTCGATCACGGTTAGAAATAGATAAACAACAAGTGAAAGATCGTACTTATTGTAATACTTAGTCAAATAAAACAATTGTTCAATAAGTAAGTGTGGCCTAAATTTCTAAGGTTGGATGCCTTGTAGGATGGTCCTACAAATAATCACATCTATCTCACCAGTTCGGTCTGCTGCTAAGGCCAGGCCACACTGGAAAAATACTGATCTTCAAAAGTAGCAAAATTATCGTCATTTTCGTCGAAAATAACTCCTCATTTTCGTTCTCATTTACCATCTGCTCTCGTCCATAGTGCAAACTAAGTTGCAGGTTGTGTTCATAGAGTTCTACCTACTCACTGTAATACTAGACCTAAAATTTTCCCCACAACCATAGGTACAGAATTGTCTTTAACTGCAACTCTAAAGTTGCTAATTAAACGTTTAGTTATTATAACGTGTTACTTACTATCACTTATTAAAGTTCCTAAGTTAAGTTAATTTTGTTTATTAAAATTTAAGATGTCGATTTTTTCAATATTTTTATATTTTTCATTACAAATATATGCAATGGCATAAAATTGAATAGGTTTTGCCCACTGAAATAACTTTCTGTCATAAATGCCTTTAGTATACATACTTTAATTTAAATTGTTAAGAGACACCAAACAGTTATTATATTTTTTAGATGACCATGACAGTATTGAAGAAATACAGCGGGAAAAACGGCAATTGGAAAGTTTTGACGATGAATACCCGACGGCGTCAAATCAAAATGAAGAAGAACCAGGATTTTGGGATAGGATTGTCAAAGTAGCACTTAAGTTATTTAGTAGGTTTATAGAATGGTTAAATTCATCGTAAGGAATCATGGAAATCATCGAAGACAGGAAAAATCCAAATGTTTCAGGACCTACTCCTACCAAATTCCATATAAGTCGGTACTGAGTGCTATATGTGCGGAATAAATTGTAATTAATTTATTAATTGTAATAACGGGTCATTTCATTTCACTATTGGAATAGTTCCCTACTCAGTACGAGGACCAACGTAAGTATATTACGAATATTTCTGGCATTTCTGGCTTACTTCTTATATAGCGGTCATCTGACAAATTAGTTTAAAATGACCCAATTAGTTCAGCGGTAGTTAACACTGCCTTCTGTGCTAGGGGTCCCGGGTTCGAATCCCTGTAGGAACAATTATTTGTATGTATGTATGTATGTATAATGATGTATCTATGTATAATATGTATGTATTTACAAAAAAAAAGTAGATATGTAGTATATCAACCTACTAGTATCTGTAACAAACCTCGTTGCTTAGCTCGCAACAAGATGACGCTGTGAAATAATGTCCAGAAATATTTATTTATTTTATTTTATTGAACTACGTAAGTCCTGAAATTAAATTACCTATTCCAGTACCAGTGCAGATCCACGGTAGAACGTTAGCGTAAGATATTCCCAGAACACAAATATCCGTCATCAATCGTACTACCTCAAATTACGAGCACTCCTACAGGTAGAAAGTTAAGCAGTATCCTCTTACCACTGAGTACTACCACCGAATAACCCGTAATCTTCAAAAACTTCAAGTTATTCCCGGAATATATTAATTATTGTGTCAAATAAAAATAAAGACATACAATATAAAATAATATATTTATTGTAATGAAGTGGCATTATAGAGGGTTGGTACTTAAGTAGTAATTTAACATGTTATTATAATTTCAAGGAACCAGCACAATGGCACGTTTTTGTTTACTTTTTATTAAAAGATCATTATCATACAATTATTCATTAATTGTATTTTTATAAAAAAAAACAATAACCACAAAGCATGATCCAGTAATAATGAAACTGGTACTATTTTATTATTTAGGTACCAGATTGATTGAACTCTTAAAACTATTATTTTAACAAGAGAGTAGCATAGCAGTACATACGAAGCTAAAACTCGATAATGTTACAATATCATAAATGCAGAATTTCGAGGACGTATAAATTATTAAACTCGACGAGAGATACAAGAACTTTTCTCCTAAAATACTGCAGCGATTGACAGACTAATCATTTATTTTTAATAACAATCCACAAGTGGTAGGAATAACTTATTTCAACTACACATTAAGAACTATTATTGAACATTAACAAACAATTCTATAACAAGTAGTAATATGTGACATCCAGCGTGCTCTTTGTATTAATACTTACAATATCAAGTAAAGTAAAACTAAATTGCTATTCCGAATGAGTTTTCATAAATAACAACAATGAAAATAAGAAAACAAGTACTATTAAATGCAAACATAAGACTTTAGTAAAATAATGAACACAAAGTTGTAGTAGGTATTTATAACTACCTATAATATGCTTGAAACTAACATCGTATCGTTGTTTTAGGTGGGATATACGAATAGATACGCTATGAATAACTATTGAATTCAGTGGGAATGGTGCAATATTCAGTCAATTGGGTCAGTAACTATTGTCATTATGTGAGACTAGTAAATTATTTTATTGACACATAATAGGTAGGTAAGGCAATTGCATCGATTTGGGTGTGCATATAGAATTTAAAAAAAAAGCTATTATAAACAAAACCCGAATAGATTAAATTAATGTATTAATGTGATCTTTTCGGCCATAGGTTGAGGGCCCGTCGCACTCAACCTATAACCAATTTTCTATTCTTATAAAACTCTCTTTTCACACGCTTTGGGTAAAAAACGCGAGTCTAATTATGCGACAGGCTGCCCATCACCAACATGTAAGACCAATAAATCTTAATATTTCCGCTAAGCAAGACGAGGATCAATACATTCATACTAATAAAAAGATTGCAGAATTTTGTCATTTGAGATTTACATAAATAGTTTTATACAACTCATTACCTTGGTATATACAAACGATGATAAACTTCGTATGTTATTTCCAAGACTTCTAATGAACGTGTAAATTTTATTTGCAGTCATAAAATATAATCATTACTACTAATATTTTTTACTTAATCTAGTTAGAAATTGAATTTGGAATACCAATCAAACATAACCTCTTCTTTGTTTGCACCCGCATACAATAGAGAGGTCAAGCTATATCTCGGGGTCCACAACCGTTTTTCCTTCATGCCGAGCGGAAACATTTTTTTCAAAAAAAATAGATATTGCCTCAACCGATAAGCACGGAAGACATGCGCTAAAAGCACTATAAATTAACATTTTTTTCTAGTGGAGGGCCATAAGATTTATAAACTCGGATCATAGGACCAGCCAATGAATCTTTATATAAACTTTTGAAATATGTTATAAACAACATACAATTTTTTTTTATTTATGCTATAGCCTTAATTTTTTTATTATTAAAAAAAATATTATACATTTTTGAAAAGTAGAGCTATTACAACATGTCCTTGGGCCTCAATTGATTGTAGGTATAAAAAGGTGAGAGGTGAGGGGGAAATATATAAGGGACAGCAGCCGTTGACGCGGTCCACCCATTCAGTAAATTGTTGTTACATTTTTTTACTTTTTATTTGAGCTTTTAATAATGCAGTCCAACAGTTTTTTATGAAGATTCATGGACTGGCCCTGGATTTTGAGCTATTACAATTTTTATGTCTTACGGCACTCCACTATTCGTAAAATTGTAATATCAAATAACTTCTAATGTTGAAATCGTAACTACATGGTTTTTGTCAATAGGTACATATTATTTTAGGCAGCCTATTTTGAAATGCATAATATTATTATTATTATTCAAATCCATACAAATGCTAAAAACAATAACAGTAAGTTACAGTGTCAGAAATAATTAAATTAGTAAGTAATAAATTACCAAAACCTGCATAAAGTTAAACTGTATTAGTGATCGCCATACTAAAGAGTACATACAACGACGTAAGACTTAATATAAAACGACCAAAATATTTACAAAATACAAGAGATAATCGCATTCAAATAGTTTGATTTCTGTAATATTTTTGTAGCAAATTTAATGTTGTATTTTTAGGTAACTACTACCGTCCAATCTAAACTGCAAGCTGTCCATTAATAATACTATCGTCGCAAGTATGACCTGCATAATATAGGTAGGACGAGATTGGCAGTTGCTCTGCTAAAAAAAACGATTATTGGCAGGGGTTATCCCAACAATATTATATAAATATTATAATTTAAATTATTTACACACTATACAGTGCATATCTAGGTCTGTATGACAGAACGTGCCTCAAGTCCAGGTTGGATCATTTCATACACATATTACATCACATCACGTTACATAACGGTTTAAATTTAGAATCTGTATATTGAATATATGTAATCGAACGCTTTTCAGAGGAATAGAGCCGAGAGTCAGTATTATTTGATGTAACAGAACAGTAAAGACACTTAACCTACTTCCAACTGTATGAATATTTGTATTTATTTAACGAATTATCTTCTATTGAATTTTATATTTTAATATACTATAACCAATAGAAGATAATACATTTTCATATATAGGTACCATAATCAATTACAAAAATAGCAACATAGCAAATCAATTAAGTACTAAATTTATATTGAAAACAGTATCTATGGATATTATTAAATTGTTGTTTTACAAATAAAAAAAATATCGTTGTCTAGTACTATCATACTGGATTTTGTACCAGGTGGAAGAAAAGTTCACAACTAAAAGGCACCGCAAAAATGATTGCCTTCGAGCATTTGGCCATGAACAACCAATTGTTTTATATAGAAAGAAAGAAAGAAAATAATATTTATTGACACAGTCACAAACAATGCACACAATAACATAAAAAAAGAAAGAAAAAAAAACATTGGACAATAAACAAAGTCATTGTGTGCCCCACGGCTGTGCCAAATGACCCAGTTCAGCTAAAAGCCAGACAACTGGTAAGCTGCCTGGCGCATAATATACTTAGCAGTTCTATAATTCAGCACGTTTCATGAATGAACATAACCAAAATACTATTCGCGTGCGATTGTAGTTACGACAGCCGTGGGCGAAGTGACTCCGTGGCGCGTGAGTACAGCCATAGGCTCCGCGACAAAACAATCAAAACATGTATCCAGAAACAGGTCTTGTACAAACCGTCTCGCACACAACATGTATGTATCTCTCGCAAGTAAAGAACACACGTCTGAATAAACACAAGGACTGCGGAATACTTCCGGATAACGCTGTTTCATTGACAATAGTACTGATCGAGCCTGGAAACAAATAAATATTAATGATTATATTCATATTTTTCAGTTTCTCAGTAAAATAAATGTATTCCAAAAAAACACACACACCAAAAGATATAATATCACTCAGGATCATTGTAAATATTTGTAACCAGCAGAGAGAACAAATTATTAAAACTGAATATCTCTATTGGATTAGAACCATCGCGCTATTTAATTGGTCTGAGAGAAATATGTTTGGACCTGAATGATATTACATAATGTTTTTTTTTATATTTATACTTGTGTGAAGACTGAAAATATGATTCCGCTATTGGATAAGAAACTATATTCAGTGTAAAAATTATGTTATTTGAAAAAACAAATACCTGTTTTAAATGTATTGGGTTGGACATGTTATGCACTTGATGCAACAGTTCTGCTTGTGGACATAAGTTCCGGTCGTTGGTGGACTTATCGTACGTCGGACTGCGTGCTTCCGTGTTACTGGTACCTGACCCATCCATACCTAGCAAATGGCAATCAATGAAATACATATTATACTTTTAACTGGAACGTCAGTTCTATTCTATTTGTTTCACATAAATTGATGATCTACATATATTATGACAAGTGTATAATATTAGTATCACAAAATGTTTAATAACTTAAACAGTACTTTTTTAAACTATGACGGGTAGCTAAAACTCCAAAATATTTCTGGATGTAAATTCATGATACTATAAAATGTATAAAAAGGAATCTTTACTATGTAAAAAATCCTTACCAGCAAAGAAAGCTTCACGTAGCTCATAGGACGAAGGCGGTCGAGTGCGAACACAGGCCAAACAGTCGGCTGTGGCGTGCCGCCACTTACTGCTGGTTGAAATGGATTCGGATGGAGCGTCATTAATAACTGCTCCCGTATTCTGACCCAAGTTTACAGCTCCATCAGCAATGGGACGAGACGAGTCAACGGGTTCTTGGTTTATAATTACACTCTGTGTCTCTTTTCTAACATTTCTAGGAATTGTATCGCTTTTGCTGTCACTATTAGCTATGTTTACACCTTCATCAGCAGTTTTGGTTGGTGTAGTATTAATACCATTTTCTTCTTCACTCAGTGTGGCGACAAGCCTTTTGGTTTTGTCTTTGGTAACACGTGTATTTATGTCAACTGTTTCTACGTTTTCATTAGTTGTATCTACATTAGCGGCCATTGTTTCAGCCTTATCTGGATTCAAACACACTTTGTGAATTTGAACCGCTATAGTATTTGAACTAGCTGCAACAGTCAAAGTGGATTTTTTTGTAGTATTGAAGAAATGTTAAATAGTGACTAATAAGTACGACCTAAATTTGTAACAAAGACACTAGGTACCTACCTCTATGAGAAGCCAATTTTTGACTATCAGGTGTAGCTCGTGACTTATTTTCCGTGCTTGCGCTACTAGTATCCACAAGAAAAGATGGGAGGCGATCACGTTTAGTGTGCTCACTTTTATCAGTGTCTTCATCATTTCTATCTTCGTCTCTAAAAGATAAACGTAAACGTTATTTTTTAGTTGACAGGACTCAAACGCCCGTAGCGTCTATTCTACAATATTTATTATCTATTCTTGAATCAAAACATCTTAGGAAAATGTTACTAGTCTAAATGCATGTTATGAGTAGGAAAGGCAGGGAAATGAATTACAAAATACCTTGGAAACAATTCCATCAGGTCCTTCGGAAGGCAGATGCCCATGTAAGCTGGTGTGTTGTGGTGTGCGGGCGGCGCGGCGGGGGCGGCGGCGCGGCGCGGGCCCGGCAGCGCGGCGCCGCCCGCCGCCCCCGCCGCCCCCGCACTCAACCCTGGCGAAGCTCGCGCACTCTCCCCCAGGGGTAACGGCTTCCAATCGTATTCCAACAAACTAAAACCGCATAATAACACCGACTCGGCTCTAGATCATTCGTAACACCTTCACAAAATAATAACCTAAATGTGTTAATACTTTAATTAGGAAATGACATTTCAGAGGGATTATATAATAGTCCGCCACGTTAGCCTAGTGCGGGTTTGCAGACGTCACAAGTCATCGAAAAATTCTCTCAGGCATGCATTTTTCCTCACGATATTTCCATTGACCGTTTTATCATGTGATAAATACGCATGTGGTTAGCTTTCGGATTGAACTCGAGACTTCACAGTTCACAGTTCAAACTACTAGGCTATCACAGGGTTACATAAACTTATATCCTTTATTGTAAAAATGTGATTTAAATTACCTAAGTTTTGTTATTCTTTCTTTGGTGGACTTAGCTCTGTCCCTTAATGAAGAGAACGGCTTTGAACGTCGATTTGTGTCCGTTAATAACCAGCTTAAGTCATCCATTTCACTCGAACCTGTTGCAGCGCTTTCCGATAAATGAGGCCTTTAAAAAATAATTACATATTTATTATTTTATTCTATCACATTGTATTCAATTCAATATTTTAATAATACAAATAGATTTTAACAAGAAGCGGTCTTCATAAGCTTACATACATGCATTATTGTGATAGAGTTACTTACCGTCTGTTAAGTGACTTCAATGTCGCATATCCAGTCATATCATTATGGGATGGCGGCGAGCTTGAGACTTCATGACCCGCGAAACCTTAAAAAATAAATTTATAAGAATTGTTAGGCTCTTAGGCTATTTCTCCTCCCTGTTGACCTAATAAGGTACAAATATAATTATAAAAGAACTTACTAGAAGTGGAAGTGCGACGTTGTAGTTCAGAAATTTTCGGCCGGTGCGTGCTGTTACTGCTCTTCATACCATACAGACTCGAAGAGCTTGGTATGGGACTCAAAGTCAAAACTCGATCCCTGCAAATAATTTAACACATAAGAATAGAAGAAAAGAGTTTAGTACATGAGAGGTCATGTCTTGACTTACGGAATGGCGTATTTCCCAAGAAATGAATCACAACTACTAACTCCGCTGGTACTAGATTCACTGGTATTTCTCACTCTACCTTCATGGGCATGCTCTAAAGAGTTCATTCTACCTATTAATAATCTATTCTCTGCAATTGGTATCCGATGAGGACGCTCATAGCTCGAACAATCTCGCAGTATATCTACGGTTCTCGATTCAGATAATGTGGGCCGATCGTGTGAACTAGTACAGCTTTGCGATGGCAGCGTTTGAGACTTCCTTTTATCTGGTCGTCCATCAGTGTAGCCTTTAAGATCCGGTACATCTTGATCATTTACTTCCGAATGATCGACCGATAGTGATCCCATTTTTCCAAAAAGTTTTGTAGTGTCCGATTGCAAACTTTCTGCAACGCTTTGATCGGTATGATCCGAATGCTCGCTCATTTCCGTGTCGAAGGCATTGTAACGACATTCGGGTACAACATAATAATGTATGTCTGTGCCTTGTTCAAAGTTAGAGTAAGTTTCGTCTGGAATCACTGGGAATTGGTCGTGCCTCGTATGCCGTACGCATAGCCAACCTACAAAAACATCAGAAAATAAAACGGGGAATTTCGATTTACGTATAATAAATAAAGAAGAGTGTATATCCTTACCAAGATCAGAGAGTAGATTAGCACCATCGTATGTACTTCCTATAAGGCCAAGGACATAAAATGCAGTTGCGCGCACAGAATACACCGGATTGTACTTAGCCAAACGTACAATGTGTACCAACACGGAGTCTTCCAAGTAGCCGTTGCTCAGACTCATAAGTTGCTGAAGTCCCTGTGACGTCACGGCCGTGTTACCCACTGCCCACAGCGATGCTTTTATGTCAGCAATTTCTTGTTCGTTGGCGCACTTCTTTCGTTGCAGAACCTAGAAATATTTTAAACTTGTAGTGATATGCGTTTGCGTTGTTGTTGTATGCGTTGTAAAATTATTATATATACGTCATTGGTAATTCAGATAATACACATAATATTTAATAATATCTATGCACAAATTACCGTAGGTATGTGAGGAATGACTAGACGAAGTTTTTAATTAATTTACACCAATTGGGATATTATACTACGCAATATCGGAATAGAAATATCCGTAATGTCTTTCCGCAATTCCAATAAATAATAATAAAAAATACATTGCGCCGGTGCGGGTCGCGCACGCGGCGCCAGCGCGGCGTGCAGGTGCGGCGGCGGGCGAGCCCGCGGCCCACCTCACTCGCCCACCGCCTCCTCTAGGCGGGGGGTACAGTTACCTTGTAGTGGTCGGGCAGCACGGAGACGAGCAGGGCGCGCGCGCGGTGCGCGGGTGCGGGTCACGCACGCGGCGCCAGCGCGGCGTGCAGGTGCAGCGGCGGGCGAGCCCGCGGCCCACCCCACTCGCCGCCCGCCTCCTCTAGGCGGGGGGTACAGTTACCTTGTAGTGGTCGGGCAGCACGGAGGCGAGGAGGGCGCGCGCGCGGTGCGCGGGTGCGGGTCGCGCACGCGGCGCCAGCGCGGCGTGCAGGTGCAGCGGCGGGCGAGCCCGCGGCCCACCCCACTCGCCGCCCGCCTCCTCTAGGCGGGGGGTACAGTTACCTTGTAGTGGTCGGGCAGCACGGAGGCGAGCAGGGCGCGCGCGCGGTGCGCGGGGTGCGCGGGTGCGGGTCGCGCACGCGGCGCCAGCGCGGCGTGCAGGTGCAGCGGCGGGCGAGCCCGCGGCCCACCCCACTCGCCGCCCGCCTCCTCTAGGCGGGGGGTACAGTTACCTTGTAGTGGTCGGGCAGCACGGAGGCGAGGAGGGCGCGCGCGCGGTGCGCGGGTGCGGGTCGCGCACGCGGCGCCAGCGCGGCGTGCAGGTGCAGCGGCGGGCGAGCCCGCGGCCCACCCCACTCGCCGCCCGCCTCCTCTAGGCGGGGGGTACAGTTACCTTGTAGTGGTCGGGCAGCACGGAGGCGAGGAGGGCGCGCGCGCGGTGCGCGGGTGCGGGTCGCGCACGCGGCGCCAGCGCGGCGTGGAGGTGCAGCGGCGGGCGAGCCCGCGGCCCACCCCACTCGCCGCCCGCCTCCTCTAGGCGTGGGGTACAGTTACCTTGTAGTGGTCGGGCAGCACGGAGGCGAGCAGGGCGCGCGCGCGGTGCGCGGGGTGCGCGGGTGCGGGTCGCGCACGCGGCGCCAGCGCGGCGTGCAGGTGCAGCGGCGGGCGAGCCCGCGGCCCACCCCACTCGCCGCCCGCCTCCTCTAGGCGGGGGGTACAGTTACCTTGTAGTGGTCGGGCAGCACGGAGGCGAGGAGGGCGCGCGCGCGGTGCGCGGGTGCGGGTCGCGCACGCGGCGCCAGCGCGGCGTGCAGGTGCAGCGGCGGGCGAGCCCGCGGCCCACCCCACTCGCCGCCCGCCTCCTCTAGGCGGGGGGTACAGTTATCTTGTAGTGGTCGGGCAGCACGGAGGCGAGCAGGGCGCGCGCGCGGTGCGCGGGGTGCGCGGGTGCGGGTCGCGCACGCGGCGCCAGCGCGGCGTGCAGGTGCAGCGGCGGGCGAGCCCGCGGCCCACCCCACTCGCCGCCCGCCTCCTCTAGGCGGGGGGTACAGTTACCTTGTAGTGGTCGGGCAGCACGGAGGCGAGCAGGGCGCGCGCGCGGTGCGCGGGGTGCGCGGGTGCGGGTCGCGCACGCGGCGCCAGCGCGGCGTGCAGGTGCAGCGGCGGGCGAGCCCGCGGCCCACCCCACTCGCCGCCCGCCTCCTCTAGGCGGGGGGTACAGTTACCTTGTAGTGGTCGGGCAGCACGGAGGCGAGGAGGGCGCGCGGTGCGCGGGGTGCGCGGGTGCGGGTCGCGCACGCGGCGCCAGCGCGGCGTGCAGGTGCAGCGGCGGGCGAGCCCGCGGCCCACCCCACTCGCCGCCCGCCTCCTCTAGGCGGGGGGTACAGTTACCTTGTAGTGGTCGGGCAGCACGGAGGCGAGCAGGGCGCGCGCGCGGTGCGCGGGGTGCGCGGGTGCGGGTCGCGCGCGCGGCGCCAGCGCGGCGTGCAGGTGCGGCGGGGGGCGCGCGGCGCGACGAGCCCGCGACCCGCCCCGCCCGCCGCCCGCCTCGCTCACCGCCAGCGCTTCGTGCACGCCCGCCTCCACTAGACGCACGTACCTATACAAGAAACACAATTCTCGATCAAAACACTGTACTTTTAGGGTCCCGTACCCAAAGGGTGCCAACGGAACCCTATTACTAAGCCTCCGCTGTCCAAACGTCCGTCTGTCTGTCTGTTTGTCACCGGGCTGCATCTTATGAACCGTGACAACAACATTTAAAATTTTTCAACATTTAAATACATACATATTATACATAGATATCCATGACTCGGATACAAATGTTGATGCTCATCACACAAACATTTGTCCCTACCGAGATTCGAATTCGGGACCCATAGCACAGCAGGCAGCGTTAACTACCGCTGAGCTAAACGGGTCGTCGTGATATCATGGTAAGAATTGCAATGGCCAAACAGGCATTTAACGGATAAAGAAATTTATTTCCAGCCAATATAAAACCCAGTATCCGAAAACGTTTTATAAAGACCTATGACACAAAGGGACAGCGATCGGTTAGAGATATTTGAAATGTAGTGCTAGAGAAGGATAGAGATCATTTGGACGGAAATGAAAACGATAAAGTATTAGTGATTGTAAGCGAGAAAAGACAACCGCTAAGAACCATAGAGAATAGGAGAGGAAAGACACGACGACTTCTATAGAACCATAATGGAACCTAGACGAAGTTTTGATGAACAAATGAAGGAAAAAGTGGGAATCGATTCGTATCAAGAGGTCAAGAACAAAGCAAAAGATAGAGAACAATGGCGATTGCTCCACCAACAAGAGCTGAGCTCTTAAATTAATAATAACTAATAACGGCCATAGGTAACTGTAAATGGTACGGAACCCTTCGTGAGCGAGTCTAACTCGCACTTGACCGATTTTAAAAATCATGTTACGTTGTATTTTAAAGAGATGGAACAGGTTGGCATATAACCAATGGAAATCTGTTTAAGAATCCTACACTTCTTATATTATTACTAGCAGATTTTGCTACACGTTGCTGATGCTAAATTATAAATTAGATTAGTCTTGGACACACCAGTTTCTGTGACATGGTCCGCGCTCGCCACTCCTTCTCCGCGCCTCAAGCCTCAGCCCCGCGCGTCGCTATAAATAGGGCCTTCTTTTTCTCGCTTCAGCTGTACAAGTTAAGTGCCGCCCTCTACCGGTCGGACCTCGCCTCGAAGCCTTCGTCGAACCCACCCTGAGCTTAATTCACCCTACTGTGGCCTAGCATGTTTAGTGTCAATAAATTTGTATATGTTTTGTATTTCCGAGTGTAATTTATCTCCATTAATTAGTTCCCGGTCGGCCACGTTCCTAAATCGTGCCCACCACGTTACACCGTTTTGTAATGAAGTTGTATTACTTTGAGTCAATAAAGATTGCAATCAAAAAAATAAGCTATAAATTGAGATATAGACTTAAGGTGGAAGCTTTCCGGTAGCCCGCGAAATTCATTAACCGCTTTGATTGTCTATTTCATGAAAAATGTTCAGTCTGACAATGACCGGCAAATTGCAAAAAAGTACGAAAATTTGAATTTCGCGGGCTACCGTGAAGCTTCTACCTTAACGTTTAAAATTTCATTTAAACCGGTTTATTAAGTCAGAAGTTTACGTGCAACGTGACAAGTTAATAATACCTATAATTATAAGACTTCGTCCAAAAATCCAGATGTTTCTTGAGAAATGCAATCGACTTGGTGTCGACTGATTGTACTGCGACGGCGACCTCAAGGCTCAACCAGAGTAGATAACCTCTATCGCTGACTGCTGCAAAGTCCAGGGATGCAGGGTCGGCGGTTTTATCTAGGCGACAGTTCTGACACAACAACTCCTTCATCGTTATCAACTTTTCCACGTAGGTCTGTCGAAAACAAAGCATACGTAAGTTCGTATACTACACGACAAATAAATAATTACATCCATGAATTGCACAATATTTATGTTCACAAACAACACAAAGCACTTACAGGGACATGGTAAGCTTCTTCCAAAATGGAGAGTGCAATTTTGATAACCGCTTTTGATTCGTCCTTCACTTGGCCGACGAGCATTTTCAATATCCAAGTGTCCATATCTACACCGGTATTGGCTTCATTGTTATCTTTGTGAGGAGACTTTAGATGGTCGTGTATCACATTCTTTTTCAATTTAGCTTTTCTTCGGACCAATTCGCAAGACTTTCTAGACGCCCTCAAAAGGACGTTTAAAAATTGCGTTGTATACAATCTTGAAGCTTGAATGTTACACGTAAGGGTCTTCGCTAGAATATCTCTCGGGTATGAATCCAAAGTGTAATCTAAACTCGATATTACTAACTTCACATAGCAGCTATGATGAGTCTTTGTAGATAGTTCTAAAAGACTGAAAAGTATAGAACAACAAAATAAGATTTGCATTGTGTTTCCTTCAAGGAACTAAAATAATAAAAATAATGAGTTTTTCGTAGACTTTTCTATGGCAGTGGCAGTAGCCCGACGTTTCTTGGAGGAATAATCAAAACTGCATTGGAACCCACAATGAAATTATGAAATTAAATCAGAGTAAGAAAATAATCAGTTTTCCACTTCACTCCTTGTCAAGCAATTAACAGATTATCATTAGCAGTAAGTAGTATCACTCACTTTTCATATAATCCAGTCTGTTTGAACAGCTTCAACCCGTTGTGTGAATGACACAGTTGCCCCATAAACAGGAAGTACATCTGACACATAGTGTTGCACATATGTTGTGGACTGAATAAGCATTCGTGAGCCTTTAGACCCGTTTCAATAGCCTCAATCTGTCGGCTCACGTCCAAGAAAAAGTCTTCTAACAACCTTTGGCACTCGAGCTAAAACACAAAATCGTCCATTTAGCTATAATCATAATTGTCTTAAAGGCAGGTGTTCGCATATTAATAATTACATTATATTACTGGTTAGCTAAAATACAAGTCAAAACTTCATACTTACATCATTGTGTCTCAGTAAATGCCTAATAAGTTGGCACCCGGCACGCGTCGCAGAGTGACCATGACATGTACTAGACAAATCTGTATGGGAATACTTATTGGAAGACGGTTTCAGGTAGTTGATAATACGGCCTACCCAAGCTTTGTGACCACTATCGTTTAGGTTTAATAAAGGTGTTTCATTTTCCTGTAATAACATTTAAATGCATAAATAATAATCTAATATATAAAATTCTCGTCTCACAGTTTTCGTTGCCATACTCCTCCGAAACGGCTTGACCGATTTTCATGAAATTTTGTGAGCATATTGAGTAGATCTGAGAATCGGCCAACATCTATTTTTCATACCCCTAGGTGATATGGATGTCCTTCACCAGATTTTTTTTCACTCTTCTACCACCAACCCGTATAATGTGGCAAAACAACGTTTGCTGGGTCAGCTAGTAATAATATAATAATAGGATTTATTTAAT
This sequence comes from Craniophora ligustri, assembly GCA_905163465.1. Classification (NCBI taxonomy): domain Eukaryota; kingdom Metazoa; phylum Arthropoda; class Insecta; order Lepidoptera; family Noctuidae; genus Craniophora; species Craniophora ligustri. The sequence continues at coordinate 7,446,683 of LR990959.1, forward strand.
TATACTTTTCAATAATGGACTAAGAATTATAAAACTTAAAATAATATATTACATAATAATATACCTTCAATATAGTTCGTATTATTTCCCAATTCCAGGTGTTACCATCCTTGTTGTGCATTACCATCGTGCATCGAATTAAACTGTCACTGTCTCGTTCGAAGAGATTAAAAAACTTCGCCGTTTTAGAAACTCTACTGACTGCCGCACTTGTTCGAGAACTAACACTTTTACTTTTAACTAAAGCGCTTACATTTCTGTTAGGAACATCGGCTCTTGAGCCAACACTGTGCCTTTTTGGTTCATTTTCATTATCAGAATCGTTTAAAAATTCAATACTATTTTCTTTATGGAGGGAAACGTCATGTTTTGGTTTAACCATACTAGCGTTGTTTTTTTCTTTTCGACTTTTAGTAGTATCTTCTACTTTCTCTCTAAATGCACCACTACAATACTGGATAATGTGGTCTAGGAACAAGCTGCTACTCGCGGGCCTCGCTTCGAGCATGGAGTGCAGGCGTCGCAGCGCCGCGACTGCAGCTAAAGCTTGTGGCTTGCCGGCCGAAGCCTGCGACATGAGCGTAGGAAGCGCCGGCGTTATACTACATATTTGAGGAGGTAGATATAGGTGTATTAAATGCAATAGTTGACCCAATAACACAGTCGCTCGGACGGATATAAAAGTATCACTTGTAACAATCACTTCAGCTAACCCGTCTAACAGCCCAGCCTGAAAGTATAAAACTGTATTAAAGATATCACAAATTTATATTAGAAACCAAAATGCAATATGATTATATTATTAATATACCTCTAAGAAACACTGAAGTAAAAGTGCAAGATGAATTTCAATTATATCAGGGCCCGTAGCACCTAGGTGAGGTAATATGGCAGCCCCTTCAGCAGCAACAAATCCTTCATTCAATCGCCAAGAATCCTGAAATATTAATAAATTAATAATTATAATATAAGACCACTTTGTATGTGAAATATAAATTATAGGTAGAAGTGTATATCTTACTTGAAAGTCAGATGGATCAACTGCATCTAAAGCTACAGAAATCTCATCAGTCCATTCTGGTTGTGGTAATCCGACTAGTTCATACAAGAGATCCAATATCGCTTTCTGAAAATAAGTTATGCTACATGTTGTTAGTAGTTCTTTCATTTGAAATAAAGTTTTGAAATAAATGTCGTTTACTCACTCGAACCTCTAATCGTGGTAAATAAAGGGCAGCGACTAAAGCGTGCAGCCCGCCCGTGCTGCAAGGGTGGCAGAAGTGGAGCAAGCCTGGCCAACTACGGAGCACGCACAAAAGCGCGAGACGACTACATGTGAACCGCATCTCACGTTCATCCCTATTGAAATTTACTAAAAATATTAACATTTACACAGATGTTTCTATTGAGATTCTATTAGGACATGTGGTATAATAGTGGAGTGCCGTAAGATGTAAAAATTGTAAAAGCTCGGAATCGACCAGTCCATGAATCCTCATAAAAACTCTTAGACTACATTGTTAAAAGCTCAAGTAAAAAAGTTAAAAAATAAGTGCCACGATCTTGATTTAAAAAGAATTAACAACAATTTACTGGAATTTTAATGTAAAATTACTCATATTTCGCAAAAAATTACTAAAAATAACTGTCACTGGCAGTTTCAACCGCGTAATTTTATACTCATTTCTCCTCCCCATTTCACCCGTTAGGGATTCAATTTCTAAAAACGACGAAATATGTATGCTTTTATTTTTGCTGAGGAGCTTGAATATTCAATTTTTATTCTTCTTACTTTAAAAATGAAGGACTCCTCATATAAACTCTCAACCACTATTTCAACCTCTTATAGAGTTAATTTCTAAATCCCTTAATTTTTAAAATATGTATTTATTTATTTTTAACCAAAAGCTTGTACATGAAATTTCATACCTCTAACTTCGAAAATAACGGATTTGCATTACAGCCGTGTATCCCTTATTATACACCGTGAAATTATATAGGTTTATGGATCGAAAATTTTGGACTCTATATCAATAATGGAATCTATTTATGTAAATTTTAAATAAAATAAAGATATTTTTTTTTATAAAAAATGTGACAGACGAACAAAAAACTAGAACGAACCTAGGATATATGGTAACGCCACAAAATTTAACGTACTACGATTACTACGATCGATATCATTCAATGTTACTCACACACACAAACAACTAAGCAGTAAACCATGCCGACAAACAAAGCCGACAGAAATCATAAAAGCCGCCCGCGCCGCGCTCGCTGCCGCCAACTTACCTACTCGTGTCATGTTGCCGCCAAGCCGCAAGGCCGCACTATTATTACCTACCTAAAACTGCGCGGCGAGAGCGCGGCAACATTGCGCCCGGTCGCCATTTCTCCAGTTCTGCTGCAACTCGCGCGCGATAAGGTTGCATTGTTTACGTTTTACGTTGCCACACGAAAATGAGTCGTCAGTACGAATATTCGAACGCGGAGTACTTAGCAATGGTTCAGCTGTACGCTGTTGCCAACTACAATTTAGAAGAGGCCAGGCGGTTGTATTCCCGGCCGGAACATTTAAATGCGCTGCGGCTACGAGGGATTGAAAGTCCTCAAGTGCCTTCACCACATACCATCTTGTCTGCAACTCAGCGCCTTCTCGACCATGGGCAATTCCGTGTACCAGCTCACGCGCAAGGTCGAGGTCGCCTGAATAACTCGCCGGGGATCGAAGACGCTCTTCTGGAGTACTTCGAGCGGGATCCGCGGCGAAGCACAAGAATGGCGGCACAAGAATTTAATGTTAGCCAATACTTCGTATGGAAAACATTAAATACTAATAACTTGCATCCATATCATTTCCGTCGAGCTCACGTCATCAACAACGACGATGCACCGGCAAGAGTTGCCCTTTGTCATTGGTTGCTAAATAATAGTAACGCTTCCATACTTTGGACAGATGAGTCATTGTTTACTCGAGTGGGACTGTACAATGTACACAATGAACATTACTGGGCTCTTATGAACCCACACTTAATACGGGAAGATCATCACCAAGTTCGATTTAGTGTAAATGTGTGGGCCGGTATTATAAACGACCAATTAATAGGACCTGTTTTCATTGAAGGCCATCTAACGGGCAGCTCGTATTTAGACATGTTACAAACGGTAATATCGGAGCTGTTAGATGATATCCCTGTAGCGTACTTAGCAGGGATGTACTATCAGCATGATGGCTGCCCCGCCCATTATTCAAGTGTAGTGCGTGCCTACCTAAACACTCAGTTCGGTGATCGGTGGATAGGCCGCGGCGGTCCCGTGGCTTGGCCGGCTAGGAGCCCGGACTTAACGCCTTTGGACTTTTTCTTGTGGTCGGAAATCAAAAGACTTGTTTATACCCGTGAACATGAAAATCGTGACGAGTTACGCAGTGCGATAGTGGACGCCTTTGATAGAGTGAAAAGTGACAGAGACACGTTAAGAAAGCTAAAAGACAATAGTATAAAACGGGCACGTTTGTGTATTGAACGCGGCGGACTCCATTTCGAGCAGTTGCTTCGGTACAGAGAAGTGTGAATAAACTTTTTGCAGGTAACTTGTATGTAAAGTTGATTATTTTGTAAATAGCTCCAATTTTTTAAATACGCCTGAAATACCTACCCAACCTCTTGACTGTTTCAGCTATCTGTTTTTAATTATTGATACAGTAAATACCTTAAGTTATTTATTGAAAAGTTATGTTCATGTAAAGTATTTCTGGCGGTCCTAAGCCCGTGGAAAGTATGAAGGAGAAATTGGAGTACAATTTACGTTATTCCGTGAAAATGTTGCCGCAATGATTGGTGCAGCGGCTGTACAAGCGACTGCTGCGCAAGACGTCGCGAGTTCGATCCTCGCACGGAATTGTATGATCTGCAGGTAATTGTTCTGTGTGTGTGTGTTAACTCTCTGCTTGGGGAAAGTTTAAAAAAGAAAGGTTTTTTTAAAGCTATGGTAATACCTAGGTACCTACTTAATTTTTAATCCCTTTTATCTAATTGGAATGTAGGTTTTACGTTCGTATCTCGTATCAGCTGATTCGCTAAGCGCCAATCTTGTCGTATTTCAATTTATACCTAGATCGGTAAGTTACGTAGATAGGTGTAAGTATAAGTATACCTACCATCAATTTCGTCGCCATCTGCATCGTATTGCGAAATAAAATTTATTTCAATAATAAAATGACATCAATAAAGTATTGACCTACTAGCTTTTAAATAACGCGTAAGTACTTATTAGGACTTTTCGCTCAGACAGCCGTTTAGTACCAGCTGGCTGGCGTTCGGGTCATTGCCCCGCCGCCGCGCGTCTTTGATAAGTAGCGAGTTGGCGACTGCGGCCGATGTTGAATGAATTATTGGTGCACTACTACTAGCAAACTCGATCAAGTGAAAATATTCTTTTCACTTGCCAACTTTTTTATTATAAACAGTAGAGTTAATCTAAGACTTTTTTTTGTTCTACTAATTATCATAAGTTTCCCACCTTTCGGTTCCACAACGACTACAATTTCACGGTGTATAATATACCCTTTGAGGGTCGAATCTCTAAAATTCCTTTCTTAGTGGATATTTTCGTCATAAAATGCATAACCTGTCAAAATTTCATTTTGTAACCCCTGTGGTTTAGGCTCTGCGTTTACGAATAAGTCAGGAACAGCGATTATACATATACACTAGCTGTCTCCCGCGGGTTCGGCCGCATGTTATACAGATAAAAAATAGCCTGTGTGTTGATAAAATTTTACCCAAATCCAAAAAAACAAAACAATACCTACATACTCTCTATTTTGATATCTATTAGCGATTATCATTTACATAAATATACTTTTAAACAACTTTATCGCTTTTTAATACAAAGCTATATAAGACTTAATCAAATCATATACCTGCTAGTCTCTGTGCCGGCTGGACGAAAGTGAAAATCACAGTAAGGTGAACTGAGACAAATCAGGTCTATACGAGCAGATCTTCGCGAGACGGGGTCGTTAAGTGCGTGGAGCAACACTCCACATAGTGCTTCAGCCATGCGAGGCGTTGCACATTCCGCCAATTGGCGAGTCACTGCGTTCACACCACCACATGATATAAACATATCAGGGTTTAATACACCTAAAACGAAGTAAAATCGTATTATCAGACTTACAAATATGAACGTCTTAATATTTTATATAACTTGATGGGCAAGTATATAAAAATCTTATGCTGGATTGTTAAAAATCATGTAATATACTAAACTTACAGATCTCAGCAAGTGTTGCAATGGCAGGTCTGGATAAACGGTCGCCTGTGCCATCGCCAGCACTGGCAGCGCGTGCTACTGCAGCAAGGCAACGCAGCAATCCATGTTCCACGAAGGCGCCTCGCTGCCGTCGTATACCCTGTGACGCCCCTACTACGGCCACTACCCGACGTACCACACGTAAGGCTTGTGCTCGCTCCTCTTCATTACGTAGCATCAAATCCATTGATCTAAAAAATAACATAAAAAATGTGCGGCGGAAAGCAGCCTGGTGATCTGTAACAGGTTTTACCTACCACAGACACCAGTTTATACTGTGCTCATTTTGAATTGTACTGTAATACTACTTACGAAGATGAGATAAGGGAGCGTTCAAGTAATACGTAACGCAATTTGGGGGGAGGGGGGGTCTCGAAAACGTTACGATGCGTTATAGGGGCGGAGGGGGTCTTTCTTACAACACGTTACGTAACATTGTTTTATTTTTTAATAAAAAAATAGGGAATTAAAACTCCAAAATTGGCAACCCTTTTCATTTACGTTTTAAAAGCTAAAATAGGAGAATAAAGGATGAAAACAATTGTGTGTAAAGCCAAAATTTATAAAAAATAAACAAAATATGCAGGTGTTGCGGATTAAAAATCTCTTGTTTTATTTAGTATTATTACCGTAAAGGCAATTAAACTATACCAAGGATAAAATCTGTAACATACTTTTTGCGACAAAAAAACGTTACGGTGCGTTACAAGGGGGGGTCAAAAATCTTCAAAAATTGCGTTACGTAATACTCGAACGCTCCCTAATGCATAAACTTATTATTATTATTGAAGGTAATGAAGATAGATTCTTATCTAATCTAAATATAACATAACATTTTAATTGGAAAAAATATATAAGTCAAGAAACTTTTAAACAATCCTTTTCGATTTTATTGCTTCGAGTTTAGGGATAAGAAAACATTATGTTTTACTAAATTCAACTTTCAGACTGATTTTTGAAATTCGAGTTATTGGGTTCAAATTTTAATAGAGATTCCATTGTACATATTTTTTTTACTGCTTGAACGTATGATAACATATTATGATATAATCAAAAAGTATATTCTCGAATTATACAAGTATTTGGAATTGTTTTCGAAATTGGTATCTGAGATGAATGTCTATGTGATAACCAAATAATAATAAAGTGATTGCTTTCAAAATTTAAGGGTCTACGCAACTACACTATGTATTCATTACAAATGATGTTAATTTAAAACTATAATGTGGTTGCATTTGCAGGCATAAAAGTTAAATAATTAATTAATATCTACCACAATTTGAGTACACATATCAGTTTTAATAGGCAAGGCTTATACTAATTTTAATGGTGGAAGACTGCAACCTAAACCATGGCAACACTGTATTCCATCAGTGCATTTTAAACCTTTTGTTGAGGTCTAGTGTTCTGGAACACTAGACCTCAACAAAAGGTGCACTAACTAATTACAAATTTGAGAAAAATTATAATAGAAAATTAAAAATATGGATATATAATATTTATGTTTTAATAATAACAGAGAGACACCATCCTACTAATGTTATAAACACAAAAGTTTGTAAGTATGGATGTATGGATGGAAGGATGTTTGTTACATTTTCACACAAAAACTGCTAACTTTTTAAAAGGAAACTTTACAATAATATAGCTTCTACATCAGAATAACACATAGGCTACAATTTATAAATATATTGTGTGAATTGTCCAAAATAAATGATAAGTGTCAAATAAGTAGGAAAAAATCTACTATCTGTGTGCGCTGCCAAAACCGCTAGAGTTACATATAATTATGTAATGTATGATGGAAATGTTAATCTTAAATAGTCCTACAAAAATGGCGGGAAATTGCTAACAATACAGTAACAGTATATACCTTCATATAAAGATATGAAAAGTTATTAAGATTAGTCATTCTTTATTTGACTGTTAGGTCTTCACACCGAATATATTTAGGTATATGTACCAGAAATCTTAAATAGGCAAAAAAGGGGGTGTAAGTTTGTATGTGGATCAATAATTTCTTAAAAGAGATGTAACAAAATTACTAATTCTACATGGACAAAATCACGGCAAATATCATTAGATTTAAGTTTTTTGAAAACTTATGATATTTTTGTACACTAAAATTTTTGGGAAATATGTCAGGCTTATATTTACATAATAGTGATCATTGAATAAGAATTATATTGAAAATAAGTTATAAAGGTTTATAAAGATTTTGGTATATTGGTTTCCAAGTATACATATTTGTGATACACCTCCACTACCCAATAAAGAGGAAATTATCCACTTAAACATCTAGAGCATGATGAATATAAACAAGGAAAATATGATACAAAATTTAGGGTTACCTTATAACTAGATATGGTAGTTTCAGATTGTTAAATGTTGCTACATCACTTTCTGTCTTAATCAAATAGCGTAATACTCTCAGTGCTGAAGCTCTTATACCCATAGATTCATCAACTAGACTCACACGAATACTGTAAATAAAACAGGTTTTAAATTAATACATGATAAACACAATGATACAAATCTTTATCATACTGTTATGTGTTATTTATAAACAAAGCAGAAAATATTTTTTACAAATTAAACAACATAACCTCATTAGTATAGTATAATCCTGAAAAAATTAAAACATTATGTTTGTAATTATTGTATATTCTATAGAACAAATACTTACCAAGTCATTAATTCATCGGGTGTAAAGCCCAAATTACTTCTATCTTCTTTACTTAATAATGTAACTAAGGCATTTAAGTAGGACAATCTACGGCTATCAGAGCCATTCTTTTGGATGCCTCTCTGACCAGGATTACTCTTGTTGGTGGGTGAGGTGTCATTATGGAATGGTTTCTTAAAATATAAGCCTTGAATAATTTCTTTTATATTCTCTTCAGGTGTTTTGTTCTTAATGTCCAATTTAAATAAATCACTCTGTTTACCTGAAAAAAATTAAAAAATCAATCTTCTCCAATTAGGAAACCTACTGTTCTCAGTTAATTTACTTAATCATCATTAGAAAAAAGGCAACAGTTCATAAATGGATATGCTTATTAGTATAAATTACAAATATTTACCTTTCCTCCGATTCAACCAATTTTCGAAGGCAGCCATTATAACATTTTTTACGCAACGGTTAGTGAAAGTAAGAGTTTTTCTATATTTCAGCAACGTGGAGGGACATAAATACTATCAGGAAATTCTATATGAATTAGATATAGATCATAAAATAAACCGTAATTCAGTAAGTCCTGTTTTTCTCACACACCAACATCACACACATTCATTTGACTTGACTTAAACTTTGACAAGAACATAGTCTTGCAATATTTTTAATTTTGTCTGTGGTAGATATATTTTATATTATTTAACACGGTTAGTAATATTACAAGTTTTAGTTTAACAAACTTTTGATTATGATTAGTCTACTTTATATGTGTTGTAATAACATTTTTTTTAATCCTGTATTTGTTAATATTTGGTTAAAACATATATATGTTGCGGTAAATCTGATTAATTGAAAATTATTAATATTTTTACAAAATTATTAATAATAACCACATATTTTGGTAAATGTGAATAAACGATCGAAATTTATTACTTTTAGTAGTCATTATTAATAATTCACGACACATATTGGTAAAAGTTATAAAATAAAGGGTGGTATATTGAATACTTTAATAAATAAATAAATATTCCTGGACATTATGACACACAGCGCCATCTAGTTCCGTGCACTTTAACTGTAAATCCCCTTTTTTCAATCAAAATATTCGAAATTACAACCAAAAATACTGAACTGCACACTAAATTTGCTTATATCTTTAAAGCTTAATAGGACCGATTCGGTTCTGGCGTTGTGGTCACAGTTTTAACCTAAACCAATAATTATGAATAGGACTGATTCGGTTCTGGCACTTCGCCGGCCGCTGCCGCGGCACGCTCACGTCGCTCGTATACAAAACTGATTTCAGTTAAAGCTTCTCTAATTATTTATTTGTTTGTTAATTTTGCTGTTACAAACTACTCTCACTATTCCATCATCAACCCATTATTGTCCCACTGCTGGGCACGGGTCTCTTCTCATTACTATTACTTCCACTAATCTTTGATATATTTTTTTCGTATTCTTGTCAAACGTCGAAGTCATGACAGACAGGGCCAAGAAAGTTCGGAAAACCCTTATGCGTATCCCTTTTTACCTATCTGTACACAGAATGGGGTTACAGCTCAAGCCCCATGTATTTTTGCTGGTGCGGTCAAAAAGCTAGCAACCTACAACTTACTAATACGACAAAAATGGTTACTGCCTAAATTAACGTGAAATATCCATTAAGAAGAGAAATACAGGCAATGCCATTGTTGTGTATTAAAAATTGCACACTTGGACTACGTATTTAGATTTGGGAGGCATAAGGTTTTGAAAGTGATTAATTAAAAGTTACCAAATGTTTCAGGGATGGGAATGTTTTTTGTAGATATCGCATGTCTGTATGATATCATTATCGATTCTCCAGACTACTTTAGTACTTATTCATATAATATGCTCCAGACATTTTAGCTTATCCCGCAATGGGTTATAAAAAAATGTGTTTTGACATAGAATTATTTATCTTTATTATTGAGGAATTTTAGGAAGAGCTTAAATAGTGACAGCGATTTTTGCATAGACCGTTGTCTGACCAATGTCCACTAAATCTCTATTTTTAACTGAAATATTAATTTCATTTATTCCTTCTTTTTTAATGAAAATTTGGAAATTTCTAGAATATAAAATGATAGCAACATTCTTTTTCAGTGTGGCAAAAGATACGACGCAGTGACGCTCTATTTCCTTTCCTTGTATCATTGTCTATGGTACCGTAGTGAGGTGGTGAAAATATTATTCTAAAATCGTATCAAGCAAGCAATCCCTACAGAATATTTATAGGAAAAGTGAAGTGCACTCTTCGATACAAAAGCGGCTTACTGGCATCACTTTAGTTTTGCTTGAAAATGTTAGATCCAATAGATACTATCGACATGAAATCATGTCGTATATGCTTGACAAACAAAAAACCATTATGTCCTCTATTCAGATACAAGCTGTCTGGTAATTATGCTGAAATGCTAACAGCGATCGCCGATGTAAAGGTAAGTTGGAAACAACATTTTTTTAATCAACCTGAGATGATCATTGGAACTTGTCAACAAACTAATAGTGTCGGGATCTATAATAACCGATGTAGCGGGAGATTTGTTTACGAGATGTTCCTAATAAATCACATCTTGAATGCGTCGAATCCTGAGAACTTCCGTCAATAAACCTTAGTACTTAGTAAAAGCCATTGATAAGAATATACATATGACATTGATTTTATTGATAGGTTTTAATGTACTGTAAAATCATCAATAACAAATTTTTGTGTACAAAATATGTTATAGGTATCATCTAATGATGGCTTACCAGAGAAGATTTGTCTCAAATGTTGTACCACATTGGAAAAAGCATACCTACTTAAGACAGTGGCTGAGAGGTGAGTACAAATAGTTACTATATATAAATTACAACTATGATGAGTTGATGTAACGAAAAATAGTTTTCTCCTTAAAACTAAGATATTTTAAATGATTTAAACAACAAAAACTGATGTATTTTCACAGTTTTTGTTGTATGTAAACAAAAAGTAAATTAATACTGAAACCTTCACAGGTCTGATAAGAAGCTGAGGAAAATTCTAGCAAGGGAAAAAGAAAATGTTCCTACCAAGAAAATTGCATTTGATTCATTTACTGACATAAAAAGTGAGATTGGACCATTGACCATAAAACCTGAACCAAAATGGGAGATGGAAATAGAGGTACCAGATGGAAATAAACCTGTTGAAACTATGGAAGGAAAAGACATAGTTATTGCAAATACAGTCATAAGAAAAGTAGATCCTAATGCAGAAGAGATTAAAGTTGATAATTTGGATGATGTGCAATTAACTTGGAGAACAACTAGAACTAGCTATTCTACTAAAAATGATCCAGATGTAGGTATATTAAGTTGTAAAGTTTACGATAAATGTAGAAGATTTGTAAACTGTAAATATATTTTAAAAAGGACAGTATTATATGATGTCTAAATACCTATAAACTACTGAATATAGGTAGTTAATAGGTATGTAGACACTATTTTCTCAGTATCACATACCCATAAATATGTTACTGGCAAATTATTCAGAAAAAAAAAATATATCCTACTTAAATTAAACGAATGGATATATCTACACAGAGACACCAGGTGTTTGTAGCCTAGTTTTTGTTATGGTATTAAATATATACAGGAACAGCTGGTTTAATTATACATATAGTTAATTATCTTATAAAGGTGAATTAAATAATAAAAAATAATGTTGTTGATTATACCTTTATTTATTTATTTTACATATTCTATCTGGTCATGAAGTTCACTTATTTATTAACGTAAATATAAAAATAAGTAATAATATGTTTTAATCATTTTTTCAGGTTGAATATTTAGATGATGATGTTTTTCAAGACGATGATGATGATGATTATGTACCACCAGTTGAAAAACCCAAAACTAAATTTAAAAAACCAAAATTGTCAGATATTAAGGTATTTAAAGGCAAAACTGTTGTAAGAAAACTAAAGGTGCTGAAGAAATTTAAAGATGATTATGATATTGATTCGGGTAGATCAAGGGATGAGAATAAATCACGGGCCACAACAATAACATGTTGTAAGTACTAGTAATTAAAAATTCCTTTCATTTTCATTAAGATGTTTACCCTAATTATTAACAATACTTATAAAAGGTAAATATCAATAATTACAATAATTAAAAACTACAATAATCACAATAGCAATAATTAAAAACATATTTTTTATTGTTAAAGTTCCAATATTAAAGAATGGTTCAAGAGGGTCACCTATACTTTTGAAGAGGCCAAAGGATGCTACCATACTAAAAGTTCATACTGGGTATAAATCGAAAACTCCAAGCTCATCAACAGATAGTTCCAAAACTATTCGCAGGGAAAAACCTGTCCGCATGGTAAGGACCGCTGTGGCCAAACAAAGAGAGAAACTAGTATGTCCAGTATGTGGTATACTAACATACACTTTGGGCAATCATATAGCAACTCACCAAGGTATGTCTATATACATGATATATACTTAAATGTACAATATATAATAAATATTCATTGAAGTAATTTCTGTATTAGCTGATAAATATTTGACGACCTGTTTAGCTCAGCGGTAGTTAACACTGCCTGCTGTGCTATGGGTCCCTGGTTCGAATCCTGGTAGGGACAAATGTTTGTGTGATGGGCATCGACATTTGTTCCCGAGTCATGGATGTATCTATGTATAATGTGTATGTATTTACAAAAAAAAACGGTATATATGTAGTATATCAACCAATTAATATCCGTAAAACAAGCCTCGTTGCTTCACACGGAACTAGATGGCGCTGTGTCATAATGTCCAGGAATATTTATTTTATTTAAATTTATATAATTTTCAGAAAAGAAAAGATATACATGTGCGCAATGTCCGCGATCTTTCGCACAGAAAAGTAATTTACTGGTACATGCTAAGCAACACACTGGAATAAAAGATCACATATGTGAAATATGTGGTGCTGGTTTTTACAGTCAGAAATCTTTAGTTAGGTAATTGCATTGTATCATCTTATTATCTATGTGATACTGATAATTTACGATAAAAAGGTATAAAAGTCTTACATCTTTATTCAATTCTTTCAGACACAATTTAATTCATAAAGGAGAACGACCATTTTCTTGCAATCTGTGTACAAAGAGATTTATTGCTGTAAGTATCCTAAAATTTATGATAGTTACTCACTCATATAATGTGTATATTATATTATTGGCTGAGTATTTATAGCCCCTTAAAAGTGCTTGGTATCATTTAAAGAAAGAATAAGTGCAGTTGATGTATTTCAGCGTTGTGATCTGAATCGGCACCTGCGTATACATTCGGGTTACAAGCCGTTCAAATGTAACACTTGCACAATGTCATTCAACGCGAAACATCAGTTGCAAAACCACGAGCGAATGCACACCGGGGAGCGGCCGTACACATGTCAGGTGCGTCATAGTCTTTACCATTTCTTGTTACGTTCCAGATGACTGGTCTGCGTCGCCATATGGCGATACATACTGGTGACAAACGGTTCAACTGTGAGTTCTGCAATAAAAAATTCACACAAAGACACCATCTGCAGAACCATTTGATTACTCACACTGGCGATAGGCCCTATTCTTGCGAGGTCAGTAGGATCCACATGATCATGTTACTATCAAATGACCTATATTACTAGAAACTTGACGTGTTCCTTGCAGGGTGACGGTAATTGCATCAGATTATATGTTATGCATATATGATGGATGGATGTAAAAGAAAAGTTGAATGTCTAATCATGGGAAATAAAGATCCTTAAATAGCTTATTAGAGGAAGTGTAAATATGAGATGGATCCTGATATAATATGAATAATAAGAAATAATTTACAAAAAAAATATTTGAAAAGAATTAATAGACATTGTTTGTCAATCATAATGCATATTAATCATACATTGAAACATTGTTATATCTTTCAAAAATCAAATATAATATATTCCTTAAATTTTTTTTTTATAATATTTAAATTAATACAAAGAATTCTAATCAAATTTAAATATCTAAGGAAATAATTCATTCCGGCAGAAAACAATTCCACTCTGCAAAGAACGCCGAGTAACTAGTAACCTTATATCCAGTAACCTTCTTTGTATTTTACTATTGTCCATCGCGCGTTACTCTACTTAACTTGAAATATTGAATACTCAGTAGTTATATTTTTATTACAAAAATCAGAGACCTTTATCGTGTGTAATGTTATTAAGTAGGGCAATCATTTAGTTAATTATTCATTCGTATTTTCTTACAATAGGACAATAGGAGTGTGTCCTATGACTCCTATGTTTAATTCAATTCCTTATTATCTGTGATATATTATTATAAGTATATTAGTAATAAAATATAAAGAAGAAATTAAAAATAATAATTAGTCCACAATCCTGTCACCAATTATCATTATATATGATATGGGATGGATATTTAATAAACATTATCTTTTTGCAGGTGTGTAATGTTGCGTTCAGTTACAAGGTAAATTTAAATAACCATGTGTATAAAGTACATGGCATCAACCTCAAATTCAAATCAATTCATACCGTGACCGAAGACATCCTTCGCAGAGAAATGGGTTTACTAAGTGAAACAAGAGTTGCATTATCGCATATCATGCCACAACTAGGAGAAGTACCAACCCCGGCTGCACATGAAACCGTACTCTCTTTAGCCTGATAGAACAACAAAATACATTTTTCACATAACCCAGGTACTGTTTTATACACATTACTTATGTAAAAATGTAGTTTTGATATTAGTTATCCTTAATGTTTTGTTATTTAGAGTAAAATGTGATTCTTTATGTAAATGCTAGATTTATGTTGTGACATTTTAATGTACCTACTCGTAAATGTTTTCCAGAAAATTGATGAAGTCGGTAAAAAATAAACTTAGCCCTACTGTAAATACATAGGTTATGTTAACTTAATTAAATATTGAGAAAAATAATGTGGTTTCTTTACTTTTAGGATTAGCTTATAAAAAGCACCGAAAAAATTAATAGTTTTTAATTGATTTGATTGAATTGATTTTTAATGGTCCTACTAAATATGTATTTCTTATACAATAAGGTATATATATAAGGAATACATATTTGTGAATCCTACACTATTCATATAATAATGTGTTTTTTTTGGCTATAATTAATAAATATGTGTCTGCTGTTATTAAGAAGATGGTTCGAAGCAAATCCCTGGGTCATGATGGGCTCAGCATTGAGCATCTGAGGTACAGTTGAGTTCATTAATATATTGGCATTGCCAAGGGTTCAAAATATTGTGAGTGTTCGAAAGCTCAATAAATTCTATACAACTTATAGATCAAAAGTATGTCCTCATGTGAACGGTTCAATAATATGTTTCATGCATAAGGCAATAATATGTGATCACTTTGGCTTCAATAATATCTGAGCAGGCTAAGGTTCATAATTTTTTATGAAAAGTGAATTATATACCTGAATAAATAAGATCTAGTTTATATTGTTACAGAAATGACAGTAGTTTCCATTATTTACCCCGCATTTGTTTTTTTTAAGTTTTTAAAATTATTAATCCAGCCAGTGACAAATAATGTTGCAAACTCCTTCACATTACTTCACAATGCAATTTTAAGTTTGCTAGTAAAATCATCTTTATGCCGAAGTACTAAGGTTGAACAGGAATTGTTTAGATATTATTGTATTCATCTATGTATACATATTTGTGAATCCTACACTGTTCATATAATAATGTGCGAATGGTTGTAAACATATTAGGTACTGAAAAAAAAGCAGTCACATATTAACGAATCAAAATTGGCCCACAATTTAATGATAGTTACAGTTGTCACATTATTATGAACTTTTTTGACGTTAATATATTTTTGAACCCTAGAAATGCCCTTATATTAATGAACTCGACTATACATAGTCTTACCCGTGCGAAGCCACGGTAGGTAAAACTAGTTTGAAGTACAGTTCGCGCAAAATAACTTGAACCTGCGCGTTGCACGAATTTTAGGCGCAAATGGGTTGCGGTATGCGGGGCGGGGGACAATTCCCCGCGTGAGGAGGCGTCGCGTGCCGCGCGCCCGCACACCCACCGCGGACGTCTCCAAGGATAGTCGAGTGCTACGTTTTGTGTTGTGTTGTGATTGTGACAGTTTTTATAATGCCGCCGCGAGTTCGTAGAAGCAATACAGTTTTGAAGCGCCAATCGAGACAAATGATTTATAACGTCTATTGTTTCTTTAAAAAGGACTCTAGTCGTTTAACTGAAACTCAAATTAAAATTAACACAGCTGAAGCCACAAAAACTTCCCTTTCAACCGTCAAAAGAATAATTAAAGAAACAAATCAGTCCGATTTAATCACAGTTTTTCGTACTCCCGGCAAGAAAAGAGAAAGAAATAAACCCATTACGGATATAGACAACTTCGACCAGGGCGTCGTAAAGAGATGTGTTCATAATTTCCATGTTACAAATAAACAAATACCAACAGTGAAGAAGCTCCATGAAAAATTAGTTTCTGACATAAATTTTCGCGGTTCTTTTAGTAGTCTCCGTCAAATTATTAAGAATTTGGGTTTTAAGTGGAAAAAAACCGAAAATAACCGCAAAGTTTTAATAGAACAGTCGCAAATAAGACTTCTTCGAATACATTATTTAGAAAAAATAAAACGATATAGACAGGAAAATAGACACATTATATATACAGACGAATCTTACGTACATTCTAGCCACACAAATTCAAAATCGTGGTCTGATGGATCAAAGGAAGGTTTGAAAAAGCCTATTTCAAAAGGGCAACGGGTAGTCATTGTACACGCGGGGTCAGAAGCGGGTTTTGTACCTAACGCTTTGCTGCTTTTTAAGTCGGGCACTAAGTCCGGCGACTACCACGACGACATGCATTATATAAACTATGAAAAGTGGCTTCGCACACAGCTTATTCCAAATCTTCCACCCAGATCCGTTGTGGTAGTCGACAACGCTTCCTACCACAACAAGCAAGATGATCCCGCGCCAACTTCAAATAGTAGAAAATCCGAAATGCAAGCATGGCTAACCGAAAAAGGAATATCATTTACCCCAGAGATGTATAAACCACAACTATATGATCTGATAAAAGCCAACAAAGAAAGATTTAAAAAATTTAGTATAGACAGAATTTTGGCCGAACATAACCACGATGTGCTCCGCCTGCCACCATATCACCCTGATCTTAACCCTATCGAGATGGCATGGGCTACGATCAAGGGTTACGTAAGCAGCAAAAACGTAGATTGGAATACAGCTCGTGTCATGGAATTAGTGAAGGAGAAAGTAAATGAAATGGGACCCAGTGAGTGGTTTAAGCTGACCGAGAAGGTAAAGAAAGTTGAAAACGAATATGCCAAAAGTGACCCCATCATTGACCAAATGACAGAGGAACTAATTATACGAGTTGGAGAATCTGATGACAGCAGTGATTCAGAAGATGAAGACGAAATGCCTAGTCCAGTTCCTGGCACGAGTGGACTTGGTAGTTTTATTGAAGGCATAACGCCATTTAGTGACAGTGATTGACGTATTCACTGCGATGGTGGTCATATTGGCTCATGAAAAGGTATTATTTCGTGGGTAGACAAAAAGGGTTATTCACTCGGTACATACGGAGGGCATAGGTATTATGTTCCTAAGTTGTAAGTGTTCAGTGCAATATTCAAAATATTATATTAAAATAAAAAACGAATTATTAAAAGTTGTTCTTTTATTTACTATCACTAGTATATTGTTTTTTTAGGGTTAAATACACACGATAATTAATATTCATAATATTATGTATGTCATGTACCACCAAAAAAATATATCCTCTAAAAATGCGTGCGCGTCTGTACCTGCGCAGATCGGCGCCATGTTGGGTCAAGTTATTTTGCGCGAACTGTACCTAATATTTGAGATATTAAACATTCGATTTGTGTTTCTAAATGTACGGAAAGGTAAGGAATAAAAATGTAATATTACAGGGTCCACAATTTAATGTTTTATTGATTAGCATCTACATTAGAGCTTCCATTTATCTATCTCATATATAAGACATTGTCATGCATGGTGTGTTTCTTGTCCTAATATTTCAAAACTTGTTGCTGTTAATTTTCAGTATAGTAGTCTCTTGTGCAGACACATCCAACGCTGATGGAGTGTTTCTCAGCTACCCATTTATATCTGAGGTCACTTGGTATTTTCAGTGATTCTTGTTTTGGCGCTTCCCGCTTTTTTATTATTGTTAACTATAACAAAGAAAACAAGTTAAATAACATTATATTTCTTACAATAATATTAATTACTATCTGATCACGGAGTGTTTGCGGAGGAGATTCTTCTTCTAACTAACAAATTCTAAGAACACACCACCCCACTGGCCCAGTTGTCATAAAAATGTGATAAAAGATCAGAAAACTAAACTCGAGTTTCCAGTCAGTCTCAATCTTATCGTGGATATAGGCATAAGATATCAGAAGGTTAGTTCAGTTTCTGCTTACGTTGTACAAGTTTTCCTTGCAGACATACGGCGGAAGACACGCATCCTGACGTTCTCCGCTACAATTTCGTGTTTCTACGAAACGTGGAAACGCTTTTTCACCGAAGTCTTTTGTGCCTCGCTGAAAACGAAATCCATAATTTAATGAACCATGCCAGAACATAGTACAAAGATAAACATTTAGATAACTCATTTTAATGTTTACATCTAATTATGTTCGCTTACACTATTTTTACAGGTACAAGGAGGATCCGGCAAGGCTTGCTGAAAACAAAAACAATAATTAGGTACCTACGTAGTAAGTAGGTAGGTAGCTGATTCGTATCAAACGCTTTATTTTTTACAATTAATTGTTTAGCTTTTCAAATTACGGATTCACCAATATAAGTTGATTAGGTACCTTGTAAATATTGATACATGTTCGGTTATGAAAGTTTATGTTATTGTAGTCGATTTTGTGTCAGTACATGATCAATACATGATTTACTTACATTGTAGTTCTCGACTTCAATGTTACCCCTTTTTCGTGTTCTGGTTTCGACAGAGTTATCCAATAAGTATAATATGACGTCATTTCGCCTATTTGCCTCTTCAAGGTCTTCAGGGCTCGAAGGGTCCGGTTGTATTGAATCCGTTTCATAGTTTATTCCTAAATTACCAGAATTGCCTAATACGTCACTATATCGAGCCAAACGTACGACGTAATTTTGTCTCTTGCGAGTCCTTTGATCCTCTAGCATGAACTCGTCGACATTCGATTTTTTCAATGCCATTACCTTTGGCATGAATGATTGAATAAAAATGAAAAATCCAAAACATAATAACACAAACAAAAGTGGTCGAGTTGTCTGAAAAAGAGTACAGGGGATTAGTAGGTACCTATTCTATATAAAATTTGGAAAAGTATGTAGGTTGATTGTAGGTTGTAGTTATTGATTTGTTTGTAATTGAAAATAGATGTACATAAAATATGAATGTCGACGAAGCAAAAGTGATATGCAAGATTACGATCTTGCGATTCGCGATTTACGAAGCGACACGGCGCGCGGCGCGGCGCGGCTGCCGCGGCGGCGCGCGGCGTGAGTTTTACTGGCTGCCCACCCTGGCTTCGCACGGGTAGATATAGGTATTTCCAACTCTGATTTTAAATTAAAAATAAGTTAGATATTAATTTTTAGATTATTTTAAGATCATTAAGGATAGTATAAAGCGTTATATAATAATAATAATAAATCATTTATTTGCTGAAATAAGGTGGTACATAGGATGTTAAGTAAATGTAGGTATAGTACTGAACATATTCCACCCTCATTACGGGTATGCAAAATATAGTTTTACATTAATTTTATAAATGGAATTATATACTAATGGCATTCGAATTACTATATCTAGCTTATAAAACAATATTATCACATTTGGCTTCACTATAATTCTAACAAATATTTCAATTATTATTATAAAACAAGTCTTTTAGTGTAAAGTATTTTAGTGGGCACCAAATCGACACGTGTTTTTGTTCAAAAAATCTTTGACACTGTAAAAACTCCTGAGTTAGCCACTTTCGCAAGGCACTACAAAACTTATTATACGGCAGGTCGGTCATACCCTTGGGTAAAGAATTATATATTAAAGGTGCCATATAGGAACAGTTTTTCCTAAACAGTTCAAGCTTAGGTACAGGCATTTTTAGAGGTAGGTGATTAATTTTGCGTTTAAATGTGTTGTCGTTTGATGCAAAAAGATGGCTGTGGTATTTAACGAATTTAGCTATTTCGTAGATATAAATGCACGGTACGGTTAGTAGGTTTTTTGACTTGAAGATTGGTTTGCATGATTCTGACCAGGCCATGCCGTACAGTGCTCGAATGCATTTTTTCTGTGCTATGAACACTCTAGCAATGTCACAAGAATTACCCCAGATCACTATGCCGTACCGGATGATGGAGCATATGTAAGCATGATATACCATAATAGAGGTATGTCTGCTTGTCACGTCTTTTACTTTTCTAAGTGCGAAAACAAACTTATTTATTTTTATGCATAAGCTATTGACATGTTCTTTCCATGAAAGATGCGTGTCAAGAATAATACCTAAAAAATTTGCACTATGTATTTGTTTGATTTCAGAATTGTTGTAGGTAATATTTAATTCAGTGTTTTTACTCTTATAAGTTTTAAAGTTAATTAGTTTTGTTTTCTCTATGTTTATTTTTAATTTGTTTATTTCTAGCCATTTCATGACATCTTCTAATGTTTTAGATATTTCTGTTTTAAAAGTAACAATATTTTTGCAGTCCAAAATTATGGTTGTGTCGTCTGTGAATAGGACGCAATTATGTTTGAGTGCACGTGGAAGGTCATTTACGTAAATAAGAAATAACAGGGGCCCTAGAATGCTACCCTGAGGCACCCCAGAACTATTAACTCTTTGGTATGAATCAAATTGTACCACATTATTAGTGCCAGTATCAAATTTAGTAATTCTAGTAAATTGTTTCCTGTTTTGTAAGTAGGACTGAAACCATTGCAGAGACGATCCTCTTATACCATATTTGTCGAGTTTTGATATAAGTATTGAATGATCAACAAAATCAAATGCTTTGCTGAGATCTAACAGTAAAGCTGATGTTGGGATTTTCTGGTTAATATTATTAATGATGTTGTTTATTAAGGTAAAGGTAGCTAATTGTGTTGATCTATGTTTCCTGAAGCCGAATTGTTCCGGTGCTAAAACGTCAAATTTATCGAGAAAACTGACTACTCTTTTAAGCATATTTTTTTCTAAGATCTTTGATAAAACCGGAGTCAGGGCAATTGGCCTGTAATTGTTTTTGTCTGATTTCAGTCCTTTTTTATGCAGTGGTTTTATTATTGACAATTTAAGTTGGTCTGGGAAACATCCTTGCTCCAATGATAAATTTATAACGTGAGCCAAAGGTTCCGAAATGAATGGAGCAATACGTTTCAATAGTTCTGAATTTATTTCGTCATAGCCCGTTGACTTTGACTTTTTTAATGAAATTATTGTATTAAATACTTCTTTTGCATCCGTGGGTTCTACAAAAATACTGGAATCGTTGCTGTTAAGATTAGTTGAACAATACTGAGACTCAATGTTAGCAGAAGCAGAATCTCTAGAACGCTGAACTACTTCAATATAAAAATTATTGAAAACGTTTGCTATTTCAGGTCCAGATGTAATTACACTACCGTTGTCAACAATACTCTCAATGAAAGCAGCAGATCTAGGAACAGTAGCATCAACATAGCGTTTCACTACGTCCCAAGTTGCTTTACCTTTATTTTGAGAGTTACTGATGTACTTTTCGTTACAGAGCGACTGAGTACTGTTTATACATTTTCTTAACATTCTTGAATATTTTATATACGCTACTTTATTACTAATACTTTTATTTAAATAATAGTTGTATCTCAATATTCTTTTGGTTCTACAACTTCGTTTTAAACCTTTCGATATCCACGAAATTCTACCAGCTCTTAAATTATTTATTCGTCTTATTATGGGAAAGCAAAGTTTAAGGAATAATGTCAATACTTCGTGAAGTTCATTAAAGGCCTCATTCGTATCTAGTTTATTAAAAACATCAGAGAAAGTTAAACTACTAATGCACTCCACAAATTTATTTAGGTTACTTTTACTATAATCACGCCCAGTTGTAAAATAATGTTTGGATTTTTTTTCAGTATTTTTGGTTTCAAATTCAATAGTTTGTGCTGTATCATGATCCGATAGACAGAACTTGTGTGTCCTTCCTACTGCTGTAGGAATATTACTTAGGATATTGTCTATACATTTATTTATGCGTGTTGGTTCCTGAATGTGACATTGTAGTCCATAATTCGATATAAGTTCAAGAAATTGAGTACTAGCGCTATCGCGAGCCAGTATGTTGATATTAAAATCGCCGCATATTATTAATTTACGCTGTTTGTGGCGCAACTTCGAAAGCGTTTCATTCATTTTGTTTAAGAATACATTTATATTCGAATTTGGAGTTCTATATATACATAAAATAAATAGTTTTAACTGAGTAATTTCTAGACCGCAAATTTCAAATTCTTTTTCAATACTCAATCTGTTTATATCACACAGTTCCGAGCCTTTGAAATCATTTCGCAATAGAATACAAGAGCCCCCTCTCCGTTGCGATTGCCGCGAAAAAATAGTTGACACGTGATAATTATTTAACTTTAAAAAAAAATCCTCACCTTCAATTATAAAATGTTCAGTGAGACATACTGCGATAACACGTTTATTTGCCTCATATAATTCATTGAGGGCTAAGTCTAAATCATTCATTTTATTTAGTGCACCTGTAATATTTTGGTGCATAACGCTACAGAATGAAGAAGGATTGCACTTATTTACGAAAAAACTGCTGTTTGTTATTATTGGTAAGTATGTAAGATTTATCTATGGAATTATCATTATTTGTGACCGCTGGGAAATAATAGGGTATTGTACCTTTAAGAGGTTGAGGTTTAGATGGGGAAATCGTAGTGGAAAAACTGTTAGTCCTGGAGAATGTAGTGCCTTAGGGTATCAAAAATAGTTCTCATGCCATGTCCATTTCATTTGTTCCCAACGAGTAACACCCTCAAATGTCACACTGTTACTCGATGGGAATGTTTTTAAGAAAAAATTCCCAACCAGTCACACTGTTACTCGATGGGAACTTTTTATTACTAATTTCCCAACCAGTCACACTGTTACTCGATGGGAACTTCTTATTAGTAATTTCCCAACCAGTCACAATATTACAGTAGTTAATGAAAAGAAGAATTAAATCGGTTTTTACTTTAAAAACATTTATTCGTCATATTGCTGGTGATTCTCCTTTGAACGTTTTATTCTTAAATAATTAAATAAAATTACAATACCTAAATACAACTGTTAATTGTTGTAAAATGTGATGATTTACTGTGATACATGCATATAGGTACAAACATAAGGCTGATTATATTTAGAAAATTGTTCTTTAAAGTTCAAATTAACATTAGAATTAATAACTGTTAATTGATACATGCATATAGGTACAAACATAAGGCTGATTATCATATAGGTACAAACATAAGGCTGATTATATTTAGAAAATTCTTCTTTAAAGGTTCAAATTAATATTAGAAATAAGGACTGTTAATTATTGTAAAATGTGATGATTTACTCTGTTATATTATATAAGGCCGATTGTGTTTAGATATTGTTACTATGACTAAAACATTAAAATGAGAATTACTAGCAATATGACGAATGTTAACGTTTAACGTCCGTAATTAAGTAACTGTATTTACCAATGTTGTTATTTTGTTGATTTTAATAAAAATTTAAAAAACCGATTTAATTCTTATTTTCATTAAGTTCTGTAACAGTGTGTTCCCATCGAGTAACAGTGTGACTGGTTGGGATTTTTTTCTGAAGAAATTCCCATCGAGTAACAGTGTGACTGGTAGTGTGACCGGTTGGGAATTTTTTCAGAAAAAAATCCCATCGAGTAACAGTGTGACATTTGAGGGTGTTACTCGTTGGGAACAAATGATTTAATGGTATATAGGTAATGGTAGGTATGTACTTCTACATTACATTTACATTATTCCATTATGACATTAGTTGGGTATTTTGATTTGATAAAACAATTTAGAATAGGTTAACTATTAAGCATAAGTAGTAGCACGGAAAGTTCACTCACCTTTGCATTTTTATTCCTCGCATTTCGGCGGCAACGAAATCACTATTTGTTGATAAATAATGCGCAACTAATCCATCTATATTAGGTATATTATCCGATTGCCCTTTTTCGAATCCTTCATCCATTTTATTAATCGAATAATATTTACTATTATTAGGACGAAAACAACAAAATACTGCATAAGCTTTCACATCTACTACTATAACCGTACCGCTGGCGACTTGGTACTACGCGGCGCGTTGTGACATGACGTCACAAGCGGTCACGTGACTGTTAGCGGGACTCGATATTTTTCGAAACTTTGAGTGCCTATAAAATCAAAACTACTAGGTATTTTTGACTACAACAAAAACTAGTGTATTTGTATACATACAGGCTTTAATGAGACAACATTTCAAGCGATTTGGCATACCTAGTAACATTCTCCATTGTGGTTCGCAATTATTTTTTCACAAAAGTCACTTCACGGTCTATAATAGTTCATACACTGCTTTCTTTTCATGCTTATCTTTACGATTTAAATACCGTATTTGTTATTATTCACGCAATTAATGTCACTATTACAGATTTATTATGTCTATAAGCACTGAGTTAATAATTCGTTTTATGGTACTAATTCTTGATATTTAACGTAGATAACACTTGTACACCTGAATTGACACTTTAACTTCCTATTTATCTGCTAATTTCCACTTTTAACTAAGGAAAACTATTTATTATTATTTGAAATATGTGGAGCACAGAGTTTTCAATGTTTACGTGGCTAGTGGCGCGTTGGTCGGAACGTTCTAGAAATATTCCAGGACTAGACTGTTTAAAATCATTGAATTACTGCATGGTGCACATTTCTTTTCACGGGACGGCGCGGGCGGTTAAAAAGTGTAAACGGAATGGTTTTCTTAAAAATTATATAAATCTCGTTGATTTGAATATTGTTTCGTTTTGTTTCTGTAATTTTGCATATTGTTTTTGTATTAAGTCTGCATGCATTGTCACCCTGTCCTATTTTTTGTTTGTAAACTTCTCATATAAGTGAACTGTAACGTTCTTTTGAGAATAAAGATTCTTTAAACCCAAAAATCTAATTTCGCTTACTTTTTACTTTAATAATAATGGTTTCTGTGTCACTTTGAGTTATTGGTAATAATAATATTAGTTAACAAATGTAGGTACTCTAATATTTAAATGTTAATGTTAGGTACGTTTAAAAGTTAATTAAATAGTTAAATACTTACCATGGCTGTGTAATATTCTCTATTTTCCACAAACAAGTGATGTTCGTACAATATTTCCCAGCCTTATATAGTAGGATTTGATTGATGGGCGAATAAAAGGGTCCATTAGCTCGAACAAAAATATGTCTTTTGTTATTTATAAATGGTCAAAGATGATATCTGATTACACTCTTATAGGAGAAAACAATGGTTATTTTTCTTTACAATAGTCTCGATGACGTGGGTGACCTATCGGATGGCGACGACTCTATATTCTACATACATACATACACTCACGCCTTTTTCCCATTGGGGCAGGCAGAAACTACAGAATGCCACGCACTACGATCCCTGCATACCACTTTTGCCTCATCCACATTCATACATCTCGTCATGCATGCGCACCTGAAGTTTTTGAAGGAGTTCATCAATTAGGTAAGTGTAAGTCGTACTAGGGCACCCCCTCCCGCCGTTTCCACTGACATCCATCCGCCTTATAAATGTCTTTAGTCAATCGCCTTTCATTCATCCTTTCAACACGCCCAAACCATCTCAGTACATTCTGCTCAAATCTTGTCACTACGTCGTCTCTCAAACCACATCGTTTTCTAATCACATCATTCACTATTATGGATAGACAATCGTGCCTCATTACAGGAATTATCAGCAGGTTATTAACAGGAGTATCTAAAATCACACTACACACTAGAAACATTGTACCTACATGTATTTTTTTTTGTTAAAATACGCACTTTACCGTAGCATTCGTGACATCGGAAACTCAAAAAAAATGAATACCAATGCCTGATAAGAGAGTTCAAATTGTTGAAACGGGAAGTGAACTCTACTATAATAGAGTTGGCTGTTTTTTGGATACTGTTCAAGAATTTTACGTTACAATTGATAACGATAAAAAAATTTGGGGATAGCGAAATTTTTCGCTTAAATTGAGCTCCCCGAACAAGGAAGTACTTTCGCCGTACCAGTGAATTAGCTGCGATTGAGTAAGGTTGCCAAAGCTCATTAGGGCAGTGACTATTCTGACGGCATGACCTGAGTCATGGATTTTTCATGGAGTATATTATATTTACAAAATAAATAACTATATCTATGTGGTGTATCAACTGTCTACTTAGTATCTACCCGTAACACAAGTCTTATTGCAATGGGCGGAACTAGATGACGTTGTGAAAGGATTAATATATAATAAAATGCGTTTGACCACAATCTCACCTGATGGTTAGTGCATGGGTGTATCTAGACTTTTCCATTTGCTTGGCCCCATCGTTTATATACTTACTTAGTGATCCAGCCGCTGGAGCTAAAAAAAGTCATCCCACCTAAAACCTAGCCTCGGCACCCTCAATCTCTCTACACTGAATTCCAATAGATGATCATTTTTTAAGTGAAAACTTTTTTATCGGCGTATGGGAGCAATTTTATAGCAATGTAACGTTTTTCTGTTACGCGCCATCTTTATTTCTGGGTAACATTTTTCCATTACGCGCCATATTTTTTTCTAAAGGTGCATCGAAAAATGATGTCATAAAGAAGTTTCACTTCTTACGTGTGTACATTAATACACACACACACTGTTTTTTTCTATATACATAATACTAATCTAAGATCATGGGGTGGGCAGATTCCACCGTACCACGCTCGACACAATATTTTCGGCCGTACGGCACCTCAAAATGGTCGAGAGTCAAATATGTCGTGTCGAAATCGGAAAAGATCGTAAGGAAACCTGCTTGTGAAATTAGTCAAGCTTAAGTTAAGCTCAAGGCATTAAAAATACTTATAACCCTAAATTTTCACTTTTCTACTACCAACCCCTATAATGTGGCAAATCAATGTTTGCTGGGTCAGCTAGTATATAGTATATAGATTTCTTTAGTTGAGATAAGAAGGGGTATGTAGCCTTAGGTGCGCCGTATTTGACTAAAATATCAAGAAATAATTAGAAAATACCTATGGAAGAGCACTATTGGGCTGTGGCGAAGGAAATAGCAGGGATTAATAATTAGGAACCTTACAAAAAATATACGAAATCGTCAAATAACAATTTATTGACAAAACATATTTCCAGTGTAATATTTATTAGCATCTGAAATATTTTTTACTAAACATATCAATATACCATTATAAAACAAGTGTCGCATCAAAATGAATGAATAAGGAACGTACCGATTACCCTATCGCGTAAGTAATCACCGATTTTACTTTAATAAAGCAAGGATGTTCCATAATGATAATAACATATTCAAAAAACAATAGGTATCTTGTTAGCTTGTATGGCTTGCATAGCTTGTTCATAGGCTAACGCTCCCTGGGGTCCATCGAATGGATTTTCAATATCCCCATCTTTAATAACGCCGTGTGCTCTAAGCGACAGGTCCCTCATTAATGCTCTTTCTTGCTGTAAAACTTCTTCGTTCATTACGCGTACCGATCTTCGTTTTAAGAATACGCCGTGCTTTTTCAAACAGTGCCGATTAAAGTCATGTTTGTAGCTGTATGGTTGTGAACATATCTGAAAAACAAAAGTGAACATTGATAATTCTAAAAAACATATTACGTATGCGGTGTGCCAGACAAAATCGTGAGAGTTAAAACAATATTACT
This sequence comes from Craniophora ligustri, assembly GCA_905163465.1. Classification (NCBI taxonomy): domain Eukaryota; kingdom Metazoa; phylum Arthropoda; class Insecta; order Lepidoptera; family Noctuidae; genus Craniophora; species Craniophora ligustri. Next base: position 7,474,742 of record LR990959.1, read on the forward strand.
TCGGCCAAACTGATCTAGAATCATTGACTTTCAATTCTCAGTATCACAGTAATTCATTTTTATTTTCACTATGACATATCACCATCAAGTTTCGAGTTAAGTAACGAGACTTATGTTACGGATACTAAATGGATGATACATTAATAAAACAATTACATAGATAGAGTATATAGCAATCCGCTACTCTATCCGCTCAGCGAGCGCTCGCAAACCGGCACGTTACCAACAATGATTGCTCTCGCATACTTACTCACTCACTCGTTCATTCGTTTGCTCGACGCGGCGCGGGTAGTGCCCGAGAGTCCGCCGCCAGCCGCCGTCCGTGTCGCCGAGAGAGCTTTTAGCCTTAGGGCTTCGTACCCAAATCTTGTATTCTTTATATATGAATATACCGTGAACTCAAACCCGTGGTTATTTATTTAACACTGAACAATCTCTCATGAGTATGATTAATTGTACACAAGTCAGACAACAATGTGAAAACAATGAACTCACCTCGCATTTAAATGGTCTTTCCCCAGTGTGGACCCGCATGTGATGCCTTAAATTGTATTTAGTATAAAACGACATTGGGCATAGCTCACACTGAATGGGCTTGTGTCCAAAATTATGCATCATCATATGTCGTGTTAATATTGATTTCTGTGGAGCAAAAATACGCAATGAACATAACATTAAAATTATAATTAGTCTGGTAATCCCTGAAGGTTCCTATTTCCAAGATAGTTGGTAGAGTTAGGAGAATCATTTTTTTATAGAGGACAAACTAGGGATGTTATGGATATAATATTTTGGATCTGGATACGGATATGGATATAGGAATAAAATTATATCGGTTTCGGATGCGGTTACGGATATTGGATGAAGTTTCAATTAGTGAAGTAGTGCCACCTCGTTTCCGGGAAAAGTTTTTATCATACTGTTTACATTTTGCAGAATCTACATTACCTAACTTGATAAAAAAAATCCAAATTAAACCTGTCAAAATATGTCGTTTTATTTACTCCACCCTTATACGAAAACTATCCGAAAATTATAAACCGGATATCGGTTACGGAGCTCCATAACATCCCTGAAAGAAACTGAAAAAAAATCCATTGTCCGACAGTTCAACACCCGACCAGACTGACATGACGCTAGTAATCATCATCATCAGCCTATATTCGTCCACTGCTGGACGTAGGCCTCCCCTAGTGAACGCCACAGAGCTCGATCTTCAACGCTAGTAATATTGTACATCAACTAAAATTAAGCAATTGTAGGTAGAATTACGTGTGTTTTTCTTGTATGGAAGGAAGGTGTAGGTGTAGTAGATGTTTTTTTTTTATCATATAGGTATAAAAATGTTTCTCCCTACATCTACCCTATATGTTTTATTAGATAGTGTAATACGGGGTATACCCACTGCAGTCAAATTCTCTAGTACAGATAGTACGTTTAAAAACACTTACCTTAATATAGATACTCGGATTAAGAAAGAACTTATTTTTATAACGTAGGTAATCAATTTAGTCGTCAACCATCACCGTATTGAGTAAGAAAAGTCGAACTGTAACTTTCAGATTGTCAAAAAATTTAAAAATTAATATTGTCGAATTAAGTACGTACCCTTTTGAATGCTTTGCTACAAATACTACATACATGTTTTTTTTCATCACGGTGCATTACCAAGTGGCTGAAAAAGAAAAAAAATATTATATCTCACGACTGTCGCTCCTGTTGTTCATAGGTCATGTCTCAAATGATAAAACATTGTAAATATCACAAAATATGGTCATACGTGATCTGAAAGTCACCTTAATAGAAATTAACAAAAAGTATATGAGAATTTCTAATTGGTAGCCCAACATCCTATGGTGGACTGGACTGGCAATGGACCATCCTGGTTTTAGTTACGGCTATATGTACAATAATGTTATTTTATCTTAATTATTATGTATTACAGTGTAATAATAAAAAAAAAGAAAAATTTTAATTAAATATAATTAATTTGATTTCAAATATAATTATAAATATAAAAAGTGTAAGATGTGTGTAGCTCCTAAATGAAAACAACAAACAAACAAATAAAACAAATACCTTATGGGTTCGGGCGCCTTGGAGCTTACACCTAAAAATTAGTTTGCCGGAATAGGTCTATCGGAGGGATTGAACCTTTAATCGTCCGGTGGGAGGCTAACTAAAGAAATCAAACAAGAACTCCCTTTTGTTTCTTTAATTTTAAGCCCGTAGCTTTCAGCAAAATAACAAAGTTACACAAAAAAATATTAATAACTAGTTAAAATTAAAAACTAGTATAAATTATTAACTACAGGAAATTATTAAAGTACAGGAGATTATTGCATCTTGAGTATGATAACTAAATTAGTTAAATTAAATTTAAAATAAACATACCAGGGGGTAGTAAACCAGAAATAAACTAAAATAAAACCATGTGACGTGGTGAGCGTCGGGTGAGCGCTGGATGAGTCCCTCAGCAAAACGACCAAGTTAAGTTCATGGGAGAAGGCCAGAACTTAACACGGGAACAAACAAATGGAAAATATCCTTAGAAGAAACCCTTAGAAGAAACGCCAACAGCGGGCTGTAACAAATTGTATAGATTACATTACGGCAAGGCAAAGTGATCAATCCGAGACGCGGCACTTTAGCATTAAAAAGGTCTTACCGTTTCTTCCTCTTCGAAATACGAAGCAAACTAAATGTTTCGGTACGAGATTCCGACCATAGGCTGTAACAAAATTTGCAGGTTAAGGCACGATGAGGCAAAGTGAAAAATCCGTCAAACGGCACTTTAAAAGTTGATGGATCTCACCGTTTAGTCCTCCTTCCTTCGTCAAACTATGAAATGCGCCATGCGGTCTCCTCACACCAAAGACATCAGGCCAAAACAAATTTATAGGGACGTCATCACGGCACCACTATAAAAACCTAATATATGCCGTACTATGGCATTAAAATTATGCGTAATCCAGGCGAGGATGGCTAAGATTCGCCTTGATAAAAAAAACTTAAAGGCGAAGATTCATTTTTGAATCGTCAACCGGTAGATGCTGGTCGAAGAGTGAGCAGCCGTCCGATCTGTCACTTATGTCAAAACTCGAGAAAAATACCACAGATAAAATAAAAATCTAATTAGTGACGCGAAACAGACTAAATAGGCCGAAGGCATGTAAGGAGCAAAAAGGCTCGTTACATTACATCCCTCCCCAAAAAAAAAATAAAAGAAAGTAATTTCTTTTATGCCAGAAAAAAACAAAAGAGCATAGCAAAAACCCTTCTTTTTAAAAAAATGGAACTAAACTAACACATTCCTATAACAAAAAACTAATACTATTCTTAAAAGAATACAAACAAACCAAGAGAATAGTTAAGTCACAAACATAACAGACTTACTATAAAATAAAACAATATGAGTGCAGATAAGTCACTAACATAACCGACTTACTACAAAATAAAACAACAAGAACCAACATGAGTGCAGTTAAGTCACTAACATAACCGACTTACTACAAAATAAAACAACAAGAACCAACATGAGTGCAGTTAAGTCACTAACATAACTGAACCATAGCACAACTTGAACCAACATGAGTGCAGTTAGGCACCTTCGCCACTGACTAACTAGTTACATCCAAGAGATACCACAAGTACAGTTAAGCGCAACTGTCGCTGACAAAAATGAAAAACTATTCATACCAATTTGAGTACGGTTAGGCACCATCGCCACCGTCTAGCAAGAAACAAGGTTAAATAATTTCTTCTACAGTTAGGCGCAATAGCCGCTGCTTTACAAGAATAACCAACAAAAAATGTCCATATGAGTACAGTTAGGCAAAATAGCCGCTGCTTTACAAGAATAACAACAAAAAATGTCCATATGAGTACAGTTAGGCACCCTCGCCACTGACTAGCTGGAACAAAGGTATAACCGTGAAACACAGTTTAAAATCTCTACATCAACAAGGATGTAGGAAAATATAAAGGAAGAATGTTGTGATCGGCTCAACACCACCAATCTCCCGAGCACAAACATCTCCAAAACCAAACGCATATTGTGATCGGCTCAACACCACCGATCTCCCGAGCACAATAGCAAAAAAACTGCATCCTGTGAGCGGAACAACCTTCCGGGCACAGGTAGCAAAAACAAACGCATACTGTGATCGGAACAACTCCACCGACCTTCCGGGCACAGTAGCAAAAACAAATGCATATTGTGATCGGAACAACTCCACCGACTTTCCGGGCACAATAGCAAAAACTACGAAATCGAGGAAAAAGTTAGACCGAGATCCGTAAAACAAATATATGGAAATATCTACAAATGAGAACAAAAACTCAAGTATCCAAATCCATACAAACAAACTAAGGTTTTGCATCCTAACACAGAAAACAAGGCTGGCTAGGAGCAAATCCTAGACACCAAAAGACAATACTTAAAGTGTATAAAAACAAGTATATACAATGTGGAGATGACAATATGACTTTAAATGAAAACACTGGCAATACTGGTTTATAGAAACATTTGTAAACTATCAAATAAATCCGAACATGGAAATTAAAAAAAAAAAAATTTTCTTACAAACTAAATAGCTTAAAACTGCAAACAAAATAAAACACCATTTATAAAAATGGTACACTGACCTGCGATAAGAATGGCAACGCAGCTTGGTTTCATTCATGTTAAAGCTGTGGCCGACGCAGCGACGTAATGTTTGGCGCCATTATTCTTATTGTTATTAATGCTCAATTACACAAATCAAATCACAGAATATTAACCAAATAGTCGGGCATCATTCACCCGCGAGTTATTCACTGATCAATTTATTATTCACAATCACTTTTCGATCACATAATTATGTCGCCAGTCATTAAATTTTTTTATTTTCAATATGTCCGCCGTGTTCTTGAATACACAAACTACACCGACGTATAATGTTATTTCTCACTCTTGATAATACTGCCGTCGTAATTAAAAAGGGCATAACTAACATTCAGTAAATATTGAGAAAATAGAGTTTGAATATTTTTTTAGTTTTTATTGAAAAAAACATCCATAAACTATGTTTTCCGAAATTTTGCGAATGGCAATACTTGCATTTATATAGTACATATAAGACCATAGTATATTTTTTATTTTATTTTAATGCATAAAATAGATAATTAGCTTATTTTTTTTCATCTTAACATAAAAATTAAGTTATACATTATAATATTACGTTTAAAAGGCACAAACAACAAATTGTGCCTTTTTAATGTAAAATTTTGAGGATTTTTTTATAATGTTACATAGAAAAGGCACATATATTCAATTGTGCCTTTTCACTGTATTATTATTCGTATAGATTTATACAGTAAAATATTAGAAACTTGCTGTGCCTCGCGGTTTTACCTGCTTAGTTCCCGTTCCCGCGGAAATTTCGGAATAAAAACTAGCCTATGAACTTGCTCAAGCTTTACACTACACAGATAGTCTAGAGCCTGAGGTTCATTAAAAATTCATTAGAATCTGGTCAGTCAATATTAAGTAGGGAAGTAGAGGTAACTTCTTAATAAATAAAATAAAGTAGTTACAAGAAAATCAGACGTTTATTTCAAAAAGTTAACAAAATAAATATCATATTATTAAAGTAGGAACCTTCAATCATAATTAGAAACTATAATAATTAACTAAGTTATTAACATTTTAATCAAAATCTCGAATTAAAATTGAGCTACAAAATTGCCCACCCCGACTATAATTTTTATTACTAGAAATGCGTCTTAGCACAAAATTATTTTCCATAAAAAATCAAGTAAGACAACCAAATCAAGTAAGAAATATAAACAATATTTATCAAAATAAAGAAAATGAACCTAGTTTTCAGAAACATTAATAATTATTATAACACATGTAGTACAGCAACAATCCATCTTCACACAACCGGGCCAACTTTTAACATTTACAAGGGGGTCAAACAGGAAGATCCTCTGTCTCCAAAGCTTTTCACTAGCACCCCTTAGGAGGTCTTCCGCAAGCTGGCTGACAGATGGGCTAACAAAGGAATCGATATCGGAGGGCGAAGACTGACGAACCTGCGCTTTGCTGATGACATTGTGCTGTTCTCAACATCACCAGCAGAACTCGGCACAATGCTCGCGGATCTTAAACTCGCCAGCCTTGGGGTTGGCCTAGAGATGAACATGTCAAAGACCAAAGTTATGTCTAATAGCACCAAGAAACCAATTAAAGTCGATGGCGTGGAAATAGCGCATGCCCAAGAATACTTATACCTGGGCCAAATAGTCTCTTTTCAGGCAAGACAAGACAAGGAAGTTGAAAGACGAGTTGAAAATGCCTGGAGGAGCTATTGGTCCTTAAAAACCTTCATGAAAGGGTGCCTACCTATGAAACATAAAAGGAAATTAATGGACATGTGCATCCTCCCCATTCTTACTTACGGTGCCCAAACTTGGTCTTCGACAGAAAGTCAAAAGGTCAAACTCAAGGTTTGCCAAACAGCAATGGAGCGTAGTATTCTGGGAGTTAAATTGACCGACCGGATCCGAAACAGTATACTGCACTCCAAAACTAAGATCGCCGACGTCGCCCAGAAAGCTGCCTAACTTAAGTGGGACTGGGCAGGCCATATTAGCCGCATGCCAGACCAGAACTGGGTTTAATAACAACTAAGTGGCATCCCACTTCCAGGCGACGACGAGGACGCCCAAGTCGTCGGTGGCGGGACAATTTGGATAAATTTCAACCAGACTGGTCCACAGTCGCGTGCAACCAACTGGCATGGAAGAAGAGGGGGGAGGCCTTTGCTCAATTTTGGGACAGTTCGGGCTAAAATAATAAAATAACAAATAGTCTATCAACTACTATGTAGTTTTATCACAATCATAAACTAGAATCAACTTCTTATTACTAGTAATGGCACTATGTATCAAATTTCTTTGAAAAAAAGTATCTTCTAAAATATTTTAACAAAATTAAAAAAACTATCTCTGGTAAAACAAAAATACTAAATTTTAAATGATGCGTGGACTCGTCGTGACACGTTAGGCACAACTGGCGTAATCTCTCGTGTATCTCGCTCACCGCACTTCATCCCTCTTTAGAAATGTTAAATAGTAAAGGCATAACCGCCAGTGTGCCTATTTTTATGTATAAAATTTAAAGCGTAGGGTAAATAGAAAAGACACAACTGCCAGTTGTGACTTTGCTTCTAGATTTCTTGCTAAGGTGTCGGTATACAAAAAATTGCACAATTGCCACATAAGCCCTTCATATTTGGCATGCGCCAATTATGCCTTTTCTATTAAATATTTTAAAAACATAAATGTGAAGTAGAAGACATATATCACGTTGTGACCTTTTTCTATACAAAATCTTAATCTATGGTGCAGTTGTGCCCTTTAAGCTTAAGCTATCTTTGTTTGTTTTATTGCTAGAAATACACAAAAAATTGAGCAGATAGGCCTTTTTTTCCTGATTCCGAATATGTGTATAACTCAATTTCGATAAAAATGTTAGTTGTGCCCTTTTTTGTTAACACGGCAGAATAGGTCACCATTAGCAGCCATTTCTTTCAATTTATTAAAAGATATTATTATTCTATTTTTTAATTCCTCAACGGTAGTAACTTCTGTTGAGTATACCTCATTCTTTATGTGACCCCACAGAAAGAAATCCAGGGGCGTGAGATCTGGTGACCTCGCTGGCCACCGCACTGGTCCAAAACGGCCAATCCACTGCTGTCCGAACATTTGAGTCAAACGCTCTCTTGCAGACACCACTGAATGAGCTGGTGCTCCATCTAACTGGTACCACATCTGCCTGTACACGTCCAGCGAAAGTTCGTCCGTGTACTCGGAAACGGATCCGTCGAGGAGTTCAATGAACTTTACAGCATTTAAATTGCCATCAATAAATACCGGACCAATAATAGTATTTCTGTGTATGCCAGCCCACACATTGACCGCAAATCTGTACTGGTGTGAAGACTCCCGTACTAGATGCGGATTCACGCGGCTCCAGTACCGAAGGTTCTGTCGGTTCCATAAACCATTCCTTGTGAATGTACTCTCGTCAGTCCACAGCACATTGTACAGGAAGTCAGGATTCTCGAGATGTTTGGTTTCCAACCAGCGACAGAAAGTTTCTCTTATTGGCTTATCTCTCGGTAACAATGCTTGTACTTTCTTGTACTTATAAGGTCTGCGTTTGTCACGTTTCAAAACTTTTTGAATAGTTTTGTGATTTACACGAAAATGTCGACCTGCATTACGCAGACTGGACGTCGGATTACGATCATAATAATTAATAACTCTTTCGTCTGAAATCACATTTGCACGTGGAGGAGCACCATCTACGTGCGGGATCAAAGATTGATTTTCCCGTATCCTCTGGACAGCTTGTACAATAGTGCGCCCGTGGGTCGGACACATACGCGTGTTCCCATACCTCTCACGGTATGTCCGTACAGCTAAAGCGGCATTACCGTGACACTCCCCATAAATTAAAATCATATCAGTGTACTCCGAAGCGGTATAATTGTAACGAGGCATGATTATTTAATAATAAAACCTTGAAACACCAAGTATTAAGCGTCTAATTTCGCAAAGTTCACTTAGCTATTTAACTAAGTACCTATAATACGTTTATGTGTCCTGTCACTATTAAAACAAAGCGTCAAATTTCGCACAACACAACACAACACAACAACAAAGATACGATAACACTCGCGCGGCGACTTCAAACGGGCGCGGGCGCATCCGAAATTCCAGAGAAAATAAAATGCGTCACAGGCAGTAAGGACGTCCGGTGACACACTGACCGCGTAACCTAGACACGTCGACAAGTAAGCAAAGAGGAAACAAGCAAACTTACCTATCTCTTTCGCACATACATATTTTGCGATTGACATGAGTGCGTAACATCGTATGCATTTTTTCTTATCTAGCTGTGATGACACGCTTTATGACTCTTATGGCTCGGGCATAAAGTATAATTTGCATTGAGAAAATAAATTTGATAGAAAAGGCGTAGGTTTTTAAAGTGGCGAGCTGGCAACGTAAGTCGTTAACCTGTCGCGTGCTCTCCTGTTTACAAAACATCATGTCGAAAATACTTAAAATGAAAAATAATGTCCTGTGGCTAAACTACTGGATATATTCATTTGATTTTTTGTGTGACGGTTGGGAATATCATGACTTATACGAAGTTTCATTTATGATCATATTGTCCTCCCCACATTGTATACAGATCTTGCGTACAAGCATGAATAGTAATTGTATACAAGATTATATAAAAAAACAAATAAAATATAAGATCTTTTGATATGAATAATATAAATGAGTGCGGGAGAAGTTATAGCCTATAATTGTCCTAAGTTATATTTTAGAAAGGTAAGAAATGAATTCAACAAATTCATATGAGTTTGCCTATCATACTTCCCATTCAAGAGCTCCATAAACCAATCATTCATCCTATCATACTTCACGCTATTATAAGAGCTCCTCAAACAAATTATCAAACTCAAGACTAACGCTTGGAACCAAAAATTAAAATTTAATTATATCTTTAACATGATAACGGCCAGTTGTACCCTTACTAAGATCTTTTAGAATATAAACGTTATTAGAAATCTTTTCAATAATTTTACATTTAATAAACTTAGGAGCAAGTTTTGCCGAAAAATAAGTAGGTGCATGAGATTGAACAAAACTCCTTCTCCACACTTCATCACCCACATCAAAAGAAATGACTCTCCGACCTTTATTATAATAGCAAGCATTACGCTGGTAAGCTTTTAACAAATGAGATTGAACTTTAACAAAAATATCACTAAGTGAATTAAGAGAATCAGCATAGTGAGTTCTATTGGAAACCTCCAGTTCACTCAAATTATCAATAGAATTACTCAAACGATGTAAAGAAGCATCAAAAATAAGTTCCCTTCCAAACATTAAAAAGTTAGGTGTGAAATCTGTAGCAAGATTAACACTATTATTTAAAGCTAATTGAACATGAGGTAAATATTTAGACCATGTTCTATGATCTTCATTAACATAACAAGATATACAAGTTTCAATAGTTTTGTTATATCTCTCAACAGGATTATTCTGAGGAGTATACAAAGTATTAAAGAATATTTTAGTAATATTATAACTTTTCAGAAATTCTAAAAAGTGTTTTGAAGTAAATTGTGTACCATTATCACAAACAATTATCTTAGGACAACCAAATTTAAGAAATATTTCTTTTTCAAAAAGTTTATTAATTACTCTAGTAGTAGCATTTATCATGGGAAAAATCCAGCAGTATTTAGTGAAAACATCAACAACTGAAAGAATATATTTATGACCTGAATAAGTTTTAGGTAATATACCTATAATATCTACTGAAAGCATTAGCATGGGTCGATCAACTTTTTTAGGGTTAACCATAATACCAAAAGGAGGATGAGTGGTATGTTTATAAGCTTTACAAGTATCACAAGCTAGAATATATTGTTGAACATCATTAAACATGCCTTTCCAAAAATAATGTTGTTTTAATTTATTTAAAGTTTTATGAATACCAAGATGACCAGAATTAACATCATCATGATTTGAACGAATTGTATCTATAATATGCTCTTTAGGAATAACTATTTTCCAATTAAGACGACTATTAGGGTCAAACTTACTTTTACAAAATTTATATAAAGTTTTATTTTCTACTCTAAAGTTTTTATATCTGCAAGGAGATTTCTGACATTTAATAAATAGTTTTTTATACCAAGGGTCATAAATATCATCATCAGGTAATACTAAATTAATTTGAGAGGTTTCTATAGCGTTAACTTCAATACGAGACAAAGCATCTGGGACTAAATGTAAAGATCCTTTTTTATGAACTATATCAAAAGTAAATTGAGAAATTCTAGCAGCCCAACGTGCTAAACGACCACTAGGGTTACTTAGACCTAAAAGCCACTTTAAACTAGCATGATCAGTTATTACGGTAAACTTCATTCCTTCAACATAAGGTCTGAAATGTTCTATTGAAACTAAAATAGCAAGTAACTCACGTTCTGTGGTACTATAATTACGTTCACATTTATTGAGTGATCTAGAATAGAACGCAATAGGATGTTGATCTCCATTATCATCCTCTTGACTCAAAACACTACCGATGCCAACCGACTGGCATCACAATGCAAAAAGAAAGGTTTTTCAAAATTAGGACATTGCAAGACAGGAGCAGTAATTAATGATAGTTTCAGCTCAGCAAATGCATTCTCAGCATCATCATTCCAACAAAGTAATTTTCTAGAGTTTTTACTACCAGCTGTTAATTTAGTTAAGGGAGAAGCAATATCAGCAAATTTACAAATGAATCTACGGTAATATGAGCATAAACCAAGAAAGCTACGAAGTTGTTTAACGGTTTCAGGACGAGGAAAATTTTTAATGGTGTCTAATTTAGAAGGATCAGTATGCAAGCCATTACTGTCAACTATATAACCAAGATAACGAAGTCTATCTTTACAAAAATTACACTTTTTTAAATTAACAGTCAATCCAGCATCTTTTAGAATTTTATAAATTTTATGTAAGTAATCTATATGTGTATTAAAATCCGAATTTACACAAATTAAGTCATCCAAATAACAGAACACCGTATTATCAAATTCAGGACCAAAAAGTTTATCTACAAGTCTCTGCAACTCAGCCGGTGCATTAGTGAGACCGAATGGCATGCGAACAAATTCAAAAAGTCCTTTTCCCGGAACAACAAAAGCAGTCTTCTCTCGAGAAGATTCTTCTAGAGCGATTTGTAAAAATGCTTTAGAAAGGTCAATGGTACTAATATATTTAGCTCCCCCAAGGTTATCTAATATCCTAGAGGTATAAGGAAGAGGGTAAGAATCCTTTACAGTGACTGAATTTAAACGTCTTGAATCTAAACATAATCTAGTACTGCCATCCTTCTTTTCCACCGCTAAGACAGGTGAACACCAAGGTGATTTAGAAGGTTGAATGATACCCTCCTTCAATAAAACTTCCACTTCATCAAAAAGTTCTTTCTGCTTTGCAGGACTTAAAGGCCAATATCTTTGTTTGAAAGGTTCACTAGTGACATTAATTTTATGTTTAACAAGATGAGTAAGACCTAAGCCTTTCTTTTCATAAGAAATATTTTCAAAAAGTGAAATAGTATCTTTTAATTTTTGTTTCTCAGAAGGAGCAAGTTCACTAACAGAAGTAACAGTACAAACTTGAGCTTTATTGCTTTGAACATAAGTTATATTTTTCCATAAGTCTTTAGCTAAATCAAAAGTTAACCAAAAATCAAAACCCAAAATAAAATCAGGCTGAAAAGAAGGTATAATTAAAAAGTTAATATTTCTTGTTAAATCATCACAAGTAATAGGCAATTCCATAGTACCAATAATTCTTTGTGAAGAACCATCAGCTGTATAAGCAGCACCAGAATTAGAATTAATTTTATAACCTAAATGTAAAAACTTTTTATGCATATTAGAACCTAAAACACATCTATTAGAACCACTATCTAACAAACCGGAAAAAGTATGTTTACCTACAGAAAACTTTATAAATGGTCTAGTATCACTATGTTTAACAAATAGAACAGGAGCTGATTTATAAATTTTGAAAAATGTTTTTAAATAATCTAACCAACCTGCAAAGTCTTGGTTACGAGTAACATCATCAGGTTTGTGACATTTAGTAAAAGTTTTGTTCATCGAGGTACTCGCAGTTACATCAATAACAGGGGCTCGATGAAACCTAATCAGTTTTTTGACTCCTTAGAGTTCTTATTATCTAAATTACAAACATCACAACTTTTTGACGTGACTCCAACCTTTTGACACTTGAAACAAATGACTCCAGGAATTGACGTACACTGTCTAAAATGGTGTCCAGATTTCTTACATTTTAAACAAATTGAATCAGTTGAAACTGCATTAAACTTGGTTGTAAGTTTGTCAGTCTTAAGATCCTTAGAGGATTTCCTATTGACAAAAACCTCAAGTTCTTTAGCCAATTCAAGGAACTGATCTACTGAGTCAATACGTTTACCAAAAATAAATGGTGTATAAATAGACAACATATTGTGTTTGATAATACTAATTAAAACCGCTTCAAATGGTGGGGAAGAAAGACGACTAGCCATGTCCACAATTTCTGTAATAAAGTCTGGCAGAGATTCAGAATACTTCTGTTTCCTTGTACGGAGGTCATTCTCCAAAAAGTAATCAAAGTCCGGCCTGTCAAAACGTTTAAGTAAAGCAAGTTTAAGCTCATGCCATGATGGAATGCGAATACGTACTGTGCGAAACCATTTAAGAGCAATACCGCTAAGCAAGTCTGTAAAAGAACCAACCAATAACATTTCATCAAAATTTTTGTATAAAAAGTATTCTTCAACTTTAGTTATAAATTCTCTAACGCAAGAACTCCCATCGAATATAATTTTACTTCTTTTTAAGTCAGGCAACTTAATTGCAGAAGGCAAATTCTTTTTAATATGATCATTAACCAAAGCATTTCTCGAATTAAATGAAGGCAAAGCATGTACCGCAAAAGCTGAAGAAGAATGTGCAAACTTGTCATTCTGATCAAAAGAATGATGTACTTCTGTCAAATTAATCATGTCAGGAACATGTGCACTGGCATCAGGAATAGCGCAAGCACCATCAGATTCTAAATTATTTTCAGCAGCTGGAGGCGGAGAAGCTGAAGTTCCTTATCCATGATGAATGAACAAAAAGTTGAGCAAAAAGCAAAGTTCAAAAGTTATAAAATATTTAAGGTTAAGTTGAAATAATATTAAAGTTGATAAGTTATTTTTATGAAAATATCAAAGTGTTTGGCAATGAGAAGATGCAATAATATCTTACAATATAAGTTTGAGCACAATAATCATTGATAACTAAGTTAAACTTAAGTTCACAATATAATTAAATATAACAAACAATAGTACACAATATTGTCAAAGAAAAATATTGTCTACACAAAATTAACAAAAGAGTTAGAGTATATTATGTTGTTTACAACAATAGTATTAAAATTTGTAAAGTTCAAACAAAACAATGTGTTTTATAAATAACACTAGGTATTCAATTATAAGAATTGAATAAAATAGAATATAAGATGCAATAATAACCATAAGATAGAAAGCTACTCCAATGTCCCTGTTCGGGCGCCAATTGTAATAATAAAAAAAAAGAAAAATTTTAATTAAATATAATTAATTTGATTTCAAATATAATTATAAATATAAAAAGTGTAAGATGTGTGTAGCTCCTAAATGAAAACAACAAACAAACAAATAAAACAAATACCTTATGGGTTCGGGCGCCTTGGAGCTTACACCTAAAAATTAGTTTGCCGGAATAGGTCTATCGGAGGGATTGAACCTTTAATCGTCCGGTGGGAGGCTAACTAAAGAAATCAAACAAGAACTCCCTTTTGTTTCTTTAATTTTAAGCCCGTAGCTTTCAGCAAAATAACAAAGTTACACAAAAAAATATTAATAACTAGTTAAAATTAAAAACTAGTATAAATTATTAACTACAGGAAATTATTAAAGTACAGGAGATTATTGCATCTTGAGTATGATAACTAAATTAGTTAAATTAAATTTAAAATAAACATACCAGGGGGTAGTAAACCAGAAATAAACTAAAATAAAACCATGTGACGTGGTGAGCGTCGGGTGAGCGCTGGATGAGTCCCTCAGCAAAACGACCAAGTTAAGTTCATGGGAGAAGGCCAGAACTTAACACGGGAACAAACAAATGGAAAATATCCTTAGAAGAAACCCTTAGAAGAAACGCCAACAGCGGGCTGTAACAAATTGTATAGATTACATTACGGCAAGGCAAAGTGATCAATCCGAGACGCGGCACTTTAGCATTAAAAAGGTCTTACCGTTTCTTCCTCTTCGAAATACGAAGCAAACTAAATGTTTCGGTACGAGATTCCGACCATAGGCTGTAACAAAATTTGCAGGTTAAGGCACGATGAGGCAAAGTGAAAAATCCGTCAAACGGCACTTTAAAAGTTGATGGATCTCACCGTTTAGTCCTCCTTCCTTCGTCAAACTATGAAATGCGCCATGCGGTCTCCTCACACCAAAGACATCAGGCCAAAACAAATTTATAGGGACGTCATCACGGCACCACTATAAAAACCTAATATATGCCGTACTATGGCATTAAAATTATGCGTAATCCAGGCGAGGATGGCTAAGATTCGCCTTGATAAAAAAAACTTAAAGGCGAAGATTCATTTTTGAATCGTCAACCGGTAGATGCTGGTCGAAGAGTGAGCAGCCGTCCGATCTGTCACTTATGTCAAAACTCGAGAAAAATACCACAGATAAAATAAAAATCTAATTAGTGACGCGAAACAGACTAAATAGGCCGAAGGCATGTAAGGAGCAAAAAGGCTCGTTACAACAGTTAAAACTCAGTAGCCAAGCACAGTTGCCTTTCGAATTTATAGAAGTAGGCAATAGTCATGACTATTGATAAAGGATAATAATATTATTATAAATAAAATTCTCGCTTGCTCACAAGTAAGAAATAGTGATGAGAGTATTATTATTATTATAACATACCTTTGCAACGATCCGTTGTTATTAAAAGCAGCAATACATTGGTCACATTTATACTTCTTAATCTGAGCATGTAATTCCTTATGCTTATTTAGATTACTCAGAGTAAAAAATCCTTTTCTACAAATGTGACATTTAAATTGCCTCTCAGCTGAAACATAAGTTTATTTTAATACGATATTTTATGAGCTACTGCGTAGTATTAAATGTTAGGTTAACTAAGAACAATTCAAACAGCCATAAGTTTACCGGTGTGGTATGATGGCTTTAAGGTTCACTTTTGAATGATAATAAATATTGGATATTATTTCCTTACCTGTATGTTGTAATATATGAGTATTCATGGCCTTACATAGTTTGCCACAATATGGGCAAACACTTAATTTTGCTTGGGAGCTAGATTTCTTTTTGATGCTTTCCTTTTTTTTTCTAATGTGCACTTCCGTCCGAGCTAACCGTAAGTCATCTATATACTTAGGCTTAATAGGGTTAATTCGTGGGTATTTTACAGAAATTCTTCGACTAGGTTTGGTTAATTCACATTTTCTTATTGCTAAAAATAATTAAGGTTAATAATTTGGCAAATAATTAAGGTCCGGCTGGTGTTACAATTTGATAAGTCAAGACAATTTATCAAATTGTAACACCAGCGGGACATTGAGAGAAAATCTAATTTATTACTTAAGCAGAGATGTAGTCATGGAACATTTTGTTGTTGTTTTTATAGATAATGTCAATATATGGACCTGGGAATCGAACCCAAGACATCACACTCATCAAATGTTCTAGTCTAGTCTAGTGACCAAAGGTATCCATTAGTAATCCGTCATTATATATAATTCCCCATTTGAAAACATACATATTGCTAAAAATGAAATACTAAAAGGTACATAAATAATTTATGATGATGTACATTTTACCAACCCTTGTTTGATTTTTTTAAACATATTTTCTTAGTTTTACGGATTGCCAAGTTCATATCATTACTGTAGTTACTTCCGGAGTCATCATCAGCACCAATTTCATAGTCATCCTGTTATAAAATAAAACAAATTAACAAGAGTTGTGTCTCTGACCCTATTCTAGGACATATCTAAAAATCCTGTAACAAAAGGAACTAATGTCTTATTGTTAAAAGTATAGTTAATTTTGAATTGATATCATAATATTCAATAATTCAATGTAATTCAATTCATTATCATTCAATGCAAACTGATCTAGTTCCCCAACTGCATTGACAATTTGATAAAATAATTATATACCTACTATGTATTCATGTGTTTTTTAGCACATTCTATTTCACATACTTACATTATAACAGTCATTGTCAGCTTCTGTTTTAATTGAATTTAAGAATTCATCTACAGACAGTGATTTCTTACTTTCATTATTATCAGTATTTGTTATTACTTTTTTTATAATAGTATTATTATAAGATATACAGTCTGTAGCATTTCTGAATAAATTCTGAGAAAAGTTTTCCATTGAAGGTAACATAGGTTTGAAGTCAGTTTCAATTTCAATTTTTATTTTAATATCATTTAAGTTACTAAAACTTATTCTCTTCATGTTAGAAGTTTCTTGTAGCACCATTTCAGACCTGTAGGAAAAGATATTATAGGTAATTATTTTATGTCATATCTTAATTATCTATGAAATAAAATGTTGTTTTTACTAGTAAAGACTAGTAGATAGTACTGATAAAATTAAAAAGACCCTTATTATTATGATGGTAATTTATAAATTACTAAGTCTTAAAATTACAAAAAGGAACATGTAGTATTTCACATTATTGCAAAATATGTGGGAGTCAGCAGTCCTCAGACCAATTGATTATCTGCTATGTTGGCTATTTGATACCTAAATGGATCACAATAAAAAAAATATATAAAGCTTTTTATTGTTATGCTTGGCTTGTGTATGCAAAATTGCAAGGGCTAGGGCTCTCTACTGCTCAAACCACAGGCCTAGGTAGCTAAAGTCCAATTCTTATGAACTGTGTGTATTGAAGAGGTGTATAGTGTAAGTTAAAATTTTTGTCAACAAACCTTTCTATATTTATTTTAAAATTATAAGCCTCTGTAAGTTTCCCACGACAAGAATGACATATATTCATATATTCAGTTGTTATATCTGCAGTTGGAATCTGAAATTAATTTAATCAATGATAGGTGAACCCTAGAAGAGCATAATGAATGTGCACAAATCATAGGATGTAATTAAGACTGAACACAATATGCTGTAGGCAATATTCCTGCGTACTTATAAGGCTGTTTGTACAGTTATGATATTGGATTTAAATTATTCAGGTTGTTACAGAGCAAACAACCTATGTGATTCAAAGTCAAAGATTTGTATTTTATTCAGAATTGTTAGTTATTGATCTATTATTACTATTATAGCAGCAATATTAAACCACTATTAGATATCATTTATAACTGTAGGTACTGCTTCTAATGCAAAACTTGTGGCCGCGTGTTGATACACACGGCCACTTATCAAAAGTTTATATTTTTACACATTATAAATACCTTCACATTAGCAATAGACGTTATCATTTCAGCAAACGTAATTCCGTCTACTTTTTTATAGAGTGAGAGTAATTTTTTGCGATATCGTAAACATATACGACATTTTTCCATCGTTATCACAGAAAGATAGATATTTTAGTACGTAAAAGACTTTCCTTTTAAAATTAAATAATTAGCATCAACTAATAATCTGAATGTCTTATCAATTTAAATTCGATTTTATGCTGTTCCTGTAACAAAATCAACAACAACAAACGACTAACGAGTACATACACAGCAGTCATTATTGAAAGAAACGTCAGATTTTTAAATGTCAATCAAACTGATGTCAAACGCATTGTCAAAGCAAAAGGTTGGGGAATACTCAACCAGCATAGATAATAATAATCACGGAACAGAAAAAAAAGATAATAATCGTTTTAGAATTTCAATCTCACAAAAAATATACAATTAAATGTTAGTGTAAATAGGGCGAGTTAGTGCGAATAATTTTTGTTCAACTCACAATCTATAACGAAGAGATTTCAATACGAATAGTTTGCGTGTCGAGCAGTAAAAAGATATGATATACACCTACTTGTGGTGTAAGTACTAGACTAGACTTATTATCGGTAAAATATGAAATTGTTACATATATATATATATATATATATAAACTCACGCCTTTTTCCCATGGGGGTAGGCAGAAACTACGGAATGCCACGCACTACGGTCCCTTAAGGTGGAAGCTCCACGGTAGCCCGCGAAATTCAAATTTTCGTAGGTTTTTGCAATTTGCCGGTCATTGTCAGGCTGTACATTGAACAAAATATGATTCGCGTTTGTAATAGGTATTTAGTTACAGAATTATAATAATGAATATCATCAATACAACCCTCACAGTGCATACAATTGGATTGAATGACTTTTTCATGAAATAGACAATCAATACAGTTAAATGCACTTTGAGGGCTGTTTTATTGATTTAAATTATTATGATTCTATAACTAAATACCTATTACAGGCGGGAATCATATTTTGTTTAATGTTCAGTCTGACAATGACCGGCAAATTGCAAAAAACGTACGAAAATTTGATTTGCGCGGGCTACCGTGAAGCTTTCACCTTAAATTGTTAAATTAAATTAAATTAATTAACTTATTAGATTGTTTTTAAAGATATTTGAAATGCGTTACTATAACCACTGTGTAGGTAACACAGTGGTTATAGTAACGATGCGCTACTATAAGCGCATCCAGTGGATGCGGTATTTATCAAATTCAAACTTTCTAAGTACCTATAACAAATTATAAGATCAGTATGTATTAATTTGTTATAAAAACATACCCACCGAGATATGGGTACCTATATCGTGCTTGTGCGCAATTATGTCATTGTGTTTGGTATTTTAACTGAGCTTGATTCTTCATTGAAATCATATTATACAGGTATATTTATTGTTCTTAAACATCGTATGCGGTAGAACGTGTACAGTTTGAACTCGCGCCGTTATGTTTAAATTGATTGTAAGAACATTTAATTTCAAAATAATTTGTATTCAAAATAGTTCTGCGAAAATTATATTTTCAAAAACACATTAGAAGACATTCATTCTATAATAAGAATCAAGTATTTTTAAAAAATAATCAATTTAATTCATTTTAATGTTTACCGCGAATAAATATGAAATTTCCCACACATAGAGCTGTTTATGTAGAGAAGGAAGAATGATGCAGAAAAGAATGCAAATATTTTTTTATGCAAAAAAAACCTTATAATTTCAATTATCACATTATTACCAAATTTCTATAATTCTACCTACATACCTACATACATTTATAGTTGTAAACTTTTATTACTTGGCATGGTGCTGCTGATGTTCTGTAACGTCGAGTTGCCCCTAAGTATGTCTTTAAGTATGTCTCTAAGTATGTCTTTTATCACATGCTCAAACGGTGAAGGAAAACATCGTGAGGAAACCTGCATGCTTGAGAGAATTCTCGATGGCATGTGAAGTCTGCCAATCCGCAGTAGGCTAGCGTGGTAGACTATAGCCTAATCCCTCTCAATTGAGAGGAGACCCGTGCCCAGCAGTGGGACATTAATGGGTTGATGATGATGATGATGTCTTTAAGGTATAGGAACCAACTGCGGCCCGTCCCGGCTTCGCGCGGGTGGACATTTACTTTTTAAATATTTTGAGATAACCTTTATGGTACTTATATATATTATTCTAGTAGTTTCTTCCCTAAGTTAACTAATGTAATTGGACCTGGGCTGTTTTAATTAACTGTACATTAAATAAATAGTAATAAATATAGCCTAACTGTGAAAGAAATAGTGTACGGTGGCAAGTGATGCTTTGGAGAAAAACTCCACCAGTTGCAGTAGCGGATATACCAGCAGTCTGAGTAGACTTTTAGATGTTTTATGTTTGTTATAACTTTCGACTGGGTGAACCGTGTGGTCCCGTGGCAGAACTTAACGTCGTTCTTAGATCATCACAATAGATGTGGATAATGGAAACCTTCTTATATTAAATGTTCCTTCCGGGACTCCAACCTGCAACAACTTCTAGAGCGAGTGCCTATTGCTCAGCCACTGTGTCAATATTAGAAAACTTGATCATGTAAAATGTCATAAATTTGAAGCTTTATGCAAGTGTCAATAATCTAAAATCAGTGACAAAAGAAATTCATTTTTTTCTTCACAGAGTGTTGTTAAGTCTTGTCTTGTCCGCGTTTATTCAAATAAGTTTTTTAGCATTCTGTTTATCATTTTTAAATTTGTTGACCCGGCCGCGATAGTTATTTATGATGGAATCAGTGGCTGTAGTGTAGCTAGTGGGCAGGAAGTTATTTTCGTATAACTTGTAAAAATGCTCGTTTGGAAAAACTCAAATTATTTTGATTACTAGCTTTACCCAGACCAGCTTTACGCGGACAACAATAAATAATTATGTAAGGAGGAGCTACAATACTAGAAGATACCCTACCTCAGGGGATTGACTTTTAAGGAAAAAACATATAGAAATAAATGCGATTGACACTCCTCAGTCCCCGAAGGGTTAGGCAGAGGTATACTAATTGACACCCACAATTCGATGGTATATTTTAGGTCCCATGTAATAGAGGGCAAGCCTGCCATCAACCGGGCACGAATCCAAAGTCTGAGCTATTACTAAAAATTTCAAAGAAAAACTCAATAACACTTTGCTCGACCTGGGAATTGAACCTCTTGCTCAGCGACCACCGCGGGAAATATCCTGGAATTTCGGCCTTCGGGATATCACTTAAGTCAATTTAATTTTATATTAGTAACACAGTAAAACAAATGAATTAGTTTCTTGTTTGAAATAAAACTACTAGTTTAATTTCAATGTCTAATTTTCGCGTAAGTGTAATGTAAGTAGTCAATGAGAATTTCCAGTTTTTTAACAGATGATGAGATGACTGTGACTCGATCGACAGGGATAATGAAACATTACGATTAGTTAAGTGTATTTTGGGTTGTAATTTTGCTTAGTCACTAATTAGAGCAACAGAAACACACTAAGTACACTTCCTACATATAAACAATGTAATGAAATAAATAAAATTATTGAAGTTTACGCTTAATTATAAGCCCTGTGCCCATAAGCGCTGAAGCTGAGCGTTTAATCTTATGATGGATTTCCTTTCCAGGTCAAGTAGAGTTACCAATTGTGTGTAAGTATTTAGAAAACTTAATCTGGGTTAATGTCAATATGACCCTTTTAATAAGACATATTTTTTTAATTTAAAAATGCTTATAATATAGTGAATAATCTTCTAAGAAAATATGTCACCAGTATTATGTAGATGACAGCATTGGGATGTCATGGTCAGTCTATGAAAAGTTCGAACAGCGGAACACGATGACCATAACATCAGGCAGTCTTTTTAATTTCTGGGAGGGCAACCAACCATTCGAAGGTGGCGTCGGGTTCCTCGTCCGCAGGTACGTCTTCAACAACGTATTTAATTACTATCGGAAGTGTGTTGATTAGAGTATCGTACGTCTCATACTCAGAATATCCATGAGTATTCCTTGAATGTCATCCAGGTCCATACACCCAAGTGATGAAGAAATGTTTGTTTTTTGTTTTTATACGACATAGGTGGAAAACCAACGCGTGGCTCGCCTGATGGTAAGCGGTTACCGTAGCCTATAGACGTTTGCAAGACCAGAAGTGTCGCTAGTGCGTTGCCGAACCTGTACAAACCGTTTAGGTTTTCTTAAAAATACTGACAGCGAACGGAATTCCCATGCTGGCAGAACAGTCACTCCCTTAACGAGCTCTAGTAACCTAACCTAAGAAACATTGTTGTTTCACTGCGGTTTTCAGTAAGGCGGTAAGGAGGTACTTCCCCAGTCCGGCAACTCAATTTTAGCGAAGAATCTCAATATGCCCTAGCTCTCTAAAAATATTATGCATGCGAAAGTGTGTCTGTCTGTCTGTTTGTTACCTCTTCACCCTTTCACTGCCCAGTACACGGCTCCTGGGTCGATATTATATTAGGGCTCTGGGCATTGAATTTAATTACTTTATTATAATAGGTCTTTGAAACCTATAAAATTGCCGTTCTGCAGTACTGGCCATTTCAAATCAAAATAATTTTTGTTTGGCTAAGAATTCTAATTTCAAATTAATTTTATTTTAAAAACATGGAATTCTTTTTCCAAAAGTAGTCATTTGTTTATTGATTAGTGTTACATGTTCGTCGCATTTCAATCTTTTTCGGATACATTAAAAATTCGAAAGTGTCGTGGCAGCAACGCAGCACAAGCGGCACGCAACATCAACGACGTTTACGGAGCTATCACTACAAACCAACGCACCACCTGTTATTGGTTTGCTCGCTTCCGTTCTGGGAATTTCGACCTGAAAATGAACCTCGCGGTCGTCTGAAGACTGGTCGACAATGACGAATTAAAGGCGATTGTGGAAGCTGATGATACACAATCGACGGCTGAATTAGCAGCAGCTTTCGACGTTAGCGTCAAAACAATATTAGTTCATTTGCGTCAAATTGGCAAGGTAAAAAAGCTTGACAAATGAGTGCCCCACGAACTCAATGATCGCCAGCGCGAAGTACGCGTCGAAACGTGCCTTGCACTGCTCAACAGACACACAAATGAAGGAATTTTGAACCGCATTGTTACCTGCGATAAAAAATGGATTCTGTTTGATAACCGCAAGCGCTCAGCAAGTTGGTTGGATCTTGGTTCAACACCTAAACAATGCCCTAAACGAAAGCTTACCCCTAGAAAAGTTATGGTCACTGTTTGGTGGTCTAGTGTGATTCATCACAGCTTCTTACCAAACGGGGTGAGCATTACTGCAGATGTGTACTGTGAAGAACTGAACACAATGATGGAGAAGCTGGCACATCTCCAACCAGCATTGGTCAATCGCTCGTCTCCGCTGCTCCTGCACGATAACGCGCGACCTCATACTGCACAGCAGACGGTCTCAAAGTTGCAAGAACTGGGGTTAGAAGTTCTCCGTCATCCGCCCTACTCACCAGACCTTGCGCCTACAGACTACTACTTTTTCCAGAATTTGGATAACTTCTTGGCGGGAAAAAATTCAATACCCGAGAGGCAGTACAAATTGCCTTTGAAGAATTTGTTGCCTCCCGTCCAGCTGATTTCTTTAAGAAGGGCATCAATAAACTGCCACAGCGTTGGCAAAGATGCATTGATTGCATGGGTGATTGCTTCGATTAATACAAATAAAAAATACATGAAAAAAAATCGTTTAAATTTTTTCATATAAAACGGCAGTTTCATAGGTAAAGACCTAATATTTATCAAGACGTTTTGACATTCTTTTCATTATGTCAAAAAGTCTTCATAAGCATATATACCTTAAATATTGAATGCCCAGAGCCTTGCTATAATGTCGACTCGGAATCGGGTGCTGGGCAATAAATGGGTTTATTGACTTTAAGCATTGGTGTATCTATGGTCATTTTTTGTAAAAGAATTTAAATAAAAAAATATTATTATTATTTATTATTTTAGGGGGGCCTGGGCCCAGTGCTCAGTGATCATGGTCGCTGGGGATAAAATACTTTTACAATACTCATAATTACCCAGGTTGCAAACAGTTTTTGAAGTATTTTGAGTACCTACTCCTCCCACGGCCAAGATGTATTACACCAACGAGTATTAATTTATAGTCTTTGTATTACGCGAATTAATACCACCCACTATATTTGAGTAAATACCTACATTATTATGTGCCAGGTTTTTGAAGTATCAAGATGATATGTTTTTATTAAAGAATCTGATATAATTACTTTTAGTGGTATCTCTGACAAAAATGTCTCTAGTGTAGATGATTGATGTAGATGATGCCTGTCGATAAAACGTGTCGATAAATCTTAATTGGTCAAGGTATTCAACATTTGTACGAAAGCTCTATTGAGGCGAAGTAACATGTATACAATACGTCTTCAGTATATCCTCGACATGGTACACAATCCAGACCTCTCTGACTAGACGTGTAGCCAATATAGCGATTAGCTATCTAATGCGTGAAAGGTATTTGCATATTTTCTATTCTACGAGTGAGCTGTCGAAATATTTATTCCACTCTTTATAATTAATTAGTCCATATGTTCCTTGTTAAAATAAACTGTATTTTCCAATGGTAGAAGAATTTTATTTAATCCAGAATTTTAAACAGTTGAGCTGTTAGGTAACTAATGTTGCTATCGTAAGTAGGTAAAGGCTGCACTGGTGCTTTCTTCAAAAGGCCATCTCAGACTTTAACCTACATAGTCAGGCTCACATATTGTAACCAAAATGTTTGGACTTTAAAAGAGTGATTCGAAGACCATGATTCTCTGAGTTTGTTTCGGCATTTCTTCTCAGAGGTCGTCAGTTAGGAAATGCCGATGCCAACTAGATACTAAAAAAATATTACATGATTTGTAAAAGTGTCTTTAAAAAGATATATTTACAGAAATAAACAATCATTCAATACTTAGATTAGCATTACTAGGAAATCAGGTCATAGTGTCATACATTTTGGACGAAAGAATAATTCACAAATGCAAGTTCTATGAAATTTAAGGATATTTTTAATTTCTTATATT